>OW121848.1:70362729-71735269 GCA_933228895.1 Platycnemis pennipes | reverse complement strand
CGTAATTGAGGAAGGCCATAATCTTCAAACAGAACTGCTATCCACGAAAGGTTAATTTCCAGCAGTTGTGGGCAGCTTTGTCTTTGGCAGCAAGCCTTTTTCATTCCACGGGCTTGGACTTTGGAAGTTTTTACAAATTTTGACAGCGGGAAAAGAATTAATTTTCCGAAGTTCGCTCATTACACTATTATTTAATCGTATACGCTATTGGTTATTCGTCTATCATCATCTATTCAGTTTTATGTGTGGGAATTAAACAAGAATTTTTCCTGAAAGTCATGGATTACAAACTGCAAATGAGATTTCTCAGCGTCATCGGGAAATTTCTCAGTTAGCATACTCTGAGCATAACTAGCGACCGACGACGGTTGCAGTAACCTGGTCCACAATGTGCTGGCCGGGCAACCAAAGGATTGAAAGTTCGAAAACCGCCTCAATATGGACGTTCCGCTTATCTTGAGGAGTAAGATAGATGGTGCAAAAATCTCAGAATGTAGAGTACCTGCCGGTAGTGAGGTTGGTTAGGCGTGATGTAGATGTACTACTATGGAAACCCATAGTAGTACATCTACATCTACTCGACACCCTGCAAGCCACTGCGAGGGTGTGTGGCAGGAGGTGAAGATCACCAGGAATGCACTACTAACATCCAAACAAGCAACTATAGGGTCTCATGAAACTAGATTGTTAGTATCTATAGTATTTAAGGGGTTAATACATGCATCATGCACTACAGACTACTCTAAAATATTTCACCTACCTATCCCTTTGCTATGCTGCCTAGTATATATATATATAGTAGAATTGGTATAGAGGAGTTCCAACGGCTTATGATATAACACACCATCCAACCAAAGTTCTTAATAATAAGACAAAGATACAAAGTCCATGCCCGAGGTGGGATTCGAACCCACCACCATGGAGGTGATAGGTCGGCACATTATAAACCTGGTTACCTCGGCTGGCTGGAAACTTAAAGGTCGCGAGATCATATCCCGGTCATAGCATAAACATTGTGTTCACCCTAAGTTTAATTTATATAATAGGGCCTTTAAAAGCAGTTGGAGCATATTAAACCTAATTTTTCCATTCATCGATGCACCTATCACCAAAATCGATTAGTCACCGATTTTGATTTTTGTCGGTTGACGCACACCCTCATCCTCTGCAGAGAGATCGCAAAGATGGAGAAGGGGAGGGAATCTCTCGCGGACCGCAGTCGAGTGCCGCGCACGGCAGCAGCGGCGGTGGCAGACGCGAAGGACGTCTCCTCCCACCCTTCCCGCGCGGTCAACTCGCTGCCTCCACTCCCTTCGGAGAGCGAAAGGAGCGAATCTGTGACCTCCAAGTGGCGTCGAAGGGAGGAACGCCGAGACGCTCGCCGCTGGAAGTTGGCGTACCTACAATTTTGCGAATGCGGCCGGGAGGCGTTGCGCCGACCCTCCGCCGCCAATTTTACAGCCGGTCAAACACCCGTACAGGTACAGGGGCGGGATCATGGGATTATTTTTCTCGGGATCAGCTGTCAGTGGCGTTTTTTTCAGTTTCAACCTTGTAAATATTCATTTTACGAAAATGGCATTGATACTGAAGTCTCAACGACGGATGTGACAAAACTGTGGCTTAAATTTTTTACCGGAAGATGACGTATAGGTATGCGTCGAAAAGTAGTTTGCGTGCACAGTAATGAATCAGTGGAATTTAACAGTGCTAATGCAATTATTTTCATCAGTAGCGTTGAAGTTTTGGTGATAGGTGCTCCAACTCACCAAGTTTACCCCTACGACAAACGTGACATGCATCCCTAAGTCGTGATACGAACCCACGACCTTCGCCAAACCGGCGCGTTACCGACAAGACTACCGAGGCCAGCTTTATGATCCGATTCAGAGAGAATTCATATGAACAGGTGCTCGAGTTTTGTCCATTGGAACGAGAGATATCTCGTTCCATCGGCCAAGATTCGGCGAATTAAACGAGATATTCACGCATTACTATGGAATTTCTTTCCCTAAGTGTTCAAGAGGAAAGAGAATACTTATTGCACGAAAAAAATTGTGGCTTCCCGAAATACTCACCTGATTATTTTCGACACTTTTTAATGATGATCGTATGGTGCAGACTTCTCGCTATGAGTCACATTTCATGCACCGTCCACACTTTGTTTTGTATTAATGTCATTGATTGGTTTAGGGGCACGCCTGAAGGTAGTCATCGATTTTTCGATGGATTTTTTTTTATGACCAACTGTGGGCAAAATTATATCTGGAAGATAAAAATGCCGGAATAATCTTAATGTATGAACGAAGTATCACATAGAGAATTAGCAAGACCTATGTCAGTATTCAAAATTGTATACACCGGATAAACTAAAAATATATCTCAAAGAATGATAAACGTACAAATGAACCAGCGCCATTTAAACGAATTTGAATAAGGCTAAGAGATTCTTCCCAATCCAAGGTAGTGAAATTTGTGATTTTGCAATTATGAACGTTACAAACCTTTCATGCATCATCACTTTTGCTAATATGAAAGCTAGTTTAGAAGTGTCCATAGTACTTCTAAAACTCTACAAATCGCTTTTGATAGATGTCATAATACATGAAAACACAAATATATTCTGTCATACTTTGTGAAATTTCGAAGAAATCAACAGATTTCTTCGAAAGGTGTCAGATTTGTATCTCAGTGAGAGATACATGCATTAGAAAGAGTTTATACTTTAACGTGAGAATAACTGGAAGTTCAAAAATCAGGAATGCAGGAATAATGCAGTAAAAATGTCGAGCCTATTCTATTAATCTCTTGATCAAATGGTATGAAAATAGATGTATCTGGGAATATTTATCATTGAATTAACCTCAGATGTCGGCAGCACACATTTAGCCTTCTAGTTAACTGGTATGCATTTTTGTCTAATATTTCAATCACAATATAATTTTTACATAGCTCAAAACATCATCAACTTTCTCTCCCAGTTTCCAATAAATTCACGCGACAATAATTATAATTCAATCTACATGTCATTATCACTGTCCAACGCCAAGTCAGGTGGTTATATAACTCCCATTACTTCTCTGTATATGTCCATCATACATTCCAGTAATTTCACTTGACTTTCCATTTCATCAAGCTCTAAGGCAACCCTATATCACATGGGCAAACCTGTAACTCTCCTGAGATTATATTGCTCTTCTGCTGAAATTAAATAAAGATTGAATTAATAAGCTCTTGATGTCTACTTATTATGTATTGCTACAAATGAAATAAATGATCTCCTTTTGGAAAATACTCATCAGTGACTCTTCTGCATGAACAGAATGGCCTGAAAGTCAGCATAAGTGGATCTTTACCATACAAGCTCTACCTATCTTGAGGATAAGTAACAACATTTTAGTTGAACGACAGCAACGAAAGATATTAAAATATTATGGCCACGGCAATAACCAGGCTACGAATGCCCAATTGCGCTAAAGTTAGAGTACCGCAGGCCGAGTTCTAAAATCGATTGGGAAGGAGCTGAAGTTGAACTTGGCGAACTTACACGGCTTTGCAATCGTTGAGGGACCACATCGTCCGCACGGTCATAAGTTTATGCCCGAGCATTAATTTGAAGATCGCTCCACGCAGCAAGAAAGTAAATCACGATTACTTGAAGCACGAATTTGGAGATCACTCCACGCAGCAGGAAAGTGAATTGAAACGGCGCGGACACGAATATTATAACGAACGCAGAGCTTCAAAGCATGACACGGACGAATGAAATGTGAAAATGTAAAATAAAAGAGCAAGCAGTACGTAGCCCCAAGTTGGGGAAGCGAGTAAAAAGGATCTTTTTTTATTATTGTTGTTCAGCTCCAAACAGCCGAACGACGAAAAGGTAACAATGAGCACGTCCTTGTGGTTTCCCGCTGTCACGTTCCCTTCTTTGGCAATCAAGGACGGATTTTTACAAAAGGCGAGTGGGTGAAAGGAGCGAGAGGAGGACGACGAAAGGAGCTTTTTTTCCTCCTTCTTCCCTAACTGTCGGGCTTTTCGGACGGTAATAATTAAGCCCATTGCCGGTGAGCCCGGAAGGCATGAGCCCTGCATGAGAGCGGAAGAAAATTGAGGGCCAGGGGGGCGCGGGACACGGCTTGTGAGATCCCGGATGGTGGCGAGCATTTTTCCGCGAGACTCGTCTGCTGAAGCGAGCGCGGAGTGCCTAACCTCGAAGAATGTTTGCATCGGCTTTCAAAAAGAATTCTTCACTGAAATTCGACGATTCAAATTATTTCATAAACTTGAAACAAGAGAAGAGAAAAGGCAGGCCTCGCATAAAATATATGTAGCTCATGTTGTTAAGATATGGAAGAGAAGGATTACTTACGTGGAAGTGAAAAGGTTATTCAATAAGAGCATCGACTGGAGAGCTGAGTCAAACCAATCTTAGGATTGTTGACCCATGATGATGATTCACGTATAGCACCAAAAAAATGTAAAGTTCGCGGAAATACTGGAACAAAGAATTGACAGCCTTATCGGACTCAACTCTTCTTATGTCGGACTCATAAATACAGTCGTTGAGAGAAAAATGGATAGGAAGGAATACTTACAATGGAATAACTCAGATGAGACATATGGAACAAGTAGTAACACATGTAAAAAAAAAACTATTTTGATAGGAAGGCATTAGATTTATATGCATTGAGCAGATAGCTATATTTAAGCAAACTTAGAATTGATAGCCAGAAATAATGATGATGGCCAGAAAAATCGGCGGATCGAAAAGCAAAAAAATATAACGATTCTCACTGAAGTTTCTAAAATTCCGAAATACCAGTCAAAACATTTTGGTATAACATGCATTTCAAGGGATAATTCATACTGAAATATACTACACCTGCACCCTGAGCACTGTAAGAATTCGTGACTCTGCATCTACATAATACCCGGCAAGCCATTGCAAGGGTGAGATTGGGGGAATGCATTTTAAATTAGATAGAATTAATGTGACGTTTACGACCATGCAGGAATGCAAAAATGCTAGTTCGTGCATACACTTCTTCCTTGCAACCATGGTTGGGAAAGTTACCAAAAAAATTAACTGATTAAAGTTAAAGTTGATCTATTTGAAAAGTAACCTGTTAAAGTTAAAAGTAAAAACTTTTCTAAAAAAGTAACTGATCAAAGTTAAAGTTAAAAAAAGTAACTTTTACTTCAAAAGTTACTTTTAGAAAAGTAGAGGCCTTGATGTTTTTTGTTTTGACATACACAGGAAACACTGAAAAATGTCATTATATTTTCTTCCATCCGTAATCATTTGTTTACAAATATTTGAATTGGGATTTTCGTTGTAATTCCATTTAGTGTCCAGAGTGCTGTTGGTCAGACTTGGCGATTTTTATGAGGTGGAACTCCAATTCCTAGATTGTTAAGCAGTCGTGACTTTCTGACGAGCCATGGTGCATCTGTAATTTGCCGCCCAAGATTGTTCTGAGCGGTAGAAAGTGCTTTAAGGTTAGTTTTTGATATCGATCCCCACATTGCGATGTGAAGTATCCCTTCACAATCGTAAAATTTCTGTGGAAACAGCTTAGTTATACGTATATGTATAGAGTTATTATATGTATAGAGTATATTATATATGTATAGAGCTACAGTAGATGCTGAGGTTTTGCCTGCGCATTTCTCGCGATTCACTGGGGGCTGATGTATTGACGATTAAGGCATACGTAGACTGGCGCATTGCAACAGATACGTTAGTTTGAATGAACCCCTCCCTCTCGTTATCCGTCAAAGGTTTTTAGGTGACCCTTCTGTCTCGGCTTCAACTGTGTAGTATTGACGACATGATGTCAGCGAGTAAGGTATACGAGTCTTTCAGGACATTGTCTTCGCGTGGTTTCGTGTTTTCCCGTCTGAGGAAGCGTTCCTAAACTTTGGCGGTCACTCCACTCAGCCCTGCTTTTGTTTGGAAGTATTCATCTGGGCCTATTCACTGTATTCTTGCACAACTACCCTTGCATTCAAGATACCGTTTTATTTTTCCATTTGTCTGTCGGGCAACCTTTACACCCCAATTCGGACAGGTTGATATTTTCCAAAAATTAACGAAAACAATTAACTGAAGATAGTTTTGTATCAGTAAATGCATAATTTCAACGATTGAAAGTTAAAAGTTAACTCTTCTAAAAAGTAACGGTTAAATTAAATAGTTAGCCACATTTTTAATGATTAATTATAATCGTTAGTTTTTTAAATCATTAATCCCAACTATGCTTGCAACTGATACAACTCTACTACTTTATAGAAAATGTTAGATGCTAGATATGGGGTAGAATTTTCCGCCAATGAGAAAAAGTGGAGCGTGAATTTTCAGGTAGGGCGGGCAAGTCAAGATAGACACGAGAAAGATAGTGATATTATTTCCAAAGAAACGATTTTGAGAGCGGTAAAAATAGTTACGCGAGCATGGGGAGGTGAGATCATTTCTGCTGTTAAGGATGATATGTGGGTTATTTTACGGATGAAGAAATTAGGTGGGGTATTGTGGAAGGTGTAGCATGATGGCCTTATTGATACAATCGTCGTTAGAATAAGAAGGACGATCAGAGAAGGCCTAGTATGAAGTATATTAAATAAGTGTTGAGCGATGCACAAGGGAAGAATTACGTAAATATGAAGAGGTTGGCCGATAAAGCAATTAAGAGGAGAGAGACGTCAAATAAGCTTCAGGATTGATGACTTATTGATGATGATAGAGGATGGGTGAAAAGAAGACCAGTTTCTGGATCTGCTTATCCTGAACGATTCCGATTTGAACGGTGCAGACAAAGAACTGAAGTACCCCCTACACAGTTCTCAAGAAGGGACTTCTATTCGGCCGAAGAATCTCTACGAGTCACGGAACTCGATCTTGGGTCCTTTGAATGGGAAGCCAGTACTCTACCCCTTAAAACCAGCCAGATACTCTCAATTTTGTGTTCCTCCTTTGAGTTCTTCGCCTTTCAAGTCTTAATGGTTGTTCTAGCCAAGAAGATAAAATGCCGCAGGTCCATGCAACATTAAATTGCACATCATTTCACATTTGAATGACTATGATCAGTTGGTTAAATGTGCAAACATCAGTCATTGTTTCCTGGTGAAGCTGCCTCCCAAGGTAAATGCCTCGTAGACTGCTGGATCATAATGTATTTGCATATGTCAACATTTCATTCGACGAGGTTGGTTTTTGAAGACCTAGCCGAGTTGAGCAGAAATTGTTGAAAATCGTGTATATAAAATAATATGATACGCGTCGTAGAACTATTATTACTTCCCTCACTCCATTTCTGTCCGCAAAAATGATAATCGGTTGTTCTCAGTCTATGATGTTACTAACATATTGCTGAAATTTGCTGTATAAATGACACAAAGATCGGATGTATGATGATTTTTTTGTCACCCACTTCCATATATGTCGTCGATGCCAGGATTGAATCGTTCTGCTATTCTGAAAAGACTTATTAACTTGAAGTCTGAGCATCATAGCGAAGGAAAATCAATACCACCCGCGTTTGGAAAAGGAATCCTAACAATTTCCATAGGAAACATTTTTTCAGGGTCTCCTTCGTCTGGTAAAGGATCATCACTTAGAAATAGGAGCTCGCTACCTTCATTCACGTCATTCCGAGGACATGATCTCCATGTGGCAGGAACTCAAGAAAAAAACAGTATATCAAAGTGAATTTAGAATGGACTTAGGTACGTGAGGGGTGCTGGGGAACATTTTAATATTACCGAAGGTAAATTGAAATTTTTGATGAGAAAGAAACCAGAGGTAATGGGCAAACGTTTAAAATTGAATTTATTGCATTTCGATGATAAGGAAACGGAAGATGCTTTTTAACAAAAGCCATTTCCTTTCATACTTGCTTTCGTGCCTATATTCGTTTTAATTAAATGGTTTGCTATCAACGGTACCGACAACTTATCTGATAATCACTTTTTCAACGATATCTCCGCAAATCAGTGTAAAAATTAAGGAAAAAGATAAAGGCCAATCTCTTCTTATAACGAAGAGAAGTCCATGAAAAAAGGAAATCATGCTACGACGTTGTATGTAAAAATATCCTGCTTCGATTATGTTAACCAATTTTGAGGATGTAACGGACCAAGTGCATATTTGAATGAAGATATGTCAGAGATTAAAATTTAATTGGGATTTATAGCAGGAGACAATTGTTAAGAGCATAGTAGTCTCAGAAATATCAATTTGAGCACAGTCCTCGTTATGATCACATTTTCTGCTCTGATTCTATTCCAAAAAAGTTTATTTCCTTTAAAAAAAAAAGAATGAGTTGGCCAGTAATTTTTGGCCAACATGCCGGAAAGAAATCATTATAGGATGAGGTTACGTTCTGATGAATTATTGTTACAAATGAGTTCTCATTTTTTACAGCTATAGTGTTGAAGTTTGGATATAGATTAAAATATTAAGAACGTGTTTCTGTGATTAAAGCAGTAGAAATAGGACGATGTTCTCTTCTCCAGTCTTATTCGACTAGTCCACCAACACTTCATCCCAATCATTCTCAGCGCCCCTTTTTGTAAACTAATACTTCGAAGCGACCATTTATCATCTCAAAGTGGCAACAATATGTAATTTAACCGGCCAATGTATTCATGCCGGGGAAAATAAACATGATAAAAATGAATTGCAATGAATATCATACTTTCGAAATAAGTTTATTGAATTATTACGAAAATATTGTACAGTTCAAATGATAAAAAATATAAACTGAAACTGAATTTGATAAATATTACAGACATTCATACTACATATAATATACTGCTCTAAGCCCTCACATTACCCCAAGTAGGACAGTAATTTTCAACGATCTGATGAAGCTTCCCGGGAGAATTTGGATCTTCAGTGAATGCTGGAAACTGCAGGGAGATAATTCGACTTTCTCCTTAGTGTGCAGTTGCCGTCTTGCGGGAATGGTTGAGTGAACTAAGGAATTAGAACCGCCTTAAAAGGCATTTGTTATAGCATCTACGCATTCGATTTCGTACAAGGCGACTTCTTCTGGCGAAATGCTACAAGCATTGAAAGACCCCAATCACATTTGTCCGGTAGGATAGTGGCCGCTGATTATGAGCAACGTTCAAAGAAAAAATTCAAAGGAAAACGGGCAATGTTGCATACGCTACTTTCAAACCTATATATTTGTGATAGAATATAACTAGTGATACCAGAAGGCATTCCGTCGTTATATATATACCGGTTTTTTATAGCATTCAAGTAATATAGATGGCTCCAATTACTATCACCCCGTAAATATTTTATCTATGAAAACATAGGCTGCCATTTAATTCATGTTATTAATAAGACAGGCAACTAGAAGGGCGTGAGTTTTAAATCCACATCTGGCATCAATGTCAGGTTTCGTTATGGTTGAAAGAATGAGTTAAAAGGTGTAATAACATCTTTGAAGTCGCATGGCCTAAAACACATATCTATTTATAATATCATGTAGATATAGCCCTTCAAATATGGTATGTGAAACAATAAGTTGAGCTTCTCAACATAGAAAATAGTATTGTATTCGTGTCTTGTGATCGATCATGTGCATGTAATTGAATCTATTATTCCTATTCATTCAAAGAAGCTGACCAGGAAGAGTGGGAGGAATGAATTGCATTACCCGTTTACGGAGGACCCAGTGATTTGAGCTTCCTTCTGTAAAATGGAAGTGTCATTGTCAATTAGGAAAACTTCCCAAATATAGTAAATTTTCGTCACATTCTATTTACCAGGTTTAAAAATAGCTAGCTGGAAAAATCTGACAGAATAATAGGCATTAAACTGTCTCGTATGTTTGGCAGATTTTAATGAGTGAATTTTATGCTTTTTATGTCGTGTTTATGGGTTGGAGTACACAAGAGTAAATTTTCCCGACGCTTGGTGTTACGGGAGAGAAATTCCTTTGAGGTGTTCGCGGCTTCGTTCGAATTGGCGCATTAAGAAATTGACGCGCGACAACCCTGGTGCCGTCATATCTCATTATGGGCTTTTGTTTCTCGGTGACTGCATCATAATGGCGGTGACCGCACATCTTATCCCATAGTAAAAGTTCAAAAGAGACGAAAACGTTAGCTTTGGAGAGAAATGACGAAAAAATAGCTACTGCATCGCTAGTTGCGGAATAATAAATGTATCCGCAATGTATAAAGAAAGTTTGAAATGTGTCCAGTAAACAAAATAAATTATTCCTTGTTACTCGATGTATTCAGTCATCCTTATACTGATTACTTGAATGGGAGACAAATTTAGGATAACTAGAACTTTTTCCATTAAATAGAAACGTCAGGGCATGATTTTCCTGTAAGAGAAACTAGGAATTGTTTTAATTCTTGAAAATCAAAAAAAGTCGGGATGTTATTTGAATAATTTAATTTGAATTTTCACTCAATTATGGCTAAAATCAATTATTTTGTTTGAGAATTTCACCCCACAATTGATAACGCCGTACCGGTATTTACCTCGTTAGTGAGTTATATTTAATTCTAGTTGAACTTTCCAACATCAGCTCTTACACTAAATCTCAAGACTTTATTAATATAAAATTCTACCTTAGTTGTCTTTGCTATCTTTCTGGATCAGTCCATTCATGGCCTCGACCTAAGTTGTCCCACACACATGGTAGCTTGCAGAGTATTATGTAGATTTCTTGTAGTTGAGGCTAAAAACTTTCATTTCTACCCAAACAGCCTTAAATATAATCTTCATTATGACCAGTAATTCTCAACAATACCTCTGCATTATACGGTCCAAGCGTCCTATCCGTCCAAAAATATCAACAATTTAATGGCGTTTGTTATTTTTTCTCGAGTTCTAACCTTTCCTAAGGCTGAACTTTATCAGTGTGGTTTCATAATACTATAATTATAAATGTTATTCATCATTGCATGTTCATACAAAAGACATGTGAATGTTGAAGCATTTATTATGAGTGCTGTAATGTTTGACTGGTCATTTACAGCGATAAATTAATATTTATAAATTTATGCCAAGGATCTGTCTGTCAATTTATGATCAAGGATTGCCCAGCTTGGTCGTTCAGTGGGTAGAGTGTTGGGCTGCTTAGTACCCAGAACCAGAAGGGACCTTTGGACCTGTTCCAAATAAACCCAAGTGTGGATATTTTCTGGGTACCAGATCTTTCTGGGAAACCTCAGGCGGCTCAGAGAAATAACCCTCCCCCTCCTGTGCATTGTAACGTGTGAATTTCGCACGTCGTTGTCCTTAATATTAGGTGCCGGCTTGGCAACCAAAATGCTGCGGGTTCGAGTTCCACCTGGGGTATGGGTGTTGTGGTCGACTTAGTTTTTATATTCGGCTACACAGTGCAGCATTTGGCGATATCTTCCCTCACCGAACAGTCTTCATTTTTAGGTATAACACAACTTCAGTTTATCCAAATTGACAGGGTTTTACCGAAGTATCGAAAAAATAAATAAATTCTTTCTACAAGAGGTGACTCGTGTTTCATCTTTTTTTAAGAGACGTTTACGGGAGTTAAATACCAAAATTCTCGCCACAATTTGAAAAAACAAAAGTTATTTATGAGACAAACCGTCGATGTTCTGATTAATAAAACGGTTGCTGTTCAGCATTTCTAGCCGCGGCTGCAGATGAGGGCGCTGAAAGACGAATGAAATATGACCCGTATGGGCGATGAGACAGTCAGTCGTATCGGTAGGAGTCCGCGAGGGGCAGGGAACCGGCACCGACCTCCCGTGCCTCGCGATCGACAGCTCACGAGGTCTTGCTTCGGCCCTCGCTTCTTGCTCACGCAACCACTCACTATTTCTCTTTTTCTCTCTCTCTCACTCGCTACCTCGAGAAAGATACGGCTGGAGGCGCTGAAGGCACTCGCTTACCCCTTCCCTTCCGCCCCCCGCTTCGCCACACTACCCGTTTCGCGGGTTTGATACCCGGCTGAGGAGTTTCGTTGACCAGTTTTGAAGGGCAAGACGATCGACCTTTCATCTTGCAGCAGCTGGCGAATTCCTTAAGGAGGTGGAGCGAGGAAAAGAGAGGAGAGAGAGAGGATATGCGGCTAGAGATGGGAGAGAAGATCAGTAGGGGGGATAGAGAAGGAAGGCGTTCTCGCGAGCGGAAAGGGTTCTGCGGTGCGGGGTGGAGGATATCTCGCCTTCTCCCTCCTCCTCTCTCCTCCCTTCGCTTCTACCAGTTCCTCTACCACCCCCTCGCCAAGCTCTATCCGTCTCTTTTTCTCGGCTCCGCGTCTTGAGAAGAAGAGCCAAGATAGGAAGAGAGAGAGAGAGACGTCTTCAGCTGCATGGAGAAAACTTCTGTCTCTCGAGGTGCAGAAGGGAACGTTGTTCTCCCTCCATGCTCCCTCAAGTTTTAAATCAATTAACCGGACGGCCTGGGCTCCGTTACGTAAATAATTTTCGAACGAAAATGATTTTCAATCCTCGCATTTCAGTTGAATTTGTCGTCAAATTCGTATCCTGTCAATTCCTACGGTGTAAATGTGACGACAATCGATGTCGGATCACTCGATGACGATAGATCGAAGTTCCATGAGGGGCACACTGGTTTCGGTTAAAAACTGTTTTTTCACGTTGGACAAAATCACCGGTCCTTCTTCCCTTGTACATTATCGATCGAATTTTCTTGCCGGAATAGTTACTTTCTCGTCGAATTTGGAAAAGTGAAACGATCGTCATTTTCATGGCTGCGGGAAGGTTTGTTGCCCAAGATCTACACATCCTTAAATGTATGCAACCTAACGTTACACTTCGGAAGTTTGTACAACAGTTCCTTCAGACATAAGTTAACGCAAGTCATTTCGTACACTTGGAGCTAGGAATTTCCCCTAATGGACAAATGCAGGTGGGATGTTAATGGCATTTAGACACATTATAACATCAATACAATTGATAATGAAGTCCTGAAACGGTGAGAGGCGAGGAGTTAGATATATACCTACTTTATGATAACGAAAGAACAATAATGGATTATTTTGCTTAGTGAATAAAACTATAATTGACTCAGTCAAAATTAAACCCCTGGAAGGTAGATACCGAAATGGCAGTATCTCCAAACGCTTCTGTGAACGGAGAGTGTCGTATCGATCGAGTTAAAATTTTTTCATTACGCTACTTTAACACAAGAGATTGAACGGACCAAAAATAATCGCGATCATTCCAACCATGGTTGAAAAGACACAGCCATTCAGAAATCCGTGAAATAAATAAAGATGGAGTGCATGATGTAAATGCACACACCGATCCAGGGCCTATCCGAGAGGATTTTTCCACACGAGCGGGATAGCGTTTAGCGCCCCAAGCAGTTTTCTGGCTCCCCTCGAAAAAAATTGTGTTTTTGTTGTTTTTTACGATCTTAATAGGACATTCGAGCCTTAAAATTAAAAAAATCTTACTCACACATTATGGACATGGATTATTTCTTCAATTTAATTAAAAATTGTGAAAACATTCCACTGTAATTTTATTTAATTATTCAATGGGCTACTGCCCTTTTTCAAAATTATTACAGAATAGAAACAATCGCACAAAGAACTACTTTATTGATTTGGATACAATTAAAACATTGAAAAAAGATGTTTTAATTCCAATTAATAAATTATAGGAAAGTAGAGAGCAGATAGTGGGTTAAAAGATCAAATTACTATTTTTAATAATTTATAAATGAAACATAGTAATACAAAAACTTATACATTTATTAACATTTTTATCGTGTATATACGAAATACTGTTCTTATGAGTAAATAAATGGTAGGTTAAAAGATCAAATTACTATTTTTAATAATTTATAAATAAAACAAAGTAATACAAAAGCTTATACATTTGTTAATATTTTTATCGTGTATATACTAAATACTGTTCTTATGAGTGAAAAAAAATTATACTGAAATTTTTCTAGCCTTTAAATTCGCAAAATCTTTCAAAATAGAATCCGTGTCAATTAACTTCAAAGTGTCGCTTTCAATGGCTAATGTTGACAACTCAGTCAATCGCTCTCGAGAAATTGCTGATCTAAGGTATGTCTTTATCAAATTCAATTTTGAATAACTTCTTTCACCACTAGCTACAGATAAAGGCAAGGTAAACAGGATTCGCATACTTGCAAAAGTATTGGGAAAAATGTCAATAAAATTAGTTTTTGTAATATAAGATAATGAGCTTGGTGGAGAAGATTCGCGGGGAAGAATGGGCGCCAACATCAAAAATTCGTCGGATAGTTCTTTCCCGTCGATGTCACATTCATCACCCTGATATCCTGAAGAGTCATGCATGCAGCATTTAATTTTGCACAATTCAACTTCTGCAGACCATGAATATCGTATAGAAAGCTAAAACTATCACTATGATTGTCCATTTGCACAAATCTTTCTTTTAGTGAGTTGAAAGCTGTATTCAGAATAGAAAAAATTAACCTTAAAGTTACTACTTCGATAGGATCATCGTCAGATTCACACGTAAATTGCTTGTTCACTCTCCTGGAACGATATGCTTTTATACAGGACTTAGTTCTTTCCCGGCGAACTGATGCTGTGAATTCTTCGCGGGTTTTCCACCGCAGCTGCTGCATAAGGCATTCTGCTGCAGCAGAATACCTTACCCGGTCGAAAACCCGCGAAGAATTCATAGGATATGCTTTCCTTTTTCAAAATCTGAATCAGCTCCAAGTTTGTCGGCAAGCTCTTTTGCATCCGTTATCACGCTATTGAACCCCTCTTCAGACCTCATTTTATTCAAAAAACTGCCAACACTTTCAACTAAATCTATGGCACTTTGTAAAGTTACAGTAATCTTTTGGAGAACTTTGCTAACCTTGTTGATTTTGAATAAAATTTTGTACCAAACCACTATGCAGCAAATAAATTTAAATTCTTGTAATTTTTCTGCGATACCAATAGCAGTGTTTCTTCCAAAAGCATATATTTTATGATCTTCACTGGCTTCATAAACAACATCTTACACTTGATCAACATAGTATCGAAGAGGCTCCAATTCGGCTTTCCCATCGGGTATCGCTGAGAGGTTTTACAGTTACATTAGGTACATGCTTTTTCAAAATACCCCATCGATAGGTAGATGCAGAAAAAAATTTGACTATCTCTTGCACCGAGCTAAAAAAATTGACAACGACAAGACATAACAGCGCTGTATCGTTCGTGACAAGCTTTAATGAATGACTTCCACATGGAACGAAAAAAGCTCGAGGGTTAAGATCTTTGATTCTTTTTTGAACTCCTATCCTTTCCCTTTCATATTCGAACCATTATCATACCCTTGTCCTCGCATATTTTTCAATTGAATCTGCAGTCTTATCAACTCGTGCAAGAGAATGTCAGTTAGACCTTCACCAGTAGTGTCTGTAACTGGAATAAAACCAAGGAAATGTTCTTTAATAGCTATTACTTCACCAGACTCTACTTGAACAAAACGAACGATGATCGACATCTGTTCTGTACGACTGACATCTGGGGTACAGTCTAATACAACTGAGTAGTATGACGCTTTTTCAAATTCATGTAAAATTTAATCTTAAATGCGTGTTGATTACACAGTAATGAATTAATTTTGTCTGTTTTTACTAAGATAATGAACACAGGCTCTTCGCAAGTGCTCTTTCAAGACAACATCAAATGTGGCAATGTGCTCTACTAATTTCAATAAATTCCCGTCATTCTTTTTAAATAGTGCATCTGTTGTTCCTCGAAATGCCAACCGATGAGTTCCAAGGATTTGCGTTACACAAAGCAAACTATTTAATACTTCATACCAATGTTCAATCTCAGCATGAATGAGCCTTTGGTTTGCATTATCAACTGTTTTACCTAGGCGTATACGCAGATGTAATTCTCGCCATGATTGGCATGCTTTTAAATGGCTAGGGGATTTTTGGTGTTGAGCTAGAAATCCGGACATATTTCGCCAGTCTAGTCACTTGGGCCTATAACCGGCCCTGCACCGATCACAGTACAGCGAGTGATTGTGTCGCCCCACGCGAACCATTACGCGCGAACTTCAACCGTCAAATAGACGCATATGATGGTGCCTTCCTGATAAAACTTCTCTACGAAAAAGCAAAATTTCAATATTATTTTGTTTACCCAAAGTGTCTCCACAAGTGGTGTTTTAGGTTACTATCTATTTCGGGATACCTAAACGATTATTTCTGTGGCATATAAATACTGTAATCACGCATTTCATGCTTCATTATTCCGCTTAGCTCAATAATGTGTATGTCTCGTCGTGCTAGAATTTTTCCTGAAAAGAATCCATTCCCATTTTCTTTGCACTATTGAAGAAAACAATGTTCCCAACGCAAATATGTGGCGGGTTTTTGAATTAGCAAGACCTGAGACACTTTCTTCAAATCGAAATGTCGGCTATAGAATCTCTATACATTCCTCTATGAATAATTTGTGTGATCAGAAAAGAGTGATTATTTAGATCAGGGGTGTCCAACATTTTTAGGGTGATTAGCCTCTTTAGTGGCGAATGCTCTCGACGATAATCTTGGGCCACGCTTAAAAAAGATATATTTCATATTTACCATAAACGATATGTCCGAGGAATAGTAGCATCAAATTAATTCGTTTAGAAAGAAAGGTGACAGAATACAACACTTCAAAAAAAGGAAGGGCCTCATTTAACAATCATACCAGTATTATTACACTGTCATTGGGTAATTTTTCTCTCTGGACCTCATGTATCACCGTTTTCGGCTGCATGCGGCCCTTGAGCTGCGGGTTGGATACCTCTGATTTAGATTATACAAATATATGGCAAACCTTTGCAAGTGACAACATGCAACAAGCGCCATCATAAATGCATAAGTTATAGATGCGGGACTATGAGGAAATAATAAAGAAACGATTCCCTTTCGTGTACCACTCTGCTCCTTGACCTTTTTCTTCATTTTTTTGAAAATTTAAACAAAACTTGGACTTTATGAAACTGGATTCTTCACTGCAACAGATGAGCTAGGATTAAATCTATTCACAAGTGAGATATTTTGCAAAATTGAGACGACTATGTCAACAAATTCCATTGCATTTGTCCTTGAATATGGAAACTTTTCGTTCCCTCGGCAACCGCTTCAAGTCCCTTTCTGCAAACGTGCTTTGGCTCAGTCTCTGAAATTAATTGCAAAGCTATTTCTCTCAAATGACTCGAGCAATTGATAGCAGATTACACCTCTTTCGCTCTATGTCGTTCCGTCGACTTAAATTGCTCCCGTTGAAATCCTTTGATTTCCTGGCTGCTAGAACTCTCATTTTCGAAAGAGATTGCAAGACATCGACCGCCTCCGCCTTCACACATGAAAGACTCCGAACCGGATGTGGACATTTTTTTTTCTCTCCGAACCCACCGAAGTACTCTGTCCTGGCAGGCGAGGAAATATACAGCGCCCAATGAGCAATGAGCATTATCGCGTCCCTCCACCTCCTAATGCGGGCCTGGGAGGCCGTGCAATCTCGCCCCATTAGCTCTCCCCTTTTGTGAACGTGCATCAGCACAGTTGAGGAAACGTAATGTGCACTGGGGAATGCTGGAAAGTGGAGAGAAGAGAAAACGCAGCGGAGACGGAGAATTGTGAGCATACGGGGAGGTAAGAAGGAAAATGAGGGATGTAGGAACGTTACGGAAGATGGGACGGTCGAGATAGTACACAAACGTGAAGATCTTTCCAAGGGACGGTGATCACCACCCTCGCACAAGACGAGAGAATGGATTGTTGAATGAATTTCTTATTCATCTATGTCCACACAATACCCAGCAAGCCACCATAAATGTGTGTGGCAGGGGGTGAATTCACACCAAACATGCATTACATATCATGAATAAAAAGAAGTAGCAATTATATTCTAGTCTAAGCTTCTCAATTTACAAGGATATAAAGATAGAAAAACACGCATGCAAAAATATGCTGTTAGTTGGGTTAGTTTAAAGTCCTTATACCAGCATGCAACCATCTCTGCTATCCATTGATATACTTGTATTTCCACTATTGGATATATTTACAGCTATTCGTATCCCTAATAGTGCGAGGAAAGAAGGATATTTTGAATCTATCAGTTCGGCAATCAATTTCTCTAATTTTATGTTCATGGTCCAGTCCAACATAGTAAGTTGGAGTTTGCAAAATATTTTTAACGTCATCAGTGAAAATATTATATTGGAATTTATTCAAGGGATTAAGTCTATATTTCAACCTGCGGTTTGATAATGATTCCCATTTTAATTCATCTAATAGACTGGTTACGCTGAAAGATTTGTTTGGTCACCTCAGAAAGATAGAGAGCTGCCGTGCATATTGCTATAGGCATTTTTGGCGAGAGTTGTGTTTCGGGTGCATATCAGCGATCATTCTCTGGTTGGTTCAAAAGCAGATCACAAACCACACAAATCAGCTTTTTAAGAAGACTGACTGTTAACAAAAACCGTATCTCAACAAAAGAACACCACAGAACTCTCACAGAACGGTGCGAGTGAAGTCAGTTGTCAAGTGAATTCTTTCTTCGGATTTCCCGCGACAACTCGTCCCCTCAGGAGTCCTTCGGTTCCCTTCTCGTCTCTTGAAAGAAGATTCACACACACACAAAAGTATCTCATATTTGATGATGTTAGACTGGACGACCCTTGTGAAATCAAAACTGAACTCTTGGCAATAAATAGAATAGATATGTATACATAGTTGAGCCATTGCATTGTTCGATGTCCGAGAGACGATACCCCACGCGAAAGTATCGGATGCAAATGCTTTACATCGAAAGGGACTGCTGCCAACCGGAGAGTTAATCTCACGCATTGTAATGTGACACTGTCGAAGAAAGATAAATGCTTGCGTTGGCATAATTAAGCAGGACCGGCGCCAATAACTCCCATTTCACGGCGAAAACGCCTCTCCCGGGAAACCTTCTCATTGACAGCCGATTGGAGAGAATTCCAGGCTAGTCAGCGATTCGATGAGTTATGTCGAAGAATTTGTTCACAGTTTTCTCGTGTGCCCAACAGCGGATGCATGCATAATTAAATTTAAGCAGAAAGGTACCGAGAACGTTTCATACCGCTTATCGAGGGTAGAGGGATTGAATCGGCTACAACGAAAGCAGGTATGCGACACAAGGTATGCAAAGTCGCTCTCGGAGTACATTCATCGAGTCAGTCAACATAATGTATGCTGTAAAGCAAGATTTAGGAACTGCCTTTGCAAAAGGCATTCGCAAATAGTGACATTCCTCAATCAAAAGCGGTCATAAATTAATTGATAAATTGGCGTTTCATAGCTAATTGTAAATTTAAAATCATTTCAGGCAACAAATCGAAACGTTCAGAATTTAATCGTTAAATACAATATAATAGCCCATTTTGAAACGATTGAGGGGATTCTGTGGCCACTAATTAGCTTCGAGCGAAATTATTTGTCATAACTACATTGAGGAAATTCCTATCCATTAAATAAACAGGAGATCGAATGAAAGAGATTGCTGCCATTTTTTTGCCCACTTCCCTTCAACTTTTTGTATTTGTAGTTATTTGGAGGAGGCAAAACGAAGCTAAGGTCATATGCGCCATTAAGGATAGGTGGGTAACTGGGTAGAGGTAGGATTTTTCAGTGAACGGAAGTAGGGTGAGATCAGGAACTCGGCGTCAGCATCAGCTTTTCTGCTCTTTACGAAAGGCGTCAAAGGATCCACGGCTTTACGTCCACTTAAGGAATTTCCACACAGAACTCAAGTAACTCTAACCATTTTTTATGCATGATATGTATAGCATGTTTGATGAGAAATAACCCACTGCTACACACCTTTATGGAGACTTGCAAGCTATAATGTAGATGTAGATGTAGATGTAGGGATGATATATATTTATAAAATCTCTGCCACTGGCAGGGCATGAACCCGGACTGGCGGGAGGGGAACCAAGTACAGCACCCATTACACAAACTCGATCCCCCTGCGCATTTTTCTGCAAAATCTGCATTTAGAGGGTTTAGAAAACCCAAAGTCTGATTCTGTACCCACCGTGCACGGAGAGGACTCACGATAGAAGACGGGCAGAGGATGAGACTGAAAGGGTCAAGCTTTTCAAACGATCTGAATGCAATTGGCGTTCCCCGAGACAACGATCCACCGCCATCGGAATCGGGCGAATCACGGCTCGCTCATGTCTTGCAACCACCGTTATAATTTCCCTCCGCGCCGACTGGATAACGATGTCTCCGGAATGCGACGGCGAGTTGCGCGCGAAGAGGAGCAAGTCCATGTAGAGACCATCTCGCATCGGACGGACCGAACGGCTGAATGGACGGAGGGAAAAATCTCGCTGCCAACCGCTTGTGAACGAAGAGAAAAGAAGGAGTAAAGTTATCCCTTAAGTCAGTCGTCATGGTGATGAAATAATAGCACAACTAGCGCCGAACCACCTATCCTCTGATGCGGAGGCGACAAACAACGTGAATCGGTCAGTGCTGAATGCTCCAAAATTGTGATGTGAGAGATGTAAACTTATTTTGGCTTCCTCCACAACTTTATGTAGCATAATAAATGCGCTTATTCATACTTTTATATGTTCAGGACGTTGAAAACTTACGTTTCCAGTTAAATCGCTTCCAATCAAATACATGTTGACTGCAGACATGCGTATTCCATCGATTTGTATGAAAAAGAACATCGTTTTTAAGCATTGCTTTCCTGACGAAAGTGATTCCGTTCCAAATTTAGTACTAAATACCACGAAATAATACGGAAAACTCTTGTCGCAATAAAACATCCGTGCAATGTAGCTATCAGGGCCGAGTAAAAGAGAGAAGACACACGATCATAGGGATTTTGCTCGAAATAATTCAACTGGAGGAGAAATAGAAGGATTGTTTAGACGAAAATATTATCCAAATCATAAAATATATGAAAAGGTAATTTTGCTTTGAATGGTTGACGAGAATGGAAAAATTTCTCGTCGGAGGAACAGAAGCTAGAGAACTAAATACGTGCCTAAATATGCGTGATAACGCGCCGAGAATGAGTGCGGCAAAATAAATCACGTTTTTAAATATTACTTTCATACCGAAGTCATTCCGAAACAAATTTAGCTCTTCATACCACGATAAGATATTTTTAAAAATCTTGACATCAAAGAACACGCAATTAATGTATATATCAGGGCCGAGTGTGTGAGAGAATAAACACGATCATAGAAATATCGTGTAAAATAATTCACGCGGAGCAGGAATAGAAAGATTATTCAGGAGGAAATATATAAATAAATCAAGTATTGAAAATGAAAGTCCGTGGCGAAGGTTGATGGGAATGGAAAAATTTCTCGTCGGAAAAACAGAAGCTAGAGAACTAAATACATCTGCAAGAGGACCGATGCGCCGGGAAAGGAGCGCGTCGACGAGAAAGTGAAGCGGAGAAGGGAGGCAAGAGATCATTGGTCGAAGAAATTGACCTTGAAATACCGCGCAGAGGAAAATGAAAGGAGAAATGCTGGAGAAAAAGGAAATGGGGCGGGCAGAGGATGCTGGGAGCTCGAGTAAGCGTCTGAGCGGTCGACAAGAGGAGCCCGGCGATCTCCTTCAGTCACAATAAATATAGAAGTAGACTATACTTGATGAAAATACCATATATATTTGGAAAACAGAGAGGATACGATGCATGAATTGGTGCTTTCCCGTTGAATGTTATGGGTGAAAATTTCCACCTGGTCTGGTTCTTAATTACGTTTCGACAAGCGATTCGCCTATCGTCTTCAGGTGTCCTAGAATCCGTATTGCCATCATGATGAAACTGCTCGTCTCATATTCTGCTGTGTTGAGGTCAAATATCAGATTGGTCAAAAACACTGTTGCTCTCACGGCGCCTCCTGATTGGTTGGCATTTCTAAGCTCGTTTATGTGCACATTTTGCTAAGGCTGTGGCCAGAGTCCCTGTTGATGTTCTTCTCATGGAGTCGATTTTGTATGGCTTCTTTGAAAATTCAATCTTTTTGAATGGCAGAGTAGTTTTGCCTCCTCCATACGCATCATGTGGTCTTTTCTAAAGTGTGTTCTACCCATAGATATAGTTGTACCACTGCCGGTTGTTCTAGATGGTCAAGTCAAAAGTCTCGGCTGTGTTCCTCAATTCTGCTCTCTATTGTCCCTTCAATCTAAATTATTCCGGAAAAATAATGTTGGAAAAACTGTGATCACGATGAACATTTATGCGCAAGTGTAAAAGTGACGGCGGCAAAGTGATGAGGCAATGATTGGTGGCGAAGATGAGAAGAGAGCAATGGAATGGAGAAGTTGAGGAAAAGGAGTGATGCTTTAGGTAGTAAATGATTTGAGGGAGAGCGAAGGAAAGTTGAGAGATGCAGAAAGAAAGAGAGAGTAGAAAACAACCGGTTTAAAAAGGACAAGTGCCGGTGGGTGAACTGAGGTGGAGAAACGAGAAGAGATTTGGAATGTCCTGTGCGCGGGATGGGGAGAGCAAGAGCATCCAAGAGAGGTGAGGAGGGAAGTGAAAAGACAAGAGATTTCGTGATCAAGGGTGCGGTAAAATTACGAGTAATTAAGGAAAGATGTAGGCACATTCTTGGTGCGAAATTTATGTTACAAATGTGGATAAATCTACATTAAGCGATGGCCGAGAACTGTGTCTGATACCATGAAAAAGTTAAAGGTGGGAGAATGTAGTCAAAGCGGCCAATACTTTGTGGAACTCCATTGCTAGAAGGTCAAAAAAGACTTTGTAATTCCACTGCTAAAAATAATCTATTATCGACTAGTTACGCAACAATGTAACATCCTCAGGTGTAAATACAATTGTATAAATACCATTTGGGAGAATGGACCACAAAATAACGAGTGATGTTAACAGAATGAAGAATTGAAAGAAAAAATGAAAGAAACGGTGGATACTGAAGATATTCTCGGGAGGCCAGATGTTAAATGGCAGACTGATTGAGGAATACGTGATTATTAAACCCTGACGATGTAATGAGAAGGGAACTAGTGTAAAGTGACATTTATTTCCGAGCACAGAATAAACTGGAAGAGAAACAGAGGAGAGGAAGTCATGGTAAGCGAGGTCTGAGCTCGAGCGTTCAGGCAGAGGCCGAGGAAGAGGCTACAGACTCGCAAGGGGCTGTGGGAAATCCATTCTGGTGAGCATGCCTTTACGAGAGCAAAAACATATCGCGGTTCGGTAACTATGAAATACGTCGCGTCCCTTTCTCACCGCGTTCAACCGACTCAATCTCCGATTCTTAGAATACGTGACATGTAAGATATTAAGCTTCACGGCTATTTACCCAGAAAGCTTCAGTATCGTTGCGATGTCTTAAAGAAAATTTTCTCAGGCAAGACGGTCAGGCATGCGAAGCCTTCCTGGGAGGTAGATGGGAATTATGAGAATCGAGTGATCATACACGCGCTCAGGTATCTACTGCGAGGTACTTCACGAATTTGAGATGCGTTGTTAGTTATCTCCATTGGCACGAATGGCAATTTAAGTTTCATCCATGAACATCAAGTAAAAGTTGTATCATGCAAGTTGCTCAGAAATGCTACTTGGGTAATACTTCAGCAGGAAATCAACGCTAAAGGGAGTAATACTTAAGCTGTCCAGTATAATGACAACAACAAAAATTTCGTGAGCAAATTCCAAAAAATTGCTCATGAGTAAAAATCAAACAGAGCCATTTTGAGCTAGCGAGCCGGTTTCGGTTCTTTTAAAAACCCCCTAAAAATCCGAAGATACTGACGTGAAGGAATGGACTTGGAAGTAGCATTAATTTGGAATATAATCTACAATTTAGGTAATATATGTCACAGATGTCTGGTGGAAAGTTTGGTAGAGATATTTTAGGAACAGAGGGAGGATGAGCAGGACTTGTCCATGGCAGCCAACTTTCAACAAAAGTCTCCTAGGTATCCACGGTTCACATCCCATCTGATGGACAGCGTACTGAACTTGATGCCGTTACTACATAACACTCGCATAGCACTCAAGTAATGACCGGATATATACCCTAATCCTCTTCCAAGACTTGAGCCCGACCCCTAAGAATGGGAGATGAGGATTGCCGGGAACTCACCTACCGAATCTTTTTAAGCCGGGTTGTGCGGATTACGTAGATACATGAATGGAAATTAATAGAGCAGTTTTAGTTTTTCATAAAAAGGTATCATTGCTCCAAAATTACAACAGTGGTAGACAATATCGTAAAGTAGACTTGATTTTATGTGTGCTCCATTGGCTTAGGTTATGTCGTACCGTCTAGGCTAAGTCCTAATTAAGACAAAACATCATCCACGCCCATTCGATTCGAGTCAAAATATCGCGGGATTCGAACCCGCGATATTTTGACTAGTACTGCGCGTTATCAAGCGGGCTACCGCGACCAGACTATGCTATGTTCTTAATGCAATGGCTAGTGTAACATCCATTCCCAAGGAGAGATTTAAAGTTATGCCGAGGTAAAACGCCACCAGTGTGTAAAAAAACTGAATTTGCCTCTCCACTTGAGAGAAAATATAAAGACATATAGAGTGAGGATAAACATAGTTATAACATTTATGCATTCATCGCATTTTTATAAATTGAACCAAACTTTCATTCTTATAAAACATACAATAGTATTCCAAATTCACCATTAGGAAAAAGTACATTTTTTTCTCAAAGTTATGGTTATTCTAATATTAGCTTCGTGTTTTTAATAATCAAACTTTAAAAAAAATTACAATTTGTTGTCCATTAATGTGACTCATGGACCATTTCTGATAAAACTATTGCATGTCATGATAAATGGTAACTATTCGTGAGGAAACACCGAAATGATTGAAATCCCCTTGACAGTTTAGGGAAAGTTTGACCCCACAGCTGAAATATATTCGGAACCTTCAATATACAAATATGTAGTATCAGAATATAGGATGTGCCGTCTCCCCTGAAGATTGACGCCCGTGTGCAATGCACGCATCGCACTCATGGTAGGCACGGCCAAGGATGTTAGAATGTACTGGAGGAGGCATTGACATGCTAGGCTATGAGTGAAAATGAAGCCAGAATGCTTGGGAACGATTAGGCCCCGCCTCCTCCGTACAAAACATTGCGTTTTGCTATAAGACCTCTTACGGAGACAAATTTTACATTAAATAAATGATAACAATGAAATCGTACCCAGATTTCATTGCAGCGGCGTCGATTAATCTTCCTAATGCTATCCAATGGTGGTATTAATTTATCACACGAGAAAATTAATTTAAAAACTAAAACTGGAAGGACTTAAAAAAATTGAAACTACATATTTGGTGTTGGTTTTTGCGCTGTCCTCTATTCCTTTGAAGAAATTTAATAATGCATTCCATTATTCTTCTTATTACTCTAAGTTTTACCCTGTGCAAAAAAAAATTTATCCGCACGAGGATGGCGAGTAGAAAGCCCGTGTGTCCCTGCCTACCAAGATGGCCGCTGGCTTCTCAAATTAGCTGCGATGCCTCCTCCAGTATAACCCTTCGGCACGGAGATATTTGGAGCACTTCAGAATTGGCTTAGGAAATCGGTCGGTTGAAACAGAAATTATTAGCCCGACGCTATGAAGACCAAACTAAGCAGGAGTCATCGAGGACCGGAACACTCGGCACGAACCACGAAAGATGATCCGTCCTCTTAGAGAGATAGAGAAATAGAAAAAAAAGGCGCGGACAACAAAGAGTAAGCCGCACGGGAGGGGGAAACAAGGAAGTGTCCCCACCCCCCATTAGTTTCAGCTTCCCCCTCTTCCCGATCCTCCCCCCTGGCGAGGAGGATCTCCCTCGCGGCCATTGTGAGCCCCCGCTTCATTTGGGGCCGAAGTCTCGAAACGGCGTTTCGGCGCGATGGGAGCCGAGGAATGCGTGGCTCTGTCCTTGAGGCAGGCAGGGGGCGGGCGGGGGATAGGGAGGCTGCGAGGGGGGGATGTGAGTGTGGTTCTGCCGGAGAGTGTTCGCGGAGGGGGGGGGGGGGTGGGTAGAGAGGGAAGAGAGGAGGAGCAAGGGAGGGATGCTGGGCCGAGGGGAAATTGGCGGAGCGGTGGAGGGAGGAATCGAGTGGTGGGTGGGCAATGTTCCTGAAAGGGGTTACCTGGGAGGATTTGAAAAGTGAGGACGGAGGGAGGGGGGGAGGGAGGGGATAGGAGGAGGTGGAGGAGACGAGTTACGGGGAGGAGAATGGTCCACAGGGGGTGGCACGGCCGTTTAGGGGGAGAGAGGGAGAGAAAGATGGGGTCCTTGGACACACACACACAGAGCGCACACCCTCGCCACACTTTCCCTCTTCCTCCCCGCCCCCCTCCGAGACACTCCCGGCCACCAACTCCGTCCCAAAGGCCCCTCGACAGATCCGAATTGTTCCCATCTCCTTTGCCTCCTCAACCGCGGTGGAGTCCCCATTCGGAGGAGAGGAGAATCCTTTCTGCCCGGCCATAGCGACGACGTCTGCCGTTCATCACGGGCGCATCTTTGACGTTCTGACTGCCGATAGAGCCTCTCAAGTAATATCGTCGCAGCTGCCGGACATTGTTCCTCCAAATCGTCTATTTAATCAGTCGTACTTCAGGCAGACGACTCGCGCTGGGGAGGTAGATGTGAATTAGTTGAGCGTGAGAAACTCGTCATGAGGAAACTAATGGATTGAATTTTTTCGAAGGCATCCGTTTATTTTGCACCCGTAACACAGAAAAGTTTTGGGAGGTCTCAGTATTAATTTTACTTTACACAAAACGCAGTGGTTTCACCAAGTTACTCCTAATGAAAATTTCAATTTATCAGTATGTTTTCTATTAGGGAATCCCAATTGGAACGAATTGCAAAGCAGGAGACTGGGCCATTGATGGAGCATAAGGAGGGGTGGAATAACGATTAAAAAGAGGAAGACAAACAATCGCGCCAAGTCTTACTGTTTGCTGGAATATATTTTATTATTCGCCTTACGAGATTATACTACGATCTCCAATAGTCAATTTCATAAATTTCTTTGCCGTATAGAATACTTATGCATAATTCTTTGATAACCTAAATGCTATGACTCACGTATCAAATAGGATTCATGATCAAAATAAAAGGTCATAGAAGAAGGCAATTCTGCAATTATGGAAATTCTAGTCGTTTCGCATGAGAGAGGCTCTGCAATGTGCCAGAAAAATCATTCCTGCTCTACTCTCTTTTGAGGGAGGTAACATTAAATAGTAAATGCTGCGAAATCTCTATGCCATTAAAATATCCTCAATACAGCCAATCTGGCAATGCTAAAGAAGAATTCTATAATGTAAGCAACATTCATACCGACAAACATGCGTACGGGTAAGTGGGCTTAAACAGTTTACAAGTGTTGGTAAGAGTTATTTTACTCCAGGATGCGGTAAGCGATTCCGTTACAGGTATCTTTATTAGCGGCCAACGAACGCTGAACTTTAGCTCGTATTCTTCCCGTAGAGCGATGGATTTCCCTCGGGAGAGGCTATCAGTAGATTGACTTCTAATTGATTTATTGCCAAGAACCATTACAAGCCACAGGATGGATTAAACGAGAAGCGGGTTTCAACGCACTGGCATCATCATCATCATCATCGGGTGAAGTACACAGCGACCTCTCTCCCTTCTACGAGGACGGAGAGGTGGGTTGGAGGAAGGAGGCGGGAGAGGGGGAAAGAGAAAGTCTACCGATCCAACCGCTGCTTCGGATGGAAAGGCTGGATGCACGTCTTCATTGATGAGTGAGGGTGATTTCAGGGTCACGCCAATTTTGGCTGCTCTCGATCGTCAGGTGGGCCATGCAGCGTACATTATAGCATAAAAATTTCACCTAGGTGAAGTATATACATGAAATTACGACTGTGCCAAAGACTTATTCAGAAAAAAATAAACCACCTCAAGCACTGAAATTTCAAGTAATCCTCCTTTCAAATCATCTGCAGCGAAGGACTACTGGATGCGAGGCTACGAATGAGCCAACAAGAATAATGACACCGTGTTTTGTTCTTTGGCGAATATGTGCGGTCATCGGAGGAATCCACAAATTTAAATATCAGTATTTTTAAATAAGTGTACACTAATAATAGGCATTCCTCATCCGCTTTATCGGAACGGAAACGTTTGCGGCTTCCGGCACACGTTACATGCTATAAGGAAAGCACGCCACTCGTCGCGGTACCAAGCTAAAAATTATCGGAAGTGTAACAAAACTGATTCGGAAATTGTTCAGAACATCAAAATCGCTAATTTCAATTAATTAATTTTAATGTTCTGAACGAAAAAATACAGGGGGAGTGAAAACTTTTTCTTATCTTCTCTTTTGATCCTATCGATTTTTTCCATCGAAACAATCAAACAAAATCAAGGTGCTTCTCTGATGTTTTATTAAGTTTCCTTTAAGAATCCAAAATTATGGAGGAACCAAGACAATCTATATCAGAGGACTATGGAATTTGGCGTGCATTTCATAAAATAAAGAAGAGTACAGAACTGCGATTGTGGCTTCTTTTCTGTGACAAAAGCTATTACTTTGTGTCGCTCACTGAAGATTGTAACATTTAATAAATATCAGTGACTTCCAAAATGGCGAATTCAATTTCATGTGCCTTAAAAAGGAAATTTATTTCTTACATAGCATAAAAATAGAGGATGATGAAATCAAAATATTTTTTTTTGACGCTTGGCATAAATAATGCGTCCTGAAGCAATACGTTTTGTAAGAGAAGTATAATTAACATCAAAGAAAGATATGTAGAGGGTGTTTGGGTAACTGTGGTATATGATAGTCGTCATATGTGTGCTTCCAATTACTTTCGGTACATGGTTCCAGATTATATATATATATATATATATATATATATATATATATATATATATATATATATATATATATATATATATACACAAAACACCATTCATACGCAACGCCATAGGCGCAAATACACAAATATAAATTCAGACAGAAGGTGAAAGAAAGAGACAGTGAACATACAATACACAGTGAACACAACGGTGGTGTGGAGATGAAATGATGGTCGAAAACACATGGAAAAAATTTCACCTGGAAAAAATTTCACCTGGTCAAGGTGAAATTTTTTCCATGTGTTTTCGACCATCATTTCATCTCCACACCACCGTTGTGTTCACTGTTTATTGTATGTTCACTGTCTCTTTCTTTCACCTTCTGTCTGAATTTATATTTGTATATATATATATATATATATATATATATATATATATATATATATATATATATATATATATATATATATATATATATATATCTGCTGCTTTCCAGGTTGATACTGCATTTCACTATCAATGTATTCAGAGTAATCCATTCTCCACTACTTAAACATTGCTAAAATGGCTTTCATCACTTACGCGTCTATGAAAAAAATTGGTAACTTTGATCGCAAAGCAAATAAAGATACATATCTAAGCCTATATTCAACTGTGTTTTAGTAAGAATTAGAATGGGTTGAGGGATACATTGAAATAATGACATTTACTGAAGTAACGAATGCATTCAATCACTACCATTAGGACACATTGTTTTAGCACAATCTTTTTGCGTTGAGCATTGGACTTATTTCAAAGGACCCAAAGAATGTACTCCATTTTTTCTCCATAAAATTTTCCTCGCAGCACAAGACGAGTCCGCAACGTAACAAGGGCGAACCATGCCTCTGGGAGATCTCTCGTTTTCCGTCCTTGAACTTTAGGTCCCTAGGAAAGTCCGCCCAGAAACCGGCGCCGACCTTTTCAGGCGTGCATAAAGATAATCCATTTTTCCCTTCAAATAGATACTCTCTTACACCCTTATACAGACATTTTTCTTGTAAAGTTAAATAAAAATATGTTCTCGGCCATAAATAACTCCTTTCATACGCCGCAAAAATATTGTCAACGATAATTAGCTTTGAATAAAGCCTCTTTATTTTAGATTGCCATATAGCACTGTATATTTTAGATAGCACTAACTTGAGTGAACATCTATTCTAAAAGCAAGTTATTTTTCTGTAGATGAAACTGCAAGCAGGAATGAATAGGATATTTATAATTAATATACTCCCGGGTGCTATTTGAGTTGGGAAAGCGTCTATTACTTTTAGGAAATATGTGTTGCTCCCACTATGCCATGAAACGGGTGCTGAGATCTATCTTAAGATGGAGCAATTTTGGAAGAAAATTAGGCGGACACGACAGGATGAGAAAACGGAAGTGAGGAAAGAAAAGAAAGAGCCCAAGGCGGTTGGAATTTCAGGGAAAGGGAATTATAAGACATTCCCTCCGTCCATGAAAGGCAGTCTTTAGACCTTCCTGAATTTCTTTGCGCTGATCCCTTCCAATACATGAGCAACTTTACTTGACTATGTAACTTGGATTTTTATCACCATAAATAATATAATCAATTTATGAAAGCATGACGGGAATAAAAAATTAACGTGAGAGTAAAGACAGGGTCAATTTTGGAATGTATGACTGGCGTGATGAAAATTTTTAGACATCGAATACCTCTGTGCATAGAATACATCTAATATGGAATAGCTCCGGCTGGAGCGACCAAATTCTGAATTCCTTAAAGAATTGTCTCTCTACAAAAACTAATGACTCCGTGCTTCTATGTATCGTAATAAAATTAATTGCCGAGAGGAATAAAATTACTGAAAGAGAAAGAAAAACTTGTAAATAGAATAGACTAACCCTCCCTTCCCCCACCTTTTCTTTCTTTCTCACTCTTCAGTCCCTATCAATTAGAAACAGCACACTTTTAAATTTTGTGTATAATACTATTTCAAGTTTTTCTTTCTTTTTTCATATGTTAGAGTTCCACAAAACGAAACCTGAAACTATTAGTTTAAGTTTTTGAATAAAATTACTTTTGCTCCTGGTATTACGTCCAAAAATGGACTAAAAACTTGCACAACATTGAACATTTCGTGGCAAAATTTCCCGAAAGCTAATCCGAAGTAAACATCAATCTGCGCTAACATTTTCTCGAAAATGGATTAACGTTAACCTGCAAATCCAACAAATAAATAATTCCATCGGCAATTGTACGGCTTTAGGCCGATTTTGATGAAATATTCCGAATAGGCTTCAATTTTTCTCTCTGTCTCATGAATGCTCTATTTCTTAAACTACGAGAGAAGGAAATCAGCTATTTCCGCACATATACGTCTCTTCAGCCCACCAATAACCCTCTCTTCCACCACATTTTCTTTCTTTCTCACTCTTCAATCCCTATCAATTAGAAACAGCACACAATTTTATGTGATGACATTTGATATCGGAAAAAACAGCAGAGATAACGAGTCCTTTGATTTGGAGTGGAAATACTGAACCTATTCCTAGTAGTTGGGATGATTGTAGCCATATTTTGTTAAGAAAATCTAAAATTAAGCATTGAGAATAGTGCCCTAATGTTTCTGCCATATATCTTTGACCATACTGACTCAATTAATCTCAAAATGGTTAGATTGAGTTAAGTTTTATTTAGCATAGTAACACGGTAGGATTTATCATCGCAATATCTACCGAGGCAAATGAAGATCACGAGCAGAATACGTAAGTGGTTGTTCCATCGTTACGCCCTCATGGTAAGGTTGCACGGTAGCCCTCACGAGCAAAAGATGTTCAAATAGGAGAAGACAATTTATCTTCAGCGAGAATGCATTACGTTTCCCTCTGGATTGGGATGAGAAGGGATATATCATCACAGTGAATTCAACGGCAACTAACGACCTCCATCAGAGGACGGAATTTCAGCGAAAGCATTCAGGAGTGCAATGGCTTGATTTTATCGTCACACGGAAGGCTAGGACAATAACCCTCTTCGAGGTAAATATGTCTTAAGGCGCTGGTGAAAATGACGCTGATTATAAATAACAAGGACGACTTTCATCGCGCTTGTTGCGTCTAAATCTGATGAACGATAATATTTATCTTTTGGATCTGCAGAAAATTCTTTGGAAATCAACCAGCGACCTACTCAATCAAGGAAGATAACGCTTTTCTATCTATAACGTCATTTTCCTACATAAAAACAAACCGAGTAGCTTAAGCGTCAAGTAACAACATTGCACATGATACTTCCTATGACATTTTCGATCTATAAAAAGAAGAATATAATATTTACCTAATCTAATGCTCAATAAAATCACATTACTTGCTCCTTAACTTTGCATTACCTTACCAAGTAGTCGTCAATAACATCTTCAAGTGAAAGTATATATTTTAACCAATATCATGGCATGCAATTTAGCTGATACTACCACACCTTTTGGCTATCAAAATTACTCTACGAAGGACCTCTGGGTCCGAATTTGAGTCGATGATACCTGATTATAATTGCAACTTTTAGGAATTCGATCTTTGCTGTCTTTAGGAAACCATTAACACTGTCCATCAAGAGGAAGAAAGAACATTCTTCACAACAGAAGATCCCAGAGTCCTCTTTCAGCGATAGACCATAGGATCTCGATTGAGAATTGCATTGCGGTTTTCTAATAACTGGAATAACATTAACCGGCCGTTACTATGGATTCCGAATATCTTTTCGGTTGCCGACACACGTCATGTTCATCAGAGAGACTCTTGGGTGTCATATGTAGCTGAAGAGCGTATCTGCAGTTGTTTTCAAACTTTGAAAAGATTTGGCCAGATATTATAAAAACCTGTTTTACTTCAACTACGTTAATAAATACAAACGTGAGATGTGACATTATCGTTTCCCGTGAACGAGCACATGTTATGACCTTGGTATTGGCTTAGATCTCAACTTGTGTCCTGCTGAATCTATGATTCTTCGTGTTAGCGGTGGATGGGATGCTGGGAAATGAGTCTGCGGTGCGCGAGGAGCCGTCACACCGGTGACTGAGAGCATTCTCCTCCCTTGTCGGTCACGTGACCTCGGCCTGTTCATCCATCCGGCCTTCCACTCCACACCATCGACTCCGCACCAACTCGCGTAGCTCGTTAATTAAAGTTTATTATTATTCCACGGCCACTAATCATTTAATGGTATGTAAAACACGTGTTTTACAATTTGTCTTGAACAAAAATGTGAAGAAAAGATTGGAGGTGAGCTAGTTTTGGAGCGTGGCGTTGTATGCATCCGAGATCTGGATTCTGAGGACAAAGTGAGCTTTTGTGAGCTGTGGATGTGGAAGAGAATGTAAAAAGTGAGATGGACTGAAAGGAGAAATAATGAAGCGTTAACCATGTTGGGAGAGGAAAGAAGTATGTCGGTGGAAATTAGGAGGCAGAGGAGGACGGAGGAGCTAATCAGGAGCGATGGTATTCTGAAGGTTTTCCCAAAGGAAGGATGTAGTGTGAAGGAGGGAAAAGAAAGGGCGTTTTACATACTGCAAAGATAGCTAGAAACTATGCTGATATGCAGAGAGAATCAACGTAGAAGCCGTTAGTGAAAAGTAATGTTAAAAATACTAGGTACACACCATTATTATAATACTATATTAAAATACTAGCTTCCCATACCGAGTGCCCAGGTTCGATATCCGGTTGTGGAAGAAATTTTTCACCGTCATACCGGTCCCCACTTGGGTGCTGTGTGGAGAGCACTTCTAGTGCAGCACTCCATCCGTCGGATGGGACATTAAGACGTGGTCGCCTTGGCACCTTTCGTTAAGAACAGACAAATTCCGACGCCAGGCTAATGCCCCTCCACCTCCTTTCCTTGAAAACACTCCTACCCACATTTAAATGCCCACCACTCCGCAATGACCAAATGCCTAAAGCGCAAATAACCTTAGCTATCCATTACCTATCTCGAGTAAAAACAGCGACACTCTTTCGTGTAAAATCCTAACCGGTAGCCGTTGACAGTAATATTTTACACATGGACTTAGAAATTATGTTACGCAAAGTAGGAAGCAGTGTTATTTAATACAGGCGTGCACAGCATGTGTTATTTCACGCATAGAAATAGACAGTATTATTTTACGCGTGGCCACGCATCACTTGCACCCAGCACGCGCTATTGCCCCGCTCGACTCCTGCACCCTCCGCCTCCCTCCTCATTCCCCTTCCAGCCGCCCCGGATCGAACCCCTGGCATTCCGGATGGGAGCGATCATTCCCCTCCCCCCCTCAACCTTTTCCGTGGAGAGGGTGGGAGAGTAGTCGCATGCCGACGACTTCCTCTCGCGCCGAGATTGCAAACGGGAGGCGAGGGTGCACTCGAAGGATGCGGGAGCAGGGGGCGGAGAGGGAGAGAGGGGGTGTTTTTTTTTTAGGTGGAGGGGCGGGGAGCGGTGGTTGAGGCGGACCATCAGAGCCATTCACCGCCGTCGCTTCTTCAGCCCGCGAAATATCTCCCTACCTCCTTCCACCCCCCTCGCCCCTTTCCTCCCCCCAGCCACCCGCCCGGGGCCCCGCGCCGCAGGTGGTGGCGAGGGCTGCAAAAGAAGGATGGGGTCGCGCGGGCGAAACGGCTGGCGTCTACGCGAAATCGTCCCGGGGACAAGGTATAATTCGACGGCGCGGCCTTGGGACACATGTCCCTCGGGAGAGAACGTACTAACCCACGTAATGCACGAAGCGGTGCCGCCGCCGCCGCCGCGTTGAAGATTAGATTTGTGATGCTCCGCTGGTTAGGGTAGGTTTTCACGGTCCACTTCTACTCCCTCTCTCGGCATTTCTGAGCTATCCATGTCCAGCGCTATTTCTCTCTTTCGTTCAGCGTACGTCCCATTTCCCATCACGTCATCCATAAAGCCTAACCTAACATAATCCTCCGTCTCTTTTTCCTTCCAAGCATTCTGCCTTCAACCACTGAGCTGGCTCTGGTAGCCAGGTCGGTACGAGCCGGCATGGCAACGGTACGGTCGCAGCTTCGACTCCCGCCTGATACAGAGTTATTATTTTTGACGGCAAGTTGAAGTTAAAGATAGGCATTGTGATGTAACCAAAGCAAATAGGGCGTTTAAAAAAAATATATTCTACTATCACTACTTTAAATCGAAGATATCACTCACCAAATTTCCGGAAACACGTGATTATTTGCTGATCATGTGGTCGTTTATTGAGACATAAGTTTAAAAATTGGCACAACGGAGTTGTATAAGTTTATATAAGTTTATATAAGATATTATAAGTTTTTGATGTTAAGACTGGGGGCTAGATATAATTTAAAAAATGCACCGTACTTCACTTTGGTAGATGAAGTTAAAACAACCTCAAAATAATAATTTTGACGAGGTAGACATGAGTATAGAGAACAAAGTTAAATATCTGTCATGGGAAAATCTAATTCGAAAAGTTTCTGGCGCCGCGCTAAATACAGAGTGAATTATTTAACTAGTTGTGGGAAAGAGTTCAAGTGGTAAAGTAAAGGGAATATGCTTATCTTACGCTTGTGAGGCATCACATGTAGTATGCATGAAGTATTTGAAATCCAACGGATAAAGGTTAAATTTAGGAAACAAACAAGATTCGAGGGCGTTTAGTAACAAATGTTCATGGATGTATAGAATGATCCACTCGACTAATGAAAGAGCTTAGTGGGAAATTCCTAGGCAAGAATATTGTTCGCAAGATTTAAGTTACTTGAAAATTTCAAATATGAAGAAGCAGACATGTTTATATCCCGATACTACATCAGTAGGATGGGCGTAAGTGACCAATGAATTGAAAACTCAACTGTCGGACAGAGCGAAACAAGAATTCGTTTTCCCCACGCACAATACACGACTACAACATTGACTACGCATAATTCTGTCATATGTATTACACAAAATACTTCATTATTAATTTACTTAACGCATTAACACTTTTTTAATCAAAAAGTCAATTAGATGGTTGGTGACCTAACCTTGCCCGTGCGTGCGTGCGTGGTCTGCCGTGCTAGTAATCTGCACGCCCGTGCGGCGACTAACAGAGTAAAATGTAAATTTAGATGTGCTCTTACATGGCCTTCAGTTGCCAGAAACCTTAAATTAATTTGTGTGAATTGATGGGTAAATATTAGCGTGTTAATACTTAGTATTAATACGCTAATAAGCTTAGTATTAATACGCTTAGTATTAGCGTGTGAATACTTAGTATTAATACGCTAATACCCTACGTAGACTTCTAAATCTACATCTTCATTTACACGATACCCTGCAAGCCACCGCGAGGGTGTGTGGCAGGGGGTGAAGATCACCAAGCATGCACTATTGACATGCAAGCAAGAACTATCGGGTCTCATGCAACTAGATTGTTAGTATCTATACCTAGTATTTAAGGGATTAATACGTGCATCATGCACTACAGACAACTCTAAAATATTTACCCTACCTATCCCTTTGCTATGCTGCCTATTGAGTTTTCTTATAGTACGGGAGAAAAATACTATTTTGAATCTATCAGTACCACAATCTATCTCTTCAATCTTATTTATCTGGTCGAATCTAGCATAATACGCAGGTGTTTTTATTATGTGCCTAGCATATTCAGTAAAGCTATCCGATTGAAATTTCTCTAATAGATTTAATCTGTACTTTAACCTACACTATGATAATGATTCCCACCCTAATTCTTGTATTAATTCTGATTCAACCTATCGTAACACCTTTTAACGAACCTAGCTGCTCTACGCTGCAAACTGTCTAGTTCTCTAATCAAACCTAATTAATTCGGATCCCATACACTGGCTGCATACTCAAGGTTGGACCTAACTAGTGAAAAGTAACATCGCTCATTTGTTTTTTTCATCACATTTCCCAAGTACTCTTTTTATAAATCCTAGCTTTCTCTTCGCTCGGCCGCATATTTCCCGGATGAGTCTTCCCCACGATAAATCTTTAGTGATTGTTACACCTAAATACCTTATGGTTTCAACGCTTTCGATCTTCGTGTTCCTTTTTTTATAGGATATCTTTTTTTAAGATCGCTCCATCGAATTATTCCTCCTCCAAAAATTGATAGCTATACACTTTGTAAGGTTAGGTTCTAACTGCCATTTGTCGCACCACTCTTGAATTTCATCTAAATCCTTGCTAAGTGATATCCTGTCTTCTTCTTTTGATATATCCCTATACACTACCAAATCGTCTGCAAAAAGTCTAAGCTTACTACTGACTACGGTACCCAAATCGTTTATGTATAAAAGAAATAAAAGCGGACCTACTACGCTACCCTGGGGAACTCCTGATGTGACTTTGATTGTGTTCATACCATCCATGACAACCCTCTGCTCTCGCCCACCTAAGAACTCTTTTACCCAACATACAACGTCTTTATTTATACCAAAACGCTCTAACTTCAAGATTAATTTATCATGAGGAACTTTTTCGCATGCCTTTTTAAAATCTTAAAATATCGCATTAACTTCAGTACTGTTTTCGCTGTATATTAGAATATCGTGAACGAATAAAGGTGATTGTGTCTCGCAAGATCTACCTTTCCGGAACCCATGTTGGCTGTTTATGAGCAATCCCTGACTATCTAAATGCCCCATGATCGAACTTACTACAATGTGCTTAAATACATTACAAGAGATTAACGTGAGTGAAATGGGTCTGTAGTTACTAGGTTCTTCCCTATCACCGCTTTTAAAAATAGGTATAATGTTAGCTACGACGAATAAGTAATGCAGATTGAGATATGCGAAAAAAATGATTTACTTTTATATTTGAACTTTAGAGATCCCACATATATAGAATCCCTATGCTGTAAGCATATAGAATCCAGCATAGACTAAATAATAATTAAAAACAGAACAAATAAACCTGAGAAATTCAACTTGTTTCTTAAAAAATAGTACGGTACCGTTCAAATCGACTTATCTATTTTTGAATCAAAGCGTAAGCCCAGTAGAGACAAAAACTAGGGAAAGATAAAATTTAATTCATCTACATCGACGGTGAGGATTACTCAAGACATTGAGGAAACAATTCTGGCCTGGCACCTCTTCGATAGGATATCACATGGTGAAAACTTTAGATATTTTAGTAGCCGCTGATATAAATTCACGTAGTTTTCCCAAAATGAGGAAACAGCAGAGCGATTTATGCATTGCTCAGAAAGCGCTGATTGGAGTAGCCGATGGGAAAATTGAACAGCTTCATGCAGAAGTAAAAATCAACAATGCTAGTTCATAAATTTGGTAAGATTAGTTGATCATCAAGGGATTTTCTTCTACTTATTTGATCGGATTGCCAATAATACTGTCTTCGGAAATAGAAACTGAGATGTTTGCCAGAAAATTGATTTAGTGAAACAGGCCTGTCCTCCTGTATTAGACAACAGAAAATCATTGAGAGAAGATGTTTAAAAAAGACGCAAAGGGTCTATTATGTCGCGCGGCTTTGAATGGTGCCGAAACATGAAGAAAAGAAGATGAAAATAAAATAGAGCCTTTTAAGTTTTCGGTGCATTGAAGGTAAGAGGAGATGGTATGCTGAGAAAGAAAGAAACGTGAAGTTCTGGTCATGGTGGGAGAGTAGAGGAAGTAAATGATGTGGAAATTACTGAAAGTCTGAGAATGTGAATGGAATAAATAATGGGGGGGTGGTGTGTTTTGAAGGTCGTGGGAGCGAGGAGAATGTTAGTTAAGGAAGCCAGGAATGAGTGGTTTGGATGCGATTATGAGAGATAGGAAGTAAACGGAGAATTTCTATTTAAGACTCATAGAATGCAGATCACAATGAGTTTTTTCCCGCAATGCACGTAGTAGTGGATGACCCTAACTTTACAAGAAAGGTGACTCCAACTTTGCGAAATTCGTGTCTCTATCGTACTCGTTTCTTAACTATTTCAGGAAGTCATAATCATCGGCAATATATCCTTTAGGCTTATTCATCGTTTTCTGTCTCAGAACGTATGGGTGCTTCAGATCGGAAGGAAAAAATCGAGGATGGGAATGGACGGGTAAGGTGGAGAGAAACCTGGCGTACAGTGGGCTGAAATCGAAAAATTATCTCGCCAAAAATCAATGTTTTTTTTTCAGCCCGAACTTTGAACTTTGCATGGTGATTCTCCACTGATTGTTGCGTTTGGTTTCACATGCCATTTGGTCTGGGTCTCACGCAGCAACAATTTACATGGGGTCAAAGTCGATCAATTAAAAAAATAGCTCCTCTTTTCCCTGAGATTGAGGGAATCAGGTACAGAATTCAGATTCTGAGATCCTAGAAAATCAAGCTGATTCTGAACCTTAGAAAATAAAACTTGGTGGTGTGAAGTGAATTCGTGATGTAGAAATTTTATTTCTGAAATTAAGTTTAAGATATATGATTCAATAGCAACATTTATCATAGATATAGAACAAAAGGGCGGACCCTATTTTACGTCAAATTTTTATCTACATACAGGAAAATAGGAAAGTAACATCGAGCTAAAAAAAGGTACTTATATCACGAGATTTTAAAAAGTTAACTGAGTTAGAACCCGTTGAGAACTTTTGCGACATCTAACAACGCCGAAAATAAAATCGATTTCAGAAATCATTGCAACAATCCCAAATTTTATGCATGTGAGCATTTAAAGATTTGGTGTATTACGACCCTACGTAAGAGGAACTTAAAATGAATGGGAAAGGCTTTTGCTCAGTGATGAGTTTCTCGTGGCCCTGTATGTGTTATTATCTGAAAAAGGTTTTCCCAAGGTGGACAAATCCGTATTTTTTAAATTGAAGCTCAGCATATTGGTTGGAATATTTCTTCGCGACATTTTTTGAAATCCTTCCATATTATAGCACAAAATCAATTACTTTTATCCTCTAAAGGCAATTTTGGGTCATGATTAACTTGCTGGTGAAGCGCTACAGGGTAAAATGTACATAGCATCCCAAAGAAATAGAACCACGATCAGATTCCAGGTGAAATGTACACTTTAAACGTCAAAAGTATGTTGAAAGAGAGCGAATTCGCTGAAGATATTTTTTTCTGGTAAGAGAATTTCGTACAAAGTCAATAAAAAGGAAAAGAATAACTCCAATACCGGTATTTCGGTCGGCAAGGTGACCATCAACAGGGAGGGGAATTTGATGGATAAGTATGAATTAGCGAAGCGCTCAGACAAATGAACATCAAAATGCACATTAGCTTATCACTTTTTCGCCTCCCTGTTGATGGTCAACTTGTTTACCGAAATACTGGTATCTGAGATTGATTCTCTTCCATTTCATTGCCTTTTCCGAGTTTCTCTTCCTCTGAAATAAAAACCAAAAACAGTCACCGTAATTTACCTTTAAGAAAAGTAAATTTTATCATTGGGAGAAATAAAAGTGACAAATTAAAGGTGCCAAGGGCTTATACCTGATGGACTTCTTCCGAATAGTCATATTCCAGCCCTATAACCTTTTTGAATCCCAGTAAATGAAAGAACGATACTGGTAATTCTTTTATTTTTAAAAAAAGATATAAATCAGTCATTGAACTATTCCGATTGTGACTTTATGTAACTTCTTTTTACCAACTATGCATTCTGATGCAGATTCCGGCAAAAAGAAGAAATTCACTTGAAAAAGTATCTCTTCTAGAAGCAATTGGGTATTTCGGCAAAATAAATATGATAGTGAAAATGATTGCATTATGCTTATAAATACTTGAGTCACATGTTATAGTAAACATAGAATGTAGCTTGAATTAGCAGAAATGTAACCATTCGACATTGAAATATTGGCTATATGCGTAAGATACCCATGGTAATAATATCTCATGTGGGTAATTTTATACTCACTCCATTCCGTTTTTTTAAACTTCGCATTTCACAATCAATCGGACACATTGGTTTCTAGGAAAAATAAGGCCCCACGGTATTAAAAATTTATTTTAAAATTAAGTAGTACTTCCTGAAATTTTGAGCTCGATTCCTGTGCCCTTAATGTTCCCAACCTCCGTTTCCGTGTAACTGAATGTAACATTTTCTACGACAGCTGATTACGGGAATACGGTGTGCTGGAATCTCCGCAGGAGCTATAATTATGAGCTATTTTCATATTGCATTTTGGCTTTCAGAAGCTGGTAAAAAATATATATAATAAATATAATCCACACATATTCTTCCTTAACTGAAAATCAATTATCAAACTCACGGGGCAGCACTTTTATTAGTTTTCTTTCATGCTTATATAATATTAATCTTTATTTCTTTACGCCAAACATATTACCACCTTCCCAACATACATTACCGGAATATTTTGATACTATTTATGGCCCTTCAATGGAATTTATTTCTAAATGGAGTTATTAATATACGTGAATGTTGCAGTAGGAAAATTCGGCGCATATCTTCACACGAGAAAATTACATAGACACCACAGCAAAGAATGAAAATTTATTCAAGCTTGAATTTACTCTCGAAATACATTCTACAAAAGATATTGAATTAAAGATGTGATGAAATCACATCACGTTGAGATAAATTCTTTTAAAACTGGCGTTAAGGTTTCCAGATTAGATTTAGATCAATCTAAAATTCCTTTATTGATAAAATTTTCATTAATCATGCATTTGCTCCTGAGCTCCTAGAATAAATTTTTATGGAGCGCTCACTTTGCACGAACATAGAATTCTACTTAAATTCCAGAATTGGTGCATAATATACAAGGGAAAAATAACTCGGCAACAACTTAAAGGCGTCAAGGGCTTGTGCAAGAGTAACACCTTTCAAAGAGCCGATTACAGGCCCTATAACCGTTCTTCACACCAAGTAAATGAAAGAGCGACAGCAAACAACCCGAAGAAGTACACGTGTTCATTAAATCACGATCGAGGCCTTGATCGAATACATTCGGAAGACAAGGCCGTTCTAATTCACAGTTCTCCGGCAAATCAACACTAAGGAACGCTAGGCTAAGAAACAAATACTAACACGCCGAAGATCTCCTTATTTCTACTTAAACCACAAATTCAAAACTGCAACCATCCCACTGTTTGTTCTGGTTTTTCAGCGTTGACTGCGAGATAGATTTGTATTACGCAAAAGGTACTGACGTGAAGCAGCACAAAAATAAAAACTGCACTTACGTGCAACTTTGGTGGAGAATTCAGAGATAGGTTTTAAGGTACTCTTACTGGCAAGATTATATCACACCGTTCAAGCTAACATAATACTAAGAAAAATGTAACACACCTAATGCTGAAATCAAACCTACGACCTGAGAGCTGTCATGCCGGTGCGTTACCGGCCTCTTTTTTGCGGCCAACCTAACAGTTTGGCAAGGGAATCTTTTGATTTTACTTTTATTAAAAAATAATGCTATTACTTCAGCATACCTCCCTGTCAACTGATAATTAACGAACGTAGTAAAGAAGAGTCACTCACGATTTAAATAATACTCACTGCTGATAAAGAAAATTGTTTTTTTTAATAGAGTTATCAATTGCATTTAAATGGTATCACTCCAGATCTTATTACATAACCTCAACCACTACCGACTATTTCTCAAGTCCAGTAACGACAAAATTAACGGTTTGCTTCAATCTACATAATTTGCCGCCAAATAGCGACACGCATTATCTATCTGTAACATTCTTTGGAATATTAAGCGACTTGCTGATTAGAATCGCCATGCCTAACATTTTAATCCAGTTTCTGTTCTCCTATTTATAGCTGCCATCATCCCCTCCTCTCAATTTTATTTGGCATGGGTTCATTCAGCTTCAATTTCTTTCCATATTGCATATAAAACCATAAATTCATGCAGGTAGGTAAGTTTTCTTTGGACTTATTTCAGTAATTACTCGGAGATATATTTTCCAATCACGACATCTATTATAATTTAAACAAAACTTTTGCATTTCAAAGAATTTGTCAAATTGTCTGGCACTAGCGCTGTTTTAACTTTCATCAATAATTTCGATCGATGTTTTCAGGATAACAGGGCAGCCATTCAACAGCAAAATTATATTTTCCTGCAGTGCTTATTTTAAAATTTTTTAACGAACGAAGGCAAAGCATCAAGATTTATTGTTTCTTGTTCTTGCTAAACATTTTTGTTGAAAAAAATATCGAATATCATTAGAGTAAAGTAGGATAATTAATATCTTGGATAAAGAGTTCATTGTCAAAAATGAAAATATCAAGGGTTTCTTCTACATACGTATTCATTCCTAGATTTTATTTCCTCTTTTGGCTATTTGCCATCGAAACTCACTGAAGATGTCAAGATTCCTAAATGTAAAAGAGTATTGTGAATAAATCACGTCATTTTCTACCACCTCTCCAAAAGAATATACTTAAAAAAAATATTTTCAATGCAAGACTGGAAATTGCGGAAGGGATTTGTGCTTCTAAGACCGGTTTCGCCTCTACTATTAATATTGCCCTGGGTTCATGACTCAATGGAATATGCACACATTATATGAACAAACTTTTCTTCGATGATCTCTTGACCAAAGAAATCTTAACTGAAAAAACATTTGCCATGATTTACCTTATTCCAGGTTTTTTTTGGTAGCAGTAGTAGGATTAGTTTCCCTGATGCTCCCACCGAAAAGTTTTTTTCCACTCAATCTATCCTTTGCTTGATCTTCAGACAAACACAGCATCCATGCCCGAGGCTGGACAAGAGCGTGTGACCTTAGGGTTACTCCACCGATGCGCCACCAACTTGGCCACTGAGGCCAACAGGTGTTATTTTACTTTCCGTTCTCAATATTCATTCCTTACATGTTTAATTGCCGCAACAATGGCTTTATGCATCTTTAAATCCTCACGTAGTCCAAGTCTCAGGAAGAATATTCCAGCAACAGAATTTAACGCGGTTCCTCATCATCGAATGGCTACTTGTAATTCTAAAATAGAAAATTTTGATTCAAGTACAAAGTTGATATTAATTCAAGAATATTATCCTCACAATCCAGTTTTCTTACTATTTACCGTAAACTAGAGTAAAATTATTATAATATTCTTCTTTTACTTCTAATCTTGTAGAAAAATAGGCCTGAAACCTTTCTACTCCCTAATAATTTGCTAGAAAAGGTATTTTATAACGGGTATACTGACGGCTTCAATTTTTCTCAACCGTTGAGTTATTGGAGCGCATAGCACAACAAGAGGTAAAAGCGCGCGATAATAAAGATAAAATCGAAAATAATAACTTAGATAACTTAGAAGAAGTATGTATGAACTAACGCGCACCTTTTTAATGAAAATCCTTCGTGATTTTCTCCATTAAATCGGAAAAAATAACGGCATACCATATTGGGCAGCTAATTATTTATCCCCAGCGCAAGGGTATAGATGTATTTAATTATTTTAGCAACTTGATCTAGCACTATTAAGTGTTGACAGCCTGAAATTGCATGAGGACTCGTAAAAAGAGAAGTTATCACCTATGTTAATACGAAATAAAAGACTTCTTGGTGGCCAGATGATTACCCGTCCAGTACACGGCCAGCACCAGTCCAGCACTAAAGCCTGCATGCTTCCACCATTTTCATCTTTTTATCTCTGGCTTCAGAATCGCTTTCATTACAGCTGGAAGGACGCGCATGCAGTCACGAATGAAATTAACACCGGCTTACTTGAATGCCGTATTTCACAAAGAAACTGACACTTCAACCGCCTCGAAATGATGCTTGTCTGCTCGTGAAACCTTTGTAAGTCTGCAGATTTCTTTTGGTTTGGTGAATATTAACAGTTTTACTCGGATAACAACAATTTTCATTATTTTGGCTGATCTGTTTATAAAAAGTGTACTAACTGCCTTCTAGGATTCCAGGCGTTAATTTTTAGTTCCTTTAATTCTGATTGTATCGCGAACAAATAAAAACCAAGTAGCTGTGATTAAATCTGGACCCAGCTGTGAAGGAGCAAGAATAAAGAACGGAGTGAGACAAGGCTGTGCACTGTCTCCCGTAATTTTTAATGTTTACATAAAGACAGCCATCTATGAAATCATAGAGAAGTCTTCTGGAGTGAATATCCACGGAGAAAAAATTAACATGTGGCGAATCGCCCATGGGATAGCACTCATAGCAGAGATAGAGAGGGATCTGAATAAGATTCTGACAACCTTGGAAAGGACAATGGCCTGATGTCCTCTGAAGATCAATAAGAAGAAAACTAAGATATTGTGGTGTTATTCTGGTGATAACTAAGGTGTTCAGCAAGAAAGAAGAGGCCAAAACCAAAGTTAAACTAGGAAAGCAAAAACTTGAAGAGGTTAAAGAGTTATGTTACTTTGGAAGCCGAGTAACCAAAGATGGACAAAGGAAAACAGAAATAGTCAGCAGAGTAACACAGGCAAAGTGAGCATTTTATCAAAAGAAGAAACTACTTACCGCTACAAGCGTAGAAGTAAGGAAACAATTCATCAGAACGTACATTTGGAGCGTGTTTCTTTATGGCAAGGAGGCATTGACAATGACAGCAGCGAAAAAGAAAAGGGTGGAAGCATTTGAAATGTGGCGCTAAAGAAGAATAATGGAGATTAAATGGATCGACCGAGTAAGTAACGAGCAAGTCCTAAGAAGAATGGGAGAAAAGAGAAGTCTTCTGAATACCCTAAGAAGACGGGGCAACTTAATCGGCCACATCATGAGACATGATGGCCTGATGAAGACAATCGTTGACGGACAAGTGGACGGGAAGAATGGCAAAGGAAGACCTCGATGAAATATGTGGAACAAGTGACGAAGGATGTGAAAGTGAAGGAATGCGTAAATATGAAGGGATTAGCCTATAGAAAAATTCAGTGGAGAGTTTCGTCAAACCAATCCCAGGGTTGGTGACTAATGATGATGATCGTGAACTAATTTCAATTTCATATCGTCATTGTATTCAACATGAACTTTTGAACTGTGTCAAAGCTATGCAGTCAGCGATGGAGTGATTCAAATTATTTGGCTTCAATTTATCTTTGCATGATTTTTCTCTATTGGAGGATATAAGCGCCTTATTTGGAATAGTTCCTAAGCCTCATTGGTAGGATAGGATTCGGGGATCGGGTTGGTGTGGTGGCTAGAGTACTGGACTCCCATCACGAGGGTCCGGGCTCGATTCCCGGCAGTGGCGGATTTTTCAGTGGAAAACCGGTCCCCACTTGAGTGCCTCATGGAGGGAATTTCAAGTCAGTACTCCGTCCGTCGGATGGGACGTTAAGCTGTGATCCCCTTGGCGCCTTTCGTTAAGAGTAGGCTAATGCCGACGCCGGGTTTCTCTCCACCCTTCCTCCGTTCCCTGAAAACTCCTACCATTACTCAATTATCCGCCTATCATATATGGTCCAAATTACCTCAGCTGTCGGTCGCCTACCCTAAGTAACCAACCAACTAACCAAACTAGGATAGGATTCCTAACTCACTTGTAGGCTACAGACTTTCATTATCCTGTTTTGTCTTAAAGTTGCCCAATAAGAAGTGGAAGGCACTTACAATGAAGCTCTGTTCCGTCAGTATGAAGAGTGTTGAAAAAAATTACGTTAGGGGTTGGAGCCAGCAAATTATCACAACTGATTCTTTTCTGGCCTCGATGTATTTGTAAGTTCTGGATGTGTCATGTTTAGGTCGTTACGAATCTTTGAGTGTTTTAAATAAGGAGACCGATTCGTCATGCAGAAAGTGCACTCCCTTTTTTGTTTTCATGACAAAGATACAGTTCAAATGGTCGTCTTGAACGAAAGACAGGAGGATTAAGAGATGAAGAAATTCTGTTAGATTTGTCAACCAATGTGGCTAGTGATGAGGTGTGCCATGAGACAAAAGAAATTAAAATAATGAGACTCATTTCGATTAGTAATAGAAGTTATTCCTCTTCTGATTTCTTGAAAGTGGCTTCAATACAGGTGCAAATACAAAATATATGTTACCCCTGGGATATCTTTCTCATGGGAAAAGATAAATAATGTGAGAATTTAGAACGATACTGAGGTCAACCTGAAACAACAAGTAGCAAAAAATATTTGAGAATCCTTGGTATTGCTCTATTCTTCCTGACTGACACTTTTGAATTGTTACGATTCGGATTCGGATTTTGCGATGCAAAAGGTGAGATATGTCCAGATGCTACATCACTAAAACGAGAGTATTGCGCAATTAAGATGGGTGTTTTAGTAATAATGAGAACGTTTCGTGTAAAATTGACCAATGTCATAAAATAAGGCTGATTTTTAAAAAATGTTTTAAAGAAAACTTTCAACCGTATAAGGAAAAGACAAAATAATAATTTAATGGATCAATAAATACTTAGAGAGATGAAAATCAGGACGTAAAAGCCTGACAAATTCGTGCATAGGGATTACTAGCATGCATATTTTGTGATAGAGACCATTGACAACACGTCTACAGGCTTGAATACGGCATTCAACCCTGAAAACAACACACAGATCGGCCCTAAAACGTTGGAAACATTACTATTACATTAAAACGTTGGAAATATTTGGAGTGAATTTCAATGCAGGTTTGCTGCTCGTAGTGCATTAATTTTTGAATTTTGTGGCAGTGGCAAATTACAGTCGAAGAGAAATTATGACGAAGATAGTGATTTTTGTATCTTTGATGATTTCTTTCATCACTCAACAATCATTTTAGCCAGAAATGTGTTGGCACTCCATTAGTAACCTGATCGAGTGCCCAGGAAGAATTTAACACGAGTATGTACTGGTATATTTTAAATGCAGAAACAGATTCTACAAACAAACATCGGAGAAAACTACCCTTTTGAAGCCTCATTGCTATATGCTGCACCATTTTCATCAGGGAAATTATGGCGACAGCGTTAATGATGCTGAATTAATCTTGAGGAGTAAAATAAGTCTACGCAGCATTTGGAGCAAATAGGTGCTTCCAGTATCGTTTCCGAGGTAATTGAAAAGGATACAGCAAAAGTAAAGGTGAAGTAATAATGACGGTATTGGAAGATAAAACGGAGACTAAAATGATTGTTAAGCGATGTTAAGAAATCATCAAAGAAACAAAAATCACTTTGTATTCTTTATAATTTATCTTCGATTGAAATTGTCCACTGCCACAGAATTCAAAAATTACTAATGTACAAATGTACTAAGAGCGGCAAATCTGTATATAAATTCACTACATCGGCCGAGACATTGAAAAATAATTAAATACTAATGGTTATCAATCACCACTTCAACTGGCGGCTCCGCTCGTGCATGATTCTAGGTTCATACTGAACTCGTGATACAATAAGACCAGAAAATAACATCTATTTAAAAAATCATATCGATGAATGGCAGTGCTTCTTCTTAAGCATTACCTCCCTCCAAAATCTCCATCGCTCTGCATATTACCATTGTGTTATTCAATCTTTCACAACAGGATGTCAAAACCCACGCATACGCTTTTCTTTCTCAAGAGCCATTCTTTGCAATAACCTGTGATTCCGTTGTTTCATTACCACTTATCCATTCTGCAATCTGCCCAATCAGTGCCGTTGCTCTGTCGTCATTCATTGGCTGGAAGTTAGGTGCTTTTGAGGAAGTGCTGCTTTTCTCGAGGGCGACGACGATTAGTAGTAGGTACTATGTATTCACAATGCTAATATTCATAATGCATTGTTAACGCGGATTTTAAAAGCATTCACCTGATAGACAATTCAAAACCCTACCTGTATTGTGAGGTATAATGAGTGCATGATAGGTGTACGACGTACAGAGGATGCCTATTAAACGTATTACAGAATCATTAGATAAACTATGGAGTGGTCAAAGGATAGTGCTGTGGCATATTTTGTTCGCTTTCAGACTTTTTGGAACTCTGAAGGAATGAAATATTATTCGATTCAATCATTCCCTACTCCAGACCGAGAAAGAGTGTGCAATGAGTGGAAAACTTTAATGAGTCACCCTCTGGAAAAGAACGCTATGGAAGGCTCCCCTGGAAAGATCAATCTCTGAGACTTAGGTGAAAACCATCTTATATCTATCGTGGAAAAGGTGAAGAGTAAATATCGAGCTAGTAGCGAGGAGGACGGGGAGCAGGTGCTTCTGGAAAAATTGGAAAGGAAACGCGGTGTTTTTTCTTCACACTGCGTTCCTCCTACGGGGATGTATCATTGTAGAGAGAGTATTGAGATTATTCGTGAGCACGTATTACGCTCAAAATCACATCAGAACTTTCAAATTTTTGATACTCTTTGTAGGATTTCAATAATTCGATTTTATAATTGAGTTTTTCTAAATAATTTTAATTTATAATTGAGAATTCTAAAACAAGCTGAACCACAGGATCAAGGGGGAATTGAATACTCTAAACGGAACGTGCTTAAAGCAGCAACAACAAGTCTTTAAACAGTGATGCAACTTTAAATATGATTCTGCAAGGCCAGGTTAAGAAAAAATTACGAAAGAGATAGAACGAAACATTTAAAACTATTCATTCATGTGCTGTCTCAATAGCATTCATCGATTTTGTTATTATTGTATTGGAATTATTAATTTAAGAATTCACGAATACTTTACGAAGATTTTGCTATTGTGTAGGTGTTTATAATCATCATTAAGAAAGAAAAATCGAGGTGCTGGAATAAAAAAGCTTCGCTATTTTAAAGAAAAGTAGAATCTTCTGCCCTCAGACCAAGAACACGTGTAACTCAAGGCCACTGAAACATTAGAAAGCGATGTTCTTCTCTGAAGAATAGATGTCGGCAACTTTCGAACAGCTTCATTCTTTTTTATCACCCCTTTTATTCCTTGGCTTTTATTAGTGTGAGGTTTTCTGTGGCCGTATCAGGGCTGTACCAGGGTTCGGAAATATGCTACATTAATGTTTTGGGGATATGTAAATATTAGATAAACTATCTATTCATTAATATTTAAAACTCTTTATCACAGAATCATTGGGCTCTAATTGGTCCATTAAAGAGAGTAAATTTAGTAGTGATATCAAATGTCATCTAACTGTAAAACTTTCATATAATTTCAAATTTGAATGAGAAATTCATTTGATTTCAGCTTTGCAGCACCGCTGAATTGCTCTGCGTTAGATTGAAAGATGGGATCAACTTCATAGGGACGGTGCTGAATTTTCCCCTACAATTATATTGAAAGTACCCAATGTAACCCGTTCCAAAGAAAACAATTAAAAAGGCATATCGTTGTAAACATTCACAAAATAATAATATGATAATAATAATAATAATGTTGCGGAAGTGGATGTTATAAAAAGTAACCTACATGTCATGAATTCGGATAAATTGATATTAGTGCAGCGCCATCTTCAGGCTGACTTCGAAGACTACGATCAATGATTCTTACAACTTCCTTCGCTTCCAAAGATTCCACCTATCATCAACGCTGTCAATTTTTTTAGTGTAACGTATGCCCTTCGACGGGATTGCCTCCTGCAATGCGACATGATACGATATCATCTGATGAGGGAGTTAACTCGGAACCGAAATCGCTCTTTTGTACACGAAATCGTTAGATGGAAACAAAATATAAATTTCAGTGAAAAAATTAATCTTCTAACCAGAGCCATTCGCTCATAAATCAAAAATAAAAATAAGCAAAAGGTGACGCTCACCGAACGAGCTGCGTTGAGGATATCCCATTACATTATGTACATTGATGTACACTTTGCTGTGACTAAATGTGCACTGAAATTTATTTGCTTATTCATACGTTACGATATAGTCGAATATGCAATATGTCTTTCGAAATACCCCGCATGGGGTCTAGCAACCACTTCCATAGGTAGAGTCAGCTGTGTGTTCCCCATTGTGATTGAGCGAAGGAGCTGCTAAGTCCCAGTTGTGGACGAAGTGGTTGACGTACGAGTCCTTTGCACGCCCACTTTTCCGAAAGGGTTAAACACATCAGTTTTTCGCTGCTTGGCATTGAAAAATTTGGTAAACGGCCCCATTACAAACTGGTTTTATAACCCGGATAATGCGGTAACAAAATATTGTCATTGAAATATTGGTCAAAACTCGTAAGTTTTGTCTTCGGCAATTACCAAGCACAGGATCAAATTATATGCCTAACATACTTTCGTTTGAGCACTAGTTGAATCAGCTCGCCACTGAATTACCGCTCGAACTGAGTTTAGGCCATTCCAAAATCACTTGATAAGCGGAAATATTATTTAAGCCTTTTTGCTTACAACTGTCGTAAAAATTAAAATTTTACCGTTAGTAATGTAATCTAAAAGCAAAAACAAGTCTGACGAGTCTTAAATTTTCGACAACAATTTCTCTGCTCTAACTTAGATTCTTGCCATTTCATCGTATGAACGTATGACCTTGACCTGTCTCGTGTTCATCACTTATCAAACGACGTTTTTCTCTTAAATATCTCCTTCTTTAAGAGATGCCAGATGCATTATCAGTGTAGCTACCATCCTCCAAACTGTGGCCACTGTTTCCTGAAGCAATGACTAAATTGTCCTAAAAGTAAGCGAAAAGTAGTTTATGATACTGGCGAGACGGACACTTTTGACTGGTAGTTTAATATTTCAAAGAGGGATAAAAATATTTCTGTAAACACGCTAGATTTATGTACACATAAAATACCAGTTAGTATTTTATTTTAGTTGGGGGTACTCGCTACATCATTTCGATTTGGAGACGGCAATTACCTACTTTTCTAAGGTAGAAACATGCTTTCCTTTAGAATACCTCTTCTAGATGACCCCAAAAGAGAAAAAAATCTATCCAATTCCCTCACAGGCATAAATCATCTCGAATGCACTTAAATACCCCCTGCCACACACCCTCGCGGTGGCTTGCAGGGTATCGCGTAGATGTAGATGTAGATGAAATACAGGTACTACCATTAACTAATATTTTCTGCAAAGTACAAACTTTTTCTAGCTTAGGTTAAATACGATTAACAAAAAGGTATCAATGTGTTACGTTTTAGTTTTAGAGATGCACATTTATTTCCTTGTGTCAGTTAGCTACGCATCCTTCTAACGCGGAACAAGGCAAGAAAAATTCAAGCTTCAGCAAAGCGCTTAAAACAAACATTCCGTCCGCACGCTAAATCAATTTTCCCGAGCAGCTTTTCGAGAACGGTTGCTTTTAATTTATTCGTGAGAGCATGACCTTGCCAAGTACCGAATAAAATGTTTGTTGATTCATCAAAGACTTCCGCATCTCCAGCCTAAAAGCAATCCTTTGCCGAATCTGCATTGGTTGTCATTTTTCTACCGGGAACAATCTCGCTCGGCGTCAGTTCTCGATGTTCATAATTCGGTTTTTAGGGGTTGAAATCTGGTTCGTCGAGATTTCTTCAGCTGCGTTCGGGGTTCGATACTTTCGGATCGAATATGGGTACGGTGGCTGCGTGTCTGCACCACCACATCCCACGGCGGGCCGTCGCAGTGCGGCCCTCCCAGTGGACCTGATGCCATTACGTCGACTCTCGTCGCCGGGCTCGCGCGGCCACAGCCAATGGTTAGGAGTGGGGGGCTGGCGTCCTTGAAGACTCAAAAGTTGTTTCTCCCCGAGGCGGCCGCTCCGTGGAGTCAATTGGCCGGGCGAAGGAAAGTGATGCTAAAGGGGAGGGAGGGAAGGGGAAGGGGAGAGACGAGAGGGGGAGATGATGGAGGAGGCAGAGAGAGAAAGTGCGGTCCTCAGTAGATATGGAAAGGAAGAGGGGCTGCCGAAATTAGTGAGAGCGCTTGCTTTTTTTCATAATCGTCGATGTTTTTTTGAGGAATGACCGCTGGTGAAACTGGGAAGTAAATGTATTAACACTGACATTATTCTTCCCATTCCAGTCTATTTCTTTCAAGGACAAGTCCCGTAGTCAGATTTCAGGCTTTCAGAAAATGATCATTCGCGGCAGGACGGCGAATAATGGTCCAATTGCCCTGAATTAACGCCGTATAATTAAATCACGTGCAGGCGCGAATGAATTCAATCGGGGTTTCCAGGGAAAGCTATTGGAGATGAAGGGTATTAAGATCATTGGCCGTACAAAAAAAATAACCCTTCCGAGGAATATGCTAATCACCGATCTAAGAAAATTTCTGCTTTCTTTATTTTCTTTACTCCGCCGTTCGACGAACTGTCGAGACGGCGGCGGCGGTTCAAGGCTCCTCCCTCCGCTGCTGCTTCGGCAGTGCACGGCGTCCCTCTTTCTGGTCCTGGAATTTTGATGCAGGTCCTGGTTGCCGGAATAATAAACTTGATGGCGCATTTCCTGGCCCGGACATTCTCCACAGCGGTGGGATCTGCTCACGAGGTTCTCTCCATCTCACACCGAGGCTGTCTTCTTGAGTGATCTCTTGTTCACTTGAAGCGTTAACGTGCCTTCTCCTGAAGCGAAGATTCAGCACCAAGCAACGCCTATTGCTAGGAATCCCGTGAATTGCACGTGACTGGATGAGCGAGTTCACTCGGGGATATTAGTTCCGGGGATATTAGTCCTGAGAGACTCTGCGAAATAACCCACGATTTGTTCCCAAGATCGGTTTCATCTGAAATTTTAAAGCTCTTAACCCGGGTCCAAATTTGCCAATTAGATACCTAAACGCTCAATTTTAAGAGCAGAAGATTATCTTGAAGGCTGTCAGTATCCGTTAAGCATCAGATAAACTGCCGAGTTCAGCCATGTAATATTGGCATCGACAATAAGGGCAAAGAAATTATCGTTTTGCTACGCACGGTTCAAATTCGCCATCAAAATATCACCCTTTTTTCTTCCTTAACTTTTTGTAAGTTATAGAGTAAAAGCAATAGGCCAGTAAAATTAAAATTCTACGAAACATTAGAAATAAGAAACACAATTAAAACGACGTGATACCACCTAAGATTATTTATTTATTTTTGTCTTATTTGTATCTGCAAATTTCAGGACTCTAAGTCCTCTCTTCCAAGTAACAGATTGGACATCACAAACATCCATGCACCGGAAAGTGAAAATCCTCCCCGGGTGGTATTCGAACCCGCGACCCTGGGATCGACATATTAGGATTAGGATTTAGTTATTGGTCCTAATGATTTTGAACTTTCTTTGGTAAGTTATTGCCACTTTTATTGAGTCATCAGGGAATTTACAGTGGATTTACGATTTTAGGCTTACTTTAGATGATTATGAAAATTGGCTAGTTCCTAATCCCAACTTGATTCAGATCATTAGATCATTCAGATAACTTAATTCATTCAGTTCATTAATTTCTTCCCGGTAGAGACACCAGCAATTCACAGAATCAGAAGGAGATTCTGGATGAACCCTTAATTATCCGTAAACAATCATTACAGTTGATTAATAGCTTGAGAACAAGATACAAAATGATTTAATCATCACCTTAGTGTTTGAAGCATAGATTGTTCTAGTTGGTGAGGGACAGCTTACCAAGTACGAAGACAAACGGTGTGTGGAATTCTCACACCAATGGAATGGAAGCCAGTTCCTTTACCTGTGCTGCCTATGGTTTCTTAGAAAGATACCGGGATAATCAGATTCTCAGGTACTCAGAAAACCACCCAGCTAAGGTACATCTTAGCATATTCTCGAGCGTGTACTGAATTCGAACCCGGGGCTTCTAGTTAGCAGCCCCACGATCTACCCTCTCGACATCCCCGTCGTGTATTATGGCTTACGATCAATTAGTATACAGTTATTAAATGGAATTTGAAATGCGTACGAAAGTAGCTTAACGCCACCAAACTGGATGGGATATTCGGTGAATAACAAAATATGCACCTATTTCTTTCACTCAATATATTCCATCGAAGCATATCGATCGAAATGGGAATAAAAATGGGCTAAAAACTGGTAACGCCGTGTAATTTTAATGCATAGGATGTTTCCAACGACTTACACTCGAATATAATCAATGGATTTAGGAAAAAGTAGGTATATTATACGCGCTGATTTGAGCACTATACATGGCATCACACGTATAGGTAATATGCTGGGACTACTCAAAAAATGTTCAAGTTTTTAATTGTGGTTTCATTTTTTTAATGCAAGCGAGACAGCAAAGGAATGGAAAAAATTGGGCATAATTCCAGAAAGTACTCGTAACTACATCTACGCGATACCCTGCAAGCCACCGCGAGGGTGTGTGGCAGGGGGTGAAGATCACCAAGCATGCACTATTGACATGTAAACAAGCAACTAAGGGGTCTCATGCAACTGGATTGTTAGTATCTATAGTATTTAAGGTATTAATACATGCACCATGCACTACAGACTACTCTAAAATATTTCCCCTACCTATCCCTTCGCTAGGCTGCCTATCGTGTTCTCTTATAGTACGGGGGAAAAATCCATTTTGAATCTATCAGTACTACAATGCGACAAGTATGACTGGCTTAAAGGTGCTTCAAACATTTTAGGTTGTATCCATACTACATGTACCATCCAACCTAATCCAACGATAACAATTCACCTAGAGTTGGGATCCAAATAATTTAACAACAGGTTCCCTTCCCTAATGACTGTTGTTGAATATAGTATCGAGAATCAAAATACTGAAAGCGGAAGTTGGCTCTTGTATGAATTTAACTCTCACAAAAGAACACTGAAAGAGGCACTCAGAACTAATGAAGTCAGAAATAATTTCAAAAATTATTACTGAAAACACTGAATGATTGCTATTTTAAAAACTCCGCAAAACTCAATAAAATGCTAGCAGCTGATTTTGCCGAATCGATTTGAACCGTCTTAATCCCACCACTGGGTAGGTATGCCCATGCCGGAGGAGGGGATAATTCTTCAAAAAGTAATGCTTTTCCTAATCTAGCCAGTAACACGAGCCTATCAAACCTGCCTAATTCAGATGGTTTGGGACAGACCTGTGATGTGAAATATCTGCATTATATTTCCTAATATTCTATTGTAGACCAATGAAATTTATCAGTTTGAAGTTAATCGAAAAATACATTATTTTTACAATAAATAACAATATTGTCTAGAGACTTGAATCTAGTAACTTGTCATTGCGGTAAAAGCGATTAATATTTTTTGGTCCAATGGCCAAGGTTATATTATTTTATCAAGCGATCTAAGTATGAAGCCGTAAGGTAAAGAAAGCCTTTATATGAGAGGTGTTATATTTACAGTTCTTCAGATTGCCATGAAGATGAAATTCCAATTCGTAGCATAAAAATGGATAACATCTGAACAACAGATAGATAGTTCTGCATAGAGAATAATTATTCGTGAAATTACACCCCATGTATTCAGTGAGAAATTGTAAATCATTTAGTTACCACAAATTAATTAAGAAATTCTTAGAGGATAACACGTATGGACGCCGCAACTTACAAACTTATTTATAAAGCAAACCTGCAGGCAGAGTAATGGCGCGAGGAAGTCATATTCTTCACCCACTATCGACATGGTGTGATCTTATTTTAGCTTGCACCACATATTCCAAAACAAAACGGGGCTGTACATTTTTCGCGCTGCACGAATTGAACCTCGGCCAAGGTAATTAACTTCAAACACTTCGCATGACTTTCTCTTTGCAATAATTCACTCATTCGCGTAGTAAATACACTTGTTGCATGCACAGTAGGTGAATAAATAAATATGTATGAATAGAAATGAATTTAGTTATCCAGTATCATCTAAATCTACTGATTACTCTACAAGCCACTTCTGAGGTGTGTGGCATAGGGTTAATCATCACCAATCACACACTACATTAACACAATTTTGGTGACCGCAATGTTACAAATAATGTTAAATTTCATGGGGTGGATGTTGATTCTGTGCTGAAGTGGGACGTACACACCACACATGTATGTAAAAAACTGAATTCTGTATTCTACCTGTTATCTGTATTGAAACATACAGTTAGCTTAGATATAATGAAAACCCTATATTATGGATTATTTTATCCCCGTATTTCCTATGGCATAGTTTTATGGGGATCTACATCCAATTTAAATAATGTGTTTATCATTCAAAAAGAAATTTGTAAGAACTATTTGTAAGGTGCATTACAGGTCTCATTGTCGACCTCTGTTCAAGAATTTAAGGTTACTAACAGTGCCATCTGTTTACATATATCATGCAGTAATCTATGTGAAAAAAATATTACTGATTTTGTTAAGAATAATGAAATCCATACATATGATACAAAGTTAAAATATGATATGCATGTGACATCATCTAGATCCACAAAACATTTAAAAAGTCCTAGAACTATGTGTATAAAACTTTATAATAAGTTACCTACTTGCATAAAACTTGAGAATAACATGAGAGTGTTTCAAAGAGAGGTATTTGATTTTTTGTTGGAGAGATGTTTCAACAGTATCAATGAATATCTTATGTAGCATGAAACTTAATCTATACACCTTATTTTCTTATTTCTTATTGCTATGACGTGTCCTATACACTTGCTTAGTACTCGTATTTTTGTACAGTGTCTTTTGGACAAATAAAATATATTATATTATTATTATTAACACCATCTAACTAGATGCACTAAGGATGGAAATGAAACGTAACGATAAGTATGTGTTGGGCATGCGTGCACCAGCCACATGCAACCAATTTGTTAGAATCTACGATGTACTACATTTCTCAATTAAGTTATGAAATACTGTGATAAAATAATTTACATTCCAATGACGCTTCCGAAGGATTCAGTTAGTATAGGTTAGCAGAACTATGATCATTCGCCTACGCTACCCATATTTCATTTGCCTAACATTACCTATTAAGATCTCCAATTGTTCACAGTAAGAAATGCTTTTTCAATCTCTACGGCAGTCTACTTTGCCAATATTGCTTTCGTGGTCGATTCTAGCGTTATGTGCGGGAGTTCTCAATACATTTCTGGCATCGTCGGTAAATCTATCAACTTAAAAATTACGTAAAAGATTTAGTGTAAAGTTTAACCTTCGCTCTAATAATGATTCCCACCCGAGTTCTCCCAACAAACTAAGTAGTGACACTAACACTGTTATCATAACAACGATCAATACCTTGAAGGTCTAATGTAAGAAAATATTGCATAATAAAGATTCAATTCCCACAATTCCACTGCTTTGAGTACGTATCCTCGAAATCTAAAAATAGCCCACAGGATTTACAAGTTGAGACCCACTCCTCGAAAGAGCAAACCTGTTGGCCCGAAGTGGATGGGCTTCAGTCAGAAAACGCGATTCGTCTCCTTTTGAGAACAAGTTGGTTAAAGGCATGACACCGGTCTAAACTGGCGAGCTTGTTGCACAACACTACAGATTTTCAAAAAAGATTCGTCCCTCAGAAATCTTTGCTGGAATGCATCACACGATGCCTAGATGCCTAAGAGGGAGCAAGCCAAGAATTAACGGCCATCGTAAATTGATCACTATCGAATCAACCTACGCGGACAATCGCTGAACTTGAGATAAAGCACAAAGTATGGGGTTAGGAAGATTTATCGTGTGCGCCATAAGTTTCTGCAAGAAAGGTTTTTTCCGATTGTAACTACTCAAGTATTCATTTTACTTATCCATGAAATATTTTATACCATGCAAGCGATAGTAGTCCAGCCTCATCATAGTATAATGAACCGTGTATCAACTTTGTTACTGAGACCTTGATACACGGAATAAAAAGGTACGCCTTAAACAATTATTTAAGCCAACCGGATGCTCGAGGGATGGGGTTAGTGAGGTGGCTAGAGTAATGACCTCCCACCCCAAGGCCATTGAATTTGAATTGAATCCCGGTGATAAGCGATTTTTAATCGGTATACCGGTCACCACTTGGGTGTTGCGAGGAGATCACTTAAATTTCAGTGCTCCGTCCGTCGGATGAGACGTTAAACTGTGGCTCTCTTGCTGCATTTAGTTGTTTATGCTATGCTGACGCCATTTTTCCCAATTTCACCTTCCTCGTTCCTTGATATATCCTACCACTACCAAACCGAAACACCGATCCTTAATAGCGCAAATGATCTAAACTGGTGGACCTCTCCCCACAATAACTTACCACAGGATGCTCGACAATGTTATCCCATTCGAGTATTTCCCATAAATATATTTCCAAAAATCAGGTTTCCAAAACCATCACCAAGACATGAATATACTACCTTAAATTCCTGTTGGCAAATATTCCCCATTAATGTACGCGGGATAGTTGTTCGATTTATCGAGTGAACTGAATTAATGAATTTACGTGAAATGTTGCAGCAAGCGAAAATAATGTATTTTTACCTGTAATTTTGTCGAAATAAATTATTGGGAGGAAAGTTAAGGGGTCATAAGTCAATTACATAAACATTAATACTATTACTCACTTCAGAAAAGTAATTCATTAGGAGAAACTGAAAGTGACTAGTACTACAATTCTTTCAATGAAAACAACAGTAGCCGATAAGAAATCTCTGACATAGATATTGAGATATTACTGAAAGGCTTCATAAAATTTCTGTCAGATTGCGTTTATAAATATCAGCTCGGTGGTCATACATAAATCATGGATAATTTTTTCTCATTATCATACCCTTGAATGTTAGTTAATTCACATTCTTGATAGTCACCTTCATTTCACTCAAGCGCTCATATTTCACCCGCGCTTGTCCTGGCCGTAGCCCAAAGATCTCAGTACCTATACTCAACCTGGAGCCATGCGTTTAAGCGATGTAAACCGAGTTGGCGAAACTAGCCAACACTGGAAGCCGTCTCTTACCAGAAGTAACTGTATAAGCTGGATTGATTACGCAGCCAGTTCCTTGACGCCAATTAATTCGGAGCCCGCGAAAGCGGCCAATGTACACCAATACCTAGGTTTTATTCTACATTTACAGTGTTCCCTGCAAGCCACCACAAGGAATTTTGGTAGGGGAACACTAGATATACATTGTCGGCGAGCAAATAGTCATATTATTTGTGGCCACACAACCCTTCATTGACGACTGATCTGATTTATCGGGTGATGCCGATGGCTTCTCATATTTTACAACCTACAATCTGCCTGAATTATTCAGGTATATGATGCCAAATCGAAAATTTTGAACAACCAACTATATTCGCATGACAGAAAATGCGGAAAAGATGACTAAAACAACAACACCCATTCTTAACTTCCCTGTTCCAAACTTAGAGGTACATCCATGTAAGTAAGTTTAAAAGCTGTTTAACTCCCATTGGTGACCTTAGTAATATGTGTTATTATTCTTTGCTTTACGCGGAAATAACGACCTCTTTAACCTTTTTGTCCTACTATTTATCTCCGATTTAATCTTCATTACCTACCTTCCCAGAATACGATGTGCTTTTGCGAGAAGGCAGCGTTTTTATCGTATCAACGAATTATTGATGTTGATGACTTCAATGAAATTTTGGTAATTTTTCAGTATCAATCCTTCCTGGATCGCCTCAGCTTAACCATTCCTACGCTCTGAATCCGTGGGTGGCACCTAATAATAACACCATTTGAAGTGGGAGGGGATATATCAAGATTGAGGAAGCGGTCAGCCCAGTTTGACTTTTTATTCGAAAATATTGGACTTTGTCAGTGGCTCTTACCTAAATTCACTAGTATGGGAAATTGAAAGACATCAGGGACATTTATTGCTTTTAGGAAATCTGTAGAGCTCTTACAGTTCTAGGCAGTGACTGGGATAGATTATAGCATGATGGAAAATCCATTACCCGTGCCATACTACCAGCTAATCAGCTGCTAAAATTACCCGAAGACCACGTGATGTTGTAAGCCAATAAAAGGCTGGATATTATGGTAATATTGAGAGTTCGCTGAAAAAATGTTACACCATAAATGGATGCAGAATGATGCTCACCATTGGGGAACAAATATTATGCAGATTGGTAAAAAGTAATTCATTGGGATTAGTTGGGTGTGGAGAAGGATGGAGAAGGTAAGATGGATTCAAATGAAGACGGACGAGGAAGTGCTAGGGATGATAGTGGAGAATATGCGGTTGTTGAGGAAATCTAATACAAACGCGAAGGTAGTATTCATACCAACAACAATATAAAAGCTAAAATAAAACTAGATAAATCAGCCATTGAAAAGTTTGGAAATTTTGTTTCTGACGGAGGTTTTTGCGGGGTTCCGACGAATTAGGCAGGCTTTCGGGAGTTCTATGCGTTGACATCTTAAATGGCGGCGTTTCACCTGATCTGAAGTGAAGATCTAGCGTGGCCTGAGGACTCCTACAGCACAACGGGTGGAACTTCCCCATCTGAGATGTCAACGTAGTAGAATGCGCAAAGCCTGCCTAATTCATAGGAAATTTTGTTACCTGTGCAGTCAAATAAATAATGAAAATAAAAGTTTTAGCAACGTTAAAGGAAGAGCAGCCATGACTAAACAAGCGTTTCACAGTAAACGTAACCTGATAGTCAACAGTCATTTCTAAATTTATTATTTGAAATTAATATTGCTAAAAACCTTCGTGTGAAACATGTTCATATATGTTGTGCAGCATAGACCTCGCATAAACAGAAAATAGATAGCTTGCAGCAGAAATGTGGATTTGGAGAGGAACTACCAAAACAAGGTGCATCATGAGAAAAAGTAATAAACAAATACTAAAAAGACGTAAATGACAGGAGAACACTCTTCCAAGCAATCCACTTGAAGATGAAACAAACCTGTTGGACATTTAATGAGGCACAACAATTGCCTTAGTGATATAATGGAGGTAAATGTGATGGAAAAGAAGGAAAGTTGACCCAGGTTTAAATTATTAAGCCCAATTCCTAGGAGAAGATGAATTCGACGGCTGCAAATAGAGACGAGTGGCTCTAACGACGGTGACAAGGCATCGCCTTTTGAGAAAGAAGAGATGAGAAGAAGGCAGAGAAATTAGATGGAACGGTAATAAGGGCCGAGTCAGTATTAATCGTATGCTAGAGGGAAGAATATTGGGCAAGCGGGATAGTGCCAGAAGAGGAACGGGGAGTTTGGATAGAATGATGAGATTATGCAGCGAAGATTGAACGATAATCATATAAGCTTAGTCAGTTTATTAGAAGAACTTAGAAGGCAATCATTATGAGACCATAGACTGAAATTAGGAAATTATGCTAATTAAAACACATTTTGCGAACTCCTAATTACTATTGTAGACTGGACCATAAACAAAAAGTTCGGGAAATTGATTATAGAACCGGCAGATTTGAGTTATTTTTCTTTCCTCGTATGTACAATTAGGTATATGATAAGCCGTTATTATATTCAATAGTATAAACACAATTCTATCAATAGGTAGCCTAGTTAGTTTTATGTCGGTATAAATCTTTTAGGGAACCCAACTAACATCACGTTTATGCATACTTGCTCTACTCTTTAAATATTTTTTTCAATTGCAGTAGTTCGACTAAAATTTAGCTGCTAATTCACTTTAAGCATGATAGTTTGTGCATGTATGATGAAGGTTAATCCACTGTAACTTACATTTGCGGTGGCTTTCTGGGTATTATACATATGTAGATGAGTGGTTGAAGGTATCCAGAACCAAAGGACATGATATGATAGTATGGGTTGCGGGGAACGTATAAATTTCCATCAAAACCTACTTTAGCCGGTAGAACACTAATTATAATACGTAATAATTATTTGAAGTAGCAATTAACCACCATTAACGATCAAGCTACGATTTGGTGCATTATTTAATTTACACTCTAATGTAACAATTTCAGAAGACATCCACCACAGAATTACGTAAGTGGTGGCACACGCGGGGTAACTATTAGACTAACTTTTGGTGATTTAAAAGGTAGGTAAGGAGATGAGTTTAACACGTAGCTCTAACTAACAATTTAACTAGCTCCAAATCGTAAAGCCGACTCAAGTCTAGTTCTCTGTGTGCTATTTTGCAATAGGTACTTGTAGAAGTAATACAACCAAGTCAAATTGAAAAGAACACTGAAATCGAAGAAATTACTTTATGAAAAAAATAAAGAGATGGGTAAACTTGAACAGGGCAATAGATATTACGAGGAAGTTTAATAAAGGGAAAATAATAGAGTTAACTTGCTCAGAATTGCTCATGTTACGAAAAATTTGAATACTTACTGTGTGACTGAAGCTTGGATTTCGATTGTGTTATCCAGGAACCAAGTGACCGACGTTTGCTGAGCCCCATCTTCCTTCCAGTCAGCTAGTAATTGAGAACCCTGCTAACTTGATCTTGGAAATGGATTGGAAATGCTTTTCTACAGTAGCAACCCGTACAGTTCTTGTGGTAACACCTTCACTCTGTGCGCTGAACTGTCAGAAATTTGTTTGCCTGCTCTTCAATCCTCGCAAGTTTAAAAACTTCGAAAGGGAATGTATCGCGCGGGTATCTTAGTTTTTGACTGAATATTGGTCCCTAAAATTTGAGAGCTGGTCAAATTCTGTTTCCCTCTCATGTTTTCCTGTAAAACTGCATTGGGAATTAAAGTTGAAGTAGAATGCAGCAGTCAAAAACCATGATCTAAGTTAAAGCATTCGCTGTAAATACGGATAGTAATAATTTTTTTCCAGGAAAATAAAAAGAAAGTTTATAGTTGATTACATTGAACTGATTCCCTATTAAGTTGAACAAATACGATTCAAAAAAAATCTGAAGGAAAAGTATCTTCTTGCTGAATGCAATCGATTTTGGAACGTAGAATTTAACGAAATGTTTCAGCCGACGTATTTTTTACATTTAATACTATTTCATTCAATATATCTCTCATGGTAAAATTTCATTAACCCCTTACCTATTTAACAGCATAAGCTAAGTCACTATTGCGTTGTTTATATGCGTGGACACATGCACATCTTGAACTGTATCTAAAATTTAGTCGTAAATTGGCAGATGTATTCCATTCGCTTTGGCTAGGCTAACAGCCATTAACATCATTATTTATTATTCTTGATATTTTAAAAAGCTCCTAGTTTAGCTGACAAGGAAGATTAGTAAAAAGTGACATTTTGATAATGCCATGATCAACTAGGAATATTTATGGCTTTCGACGACTTTATGAGGTAATGACAGTAAATTCAAGATAATTTGATGGCCGCTCCGCACTTCACTCGTCACAGGTAGAGAGAGAGAGCCAATTAAAAGTCACATTAATGTGAGGTAGTCCCCACCCGTGCAAACGATAACAGCAGTATTTCCGTTTAAATTGTTTGGTCTGACATTTACACCACCATTGGACATTAAGAGTTAACGGGAAATTTAAGGAAATGAAAGAGGTAAGAAATCCGGTCGACATGGAAGAAAGAGAACAAGAATTAAGATTTCAGACCATATGAAGGGAGGTACAACACATTACTTTTGAAGAGGATTGAGCAAAAGGTGAACGGAGATTTATTGAAGTGGAAAGGTTAAAGACGACATAATTACAATTGAGGCTAAGGAAATCTAAGGACAGTCTATCAGACTTTTAAAAAAATCGGAGCAGTTAGAAACTATATGGCTGAAATGAAGGAAATATTTTTCCATAAAAATGAGCCAATGCTGAAGAATAACCACTAATCCACGTAAAATTTGAATGCGTACATCTTCGTTCCTGTTATCCACACTATCTTTCAAAAACATCGGTGGATAGGCATTTTTATGATGATTTGCGGATATTAAGTTTCCAACGACTGCTTAAAATACCGTAAACTGTTTACATCTGTCTGCCTTCCCTTGATAGTTTATATGCTCACGAATGAGTCCTGCACCAACAACGTTAAACTCCTTAATATGCTTACGTTAGCAATGAATGACAAGGCTACTCGCCGGTATAGTCACAGGATAAAAGTCATTAACCTGAAAATCTCATGCCTATCTCACCTTAAATGCACATTTCTGCTACAGAGCAGGCACACATATCTATTCATATCCATATTTATGCATAGGTGGAAAAAAATACTGCACAACTGTGATCTTTCGGGTAATAAGTAGTGACCATAATGCCAAAGACATTAACATACTCGCTGAGCAAAATATGTAAATACACAAAGCCAATATATGAAATGGAATGAACTGATAGCCAAAATGGAGCTTGCTTATTGTAGAATAGAAATATCGACAAATAGTTGGGATATCCTTTATCCTCGATGAACAGAAGCCTCATGTGGAAGCTGCGTATTCTTTCATCGAGTGGCTCACTGGGAAGAAAATGGAGTCTTCTTTCACAGAAATCATCTCATTTCAATAATACTTCTCAACAAAAGGTAAAAGTTGTACTCCCTAAAAGGGAGAACAACATTTTCCCTTTTAGGGAGACCTTCTAGTACCCATTCTCTAATCAACGGCTCCCAAACTGCCTTACTGTATTTCACACACCGGACTCTTTCGTCGCTGATATCACCGCATGGGTATTCAGATTGATAAACGACGTGCACCGTAGTTAGCATGGGCGAAAATACTCTATTAGTTACTCTCCCTTGGGGATGGAAATGTTTTTTTTTTTACAAAAGAGTTCATCGTAACTGATTTTTGCCAGAACGCACGACTTCCTCTACAGAAAGACAGATCCTTATCTCACTCTTCCCATTGCAATTTACCTAATCTAATACAAAAAACCTAATTTATTGATTCCCAGTTCAGTGAAGTGGATTTTCCTCGATTTGCAACCGTTAGATTAATTTACTGTACGTACCTATAGAGTAATAACTGAGAACGGATATATTCCGTTCGCGTAAACATTATTTTTCAAAGTCACTTAATTTTGCATATATACAATTCGCTCTGTGGCAAGATACAGTAATAACACATTCATTTCATAGTTTGCGCCAGGAAACCTCAATATTGACCCATGTGGCCAGAATCCAGATCAGATAATAGAGATTTTTGCCGTATTGTCTCAAGCAACGTAAATTAATTCACATCGCGGTCGGCGCAAATCATCAAGCATAAAGAATAGGCCATTTAGACGAAACCGTCCTGGTAGCAGGGGCTCGTAATAGCCGCGTTGGAATGCAGACGGACTCGGCAGTGGATGACGGCAAAGGGAGGAGTTCAATGCAGTCGCGGATCTCCCGCAGCCTGGGTTAGCATGCACTCTCCCTCTCCGGTCACCTCCAGGGGGCAGTAGCGTCGGTCCAAGGCCGCGGAAGAGAGGAGGGAACGAGGAAGGCGAAGAAAGAGATATGGCGAGGGAAAGAGAGGAAGATGGTTTTCAACAGGAAGAGGAGGAGGAGGCGAGTCAGTTTGGGAGGGGAGGGCAACGGAAAAGGCAGCAGCAGCGGCGGCGGCGGAGAAGGATAGGGAAGGTAGGAATCGCGGTCGAGAGCCCGAGAGGGATAGTCTGGGAATGGAAGTGACTTGGCGAGGGGTGAATGTAAGGTTAGGTTGAGAGGTGGTGAGAGAGGGAGGGAGAGACAGAGGAGGTGGGGGATACAGGTAGAACAGGGGTCGTATCCGAGGGATGGTGGTGGACTTGGTTGGGAGTTAGGGGAAGAGAGGAGGAAAGGGACAGGTGCGAGGGGAGGATTACGAGGGAGAGTGTAAGAAGGGTGAGGGCCCGCAAAGGGGGATGTAACGGGCAGGGCGGAGGGGGAAGGTGGGGGTAAATGGGATGGGGAGGAAGCGGGGATGAAGGATCGGGATCGGAGGAAGGGGATGAAGCGGGGGGAAGGAAGGGAATGAGTGGACTCGCGTACTAAATGATGTACGTTGCGTTCAAGAGGGAAGGGATTTTTAGCCCGTCTGGAAGGTGGAGGAGGAAGCGGAGGGAAGTTATGACGGGGGCGACATGAAGATCCCAATCATCTCCTCATGAGGTCCCTCAAATGAAGCGGAAATGGTGTTGCAGGGCGACGGCGCAATGTGTGGATACATCGTAGCGATGGGACGACCTCTTCTCCCACGGGACGATGAAACGAACGGGCTGACCTCCGCGGAGAAATGTGTTACCTCCGCCCTTTTCAGGCCCTAATGATCCCGATTGCCGGGCGACTAATACCCGTTGCGACAGGTCTGCCCCCCCCCCCCCCCCTATCTCGGGGACGAATCTTGCCCGTCCCGTTCGAAAAAATTGGCTGGGAAAGTGCACGATGCGTTCCGAGTCAGGTGCGTCGGCTGTGATTACCAGAGGATCTTCAAAAGCTGCAGGAGTTTCATGGTTGGTGTCAGGCCGATCTCCAGCATGGGAGTACATGCACACCTCGATGATCTCGAGCCACAGTCACGCGACCGGAAAAGTGGTTAATATACAAGTTATTCCGCACATAATGATAGAGATAAATGTGGATGATATTTTTTTTTGGGAGAGGGACATCTTTTAACTAATATATATTTGGATATGTGTCTCAAGGGTCTCAAGGTATCAGCTTTATCTATGAATGCATATATGTACATACATGCATGGATATCATTTTGATAACTCTCGTTAAGCAACATTCAAGGCTTGTTGTTTAAATATTTTAAATATATTGAAGATTAAGATAAGATTTTTTTCACGCGGACACCAAAGGTAACAGAGGTTCTATGAATTTTCCTATCAGTTTGAATTCTTTAGGCAATGAATCCATATTACGGTGCCAAATTACCAGAACTAATGTGAACTTAAAATTAAATGTTGAATGTATTTTAATGGGAATAAATAGTAATTCAAAGTAAAAGCTAATTTAAATTAAATCTTCTAATTATAGTGGTTGATAATTTCAAGGTTTGTAGGAGCATTACTTTTTAAAATATTTCTCAGGGCTAAAATGAAGATTTTTAAGTTTAACAAATACCTGTTTTGGCATTTGTTGGAATTCCAACTTTTTATATCATTCCAGATTTTAATAGAGAATATATTTGTTGGTATGCATTGTGTCTAGATTATAAGGGAAGGAGTTGTATCCCTTTTAAAATGTGTCGTATGAGAGTACATGAATGGCATGCAATAAAAAAAGGAATAGCACATCTAAGGGGAAATACTAGAACTAGTCATAGAACATTTATGTATAATGTTCTAGCGGATAGTTATGATTTTTTTAAATCCTACGAGTTTGGAATTATAAATGAAACCTAAATTAAATAAATGGTACTTTCAAGTTTTCTCCTGATATACGCAAGTATTCCACAATTAATAACTGCAGAGTATTTAAGTTAGCATTAATGCTTGCCAAGAAGTAACTGATTAAAGTGGCTTGCATTTTTTAACTGGAACTGAACCATTCGTAATCACCATTGTCAGCCTTTTAAAATTTTTATGTACAACTATCGGTATTTTTCTAAGCAACAATCAGATTTATGAGGAATTCCTCCTTTCATACGCTATTTCTATGCAGAGAGCCGTAAAAAAACCTCCCCTCAGTTTAAAATCAGTTCGTAGAAAAATCAGTTAATGCTCTAATTATAGTTATTAAACCCAGAGGTCTATTGCCCCCAGATAGCTTAGGTCGGATAATTGACGCTCACAATTATCTCCTCTGGAGGTATACTGTACAACGGCATGAGAACAAAATCACGAACTAAAGTGTTGCCGGAGATCGTTAAGAGATTTTGAAATCAGCTTTTACCCTTCAAGAAAGGGTATCTAGCAGCCAATATACTCAACTTGGTTGTATAGATCAAAATCACTGGAAATTGGTTTAAGAAATGAGCAGGATTATTACGAAAAAAATTTTTCTGCAAAACTTGACTACCAAATTTGGCCGTTCATATATGATTATTAATAATTTGGTCAAAAGCTTGGTTTGAAAACATGATGGATAGAAATGAAGGAGAGAAAAGCACTTGGAATAAAGAGATAAAATAATGTTGTTGGAAGAATAAAGGCCAAGTCAGAGAAGAAGGATGGGGCAAGTAATAAGAAGAGACGGGACAGTGAATATTTAAGTTGAAGGAAGAATAATTGGTACTTGAGCGAAATTGGGGGAAAGGATAGTCATTTTGAAGGGATGAAGTGAGTAAGAAAGTAGGCTGCTCGAAGAGACTGACTTCCTCTACAATGCCTGACCCGCAAGGTATTAAAAGTTAATGACACTAATACAGTAATTGCTATAACTAATAGTGCCTGTACGCGATGTATGTTTGGTGAATATTCACCACCTGCTACACACCCTCATGGTGACTAGCATGGTTTACAGTTGATGTAAAGGAAAAACAAAATAATTTACGGAATGAGGGGATCGAAATGGAAGCAGAGAAGGAATATTCCCAAGCTTAATTACGCCAACATAAGCCAAGTTATGGAGCAACCCGCGGGCGTCTTGTGATTCCTGGCCATAGCGTAATGAAGAGTACTTTTTTTTCCTAGCATACAAATAACAAAACAGACGCCCGCTCAATAAATTATTGTCTCTCTACTTCGAAGACACCTAATATATCTTCTCTCTTTAGAAATCCACTCCATGAAATTTAGTAAATAACTTGTTTACGTCTCATAACACTGAAAGATTTTAACAGTTAACAAGGTTGAAACATGTCATACAGAAATAAATTTTACTAGAAATATAGCTGGATTGTTTTTTTGTGTGATCGTAAATTTCCATTGTGTTACACTAAAAATAATTGAGTGGTTTACGCTTATTAATGAACTACAAAGTGATTTTAAACTTACCAGAGTATTATTTTTTTTGCGCATCCGGAGTGATCTGTTAATCCATATACCCCTGGGATCCCAATAGGCATTTTTCCTTTCATTAGGTTTCCCAGGAGCTGAACCAACAGAGGTTGACAAACACCCATGCCCTGGGTGGAGAAAAACCCACCCAGGCGGAACTCGAACCCTCGACCCTAGGATTAGCAGGCGAGGACTTCGCCTCGCAATTTGTGTGAGTTTTTCGTCAACTCACTGTAAAAAAGGTCGAATCAAGTAGAAACTGTAGCCAAAAGTGTGATTTAGAGTATCTGCATCTAATTGCCAGATACCATCTGTAAATATATGCATTGAATTGTATGAATCAGGGGTAGGTAGCGGAGCAGCGTGAAGTGATTAACAAATGGCGTCAAAGTACCGGCCAATGGGCGACCAACCCTGGGCTTGTAGGGTAGACGGAAAATATAGCCTCAGTGATTGAAGCGCCTAAAAATATAATATACTATTACCGTGGTGCCAAGAATTGAGAAGTATAATCTCTTCAACTTGAGAAAAGTATGCTTTTGAGTTCGTTGAAGACTGCAATCATAAAAAAAAACAATCAGGGAATCGGTTATTTCCCAAGAAAGCAAATATTACCTTTGTGTCCGAGAGAGTGAGATTTAAAAAAATGAAAATCCCGTAAATTTATTTAGAAAAATATCTTTCTGCTCTGTGAAAAATCAGGGTAGTCAATAGCACAAGAGAGGGTAAACCCTAGTTGCTCCTCACTCACTTAGTGATTCAACCCGAAGATTAGTTTGGATAGGTTAGGGTAGAGCTCACCCCGGACTAAGCCACAGGCGTGTGAATTTCACACATTCAGGGTAGGGGGCCAGTTACTTTCCCTGAGAAACCTCGCACTCCGAGGATTTTTCGTTCGGGGGCGTCCAAAGGCTTCACCAGGATTAGAACCCGGGACCCTTAGATCAGTGGCCAAGCGCTCTACCCACTCCCCAATAGTTGCTCTTAATTTCCACAAAATAATAGAAGATAAAAATCTTATTGAAAAAATAATAAAAAAATAAATTCTGGACCATAAACTAAGATTAGCACCAAATGTAGTTGGTTTTTTCATGAGCTATGTGGATGAATATCTTTCATACGTGAATCTTTTGTACGGCCCGAGTCGGAAGGATACTCATTCCCTTGTGCCACCTGGCTAGAAATACTGTCGTGAACCCGAGTAAAAAAATTTCCAACTGTACTCCATAAAACACGGTACTTTCCAGTTCCCATATTGAGCCCTTCATCACCGTCCTTTCTTCCCCCTTTCCACGTCCCCCATCCCCTATCTCCCCCACTCAATCTCTCCCTCCCTGACCTCTCCACCCCCGCCTCCCCTCCATCTTCTTCCCATCATCCCCCGCGTCTTCTTCCTCACCCGGCCACGGTCCGTGGGAAACAGTGGGTGTGGCTCCGCGAAGAAATTCCAAAGCGGACTCCTCCCTCGGAGAGGGCACCGGCGGATGTCCTCGAATGGGGAGAGACAACGTCCGATGCTCGGGTGACTCTCGCGAGTGTCGATGGGTGGCGTCTTACCCTGTGTCGTCGCGCTCGAGAGGGCATGCAGTGATATGTACCACGGTTATTTATTTATCACTCATTACATTAAATTGGGCGTTATGCCTGGTGGTAATGGACAACATTTCACTTTACTTTAGAAGTAGAAATTTTTTCTAATAAGACTTGCGACCCATTGGAAAAAAAATAGCAATACAATAATAATCATCAAGGGTCAACAATCCTAGGATTGATTTGACAAACCCCTCCACTCGATTCCTCTATCGGCCAACCTCTTCATATTAACGTAGTTCCTCTCTTTCATGTTGTTTACGACCTGTTCTATGTAACTCATGCGAGGCCTGCCTTTTCCATTCTTCCCGTTCACTTTTCCTTCGACGATTGTCTTCATCAGGCCATCGTGTCTTAACATGTGGCCGATTAAGGTGTCCCGTCTTCTTTTTATAGTTTTCAGCAGACTTCTCTTTTCTTCCACTCTTCTTAAAACTTCTTCATTTGTCACTTGGTCGATCCATTTTATCTTCATCATTCTTCGATAGCACCATATTTCGAATGCTTCCACCCTTTTCTTCTCCGCTGCTGTCATCGTCCATGTCTCACTACCGTAAAGGAACATGCTCCAGATATACGTTTTGATGAATTGCTTCCTTACTTCCAAGCTTGTATTTCCACCTGTAAGTAGATTCTTCTTTTGATAGAATGCCCTCTTTTCCTGGGCTATTCTACTCACTATTTCTTTCTTTCTTCGTCCATCGTTGGTTACTCTGCTTCCCAGGTAACAGAACTCTTTCACCTCTTCCAGTTTCTGTTTTCCTAGTATAACGTTGGTTTTGGCCTCCTCTCTCTTGCTGCACACCAATATCTTAGTTTTCTTCTTATTGATCTTCAGCTGATGTATGGCCATTGTCCTCTCCTTGGCTGTTAGGATATCATTCAGGTCATTCTCTATCTCTGGTATGAGAGCTATGTCATCAGCGAATACAATAATAAAAATATGAATTCCCGTTACACTTTACAAATTGCGAGACAGTCTCTTTTTGAGCTCCTTTATGCTTTTGGGATTGGTTTTAAGACTTCTTCAGGTAAGGCATTCCACTCCTCTATCTTTCAGTTGGCGAAGAAAAACATTCCTGTGTCTGTTCTTTGTTTCCGAGTCGTTATTTTAAACCTATGATCTCTTTTCCCAATTCGGTGTGGCTCGAGCAGTCTGTTGCTGATTCTGATATGATTTCCTTTTTGTATGCCTTGTACAGAGTCCCTAGCCTGAACGCTTTCCGTCTCTTCTCAAGGCTTTCCCATTTCAAACATTTCAGCATATCACTCACGCTATCGCATCTTTCATCCTGCCTGAGGCGTATGGTTAACGAAGTTAATTTTCTCTGCAATCACATAGTCATTATCCAAAATCGCCGTCAGCCTAAACGTGATTTTTCGCTGGTTTCTAAGTTATTTAATTGAATTCGTTCTGGATACAGTCCGCTGCTTAGTGAATGGTTTTATACAATAGTTAAAAAACAAGCTGAGAATGGCAAAAAATTACCAGAGGCCGAGGTGAATGGCTATCTTATTGAATGAAGAATTGCAGATAGAACTGACGATCTTAGCTCTATTTCACTGCAAACATACCATGGACACAACTATAAATTAGGCATTTGTACCTAGGTGAATATACTTGCACGGAGTGTTGTACTAATGGCTCGGGGACGTAAACCATTGGAAAACTACTTGGTGAAGAACAAATATACGGATAAAATCAGAAATATAGAAGTGTGTAGAAGAATATAAGGGGAGAAAACAGAATGGAGAACTGCCAGGAAGTCAAGGTCCAGTTGAAATAGGATGCACTTTGAGGCATAATAAAATTGTACGAAACGTAATAGAAAAGGAAAAAGAAGGGAAAATACGCAAAAAAGATCGAGGGACAAATTCACAGGTCAGGTAAAACGGGATATAAATCATACAAGGGCTTTAAGGGCTTAGTAGGGGAGAGGGTAGAATGGAGAGCTGCAGTCAACCAACCTTAGGGTTGCATAGCCAATGAAGGCATCATAAACTTTATAATATAAAACGTAAAATATGCACACGACATTTTTTCTCTTCTGCTTTCAAATTTTTAAAGTCAAATTTTCATACCAGCTCGCACATCCACTGAAACATTCGTTAGCCAAATTCATATTTGTAAACTGAGAACGAAAAGCAGTGGAAAAGTCTTCTTTAGCTGGCTTTCTCGTTGGCCGAATCATGAATGTACATATTTGCATCTAAACCCACTAATTACCCTGCCAGGCACCTCGGGTCTGTGTGACAGGGAGTGAATCTTCACCACACATACCTTGTTCATATATCTTATATATGTTGCTTCAATGGGGGCGTTTACTCGGAACTGAAATCGCAATTTTGTACACGAAATTGTTAGATGAAAACGAAAAACGAATTTTAGTGAAAAGATTAATCTTCTAACCACAACCATTCAATCGTAAATCAAAAATTAAAATAAGCAAAAGGTGACGCCCACCGAAAATGCCACTGTGATAACATTGACGTCATTTTCCTCCCGTCCTTGACTGCTTTCAGGGGAGGGGGAAGGGAGTGGAGGGGGGTTCTCGGAAGGTCTGCTCGCATAGATGCTGTCGAAATCGCTCCCATTGGCCGAGTCAGCTGTGTCCCCCCCTTTGCGATAAGGCGAAGTAGCTTCGCGGGCTCAGTTGTGATTGGACGAAGTCGATATACGTCAGAGGTTGTACCACACCCACTTTTCCGAAGGGGTTAAAAACATCAGTTTTTCGCCGCTTATAACTCGGGAAATAATTGTCGGATCAAAAAACGGAAAGATACGGGTCCTTTTATTTTACAAACTCTATCAGATTCGGCAATAAAAAAAATATGGTAAACGACCCCATTACGAAAAACTGGTGTCTCTTTGGCATGTACCAGACACGTGCAACTAAGTGATAAGATACCAAGACTGGTAAGATTTAATGTTTCAATTATTTTCAACGTACTTACAAATTATAACACACAAGGAAGATTGTTCAAACCTGCCTCTTATTACAAGGAGGATCACGATTAATGTAAGAATGCAAATTCCAAAGACGTCGACTTAACCTGCATGAAGATCATGATGCTCGTCGGTGATTGTCTTCGCATTTGTCACGCTGAATAGCAAAGAGCAAATTCGTGATGTTCCTTACTCAGCAATGATATTTTCAGCAGGTTCTCTCTAACACACCGAGCACGACATCATTGTCATGTGGCAGAAAAGGGACCTGCTTCTCTCGCTGAACAAAATTTTTGAAACTCACTTCAAGTATTGCAAATACCCCGTTAACTTATGGTGTAAAGTAACATTATATGATTATATTTAAAAAGATACTTAATTGAATAAGTTTCAGCTGGATTTTGCGAAATCACTGCAAATGCTAACTAAAATTGAAAATCCAAAGAATGGATTTTAGCTCTTCCTACGTAGTTATATCATGAACGGCAGAACCATAGAGCTCGGTGGGTGTACTTTCTCAAAATAAAGCAAAACAAAAGATCAGAAACCTAGATATGAGACTCTGAGCTCATTCCATTCCAAACGACTGGAATTAAACATTCTCCTACCCTAATTTTGAGGGAGAGAGAGAGAAAACCATGAAAAACTATGCATTTCAGTTCCCAGACACTCAAGGGAGATACAGAAACAGACACATGAACAGTGAAAATAATTTATTTATGTGAAAGTATGACTGATGAAGTAACTCAAATAACATATGGAAATCAAAATATGCAAGGTTGTAAATGGACAAAAAAATCTCAAAATAAACACTTTAAATCATATATAAAGTTGCCATAGTTATTCTTTTAAGGCCAATTTAACGAAACAATTGCAGTCGTCTCTCCTTTTCTCCTCAAAGAGAGGGACTGGAAAATACCTTGCGTAAGAGGCACATATCATCATCATCTGTCAACAATCCTGGGATTGGTTTGACGCATTCCTCCACTCGGTTCTTCTATCGGCCAACCTCTTCATATCAATATAATTTTTCTCGTTTACATCCTTCACAACTTGCTCCCTATATCTTATACGAGACCTGCCCTTTCCATTCTTCCCGTTCACTTTTGCCTCAACGATTTTCTTCATCACACTATCGTGTATTAAGATATGGCCGATTAAGTTGTCCTGTCTTCTTTGTAGGGTTTTCAGTAGACATCTCTTTTCTCCCATTCTTCTTAAGACTTCTTCGTTTGCCACTCGGTCGATCCATTTTATCTTCATCATCCTTCGGTAGCACCACAATTCAAATGCTTCCAGCCTTGACTTCTCTGCTGCTGTAAGAGGTACATTCACATTGGTATTATGTTGCATTTATTCGGGAGAGGCGGTCGGCCGCGGCTCTTCCGAAATTGTGACGTCCCTCCGTAAACCAACCTCGGAATTCCGATGTTGTTGCCTCATATCGAATATGGCCCCTCACCTTTATGTATTACCTAAGTGAATAGGGCCTCTCGTCAATAAGGCGCCAATCTGGTAACATAAAGGTCGAGGGTTCGAACACCACTCAGGGCATGGGTGTTGTGTTTGTCTCAGGATTGACGTACTAGATTAGACAGGGACGTATTTATGACCCCTGAGGCCCCCGGCGGAATCTATAATGAGGCCCCCAATAGTCTTGCAACATTTTGCACTTGCACTGCACTTGCAACAACAAGGCAGTTTTACATCGACTTTTCCTTGCATATTAAGACAATATATGAGTACAAATATCTATCAATATTAATTCTCACGTAATAGGCGCCAGGTTACTTACAACTATATTTTCTCTCTTGCGAGGCCCCCAGCTCTCGCGGGGCCCCCGGAGGCCGCCGGGTACGCCTTATGGTAAATACGAACTTAGATTAGACTGTGCGATATAACCTTATCCTTTGGAGTTCCTAAAATCCAAGTATACCAATATTAGAAGAAGGCGACCGACAGCTAAGGTCGTTTGGGACATATGCTATAGAAAGTTAACTGGACAGAGGTAGGAACATTTCAGAGAACGGAAGAAAGATGGAGAGAAACCCGGCGTCGGGATTAGTCTCCTTTCAAGGAAAGGTGTCTAGCTAGGGGTTCCACGGTTTAAAGTACCATCCGACGGACGTAGTACTGAACTCAAAGTACTCTGCACACAGTACTGAAGTGGTGACCAGTTTATTAATGAAAAGTCTGCCACTGCCAAACTGTCAAACCCATTACCTCGAGATGGGACGCCAGGACTCCAACCATCATACCAACCCGATCCCCAAATAGCACATGAAAAGCTCTCCTTTTTTGTTCAATGAGAAGAAACCAGTCTCTGACCCTGAGATCGCTTCAACTGACTGAGTTTGAGCTCACCTGGCGAGAGAAATTCACGCACCCGGGGTAGAAAGGTCAGCTTCTTTTTCTACCCCAGCTGATGCTGGCAGAAAGTTCTAAAGGGTAATCAGGCGTTTGCATAGCTATTACTCAACTAAAGGTGCCTTCAGTCATCTCCCAGTTGTGACTCGTACATCTTCTGTACCCTTATTCACTATCTTCTATAGGTATTATTGTACAACTAAAATATTATTATATTTCACCAGGATTAAGTAATATTTGTTAGGTTTTATATTTAAAGGATACATTCAATTAATTATCCCCTCTTTCTTAAGCTTGAATTGTTTAATGTGAAGGTGTGAGTTTAAGGTTTCATTCACAAAAACAACCACTTCTGATATGACAGTTTTCTCGTTTTTGAATGAGTATGATGACTCATCGCCAATGAGTTAAAAATATCTATGTCCGTAGATACCATAAAAGTGGCTGAAAATTAATATTAAAACCCTTCACTTCAGCAAGAGAAATTTAAGTGAAAAAATGTGAGAGAAGAGAGAAAATTTCGAATATAATAATAACTTCTAGGTATCATACTTGGAGTTTCTAAAACCTTGAGGCAGTAGGAAATCACTTACATGTTCTTCCCTTGAATAACTTCTTACTATAGCTGAAAGCAATTGCATTAAGGCAATCAAACGTGTGGTTTAGCATCTAAATTTGCGTTAATGCTGTGCCTAATATTCCTGGCAATATTTCCATCCAAAGGAGTCAATCATTCACTGCATGCCTTCGTTTGTTATTCCTTGGTAGCTATATGGAGATTTGCGAGGAAAGCTCAAAGACAATCATACGAGAAATTAGTTAAGTATGGATGAAGCGCAAGAGACAGTACTTTAATCATAAGTAATGAGCTATAGAGGAATGACAATAATGTGACCATTGCGCCAGTTTTTTCATACATGTGAGAGATTTGCGGCAAGGGCTATTATTTTAACCATCTCCTCGCTTTGCTTACGTCCAAAGTCTGTCACAAATACCTCAAATGACCACTATTGATTGTAATATGGTTTATGCCGACTTCTTGGCCTGTATGACTGTCGTTTTGACGCAAGCGTCTGGTACCCCACTCCTACTCAATGAATGATTGATGGACTCAATCACTCTTGGGAGAAAACTCAGCGAGAGTGATTCGTTTATTTTGATTTATCTTCAGAGAAGTAAATATCCCCCTCGGCCAATCACTGGTAACGAATCATTTGGGTGCGACTAGACGTAAAACATACGTTCATTTTGTGAGGAGTAGACTCATCCCAAAATCCCAAATGGTTTCTTATGTGGAGTAAAATATATCGGGTGTAACCAAAACGAGCATTTAAGTAACCTCAAAGATCGCACGGTAGCTTCTCTTGATGACTATCGCCATCCTTTCTACGGATCATTCATAAGGTAACGACAAACTAATAACTGCAAACTCATCATGCCAATGGCTACAAGATGACTATGAACATACACGTTATTTACGACTGCGATACCAGTCCTTTAAACCAGAAGAGGGGCGTGAAGATGCAAGAAGAGGAATGGAAGGCGGCAAATGGAATGGTCAGAAACACCAGGAGTTCAGGGCGGAATCTTCCAAAAGAGATATATACATCTGTCTGCTGCAAACCTCGTGAACCACATCGAGAGCGTCTAGCAGGTGTTGAATAATCACTGAAAATGCGTTATGCACATGAACTCTTAGTTGAATACTATTTAGTTGAATTTATTGAGAGTAGATATTAATTACCCATGAACCTGGCAAACGTAACTAAACATTAGTATCTTCGAGAGAGGATAGATTTTATCAGTGAGTATATTTAAAGTATATATGTATAAAGTATACGTAAAGTAAAGAGTATCATTGAGTAATAAGTATGTTATAAGTTTAACAGTGAGTATGTGCAACAATTCAATTCTCGAATAGGCATGTAAGCGTCCAGTTAGCTCTTATTAAAATTAAATATGTACCTTTAATCAATTGCACCTCAGACTACCATGTAACCACATTACACTTATCTATCGGGATGATTTCATAACAATCTCTTAACTGTTATTTGACGTCAGGTTCTCAAAAAAGGAGACTTATCGACTGCTTGATACGCATTTGGATCAATCTCATTCACCGTTTGATAAACGCCTGCTATCATCCGGGTCGGGCTTGTGAAGTGGTTATAGAACCGTAGAACTCCCACCCCGTAGGTCCGGATTTGAACCTCGGAAGTGGAAGATTTTTTTCACTGGTAAGTCGGCGCCAACTTGAGTGTAATGTGGAGAGCATGAGTACAGTACTCCGTCTGTAAGATGGTATATTAAAAAATGGTTCCCCTTGGAGCATTTCGTTAAGAGCACGCTAATTCCGATGCCGGATTCATCTCCACCCTCCTCCCTATCCTACCATACCTTGTAGAATTATCCTTTCTACCATTCTTCCATCCAGCCTGAAGCATCTATAGGTTTAAACACATACTTGAAAAAAAAGATAAAGTCCCAGTTCTTTGACCGTTCCTCATTGAGAAATTTATGAAGAGGTGAACAAATCTTTGCCCTCTTCTATTTCCTTATTCCTTTTTTAAAGCCATTTGGTTATAGGCTTAAATGGGAGAAAATGAATAGAGCTCATGTAAATTTCTTGCGATCGTTCTTAATGAATTTATAACTTAATGTCTCATTTCGCTTTTAGAACGTATTGGGCACCGGGAGACAGTAACTTTTTTTGCAATATTATAAAGCACAAATAGCGCATGGCTCATTCCTTTCCGCGTAGCAGGTATCTAATCATGTAATGGGTTCTGCTAGCGTGTTTGTACCGGAAAAATTACAGAAGATGAATAAAATGATATGGCTGTTATCTATAATGTGGGTACACACTTGAGAATCGCATATGAAGATGAATCATTCGGGTAATTAACGGGTATCATCGCGGATTTGTGCGAGACCGACTTCGGACGACAGTCTCCGCTCGCCTCTTCCATTCCCATCTCCCGTCCAACCGCGTTCAGCCAGCTATTCCTCCCTCTCCCATGTTCACAATGCCTCCTTTCGCTCCCCTCCGCAGCTTCCATTTCCCAGTTTCCTTTTTCTTCAACCCTCGGCGCGCCCCCCCTCTCTCTCTCTCTCCATCTGTTTCTACCTCTCTCTCTCACCATCTTAAGAGACCTTCCTCACTCCCTCCTCAATGCTCCCGATCGGAGCAATCGAGCTGCCATTCTTTCAAGGCTACCTGTATTCAGAGTAATCGGAGTCGCCTGATGCTAGAAAGAGGAGCACAGGAGGGACATGAGTTATAACCGCGAGGGAACACCAAAAAATAACCTCCGCACACTTTTCCGGAGAGGAGAGTGAGAGGGTTTCTTTGGGGAGGGAAAGGAAAAAAGGATCAGCCGAGGTAGCTGGAACTAGTTTTCCGCACTCCTTTTGTTCTTTCGTTCCCGTTTTAGTTCCCGCAGTCGGATACTTCTCCATTTTGACCGGCGTTCCTAGATTTTTTTATTTTCCCCTTCCAAGCCGGGCATCGAGTGCACGCTCTCGTATCGTCCGCTCCGTGCATCGACAATGGCCCGGGAAGGGCGTCGGAGGTGGACGGAGACGCCCTTAAGCCCTACAAGCCTTTTCCTCCCCGTCCACCGCTCCTTTACAGCCACCGCGCCTGCGCCATCTTCGGCCATCATCGCACGGGACTTCTGCAGAATCAAACCTCCACTTTCATTTCCCCGAGAGTTGAACTCGAATTAATCTACAGGCAATGGAACTATTTCATTTATATTTTTCTGATCAATGTTCCTTATTTCAGGGTTTATTAATGAAACTTGAGTGGATTTAAAGCAGGACGGGAACTCTTCCCGTACGACACGTCGCACAGGAAAAGTACTCGGCCACAATATCATCATCATCATCACCATTGGTTAACAATCCTAGGATTGGTTTGACGCAGCCCTCCATTCGATTCTTATCAGCCAACCTCTTCATATCAACGAAATTTTTCTCTTTTACATCCTTCATTTTGTTCCCTGTATCTCATACGAGGCCTGCCTTATCCATTCTCTCTGTTCACTATTCCCTCGACGACTGTTTTCAGTAGACCATCGTGTCGTAAGATATGGCCGATTAAGTAGTTCCGTCTTCTTTTTAGGGTTTTCAGTAGACATCTCTATTCTCGGTTAAACATTTATCAGCGAATGAAGTTAGGAAGTATTTAATAAATTAATATCAAGATTTATGGCTAGTTCCACAATTAGATTCTGGTTTTTCATTGATGTCGCGCAAAAGTGTTTTATAAAGGGTGACTTAAACTTCTAAGACTGTATGTCACCTAATTGCATCTGATTTAAACTTAATCTTTAGATAGTCACGATAGTATTAAGACAATCCATGCTCGTGGAGGGATTCAAACCCGGGGCAACTGGATCGCCACACACACGTGGTATCCACCTCACTATTGCAATTGGAACTGAATGAGAAAAGTATCTTACTAAAATAAATATCAAATCTATGGCAATCGTCCAAGTTAACTTCCGAAAAATTCAAACATGAGCTAAAACCTTGGCAAGCTGAAGAGCTTGGACTGATCCGATGATCCAAATGGTTGGACTAGTGGCAGCAATTAACGATGCCACCGGTAGGACCACAGATGCCTGATGGATTGAAGGGTAGGATCCAGACGACTGGTATTCCACGAATCATCTGTACTTCAGTGAGGCTCGAGGAGGCTGGTGAGGAGGCCTGAGTAAAAGTGGTGTTTATTCCAAATCGGGGCTATGGTATCCATGGAGTCATGGGAAATATATTACAGGGAAGGATAAGGGAACTTATTAAAATTTCCAGAGAAATAGAATGGACTTGAATGACAACGTAATGATAAGGGTCTCTGCCCGATGAGATGCGTATCGTTTCACGCAATAGAAGTAACAAAGATCTCACACGAAGGCGTAAGATGTCGCAGAAAACCTTGCATGGGGGCATGGACAACAGCAGTATTAAAGAAGAGGGTTCAAAGGAGAATAAAATCGGTCAAGAGTTGTTAATGCTGATGACAGCAGGAAAGATGAAATATATCTGCATATACATTTGCAATTTTGCCTTGTAAGCCGCCGAAAGAGCATGTGGCAGGGGGTGGTAGGTCACCAGGTGTGGAGTTGAGTTTTAGCTGAAAAAGAATTGCTAATAAATGAAGAAGCATGGTGCGCAATGCATTCGAAATAATTATACTTCACTTGCGTTTGTGTCGTGTGTTGTGAGTGGAAAAAACGAAGTTTTGTATCGTTCGATTCAACAGTTAATTTTTCTTCATTTGTCACTTCAGTCTGTCCTTCTGATAAGGTAAGGGTAAGATATCCTCCTAAGAGTAGAAATATGTCATAAGTTTCAGATTGAAATTCGTGTGATATGAATTTTTCAGGTGCCTTTAATCATAAGAACAGTCTTCTACTGACTTGGGATTCCCAACCTAGCCCTTCCAATAGCCGAATAATACTTTCTGTATGTTCAAAATAATTGTTTGCTAATCACGTCGCTTTCATTTGCCCCTTATAAATTTCCCGAATTAAATCCTAATTCATTGGATCCCAAATGCCGGAGACATTATCCAGGTGAGGCCTCATATAAGGGAAATAATATCTTTTACAAGTACTTAATCACTTGAACTAGTTCCGCAATTCCTTTGATAAATATTAGTCTAATCAGCGCCGTGCCATCTCGGATATGATTCCTTCACGATTGATATGAAGTAAAACTGATGCCCAGATATTTAACTTCACTTGCAACGCTTATGACTACAACGCCAGTATTACTATTTGAGGTTGTTTTAACTTTTCCTACCAGAAATGTATTACAGTGCATTTATTTTTGATTTAGTTCTATCTCCTCCGTCATAAGACCAAAAAATTATACAATTTGAGCAGATCCATGGAAAGGGATAATACTACCTAATACTAGTGCTAAACTTTGGTTTTTCGGTACTACTACTGCTAATTATAGATCGCACTCTTTAACTTAAACCTGAAGACAAATGCAGTCTCCATCGGAGCGTAACCAACCTGGCTACCAGGGTTGACAATCGGTATAAATTTTATGATGGTGGAAGAGGATATTATGCAGCTGTACGATAAAATCCAAAATTATAGTGGAGACACGTGACCAAAAAAATAGCAACACGAAAAGAACTTTAGAATATTGAAGGATAAGGTACAAGGTGACCGGACTATTTTTGTTAATGTTGAGTAGGAAATGCCGATAAGTGGGCAGAAGAAGGAAGAGGTGGGTGAATTTTGCAAGTAGTCCCATAAGCAAAGAATCCACAAGAGCAAAGAAGCTCATGATCTTTGCAGCTGAAATAATTTAGTACTCACAAACAATTCAAATCAAAAACCATCATTGGCGTAGGCATTCGTAGAAAATGTGTGAAGAAATTAAATTATATCAATTTAACAGCGCTTTATTTAGTCATTTATATAGAAGAAACGATGAAAAAAAATCCAGTGTTCCAGACTCAGTTATAATTTTGTAGTTTTGAAATTTGACATAAATTTTTAAAGATTTAGGAAGGGAAATGAGGGATTCCCTCAAGTACACTTACTATACTTCTTGTACTTACCCTCTCACTAGTTAGGTAAGTATAGGAAATGAATTAGGAAAAAAGTGAGATCATCTATATCTTTTGTACTAAACTTAAAATGAATCCAAATAGACAGGGTCCTTAGACGGAAGCCTAAAGCTAATGTTCAAAACTTAAAAAGAATGTAAAGTGACTGGGTCTTTAGAAGGAAAATAGGAGACGTGGTGAATACATATATTGTAACGGAGAAAGGAATCTCATGCAAAGCAATTTTTAGTAGACATAGAGAGAATAATAATAAATAGGAGAAGTAGCTGGCTGGGAGGGATATGGATGTGATATATTAAGCAAAAACAGAAATTTGTGAACGTATGAGTATATGGGAGAGGAAAAAAAGGTGCTCAGAACAGTACTGAAGGGAGAAGTGCATTAGACACATCTAGGGTTAACTATTGTAGCTGATTTTAGCGAATATGGATATTAGTAAAAAAGCAGATGATACTCAATTTAGAGGGCGGAAAACAATGATGATATCTGTGAAAGATTTCAGGGTATCAAAAATTGTAACTTGACCTTGCAAGGTGGGAAAGCTGTATTAACCCGTAAATTTTCTCCACACATAATTCTTCGAAATAAATTTCAAGAGTTATTATCATTAATGAAGAAAAATATCTAACGTTGGAGGAGCTGGAAATTAAGAGGGTACTAAAGTCCTTTTTGTGCATCCGGACTGATTGGTAATAGTTATTTCCAGGTGTTTTCTAAAGGAAACTTTCACCTGTTTTCCCATAATTATGAAACTTTATCAGAGATTTCAACGAAAAGAGGAGAGTGATTTCAACGCTCGTGTACCTACGAGGAGACTGAAGAACCGATCTTTAATTAGCACGACTGATTTTGAGTTGTCTAAGAATCGGGGTCTGTTTTCGGATTGTTAAAGAGGTTCCATTAAAATAAGGCATGGACACTAGAATAGAACTAGGATATCATGAAAGAAGAGTGCTTGGTGCTAGAATAAACGTGGAAAGAGGCAGTTACAGCTGGACAGATGAGTACCAGCTGGGTCTGAAAATAAAGAGTATGCACGTGAATTCAAAAATAATACGATACTGCCGAGTAATGGAAAGTAGAATGTAACAGTGGCTAGAAGAAAAATCTGTTCGAAGAGCTTATTGAACTAAGTAGACGATATTCGCAATGGCCTCGACTTTCGTCCGAACAATCAAATGAATGCTGACAACGGTTTTCAACTTGAGGGTCGCAGTGATATTTGAGGGTATGAGGGTAAAGTCGGTACTAAGGCCAACGGCATGAATTATTCATGCATCCGAGCATCGTGGTCTCTTTCCCTGCGCCGCCAATGGTCGCCCAAAGGAATTCCGTAGCAAAAACACCACTTCAGGTTCAGCCGAGCGCACCTTGGGAACCTCCGCCTGGATTCGAACGAAGACCTCCCCTCGCTAACCGACCTCCCCACCTACCACGCCGACCAAGAGAATGATGCTGGATGCTTGATATGGCACTGTAAAATTTCAGTCTGATCTTCACAGACGGGAGGGAAAATCATCGAGCGCTGAATTTCCTACTGTGATAGCAAATCATACGACTGTATCAGTTCGCATGGCGGCTTGATGGAAAGAGAGAGGTGAAGAGAACGGAGGAGAAGGTGGATGAAGGAAAGGAAGGCGAAGCGGGAGATGAACTCTATAGCCGGTGAGAGAGGAGAGATGATCCGTCCATCCCCTTTCATCCGCCAACCCTCTCAGTCATCTTCTTCCTCTCCTCAATCAACCGCCGTCTCCAATGGCAACCAGCAGCAGGTCCCCATCCCATCGCAACCCCCTTCGCCACTTGGCCTCCCCCTCTCATCGACACCCTACCACTGCCTCATTCCTCCTCTCTGCTCCTTCCTGCGAGCCGCCCCGCACCACGCTGCTTCCCTTCGCCGCCGACACACCCCACCCTTCGGGCCTCCCAGCCCGCCTTTGGCCCTGACAACCGGTTTCCCAGTCTCCCATACCTCGGCCGCCGCCGCCGCCGCCCGACCCCATCCTACCTGTGCCCGCCCCTCCTTCCCTTCCTCTCCCAATCTCTCTCTCTCTCTCTTCCGTTTCCTCCCTTTTCCTTCCACAACCCCGCCAAGCCGCCCTCTCCAGCACAAGCCGCCGCTGCCCACGCCATCAACTTGACTCTTCCCCCCCTCTCCTTCGAGGACCTCCCCACACGCCTCACCCCACGGCTCCTTTGGCTAAAGCCAGCCCTTCGCCAGTTATGCCCGTCTGAGCAGTCCGGTCAGAGCGTCTGCTGGGACTGCGGTCTCTCCCTTCCCCTCCTCCTTCAGAGGGAGAGAGGGGACTTTGAGGCGGGGAGGAAGAAGGTCTGCTGCCATCGGTGGAGGGAGGGACGAGAGGTACGAGGCGGCAAGAAAGGGAAAAGCTAAAAATTTTCGAAGGCTCCCTTTTTGTTTCTCTTTCGTGTTAAAAATCCTCCGCGCGCTCCCCCCCTCTCCTCCCTCCCCCTATCCGAGCCTTGCCTGCTTGCCTCCCTCGAAAGCCCTCTCTCTCCCTCCTCCCATCGCCCCTCTCCGCCTTCCTCCCTCTATGCCATTCGCTAACACATCCACGCGCGAGGGACTCTTCAGCGGCCGCCACGAAGGAGGGAAGGGATCGAAAGGCAAGTGGTGAGGTGGAGGGCTCAGAGGGGGGGGAGGAGGGAATGAGGAGAGGGACGTGTGTGTGTAAGTGAAGAGGGAAGGGAAAGGTGCAAAAGAAGGGGGATAGGGAGGGAGGGAGTCAGGGGGAACGGCTCTCTTCCGAGGTTCATAGTTTGGCTTGTAGAGCGAAGGAAGCTTGCGAGAGCTGTGGTTGTCCTGTAGTTCCTCCTCCTTTTGGTTTGGCCTGCACCGATCGGCCCGGCGGTGTACCGGAGGAGAGGAAAAAAAGCGAACCCGGGACTTCGGGAGCCGACGGGAAGTGTTGTTCAGGACGAGGAGGGTAAATGAGGATGAATCCAGCGGAGATGCCGGCGGCCACGCCGCCGTAACTTCTGGGAAATCCCTATGGGTCCTCGAACGTCCGCGGGGAACCATGGAGAGTTCTGACTCGCACGAGACCCTTTGGTGGTTGGAGAAAAATGTCGGTTGGCAGAGGCGGCGGATGGATGATGGGTGGTGATGAGGGAAAATTTCGGTGGTCGAAAGGACCCTTCCCTCCTCCTCTTCCCCCTCTCTCCTTGCCGTGGCCCCTACTTTGGTGAAACCTCCACTCCGGGGCCTGTGTGGAAAGTGATGGAGACAGTAGGGTGCTGATGGAAGGAGGCGACGCTCTTGGAAAATTAGGTTGTCCTCAGAATGTGTCCCGGCTCGGGAGACGAAAGGGAGACCACCTACAGGCACATTACTAGAGAATAGTACTTGTGTTCCATTCTTTTCTGCGGTTGATTCAAGAGACTGAAGAGACTCGAGGATCATTAGTGCACTCAGCAAGGAGAGGATTACTTAAAAGATAAGGAGGTGAGTAAATGAGTTCAAACCGAACTAAAGGTTTTGATGGTTGTGTGATATTTGGTGGTGATTACTTCAGGGTCGCGTTTTTCAAAGGAACTCATTGAGTTGCCAAATTTCCGGCATGATTTCATCCGTCTATTTCATAATCATGAAATATATCTCGTCGTGACAGCTCATAAAATTGCGAACAGAATCTGTAACATCATACAATAACTTAATTCAAATTCAAAGCTTTATCAGATTAGTGGATTCCAAATTTTTTTGACGCTGGAGAAAATGGTGGGAAGTGATTATTCAGCGATAATGATCAGTCTCCTTATAAGATTAATTAAATGTTTTCATTCGAAGTAACGAACAAAACTATAAACGCAGTGACTGCACGCTTCAGTGTTCCGCCGGTTGTTCCAGCAGCGTGGCCGGTGGATTCAATTTCAAGGGAGTTATTATTTGCCGATGGCCTTGTACGCACAATAGCCGTAGAGGCGCACCTGTTTCCCAGCAGACCCCATCCGGCTGGCACGTAGGGTCTTAAGAACCACTTTTCCTTTCTAAAAGACGACTCGTCTCAAGACGGGCGGACGCCGTTCAATGTTTATTGGATCCGCTCGAACTATTCCAGCAGCAAGTCCGATCGACATTATTAAATCAAGCGCGATAACATGTAGATCACTTATCTCTAATGCTATCGTCAATCTAAAACTCGTTCCAATGTCTAGAAATATTTTCATTATTTTCCGTAACAATTACATCAGGTTCACCTGTCGATGATAAATTTCATGAAATCGGTTCAAGAGACGAAGGTTACCTGTAATGGATGCTGGCACGCTTGTAGCATTATTGGAAGTAATTTAGCGTACCAGAAATGAGTACTATTTCATTTGAACATGTGAGATAATTAATAATTCCTCTTGGAGGTCACCGAAATCAGTGTTTCTCTCGGGTAATGTCGACGAGGAAAGAATAACGGATAGGCTAGAGAGCGTCAGGCGTTTTAAAAATATGAAGGTGGGTGTTGTCACCTTCTTGTGTTTGGTTGGCGCTTTCATAAGATCCTTGTCTTGAATTTAGAGCGATATTGGAGCGGGAAATGAGCGAGATGTGAAGGCAGTAGTTCGGGAAATTTCAATGAGCGTGAATCTCGGCTTGGATTGGAATGCGGCGTCTTCGGCGCGAGCGGCGAAAGTTCCCTAAAAATATGCAATGTGCATCACAAAGAAATTGTCCTTGAGACTGGACTCCCACCTCACGCTTCCCCTCCCCCGTTCCTCCCCTCTGCCCCCCTCCCACTCTACCCACCCGCTCTCCCCTCCATCTCCCCTTTCCCTCCCCCTCCCCTTTTCCCTCACGAAAGGAACATGGAGTCACCATAGGACTTGAAAGTCTAACCGTTGGGAAATAGATTTTATCGAAAAAAAAAGGGGAGGAAGTTTGCTTTCGAGACCCTGCGCATCCTCTGAAGCGTCAATAAGGGCATTTACGACTTCGGAATAGCTGTTTAATGATGCTCTCCCCCCCACCTCGGAGGAAATTGACGGAAAACTTGGAAAGTTTGGAATCTCTAGATTTTTGGAAGTTCGACCATTTGAGGATCTTGGGGTTTTAATGCTTGTACTCTCTGATTGCCTGGATTAATTTTATCTGGTTCATTCCCTAGTTAATGCATTCGAGAACAATCCTTGATATTGCCCTTTTCTTACCTTGGTCGCTCATCTTACGCTTTCCAACTTCGTGGCGAGTGGTAACTTAATAGCCGAGTCTTAAGAGTGCCCTTAGAAATGGCAGTTGAATTTAAAATGACGTAATTTTTCCATATATGAGAAAGAGTGAATTCTCATCTCTGCGGCCGAATCGTGATACCTGACATTAATATACGATTGTTATAGATTTAGGTTTTTCTATAAAACTTACATTTTAATGGCTGTCAATGTTGAATTGTTTCTTTCACAATTCTCCATGGACACAGCTAATGAAATAGCTTTATAACGCAAGAATTGCAACACAAATAATGGTACGACGCCACCCAATCCGACGTCGATGCTTATTACCAACGAAGTTCTCCATTGTGAAGCTTAGATGGATATACTGTTAACCGTGCATGAAATATTTATCGTGACGAAAGCAAATGAAATTGAACAGCCATCGGCGGCAATCTAATGTTCTATCGGTGTACATACTCGCCACTTTGCAGCAAAATAAAGTGCCTCGACTTCAGAGACAATAATTTTGCCATTCGACATACGTTCCTTAGAGCTACGTAACCATAGCTGTTGGTGATTTGCTTTCCTTATAGATTTGAGACTTTGAAGGCTCTACAGGAAGAAGGGAAGTAAGAAATCCATTGGTCGCTGAAGCGTGGGTTCGGGCCCCAAGAAAAAAGGTTCCCAATGCCAACGATTTCCACGAGCTGGCGTGGGCGTGTAGGTAGATGTCTGTCCGTGGGAGACGTTCATTGAATCCGAAATGTTATTATGCGATGCGATATGAATGGCCAGCGAAGTTTGGACATAGCCGCGGAGTTGGCTCACGACGGGCGCTAGGTTACATCAACGTTTTATAAACGGTCTATCGATAGCATTCTACTATAAGGTCACAATGCCAATTCAGTTAGTGAAATGAGGTTGACTATATTAAGAACTCGATCGCTTTTAAAGTATTCCCATTGCTTTCTGTTCATCCTTATTTCTTTGTATTGCTTGGAGATAGACTTAGGGAAGTTAGTTTGACAGAACTTAAAAGAAACTAAACGACCTATAGCACCTCTCTCCCAATTAGCATATGGCATTCACGGTTGAGGCAGCGGCGAAAAATTCATGGAGGGCTTTCTGAAATGGAACTTAAAATTTTGATACTTATGGATAAAATTATCTGGGTTTAAAAGGATATATCAGGCATCTTCCTCTTGTGGAATACTAATAAAGCTCGAATTGAAAAAGCTCGTGAAATTTAGAGAAGCATCTAATTGAATAAGTTATGGGATGTAATGCATGATTTTGTGTAATTTAGCTTCAGTAAAATATGAGAGATCGTTCCATGGTAAGGAGAGACTAAATTCCATTTTCGCCTGTTTTTTTATTGTGTCTATTTTCGTTTCGAATTAATTTCGATTAAAATGCACAAAAAGCTCGTGCGAAGTATAAAAACGATTTTCTATAATAATAATCACGTTAAAATGTCTTGAATCTGATACTTAAGAAATAATTTTCATGGCGTCATCAGACGATGGCGTCTTAAGACGATCAACCAATGATGACGAAATGCAGTGAGGTTTGAGAAAGGAGGTCCTCTCAGGACGCAATGCGTGAAGCAACTACTTTTTCATGGCATGAAATAAATATGCCCGATTATGTGCCAATTGCATTTCCATTGGACAACAAATTGACCATTATTTGCTCCAACCGATAAAGTACCAATTCTTTTTGTAAAAGGACCGCTGATCGCTCAGCGTTTCAGTTGCAGCTATATAAATCATTGATATCATTATTAGCTATATCATTAACCTAATACAGCATGTAAACTCTATGTTCCCTTCAGGCTGGTACGCATATTTCCCTCATGGTTATTTTAATCCGTAACCTTTTCATCAATGACATGTCAAGGCATAAGAGCTTTGTTATTTTCAAATTTTATTTTGTCCAGTGTCCTTGTTCAGAGCCTACGTTTAGATATATGTAATGATTAAGCTGGTCTTTACTACCGAATTGCCTTTCGTATGGATCATAGGCGTTTCGCGAGGTTGTCCTCCTTAAGAAGTCTTCAAGGGGCCCAAGAGGGGAAACTGGGAAACCTCGAGGCTTCACGCGAACCCCTTGTTGAGGAACGGTCAGAATACCAGCCGCTCAAGGGAAAGGCTTAATGACTTTTAATAACTTTGGGCGGCAAGATTTTTTCAACATGATTTTTTTTTTCCAGGGTAGACCGGCCACCACCTGTTGGGCTCTTTTTTTTCAACTGCCTTTTCGCCGTGGGCGCGGCCTGGCAACCGTAAGCACTTCTCACTCCTATCCTCCTCCTCACCCGAACTCTCCCTCCTGCTACCCTCCCTCACACTCCTGAAGACGCGAAGGCTTAAGATATTTGCAGACAGCACTGCTGAAGGCGGAAACTGCTTTCCACTCAGACCCTGAACCAAGAGGGAGGACTGATACGCGTCGCATCGGAGCTGATTTCTTCAGGATGACGGAGAGAGAAAGAGAGAGACTTCGGCATCGGTGGCGCCCTTTGCTCGATCGCGGTGAGGAGTGGTAACTCCACCACCGTTGGCTTGGCAACAAAATCTGGAAGGCCAACGGTTGAGGAGTTCCTCGGCCTCGCCGCGACAACTTCAACCGTCAAAATGTTTATCACACTTCAGAGACCAGCCCGCGAAGGCCAAATTGAAAATGGATGATTGATGCGTGATGTTCGCTCCGAGAGTAATTTATGAAGCGAATTGGAAGGGAGAGGGGAAATAACTCGTCGCTCATGATTAATGGAATCGTTGTGGCATTTAGAACGGTCCCGGGAAATGATTTTGAACAGAAAGGTCGTCAAATGAGTCCTAATATTTCGATTGTTTGCAACATAGGGGTGGAAAACTCGATTGTTGACGACATGACCTTAAAATTTCCCCGTCATGCTCAAGAAATTCTCGAGAAATCACACGAAGGAGTAAAACGCAACAACTCTCAGCTGAAGAACGACCTTAATCGTGCTCTTGGTGGCTCTGGATTCCATTGCATTAATTAATTTAAAGGTATTGCATTTTCTCATGAGCATATACTCATTCTTTATGTAATGATTTTATATTCATGCATAAATTGAATACCGTTGAGGTTTAGCACTATTCTTCTCTCGGAATACTAAGGCAATGTTCGCTGTTAATAGCCGTGTTTCCACAGATGTTTTTAGTCCTAAATATTAAGTATCTGGCTGAGAAAATATCTGATATCGCCTATATAAACTTTTTCAAGTATCGCCTGTCACAATTATTGGCACTAATATAGGCAGTAAAAATTTTAGAATAATGAATATTTTAAAAATATCTTTTTCAAATCAATCTAAATTTTGAAGTTGATCGGGCTTTATTTTTCAAAAGGCTCTTATTATCATCAAGCTAAAGATTTCGGTGACCCTAAACGTGCTTTCAATAAGATGGAACCTCTTTTCATTCATTCAACTGATAGGTCTCTTGATTTTTTTCGCTTTCGTGGGATATTGGTGGTACTATCCCGCGATTCACCTGATAATTCAGTACAATTTTTTACTCTTTGTTTTTGAAAGGATTCTTTGATGAAACAAATTATTTGTCCATATCTTATATCTGAATATTTCTGACCGACTCGTTTGGTATTGAAATTTGTTCCGTTATCATTGAATGTTTCTAAGCTATGCTTTTCAGGCGAATAATCTACCATAAAAATGAAATGTTTTGTTTAAATCTTATGTATGAATGGCCTACTTACGTGAATGTAAAATAGCTCATAATGAAGAGAAATTTGAATGTTTTACTGTCAGTGCCACACTTATTTTTGATTATCCACTAAGATTTTAACGCATATTTTCCGCAATGAATGCAGTGCGTTACCTAAATACCTAATCCTCTTTAGTCATAATTGTCCATAGAGTAAATTTATTTGCATTTGAGTACTTTTTTAGCAATAATTTTTTCGTTTTGTACCTCACCGACGTTCAATAAATAAAGCAAAGAGTGCCATAGATGCCTGTTGTGTGAGAATGATTTCCCTCATCTTCAACGAGAGTAACTTGTTTTCAGGTGACTCTAATTTAATACCACTTGGCATTTTATTCAAGCATGTACTGTGGTATAAACCTGACTATTGATGTGAGGCTGTTTGAGAGATTTTGCACAGGTATCGTTCCTCCAAAGAAGGTGGCGTGACATTATCATAAAGAAAAAATCTTCATGTCAGTTTTTCTGTGATCAATGCCTTTCGAAAATTAGTGTGCTCAGACACAACTTGAAAATGTAATCAGCATATTGGTGTTTTCAAGCTGAACATTATTATTTTTCTTTAGTTTTTTCATCTCAATTGTCTGCCATTTACAATGCCCCATCGAGCTTCGATGTTTTTTTTTTAACAATTGACTTGATTCCCCGGTATATCTACAATTTACAGAGTTAGTGAGTATCAAATTGAGAATTGTGAATACAGTTCCTCTTTTCTTGCGTCGGTCCGTCGAATGCTGCAAACGGGACTGGGAAGAGAATGTTATCCTACATATTCGTGGTCACCTTCCAAACTAATCGATTGAATTACTAAAAAAGCCAAGGCATTACATATAATAGGTGATGTGGAAATTTATATGCTAAAAAAACTCCATAAAAACTCTAAGGAATGTACTAGCGAATGTGCCATTTTTCATTGGAGGTGTGGAAGTTGAGAAATATTCCCCCCACATTGAAGTAACTGTCAATTATTATGTGATATTTTTTAAATTTACTTCAGAAAACTTTTAGGCAAACAGTTTATAGAACTTAGCATGCCTACAGCTTGTACCCAATGGCATATCAATATTAAAAATTCATTTAAAAATGTAAAAAATATTTTTTTCGCAAAAAAATTAAAAAAAGAGTTTAAAAATACTGAATTAATTTCCACATCACTACAGTAGATCTTGCTTCCCGATACTGAAAATGTGTTCCTTGAATCATATTCTTGAAAAGGCATGCTAGCCTATCTACGGATAAAGTTAATGGGAATCTATTTACTTTTAAGCAGGAACACACTCATTTGTGATCAATAGTATGAAATACGTGAATAAATTAATCATTGTTTTGGATTCTTATCATGATTTTTGACAATCACTATTCATATAGAGGATTCTATCATTTACTACCAGAAAAAGTCTAATATTGAATCCGCTACCCCACATACATATTAAAATATGTTTAAATATATTAATTTAAAAAATATAATGTGTATTTATATGATATTTATTTATTTAAATGGATGCATTTAAACAAAGCGAAAGAATTAAAAGGAGATGAGGCAGAGTGGAGGGACACATCCAGTTTCTTGGGTCTACAACCAATAATCACATTAGACTCTGTCCATCCAGAAAGGGAAGAGCATGTTGGGTATGTAGAGGAGATTTTTTTCTCCTGTGAAGTTTGCCTTCAAACACGTTTCGCAACACACGTCGTGTATTTTATTTTCGACGTACTCTCTTAACGTCCCCTAATTATATCTTCGGCTGTCATGAGAATGCCGTTAATAGTTTAAAAAACAATATATTTTTGCTTGGAAAACAGTTCATTATATTTCTGAACTCGCGAATGGGTATCGTAACCTGTTTGAGTGGAAAAAAAGACATTAAAGAGTACATTGCAAGGCCACCTTTTAAGAATCAATTTTCGTGAGTTAAAATTTGAAATGAAATATTTATTGCCTCGACCAATTGTTAAAATACAAATACAAGCTTACTTTTAAAGAAAATTGATCGGGAAATGTAGGTATATTTAGCTTCCATCTGGAAAGCTTGAGGTTGATAGTCTGCCCTTATTTTCCAAAAGAGTTTTATTTACTATGAACAACTTATCAAAGAAATATAAAAAAACAATTTAAAGGCTAGAAAGTTGAATATTGAAAGTATCGCAAGGTGCTGGAAATTCTCTGATTTCTAGAATTAATGAAATATTTAACCTTGAATTTTGAGGACGTAAATTCTAGAAGGAATAAGAAGTCTTTCTGAGGGCAAAATAAAAACCTTAATAGGTTTCTTGATTTTGAGCAAGTGCCGCTCATTTCAATCACTGTGATAGAATTCGTACGTGCCTTTTGACAATGCTTGCCTTGAAACTTCCTCTTCCCCGTCGACGATTCACTTGAGACTTCACCTTCCTGTTGTGCGGCATTCTGTTCGGTACCCGATTGATTGCTCTCTTAGGGCCATACTCAGAATTTCAACTACAATCATCCTTCAACTGCTTACGTCATAAAATCTCTATAACGAGTCAAATTAGTGCACAGATTCTACCAGCAAGGTTGATACAGCGTCACACTGAGAAGTATCTGTGCATCACTTCTAATCATATCGAGATAAGCCTGTTTACCAATTTGAACTTTTTGTAATAGAGATTTTATGATGCATGCAGTGAGACTGTAACTGAGATTCTGTATATGGCCCTTATTCTCTCCACATCTCCTCTACATCCCTTCAAAATCTCAGCAATCTCTACTCTTTTCTTCAAATACTTTCTGCTATTTCAGTTTTCTCCTCTCCAATGTCCCTTCACCTCTTATCGTGTCTTCAATTCTCTTTGCTTCCACTCCACTTCCCAGTGGGTTTCTATTTGCACAATCCTACAATTAGTGTAAGCATTGAAAATTTGTATATAGTTGGACATTTTCCTTAGGGTGTTGTATTACTTTTGCGTGAGTGATTTTTACTCCATTTTATGGTCTATTAACACGTAATTAATGTAATTAATATGCAGACCACGTCAAGGGTGGGTATCAGGGGAAAAATTATCATAAAACAATCATCACGTATATGACAAATAAATACATTACTATGTAATCATTTGATCGTGTTAGTTATGCACTCACTAGGCACGTGCAACTAAATTATTAGTATCTACGAAAAAAAGCAACTTTTACCAATTGATTAGACATATGCACAAATGCATAAACGCAAATAGAGACGCTTTAGTGGTTTGAATTGATGAATCACGTAGCCACAGAGCTTTAGCATTTGACTCACCAAAGTGACACAAATTGCTCCGGACTTGAATCCGAGAATTAATTTTGACGACTCAGTAAAATGCTTTAATAAATCAGACAGATGTATATCTTTACATACTATTTTCCAATTCACATCAGGTAACATGATAAAATACATTGGTCTATTATTTGATATTTTAAAATGTTGAATACCGCTATTAAAAATCGGAGGAGTGACTTACTAGTGCCAACCCTAGAACCAATTCACATTATCTACATCTACATAATACCCTGCAAGCCATCATAAAGGTGTGTGGCAGGGGGTGAATTCTCACCAAACTTATACACCAAACTCACAAAATTATAGTTCGTCCTGCAGGATAAGTAGCTAAATAACGTCAGTGGAACAACTTAGAAAAATAGAGCACAAAGGCGAAGCACAAGATAACGTATGGTTTGGAGCATTTGATCCTCGCATTCCAAACTGGTCTAATATAAAAGAAAAATCAGTGTTTTCCTTTTATTGACAAGAAAGAGTTTCAGAAAGTAAAACCAGAATCTATTAATTTTAGATCTAATATAATTCAGAATGTTGATATTACGCTTTATCTCAAGTAATTCAACCGAGAACTTCTGAGATGCTATGGCTGAGGGATTGAACTGGCTCCAACTGGATCCCAAAATCACGCGGCTGGTGTACAACTTGAGCGCGATCAGTCGGAAGTGTCGTGCGAATTAGACGTGCGGGATCACTCACGGGAGTGTTGTGGGAGGCGGGAGGGCAAAAGAGGTTGAGGTGACAGGGGTGGGCGTGGCAGGAAAGCCAGCACAAGGACGAAGTGAGTCAGGGGCACCTCCCCCACGGTACGGCAGGGGGAGGGGAGAGGAGGTGGAAGGGTTTCAGAATACCGGAGCACTCGCGTGTGAAGAAGAATTGCGAGAGCTTGTTGTCCGATTATGGAATGGGGAGGTGGGGATCCCAACACGCCCCCCTACCCCCCTTCGACAAGATATCGGTTTTATTGTCAGCACTGGACTTACGGCAACATTAAAGGCATGTGACAGCCACAGCTGACCCGAGGGAATGAGGAGGATAATTGTTCCGGAGCACAGCGTTGCTCGGCCTTCACCTGTCTAGCAATGTGGTCGTCCAGGCTACTTAGCCTACGTCGCTTCACCATTCTACTCAATATAGAGTGATCGGGTTGGCGTGATAGATATATTGTTGGCTTACCATCCATAGGAACCTGGTTTGAGTCCCGGTAGTAAGAGATTTTTTTCAGCGAAATACCGGTCCATACTCGAGTGGGTTGTGAAGATTCCAATCTATCTGTGGTTTCCAAATCTGCGTCAGACTGGAAGGAAAGGTACAAGGATGGGAATGGAGAGAGAAGAGAAAGAAGGGTGGAGAGAAAACCAGAGTCGCCATTAGTCTGCTCGGCCTGCTCTTATCGAAAGGCGTCAAGGGAACCACGGTTTAACATCCGATCTGACGGACGGAGTACTGGACTCGAAGACTCTCAATGACAAATATTTTCCACGGCCCGAAATCAAACCCGGGCGTTCTGGGTGAGTGGCTAGTACTCTAACTACTATACCATCCCAGCGCATTTATTCCACGGGAAGAATTACAAACCCAGTGCTCCGCAGAGGGGACGTAAAGCTATAGATTCCTCAGCGCCTTTCTTTAGGAGCAGGTTAATGCCTGATTTCTCACGACCCTTCCTCATTTCCCTTCCAATTTCATCCTTACACCTCCCTTTTTGGTCTAAGCCGCCATTACTGTGGGACAAACTGTGCTCAAACCTGCCAACCTACTTCCTGTTGCGCCCTCACAAAAGGGGGAACTCGTCAATTTGATCCATTATAATATTGCTTAACAGTTAATCCAGTCGTGGTATGCAATGAATATCCGGTGACAGAAATGCTCCGAAGCCTGGTGGAACGGGTCATTTTTTTATCCTCGCTCGACTAAGAGACACACTCATAGGAGCAGCTGATAAATTGAACTTTCTTAGGCGTCACGTGGTGGAACCACAGCATTATGGGTGAAATAAACATCAGTTACTTATCACATACATTAGGCTCAGTTTCAAATTATATTTTGGTTTACCTGACAATGCCGTGCGTGGCGAAACCGGTCGTATAACATTTAACAACATTGTATAACGCTACAAAGTAACTGGTGATATTTATTTAGCCCATTGGAGCAGTTGCTGGATGCACCTGCCCGGGGATGACAGGGGTGAGTTCATTTACATTCTGACTCACCGGACGCAACACCAACGAACTTCGAAACGAACAACCAAAGGTGTTGGAGTAGAAATTGATAGTTCCCACGCCACGAGAACTGTAAGTAGCGCGCAATATTTCAATTCCATCACAGTTCACTACAATTCTCATCCTAATCGCAATACTTCCAGTCTATCCCAAATCCACTGCGGAGCCACGGACGCCGATGACAGGGGCCCGGCTGGTTATTCGGGTTTGATGTGCTCCAACCACTTAGGTCATTTTGGGTAACTTTATTCCAATGACAACACATTATCCATGCCCAAGGCGGGATTCAAACCCGCAGTCTGTAGGTCAGCAGGCCGCCACCTACCTGGCCACCGCGGCAAGTATATCAGCTAAGTGCTGTTGTGATCCGGCCAAGGGAGAAATACCCTCCGGGAGTCATCCCCATCATCACACTGTCCAAATTCACTTGGGATCTTGAAAGGAATATTGTTTTGACTTCGTCCCTCGGCAACCCACACCCTTCCACCCACCCGTTTCTGGTGCCACACCCGCCAGCTTAAAACTGGCGCCTTGCCAAAATATTCTGGCCGGTTTCAGCACTTGCTTCCATTATTCAAATGCATTTGAAGTAAAAAAAAACTCCTGGGATAAGTATGGAGAAATTTTATTTCCGGTCATTAAAAGTAATGTTAAAACACGTTTTTAATGGTGAGCGAATGCTCACAGCTGTCACCATAATGTTGTTAGAGGAAAAAAATCGGAAAAATTCTTTGTCTTAGGCCAAGGAATCTGGCATTACGCACCAAATATATTTATTTATTTATTATTTTTATTGCTTTCAACAAAACAATACAAAATACTGAATTTATTATAATAAGAGAAAAAGAAAGCTGGGAAGCCTTTGCAGATTCAGATGCAGGAAAATTGTCGATCCTACTCAAAACATGAAATAACAGTCGGAAACTGAAACGTATAATAAACGCGTAAGGGGAGCCGAAACACCGCAATATTCAAATGGTACTTATGCTTTATCTGAAAGATTTCATCAAGACTTGTGCTTCTTGAATAATGCCCTTTGGAGAGTAAGATGTGAACAAGAAATGAATAGCTTACTCTAGATTCCCCTACCCCACTGAGGAGGTAAACTCTTCCCCGATCAAAAATAAATTTTCACATGAATTTCATGTACTAAATTACCCAAGTTGGTTAAAATTTGTCCAATAAACAACGAAGGATACTGTGAGAGAAGGCATGTGCGAGTACGTTTCTTATGTCATCACTTTCAGTCTCATTTCTTAATTTATCACACTTCCGCGGTCATAAAGCGTAGGAACTGACCTCAAAGGGCGATCTCGCGTCTAGAATTCCCCGACGCTTCAAAGCCATCGCCTCCGCGCATCTCAAGGTTTTGTTGGTGCTCTAGGGTTTCCTTGACAAGCGCCTTGACAATGACACTGAAATCATTCCAGATGACATCAAGACTCGGGTTATATCTGCGGTGTTATATAGCTGAAACTCTCATCTCAAGTTCTTACGTGATCAACTTGATGAAACTGCTTCCCTGTGAATGCGCGAGTAATGTAAGCTAAGAAGAAAAAGTAATTCAGTTCCGTAGTGATGCTGGTGATGACTGGCAGTTTTATTGGGGTATTGCTATCACACAAGGTGTTCAACTTGCGTCGTATTGTGAAGGTAGTAGTGTCTTTAATTGAAGCTTACAGTTTTAATTTTCTTACACCTACACAATTTTGAGCCCAAAGTGTGCGGCGTCAAAAGTTACGGAGAAATTCAATTTCTCTCCTTACTTTCGCTACTATTCTCACTCTGTGTGATTACTATCCATCTTTACTAATTGCTGTTGGAAATGTCTAGCGAACGATTACGCATGTTTAGACCCCGTCCTTCCTTGAATTGTATTGAACTGTAATTATAGGGAAACATATCGTTTCAAAGATTGCATTAACGTTGACCAAAATCCTTTGTTTTCCTCCGGGTGGAGGTAATATGTAAATATTAACTTATAAGTGAGTCAATGGGTGTGTGCTAAGCGATATCTTAAATTGTTTATCTCCTGAATCCTACCACACCATTAAGCACCCCAATTCAAGGTAACTCTTCTTTCCATTCAGCATATACAAGAAACTTCTCAATTTGGTTAAACCGTTTAAGAGTCTTAAAATTTTCTGTTGTGATTAGAACGAACACGCATGTTCAGTTATGAGTCGGTAAATTAACATTTTCAACCCTCGGAGTGCTATTTTTCAGTGCGATTTTTTAGATTTGGTTTTACGTGTCAGTTAGCTAAGATAGAGGACATGGATGCAAATCTTACCGTCAAAACGACAATAACATTGACAAGAAATTGGATTTATGTCCCTTAGTTTACGTTTCAAATAATCTATGTCAGTGGAGAACCTCTAATAAAAAAAACTATTTTTCACTACTACAATAACGTTAATAATAACTTTTTCCTTGTTCTCCTTCCTGAATTTGTAAACAGAAGGCTTTTCGTTGGCAAATGTTACGGCTTTGCTATCAAATCATTTGAGTCGCGTGCTCGCGCCTTCTTTTGTGGAAACCAAATAAAGGCGGCACAAAAGCCCGGAAGCGAATTGACGGGCTTCCGTCGGCCGGAAATGCAATAGCTTCGAGACACTCTCTTCGTGATGTGACCGAAGCCTTAGAAGAAAATCAATAATGGTGAGGGAAATCGTTCAGTCATTCATTCTTACCTCTACCGAGGACGAATAAATGTGGGACTCTGGGAATGAGGCCTTAAACCTTTTAACGCATAATACTGTTTCCTTAATAATGATTGTTGTACTCTAATGTTCGTACTCAAAAAGGGTTAAAATACTATTTTATCTGAAAAAAATTCCGACGTTCTATATATTTTTCTAGAGAATATTCTAAGATTTCTCTTCTGACACTAAGTGAGAATGGTTGGGGTCTACGTTGATAGTCTATAAGACGAGTTTCGACGCAGAAATTGATTCCTCCTCTAGCTACAGGTGGTTCCATGGCTGTCAGCTGAAAGAAAACTTCTCGTGAGAGTTGATAACAGAGATTTGTGCATTTTTACACCACAAGCATTGAACTACAAACGCATTGATGTGTGTGTCAGACTATGTTCCAGTGATGAAGCTTTACTATGCAAAATAGCTCAAAACTTGCTTTTTTGCCTGAAGATGTGAAAAGAATACATGTGTTGCATTCAGTAGAGGATGAGTACTGCAACGCTAATGATCATCTGCACTACAGAGCATCTAATAATTGGAAGTGGAGATGAATTTATGGACCCAAACCGTGCTCATAAAAGTGTAGGAATCCCAATGATGGCCCAAGATGCCAATTAATTCATCTTCCAAAATTTTTCCTCTCAACTTTCACTCTTTTGCACGCATTTCCACTTTTACCTCTTTCCATCCCAGCTCTCCGTAATTGTACAGCCAACATCGAACAGCCTCTTACAGTTGGCTGGGGAGAGTGCTTCCCTTACGTTTTACAGAAATATAAAAAAATATATTGGCATCCCATCCATTGAAATATTAACTTAAGACCTACACAGATGTTTTGTATAGAGGTACCCTGACAGTTAAGATCATTCTCACAATTTTAGGATAGGTGGATAAGGAAGATAAGGTTAGGTATGGGTAGCAATTTTTCAGGGAATGGAATATTAGTGTAGATTAAAGCAGTGTTAGGCAATAGCCTACCGTTAACGACAGGTGCCAAGGGGACGATTGTTTGATATCCCATCCCACGGACGGAGTAGTGCTCTCCAAGTGAACTCCACAATGAACTTAAGTAGGGACCGGTATACAAATTTCTGCCACGGCTGAGATTCGTACCCGAGCCCTAGGAATGAGATACCGGTACTCTAGTCACCTCGTGAGAAGGGATTTGTTATCATCATCAGTATTTCAATCCTATGATTGATTTGCTGCAGCCCTTCATTCTGCCCTATTCAGTGTTAATTCCCTAGTCACGCCCTGGTACGTTTTCTCTTTCACGTCCTTCTTTATTTGCCCTATATATTTGTCCTTTGGTCTTCCTTGTGGGACCTTCCCTTCAATCTTCCCTTCTATTATATTTCTAACTAATTCATTGGGATTTATTATGCTACAAGCTAAATTAACAATCACTTGCTGAGGTGCCCGTTGAAATTCACACATTATGCAATCAAATCAAATCTACATATCAAATCAAATTTACACATTGTATTAAGAAATTTTAACGTTTTTGATAGATGCGCGATACCCAACTTGTGTTTTGGAGCTATCTAACATAATTCTCAAGGTCTGTGTCGAAACCATAAGAATCAAAACCACAGTAAAGTTGAAGGCTATTTGTACAATTTATATTAACATTGAGAGTACCTAAATACTAAATTGGTTGAAATAATGCGAAAAGTTTAAAGTTCTTAGCATGAAATACCAAAAGAAAAAAAGAAAACATTGTTTTTTTCTGTGACCTCCTTGTGTATCAGTTCTTGAACTTAATCTTAATGGCGTCAATTAACTTCCTACAGATACGTAATAATGCATATTTTTCTACTGGGAATGGAATTCTATTCCTAAAAGCTGGTACAAATTTAACCTATTAAACTGCATACTTATCGTTCCTTTGCGTATGCTTGAATATTCCTATTTTTCGCATATTTATAGTGCGATTTATTTTTCACCTTACTGCGCATGTTTTTGTTAAACTTCATTCAGGGTTCTCGCTAATCGTGCTAATCTCAGCTGACGACAACTTTACAAGCGTTCCAATACTCTTCCTCAAGTCGCAGTCAAGTCGCTTCCTCAAGTCGGTTGAAATAGACAAACCAGGAAAGAAATCCGAAAAACATTGAATTCGAACAATATTTTTAAGGCCCCCACCCTCAGAAAAGTTGTATCACTCCACACCCCTAATTATATCTTTCACCGTCTCGAGTCATGTTTTCCGTTGCTGCTGCCGTAAGAGGATTTAGCAAGGTGACAACCGAGGAAGCCTTGTACGACTCTCCGCCGCGCACGACACTCGCCTCAACAAGATGAGTCCCGTTCTTACCAGGATTCATCGTCCTACTTGAACGGTCTGTTAACAATTTTGGGAAGAAGGTAAATAGGACGGTTTCCCATTGCCTTTCCCAATCGTGTTTCCACCGTCACAACATCACTTGAATGGCCGCCACAAAGAGTTCAGAAGCCTTTGCGCGGCCGTCTCACAGGGGAACAGACTCATGTGTGGATATCCTTTCGTCTGCCTCCCCCATTACAATATTTTGACATAGTACAAGAAGCAGTGATAATTGCACCCGCTAGTCCTTCCATATGTGGAAGGACTAGTGGAAGTACTACATACGAAAGCCTTCCACAAAATCTAGGCCGTAACCTTACTGCCTGGTAAATCATCGTTGAGATATCACTGATAATTGATTACTTGAACTGGTGCTGAGTAATATTATATGTTAATCATTTTAAAGTATTGATCATTCAAGTAAACAAAAAAGTAAGAATTAATACACCGGGGCAGGCTAGTAAATTTGAGTTTAACTGGCTATGTATGAAAAAGTTTTCATCAAATCATATGGATTCATGACCATCAAGTGATTAATGTGTACTAAGACTTCGATGATCCTCGTTTTGCAGGCAACTTTCATGGAGAACCCTGTCTTCTGGAAATTTTCTGACACTATGCAACTGACCCTTTCATCAGATCTTTGAGACTGACAATGAGATAAATATTAGAGGCGACTTGCAGGAATGGAAATTGGATGGTTTATATACAGTACGTGGTATAATAGTGGGGGCGTAAATGTCCTCTTTCAGGGGGTACCTTGCATTTTGCGATGAAAGAATGCTTCTTTGCACACGTGTTCCTGGGACCACTTCAGATGTGTAGCCACTGTCGGTAACAGTGCAGGGGGCGTGTATTGCGGGTCGCATATCTCACAGGCGAAGTACTGGTTGTTTTTTTTTGTCATACACGATAATTCTGCGTGATTGGCACGCAGAAAGGATGGTTTCCGCGTATATATGACGCGTATATGACGAATATGAATGCAAAAATTAAGTATTCTGTCGCTCAAAGTATACATTTTATATACTTAAGACACAGTAACAATACTCAGAGGACCTGGCGCCCATGTCGTACGCTGGGCTTGCCGGACGCTTGCGCTGTAGTAGCGCCGTTTCAAGTCACATACGTCCAGTATTGTTTTGAGTGAGAAAAGTGGTGTCGATGGACAATAAGCTGTAAGTTCAGCGTGTGCGGTAGTGTGCGTTTATAAGTTAGGTGTTTGTATGGATATTCCGCTATAGTGTTGTGTATGTGTTGTGAAGCTCTACTTCGTACATGTAAGTAATAACGATCGTTATTCTTCCTAATTACAGAGGTTTTCAGTGTGGCGTTTGCATGGTATTAGTTGTTGATGTGACAGCTACGAATCATGCCTTCTTTTTTCCTTTAGTTTAAGGTGGAGGATACTTTAAGTTTGAAGGGGGTTGGGTGTTAATTGCATAGTTGTATCATGTCAGGCATCGAGTGGGAACGCTGCATGCTGTGTCAAATCAACAAAAATGAAAGGCTGATTAATCCTACAAAAAATGCACGGTCCACAATAGATGAAGGTTATAATTCACTAGCGAAAAATATACTTGCTTTCTACGAGGTAGGAGAACCTCCTTTTGATCTGGACATACCTTCCCTGAACAGCGACGCAGGTTTAAAGAAAACTATGATTGAAAACAATGCATGGTGGCACAAATCATGTTACTTAAAGTGTAACAGCACAAAGCTTCAGAGAGCTAACAAGAGGCTGGTCCTTCGCATGCGTCACCAGCCAAAGCTCGAAGGTGCCACTCTACCGAGTACAAACAAGGAAACTCATCATTCTGATACTGCTGCCATGCACAAAAATTTCTTGCGGGATGTGAGATCTTTCGTGACAACCTGTGAGGAACTAGGAAACCCTTTTCTCGAGAAGTCAATGGATCTATACAACATAGATACAAAGCAGGTGTATTCCTCGGAGGTAGTTACAACAGGGTGGAATATTGAGAAGGATGGCGAAGCCCAGTATCTACAGTTTGCAGAAGAGAGACTTCGCAGTGGGAGTGCAAAAAGTTTGCATGATCCGATCAAGCTCAACAAATTTGCCCTCTTTAGCACATGTCTAAAAACGTCCGAAAACGAGGCAAGGCCAAAATGACTGGTATAAAAAACGATTGCAGTCTATTCAGTAAATTATATATTGCGACATGTGAGCACAGATATGGAGATCTAGAGGCATTTTTTCGCGCATGAGAATCAATGCAGCCCTCCTTCACTTTCAGTCATGGGAATGATGCGAACTTGCACTAAATTAGACCTTCTGAAGTGCCTCCCGAACATCTGCGACAGATCAACAGCGCCGAGTTCTCCGGCGGTCTCTGTAAAAGTTCTGGATGGTGCTGCAGTGTACCATATGTTGAACCCTGGCCAGAGTAAAACGTTCAGAGAATACGCTGACACCGTATTCATGCCATTCTTGAGAAGGGAACTGTCAGATGTCCAGAGGCTTGATCTTGTGGGGGTTTGGTATGACAAAGTTTAAAGAATGCCAGCAGAGAGAAGCGTGGCACTGGTCTTAGGATAAAAGCCAGCCTTGACACTAAATTACCGAAGGGTTGGGCTAATTTACTTCGCGAAGGCAAAAACCAAGAAGAGCTGTTTCATTTGTTGGGCTTATGTTCAAATTCCATGGATATTGTCAGTGAAAAGGAGTTGTACACCACAGATGGGTTGCATGTTTTGAGCAACACTTCCCGCGACCTAGCAGGCTGTTTGGCGCCGTGTAATCATGAAGAGGCCGACTCAAGGATGATGATACATGTGACAAATACCGTGACGGGCGAAGGCGGCTAAACTAAGGGGGAGACCTAAAATGCGTCCTAGGAGACGACCCTAATGTTATAACCCGAGTTATCATATTTCTGAAATAGACGGGACTATTCAGAAAAATATAAGCCTCACCTTTTTTTTAAATCACTGTATTTAATTTTTTAAATAAGTGACATAACTGCAATAGACAATTTTTATTATTATTACTATTACATTTCTGACCTTTACTACTAAGAATGGGTAGTGGTGCAAAATGACCTAGCCGTCGACGCACCCTACAATCTTTAATCCTACCTACCTATGATGATACATGTATCTGATGCTGTGGCACTCGGTCATTCAAGAATCACGATTCGCACGGTAGATACTGACGTCGTCGCACTGGCCGTTTCGTGCGTTTCTGGGCTGGGTGATCTGGAGGAGCTATGGGTTCACATAGGCACAGGAAAGTACCATCAATACTTATCATGCTACGATATCGCAGCATCACTAGGTAAGCTAGCGGACTCTCATACTTAAGAACTGCTTTTCGACTGTCACGTGGAAATTGTCAAATCATTTACTTTTTTCCGCTTTATGTAGGTCCATAAAGGGCGGCAGGTTTGCCCCTGTTTCATTCCTTTTCAGGTTGCGACACTGTGTCGGCATTCAGTAGGAGAGGAAAAAAGACTGGATTTGATGCTTGGATGTCTTATCCTCAGGCGAGAAATGGTTTCAAGACAGCTGCTCAGGGACGAATGGACGAGGAGGTATCAATCCTGGAGTAATTTCTAGTGACGATGTACGACAGGTACGTAACATGCATTATAACTCTGTCGACAGAATGGGAGCGTAGGCCTTGATTACTTATTATTATGTGATTACAGGTCAAGCCATTGTACCACTGTCAACGAGTGCAGGAGATACCTTTTTACCAAAAAAGACTGGCAGTTGGAAAATATACCACCCACTTCTGATGCATTGCGTCAGCACATTTTGCGTGCTGTGTATCAGGGAGTGCACGTGTGGGGTCAGTCTCTCAAACTGGAACAAGTCCTGCCTAGTCCTGCAGAGTGGGGTTGGAAGAAGGAAGGAGGACTATGGGAACCGGTGTGGACCACCTTGCCAGTTGCAAGGGAGGTTTGCATGGAGCTTGTTCGCTGCAGGTGTAAAACTGTGGATCAAGATTCAATTGTATGAAGCGCAATCTGAAGTGCACAGAACTGTGTATTTGCAATGGAGAGTGCAACTCTCATGATCCACAAAATTAAAGAGGATGCGCATGAGAAAGCATACGCTGATCTGTTATATTTTACTTCTGTAATAAATGAAATGGCATACCATACGTACAGTTGTTGTCTTAAAACGTTTTTTTAGTAGTTCTATAGGTATTTCAACCTAAAGCATCCCGAAAACGTGATCAGAATTGGAAAAAAACATATTTTAAGTGGAAATGCGCCTTCCCATGGGGCAACCCGCAATACACGGGCCCTGCGCTGTTGCCGGCAGTGGCTACACATCTTAAATGGTCCTATGTGGTCCAGGGAACACGTGTGCAAAGTGGCATTCTTTAATCACAAAATGCAAGGTACCTCTCACTAACTCTCCCACTATAAGGTGAGATATGTAGTGTGGTGCAATCACCTAAGCGAAACGATTCATTATCAATTTCCAACCCGCCGGAATTGATGCAGTCATTCATTCCCATAGGACAAGCTGCGTCACATACCCTGGAAAACTCCCAGAAAAACGTGCCGACCCTTTCATCGGGTATATAAGCATAGGTGTATCTAGAAGCGTCTGAAGGGGGTGGGGGGGGGGACCACCGAAGAGTATGGGGGTATGAAATACCCCCCATGTAAACGGGGGATCCGGCAATTTTTAAAACTATACATTTTTTTTACAAATGGGGGTTTACAACCCCCAAAAACCCCCCCTGGGTACGCCTATGGATGTAAGTGATTCTCAGGCTCGGGTCGATGACACGGTCACCTGCAAGTTAATTGTCCCTTGATAACTGCTCATGATGCATCCTGGGACATGGCATATTATTGGGCACCCCTCCTCTAAGGGAGCCTGAGAGGTACTAATCGGCGATTGCTCTCTTACAAGTCGAAATACCTTTCCTCCCGGTCTGAAGCGCCTATTAGTGTGGAAACAGACTTGAAAACACCCATGAAAAAAAAATACAAGTCGACGGCTTACCACTCCCCAACGTCTGATCACCCGGAGAAGTATGTAATAAACTTCAGTTTTATTGACGACTATTTTCGCTATACTGTAGCATCATTAATGAGAAGTGAATCTGATTGAAAATAAATACCTTCAAAAAGAGTGGAAAGCTTAAGTCTTTTACTTACTTCCCCAATGGACTTCCACAGATTATAGACCTCATCCACCATGTACCATCACTCACCTGACTCATAACGTGAATAATAACAATAAGTTAGAACCTGCGGGAATTCCCCCATAGATCACTCTGCTTTATTTGTCCTCAGAGATCCCATAACATTAATTATAGGGTTTTAATCATTCGTGGCTCCATTGAATTGTGCCTAAATGCTCCATAGCAATTAATGCAACTTTTTTCAATGCTTCTTTCCTTAAAGTTGCGGCTGACCTAAGGATCGATGGCTGAGCTGTTGTGATAAGCCCCCTTCCCTACATATTTAGATAGAAAGGCACCCTATGATATTTTGGTAATGGTTATTATGACACTAGGGAATGGATGATCACAAGTATCAAAATTTGAACGAATACTCTCAACATTACTGAAATGTAAAATGATGATAGAAGAGGAGTTGACGATAGTGAGGAGAAGGGGGGTTGGAGTAGAGCAAAATGGAGAATCTATACAGCAGGAAAGCAACTTAAAGTTTGTACTTATGAAACAACATCTGTACTTATGAAAATTATGACTGAGGCAACTTAAAGTCTGTACTTATGAAACAACATCTGTACTTATGAAACAACATCTGTACTTATGAAAATTATGACTGAGGCTCATATACTTTTGAAAGTCTTTCTTCTCTGATCCCATTGTTATCATTTCATTCTCTCTCAAGATCAACCAGTCCTCAAAAGTTTTTCTTCCTGTCTGATTGTGTTTTTTTCCATGCTTGCTTGATCCAAGGGCTATCATAAATCAAAATTGCTGCATGTCTACATTAGCAAAACAATATTGGACTGGATAAAACAAACAACTTCAACTTCTAAGGAGAGAAATTAATTCCAAAAGAGGCCGGCAATTTTCCGAACTTGATAAGGGAGACTATAGAAATATCAAAAAAGACCTAATATTATGAACCGAGAAAATGGTTACTCAATCAAAAATAATTTTAAATGGACCTTTCATACTTGAAAATCCAGACAAAAATGCAGAAAATCTATAGGTATAAGATATAGGATAAGACATCAATACTTCAGTAAACCAGAGAAAGCCAGTAGGAGCACTGGTAAAATATTGTCATAAAATGAACAAATGAGGAATAAATCCCAAAAAAGCAAATATTTCACAAGAATATCTCTGTGGAAATCTTCATGTACGTGGAAAATTTTGACATTGCTGCTACTCGTACAATGAAGGTAGAACACACCTCATTCACATCCTAACAGCTTGTGAAATTCTTTAGCTAGAAGAGGTTGGATCAGAGGTGTAGAATCTTTTAAAGTTATATGGCTAAAATTCATCTGACGAAGGTCTCGCAAGGCATTTGCAAGGCAAAATGCATTTTATGCAATATCTACACAAGTGCCACATTTAGTAGGCATGGTTTTTAAGATTTATTGTTGGAGCAATTATGAATATTTCAATGACTAAAATATAAGGCTAAGGGCATAAGATTAGACATTACCTTATTACTGATTCCACTTCATCATTTATACTGAAGAGCATGTGGTAACTTGATGCATTGTCCATCTGTCATGTTGATTGGTAAGAGTACAAAATGCAAGACTGGAGGAACACATAAGGCAGCAGATTCTCCACCCCTGGGTTATGTCCTTTTTATCCAACTCCTGACTATTCCTTTAACATAATAGTGTTAAAATTATTTTTCTAATAGATATTAGAGAGAGGAGTCTTCGACAGTTGTGAGTTTGATAATATAACTCTTAAGTCCATGAACTAATGCCATACACAACTTGAACAGAATACTATACAACATTACAATCAAAAACCTAATGAGGGAGGTTCATCAACAAGTAAGTTGATTCCAAATCTGGGAAAGGGCACTAAAACAATTAAATATTGCTAATACTGAGTCAAACCTGTAAAATATTGAAATAAGAACAGGTAACGTATATCCCTATGATTTAATATAGGATACTTTTCATATTTAGTAGTATGTTTTCCATAAAAAAGGGGGTTTCAAAGAATAAATGCATCATTGATAAATATCCAACCTATATTGTCCAGCCTATGGATAATCCATGAATTTGATTCTCCTGCAGTAAAAGATCATCATCTCCAAAGAAAATTTTCTCAGGTCCTCCACCAGGTTGGTGTCTCCATGCTGTCAGACATTTTGATGCTCAACTTGGGTATTGACCTCCTCTGGCCTGGTGGTGAGTTCAAGAAGATTTTCTTTGGCATGTTTTCTTTCTAATACTTCATATCTTCTATCTGAATATCTACATTTCATCTAAAATCATTTCTTTTCTCTACCTTATGATTATTCAACATCACACACTTCCATGGCACTACCTCAGTCAACTTTTTCTCTCCTACTAATTTTATATGTACAGTTACAGTAACTGTAACTACCTGTTAACTCACAAAATATTTCATGTATCCCTACATTTGGTATATTTTTTCTTGTGATAATTTTTATAAAAATTATAATTTTTACATCAAATTAAAATATTGCTACGGGCATATTTATTATTGCACTAAATTTTAGACTGCTCAGGATATGGTGGGCTTGTCAGCAGGTGCCAGTTTTTTTCAATACGTACTGTTGTTTCTGACACCTACAATATGCTGGAAATAGTCATACATACATATTTTTAGAGGAAAGGATAGGGCATGAGACTTGTCAGCAAGTAAAATCAGTCATTGCAGGTTCAGTAAATTTAAAAAAAATACAAACTCGTGACATGACTCATACAAACCTAAAATTTACAAATAATAAGTTACTACCTAACATACAGGAACACCCAATAATGAAAGTTTAATTTTATTAATTATAAAATGTCAAAGCAAGTAGATTTTTCCTACCCCTAGCAGCTACTTTTCATCTTCAGCAGCAAAGCTTCAGCTACCAATTTTTTTATTTAGATTTTAGAACTGGATATTTTGGACAAAATTCAGCAATTTAGAAATGATCACATTCAATTTTCTTTACTAAATCATTAACTACTATGGGGTACTCATACAATTCTTTCCGCCTCAAATTCATCATATGCTGAGATTGTCTTTGTGTTTTATTTTTACAACTAAATTTAGTTCCTGTGATGCTGTTTATCTCTACTAATTATAGCTTGGTAGGGATAGCCTGGGTTAAAGATTATAATCTTTGACCCAAGCTATCTCTATCCACATTTATCTCAGCCATGTTGATACATACTGGTCATCTGAACAATAGATCTTCCCTCTATTCTTTTCCCCTTAGCTCAAGTTACTTTTTCTCAAAACACATTTTTCCTACCTTGTCATTGATGCCAGGCATTATTTATTAATTTTTGCTTTCCTGTTGTTCCCTTCCCCTACCATATTGTATTCTGCCAAGTGTTCCCAGTGTTTGCTGTTGTAAAATATTTTTCTAATTTCACATTTCATTATGCACCCAAATCTTCGTCTGCCCTTAAAAAAATTCTCTTTGTTGAGAGTTCTCGTAAATCCATATCTAATCATGTTGGTATTTCTCTTAACCAGCCAATATTCGCTGAAGTTTTGACTGGAGTAGTGATTGTCCAGTGATTAAGTTATTACAAACCCCTTTTCCTCCAAAACATAGCTATTATTTTATGGTTGCAAGATTTCATCATTCATAAAACTACTCCACTGCCTCTCTCCCATTTCTTTCCTTTTCTTTGATAAATATCGCAATATTGCAATATTGCATTTTGTTGCTTTCTCTATTTGTTGTTAGCTATTTCAAAACGGGAGAGTATTTAATTCATCTAAATCAATTTTTAGATATTTTCATGATTCCAGTTTATAACTCTCATCTCCCTATGGCTAATTTTTTCATGCTCACCCTTTCTACAAATAAATTTATGGGAATTGCATTGTAATTGCATGAAAATAACTCTGTTCCCTACCAGGTAATATCCTTTGCAGTGTTAAATCGACACCATAATTTTATGCCACATATATAATAGAAGAGTAAAAATGTTGTTAACCTCATTAAATTGGTAGCAGTTTATGCAGAAGGTCATTGGATAAAGCCCATCACAGATGTTTTACTTTCACTTAATATCTAATAAAATGGTTTTTAAACAATGAAATTGCCTTAAGTTTTATTTAGATCAGATCTCCAATAACCCTCACATGGTTCTGGGAGTTTTTTCCAGGTATAAATAGTATTATAATATTAAAAAATATTTGTTAAAATAAGAGGTTGAGAAAAAAGATCATATGAATTAAAAATATAATTGTAGGGGGCTATAGATAACTACTTATTGTTAAAGTCAATTGTAGATTACGTATATGAATAATGTGAATGAAATATTTAAGCCTTGCAACTATTGGACTTACGGCAACCAATCATCCTCATTTACCTGAATATGTTCTCATTTTTCACATGCCATGATATTTTTTTTAGATATTTTGAAAATATCCCAAATTTGTGTTGCTAAAATATGAAAATCCATTGTTTCCTGACTTTGGTAAAATTTCCATAACCTGTTAACCATCATCTATCGAAAGAATGTACTTGATGGTTTTTATTTTTCATAGTGCTATTATTATTCAGCTTCATTGCCTTATTTTCCCCTGGCGTAGTATTCCTCAATAATTAGGATTTTTCTATAAATATGAATGAGAATCCACGAAATAGACTCAACACTATATCTCTGAGTGTAAGCAGTGATTAAAACAGCAAAAATTAAGTGCTTCCATATTTGGATAGATGGCTATAGCGTGGAATATACTGATTTTCACTAGTATTTTTGGAGAAACTTATGGGAATTCTCCACATTTTCCATGTGCTGTGAAATAATATCTGTAAATTAGAAAAATATATACCTGTAATCTTCTGTAAAAGGAGTATAGTATCAATATTATCATTTTACACAGTGAAAATTATTTTCATTTGACTACATTCTCTTTTATTTAATCCCCAAATGCTTTTTTCTCAGTAAATTATAACTCCACAATAGATGACTCATACCATCATCTCTGAGAGTTAGCAAGAAAATAAAGATAAAATAGTACGTACTTCCTAATTTCAATGATGGGATTTAATTTAATAGAGGGCAGGGGATGGACCATCAATAGGCGTTAATTTCTAATCAAAAAACAGTTAAATTTACCCTTTAAATCATGTAGACATACAAAAATACTGGTCCATGGAAACACTTCTGCGGATTATAGGAATATTCATTGAAGAGAAACTCATTTCCGGCGAAATTTTCACAACTCTTAGTGCGATAGTTTACGAAATAACGTGCAAACAAATTCGCTCCAATTCAAATTCGCGGTAGTCACTGGGAAGAAAAGGGGCTGATGGGAGGTTTTTTGAGGATCGGACTCGAATTTTGATAAATGGAAAAACGGCGATTTGCGGCCAAAGGAGGCGTCGGAGAGGAAAACGGACGAAATTTTTGGGGGAATCCAAAAGGGGGGACCCTAGAAAACGGTCCCTCAACCATCGGCGACTAGTGGAACTCCACTCACGAGGCATGGGGTTCGAATCCCGAATTTGTAACGCGGGTCACCTATATCGCAGGATACACACAATGTTTATGAAAAGAACCATCTTAATAGAGATATTCCCATTCCGATGTGCATTTAATGCGTTCTGGTTTGCAAACATTTATGTAGATTTGAAATTTCGATAAGGATTTTTACTCTCATTTTCCGAAAACGAAAAAATTTAAATGTAAATCTGTATCTAGGCCGACTTTCCTTTTAAAATATTTCCCTACATTGATGCTAATTCATGAAAATTGTTAATTGTGTTAGTCATTATATCTTCTCCTGTATTGTTGAGTCGCGGAAATAACATTATGAATTTAATAGAGACCGCTGTGCTAGAGACCCATTGACAAAATAATTTTGGAAAACCTCCAAACAGCGAGAACTATGGAAATTTAATATTATCGGGACTTCATAAACTTTATGCAAACAATTGCTCTGCACTGAATTCACTGCACTAATTTGCGAACCCGTAGGCCAAGGTACAAGTGTGTGGCAGAGGATGACCCCACACCAGACATGCATTTTCGACGAGTAAACAATGATTGCTTACCATTCGAAATGATATTACCTGCGACTACACTATCAATTTAATAGCTAGAAACGAATTTAGTAAGAGAGCACGTTGATTTCATGCGCAGCATATACCTCTACTTCTTACTAACTTTATAACTCTATAGAACATATTTATGGTTACCAGCCAATCATGCCAGCTCTCAAAAAATATAATTACATTCATTGCGCTAATTGTGTGCTCGAATTGAGCTAACATTGAAGGTTCATGAAGGCATTCTAAAAAGGCTGCTATATACTTTATCTATCCTAATCACCTGCACGATAAGTAGGATTTAATCTACTATTGTCCCTTTTTATGCGATGAAGGAATGAAATTTGAAACCTCTGTACGAGGACTAGGTAGTCTTAACTACCAATCTCTTTATTCATGATCTAGCCTACCTTAGTGCGCTCAGTTATTTAGCATACAGGAATGAATTACACTTTCTTTAAATGTGCTCTGTGTCCCACTTGAGATTCCTTGGAGGAAGACCTCAAGTTCTGTGTTTCGTACGTTGCATGGGACGTTAAATTGTGGGCCCGTTAAGCGCTTTTACTTGGAGACATTCGGCTGATGCCAAGGCCAGGGTCCTTATTCTCTTTCTGATACTCTAGTGGTATCCAAAGGATACCATAGGTTTTCGGGACTGGCGTTAACTTTTTGTAAACATTCTAATGAGGAAATCAATGAAACGCAACCTCGGTTTCGTTGCTGGGGAGATAACCGAGGTTGCGTTTCAAACGAGAATACGGGCCCGTAAATTTATATTTAATTACGGCGTTGATTTTATTTTGATTTGAGGAAGTCGAATGACTTACGTAAGTGAGTCGGCATACTGCTGAGGCCATTTGCGCCATTTAAGATAGGTGGGTAATTAGATATAGGCAGGAATATATCAGGTAAGGTAGGAACATTGTTGAAGACCTGGGCCCGTATTCTCGTTTGAAACGCAACCTCGGTTATCTCCCCAGCAACGAAACCGAGGTTGCGTTTCATTGATTTCCTCATTAGAATGTTTACAAAAAGTTAACGCGAGTCCCGAAAAACCTATGTTATCCCTTGGATACCACGAGAGTTTCAGAAAGAGAATAAGGACCACGGAATAGTAATGATGATGACAGTATCAATTCCTTCCTTTTCCCGTGAAAACTCTTCTCTCAGAATTAATCTTTACCGTCTGTATTTTACGGGATTCACTAATATCCTTATTGCTATGTGACCCGCGTAACAAATTCGGGATTCGAACCCCATGCCTCGTGAGTGGAGTTCCACTAGTCGCCGATGGGTGAGGGACCGATTTCTAGGGTCCCCCCTTTTGGATTCCCCCAAAAATTTCGTCCGTTTTACTCTCCGACGCCTCCTTTGGCCGCAAATCGCCGTTTTTCCATTTATCAAAATTCGAGTCCCATTCTCAAAAAACCTCCCATCAGCCCCTTTTCTTCCCAGTGACTACCGCGAATTTGAATTGGAGCGAATTTGTTTGCACGTTATTTCGTAAACTATCGCGCTAAGAGTTGTGAAAATTTCGCCGGAAATGAGTTTCTCTTCAATGAATATTCCTATAATCCGCAGAAGTGTTTCCATGGACCAGTATTTTTGTATGTCTACATGATTTAAAGGGTAAATTTAACTGTTTTTTGATTAGAAATTCACGCCTATTGATGGTCCATCCCCTGCCCTCTATTAAATTAAATCCCATCATTGAAATTAGGAAGTACGTACTATTTTATCTTTATTTTCTTGCTAACTCTCAGAGATGATGGTATGAGTCATCTATTGTGGAGTTTTAATTTACTGAGAAAAAAGCATTTGGGGATTAAATAAAAGAGAATGTAGTCAAATGAAAATAATTTTCACTAGGTAAAATGATAATATTGATATTATACTCCTTTTACAGATGATCACTGGTATATATGTGATGGTAATTACATATTTTAATGATAAGGAACAAGTGATTTTCAAATTTAAAAACTTGAATTCCAGCCTTTTTCTATTTTACAGATATTATTTCACAGCACATGGAAAATGTGGAGAATTCCCATAAGTTTCTCCAAAAATACTAGTGAAAATCAGTGTATTCCACGCTATAGCCATCTATCCAAATACGGAAGCACTTATTTTTTACTGTTTTAATCACTGCTTACACTCGGAGATATAGTGTTGAGTCTATTTCGTGGATTCTCATTCATAGTTATAGAAAAATCCTAATTATTGCGGAATACTACACCAGGGCATAAGTCAATGCAGCCGAATAATAATAGCACTATGAAAAATAAAAACCATCAAGTACATTCTTTCCATAGATGAAGGTTGACAGATTTTGGAAATTTTACCAATATGAAATAACAAAAGCAAGGGAGAATTCTAATGTTAACCTAGTAAATGATACACTATTTCATTGTCATTCACCTTTTAAATTTTAATGGCTTGTACCATGTATTTGACTCCTGTTCTTTTGCATTGATGTCATTATTGTCCTTGTTTGGGAGTTCACCTTCCTTTCCCACCCCCTTCCACTGGTTTCCACTCCCCAACTGTCCAAACAGGGATGACTCACCTATCGTAGTATCCCCTCCCATCCCAATCCCTTCCTTACTTACCCTCCCCCTGCCCCTAATTTGAGAGCATTTAAGGAATGAACATGTATTCTTCAGCACCTCGATAATGACATGTAAATTGTTGAAACCATGGTGGAAGCCAATAAAACGTGTGTGTGGAATGTACAAAGTGAATTTTCTTTTCCAATCTCATGGTTCCACAAAGTTAAGTCTCCAATGTTGAACCTTATTAGGATTGTAGTTAAGAGTTATAAAATGTCATAACATTCATACTAGTCATAATGCAGTAGTAATACCAGAGTCCAAGAATATGCTCAATTTAAGGTGAAATAATTGTTGGACCGAAAATTACAAGAATTCATTTTTCCCAAGCATGATACACATGTATAATTCAAAGAACATATAGTTATTTCAAACTAATTACGCACTTTACTTCATTATTAATGTAGCTGAACAATTAACAAAGTATTTCAATTAATATCCACTTCCCAACCAGTGACCTACCACCCCTTGTTAAAGGCCCTTACTACATGGCTTCCAATCTAAAACTCTGATGTTGATTCTACATTTATATTTTCATATGTAGATATTAGAATAATCAAGAGGCTACCTCATAAGATTATAGTTACTCAAGCTAGAAGGCAAAATGAAAATGCAGCAAGTTTTTTAAGGAAGTTACAGTGAATCCTCCTGCAATAGCCACCTCTATTAAGCAGGCACCTCTCTAAGCAGCCACTCTCTCCCAAACTGAATATATTCCTGAACATATTACTGAACACTTTCTTCATTGGCCGCAATGGCTTCTCTATTTTTACCGGTGGTTAAGACTTGTGTGGCCAGCAACCAACTTCGCCATTAGTGATTGATAAGGTTAGGGAAAATGCTTATGAACATTTGGAAGTATTTATCTGTGTTTTTTTTAAATTTAGTGCTGACACAAATTAATGTTTCAAGTTTAAAGATTTATCTATAAAATATTATTTTATTTGAAGAATAATTCAAAGGAATTCAGTTTGAAACCAATTTAGCTGTCCTTTACATGTATAGAATAATGTAATGTCTATTATTGGGCAAGATTATCAACTTCCCATCCAATAATTACAGACTATTCTATAATGACAACACTTTATTAACATGAATAGACATAGATCATACACATTTGTAACTTAACATCAAGAGTTGCATTGCACAAAACATAAACCGTTGTATTTAAAAATATAATTATATACATTCATAAGTTAGTGCTGAACTTGATGACTAAGAGTATTTCAACATTTTGATTGTGAGTTTTTAAATGTCAGCAATAACTTGAGAGAGATCACAATTCAAAGATTTTAAATGGAAAGTATGAATTAATTTGATTGGTAATGTAAGCATAAAAGCACCATTGCTCACAAAAACAGATAAGTCTCATATATCAATCAGAAAATCCAAACTGATATCCAATGCTTGGAATACAGATTTTCAGTTTGTTGCATTAGAAATGTAGGATGAATGATTTGCTCATGAGAACTTTTTTCTTTCTCCTTTAAAACACATTTACACAAAATAATAGTCACTTATTTGAGATTGCCAATTAATAACCACTGTTGGCTGAAAGACTATACATAGGGAAGTACACAGGTAGACTAGAAATGTTTGTTTTCCTAGATTTGGAAAAACCTTCATTAAGTTTTCTTTCAAGAAGATTTTGAAGAGAACATGACATGATACCAGCAACATAAAGTCCTTAAAATGTTAATGCTCTACCAAAGAAGTGATATACTTAAGTCATAGTTTTATGCCATGTTCCTCAATTAGCTGGAAGGACATTACTAAGTTAGCATTTATTCGCACAAACAGGCCACAATTCTTGAATCCTGCTGAAATAAATCAGTCTTAGTCTTCTCTGGAGCCAATTATAGGTTGATATATACATTTAATTGAAATGTAACTTCTCATTCTCATCAATTCACACATCATCACATTTTACTGCTCAATAATCACACACTTTCATAACAAGCATTACTCTTCCTCATTGCGTATATGGTGAACTTTGGACAGTATTAGCTTTATTACCTTAATTCCTCTTCAAGTGATGATGAATGGCACACGCTGGTATTCCATTAGTTATGATGGCAATTAATATACGATATAAGTCCAAATTTTCAGGAAGCCTTTTCTCATGATAAATTTTTGTTGAGGCTTCACTTATCTGATACCTCCCCTCTACACTAAGCAGGATAATCTCCCTTTAAAAATAATAGAAGATTATCATTCACCATGAGTACTATCATGAATAACTTCACATCCATGTTGCAAGGACAATTTTCAATTAAGGAAAACTCTGCCAGTAGCAGCAGTTCATCAAATGTTTCCAAAGGATGCTCCATATGATTTAAAGTTAACAGTACCTATATGAAAACAAATAAATTACATATACCAAAGTCTCCAATCATTAGTGAGAATTACAGACAGGTTCACTTTGCAGAGGAGTTGGTCAAATAATCTTGATCCATGCCAATTAAAAATCAGCAATTAAAAACTCTCATAACTCTTCTTCTTTCTCCATAATAATTATTATTTTATACAAAATCTGCAAAGATTCAATATAATAACAAAGAAAATTTCAGAACATATATTTGTCTTCCTTCTGAGCTTAATATGTTCATTCTGGGGTTATGTTTCAGAGAGTGTTTTTCAGCCTAAGTTCATGTTTGTGAAAAACACATTCATACAATAGAACATGGACACCTAACAAAGATAGATTTTTTTGGAGTAATGACGTTTAATTTTCAGAGCAAGAAGATACTGGGGCAACAAAGACTGTCAAATATGTAAATTAGACACTTATACATCCATCAACACTTGCTCAGATCTTGGTGAAAAGCAGGAAATGCTTTCCTGAGAGCCAAAGTCTGAGATGCAAAGATGTACAAGACAGCAGACACATAAGTCAAGCAAAGTTTGGGCTCCACCACAAGAATGCAACAATAATGCCAGCAGCAGCCGACCTAATAACATTACTCAGGGCCATAAATACAGCTGCTGTATTGTGCGGGGAAAATAGAGGAAAACTGAGTGATGCACATAAAGTCTCTGGGATTAAAATACTAGAAATTAAAAAAAAACTATTTTACACCAGGTATTTCACTAAGCCATAATGCACATGATAAAATACCATACCTAATGAAAATATGTATGCATTAAAGAACATTAAACATGGAGGGACACATGGCTTGGACACTACAACAAACATATTGTAGGGTCACCAGAAGCAGCATGAAGGAATGTCAAAAAATAGTATCTTACAATTAAATGAGGAATGTCAAGTAATTTAAAAGTTCATCACATTGAAATTCTCTAATAGATAGTTTGGTTTTGATTTTCAATGGAATCTATCACTGGGTAATACATTGTCCTCATTTTTAGGAATCATTAGCTCCTTCTTAGGCTTGTATTTGTCAATCCTAGCTCTTGATATTCCATGTGAATTTCACACTACATCAGATGCTCTCAAGGCTTCCGATTCTGCCAACCCTTCCGATGAAACCTCTTGGACCACTGGCACAATAGATGACGAGGACATTCTAGTTTTAGGGGGCAGCCTGCCATATTTTTTAATCGCAGAGAGTCCATCATGGGTTGTGGCTGGTACCAAAGGAGATGCTGTTCCTTCTCCAGTTGGCGTGGAAGGGGGTTGGTGTTCTTCAGATCTCCACTTCCTGCAAAGCACCTTCAGTATGGCTCGAGAGCATGTTTCGCGGCGCCGATTACGTAGCAGAACATAAATGTATGGATCCAAAGTGAAGTGGAGTGCCATAAGAATATCAGCTGATCTAGAAAAAAATTTTCCACCTTTGGACGTTGGAGCCAACTGAGATATGAGAATAGAAATCTGCAAAAGAGAATGTGGAAAAGTCACATGAATATCTCATGTAAAGTGTACTAAAATGGTACACAAGAAATAAAGGCATTAAGTATAATAATCTTAACATTTTCATTATAATAGGACCCCAATACCAATATAGATATTGTAAAACAAGAAATCTCTAATACAGGAAAAAAATCTCCTTTCCTACTATGTACTTTCTCTTCAATTCCATGATTGTGAATAGGTTTAACAGTATCTCACTTTCCTTGAATTAGAGATGGCTTTTCCTTGGTTCAGAAATATGGTATCTGTAGGACAAGGATGGATGTAGATTGGAGCACTTTAGGGGCATAGATAATTTTTTTCTCTGAAGGAGGGGGGGGGGGGTTTAGTCCTCAATGGAGTATAAGAATATCTTTTAGTTGAAGGTTGTTGGATTGTTAAGAGTATTGTTGCCCATGTAACCATTATTGATGTTCTTTAAATTATTGTCTGATACCTTGCTGATGCATAATATAGAATTGGGAGATAATAAAGATTTACGGACTTACTATTTCTTCATTTATATATTTATATTCTTATTTTATATTAGTATTTCTTGTTTGGGGTGGATTCAGACATCCTCGACCCCCCCATATCTATGCCCCTAGACCACTTTGAGGTGAAAGGTTAGGGAGGGATGCATAAGATTATCTGGGTGGAGAGAAAAATGCATGGGGAAGTATTATATATTGTGGGGCAGGAAAGGAAGTTGGCTGAAGAAATTTGAAGAAGGCATCATAAGGAATGGAGAATATTTTGAATAGAAAATGGATGCTGAGAAAATAGCAGGTGTTATCTCCTGAGGAGGATTCTAATGATTGAAGGGGGGAGCATCAGATGTTAGATGGCATGAATGCAAGCAAATCACTAGAGAAGGGGACACATTCTGCTCCTTTAGAGAAATGTAAGGAATGACCATGCAACTGAGGAAGAAATAACAGGCAGGAACTGCCCACATGACTTGATAGTATTGGTAAGACCTATGTTGACATTTTTCCCATTTGAAACTATAGGAGCAGCATATAAGTTTACAAAAATAGGCTAGATCTAGTTGAACATAGATACACAAACTTCACGCATAACATTTAGTCATGAAGAAAGTCACCATCGGTCAACAATCCTAGGATTGCTTTGACACAGCCCTCCACTTGATTCTTCTATCGGCCAACCTCTTCATATTGACATAATTCCTCTCTTTTAAATCCTTCACCACCTGTTCCATATATCTCATACAAGGCCTGCCTTTCCCAGTCTTTCTGTTCACTTTTCCCTCGAGGATTGTCTTCATCAGAGTTTATTTCACTATCCTGTTGATGATCCCATTAAGAAATGGGAGCTAGCTAGCTGTATGCCTCTTGTTGGAGTTTACTTTTTAGTTTAATCTATAAAAACATTAAGTCCAAAATCACATCAGTAGAACCTGAAAGTACTCACCTGATTTTTCAAGGGCATCATCTAGGGGTATACGATTACATATTACTTTCGAAAACTGCTCATGTCAGCCAAAATTTAAAGCCTTCTCCAAGATAGGTTACACGGAGAAACATGGAGAAAAATGAGGATGTTTTGCTTGTTTTTTGAAAGCTTCTGTCAAAGTTTAATGGGAAAAATTAAAGGATGAATAATGGATATTAGGTGTGGAAATGGAAGATAGATAACTTTTTTGAGAGTTATATGAGGATAGACAGCTAAAATAGGAGTAGTAGATCAAGTGGGTAATTTCAGGGTGGGGTGTAAGGCAGGACTGCTGTTGTCAACAGTACTCTTTAAGATATACCTCAACAGGGGTGCCCATCCCCCCAATGCTGATGGTGCATTCTCCCCAAAACCAACAATTTCCCCCTCTTCCCCCTGCTTCTGAGAGAGAGAGAAAGGCCGAGGGCACTGGAGGATTTGGGAAGTGTTTTAATTATTAACTGCACAAAATGTTGTCAACCACTGTGATATCCATATTTTTAGAGTTAGTTTTGAGGGTTTGGCTCCAATGATTTATGCCCAAACACTCAAAACCTACTCTAAAAAATAGAAATAAAACCTTAAGCAAACTATGCTGCTTGTATAGGGTAACTATTTAAAACTTAATACAAAGCTACAAACAACCATAAGGTTTTAAAATTTTTTTTAAGATAGCATGAGGAATAAATTGTAAAAATGAGAATTGTTTAGTTCTTATATTTTATTAAGTAATATATAGGGATGGGTCGGTTCCACTTTTTTTCGGTTCCAGTTCCGGTTCGGTTCTTAACTTCCGTTCTCGGTTCCGATTCTCGGTTCCAGTTCTTAATTTACCACTTAATTTGCATTGCTCAATGGTAAGATAAGATAATCAATAATCATTTTCAGAGACATACTGCTTGAAAAAGAATACTTCATTATATTTTTGTGTATATGTAATTTTAATCCATTTTTACCCTTTATGTGAAAATAATTATATTTATTATCGGGCGCCTGCTCAGCTGACGATGGGTCACCGCCTCTCCTCGGCCATTTCTCCGTTAGGCCACATTCGTGACACTTCGGAAAAGTTCATCAAATGTCTTCGGGTTGTGCCTCTTTATCTATCATCTAAGTACACTATTTCACCAGGCTTTAATGTGAAGCCTCCACTTTCAGAGTGTAAGCAGGTTTAAAACTGGTTTTCGCGCCAATTATTTGGGCACCGATTATTTTTGGCCTCTCTTCCGGTTCTAAGCTCAAGAACCAGTGGAACCAGGAACCGAAGAACCAAACCAACCCATCCCTAGTAATATATTCTTTTATATTTCTAATGAAGAAAAAATAAGGGAATTATATGGAATATTGCGCTCCTTACACTGCACTAGACTAAAACTCCTGCACTGGATCTAACAAAATCCTGTATCTAACAAAATAGGCAGTCAACTTACTGCAAAGACACAATTATGATACTTTATGCCACACCTTACAGCTATATACAGCTCTTGAGAAAGCTTATGGCATTCGGATGCGCGGTCTTTGTGTTGTCTGCGTCCTACAAATTTCATTTTTTGAAATGCACTCAAGCATGGCACAAATGCCATGTCTTCGCTTTCCCCTTCACTCCTTTTACCTACCCCTTCCAATAAACTTAACCCTTCCACGATGCCTTATTTAGTGCACCCAAACACCTTATGCTTTCGCGAGAGCTGTACCAGTGAAAAATGCAAATAATAAGAACACATAAATAAACCAAGCATTTTAAATTAAGAATTGTCTTTAATTAAATGGAAGTCTTTACATCATTATTCATGGTTCTTATATGCAAACTATACTGGTAAAAAACTCAAATAATAATATGTACTTATAAAATAATTCAGATAAAATCAATACTGGTGGTGGTGGTATCATTTTGACTACCCTACCCTTGATGTACTTTATACAGTAGTAGTTTCTTTCTTTGCTCACTTGATAAAGCAAATTTTTCTACAAATTCACTTTTATGAATGGATTTTAAAATGTCTTTTTCGGAAGAAAGGACAAACATTTCAGAGAGCCAGAAATCTCCCATGCTGCTTCTCAGTCTATTTTTTTTAATTCTACTGAGAACTTGTTGCTGGCAATGCCAGAAGTATCTCCAGTATAACATCGTTAGGTAAGGAAATTCAGAAATACTTAATAAACAGCTATAAGGATCAATGAATCCTTTCTTGACCCAATGATCCAGAAATCTTTGGTCAGCTACATTAGGATCTGTACTTGGATCATCAGGCTTGTCGTCACAAGAATCTTGGCTGTCTCTCTCGTCATTATTTTGACTCAGTCTCTTGTCACTCAAGCTCAGTACATCTGATAAATCAATGCTCAGGTAGCTAACTTCGTACAGTAATTACCACCGTAATTTTCCGGTAATTTTCCGGTAATTTTATGTTTTGAGCTGCATATCCTTATCAGAGCATTCCAAACGCAATCAAATAGCATTGAGATATAAATGCCGACGTTTATATAAAACATATCACGACGTTTATCAATAATAACTAATTAAAAAATTAAAACAAAGTTGGCAGCAACACCCAATTTGCCTCTCTTTTGTCACACGATGAGAAATTTTCGTTCCAAAGACGTACCTCTGCGCAACGTGCATTTGTTATTTTACTCTGAATTAATTGGAATTAATCATGGACACAATGTAAAAAAAATCGTTTTAGCTTCTTAAGTTATAATGTTACCAATTCCAATGGTTTCTTCATGAGGAAGAAATTTTCTGAAAAATAACTTCTCTGAAAATTACCGTTTATTACGGTATTACGGTAATTTTCAGGGGTGTTGGTAATTTACGAAAAATACCACGGTAATTTACGAAAATTACCGCGATAATTTACCAAGTTGCCCATCTCTAGCTGCAACTAGCTCCTCATATGCCTCAAATACAATTTATTTGGGGTACAGGGCCGCCCACAGGGGGGATGTATGGCGTAAGTTGTGGTTTACCTGGTAATAATACTTATAGCCTCAGTATTAACAATGAAAACATATGCTACTTCAAAATAATTAACGCGATTACTGATCGTTTTTCTGCACGTTAAAAACTACAAAACATCTATTGCTGATGTGCTACTTCCAAATGTTGCTTTCAATGAAATTTTGCATTAAAACATGATAATTTCATGGCAGATTTAGCAAATTATTAATGATTTCACGAAATAGCACGGATTTCGCAAAAACGAAATGCTTAATATTCAACTTTTTAAAGTGGTAATGCATCTATAAATGACTGTTCGGTGCTTTTGAACTTCTTTCGGGAATTTCATGATTTCATCAAAAATGAAAATAGCCTACCTCTACATATAGGTGTGCCTTATGTACTTGAATACTCAATATAGTGGGAGGTAACATGACAACTCAATTGAAAAAAAAGGATGGGGAAGCAACGGAGAGTATTTTAGCAGGGTAGTGTGGCATGCTTTGAATTCAAGGCATCTGTGTGGAGTGTGTTACATGAGGAAAAGGGCAAATGCAGGAGAAATACTTCATAAAAATTATTGGAAATGAGAATCATAAGAGCCTCTAAGAGCACTTAAACTATGAAATGTTTTCTGCAATGACTACACAAAAAAAGACATTTTAAGAGCTCATACTTAAAGGCTTAATGAATATTTTGTACCAAATACTTCTGTAGGAGAGGAGGTAAGCTATTGCTCACCTCTCAGAGCCTAATAGTGCTCAACTATATACATTGAGACTAAAGTATTAATGTCTGCATGTATACCAGGGGTTACGACATTCTACCAGTTAAGTGGAGAATAATATTTAACTATTCAGAGTGAGGATACCTGATTTTAAGGAGCAAAAGTAGGTGCCAATTGTTTGCAGGATCTGGCTAAAACACCAGGATTTCATCTAAAAAGTGTTTCTTAATGAAGCTAAAAAGAATCATTCTTCTTTAAATACCTTATTCTTCTTAAGTATTGTAAAGATCTGAAATGACTAATTAATTGTAGACACATAATATTACAGCAGCAGAAAGGATTACATAAAAATAAGAACCTATTAAATGACACATTTTTTGCTTCATGCTGCTGAGAATAATTTTCACATTTATTCTCCACTCATCAAAATTGATACATCAGAGTTTTAAGAGAGAAAAAAAGGATGTTACACTCCCAACTTAATCAAGAGATATTTGTAAATCCTAACTTGTAAATAGCCTAGAGACTTGAAGACACATGAAGACAAAAATGTTACTAATAAATGAGTAATCCTCAATGCAGTCAAGTACATGCAAACTCAATGGACTTAGATAACAAAGGAGACAAGTAGGTAGGTAATATATTATAAATAAGCCTTACCATTTGCGGTAACCAGCACACCACAAAGACAATGCAGAGAACAGCCATCAGTCGAGCGAATGAAAGTTCTTCATGGGTTGCAGATGAGAGATTTACCAGAAGTTGGTTGTGACCAAAACGGGAGTGGTTGGATGAAGCCGAAGCTGGCATTGAAGAGGAAGTCATATGGATGGCAACTCCCTCACAGTGGTCAGCTCCCTTTTGAGTCTGCACTTTGTTGTTTGCCACTCCCATGGAATATGATGACGTGCGGAGAGAGTTTCGGCTTATGCGACGCACCATACTGCGCCCTTTGATTCCCACTCGGCATAGAACTCTTATGACAGCAAGGTTGCAACATACTATACATATGCAGAGTAGGGTACCTGCAAATTATTGAAGCATACAATCCATGAGTGAATGATTCGCCAGATACAAACAAAAGAGATTCATTTAGCTGATTAATGGAAAAAGGCTTACAAGAAGAATTAAAAATTTCAAGAAAGGCATGAAATTATGCCTAGATATGTTGGTGAGTCAACTTATACAAATTTTTATATAAGAAATAACAAATATTGTCATTAGAAATAACAACATTACACACTTATTATTTACAATCTCTACTAGTTTCATTGCTTCCACATCATCCTCAAGAGGATATTACTCATATCATTTCCTGAGAAAGGAGTCAAAGTGTTGAAACAGGAATAAAAGTGAGAAAATTGAACAAGTAGTCTATAATAATACAACTTTTCAATTTTGACTCTCAATACATTTAATGTATGATTTCTTTGAATGCATAAATTACATTACATGCATATAGATTTAGTATGCCTTATATGCATGGAAAATATTTAATTTTTGTATTTCATGGACCACAAATTAATGAATTCATCTTCTTTGATGAGCCCTAAAATTAAGTAGAACAATAAATCTTTTGAAATGGTAATATTTGAAATATGATACGAGTAATTGGTCACAGGATTGGATTTGTGGAATTTATCGATAACAGGGTTCGATATCGATATCGATAACAATGAAAAAACTTAGTTAATTCCACAGTAGAATTTCATTCATATGACCAGAATTTCAATACACAGTATGCATCATCATCAGGGACAAAAGCAGTAAGTTTCTTCTATACAGTCACCCTCATGGATCTCATTCGCGCATACACATACATGCAGGATTCAGGGACTATTTCCTCAATCATGCACTCAGGTTTGTATGTAGATTCACAGAGTTAAGTCACCCTTGTGAACCACATTCACACACGCAATAAAGATTTATGTGGAATCTCCTTCTTCAGTGACTTTGCTGCTCATGCATACATACAACCATGGTTGTATACATTCATCAGTTTTCATAATTTATTTGATAATTTTCATGCCATTTTGTGGCAACTTCTGTGAGATAAAAAATGTTCATTTCATTTTAAATAACAGTATTAATAATTAAATTAGGTCTGGAAGGAAGAAAAAATAAAGAATGCATTGCTATTCAGATACAGTCTAGAGTTCATTGACAGCATTGTTTGTTTGGGGGAGATCTTAGAGAATGTTTTGGAGCATTATAGCCGGGGAAGGGGGAGGGTCAAAAAAGTTTCAAAAGGGTAAAAAAATCAGCAATGCAATACATGGATGGTCCCTTATTCAGGAAAACTCTTATTAATATATATTTTGACTTGAACTGTAACTTTTTTTCAAATATTTTCACTAATTGCAATTTTGATTTAGTGAAAAATATTCTTTTTATGATGATACCGAATTATAGTTGTATACTAATAATTGTGGTTAAACTTACCAAATGTGAAAAACACATATGCATAGGCTATGTCTTTAGGTAATGTTGCCATCTTGTAGCGCATACAAGTCCGTGTTTGAGGTTGGAAGTAGAGGCCAAATCCAAGAAAAGGCATGAATACCAGCACCAGGACTGCTGCCCACAGGGAGAAGATGGAACGCTTGATGATGTTGTATGTCACATGCTGCCCAGAGAAAACAAAAGGAAACAAGTTGAAAAAATAAAAATGACTTCAGTTGTATTTCAGATGAATATTTTTTGTTACTGAACCAGTTTCAATGATTTTATTTCATTCCCAAGGGAGACCATTGAGCCTATAAAAGAGGAGAAAATATTTCAAGTTGCAACTAATTCAAAGCTTTGCTGCACATCACAAAGGACAGAGGTGAAATGGGATCAAGGTGTGGGTGATAACATGAAATACATATAAATCTGCTAAAATTCTGAAGACGTAGGATGAAAAAGAAACAACAATACAAATTTCAATGTGTCCTAATAAGCGACTAAATTTTGACTAAGATAGGTTTAGATGGACATGATTTACCTACAAGTAAAAAGTTGTTACTCATACAAATAACTATGAAAAAATTATGTTTGACTAGTTCCTGCTTGGAATTACTGACAGTAAGCAATTGATATGTAAATCCTTATTTACACTCTTCATTCAGCATTACAAACTGCCTGCTCATGCATGCATACAACCATGGTTGTATACATTCATCAGTTTTCATAATTTATTACATAATTGTCCATGTCATGTAGTTGCAACTGAAGTATATGAGATAAAAAAAGATGTTCAACATAATTTTATTGCAAAAAAAATCACCCTCTAATACATCAGTGCGATTTTAAATACATTTACCAGTAGAAATGATTAGTGACAAAATTTTCACAGGCATGGCTTGGATTAAGGAGAACGAGAGTAGATGTGCCTGCCAATAATAATATTTGAAATCGATGATATTGGCGTAGCTTATAGGACTTCCACATCTCGTTTCACTCAAGGCGCCAATGAGGAAAAAGCATCAGGTCGAATTAATGACACCAGTTTTGGAGTGAAATTTTATATCTTTTTAACTGACTTAATAATTTGTAGGGAAAGTTTAATTTTTGACTGTTTCAAATTTATGATGTTTTCTGGCAGAAAAGCCATGGAAAAGATCGTGCTCTTTAATGAAATACTAACATGGAGAATTCTTGAGTACCGATTTTCCAATGCCTGTACAGGGACCCCGAGGTCGAAACTAAAGCGATGCATTGCATTTTGCCGCTGGAAAAAATTAAGTTTCGAGTGAATTTTACAGACAGGAGTTCAACACGTGGATTTGACAAATAAAACGTCATATTATTAGAGACTTCCCATGCTAATGATGACTAGCACACTAATTCCTAACTAGAGAGAACTACCCGAGTACATCGGTAGGGTTGAATTGATAGTTTACTACCGGTTAGGGTAGGTTTTAATGAAGTGTCTCAACTCTTCTTTGTATCGTATAGACGATACAAAGAAGAGTTTTCATCGATAGACTCTCCTCTAGGCTGTTTCTTTCTTTATATCAGCGAATTTTCCACCTCTCTTCATAATATTGAAAAAAGTACCTCTTCCCAAGCTCTTACGTCCTTCGATGCCTTGAGCATCCTATTCTCTAGCTATCTATCCCATCCACTTACTCTTCCACTTCATGATTACCACTTACGCACAAACTTCTTTTCTGCCACTACATCTGATACTTCTTCACGTGTCCTCCTTTCTGTCCATCGCATTTTTCACATTCTCATCCATACCCACATTTGTAAAGTCTCCAATATTTTCACTTTATATTTTCAGTGAGTCCAGGTCTCAGATCCATACAATGCGACACTCAAAAGCAAGGTATTCAGTAAAGTTGAACAGATTCGGGCCAGAAGAACCGGAAGGAACACGTATTAAATCAAACACCATTCGAACTTTTCCACTATTTCTTTATTATTTCACGCGTTTCAACTCACCGAGTTATCGTCAGGTGAGCCTGAAAATGACTCTGTAAGTTGAAATGCATGAAGTATTTCAAGAAATTCTGTGAAAAAGTGCGAAAGGGTGCTTAACTAATTCCCTTCCTTCATGGCATTCCGAATAATGAAAAGGTTATCCAAAGCCAAAATAAACACTCCTCCGGCGTTTGTAGCCTGCGTTGTGCATCATTTGAATTTGACAACGAGCGTTTTCCGAAAAAAATACACCCACATATTTTAATTTAAAAATATTATATAACATTTAATTGGAGAAGAATATTTGAGTAATCGAACAAGCGTGACTCACTTCACAGCATTCAAATAATTTAGTTTATTCAAAAATTAGCCTTTAGGAAAATATTTCCATTCATTAAATGTCACTGAATTAGCCTTTAGGAACATATTTTCATTCGTGAAATGTCACTGAATCGTTTAATTCCTCCAATTAAATTGGGGATAAAAAAGGTTAGGGATTTAAAGAGCCTGAATATTCAATATGCTACGACTTTAGCCCGAATAAAAACATGAACCTCTTTGTTGCAAATAAAGTATTTGAGGTCACTGGAGAACTTTCAGGAGAGCCAATAAATTTTATTCATGGTCTATTAGTCTATGCATCAACCGAACAAAAATATGTGTATCTACGTCTAAGTAAACTCATCTGACATGATGCGTGTATTACAGCACGAAAAATTAAAAAGTAAACCTGCAAAAATTCTTTCGCAGTACGGTTGGTGTAGTGGGTGTAGTGGTTGGAGTACTGGCTTCTAACCTTGAGTGCTCGGTTTTATAACCCGGCGGTGACAGATATTTTTCAGTATGAAACCGCCCCTACTGGAGTGCTGTGTGGAGAATATTCGAGTATTCCACCCGTCGACAGGGACGCCAATCCGTGGTCCCCTTGGCGCCTTTCGTTAAGAGCAGGTTAATGTCAACGCCGGGTTTCACACCACCCACATTACACCCTCATTCCCATTCTTGCACCTTTCCTACCGGTCTAAAGCCGGTCTAAAACCGGCCTTAAACTGCGAAAACAGACTTGAAAACTACAGATGATGAAGACGATGGAAACTCTTTCGAATTACCAAGTATTATTAAAGCTAAAAATGTTTTGTGGTAATTGTGTGGGAAAACAATCTACTTCGAATTAAAGAATATATGGAGGGGACTGAATGGGCGTGAGGGATAGAGTACTGGCTTTCCACCCGCTAGGCCTGGATTCAAATCCCTCAGTGGCAGAATACTCCCTTCTTGATCGCTGTCTTGTGAGTACTAGCAGTAGGCTTGAACCGAAGCTGATATTCCCTCCACCCCCTCCCGAACATGGGACGCTTTATGCATCGCGCTCGACTGCAGATTCATAGAAATAAGTGGTAACAACCTTGTTCACTGGAGGTAGATAAACATGGATACTTCTGAAGAATATCGAAGGGAAGAAACGTATAGCAGACGAAAAAATTGTTGCTTTTAGACCATATGATGAATCGGTGACTAAAATAGGAGACATGAGGAAGCATTCCAAAGAAAAATGCCTTAAGATATAGTGGGCCAGTGATCAAGTCTCTTGACAACATTGGAGCATCATTCACCTAATTCTTAAAATTCAACCACGTTTCGTGGAATGACGAAATCCAGAAACTATTCCCCACGCTGAATTAACACGCCATGAACTTAATTTGAAGGAACCGCATCAGTCCAAATATTACCAAAGAGCATTCTTCTATTGAGATCACATACAACGAGGGTCTTGGTTATAAATAACGAAAAGAATGATTAAGGGTACATTTACATTTTCACCTACGCAATACCCTCCTAGCCACCTCGAGAGTGTGTGAAAGGGGGTGAAGATCACCAAACATGTACTATTGACATGCAACTAACAATAAGATGTGTACAATACATCAAGGTAGTTTGTTCTAAATGAAATGAAAAATAGACTAAAACCATCACATAAAATTGAGATACCGACAGGACTAATTTATTTTACGAAATGTATCTGCGGTCCTTGCAGCTTTAATATGGGAATATTAATCACTTGATATCATGGACATGTTGTAAGCCCATTGAAAAGATGGATATTCACACTTGGGCACTGCCTAGCTTCTTAAATAATGCCCATTAGTTAAGAAGCTAGGCAACACTAGGTTCACTTTTTGTCAATCAATTAATTAAGAGATTTTTTATTGACAGAAAAGAAAATATAAAATAAGTACCTTGAATATACTCGATGGAATCCGCCGACGATTTCTTATGTTTCTTACAATCGGGTGCTATTCGGTATTAAGTTCAACAACAAGCAAAGCAGAGTATTTTTACGAGAGAGGATATTATTTTCAGGAAACCCATCATTTGAACAATCCGGTTATTCTTCATTCTTCGTGTTTGATAAACCCTCAACACTTTTGCACCCAACGCTCCAGAATTAATCCCTTGCGGACACGTAAAAAAAATGAAAGGTGGATTTAATTAAAAATGCACGAGCACTGATTTAAAAACTCACACGCTCATAAAATAGCCGGAGAACCATTCCCTTTCAAGCGTTTGTGTGACACTCGTTTGCTCGCATGAGTGGGATCTGAGTTAACTGTTTTGGCGGGATAAAGCAAGCAATATCAAATCGGTTCAACGCATCGAGTTAATTTTTAATTACAAATTTAGATGTGAGAATACTCGGGGAGAATCTGCGTCACGTGCGCATTCGTCTAGTGATGAAACGAATCTCACCAAGCAAGATTTGTAAGGCCCAATTCCCGTAATGAGGCCTGGGAGATTAAGCTACACATTAGACGCCTTAACTGCTTCAGCCGCTGATAATAATACGGTGCTTTCTCTAAGCCTAGAGGATTCCTGGCATGAGTGGAATACATTTGGATGTGACATAAACATGATTCACCTACCTTTACCTACTCGTAGAGAATAAGCAGAAAAAAAGGAAAAGGGAAATAGTATACTGGCATGTCCCGTGACATTCCACGCAGAGTTAGGGTGGCTGGGTCTGCCAATGTTGCAGCTAAGTCATTACTTATTATGTAACTTCATTATTGTGCAACACGATCTTAGAATACTATTATAAGATCGTTCTTAAAATAGTATTCTACGATCTTGTTGTACACTAACAAGAAACAGATTCAACTTTCAAGTCCTCACTCATTTAGGTAGATAAAAAAATTGAGAAAATAAAAATTTGTTCCTAAAGAAATTAAAAGATAAAATATTTTATTGGCTGAAATTTATTTTCTACATCAACACTTCGCTGGTTTTTAGTCCTAGCATCACAGTATGATCACCGAAATAACAAACACACATAATGTCATTTTCCATGGATTCCGAAAAAGCATTCTAAAAAAGCCAAACGCTATCATAAGCAAGAGCTCTTCGAGAAATGAAGCATTCAGCAGCAAAAACATTTTTCATCTTAATAGAAAAAAATGCTGTTCTTGTGGAAACTTTCAAATAATTCGGAAAATAAAGGGAAAAAAGAGGAAATTTTCAACTCGTTGTTTTGGATGGTAGAAGTAGATTGAGAATATAAGTTACTCCGGCTGCTAAAATTGTATCGCTATCGCAAAGACTAATAATTAGCAATTAATCAGAAAGCAAACATAGCATGCCAAAAGCTAGAATCGAATATATGACTTTTTGACTGACGAGCAGGCGAGTTGTCAACCTGTCTGTTGCCAACCTCTATTAATATAAAATAAGCTGGAATAGCATCTGCAAAATGCCGTCTTAAGGAATCAGGCTAAGTGCCTCGACAATCATGTGCACACTGGGAATCATAAATTGTGTCCATCGTTTATCCCAACTTCCCCAACGTCTAGGAGATTCAGAACTATCGCACCAGTGAACTCATAGGCGTAAATATCTCGTAGGACAGGCAAGGAAATAAAAGTTAATGGTGCTCCCCCGGAACTAGGGACGAGGCGAATTGGATCGCCCGTGAAGTGTGCGATGAGCGTCCTCCCATTCCGAACGCCTCGGCCGGAGAAGGACACACACTGCCTTCGTCCCCGGTTCGCGTGACTTGAGACGCTTCTGCTTCGTCTTCTCGGAAATCCCAATCCTCCCAGAACGGGGCCACGCGAGCGATGCCGTTTCCCGCCTTCCCCAAATAGTCGCTTCGCGTGCAGCGATGAACCCTTCGTCAGCTCCTCCATGGGAGGAGTACTCAGCTAGTATCGATGCATTTCTAGCTGGGGAGAGGGTTTCCAAGGGTGAAAAATCGCAAAGGGTGGGTCAACAAGTTCCAGAGGACAAAGGGACGCTTGTTCACGTTGGGCCGCGGAAGGATTTCGTACAAATCGCCCTCCACATATTTTCAGCAAAAGAGTTATACAACAAAACTCCCCTGCCTCGCTCATCACTATTATGAGCTCATTATACTATAAAAGACTATTGACATGGTTTATCTTGAGACATGATGGCTTGATGATGACAATTGGCGAGGGAAAAGTGTGTGGGAAGAATTGTAAAGGAGGGCCTCACATAAAACATATAGAAAAAACTGTTAAGGATGTGGAATTGAAGAATTATATGAATATGAGGAGATAAGATGATGCGAGAATCGAGTGGAGAGCTGCATCAACCAAGCTTAGAATTGTTAATCCTTGATAATGATGAATATGGTTGTACAGTAAATGAGTCATCTGTTCATTCTCATTACTAACTAGCTGCCTTCAATAGTCACGAGCCGCAATGCCTCCTGAATTCTAACTGAAGAGGAATTGCAGCTAGTTAGTATTTACAGGTACAGCTGAAAATCAGTATTAGGAGGCCTCAAAATGGGGATAATTCTCATTAAATGGACCACTCCATGTATGCAACTTGTACTACGACTCGGTACGAAAATGATAATTAAAGCCTAATTACGAAAATGAATAACAGGGCATCGGCTAGTACAGGTGAAACAGTTTTGTTTCTTGGGTAGTACTATAAACGAAGACGTGCGTAGTAGTAATGATGTTTGGAGAAAAATTCATGAGTATTTACTGAGCAGGAGTTCACTAGCCTGAGAAAACTTTGGACGAGAATCGAGAGCATGGATGTAATGAAAAGCTCCACGAAGGACTTTGTACAGAGAGTGTGTATTTGTATGTATCTGAGACCTGAACTCAATGAAGAGATGATGAGAAAAGACTGGAAGCTTTAGAAATATAGGTCTGGAAGAAGTGTAGTGAAAGGAGGACGATGAAGAAGCGTTGGGCATGGTGAGGCAGGAAAGAATTCGCGGGAATTACGAGGTGGCAGAGTAAGTGGATGGGACAGGTAATTAGAGGAATGGGATACCTACTAACGGCCTCTATATAAGGACGAATGATTGGTGAGTGAGGAAGAGGAAGGGTATTTTTGACATTATGAAGAAAGCTAGAAAACATGCGATTAGAAGAGAGAAATATCTTAGGAAGGCAGCTGTTAGGAACATCAAAACCTACCCAACCAGTCAAAAACAAACAATAGACATTACTTGCGTCTGAAAGTAAAATTTGTAATTGAATGCCATAATTCGTCCCCAAAATTACCAGCATTCATTTCACCATTCAGCCATTCTAATTTCAAGCATTCAATCTCACTGCCATTAGTGAAAGTACATATGTACATTGCCACTTGGCACTGCAATTTAATATATGTTGATTCATATATGTGCTAAAAATTCAGGCAATAAAAAATAATGCCTCGACGATCCAATTCCATCATCTTCCTCCGAGTTTTCTCTAAGAATACGCCTTCTGAGCTAAAAATTAAGATTTTTAGAGAACACTTTAATATGTTTCACTACTTTTCTAAGGTACACAAAAAAACGACATATTGACACGATTAGGGTTCCGATTTTGGTACTATTAACGGATATGCCACAATACTAAGCTCCAGGTCAAAATGTTATCATGGAATATTACAAATCCCACACTATGAGTCGTCAGCTGGTGTGGCTTTATAAACATTCAATGACGCAAATCAATCTCCAAACCATCAGACTGAGATCAATTAAAAATTTGAGCTGCATATCTTATAGTTCACTATCTTTTTATATTTTTACTCAGGCACGGCATGGATTTGGAATTTTTTTCCCAAAACGATCAAGGGACTCGATCCAAATATTTGGAAACACACGAGCATACACCAAAATAAAATGTCGGAAGTTGAAATGTCGCTAAAGTGAATGTATTTTATTTTTGGGTCGTGGTAGATACTCCGCGTGACCTATAGAGCTAACCTGGCGGAATTAATGAAAGCTGCTCCTGGTAACCCAAAGCCGGGAAGGTCGAAATGCAGTAGCCAGACTCAAGGTAGTCCGCACAGAGGGCGCTGTTCTTCAGTGAGACGGTTGCAAAAAAAAGTGCAACCGTCTCACCCATGTGAAGCAGCATTTCAAGCGCTAATGTCACGTTGAAAACACATTTGGGTTAAGCAATGGGAAACAATCTAAAATTTTCCTGGTGTTTTCCTTATTTCGGAAATTTGCTCACCAACGACTTTACAATTAACCTTCCAATGCGCATATGCAACCAATATAAGGGTTGCATATGCGCTACAAACGGGCTTCCATACTCATAACTTGTATGGATTTCCACTCCGTTTCATTCAAAATTTATGTGACAACAGCATTAGCATTAGCATTAGGCAACAGCATTTTGTAGTCCCCCATAAGATTCATAGGCTGCCTGTAGTAGTTCCTTCATTCGTTTAGCGTGTCTCACTCGTCTCACTGGATATGTAGATATCCAGAGCTGGCAATCCTAAATATGAAATCTAATATGTTCTATTTTCCAGGGTATTGGATCTAGAACACTGATTCCTCACTATAAGGATCCGGGATCTAATACAAGTAGTGATAGTGGCTTTTCAGCAAGATCTGACTCTTCCTACTAGTGCTGTGTGGAGGATATATAAGTCGAGTTCAAAAAGTATTCCGTCCGACGAACCTTAAACTTCGAATATCTTAATCAAGGACTTCTGGGTTGAGCACTTTCTTTCGTTACGAGTGGGCTAACGCCGGCGCCGGGTTTCTCTTCAACCATCCCCAATTCCTTGTTACTTATACATTATCTTCACCAACCATGGAATGGAGAAAGGACCACGGCTGTAGAAGTATCTCCGCGCTCATAAATACTGCTACTACTACATATACATTAATACACTGCAAGCCACCCTAAAGATGTGTGGCAGGGGTTGAATTCACACCAAACATGCATTTAATATCGTACATAAAAAGGATTAGTAATTACATTCTAGTCTAAAATTCACAAGTTAAAAATGAATAAATTGCACACCAAGCATGCAATAACATGCTGTTAATTGGGTTAGGATAAAGTACTTATACCAACATGCAACTACCTGCTACTGCATGCATACTAGTCTGCTTTCAGACGGTAAACTATCAGGCACATCTACTGCAGAGGAAACAGAAAAGGTAATGCCTTCCTCAGGACTAGATGTCGAACAAGTCGTGTCGGATGTTTTTCGTTAACGAGGCGAGGGGAAGTTTCCCCGCTCTCGAAAGAGAGAGGGCGCTGGATTGCGATCGGAGGGCGTGCGCTCTCATGTCAGATCTACTTATGGACATCCTTGAGACAGATGGCTGTGGAAAGGCTGCGTAACACACGCCGTTCAACGGCCTTTACCAGGCTACATTCGCCGATAAGAGAGGAAAGAATTTTATTCACGGTCGCCTGCCTAATCGGAACGTGACATGCACCAGTGCGACACGAGTCCATTGCCAGGCAATGAGTCTCGGATCATTATGGCCGTAATATCACAATGCCTACGGATAAATTCTCACGTGTTTGATAGCGCTAAAGGCCTCACTTTGTGGAATTGTTTGATATCTATTAAGAATTAACTCATCGAGTATGATCCACTTTTAATGAAGCATCGAGTATAATGCGCCTTGAAAATGACCCAATGTTTTGAAATATAGGTCGTTTTTCTGAATACATAGTGTGGATTATACTCAGTGATTTTATTCTTTATTGATTCTCACATTTCAATGATAAAAACCGGGCGTGGTATACAGGTTGGTAAAATGCCGGCCTAGCACGAAGGTCGAGGGTTCTAATCCATCCTCAGTCATTGGATGTTGGTTGGTTGGTTATTTAGGGGAGGCGACCGACAGCTGAGGTCGTTTGCGCCTATAGGATAGGTGGATAACTGGGTAATGGTAGGAGTTTTCAAGAACGGAGGAAGGGTGGAGAGAAACCCGGCATCGGCATTAGCCTACTCTTAACGAAAGGCGCCAAGGGGACCACGGCTTAACGTCCCATCCGACGGACGGAGTACTGAACTTGAAATGCCCTCCACTAGGCACTCAAGTGGGGACCGGTTTTCCACTGAAAAATTTGCCGGGAATCGAACCCGGGCCCTCGGGATGGGAGGCCAGTACTCTAGCCACCACACTAACTCGATCCCCCATTGGATGTTATTTTTGGTAGAGATAAAATCTTGAATTGAAGGGCAAGATATTACTGTAGCTCTGTTTGAGGGTATATAACTGAGATTTATCTCTAGTTTACACCACGGTCGATCTGAACATTGTGACAACATGATACCCGGAAGAGAGAATCAGCCTCTGTTGCCGGTCTCCTTGCCTTCCCGAGTGTTTATTTCCATGTTCGGTGACGGCATGCAAAAAGGCGGTGGGAATAGTCAAGTCACTTCAAAAATTTCAATCTACATCCACACTAATGAAGAATCGATCATCTAAAGCTTACACAACTCTCCCCAGATGTATTTTAAAGAAAGTTTTGGAGAAAAAAGTTTGGTGGCCGCTGAATTCTTTACATTTTTTTATTAACTAGACGGAAGAAAAGGCATTTTGCAATTCGGCGATCAAAAACTCTCATAAGAATTTTTGCATATAATGCAGAAATCTTTTGGATGAGTGGTAACCACGGACTTAGAATAGGTGGTAACAATGAGGAAAAATCGTAGACTTTTGACCTTCTGAGGTTCAAGCATTTAACTCAAGGACTGAATGTTATCTAAGTGATGGTGACTAGGTGTGTGCCATGCAGACGTGCGGTAGGCTGTATTTCGGCAACCACACCACATTATTACCCAAAATTAGTTTCGAGTTCAGAAAATTCGTACTTCTGAGTTCAGACAGTCTTTGGCCACTTGCGATGCACGAATCTGAGTGAAAAGAAGTAATTGGATTCAAGAGAGTGTACGGTGTGTATTTCATTCTGCTGGCTATTATGAGAAATGTGGTTGGTGGCTACAATGATAGATACCTAATAGAGAAAGAGACTTTCATATTATATAGCTTCTATCTTCGACGCTATTTTCTGAATGCAGGCATATGACGAGGCCTGAGACGATACTTTTGACAAATTCTCCAGCCAATATTAATTTTTTAAATTTTATATTTTATTTATTTAAAAAATTCTTACTGAAGATTATATCAATCTCGTTAATGTGTAAAGCTATATTTTTGAACTTATAATGGCCCATTAGACAAACCTGGGCTACGACCTTCGACTGCATGGTAATATGCAATCTCAGAAATATTTACCAATGAATTTGACGCAACAAATAGGCGAACTGGAGCATCAGGAGCGGGATCATTGATTTGCAATTCGCGTTCTCGCCATTGTTTTTAACTACAAATTCATCTCCAGACACACCTTTATGGTGGTTTTTAGGGTATTATGTAATGTAGGTGTATCCTCAGTAACCGTCTAAATGACTTACTCTACCTATTGAAGTTAGAGACTTGATATGAAACGAAGTTTGGAGAATGTCAATTGTTTCCGCTCTCCTTAGGGCAATTAAAAAATATCAACGGTGACGAAGATTACGCGCGTTATGAAGATCTGTGATTAAGCTCTGAACAAGATTTCAACGAATATCTCAAATCCACGACTGGGGGTACGTCTCGTACTGGTCAACGTTGGGATGGACGAGTCGGAAAAGTCGAAAAGGCAACACTCGATCCGGAGATAAAGGCTGGAGAGCTGTGTGGAAATTACGCGCCAAAAAGGCACCAAATTGTTTGATGTCATTAGTGATTAACCCTGAACCACTCTTCAGAAACTGCTCAGTTAAAATTAGCTCCTCCGTCAAACTGATCGCTCACATTTCAAAGAATTTTAAGTTCCTAACGACACGGCGCCGAATGCTTTGGCCTCTTTTGAGTGGTAGAAGACTTTGGGTTTTAGGTGTCCCAACGGCTGTAAATCGTATCGTCTAATCTGAGCTCTTACACCTCAGATCCACAAAATCCACTCTCCTCGAGGTGGGGCATGAGCCTACGACCCTTGAACTGCCAGGCGCTACAGACCAACAACTCCACAACCGGCATTCAGCGAGTAGCGCGCGTTTTCGTTATTGACTTCCATGATACACTCACATTTCCAGATGTCGCAGATCCTACTTCCCACTACTTCAATCATGCAAGGGAATGCTTTTTTTCCCGGGGAATCCAATGTTCGCTTCGATCGTGCGCGGAGTGTTTGCAGTCTTGCCGTCACCGTCCTTTCGTTATGGTTATTTTAGGGGAGGCGACCGACAGCTGAGGTCATTTGCGCCATATAGGATAGGTGGATAATTGGGTAATGGTAGGAGTTTTTAGGGAATGGAGGAAGGGTGGAGAGAAACCCGGCGTCGGCATTAGCCTACTCTTAACGAAAGGCGCCAAGGGGACCACGGCTTAACGTCCCATCCGACGGACGGAGTACTGTACTTGAAATGCCCTCCACTAGGCACTCAAGTGGGGATCGGTTTTCCACTGAAAAATCCGCCACTGCCGGGAATTGAACCCGGGCCCTCGGGATGGGAGGCCAGTACTCTAGCCACCACACCAACCCGATCCCCCACCGTCCTTTCGTTGTCGATAATACGCGAACGAGGAAAGGGCCAAGGATAGGCAAGCTGAGCGCGGATTGTTGAGCAGGAGAAAGCGAGGAACATTTCCCCATTCGCGACTAGGAGCGGATTTCGATAGCGTTCTCGCTAGAGAAACAGCGCCAGAGGATGTTGTGGTCTGAGACGAACGTCTCCTCTCGACGCTCGGATACGATTCCAGCAGGCGCGAGGAATGTGTGTACACACTCATACACAACACTCTCTCCCACTATCTGGTAACTTCCATGTGACGACTATGGGCGGCCTGTTGGCGAGTGAGTAAACTAGAAATAGAAGCTTGTGGAAGGGAGACCGATCAGATTATGTGACCCATGAGGCGTGCGCTCCGTACTCTTTATCACTTTCGCCTTACAGAACGAGGAAGGACAGCGTTGCAATCCGTCTCCATTAGTTTTGTTTTTGGCCAATGTACTGGCGCGGGCTCACGTGAACGCCGCAAGTCTCCCGCCGAACCAAATGCTCCGAGATCGAAGACGCACGAATGGGTCTCGATATATGAGAAATACCGCCCACGCAGCCACTCGCAAAAAGATTCACGAGGCGCGGAGAGGAAAATGGCCGCGCCAACAGCACCCAGACGAAAGGGTTAGTGATTGATACGCAGGACCGATCGAGCATTCCTCGCGCTCGGTGGGGGGGAGGGGTTTATTGCGCGAAATGATTCATTAATTGGGAGCACTTTGACTTCCCTTCCCGGAACGCATTCTCGCGAAATGAGGACTCGGGATATAAGCGCGCCGATCCTCGAGCGACAACAGCTTTAAATTACCCACGGCTCGCAGAGCTACTTATGCCCGCAGATGAAAATTCAGATGACGCAGATGCTCATAAAAATCGTGATGTCTTTCGTAGCCGTAGCCGATAGCTTATAAGAAAACATTGTGGGAGACAGAGCGATAAAGAAAGGATTCTTCGCAAAGTAAGATATTCGTATAATCATGCCTCGTATATGAGAATTAGACTTCGCAAATTCAGAACGTGCAAATATTTTGGTGAAGTACTCGCTTCAATTCGAGAGAATAAATCTATTATGGACATCTATTATGGAATCTATGGTGGTTATCTATTATGGAAAAACATTTGAATATGCTGGTTTTTTTCGTTAGGAGCTTAGCATAAATTCTGAAGATAAATAGATGAATAGAATCCGAAGTAGCGTTTGAATATCACATGTAGTTTAATGTTAAAACGGTAATTTATGAAACACTAATTATTGAAGCCATCTTGAGAATTATGTTAGGCGGAAAAAATAATTTAGCTAACAAAATAAGTGACCGAATTCGTTCTTTGAATATCTGCAAGGGGAATTCATTAAGGCTCCCGAGAAAAATATAATAATACCGTAAAAATTTGCAGGGTAGTCTTATAACTCCTGATTCATGAGAGATCAGTTTGGACACAGATTAGATAGGCATTAGTAATATGAAACTCACACTGTTTTTAAGCGCCGCAAGCGTCCTACTTAGCTTAGTTCCGTAAAAATATTTCTATGTTAGATGAATACTAGAAAATATAGGTCACTCTTTACTTGTAAAACAAATATTTTTAATAGAATATTTATTTTCGGTAAACTTAAACGTGGGATTTAAAAATAAATACTGTTAGGTTATGTTGAGGTGGCAGAAATGTGAAGGAGGAAGGAAGGAGAGGTCAGCGAGAGAGAAAATATTTGATTGAGTGGAGCGAATTCGGAAAATGAATTAACTCTTTGCGCATGAACCCACAAATAAAACGCTTTGTTCATCCAGAGATAACAAATTTTCGACCGGGAGCAAATATTTAAACTGAGATTACCCCACTCTTTCTTTACGGCGGTGTGCCAAACCGACCCTTCGGGGGAGCGTTTGTTATCCTTCCGAAGGTCAACCCGGGCCGAAAGGCATGTGATTCTTGGTAGCGGGCCCCGAAAGACCGACCACGTCAAAGCCGTTCATTCGGGGGGGGATTTCGACCACAGCTTCAGCCGCGGGGGATACCCTAAATAGTTTTCCTCGCGTACCATAGAAAAAAGGCTAGGGATTCAAGAAACGCAGATAAAATGGGTCGAGTTAATTTTTTCTCCTTCAGACTCTTTCTTTCTCACAAGGACACAATCGCCTTTTGGGATAGGGCAAACGAACTAATGCTATTGTTGCAACTGATCAATTGTTCGGAAGGAGAAGAGGTGTCTCACAATCAGTTAATTGAATTGTTATTCGTTCAAAATTGATGATCAGTACTTGGGTCTTAGGAGCTCCAACGGCTTTAAGTTATCCTAATAATAATAACCGTCTAACATACGACGGTGTCTTCACTACATCTATTCTCTGGACAGGATTAAAACCAATGAGCCCTGGGTTCTTGAGGATGGAAGTTTCACTCTATTATCTCACGTGTTTACGTAAGTATTAATTTAACAATATCGTGAAATTAAGTCGATATTCGATACTTGTAACACCACCGAGAATCGAGTGGTGTCGAATAATCGACAGGCAATAAAACCCATCCCTAGTCAAAACCAAGGCTTTGTTAAAAGAGCTCCGGCAAAGTTGATTTTCGCAAAACAACAAAAACATCTACGATACGATATTTAATGAATAATATTATCGAACGAGAGACATCGATGCAAGTACGTACATATTGCCCACCACTACTTTCCATGGAGTCGGGATGGAGAGTGGGTCTTCAACTGCAACCCATGTAGGATGAGGTACGCATGACGAGAAAAGCCCCTTTCATGTCAGTCAGGGACTGGAGTAGTTGTTCACCCCATTCCCTAACGGCCCATGTCAAGGCCCTCTCTCTCCCTTATCACACTCGATGTGATTGGCACCGCAGGGTGCGTGACACACGGTCTCGGGGAGCGAATGTGCTGACCAGCTGAAATGAGGGCGACGGAGCGAGACTGACCTACTTGTTTCCCGTGCAAACATCTTGCCTTCCATTCCCTGACCGATGACTCCTCTCGGGTGCTTAGGCAGGGTTTTCTTCCCCGTAAGGGTCGGACCACTACGCAAACGGGGTCGGGGACGTGGAACACGTAAGGAACTTCGGCGTAGAAACCCTGGGATATATCCTGGAAAGGAATCAGGGCGAAAAAAGCGATGTGGAGTACAACTGACACGGTTGCACTCCACGGATACAACTGACACATGTGCACTCCAATTTTCCTGTGGTGGCCGATTCAGAAGTACAGAGCGTGGGTTGAAATTTGACTTCCTAGAGGATAAGGAGCAAAACATTTTGAATCAAGAGAGAAAATTCTAATTTCTGAAATATTTTTGAGAATTTAGAATTTTTTCTCTCGGGCTCTTTTTTTAAAGAATTATGCATGAAGCATTAAAATATTTTTTCACCAAAAAAAAATATCTTTAGTTTTTCTCTACTATCAATTCTGAATTCCGAACGTTTCCCAAATGGCATATTACAATAGTTCCTAAGTTTGTAGATCAAGATTCGGCAGTTCATGGACACCTCAAGTGATATCTATTCTTTCTCTCACTATGAAAAAAATAATTCTTTAAATCACGCTTTTTTGGACCTTTACGGCATGAATAATCGGTTGCAACATCACAGATCACTTCATATCTTGCACTTCACTGATAACGCCGAGAGCCGTTGTCACTCACTAGAAGTCCACATGCCAGACTTTATACGTACGATATAGTTTCTCGAACCATAATAATAGACTGTAAGAAAAAAATTGCCGCCCAAATCTCTGCCGAGGACTCTGAATGTGTTCTTATCTCTCGATAAGTCATGCGTAACATTAACACTATCATGCATTTTTTTAACAGCAAAGCAAAGAAGCACCAGTCGGAACATTTCAAAAGCAGTACGTTACATCATCGATGACAGGATCAAGCAAGTTTCGACTTTATAGAGTGATAAATCGTTGGGAATGATGAAGAACTGTTTAAAAAACGGTTAGATCGAATTCAGATTTTTAGCTACAGATTCATCAAGACTTTTTATATTATCTGATTAGTAATACACCGCAGTACATTAAAAACATAGTAGACCTAATTGAAGCTTCCAGTACGAGTAAATTCTTGGTAAAAATTAAATCCCCTTTGAGTACATTCCACGATCATATTTTGCCTTCGGCAATTCATTTTTAGGAATTGCAAGACATTTTCAAGTTATATGATGTACGTGACGGCCACTAGCTGAGCAGGAATATTCATTCTCCCATAGTATTTCCCCCCCTCCGCTCTATCTCGTAATCATTCGCACAGGTGCAACTCTGATTCGTCGCCACCCACGCACGAACCTATTCAGAAACGTCAGATTCGATCGATTGGGTCGTCAAAATCCGTCCGAAAATCCCACGGCGACCGTATCTTCTTCTTTTTTTCCCTTCTCCTCTCCATCCCCAGGCCATCATTACGAACGAGATATTCCAACCCCTCCAAAACCCTTAGCGATCCCCTCCGAGATGACGCGACTGAAGTTTCCGGGAATTAGTCCACGGGGTCATATTCGTGAAGATGTTGTCTTTCTCTCTCTCTCACCTATTCGATGAACCCGCCAAACTAAACATGTCTACGTCGGAGAGGATGTTTATCTTTTTCAGAAAGAAGGGGGAGAATTTTGCACACACGAGACGGAGAGGATAAATTTAATTTCCGATATCCGACGATCTAAAAATAGGAGGAGTGCGCCGGGAAAATTGCAAACTTAAACAAAATAAAAAGTGGGATCTGAAGGTGAGAATGCTTATCGAAGGAGTTAATTGTTAGTGCCGACTTCTTTCTACAGTTTGTTCTCCTCAAGGTATGCTTATAAAGAATTGTTTGCAAATAAAGATACCGCAAGGGAAAAGACTAAAGCTCGCCAAAAACTACACCTAAGTGAGAATACGAGTTCAGGTAGCTAAGATAACTAATAAAAGAGTGAAATTCCTTTCTGCCTCATTGAAACTTAGTAAAAGCATCACGCTGAATCTTTATAGCTAACATCTTCTCACGAGCTGAAGTAAATAGCTGGCCACGTCGGTATAGCTATGAAAGAGAGTTATGAAAAATGGCCCTAAAGATATCTTCTCGGGGAATTTCCCGAAAAAACTGCTATTTGGTATTATTTCTTTCCTCAAAGACACAATCATCCACGAGTCATTGATAGTGATCGAAATATTTTTTTCACAGTCCGTGATGGAATGACCAAAGCAAAAAATGAACATAGCGTGACAAAAAATTTTACGCTAAAGCTCCGTTTTGGTTTCCTGAACTTGAGCATGAAAAAACGATAGTGCGACCTTTTTTCGTCACTTAATTGTGGTTAACTGAAAAGGCGGAGCTCTAAAAAAGTTAATATCGGAAGAAAAACTCCATTGGCCGTAATATTTAACGCAAAAAACGTGGTGAGGAAGGGGAGTTGGGGGGAGAATTTAACCTGCCAATGATTCACGCAACCAGGCAGACAATCAACACGCATTATAAAACACTCAATCCGTGGTTATCAGCGGAAAAATGAATCTCTCGTCAGTGACACCCACGGACTACGAACACTTAACCCTTAATGATTCCTCCACGAGTATTTCAGGGAACCAGGGAAACCCTATGTGGGTATCTACATTTACTCCTGAGGTTGTCATGAAGAAAGATATAATGTATGTCTTACAAGGTTCCGCAGTGTTCCTATTCCAAAGTGTACCATAAGGAAACTTCAAAATAAGTTTCCTTGGAGTGATTGCCGACACAATTCTTGAATTTAAAATCGGTAAAAAGTCTACGATGCATGTACTCCGCAAAGTCGCTGCTACTGACTTGCCTTTAAAAATTCCATACCACAATTTTCCGAATATTTTAAGTTTTATCTTTCACACGCAGGCGCACAGGGACTTGCGTTAAGCGTTCATGATTCAAGACGCTGAAGATGACGGTCAGACAAAAATGTTCAACACTTAAGTAAATTTCACGTTCTCTTCGAAGAAATGTGAACTACTCCATTCTAGGATCTCGAAAAGAAAAATGAACTTCGCAATGGGGTCGTTTACTCGGAACCGAAATCGCAATTTTGTACACGAAATCGTTAGATGGCAACGAAAAAAGAATTTTAGTGAAAAAATTAATCTTCTAACTACAAACATTCACTCATAAATCAAAAATTAAAATAAACAAAAGGTGACGCCGACCGAAAAAGCTGTTTTGATATAATTGACGTCATTTTCCTCCCGTCCTTGACTGCTTTTAGGGGAAGGGTAGGGAGTGGAGGGGGTTCTCGGAAGGTCTGCTCGCACAGATGCTGTCGCAACTGCTCCTATTGGGAGAGCCAGCTGTTTTCCCCCATTTCGATAAGGCAAAGTAGCTTCGCGGGCTCAGTTGTGATTGGACGAAGTCGATGTACGTCAGAGGTTTCACCACGCCCACTTTTCCGAAAGGGTTAAAAACATGTTTTTCGCCGCTTTTACCTCAAGAAATAATTGACGGATCAAAAAACGGAAAAATAAGGGTCTTTTTATTTTACAAACTCTATCAGATTCGGCAATAAAAAAATATGGTAAACGACCCTATTGTTCTGCGGCGCGTGAAACATTAGCATTGAACAAGTTACATACCAGCCAGGAATTCGATATTCTGTTTGTGTGAGTGGAATGCCAAAGGGAAGAGAACATTCGATTCGCGATTGATACGGCAACTATGCTATTCTTACCGAGTGAGTCTCAGGTCGACTGTATGATGCTGGGAACTGCCATAATTTCGCCCTCCAATCGAAGTTAGCGTGCTCCGCATCCAATGTGCAATCATATTCATGGAAATAATTAAAATCTGAGAGCGTAGAGGAAAAGATGATATTTCTGGCATAGCGAATTATGGTTTTAATCTAAAAAAATGAAATTTTACAACGGCTTACTAGCCGCGACCGGTTTCTTCGAACAGTCGACATCATCAGCGATGTCGGCGTCTATTCGATGTGATCAGTAGTGTAAAATAATCCAATGTGAAATCTACAAAATTAATTTTCCTACGATAATGAAGCTTTACAAAGTCGAGCCTGGAACCACCGAATTAATTCTAATTGCATAACTTCCAAACTAATGATCCTAGTGCCGATCGGAAAGAGAGAAAAAAACGGCAAGTGGAATTATCACTTCTTCATTATTTAGGCGCATTCTATCGGACATTTGTACCTATTAGTGACAACTTCTTAGTTTCATAAATCAACCCTACAGCCAGAAAATGCATCTTTCACATAAGTTCTTAAAAGGATGGAATAGATTACGAATGGAAACTAAAATATCCCACTGAAAGCTGGAGTTCACTATGAGTAATTGTACGTAATTTGTCCTCAAAGACAACGTCACGATTACTGTGATTACTCTACAGTGTACAGTATTTTGTGATTGTAGACGGAGAATGACTGTTAAGCTGCTAAATATGGTATTTCATTGTGTAACCTCCTTTTTTTGACTTGTATTGTATTGCAATAGTATTTTTGAGAGTGGTGAATTATTGCCTTAGTGGCTGCCGCACTCAAGTATGAAATCAAAACCTGTAATCTTGTTTTATGAATAATTCGATTAAAAAAACTTAGCTGAGGATTCAAAATTTTTTCGATGATACTCAAATTGAGAGTTAATCTTTTAAATAAATTTTAAGATAATATTTTCAGTGATGACGTTAAAAATATTTTGCGAACCCCAACTTACTATGATAGACTGGACCATAATCACAAAATAAGATAAATTGATTGTCGAACTGACCGATTCAAAATGTCCTTTTTTCCTCGTACAATTAGGGATATGGATATCGGTAAATATATCCAATACGAATGGATAGCATAGGTAGTTGATGTTGGTATAAGCACTTTAAGCTAACCCAACTAACGGTATTATATTGCATGCTTGCTTTGCTATTTTTATCTTCTTTGAAAATTGAAGTCTAGACTAGTACCTATATTATAACTAATCCTTTTTTATTCATGATACGTAGTGCATGATTGTTGAGAATTCACCCCGTGCCACACACCTTTATGGTGGCTGGCAGGGTATCATGCAGATGTAGAAATACGAATGTTTAATTCCGATTATCTGCGATGCTTGAAGCGTAGAATCGATCGAGAGGATGTTGTATCCATCACGCGTTTCCGCGACGCCAATGTGTTTTCCTCCGAGGAACCAATCAATTGAAAAACCTATCAAGAACATTCCGTGACCTTTTCCTATCTTTTCGATAGATAAACGGCTGTCGGCTACAACGGAAAGAAGACCGCTTTTCTCCCGAACAAATGCCCCATTGGGTCATCGGAGGAAAGAGAATGGGCGGAAGAACGACCAAGTAACCCCATATCCATTAAAACCAATCAAGAACGAATAGCTGACAAAGGTCAAAACACATTTCAACCTTTTATTGGCGAGAGAGCAATACTCCCTTTGAATAACGTTACGATGGGAAGTTGAAATTCACCACTTAACCTCATCCCACTTTCAGGAAGTTCTTTAGACTTTGGATCATTTTTCAACCATGATTAAGAAAGTTATCCCTCCAAAGGAAAGACTGGATTATGGCCCGAGGAAATATGGAAGGAGAATTGAGGGGAGAGGAAGATACAGCGCGAACTCGCGAGAAAAGGGTGTTGGGCGTGATGCCATGGCGAATGTTTCAATTCTCGTTGGCACTCGGAACGGAAATAAATTCGGACGCACTCCATGAGCGGAGGGATCGTTCCAAGAAGGTTTCGTGGGATAGAAGGACTCGCAACCAAATGACTCGGATAAATCCATCTTCGACCGTGGGCCACTTTTTCCTCTTCCAAACCATTTCGTGAAAAATAAGGACCGCTCTAACTGAGTGGTGACGCGGTTATGGGAATCTGGGAGCCATCGAAATCGGACGTGCGCGCATTTCGCGCTCGTAAGGGTTTTCTTTTACTGCATACCTACGTGGTCATGGCACGAGGACAGATTTACACGCATCCGCGGTCGTAATTCAGTGCTCAAGGGCGGAGGTTCAAGGAGAGACGAAGCGAATGGATGACGCGGAACTTGGCCACTTTTTTGATGCGATAATCATGTCATTGTTGCGACAAAACTTTCTTCGTTCCACTCAACACCGATTTAACTTCAGGAGGGCATTTTTCACCCCCAACAGACGCCTATTCCCGAACGCTGATTTTCAAGGCCAAGGCCACAGCAACGGGTGGAAAAACTTTAGTTTTGACAACAGAGTTCGTTGTTTTTCCCTCGAACGAATCTTAAATAAAGCACGTCAAACATGTGTTTTCGTGAGATTTTAGAAAACAATATTTGCTCAGAGAGCGTAGATAATATGCGGGATGAGTTGCTGCCAAAATTCAATGTAATCTTACATTATAACTGACCTTCCTCTAAACAAGCACTGAATTATTTCCATCAGAACAAAATTTCATAATTCACCCCGCTGAAAGGCTAAAATAATCAGAGAGCGATGCTATTTTACCAATTAGACCTTTATCTGGGAATTCATAATGGCAAGTGTTATAATGAAAAAATGACATGACATACAGAAAAAAATATTTGAACAAGCACGAAAAAATTTAGATGCGACTAGACTCAGGTACGGAAATCTAGCACGTAATTGCATTTACGTGCTAGATTTTCGTACCATGGTAAGGTTACATTCCTTACCATGGATTTATATATCCATGGTAAGGAATACCTCCGGGAAAATACGGCGAAGGGAAATGATAATACCCTTCCTTAGGTTAATAATACTAGTTTTGTCACACATCACATCCAATTACCATTTGATAGTCGCATATACTTTCAGATGAAGAAGATTGTATTCCAAGATGCCCCTTCCACAAATTGGCGTATAATGAGGCATAATTTTAATATGAACTCTATAGTGATCTGAGGACATCCTGAAAATGGCGCATTTTCAGGAAGTTGGAAATCGACTATAACTCGTGTATTGAAAAAAAACTAATTCCCAGAGACTGCAAGGAGATCTGACTGCAAGGAGACCTGACCGCGCAGAATCAATATCGAAAAGTGCTCAGCTGGGTCAGCATAATTGAAGAACGGAAATGAAATAAATAAATAAAGGGGAATAGCTCTACGGCCTCTATAGATCAACAGTTCAAAAGGGGTTCTCCAATGGCCGTAAAAAGCCATTTTACGGCCATTGGAGAACCCCTTTTGAACTGTTGAAGGGAAATGAAATAATATATTCTGCTGAAATGAAATATTCTCCTAGAAATCCAAATTTATAGGACCTGAAAATTTGAATATTACATGGCAGTAGTTATAAGACTCAAATTGACAACGAACGCATGTAATCGCAATGAAATAAAAACAAGATATTATCACTGGCATTTAGAATGAATATTCAGAGTAAAAAGGTACATTCTTGAAGAATTCGACGGCCCCGCTATTCCACTAACGACTAATTCCAAGGCATTTGTTTAACCCGGACACTTAAAAAGAATTTTAAGTTTCCATAGGCGTGCTATCTTATCTACGGCAGAACTTAAAAAGCAAAATTGGCTCTTTGGCACAACATTGAACAGGACAAGTGTGAGCGACGTACGCAAATGGGCCTGATATACATACATGTAAGCTCTAAGTTGGGAGTTTCGGCTCATTGCAAAAGCAGGAGAACCTATTTCTATACATTTTTCATCTGTATCCACGCAATACCCTGCAATCCACCGCCAGGGTGTGTGGAAGGGGGTGAAGATCACCAAACATGCACTAATTACATGCAACTAGTCAACGTTTTCTAACGTGCAGGCTAGCGCTTCGACAGTAGTTTATTTGGACAGGATGACACAATGCTGCTGGAATGAAGTAAAATTGAATGGGGACAAAAAAGCATTTAAAATCGAATTTTGTAAGCAGAACAACAAACTTAAAATCCATAAATAAAAACTATTTTTTTACGTGATCATTAGCATTATTGCTATTTAAATGCACCCCACTGAAAATATTCGATCAAAAACTAGCCTTTAATTCATGAAGAAACGACTTTAAAGTGAAACATATGGGCCATAGTTTAAACAGTTTTAGAAAAATGTTTTGCCAACAAAATAATTTCATTTGTCAAGAACAGAAAAAACGGGATAAAAAATATTAACTGACAATATCAACTACATCGTTTATTAGCATGTTTACTCCAGTCGTAACTACACACTACAAAGAGGCTACGATGCTCAAGAGCAGTGGATCCTAACATTTTAAACCTCGCGTCCCCATTTTCATCCTCAGGTAAACGAAGACCCAGCAAAAGACATGGTATGTTCAGTTTTTTTCGACTTTTATTCGTTTCTAGTCAAATACTCACGTTGTACACGTACTTTTATAAGATATCCTCGCAGAAGTTAAGGGTGAGGAGCGTAATTCAACCCAGATGAGTACCATAGAGAAGACAAAGTCCTACTATTGAGAAGTTTCTCACAGGTCTAGAATAATTCCTCTTGGGGTAATCTTTGAATTCGTATGGTCCAGATGAATAGACAACAATGTTATTGAGGAGTCAAATTTAAGATAGGGAAGCATTTTCAAGCATTGCCAAAGTAACTAAAAGTTTAAAAACGAGATGAGACGAGAAAAGAATTCCATCCAAAAGACCGTCCCTCTTCGACCGCTCGTGAGAAAGTGAGATAAATATGTCACGACAACGGAATTAGAATGGGGATATAAACAGCCATTCCGAAGAACACGTGCCAATCTCTCTACCGTTAAAACTTTCTCGAAGAGCCTCGGGCACCATATTAATATCTTGGCTTCGTGTTTTCCGTCTTTCTTTGTCAAAACGATATGGAAGGTAGGCATTCGAGTCAAATAAACAAGACGCCATTCAAATAGATCCATGATCCAAAGTTGGGGCTTCATGTTAGAGTTCTATTACTTGGAATAGTTATTTCAGCTGGTTAAGTTTACTCAAGCTTCTCTTCGGTCAAAATTTTTACATTTATCACCTTGAGCCACTTGGCTCTTATTCCTGGTTACTGACAAATTTGAAGGGTTACCATTTGATGCTCAACAGGCAGAAGGATTGATCAGGGATGAAGACCAGGGATTTCAGCTTTCTGGTATATCTGCTGTGATAGCCAAAGAGGTCGATGCTATTTCATGGCATTACGGGTAATTTTTTAAAAATTAGAGCTATCACATACACTTACTGATGTGATTTAAACAGAATGACAGTTTCACTTGTCTTTGAGTACCTATCTCTTCGTTCATAATATTTTCGGGTACCTCGAAAGATTTTGGTTAAAGTTTCGCGAAGGAAATTCGGGTAACTTTTGATCCTAATGTGTACGTTTCCGACTGTTTACGACAAGAAAACACGTGTTTTCCGAGTGCTCGGAACACAAACCATTATCTATACTAACAGATGGAGTACACAAGGGTATCAAGAACTGCGTACTTGACTACGAACTGAAACACAGCGCTCTTTTCGGGGATGAACGACTACCGCCAAGCAATACACGGTTTCGCCCCGAGAAGCGCATGTATGCACAACTTTTCAACTAGGGTTCCTTTGTCGGCATGCTTGATTACATTCCCAACATATACCCTTCGATAATTATTCTTCGCTAAATCTGTCTGTCCTGATCAATCGGAAAGGATATCTGAAAGTTTTGTCATTTCAATCATAGTGTCTTTACCGAGTTCCATCCTGTAATTTCCCTGGAGACACTTCCATTCTCGTATCAGATTAGGAAAATTGGTGTTCATTATCACAGCACGGGCACCGTCGTTTTATTATCGGGAGACTTTACGCAGAATTTGTCAGATTGACAGCGGTCACTAACACCTTAGAAGATGACAGCTATTGTGCAGGTTCATAGGCAGAATTTAAGGATTTTTTCAAAGATAAAATAACACTACGATCTCTAATATGATTTGTATTTGCCACAATATGAGGAAAAATGCATTTTAGAATGCCTTTTTGTTACTCGTTTACATACCTACCTATTTTGGCAAATGTTCTGGCGGAAACTATGTGATTCATAACTTAGAGATGGTATTTATAGACTTCGTTATATTCACATCAATTCCATACGTAGGTGATATTTTTATAACTTGTCGTCAATTGACTTTAAACTAAGCCATGCAATCTAAATCTTTAAGTTCGACGTAACACTAATTTTAGATGAAAATAACAAAATAAAACTAGAACGTGAAAAATTAGTCAAGATGACATTTAAGCAATATCTCAGGGAAACATAAATGAGATTCTATACGTTTAGGGCGAAATACTAATTACAAAGCAGTAAACAACTCAGATACTTCGACAAAACGAATTAAAGAAGTTTTAAAAACACTTGCTTGAGAGATTACTTGCAAACGAACTCTTTAATATCACCGTCACGTCTTGAAAAAAGATTAAGCACCGAACAAAAACATTTGCTTACGACATTATTAATTACACGACCTCTCATACGAAATAAATTTCATCCAACCTTCAAAACACCTAAACTTCAAGTTGTACTTTTATTATGATTGCACAATAAACTGGCTACTATTATCGGTAAGAGAGAAGTCAATTTAACGATTTCCAACCTTATACTTCGCGTAGCACTGAAACAGCAAACACTTAACTCAAGGGGAGTTGAAACTCGTCACCCTTGAATCAAGAAAGACAGCGCTTGAACCATTCATGTCAGCGCAGAAGTTTTACTCTCGAAGGATTATTCAAAATTCGCTGAAGTAAAGAGGTTTCGGCCGAATGAATCTCTCTTTTCCGTCCTTCAATTTTAAATGCGACCTTTCCGCCCGGTGGGTAAACATTACCCAAGGACCCGAGTCGACTCTCAGCTGTGGTGAGAGAGAAAGTTAAGTCATTCCTCCGTAAGATGACTACGTGAGACCCAGAGCATCGCCGTTGCCGAGTGACTTGCGATAGACGACTGGCTGACAGGCTTTTAAACCAAGGATTCTGGGCGATGCCCAGGGGAGAGGAGGGGGGAAGGACAACAAGCGCCGCACTGACTGCATGGTCCGTTGACCTCAAATCGCGTCAGTCGTTATCACCAGGTCGCCTATTCCCCTTCACGTCTCTCATTATCCTATTCGATCTGAAGAGGCATTTCCCCTTCTCCCTCTCTCTTCGCTCATCTTGACTCAATTATTCGCTTCCACCCTTCCATTTGTCTCTCTGACATTTGACTCGAATTACGACCCCGCTTTCCTCTCCTCTTTTCCTTTCCCACTAAGTCACCCACGGAATCAAATGTAGGATAGAAGGATAATTGGTCCTAGTTTCCGTTGATGTGATCGCACGTGTGGGGCACGTGCTCGTTTAAAGCTCCACCGTCCCATTAGTTCGTTCCGACTCGTGTCTGTAATTCAACGAATTCATGGTACATACCTAATTATGACAATATAGTCACAAAATGCTCCCGATATACGCTAAATATGCATAGGTATACATGTTTCGATGATACTGCATAACATGATAGGTTGTATCCAAGGAATGAAGAATGTGCTGGTGTCGGCATCACGGCTGATTTGAGCAGCAAGATTGGCCATCTTGGTAGGGAAAGGACATTACGTGCTTGCCCCTCGCGATGCTCGTGGATAAAGTTGTTTTTGCACGCAGTAAAACTTCTTAGTACTGCAAATAAGATGCTGAATAATGGAATGCATTTTTAAAAGCCATCGAATAAACGGTGGCAATTAGGTAAGCACGCAAAAAAGCGTCAAATACGGAGGTTTAACGCTCCAAATTCGAGTAAATAAACCAGTTTTTAATTAATAAACCAGATTTTAGAAATTAAATTAACTCTCAAGAGATTCAACTGAATTAATACCTCCCTTAAAGAGCCTTAGGAAGATTACCAGACGCCGCTGCAATGAACTTGGGGTACGATTTCATCTGAGGTACGATTCGGATATGAATAATGGAATGCATTTTTAAAAGCTGTCAAATAAACGGTGACAAGAGTGCAAAGAGGCTAAAAAGCCTCAAATACGTAAGTTTAGCACTCTAAGTTCAAACCAGTTTTTAGAAATAAAATTAAATCCCAAGAGAGTCAATTGAATTAATACCTCCTGTAAAGATACTTAGGAGGATTAGCAAACGCCGCTGCAATGTTATCATACGATTTCATTATTATTTGTGTTTTAAGACACATACAGTCTCCATACGAAGTAATAGAAAACGCAATTTTGTGCCGAGAAGGAGAGACTTCACCATTACTAAGTACAACCATTTGCCATTTGTAGATTAGCATGCGCATGACGCCTTCAGTTCTAACCTCCTTGGCTGTATGTAGGCTGACACCGATGATTGTTCGAATGGAGAGATCGCCCCGCTCCCAGCACCACGCCCTGCAACACTTTTCATATCCAAGATGAAGACGACACAGCAGCTGTCCAGTACAGCTTCACTGTCTTCTGTCACCAGCCCTTTGTGCTGCTAAACTGTTATCTGAAATGCTGATCTGACTACAATGCTATGCAGATCAATGATCTGACTACAATGCTCTGCAGATCAATGATCTGACTACATTTTGCTACGAATACTTAGGAATATCTCCCGAGATTAAACCCTATACCCTTTCGAATTGCGTACAGATTAAACCTTCAAACGACTGATAGGATTTAGTGCTTTCTTGGCGCATTATCTGGGTGAAAGTTTCACAGGTTCTGTACTGGGATTTATCCTTCAGGACCGACGTGTCGCGGTTTCGTCACGGTTTCGAGTGACAACTCGTCCACCTTTAAAAGTCACATGAAACGGGAAAACAAATCATTTCTGGGATAATGATCTCGTGAAGTTTGGAAATTATTTTGTTCGACTCTGATATCTCCGCTGGACATGGGGGGCGATTCTGTAGAGTCGAAAGAAATTCGGCTCTTACGAGAGCTGTGGCTCACCGGGTAGAATGATACGCGACCGTTCACCGCCGTAGATGTGAAAGGATTAATCGATACCTAGAATTACATGCGTTCTCAACTTGTATTCCACGCGAAATAGATAAAAACTTCGTCTGCTGCTATCGCAGCTACGACAGCCGTCCACCATGATCGCAGCGCCTGCTCGCCAGCAAATGTGTGGAGACCGATTATGAACGAATTGATCCACAAAACGATCCGACTCCGTAGCCGTGACCCGGGACGACCGTCCCATAATCAAGACTCGCACTACCAACTATGACGCTTATTCCATATATGGGTTTAGTTGTGACGTTGAAATCTCGAATTTGACTTCACAGAATCGCCCCCAAGGAGTAGCCAGAGTTCTGATGAACCACTCTTGGATTATCGCCACGTTTCACAGTTCACTAAATATCGTTTGGAGACAATACACTAGATATTTTTCGTTCATGCCAGCAACGGGACTCGATATATTTCTTCAACAGACGAACGGGCTACCCACGAGCTATATTCAGGCCGACTTAAATAAAAACCTTTCTGTTGCACTTTAATCATTACCCATTTTACTGGAGTTCAGTTTAAAGAAAAACGTAAGTTTCACCGGGTTCATGTCAATAAGCATACATTCTTCTTCGACGTATCGATATAAATTAAAATGGTGCTGACTTGCCCCAACCTCGATTTCTTCGAGGTTTTCACTCAATTCACTCGTGCCGTAATGAGGACTACGATCCCCAATTAAAATAAAAATTCTCTTTCGATATTTTGACCTCTAAATCTTTTTCCTCTTGGGTCCATAAGCAAAAACAGAAATTTCCACGTCTGATTGTATAAGAATTCGATAAAGTCTCCTGGAAAACGATGAAGACTGTCGTCTCCTGGCTTAATGGAGGGGTAATGAGCTGAGTGAGCCGATTGCCGGGCAAATTTCCAAGCCAGAGGAAGCTAAAAGTTTACTTGAATATAATACGAAAAGAATAATAAATTTTACCACCACAGAGCATCTCTTAAAAGTTCATACGTCAGGTGAGATAAAATAAAAATAATAGGCACTGGACGCACGCACTTTTCGTATTATGTTACTACTGAGACAGTAGAATTTATCAGGACGAGACTATGGCCATTAAAAACGAAAGTTACAAAATGAGGCTTCCAATCCAACTTTAAAGGGTCCTTTGTTTCGAGCCTGCTTATTTAACTTGAAAGCTTTAAACACAAACAATTTCAAATCCAACTCTGAACAAAGGTTTAGGGCATAAATCAGTTATTCTACACGCCAAATTTGTCTTTTGCAAATAATGGTTGGCATTTATCGAGCACGATTCCTTCAATGCCGGCAACATATGTAAATGAAACTACTGCCATGTTAAATTGTGGAACTATAATATTGTAGATTTTAAAGAGGGGCGAAGTTTCACCTATTACGTCACGAAAATATATGCTTTTCGCCACGTAACATGACTCACAAACAATAATTTGTTTTCACCTTAATTGGATTTTCGTTGGCTACACAAAAACTAAATGATATTCGATTGAAAATGATGCTATCCTTTTCATGCAAGGATACGCACAGCCTACTAGTCACAAATTAAACAAGTTACACTCGCAATATATTAAAATAGATTGCGACACTAAATCGATTCTGGCTCGAATGCGCCTAAAAAGCACTAGATGCGAATCCAATTTCACCTCAAATGATATCAATAGCGTATTTGATATTAGCCCACTGTGATAGCCATACATTATTTGCCACACAACCATCGAGCGAACAACATTGAACGGAAAAACATAGCATCAGCACACGATGGCACTCATTCCATAACACGGTTCATTATTGTATATGACAACTCGATCGCTAGGATCGTATGGAGGTGATTTCGCAATTAAAATCACAAATCAACACCACAGGCAACAATTATCCACGCACCTCTGCCTTCATTACTATGTAATTCGTTTCTGCAAATACGAAATAACATCCAGGGAATTAAATTCTCTGTTTCTTTTCTTTCTGAAATAGATCTGCCCTGAAACCCCTTTCCCTCTGGCGACGTATTTTATTTCTGTCGAGATGTTGGGCCACATTTTAACACCCACCGGTCTCTTCACCCTCTATATCCTAAGGAAGCTGACATATATTTCCGGCCGGTACGTGAAAGGATGTTTGAGCTAGAAATCGTAGAAAACCGATGTTAAGGAAAGCACCAGGAAGAAAGTTACGCAATGGTCTCCACGTGCGGAGAATTCAACCGGTCTCAATGGGATTGGATTAATGCTATTTGACTCAATGTAATGAAATCAATATTTCAAGCAGCTGTATTAGGGATCATCCGTACGTTATCATTAATATTCCACTTATATACCCCTTTCCCATCTAAATTACGCAACACTACCAATTACCTCCCTCTTTTTTGTGAATGATAACACATTCACAAAAAACTTCATAAATGCTAAATTCAAACAATAGCAGAATTTACGAACCCGGAACTCTTAAGGTGAATGCATTTATTCCCTTTGGAAATTCTGCTTTGTGCTTTATCTATGTCTACCTTATTCATTTCTCAAATTTATTATTTATTCACTGCTTATCACTTTTATCCTGATTATCGGTCGAAAAAAAAATGAAATTATGATGTATCTTTCTCTTAACGTATCAGAAGACCGGGACCCCGTTGATGTCAGAAACGCATCGTAGCGGCCGACTCAACTTTTTCTTTAGCATTACGTAATATATGGACGGCTTCTTAAAATAAAATAATAGAAAAAGCATGCGTGTCGACATCACACGATATCCACCTATTCAAGGAGAGGACTATTTACTGTGAGTCGTCTGATTCCATGCCGACGGGAGAACTGTGAGGACGGCATACTCCCAACCCCCAATTTTATATTCCGTCACTCCTCTTCCATGTCCAAATCTCTCTCTCTCTCACTCTTTTTTTCTTTCTCTCGCAAATTCCCTTCCTCTCCACTTCCATCCGAGCGTGGGATCCTTTTCCTTCCTCGACTGGATTCTTTCTCGTTCTTTTCTCTGGACCAAACCGGGTCAAGGCGGCGTGCGAAGGAACGGAAGGGCGTCGTGCGTTTGAGTCCGAGTTCTTCAACTCGATTGTGGTCCCCCGCGAGACAGGCCGAGCAGGAATTGGGAAGGGGATCCCCATCGAAAGGACGCTGAAGCGTGTGCCGTATCCTGTCGCACGTTCCAGAAATGCAAGTCCCCGCGAGGAATGCGCCGGCTGGGCGAAAATGATCCGCCTCCGTCTGCGCGTGTTTACGGGCGAAGCGAAATTATGCTGCCATGTACTCTTCGGGAGTAAAAAACAAAGTCCTGGCGATCATGTGTTGCTTCCCAAATAAAATGACAGTCCCATGTCCACTGGACGAATTTTATGTCCAAATGATTCGAAACTGGCATCGCATTACATTCGTTGTCCGTTACAAACGGCTTTCCATCTTTCAGGCAGAAAGGAGCTAGACAATAAACTGATACAGCTCAGAAGAATATCCATGTATTTGGTCACTGATTGTGGGATAAATTCCACGATTGATCCTTGAGTACAACTATCTCTGCACAATTTCTTCAGTGATCACTTGTTTACATCCCATGTCGTCATATAAAAACAAACAACATGTCCACACACTGATAATCGTATGAAAAGACGGAACGTAACTTTATGAACACTCTGAAGAATCTTGAGAGAGGGGAGTCAGCTCCGGATGCTTTCCATACCGATGAAAATACGCCAATAAAGTAAATTTAGAAGGTTTAATGAATCTAATTAGGGAGTCAATTCCTTCAAATTTTTGTGGTAAAACGCATACACCTTCATTCTTTTGCATCAAAATTGTACAAATTGATACCTACAGTGATAATATTAAGCATAATAAATGAAGTGATGCCAATAATTTGTAGACCATTTTTCCTTCAAGTTCAAATTTTTTGGATAAGATAAAACAGTGAATCAGAAACAAGTGATACAAACTGTAAATAATCTCAGAAATAAAGAAATTTCAAAATAAGCAATAGGACCTAAGAAATCGAATGAAAAACACCACCACTGGATTCGTGAGTTAATGATCAACCAGAAGCTAGACAATCTGGGGTTTTGAATACGCTCCTAAAATGGGATAAAGATTTTCATTCGAAAGTAAAGATGATTTTTAAAGAGTGCAACACTCTTGGAACGTAAATCCCGCAGGCTTTGTGGTTCTACTGTATTTTGACACTTTTCGCGGTCACAAAAAAGCTTGTGGGATGAAAATCCAGCATGCAGTTTTAATACGTTATTTAATTATAGAAATATAAATATAAAATCATAATTATGGAAATTCTCTCCTATAGTACTCTGTTCCGCATCTGCGTTATTGTTTATTATTTTTAATGCTGCTCCATATTGAAGACCAGAACCAAAGGCAAGTATTACGAAGAAAGGAAAAATATTAAAGGTGGAAGGAACGAACGGAGAGCTGAGCCCGATGAGTGATGGCCCACAATGATAACGCCATAACCTTCTCTTTCACTAGATGTTCACTCACCATTTTTCCACATCAATTTACGTCAAATAAATGGAGGCAAGCCAGATTATTTTTGAAACACACTTGTTATAGCGAAAAAGAACACATTTGTACTTAAAACCAGTCATATGTAATTATGCATGAAACTTTGCACCGTGGAATTAACATGAACCACACGTAAGTGAGGTTATTCTACAGTGTGGCCTTTTTCATTATGGACTCGCATTAAACTCCTAACGGCCCGATGGAGATCAATGACTTTGTGTTATGGGCCTTTTGCTCTTAACCTTATGTGCCTTTCAAAACAGTGGGTAAGTTAATGGTAGCACCTTCATTAAGTCTATCACAGCATTCAGTTGCTCTTGAATCAAAGCGAGTGAATACTGAGAGGTATAAAGCGATTGGCTGTAAACAATCATCCATTATAGGCAAAATGTTAGTCCGAAAAGTGTGAAGTAGCAGAAATGAAAGACATGAAACTATCAAGGATAGAGCTTGTAATATTCTAAATACAAACTTCTTTCCTATTATTCTCATTAAAATCATAAGATTGGAATTGAAACTCGGAAGAAAGCGATCGCATTAATGTGAAATGCGTTAACACTCTCCGAAATATTAGAGTAAGAAGTAATCAAGGAACAGTTCGATTATGATGATGAAAAATAGGAATTTATGATAAATAAATACATACTAATTCTCGTTGTTTTCTCCTTTAGATTGAATATAAGTGGGTGATGAAATTACAAAGGAAGTTAGGCCAGGTGAGTAATCTATAAGAAAAATCGATCCGATAAATCTTCGGCCATTTTAGAAATTGCATATGATACAATCTTAAAAATCTTAAAATTCTCAATCTTATAATTCAGAAAATTCGTTCAATTTTCCTAGAGTACCATGGTATTTTGGAAGAAAAAATCAAAATAAAATATAAACAGGTAATTTTATAAAATATTTTTCAAGAATACATCAACCTCATTCATTTTAAAAGTAGCGGTACGACGTTAAACGACATACAAGAGCTTGTCATTCAAAGCAGATGCATTTTGAAGTTGATCACTGGAAAAAGCTTTTTTATTTCACACGTATTCCTCTTTGCGTAAATAATTCGGGAGAATAATGCTGTAGGATACACACATGTGCTTAGTAAGTCTTAAATTATTTAAAAAAAACATATTCAGTTGCTGTTAACTGTTTCAGGCATCACGTAGTGGAGGCGAGACATATTAGGTGATTTAGCACTTTTTATGGGACTTTGATTAGGACTTTAGCACTTTTCCACAATATATTTAAAATTATTGTGGAAAAGTGCTGAAGTTTTTTTTACTCACCTAACATATTCAGTTATTTTACGAGAAATAATAAAACTGCAATTTCCTCATTTGTCTTTATCACGTAACCTCATTCACAAAAAAAGAGCACCACATCTTTGAGGGCACTGTGTCTGACTAGCGCGGGACGATAAAGATGGTCATTTCAATTTAGAATCATTTCACGACGAGCTCCGAAATCTCTATGCGACTTTTAGACCTGAATTTCTAGTCAACAGGGACGTATTTATTACCTCTGAGGCCCCCGGCGGGATCTAGAATGAGATCCACAACGTTATAGTCTTGCTACCTGCAGCTTGACATAGAATTTTCCTTGCTTATAAAGACGATACATAATGGGTACAAATAGCTATCATTATTAACACATTCAACCCGGAATATATCTAGTGTGCAATCGTGAAAAACGGAAAGGTTTATCCTCCACATAAATTTGGCCAGTCATTTAAATGTAATTTTAAAATTAGTAAAAAAGATTTTTTGTAACAAAACTCGATAATTTATTAAAGACATGAGTTCGCGTCATTCAGAGAAGTCTTCAGAGAGGTCTTCAGTGAGGTCATTAGAGGGGTCATTAACAGACGCGAATGTCCTTCGGTGTCTTGGCAACGCACCTCGGACGCGCATTCGCGTCCGTCGGGTTGAACGTGTTTTAATACTCTGCTAGTAGGCGCCGGGTTACTTACAACTATATTTACATTTACTCTCTCTTGCGAGGCCCCCGGCTGCCGCCGGCTACGCCATATGGTAAATACGGCCCTGCTCGTCAATGTTCATTAAATTAACTCCAAAGACGCAATCATATGAATTCGTAACCGCGAGAAGTTGTCGGCTCTTCGCAAAATGTTATTTTTCGTGGACTTCAGCCACGCGAGAGTTTACCATTGTCATTTATTTTTAACTCGCTCGTTAAATTTCTAGTGAGGCTAAAGCACTTCACATCCCCGCAGCCAAAGAATGAAAAGCTTTAAATATAAAATTCACCTGCGAGTCTTCCATAGGATAGCAGACAATCGAGCTAATGGTCCATAAAATGAGCGCGAGCGCGCATAAATCTTGAGAGCCTAACAATACCCAACACGTTTCACTGAGGTCGATGATAATTTTAGATACATACACTGTTTCGAGGGCATAGACCTTTCTGAGCACCGAATGAGTTTTGCATGTTTCCACTTCACGCTAAACGTTGCTCTAAGATATGCATGCCACTTTATTTAACGTGCGAGCAAAATAATTTTTTTAAGCAAATTAGCACCTGGAGAAACTTGGAATAAAATACGCTGAACTACAATTGTAAAATAATCATTACTATCAGAGAAAATCGAAGAGTTTCATCTGTTATGCATACAAAAGTTAATTCCGTAAAAACGCTCATTATCACCATAGGAAAAAATACTCCATGTTGCGTGAAGCGAATGGATTCCCTAGTCAGTCTGAATTTTAGCCAATAATGAAAATGATTCTTCACGCCCATGACCCTTGGGCTCTTCTTATCAAATTGGCTATGCGCACAAACTTCTTCTATTGCCACGAGTGAATGACCCAAGCCTAATCCGGAGTTGTTTTTTTAATTCCCTCATACCGCGAGTGAATGATAGCTCAAGGTCTCCAAACATATGGACCGTTGAAAAACATCAATCTGTCATTCATCTGGGGCAATGCATATCCTAACAAAATGTATATTAAGACCTGAACTGCTCCCTCAAAATAAATTCAATTTCTTTATGCATACTCTTCGATATATGTTGATTTAAATTTATAAATACGCTTCGATTAGTTAGAGGCTCGAGTTTACGCAATGGCTGGTTTTTATTTTTCAACATCGTTATATAACTCCTTAATATTTTCATCTTTACCAGATAAGTTCCAAAAATGGACTGACATAGCCTCGAAGTGTACTGAAAATACAGAGCCCGAAAACAAAGTAACTATCCACTCATTTATACTCTCAGCTCAAGTTCGGTACAAAATGCTTTCACTTAAGTTCGGGCACTGGGAGGTAAAAATAACGAATGCTGAATCCCTCATAAAAAAGAAATTAAGCCGGGAGAAATGATCTACCAAGCTATTAAGCTCCGTTACAACAAATAATTTTCGATATTAGGCAGTTTCTTTATTCAAAATCGGAATGATGGAAAATAACTTATCCATAACGGAAGGCTTGAAAAGTTACAGGCAGATCATTACCTCGTCAATTGATAATAATTACAAGAAGTTTGAAATAGGTGGATGAAGGTAATAATAACTATTTGGCTTAGGTATGGTAGCGTCTTGGTACCATAAACATTGTTATGGTATGATTAGGTATGAAATGATTCATCACTCTGCACAATCAGTTTGAGAATCGATATTTGTTACCATCTAAGGCAATTTTTACGTCAGCTGAACTATAGTATATATAGTCAAAATATATTCGTCATATTTTTTTAAAGCGCAGGGCGCAAAGTTCAACTAGGGACAGTTAATGATGTCTGTGTGGGCGGCTCGTTTAAGCTTTATCACAATGAGAACTCCAGCTCTAAGAGCATACAGAAATCCTGAAGCTTTATCTTCCCGAGTCATTTCATGATTCGATATGTCTTCTTTCAGGAGGAAAGAAACCATATCGAATATCCATGCTTAAAAAAATACCCCCTATGATCATCCGTTTGGCGTGGCCTGTACGTAGGAAATATTCTATAAGAACGATACAGTAGCAGCCATAAGTCATTCTTGACAAATATTACCAACTTTTTCATTTAATGAATAATGAAGGGTCCTGATTCTATTTTCCGATTTTGAGAGCTTCGAAAATCTTTAGTACGGGCGTGGATTCCGTGATGAGCACTTGGAAGAGTAATTAAAACATGTCACAAGACTGTTTAGGGAAATAACCTTTTCTCCTTATGACACGCGCAATTAAAGTCCATAAAATTTCGAACTGAAAGGGTAAACATAGTCTAACTCGGCGACAGCCCTTAAGTGTGTTCCAGTGGTAAACAACCTTTAATCTCCTGAGATAAAAAAATTGATATTCCTCCAATAGATTCAACAAACATTACAACATAGTCATTCATATCTATATGAAATGATGTCCCTATATTATGAAATAAACCTCACATAAATACATGCATTAAGCCGACTGATGAACCTGAAAGACATCAGCAATGGGTGCGAGATAGTATGAAGAAGGTTTAACTCCCGTCCAGTATTCTTAAAAATACTTTATCTCAAGTAAGAGCAATGCTCACCTCTTATTACGGTGGATTACAGGGTAAAAGTGAAATGCTGATTAAGATTTCGGTGCAATTAATAGAATATTCATAAAAGAATAAGGAATTCTTTTTAGTGAAATTTTAATTCTCATTCTGTCTTGAAGTACCGGATTTCTGCTCCGTAGATGATTTCTTGTGACTAGCTCTCCCCACCATTGCAGGGAGCATATTCAGGAGTAATGCACGCCTTCACTCATAAGTTGTAATGTACGTACTTCTTAAATCTTCAGGAGCTTCAATACTTCAAAGAATGGAAAGTAGAACGAATAACAACCAACAAAATACAAAACCCCAAATCAAAAGAAGAAATTGATATGCGACAATTTATTTTAATCAGGTATGTACCTATCTCACCCCCCACTGCCGTCAGATCAAGAAAAACACACAGGAATATTTTCATGCATTTAAATTGAAGTAGAAAAACATACTGGTTGAATATATCAAAATAATTTTTGGAATTAAATGTACTTACCGTATATAAAAATACATCCACGCCATCCCTCCAGCATAAAAGTGCTTAGCCGTTTTTTAAAATCATAACAAGTGGTTCACAGGATTGCATGACTGCGATGAAAGTATCATAAATGAAAAGAAAATTAAGGACCTGTTAGAATTCACGACTTTATTGCGCTCTTGGAGGTTTAATGATAACCGGAGTGAAAAATAAATAGATGCTATAAAAGCTCTAGAGAAATGAGTTGCCATCCTCATAAGAAACGAAAAATATTAAGGTGAAATTAGGAAGCTAATGGATGTTATAATTACAAGGCCGTGACGAGATCGACTAAAAAAGCTGCTTCAGAGCCACCGGCAACGACTTTTTTGTGTCTCAGGAGGGCCGCGAGTGACTAGAGGCGAGAAAACCAAGGCAAAACTAATCTGGTTCACAAAAAATAAGAAAAAATCAGAACGAGAATTTCACTACTTTCATTCATTAGCAAACCAAATCACATCATATGGAAAACAATGTACCTCCGAAAAAGGGAATATTTCACTGTGGTGGTTCACATGCATTCATTTTCTACAAGCAAAATGGAAAGTGTTTAATAAATTAAATTACTAAAACTGATGTTCCTATATTTTCGACTTTTAATTTACCTATGTTGAAAAACCGTTCATCCCTTGAAAATGCGTATGCTTGGTGCTCAACCCTCTGGAAATATACTCAGCAATAGAAGACTATATATACAAAAACTATGGACAACTTGAATTATCTACACCGATATTGCACGCAACACAGCTGTACGTATAGCTGTTGAGTGTTGGGTCGGAATATTTTTGATTTCGAGCACTTCCCGTAAACGATGAACTCGATACCAAAAGTTAGATAGTTCTCCCTTGAACAGACGTATTTTAATACCAACTCCAAACATTTCCTCTTGACACCCTCCCATTGATTCTGGCACATGATTCAATCATTACATTTCAGCGAACAAATCAAGTTTTTCACAATGGCATTGAAAGAAAAGAAAGCTAATGCATATACGCACAATGAACTGATTGAGGGACCTGATGTACGGAGCGGGACGGAGTAAGAGGCTTACATTGGGCTGTATGGGAAGAAGAGGCTTTGATTGGAAATGATGGTGGTGCATGATTTCATAACTTTCACTAAGAGCAAAGGGAGGCGAGTAGATTGGAGGTATGGATATATGCATCAGGAAAATAATTGAATAAAAGGATAACGAGAAATGCCTAGCCCTGAAGGAAATAAAGACAAGAAAACTGCTAGAGGGAATTAGGACACAGAATAGGCAGATGGAGGAGACCTGAGCTAATGTGATGCTGAAGGTCAAGATGGAGAGGGAATATTAAGATAGGATAAAACAGCTATTTTAAGACACAGGTGGCGAGAACCACACTCGGAGGAGGACTTAAAAATAGTTGAGAAACAATATGTACTTTGGAGATGTCAAATACTACTTTAGAAATAGGTAATGTCCATCCAAACTTACTTACCGATTATAATGCCAATAATACTCAATGACAATGGGCATGACGACATACTCCACGACTATGATAAATAGTGGCAATAACGAAAATACTCCACGACTCAATATTAGTCGTGGAGTATTTTCGTTCAATCAAATCAAAAATATTCCGACCCAACACTCAACAGCTATACGTACAGCTGTGTTGCGTGCAATATCGGTGTAGATAATTCAAGTTGTCCATAGTTTTTGTATATTTTCTGAATATAACTTTCTGAGAGGAAAGATGCGTATAGAAAATTCTTACCAAATTCAGTATTTGTACTACCAAACAACAAACGAATTCCGGCCACGTAGTGGTTTAAGAACAAACCAATAGCTAATAGACGTACCGATAGTCTATTGATATGATATACCTGCGTACGTTCAGTATATAGTTATCTTCTTCGACCAAAACTGAACCTAGGAAAAAATTCTTATTCGTTTCACATAGCATATCCACAGGATATAAGAATTATGTTTATCATGGATGACAAAAGAAAATAATCCGTAATATAGTGATTGACATGGGGATATGAATTCTTAATTGTAATACATATATGGTGATTCACCCCCTGCCACTCACCCTTCCGGTGTCTTGCAAGGTATTGTGCAGATGTAAAATAAGTTATAAAGCTCGCTTCCCGATAATCTATATGTACGTTGAATTTAACTTAGTAAAATATGCTTTAGTCAAAATAGATAATTTGCATCTGCACATGAAATTCAATGTGCTATGAGAAGCGCAAAGCTTAAACTCAGTCTCCAAAAGGTGAAGTACAGTTTTTCACGTAGGTTAACGAACTTTTACACCAGAACGGCTACGTATTCGATACATTTTTCTCTATTTTTTCTATTACTTCACCACTAACGTACCTAAAGATTGTAGAAAGAAGTAAACAAAATCTGTTATCCTAATATCCTAAATTTTCAATGGTATGATATTATTGCACGGGTGCATGGACTTGCGCGCACATAATTGGAAAACGAAGTACAGTTTATGTAATGTAATGCGATTATATCCTGCCTTCATAAGAACATAGTAAAAATTAAAAATAAAATTTTCAACATTGTTCTTGCTCAAATTTCAGAGAGTTACAAGATATTTTTTAACTTCCAATTTTATTCCATAACATTGTAAGGGAAATAAGAATTGACAGAACTCAATTCTTAAATAGTTCGATACTTTGTCATTTGAGGTATACAATTTTATAAAATAAAATCTTCGCAGACATCATCAGTATTACTATTTCAATGACCATCATTTCATTTTCGGTGACCTATAATTTTCTCCCTTTTGGTAAGATTTTAAATTGCGACTGACAGGACCCAGACTAGTCGTAAAAAAATAAAATTGATGATATTTCAAATTCATCGTTGAGCTTATTTCATAGATTTGGAGCCATATTTTCGTAGAAATTTTAATTTCAAAGTAACTGACAAAGTATAGACAATGGTTTCAGTGGCTTTTGAGAAGGTACAAGTATGTGCCCCAACTCTTTATTAAATTTCTCTCTGGTTCAGAGGAAAATTTGATTAGATGTTCAAGTATAAAGCCAGCCACGATTAATTAATGTATATCATGAAAGAAGAAAGTGAGAACAATTAAGGGCAAGGAAGAATTCTCTTTCATATCGAGAATGTCATGGGGATATGCTTTATTTATTTTATTCTTCAATGAATTTCAGAACGTCTCTCATCTCATATTTCACTACGGGTCATCAACGAATTTAGCATTGAACGGTACATATTTTCCAATATTTCTTGGTTGAAGTTTTTTTATAATTCTTTTTCTTTGTGAAATATTGTTAATCCCAAAACGCATCTACGAATGCTTGGTTTTACGGTGAACCAGAGAGAGGAATCATGTCTATTTCGCCACTGCCTCAAAGGTGAGAACTAGAAAATTATTGCATCATAACACGGTGGTCCAACCTTTAGCTTAGAAGGCCAAGAGCTCTGTTTCCATGGACGCCAATATACTGAAAGTCACGAGAGAAATGGGAACGTTGTAAACAATGATCCACGAAACTCCCATTGGCAGAATAGGAGAGTTCTATTCGAAGAAGGCTGTTCTTTCGTGATATATTTTCTTAATTTTATAGATAGAAGTCTAATATAATGATGGTCAACTGAGATTTATGAGGTGTAAACAAATTTAAGCACTACTTCTATAAGACCTCGTAGGAATAATTACGATTTTCCGACTGCCATTTTCTGACACTGGCTTTTTCAGCTCGGCAGTTAGAGATAGCTCATTTCCAAGAACACAAATTCCAAAGGTCATTAGAAAAGAATGCGAAGGGAAATACTGGAAACTGGATGGCGGAACATCAGAGGGACCTCACGTTTGTTCGACAAAATCGTGGAAAGTTATTCATATAGAAGGGGCGTTTACCATTTAAATATAACCGTTGGTACAATGCTGACATGGACTTCCAGAGAAGGAAAGGATATCGAGATGAAGAATATACCACAAGCATACGACAATATGTAAAACCAATATTACATTTTTAATTTCAAGGTAACAAACTCCCAAAACAAACTACCATATAACATTTCTGCTGGGGGGGTGACAGTATACTGGCCTGATAATCAATGTCCCATGAGTTCGAGTCTGAGCTCCGGAATGGGTGTTATCACAGTATTTAATTTAAGCTTAGTACTTTAGATGGTGCGAACAGCCTGATGCTTACAACTATGAGATGGCAAAGAGGTTGAAAATAGAATTTGGAGTGTTCTTAGAGGTTTAAATGTTACTCATGACAGTTAGGTACTTGACGCTAGACCAGCGATCAAAAGACAATATCTGCTAAAGGATAACCTCTGAACCAAATTCCACCACCATCATTGCTAAAAATTTGGCGAGAGCTAAATTTAGGGATAATCGGAGTGATATGGTGGCTAGAGCCCTCGCTTTCCCATCCCCGGATCGACTCTCGGCCTTTGAGGAGAATTTTCAGAAAAATCCCGGTCCCTGCTTGAATACCGTGAGGAGAGCACTTCAAGTTCATTGGTTATTCAGGAGAGGCGACCGACTACTGAGGTCATTTGCGCCATTTAGGATAGGTGGGTAATGGTAGGAGTTTTCAGGAAACGGAGGAAGGATGGAGAGAAACCCGGCGTCGGCATTAGCCTACTCTTAACGAAAGGCGCCAAGAGGACCACGGCTTAACGTCCCATCCGACGGACGGAGTACTGAACTTGAAATGCCCTCCACTAAGGCACTCAAGTGTGGACCGGTTTTCCACTGAAAAATCCGCTACTGCCGGGGATCGAACTCGGGCCCTCGGGATGGGAGGCGAGTACTCTAGCCATCTCACCAACCCGATCACATCAATTCCAGGCTCTACGTCCTTCGGATGAGACGTTGACCCGTGGACTCCTTTGCGCCCCTCGTTGAGAGTGGGCAACACCGACGCCAGGTTTCTCTCCGCTTATCCTCCGTTCCCAATGAAAATCCTACAATTATATGATTCCCACCTCTCCTATATGACGCAGATTACATCAGCTTTCGTTCACTTTTTCTCTGACAACAAATAATTCTACAAATTAAATTAATGGGCATCTGTCTGCGACGAAACTCCTATTTTTACGATAAAAAATTTGGTTGGAACGCCTAATTGCATCGGGTGAATAAATGAAGAAAGTATCGCAGTTTTTTTTACGATCGCTTTCGCTATGCGATATAAACAGAAGAGGAAGAACATAACACAGAACGAAGGGGATGCTTTGATGCGGGAATGTGATCGGGCCCACGCGCTACGATCGGAAGCGATAGATTGAGTGGTCGTTAAATGGGCCGGCCGTAAGCATTTGGTGGGCGGGATAGCCCGCAGCCTTCGGCGCCCACGAGCTATGAGGCCATAATATGGCTTGCTCTAGCAGTTAAATTGATTTCCCCCTCTCCCGGCCTAAGTTTTCCTTTCTCACCTACTCTCGGTCATCAATCACACGCCCCTTCGCACGATATTTGTTGCCCGCCTGATAAGGATAAGGCTCTCGGCGATTAACGTGGTCTCTCTCAACGAAGTAAAGAGTACGCATGTTCTCTTAAGTCACGGTAAAACCATATTAAATTTTAAAGGATTTTGTCTCAGCAAACACGAGCCAAATGTTGGAAAAGATTCAGTAAATCATCATAAAATTCCAATACGAAAAATCACTAAGTGACAATTTGGCAGCACCTTGGAAGTCTCATCATCTACTTTTTTCGTCCTCTGACAAGCGCCCAAGGAACTATTATAAATAAGGTTAGATGCTACGAAAGCAAGAGCTTCCATGCATAGTGCGTAAGTGAGGTTCACATCAAGATAAACGGTGACAGCGGTAACAGCGGTAGATGGTAACAGCGATCTTTACGTTTTTTAGTTACAACAATGAGTAGAGGCACGACGAAGAAATGAAACATCTCATAATATGGCGAACGATATTAAAATACGTCAATAATCTAGGTGACTAAATACTTTCCGGAAATGTAACTTCGTTACGATCCCATCTCAGAGCCTGTTCTTTGTTTGAACTCCGATAAATGAATTGGGACCATATTAGCTCATTTGATACATATATCACTAGAAAACATATCTAAATTAAAAAAGATAGAGAGTTAATAGCAACAGAGCAAGCACGAAAGTAAGCAAATTATATGTATTGATGAGAACACTGAAAAAAGAAGTTCACATCACAAGCTTTTTTCGGCCCTGAACCAACATTTGAAGTGTCAGCCCTAAATTAACACACCTCGGGGCATGTTCGAACCTAGTCAGAGACGCTGATGGCTGAAAATAATATTGCTACCACCACTCGTGCAGAACAACTTAAAGAAATATAATGAAATAGTTCATTCAGCGGTTGAGATACAGGCAAAACAATATAAGAGGGTATAGGTTAACCCTTTCAGACCTGGTGTCCATTGCAATGGACATAGGTTTCAAATTATTGCTACATTGTACTACTCGATGTATTCTCACGTTTTTTTATGAGCTTCCGTCATTCAGTGATAATTTGTCGACTACTATGTGCGTGGAGTCATGTGTCGATTATATTATCATTAGATTTCGAATCGAAAATACGCCCTACTTACAGCAAAATTTAAAAAAATTGGAATTATTAGCGAACGAAAAACAAATTTTAAATGGAAATTACAAGATGCGAGAACAAGGCTCTAAAATGAAAATAGTAGGTTAACTTTTTCTTTTAATGACGAAAGATATTCTCTTCTTCAGTATTTTCAGCTTTGCAGTACTCGAGGGAATATCTTTTTCGAGGAAGTGACTGCAAAAGCTTCCTGATGTCAAGAAATTTCGGAGAATGATTGATACGCATGCATGAATTAAAAATTAACGAGGAAAACTTCACGATGATGTCGAGAGTTCGTCTCCGTATAAGGACTATTATATTATCACGTATTAAATTTGTCCTACCCACCATTATTGAACAACGATTGAATGATGAGATAAATGTACTAAAGTGAAAATAGTTTAATAGCATTAAATTCTATTTCACAGTGGTAATAACTGGCAGATATAATGCACTTAGGTGGTAATGTCCTTTTATTCTAATTTCTTCCCGCTCAGTCTTTATTCGTTTTCTTCATATTTTTAAAATCCTTAAATCATGAAACACTAACTTTACGTTTCCATCAGTATCACAATTAATGGACTTGATAAGATTTATTTTTTAGCTAATGATAGATCTTTCATTGTATACCAAGGAAGAATGAGAGAAATCCAGGCCCTCTCCAATAGATAGAAATAGATCATAAACTACACGTTAATAATTATGAATTCCTTGAAAATGAAATTAAATAGTATAGAAAAATAAAATTAAAAGAAAAAATGCCACAAGATGTATAATTGGACACTTAATATCAACTGATATTGAAAGCTATATTTATAAAAACATGTTACTAATGACAGATGCCGCAATTTTGAGGTCAACAAATTACCTTCAAATATATGCACAATACGATGTCCTTGTTAAGAGTCTGGTGCACTCATTGGATATGCTTTAAAAGATTATGAAGAAATGCGAATTCAGCTTTCATGGCAGTATTTATTTTACAAATTGAATATTTACTGGAAGGAAATATAAATCCCCGTTTGCTGTTGTTACAACATTATTCTTTTTTAACTAAAATTGTTAATAATATGTTTTTTTAAAGTAGTTTTCTTCTTCACATTCTAATGGAAAGCAACGCATCAATAAATTATATTTGTTAAGAAACCAGGCTCATAAAAGTCTCCTCTACGGGCTGAAACATTAAAAATGTTCCAAAATTAATTCAATTTTTCTTAATATGGTTAAAATTAAAGGATAAAAATATCAAAATATGGGAAAGGCTGCACTTGAAAAATTAAGTTGCATACATATATTGATAAGGACTTACTTGGGTTGCAATAAATAAGGGCGAGAGATTTTGCTAAAGAGGATCATAAGAGTTTTCACCAGCATGAAACACTGACTTCAGGTACATGGCCAAAATAAATGAAACGATGATGAAAATCAATAACAATCTTCCGAGGGGAGTAATCATTCGCTCATGCAAGTGTACCTACGCAGCTAAAAGATAACATCAAAAGATAACTAAGGGGAAAGGAGAGTGTTGCTACTATTTCAGTTGCGTCAATATTTTTTAATTTCGTATTTGATTTAGAGATTAACCGCCGAAGTTTTGTTTTAATGAAAAGATAGAAGGATCTACACCCTTAACTCCAGGAATTTCACATTTGAAAATTAGAGATTTTGCTAAATCTCCATTTCATTACAATATTTCTACATTTTGTTAGCAGAAGAGTACTAAAGCCATCAGATGAAAATTGTATAGGGAAGATCATGAGAGTGAATGGATACTACTTGCGCGCGAATCTTCCCTTCCACGAAGTCATCAGTATCTTATTTTAACGAGTGTGAAGTTGTGAAAGTGCTGAACCACTATAGTTACCCATATGGGGTAATTGGGTGTGGGTAGGAATTTTTCAGAGAGAGGAGGAAGGGTGGAGAGAAAATCGGCGCCAACATTAGCCCATAAGAAGACCAACCCTTTAATGTCTCATCCGATGGAAAAGCACTGATATTAAAACTGCTCTCCACACAACATTGTACAGGTACACCATTGAAAAAACTATGACACAGCCTGGGTTCAATCTAGGGATCAAGGATTGGTAGGACTGAGCTACCGACACAACACTCAATTAAGGAGCAGTATACCCGTGAAACACTCATGATTCTGTCGGGGTTAGGGGCTCTTGGAAAGGAAGGATTTAGCAACCATATCAACCCAATTCCCGTGATACATGCGGCGGAAAGTAATGATTTCGATAAGAAAAAAGGTTAAACCCCATATCGAGAGTATTAATTAAATCATAAAAAAACAACGACCCTCACGTAGTCGCAGGTCGCGAGCTGTCGGAAGGGTCATTAAAGTCGGAAGGAAAGCAAGGGACAGCTCCAATGGAGAATCCTACCTTTTGGTAGAGGAACGGCCTCGTGAGCGCCAGCCACCTCTCCACGGCCATCACGATGGCGATGCAGCCGGACCCGAGGCCGAAGAGGCGCCACACGACACGAAGGACGCAGAGGAAGTGGGCGGTACCCAAGCTGGGCAGCGGGACACGAAGAGCGTGCCCAGGAGGGCGAAGATCCTTTCCAGGGGGCAGTGCCGCACCCGACGGCGCCGGAGGACCAGCCTCCGTGGCGGCCTCACCGACTCGCGGGAGCGGGTTGGCGGTTGCGGGAGGTTGAAACGAGTCCTCCGCACCCACATCCTCCCAATCCGACGGCGACTCTTGCGAGGGGTCCCGCATCCGGTCGGAGTCCAAGAGGGTCGTCGGGAGGACGAGCAGGGAGGCGTCGTCGACATCCACCGCCGCGGATGGCGTCGGCGGTGAGAGGCTGACCGGCGGAGGGTGCCGGTAGAGGGAGGACGGCGGGTAGAGGGTGATGTGCATCTGCACCAGCATCCCCAGCAGGGCGATGAGGTCGTTCCACGCCAGGCACCGTAGCATCAGCGTCTGCTTCCGATTGCGAGCCGTCTCGGATCGAGAGAGAATGGCGAGGGCAGCGGCGTTGCCGGCCACGCCGATGGCGTACGACACCGTGATCACCGCCTGCCCCGCGACGCTGATGTGCCGGGCGCCGCCGACGGGGGATGGGGAGGCGGCCGTGGGTGGGACGACGCCGCCGCCGCCCCCCCACGAGACGTTGACCGCGTCCAGGACGGAAGGCGTCGAGTTGGTCGACCACATGATCGGTCTCCTTCAATGCCCCGAGCGCACCGGAGGACGGGAAATGAGTGGACGCAGTACAACAACTAACACTGCCGCCTCCTCAGTCATTCAGGGGCGGAGGAGGGGGAGGGTCTGTTGGTATTTTGGCGCTTCCAGGTGACGCAAACTATCTCGGGTGGCTGAAGTTTCGGGGTCATGAGAGGAAGCTGGAGGGACCGTTAATTCCGGCCTGCGCTCCGGAACAAACAGAGGACCGGGACTGATGATCTTCGACCTGCGCGCTCGACGTCGGAGCGTGATTGGTGGGGGTGGGGTCGTGTTTCCGAGAGGGGGGTGGGACTGGACGTTTTAAATGGACGCGGAATGGGGTGCGGAGCGGGAATGAAGGGGTCGATCCTAAGTGCTGAATGGGTAGGCGGTTGGGAGGGGATGGGGGTCGACAGGAGTAAATTCGACGATGGAGGGGGAAGCAGAGTAGGGTTTGGAGGGATGATTCCTGAAGGGGTGGCTGATGACCGCGAAGGGGTCAATCGGCTCTAATGCTTTGGTTGGACCCAGAAGGAATGGCACGGGAGAAGAGTGGAAAATCCCCACGCTGGTCTCCACTAGTCACCCGCGGCATCGGCTGTCAGTTCCGAGTGTGAGCTGATCAAGTTGATATTAACACGATGATCTAACCCCCACCGACCCTGGGACCGAGTAGGGTTCATTTTTCTCCGCATCCAGGCCGTTAAAGGTATTCATTATGTCTGTGAGGACCTGCGTTTCCATTGGAGATGCGGTTAGCTGCACACAACTTTGGGGAGGCGAATTCGAGAATCCCTCCCGGGCAGCGCACTTCTACTTCGACGGGAGTAGATGGACTGAAATGTCTTATCTGCGCCTCCCAATGCAGGACCTACTTCCTTGTCACCAAGAGCGGGGAGAGGGGGAGGAAGAGGGGTGGGAGGAGGGAGGGTCGAAGGAAGGCTCACGTGACGAGGACCGGGACACCGAAGTGTGGGGCAAAGGAGCTGAATTTGTGTCTTCCCCCGCCTCGGGTGTGCAGCATAACGCCGTGCGCTCTGCACCTCGAACTAAACGCAAGGAAAACACCTCGGGTGCTTCCGGATTTCCCGAACCATGCGAGAAAGACTTTCACCGCGGCGCCGAACACATTACGGTTTTTCTCAGCGTCCTTGGTCTTTTCACTCTTTTTTCAGGAGCTAGTTGCTGGAACAGGTAGGAGGCCAAGGCATCGTCTCGACGAGTGCAAAGAATTCTCAGTGGTAAAGCGGTCCTTTTTGTGAACCTTGCGGCATCCACCCATAAAGTTTGACTGTCGCCTGGCAATCCTTTGACCTCCCTCCCTCTCTCCTAGTCCATGCCTTATGTTGACTGTTTTTGGGACTGCCCCTCTTTCGTGAAGCAGAAGTCCTTGCTGAAAGCATTCGTTCTCCTCCTTGTCCTCCTCAGTAAGCACTCAGCACAACAACAAAGCCCCTCCCCTCCTCCGGCAGTCCGTCTCACCCCCTTCGCCCGTCCCCTCCCCTTCTTCTCCCATCCCCTCGCCAGCAAGCACTTCTTGAGAGAGGGAGGGAGCCTGCAGGGAAGGGAAGACGAAGCGCTCCTCCCTTTCGTAACTTCGAACCACTCGTGCCACCAGTTTTGTTTTGGTGCCGTCCAGCTGCTGGGAGGAAGGCGTTGATGGGCGTCGATCGCAACCAGCTCGCCTAGTCCACGCCGGTTCGGTTCGCGCGGGAAACACTCGAGAGAACGGTCGTCGGATATAAAACTTTCTCGTGCGTCGAAGCTCACGCCTCCGGACGGGTGTCGCTCGCACGTAAACACTCGCCTGTGCGCCCTCACTCAAGCACCAGCACTAAATGGAGCGCACGGTGCGTGAGGCATGCCTCGCGAGTTGCGGGGAGAAAATGCGGCCATGCACCGCTTCCTCGCGGGAACACGAAGCCGTCGACATCAATGCCATTCAAAGTGGGGGCACGAGTTGGTCTCGTGGCGCGACACTGACTGTCTTTCGACCTTGCCTCAACTTCTTGACGGAGGGCAGCGCGAGAAAAACAAGCGTTCACACAAAATTCAGCTCGTTCGGCATTACCGCAAACCGCTCGTCCGAAGTGCTTTTCCCTCGCAACGCCCTCCTTCGTAGACCTCGTGCGTCTCTCTCGAAGGCACTGGAAGATGAATCCTTGTCTCTCACTCCTCGGCGGTCGCGGCTGCGCAGTCTTCTGCTCCGGCCTCGTCTCCCGCGGCACTGCGCCGAAGGGCGACCCGACGCCGGGCGTCTGTCGTGGACGCGTGCGTCTCTTGATTTACGCGCACCTCCGCGGCACTAAATCTTGACGTCCGGGAGGCGATCCACTTAAAAGAAAACGCCGTCCATTAAACGCGTGCGAGCGTGTGTGTGAGTGTATAAATATATATAAACTCGCTCGCTTATATTTACTCGGAGACGTAGAGGGCACGAATTTATCTCCTCGCGTCCGACACCGAAATATCTCCCGTTTGACGACGAGGGGCGGTGAGTTGATCACATCGGGGGGCGATAGCGGGACGTTCAAACTCGGCAGTCGAAGTCTCCTCGGCACTTGCGACGACGCGTCCCGGACCGACTTCCTCCCTGAGTTCCCTCAGTGCGTGCTCGAGTCTCTCCCTCTTTCTCCCTCTCCCTCCCTCCCTCCTCCTTCGGTTAGGAGAGACAGTGGGGTGGGTCAAAGAACATTAGGCCCCAGGGAGAAGGGTGGGGTGGGTGCGTAAAACTCATTCCGAGGGAGTGGGGAGGCGGGAAGGAGAGAGAGAGAGAGGAGAGGGTCATGTGGCTATGCGCGGTAAAAGCTGCGCGCTGGAATCATATCCAGGCCGGTCATGTTGTTATTGTTGTTGTTGTCATTGGGGACCCCTTGCTGAACACGTTCACCGAAGGCCCTAGCATCTGGAAAGTTACGTGAGTTGGGACATGGGCTTACTGGCTTTGAAAAGAATGGTCGGTAGCTGCCCCTTGCTGGGATTCAAAAGGGGCGAAATGAGCGGAAGACTCACAAGCTGACAGGTTAAGGTTCATTTGTTTACCTGAGATCTTACCATGCTCCCCTGCTTTTCCGCAGCAGTGATAGACAAATTTGAAGATAGCAAGGCCTTCATCCTCGGCCCACTTCCTTCATAATACATGAAGTCAAATTGAGGAAAATATATCGTAAAGTTTTTATGATTTTGAAATGATTTGAAGGATTTTTGGCGCGAAAAATAATGGGGACCACTTTTGTCAACGTAGGATTTAGGCTTAGGATTTAGGCTTTCTCACAAAACCACTCTTTGACCGATAGCAAGGCAAAGGAAATTAGCATTAATTTGTTATCGCATCTGGGCATGATATTTTATTGTTAGAGCAGAGAAGTCACCAAGGAAAGAAATTAAATTCACCAGTACTACCCACACATGGAACAGGTAGTGAGGGATGTAAAAGGGATGAATTACGTCACAATGAAAAGGTTGGCCGATAGAAGAATTGAGTGGAAAGCTGTGTCAAACCAATCCTAGGAATGTTGACCAATGAGAAAAAGTCTATCTAAATATCACTCTCCAGAATTTGATTGCCGCAAGAATTCAAACAACTTTAATAATATATTGGTGAGGACATTTATGGGATAGTACCTACAAGAGAACAAAACACTGTATAAATTAAAATATCTACACATGCATGTATATGACTATTTTTAAATAAACTGTCTTAATAAACTGCCTCACAGTCGATTTAAATTGATATAACTTAAGTTCAAGGGACATTGGAAATCACCTTTCCGCTACTATGTGAAAATCTCTTTCTTGTCTTCAGAATAACAACTTGCTTCCAAACAAATCCAAAATGTTAAGTTATATGTATATGTTAAGTTATATGTAAGTAATGTTAATATTAAAAAACCTATTTCTTTACAGGAGGATATCTATGTAATCTCACAATTAGAAGTTTTTTCCCTCTTTCACACATGTTTGCCACATTTGACCATAGCCAGGATGCATTGTTTAATTTGTTTTTACGCACAGTTATGCTCAAAACAAGAATTCATTGAGAATAAAATAGGCATTCCTCTGGTTATGGGGCTAGATTTATGTAATATTGGCCTCGTGAGATTTCATGAAATTAGCTGACTAATCTGTGGTCGAGGAAAACTTATTTTGATTCAAAGAAAAAGATTCATTTTCGATAATTTCAGAGTTCTTCTCTTAAAATACGTGTTTGGCATAATAATGTTCTTTTGAAAAATATTTACGAAAACTTACATCCGCACAAATTAGTTTATACCTATGTATACACTGACTACCCTGCGAACCACGAGGAGAGTATGTGGTAGGGGGAGTCATCACCAAACATGCACGAAGTAGAAGCACCAAGGTCTACTTTTGCTACGTTCCTAAAGACAGATTTATATAAATACCATGCGACTCTTATTGCCAGTTCTACTTCTCGTCCAGCATGTAAAGAAACATTTAAGAAGTAGGAACTACAAACATGCATCATACACATGATTATTTCACACGGGCCTCCTTGAATGCTAAAATGGAAAAAATCCAACATCTTCATTTAATCTCTGTTCGTTTCATTGATCCGTATTAATCTAACATGTGCAATTTCATTTTCATGTTGAGGTAAATTTATTTTATTAAGGCATCACTGTGAGAAGTCTTGCAGTTGTTTTGGCACGAATTGTTTCCGGAAGAATGAATATGTGAATCTCTCTCTTGTGCAGTGTGTTTTTCTTATCTTACTCATGTGGTACTGTCTACCAATGCTGTGTGGGGCTCTAATTATTGACTTGATGCTGGAGGTGAACTCGCCTGCCTTGTACTTCTGCAAAAGCCGTATTCTGGCTCGCTGTCTTCGTGTCCAAAGGTTCTCCCGCCTAATATCTCAATAATAAAAGTCACACCCCCATATCATAACAATTGTTCAAAAATTTAGCTGATTACCGTTGAATTTTAGCTAATACATTTATTGATACTTTTTCCCAAGGGTCTCAAATACTGAGGGCATATTCCACTTTTGGCCTAACTAATGCGAAGTAACACCTCTCCTTAACTTTTGCATTGCACTTCCCCACCACCTGTCTAATGAATCCAAGTTTCTTTAGGGCAGACCTGTATTGTTTTTATATGTGTTTCCCAAGTAAGATTGGTGGTTAATGTGACTTCCAGGTATTCTACTCGCTCTGAAGTACTTAATTCAATCCAGCCTATTTTGTATTCAGTGCTAGATTTTTCTAATTGTGTGCCATAAAAGTTCATTACTATACCCTTTTTAAAATTTAGTTCTCATCCCCATTTCTTGCACCAGGCCAGAATCTAGATTAAGTCACGAGCTGGTAACATATTATCCCCATAATTATTTATTTCTCTTTATATTAATGTGCCATCCGCAAATATTCCGATGTTGCTGTTTATGTTTGGACAAATACTCTTTATGCATATTAGGAATACGAGGGGTCCCAAAAAAATTTCTTGTGGCGCACCGGATGTTACGTCCTCTTCTGTCAAGCTAAATCCATCGATAACTACTTTTTGCTTCCGGTTTGATAAGAAGTGTCTAACCCAGTTTATCACCTTATTGATACCGTAGGATAGGAGATTGTGTGCCACCAAGTTGTTTTTGTGGGACTTCGTCGAATGCTTTTTTTTTCTAATCTAAGAATGCTGCATCCACTATCGTATTACTTTCTCCCGATAGCAAAACTTCATGTACAAAAAGACCCAACTATGTTTTACATGATCTACTTTTTTTTAAATTGCTTTGACTTGAGCTCAGTATATTATTTTCCTCTTGGAAGGACACTACGTTTCTCAGTTTCATTTGCTCAAGGATTTTACAAGAGATGGTGGTCAATGAAATCGGTCATAATTTTCTGGGTCTTTCTTTGTAGATGGGTGTTATGTGGGATAATTTTCAATCCCCTGGTGCTAAACCATCTCTTATGGACTTGAAAAAAATGTATGTAGGCAAGGTGCTTTTCCTTCGTCGAACTCTTACTCGGAGTATTCTAGCAGGTATTTCTTCCGAGCCTGAGGATTTGTTGGTCTTTATGTTTCTGATTAGTTTGGTGATCCCTGTTTCTGAAATGATTATGTCACTTATTATTTTGGTTGGTATTGGTGTTGCCATTATTGGGTCGCTGTTATTTTTAGTGTAAATGCTATGAAAAAATCGGTTTAATATGTTGGATTTATCCGTGCTGTTTGTAACAATTTAACTGTCTATGTTCTTTAAAGGTTCAACTGTGGTCGCTTCCCTTGTAATTCTGTGACATAAGACCAAAATGCCTTTGGGTTCACCTCTAAGTAATCTAATAGCCTCTTCCTTTTAAATGTGTGTAGCGCATGGTGCAAAGTCTTCTTTATTTTTGCTTCATATTCATTGAGTTTTTCTTTTGTACTTTTCATACGATGTTAATTGTTTCTGTGTAAACTACTTTTGTATTCTTTATGTACTATTCTTTGTTACCTTAATGATATTCTGATTTATTTGTTGTACATACCATCTAGGTTCTTCACTATCACGACTGAGTTTCCAGGGAATGACCTTACCGTCGCGTAAGGTTTTTAAGAATAATTTCCAGTGTTATGTTTCAATTGCGTGTTTTTTTAATTTCTGCTGATCATAAAAATTTGCATCAAAGCATTGGTAAAATAATTGATGCTTTACGCTCTAGACGACGCGGAGAATTAGCAGAAAAGAGTAACATTACATTTAATATGTACTTTCAAGAGGCTTTCTGAAATGCATGATCTTCTGGAAATACAACCATCTTAGTGTAGTTCTGGAACTCGTTGAGTATTGAAAAAATAGGAAGGGATACAAATATATCCTTCTTGTTGATTTTGTGCTCCACCGGCCATATTTTTGGAGAAGATGGTGGTGATTATAATTCTTTTAATGTCCACTATTATTCTGCATATCAATTTCAGATCAACTGTGAGCTTACTAACGAGTACTTCAACGCGTATACGTTCCTTTGTGGCGAAGGAACTCGAATATATCTGATTGTGAGACTGAAAGATGGACGGATTCACAGGTGTCATCCATTAATTCCAAGACACTTTGCCTTCGTCCTCACGGGCTTAACGTGACCATCGGGTTCTTCCTCTGTGAACTTTAACGCATAATACGTGATCAAAGACAATGACTTCTGTTATGGCACACCATTATGGACTTCGTAGGGTGGGTAATATTATTAATTATTCGGGGGATGTGACCCAAAACGAAGGTCATTTGAACCATTTAGAATGGGTGGATAATTGGATGAGGATGGGAATTTTCCAGGGAAAGGAGGAAGGGTAGATAGAAAAAAGAAATAATAACAATACAAAATACGGTGTAGGCATTAGCCAGACTTTAACAGAAGACACCAAGGTGTCAATGGTTTCACGATGCCAACCCTATGACGAAGTGTTCTTGACGCAGTTTTCGAATGAGGACCAGTGTAGAAATCACTTCCACAGCCGGAGTTAGAGCCCAGACCCTTGGTTTAGGAAGCAAGCACTCCATCACAACATCACAACGACCCCCAGACTTCTTAGGATCCTGAAACTTGAGATGTTCCGGGATAAATCGCAGTAAAAGTGAAAAAGCTTCATTTCTCAAGATATTTCATATCCACGAACATGTTATTTACCACCGTGGAAAGAAACATAACCGAGATAAAAATTTCTTGCTTATTCTCTTGGACGTCATTTGGTGAATTGGTTGACTCAGTCTTACAATAAGTTTTTATCTAGAGAGGAGCTCCTACATATCAGGATCCTCCACCAATTCGCTACCGTCGGTAGGAAGTGTGAGCCTATGTGAAACCTATTACGGGATGTAAAAATAACTTCAAGAAGTCCAATAAAAGGCTCACGATAGGAAGGAAACGATCCAGAGTGTGAGGGAGGGGATACGAAATATGAGCTCCTCAACCAGATATGTAACTAGTCAGAATGATTTTCATGCCAAATATCCCATCTCCCAGGAAATATCGAGTTACACTGCTTCATATCGATCGGTGGCCCTCTAGTACATTAACAGCGAGCTAAAAGTCCTCGACACTCGGAATGGGAAAAAGCCGCTAGGTTCTTGGGCCATACGCACAAAGCAGAGGGAAGGTTGAAGCTTAGCTGCCTAAAACATCATCTTGAGCATTCCGACAAAATTGATAACTATGCTTGTAGATAGCATCTGCGAGCTATTCCTTTTCACGATTTTCCATTGCTCCAGGATGACTAGTTTAAAGCCGTTTTAATGCATTGAAAAAATAGAGAAGTAGCCGGAGACCACTTTTTATTAAACCTGCAACATAAGATTTAACCTAACAGTATAATTACCAACTTTTCCACTGCTTTAGAGATACTGATTTTTTATTATAATTCACGTTTATATTATAAAAAAGTGGGTAGGTATACTCGTTGGCTTACTGTGGTGGCATTGATATGTAAATAATTGACACAGGAAAATAAGATGCAATGGATCAAGAAAATAATATTTGTATTAATTATTTCAAAACCTTGTCACTTGATATCAAGAAATATATCCACCTGCAAGCACAATACGCAATTAGGAATAAAACAACTTTTAATCTTATGATAATGGTATCGAGGTCACGCATAATGCCATTATATTCCGAAAAAATGGGCTGACTATTGAGACGGTGATCAACGCCTAATTTGTAACGTAGGATTGTTTGGGATTATAACGGTTAACTGAAACGCCGCAAACCCATCCAGCGGGATTGATAACTGAAGAAGAACGGTTGTCACCAGGTTGAAGTAGAGTGAGAAACAATAACTCGTCAGAACCTCAGGCGCATTAGTTTGTGTTTAAAGGGCTGTTGCCTCACATGGTGTACATTTCAGCTCGTTAATGTGCAACGGCCGCTGTAGCCAGGTCAATAACCCACCAAAGGTAGCGGGTTCAAGTTTCACCTAAAGGATGGAGGAAGTGCTAGTCTCAGGATTAATTATTCTTTGGTTAGAGAGCACGATCTATCGTCAGCCTTTGGAGCGTATTAAAACCTAATTCTACTGTTCGGTATGCATTATATCTCTCTTCATACTATATAAAAGGGCTTAAACCTTAATCACAACTCATACATGCCTTGCTTCCTCAACTTTTTCAAGGATTTCAGTATCCCTAAGACTTTCATGTCGCCTCCCTTTTCTTAGGTACCTTCCTTTCGTCGTATTTCCTTCAATAACCTAATTTCTCTGCCCACGTGGATAACGGAAGGGAAGGGACAAGGGAAGATGGTGAAAGCTAGAGGAACACTTAGCAGATAGGCAATGATGGAATGGTAGGAATGCAAATAAGATGTATAGATATCGTGAAATACTTCAAAATAGTTCTCTTAATACTATAATGATTATTTGAGGGCTAACAATCCTCATTTAGCACCTGATTATGTACCTTCAATATGGGAAACATTATATTCCTTCAATTGACTGGTATTTTGGACTCGTAAATTATGACGATGCTTCAGTGGACCTCACTCGATATACTCGTTTAAAACCAAGTATAATCGAATTCATGTACAGCAATATGCAGGGTCCTAAGAAACATGAAAGATATTACAGGATTTCTCAAAGTAGCTGAGAATATGAATTAGGAATAATATATACTTACAATGCATAAAAAATGAAAAAGTAGTCCATTCACAATGGTATTGATTGATATTCATGTCTTATTAAACTTAAAGAACAGATATCATAAAAATCTTTTTGTATATAGAAGAGATTAATTTTTCACAAATTATACAATGAACTAGCAGGTGAAGCGAAACAGGGGCGAGATACAGTTAGAATTCAATCGGGTCAAGGTGCCCTAAAGAGAAAATCAATATATATTTCTGATACTACGAAGTTGGAAGGTGGAAAGGTTCGAAGGTGGAAAAATTAAAAATGCTAATATTTCGCCCATGCCATTCAAATACACTTCAGTGACTCATTATTGAAGGTAGCGTCCCTTAAAATTATCAATTTCTCTATTCTCTCGTTTAGCTGCTACTTCCTCCTCAAATAAGATGCATGTCAGAAGAACCAAGGATTATTCGAGTAAGGGAAACAATGTGCGTCCAGCAACATATTGCACCCCATTGGTACACCAGAGAAAAGTACAAATTAAAAATGACATTATCAATGTTATCACCATACTCATTACACAGAAGAGCAAATATTTATAAGTATATTTTTCGGCGAAAGTTTCATCACAGGAAAAATTTAAGAATCTCAGAATTACACCTTAAATAAAAATCTCCCAAGTTATATCATCATCGTTTATTGCAAGAGAGAAATTTTAGCAAAAATTCCACCTTTCGTGGAAAACGAACCAAATTGGAAACACTAAACTAGCATTTACAATGAGAGTATTATATCACTTTTCCCTTTCATTATTGTCTCTTATTCCACTTCTAAAACTTCGTTTTTGTCCTACTATCAAATTTCCTTCCTTTACTGAGAAGTTTCTTTTTTATAACAGTCTGTTGAGATTAATATTGCAGAAATAGATTCCAAGGGCAATGTAAAATCATCTAACTGGAGAGATATTCATAAAAATAAGATCATTGATGGGAGAAAATAACAGGTTGCTCCACGGCATTAAAAATTAATAGTGGACTATTGAGCTGTTTTTCTTCTCGTTCAATCGTAAAACTAATTTCAGGCAGCAGGCAACATTTTTCCGCTTCGCACTTTCACTTCAAATAATGTGTTTCCTGCAATTACTTCCAAAGTTACGGTGTGAAAACGTCTTAAGTTAAAGAAAATGGCTTTAACGTCTGCCCCATGATTTATTATAAGGTCTGCAGCTGTTGACGAGAAATTGATTTATCGATCGCGTGCAAATTGCTGTGAGTGACAACAGTGAGAAGGGAAAACTTGATCACATTTGTACAGCTAAAGTCAACAAGTGTCTCTCGACCATTTCGATCCGATGTTGATCCCAGACTTGGCTCTTGATTTGGCGCACTTAGCGATGAAATGTGAAGACCACTCAAGCAATTCATATTTTACAAAAAGTATGCGGGTGCCGATTTATCCTGATCTTTCCTGGTAACAGGCTCTCCGAGTCGCCGGTGGTCCATTATTTTTTCTTTAAACTCTCCCAGCGTTGCGTAAACCACAATCCGTCTGAGGATATGTGCTGCACACCTACGTGCAAGAGGTCACAGCCTAGCGACAAATACCAATCGGGAACCCTTTCTTGGGCGGAGTGAAGGCGCGTCGCCGCGCCCAGGGCGGTCATCTTGTGGGGACGAAAGCTCCTCCCCGCTTCGCTCATTACGTACAGGACGGAATGACGGTCGTAAGGGCTCGAGAGGTTACACAGCGAACACGATTCCACGGGAACCGTGCCTTTGATCGCATGCGGCAAATCGCCATCGAAGATTAACTACTTAGGTTCGTTGACCTTTTTCTGGACAGCACCATTGCTACTTCTGCTGCGAGTGGACTGCCATCAACGCTCCCCTCAATCTATTTTCAGTGGCAGATATTCCGACGCTATACTTTCAGAGTACACTGTGAGAAAACTTGTGAGGTAAAAGATATTCAAGTCCCTAAAGAGAGCTCGTTCCTATAAATAGACAGTCCCCATAGATCAAACCCCTATAAATAGATAGATAGACAGATATTTTAAATACGACCCATTATAAATTGATGATGCTTTATCCGTAACAATAATAATATAGCAATATCGTGCTTTATCAAATCGCAGTGATTTTACTACGCTCGTCTTGCTAGTCAGCGAAATGAAGGGATAGGACAAAAGCTGCAAACTCATTTTAATAACTTGCAAGCAAACGAATTTACACTAAGGACAGATTTGGAAATTCTGTATGCAGGTGAGACCAACTATTAGTATTAATTACCACAAAAGTAAATTTTATGTAGATATGGTGCCTCAGCTATGGCTAAGATTCTAAAGATTTATCTATATTGCGTTTCTTATAAACACTATTTCGATCTGTTATCGTGCGTGAAAATGAAGTTATTTTGAATGCGGTAATTATAATTTTTTTCTGTTATGTCCTCATGTATAAGACAGTAATATCGTTATTTATCAAACCAGAATAATGTTGCTACACTCGTTTCAACTAAGTAGGAAACAATACTCTGGGTTGCACCAGTAAGTCCGTTTCTACAAATATGCCAGCTTTACAACGGCCTACCAATAATTGTCTGCATGAAATTCTATATTTGGTAAGTTCAGAGGCTTTACACATGTAACTAATAACTAATACTAGTTTATCGGTGGAGATTTTTATGGTTTATGCCTAGCAACTCTTTCTGCTGGCCCAAATACTCTATTAAAACCATTCATGAATCTTAATGCTCTGACAAAAGCTATATCTTGCAGAATAGAGGATTTAGTCATGATAATTTTGCTGCATCGATAGACTGCAAATAATACTGATGGGAACAATCACTAATCTAAAGCGAATAACTCATATTCCTGGTTTTGGATGTATTGGTATGTATGTAAATACTATTGGATGGGAATCAGGCTATATCAGTAGTCCTCCACTCATTTTTCTGGCTAACATGGGTAAATTTAGGAAAAAAAGAAGAGGCAAAAAGTTGGGTATACGATTTATGTAGGTACAAATTAATAAAATGGAAATAACGAAGTGCTATTCAATGACCTGAATCGATAGCTTCTTTGTATTAAATAATTGGCGAGGTATGTGCTTGGAGGGTGGTGTTCCATGGTTTTTAATTTCGCCTCCCGTAAATTACTTGGCCAGCTTAAGGGACATATGAAAAAGTTTTTTATCAAACATAACGTATCAATTTCATGCTTTTGTGAACAGGTATGCATTACAAATGAAAGGATTTAATTCATTCTGTTGTCTTTTTAAAGTACTGCCCCTATGCTTCTGATGATATCACATTGTATGGGTCATCATTAAACGATCTTTCCACCAAATATTAAAAAATGTTTCGTTTCCACATTTTACCAAGAGAATATCTTGGATTCAGCAGATATGTTAATGTATTGGTTCCTCTGATATGCGTGCATTACGATTAGATGCCATACACACTGCTGTCCAAATACTTTCAAATCTGAGGAAGGCCGTTCACTTATCATGGCTATGTGTGAGATGGAGAACTTGGGATAAAAAACTACCATAATAATTGTGCAATTCACTCTATAAAACTGGAATTATATTGCTTCAATCTTAATAGCGTACACCTCAACTTAACCCATGAAGAATCAATAATCAACTAATCAAACTCTACTATTTTGAGAGGCCAAATAAAAAGTAGCTGACAGCTACTTCTTACGAGTAGCCGTAGAGTAGCGGCTACATTTTTCAATTTGTAGCTAATTGATTACCTACTACTTTTTGAGAAAGTAGCAAAAATTAACTAAATAAGTAAATAAACTTTAATATTTTTTCGTAGCTGACCTACCCCTGATCTCCATGTTTACTCTTCTATGAAGAGGTATCTGTGAATATTTAGGTATTTCTTTGCAAATTACGAAATCGCACCTGATGACTAAAACGTGCAACTTAAAATTGATACGCCCAAGACTACTAGTTTGCAATATTTTGATATGTAAAACATGCTCTTAATTTGAAGACTGGATAATTTGTATGATACTTTATTTATAAGACATTAAAACCAATACAGAATGGCATATTCCATAGCAGATTTCAACGTGCTGACGTTCAGTATCGGTGAATCGGTGAATTGACTTTATTTGCTCTAATTTGCTGCGATTTATTCTATATTCCTATCACCCACACGCCATGGAATTAAAGAATAATCGAGCCCAAAATTAAAATGGATATTTATTTCCTTTCATACCAATGGTCGGCTAGGGTTGAAAGCGTGAAATTTAATAAGTTCTGTGAATTAGAATCGTTTAGAGTAGCCTCTTGCGGGGAAAGATGGTGAACTATGAACACATTGATATTCCAATGGAGCAGTTAAATGGCTACACCCACTGGAAAGATATCACCATAAAGGTGGACGAAACCAATGTAAGCACAGGAACGCGGTGGTTTGCAGAATAAACAGATTTTACCAGCATTACATGATAGAGGCGATCGTTCGAGGAAAAAATGTTCCTTTGCGTATTGTAAGCAGCCTATGGCAGCAGTTCACGGTTAGGACAGCAACTTCAGCCACAATATGACTAGATGGAATCTAGCCTAACGGGACCGGTATTGGGAAAGATTCGAGGGGATGGGACAGGGTGGGCGCTAGACAACCCAAAATTCCACTGCTCCAGACTCTGGCCTCCCTGGTATGCCACATCATATTGTATCGAATACACCGCCACACAAACAATTGATTTTCATTCTGATAAACTAATTTAGAGGTTCGATTTCATGAATTTAATGCGATTGAAAGAGAAACAGAGGGAAAGAGAGAAGTTAATGGGAGAATTTACCTACAGCATTTAATTATGCAGCGTATTGTTAGTGATAAAACACTTGTTTGCATAATAATTACGCAAAAAAGCTTTACTGTTATTTCAGAGTTTTCATTAAAGATAGCAGCCTTGTTACCTTTTTATGATGGTAAAAGATAACAAGGCACATCATATATACTATTACAATTTTACTAAATTTGAAATTAAAACGAAAAAACGGAATAGCACCATATTGAAAATATATGTTGTAATAATTATTAATATTATTTTATGTCAAATACAGAAAATACAACATTTCTATGCCAATATGTTCAATTCATAGGAATGATGAAATAAGCAGAGGAAGGGCCATGTTCAACATGGAGCTGACATGTGTATAGCAATAATATAAATAGCCTCTTAAGTTACTAGCATCAGTTGGGTACATAAGTTCGTCATCGTTACTGTTGGAAAGCTAATAAAATTTTTGAAAGTGCAGTAATTAAATTATTAATTAGCGGCAAGTGATTATGGCGACATTAAACCCAATCCCCAAAAGTACAATAGCAGAGTGCAATACATGCTTCTTCATCAACGGCAGCGACTATCTCCTCATTTCATCAGGTGAAATCTAATTTAAAATAAAGGCCAAGACCATTCCATGAATTCGATAAATCCCTTCGCGGCAAATACCTTTGGCCTCTCCCACAAGCACTCCCCTCGAGTACTCGGGCAACACCTTCTATCAAGCTGGCGACCAGTTGTAGTCCTGCCAAAAACTGGCTTCCTGCCGGGTCTGGCCTTCAACTGACCTTCGATCCGGATCCCTGACACAACGACGCATTCGCAAGTCTGAGTTGATTTGACTCAAGATCATTGAATGATGCGTGAAGTCATCGAAGACTGAAGTAAAATATTTTCCTTACAATTATGTCAAAAGATTAAATACACGTTATTTGCTGGAATAAAGTATGACTATATACTTTTCCAACAATTCCACTGAAGGATTGTTTGAATCCTTAAATCATATTTTAGTAGACGCGCGGATGATGAGATATTTTGTTGGTACGATTAGTACACTGGTGCACAAAAGGAAGATATCTGTAGAAAAATATTACGCTCTAGTGAACAAGTCTAGAGCGCTTTCAGTGGATTTGTATTTGGGTAGAATCCACAGGAAAAATAAAGGAATGCGAAGATTGCGAAAAATGTCGACTGGGTCCTCCGGAAAAGAAAGATATGAATGAAGAGGTCTCCTTTAGGAGTTAGATATTCGAGAGATCAGGAAAGAGAGGAATATGAAGAATATTGACTCTCAATGGGATGAACATTAACCTACCCGGGAAGACGAGAGGGTATACGAACGGATTCCTGAAGAGAAAGATCGAAAGAGGCGAGTCGTCTCAGCGAAGTTCGGAAGAAGACGATATGGAAACAGTTGTCTACGCCCAGAGCTGAAAATATAGCTTTCGACTAGTAGGATACATTTCAGCTTGAGTAGGTTGGCTAGTAAACAACAGTCGTATAATTTAATTTGTCATACTTTAAGTACATACATATAGAACAATATTTCCTACTCCGTTTATCGCGAATGAAATTTACAACTCGAATCACTTCACATACTTGAAAATATTTTCTCAAGAGAAAGATTGGGTATCATGAGGGAAAACGTTAAAGTATAATGCCTTATTATCATCATCATCATCATCATTGGTAAACAATCCTAGGATTGGTTTGACGCAGCTTTCCACTCCATTCTTCTATCGGCCAACCTTTTCATTGTGACGTAATTCTTCTCTTTCACATCCTTCACAACCTGTTCCATGTATCTCATACGAGGCCTGCCTTTTCCAATCTTCTCGTTCACTTTTCCCTCGACGATAGTCTTCATCAGGCCATCATGTCTCAAGATATGGCCGATTAAGTTGTCCCTTCTTCTTTTTAGAGTTTTCAGCAGACTTCTCTTTCCTCCTACTCTTCTTAGGACTTCCTCGTTACTTACTCGGTCGATCCATTTAATCTTCAGCATTCTTCTGTAGCACCACATTTCGAATGCTTCCACCCTTTTCTTCTCCGCTGCTCTCATCGTCCATGCCTCATGCCTTATCAAATAACATAAAACTATGCTAAATTAAAGAAAAAAAAGGAAATGGTAATTAAATAAGGGCAATATTCTACTTGCACCTTCCGTGCCATATTTTCTATTTCTGTAAGCATGGTCAAGTAACGAGGGAGAGGATTGATTTTTGAACACCATGGAGAACGCGGACTTTCGCTTGGACGTAGTTGCGGTCCAAACATCCTAATTGAAACTGCGAAAAGGGTTTGGTTACATTCGAAAGCAACAAATACTTTCATCTATATATACATCTCTATACGCCGACTTTAATAAATTAGCTTCATTAAAAATGATAAAAAGTGACAAGAAATAGTTATGATCAGCAAAATGTCATCCATGGGTGTCTCTCATTGTAAATAATAGCCAAAGGATTAATGCTCAAACAGCATTTGATTTTTCAAAGGGAAGAAACTGATGTAATGAATAAGGTGGAGAGAAAAAGGGATGGGACGTGACCCCCATCGTACATGGAATTATTTTCACGCAAAATAGACCAGGCTCTGGGTAGAAGGAACTGTGAAATTAATTGCTCTTCCGTGAATCACATCGATTCAACAAACGTTTGGAGACTTTCAGTGGGCCGATCTTAATCGACAGGCGCTCGAAGTCTTAAGACTTCGATCACATGTCGATTCGATAAGCCATTCAATAATTGTATACTTCAGCTGGCACGAAAAGTTTTTTAAGTAAAGTAAAGGTATGACCTTTCATTCCATGATTACAGCATCTTCCCAAGTATTGAAAGATATTTTATGAAATATTCCAGATCTATCACTCACAGAAACAGAATGACTACTGTGTGTGAGAGATAGAGAGTTTGCCAGTACCAAAAAAGGGGGAGAATTGGTCCCGCTCTTTTTTAAGTTCATTTACCAAATCAGTAAAATAATTTCAACAAGACCTACAAAATAAATTCAAAAATGCATAGACGAATTATTAGACGGCACAATCTGAGAATATAATAACTAATATGACCAAATAATTGAATGTGTACGCAATTGTATCAGCTTTACGAGTTTAATAGAAGAACTACGATGGAAATTACTATCAGAACGCAGGTTAAAATTTAGGTTACACTTTGTAAGTAGAATCAAAGCAGATTGTTTTACAGATTCCGTTAGATGTATATTAAGGAACCCTACGTATTATCCTAGATTTGACCAGATAAATAGGATTAGGGAGATACATTTTCGTACCGAAATATTTGAAATGTCATTTTTCCCGCGTAATTTAAGAGCAGTATGGATTATTAGTATTAGCATAGCGAAGGGATAGGTTGGCGAAAAATTGCTGAGTAGTCTGTTGTGCATGAAGCATGTTTTAAAATTACTAGCCCATGCATGCTATGGAAATACATATAAATAGGTTTAGATAAAGCCTCTCTAACCGGCAATGTCTTGATTACTTTGTAGATATGTACTAACCATCAAGTTGCAAGATACTCTTATATCTAACACGTTTTCGTATAATAGTAGATTTTAAGTTCTTAATTGCATGTAAGTAGTATGTGTTTGGTGATATTCACCCCCTACCACACACCCTCGCAGTGGCACGCAGGGTATTGCGTAGATGTAGATGAATAAGAGGAAAAAATCACAGTTTTAAATTAACATGCTCGGTTTTAATACGGCTGATGACTTCTTGGGCACATTGAGTGCTAAAGCTATGATATTTATTTCAATTAATAGTAAGGCAATGAAATCCCATTTATTGATACATAAAATATACATGCAAACTCAACATTTTGATATATTATCCCGGTAAGAAAACAATCACTAAAAGGTTACACCCAAAAGTGAGAGAGAATGAAAGAAAGAAATACATTTGACGGTTAGCTTAAACAAGGATATATCAGGTAGCTTCGAAGAGAACATTTTCAGTCCTTGCCAATATCACCCCTTCACCATAGCTCGTAAACGAAGTAGAGGGAACCCCACCTTCTACCCTCATCTCTCTGTCCATCCCCAGAGGGGTTTTAACTCCGCTTGCGTGGCAAAATTAGAAACTCAGAAGGACGGGGAAGAAGAGAAGCAGGAGATAAGATGGTGCATTTTACGAGAACGCTAAGATGGAGAAATACCGGTCCCCTGTGATATGGTGGGGGCTCGGAGATCGTAAACGAAGGCGATATTCCCCACGGAACCGTCAGTTCATGACCTTGGCCTTGAAAAAATCGAGGCAGGACGATTATTTTACGCCTAAGCACCCGAAAGACGTCCCCAGCAATATTATCGGCTGAAGAGCTCTCTCATCAGAGCGCGCGCATAAATACGCTCGTCAGTCCAGCTGGACACCATCGGTGGTGGGAAAAATAAACGGATGAGAGCGTTAATCTTGGAAGAGGGCGAGTGGAAGGAAGGGTTAAGACGATTTATATTGGCGGGGAGTTCATTCTCGTGTGAGAGGAATGCATTGGCTATGCGTACACATTCAAACAGCTCTGGAATCTCTCTCTGCAAGGTCCCTCTGGGAATTAAGCAGCTCCCATTGTTTCCAGATGTTCAGATCGTGCCAAAAATTGCGCCATTGGCGAATGGGGATGAATGAGGAAAAAGATGATTATATCGGTGGATTGTGTAACTGTGAGAGATCCTCAAAGTATAGGGTCTCGAACGCAGTTTATGATAACTGATTCAAGGAATAATGGAACAATATTTAAATTCAAAAGTTGAGAACGACTCTGAAAACATTATAGCGGGTTTTCGTGAAGCACAAAAAAATGATTGCTTATTTCCAAAGTACTTTTCAGTACCAGCTCTGGTAGCACTGGCTTGTCAACATGCATGGGTTTTCTGAATCCAGAGCTATGCCAAGTTATGCGTCTAGATTGGAAATTATTAAAAATTCAAAGATCGCGAACTTGCCGCGAAAACCTTAACGGCATTACGCGCTGAACTAGCACAGTAGCAGGATTTTTACTGAGAAATAAATCATTCTCCTAGACCGGGACTCGAACCCGGAACTCCCTGAATTCCGGCCAGGTGCTCTACTACTTGAGCTACCATGACGTCCTCTTTTCTGCGCGGACGGTGGCGCTGCACGAGTACGACTGCTTTGTGACAGTACGTACGGCTGTTCGGCAACATCTTGTTCCTTAGAAGCCTCTAATTGTGGGCAGGGGAAGATATTGTCTATGTAGCTCAAGTGCTAGAGCTGCTGACCGAAAATCAGGGGATTTTGGGATCGAATCCCGGTCAGAGCGAATGTTTTTTTCTCTGTGTAAATCCTGTTATTGGACATTACTGCTCACTAACACATCTCTGCAGTAAGTCCTGTGTTAATGCATTCTCTTCATATGCAGCAGGCAATGGTAGCCAGATCGGTAATGCGCCGGCTTTGAAAACAAAAACGGAAGTTTACTACTAGATAGACAATGCATGAAAAAAATTGCTAAATGAAAACCTAATTCACTGATTCCATCTTATTTCCTTCAAAGCATTTTGGACCCCCCTCTCTTGCCGTCTTAAATAAGATTTCTTAAGGGTAGGTACTAGCCATAAGTTTTGTACTTTATCATGCAATGGATGTCGGATACAACAACAATATTTTAAAATCAGTGGAAAAATCACAAAAACAATTGTACAATCCGCGAAAATGTGGATCGACTCTGAAGGAATACTCAGGAATTCCGACTAAACCACTTGCATGTTCATTCGTAAGCACTACGAGATTAAATTTATAATTTCAACATTTCAACTAATGCATTGCTTCAAATAAAAAAACATCGTGGTTACACATCTGGGACCTCTTTGACCATCTCATAAGTGACTACTCTCAATTTAACTGAAATTGCGTTCTTGAGTTCTTGAAAAACGTTGAGATTGTCAATCCCATTGCTATGATAGTAGAGTTATTGCTAAGCAAAATGTATTGGTAGAATGATTCGGTATATCACATTACAAATGAATAATAATCAACTTAACTTGACAAATGTTGAACTGATACTCCATATGAAGCCAAAATAACAAGGACATTGATTTCTTCCAAGTAAGTTAATTCATTTACAAATTGAATAGCTGCTGAGGAAATTATTTTCTTTCGGCATCTCGCGAGTTGTTACTCCGTTGAGGAAAAACTTCCGGACAAATTATGATCAAATTATGATTCTAAAAAGTTTTTGGATACGAAACTGAGGTTTGTGTTCTGTAACCAGAATACTACTTTCAATGAACTGTAGCTCACGTATTTGATGTCTTTGCTGCCATGTGAACGATAGTGAAAGTTATATAAGCGAAATACTCTAATTGGGAACGCATTCCATCGTCATCGTTAGCATCGTTAAAATGACGAAAATTGTTTCCATCGGCTCGATTGTTCTGATAGTAACCAAAGAAACCAGGAATAAAATAAATATATTACCCAGAGACACCCACTCATGACCTGAAATGTAGTTTTTTGGGAACCAGCTATCCTCAGCAACTCACACTAGCAGTGAGGAAATGAAGTATTACCTATCGAGTCCTAAAATGTTTCGGTGGAGTGACAATGTTGCTCACGAACTATACAAGAAAAATTTTTACACGCCACCAAATTACACATAAATATAAATATATTGTAGATAGATTACGCTGAGAGGATAAAGAGAGAAAATTCAGACACTAAAAATTTCTTTTCAGCACAATTTCTAAGCATGAAAAACGTTTCATTTTAAATATCAAATTACTAAAATTGAGGGTATCTAATAGCCACGAAAATAAACTTGGTTTATATTAAATTACGGTATCGGACAAGATAGCGCAAGAGAGATTCTTGTGAAATTGGTGATATAGAGAACTTTTATGGCGTAAATTACCCTAAATATGGCGAGCGTAAGGCAGTGCACACCGACTTCGGTTACAACCAACACCTTCCACCGGAAGATCCTTTCTCCACGCTCGATTAAAAGGATACGCTCAAACATTGATGACGTCCACCAAATCCCTTAAATCAATTAGGCTTCCTCGCTTGCGGGAAACCGAATATCCCGACAACTTTACGCGCCAGTGTGGATTCAAGCCTGCGCATCACGTTCGTCTTCCTTTCCCGTCCAGCCCCAATCAACCAAACCCGCAACCCTTCCGCTTTAATCAGACGAAAATAGAGCGAAATTGTTTCCGAAATGAAATCTTCCCTAGGCCCCAACCAACTCAACCTTGCTCCCTCGCGTCAGCCACGCGAGACAAGCGCTCACTTCCGAGGGCATTAAGGAGGGCGGTGCCCCCTCCCTCCCTGGGACTTGATCCACTTCTCTCCCACTCCCTCTACCCGACCTTCTCACTCCTTCGCCGAGGAGCCCGTGACAGGCGGGGGCTAATTCCTCCCCTTCACTCGCCCGCCCCCACTCGACTGGCTGCCCAATTTCCTCTCTCTCTCTCTCCACAGATAAGCAAACGCCTCCCCTCCTCGCTTGACCTTATCCTTCCTCTACACGGGTGGGGTCGCAATATGCAGATCCAGAGAGGTTTTAAAGAGCAGCAGCGGGGCCTCTGAAAGCAGGAGTGATGCCGTAGGTTGGGGACAGGGGAGAGGGTATAGCGAACGGGGGGAGTAGATTTTTCGCATGGAGAGGCAACAGTTTTCCGACGCGCTAAGGAGAATGCATATATTACACGTAACTCATATTTTTTCATGTTTTTTTGTCCCCTCACCCCCACCTACACCTCTCCATTACATTCTGTATAACTTCCCCCCCCCAAATTACATAGTACCAATGCCAATGAACCCTACCAAAGTAGGCATGCTCTATAAGTACCATATTTACTTCCTAGCAATATTTTTATTCAATAACCATCATGTGTATCATCATTCTTACCTGAATAAGAATAAATTTGTAATGCTCCCAAAGTAACGTAACACTGGACACCCATTACAATAATACATCAAAATAATTACCCCGAACCCTTCCCTCCTTTAGCATGATATAATATACGGACATCGCATGCACGCACTACGTAACATTACCTAAGTGGCATATTTTAACAAAAAATAATGCATCCTTCTTCCTTAAGCAGGAAAAATGTGGAACACTATGTCAAAGAATTGTAAATAACTACATAATAACTCAATGTACGAATTAAACTCGGCACATCTAGCACTGGAACACTTCCGGACCTGGAGCTGTGCTCGAAATAGTGTAGGTAGGGCAACATTTCAAACCCTTGAGAGGCATTTAAGTATTTTTATTCGGCGGAGGGAGGTAGGCACATTCACTATGCTAACAAGATGGTCTACCGTGCGATTTTTAGCAGATTACGTCAGATGAAATGGTACAAGAGAGAAACGCAATGTAAAAATAGAGAGAGAAGAGAGTCTTATTGTTAGTTGACGCAAAAATTATCATTACCGTTATCCTAAGAACATTAATCCTAAGATTGCATTAACGCAGCACTTAATTCACTGTCGGCTTAACTTCTTTTGTTTACATAACTCTGGCCTCTTACATCGTTAACCACTTGCTTCACATATTTCATACGAGACTTCGACGCTGATAATGATCACGTATTTCATCTCAAATTTCAAACTCTACCAAGAAGTTAATTTAGTTTGAAACCCTAGGTGAGGACGGATAGGAAGTAATCTTTACGGATGAAAACACCGCGGTATATTTTGGGAAGTTCTGGGAGAGAGTGGAAGGGGTACACGTGGTGATACGTTAAGGTGGGTGTTATTGATGACAACCTTGATGATGGGCCGGAAGGGAAGGGCCGGATATTACCTAAAAATAGTGACAAAATTTGAGCGCTCCTAAACAGGTGAATGATGTAAAACGGAAATAAAGCACTTCAAAGGACCTGGAATGGATTTTACCTCAGTCAGGCCCATCATTATTCCATGATATTTTCTACGGAGTGGATGAATTACAGAAATTTCACTCGAAATCCGGAAAAATTATCGTAATTTACCCTTCTTTTTTACCCATTAGTATGATAATTAGAGGAGAAAAATTATAGAGATTTATTTTTAGCACTCTATATAGGAAATTATTACGTATGAGCCATAGATTACTACTTTCATAGATTCCTTTATCATTGAGAGGTTGATTGTCATCATCACAAGGCAACAATCCGAGGATTGGCCCGAAGCAGCTTTCCAATCGATTCTTCCATCGAATAACCTCTTCATATGAACATAAATCTGTTCTGCTTACATTTATAAGATGTTGAATGACCTTCAAAATGCGTAAATAAATGCACTATCAATACTAAATAACACCTTTAAAACGGTCCCATGTCTCACTCTGCTGAAGATACACAAGGGTAGTATAGTAGGCACTTTATACCAATAATTACTGCTATAAAGTGCCTACTGGCTTATTCATCTTTGACAGAACTTAGCATCGAACTCATGCTTAAGGATTTCTTTGGATTCCTATCGATTTTGTCCTGACTAAAGCGGACTCCTACTATTACCATAAACTTCAGGAAATACATGATATACTCCGAATAAAAGCAGGATTTATCTTAAGTGCGTTTCACTCATAAGATGTAACAAGGTAATCACTTCAAACTCTTTACGTTTTGTAACAGGTATCGAAAGCTGCTAAGGAAAAAATCATTCGGAAAATTGAGAATGAATAAGTGCGACATTTGGAGAAAAAACCTTTCATCGGTAGCGAAAATAATTGGCCAATGGCAGCCACTCTGTCGGCTCAATCAGCAGCTTTTAACGTGTCAAACTCTGAAACTGGTTTCTTAATGACCTCAACTGCCACTCAAACTTCATGATAATTGAATTGGCATAGGCATGAAGATATATAAAGGTTCGTGATTTTCCATTTAGCAACGAAGAGAAAACATGAAATAAGCACTTTGCAAAAGTAATCTCCTTCTATATTTTACCGCGCAAACCGCCTCAATCTTATATGCCAGGGGGTGGAAGGTTTCCACCCCCTGGCCACCCATCGCGAAAATGACAATAAGTTGAAATAACTTTTGTTCATCAATAATGAGGTACGGTATTACAGTAATGTCAATATTTCACCAAGAAAAACTTGCCCATCATTGCTATGAATCACTTCCCAAGTTAAAGCATAATTCTTCGGATCCGAAATGCTCGATATACTCTATAGGTGAAGCCTTACCAGTGTGAAACAAAATCTTTCGCTTATTATGTGTATGTTCAATTAAGAAATGGAAGAAAAAAAAAAGACTTCAAGGTTGGGAGACAGAAAAAGATCTACAATTTTTCTGCACCCTCTCCTCAGCAGCAGATGGAACAATCACTGTCTTCGAAATCCTTATAGTCAATATCCTAAGCCTAACGTAATACCCACCTACACCTGCACCTTGTGCCGTGCAAGTCACTACAATAGTGTGCGGCAGGGGTACCAACCACCTAAGTGGTTCGCAAACCGTAAGTTATAAACATACGAACTAGGACTTAAGCAGCAACGAGTGGTCCACTATTCTCAATGAATTTGCAGATAGCTCTGGAAATGGAAATCTCACTTTTAAAAAGTTAATTTCTGAACGTTAAACGAGCGTTTATAATGGTCACTTATTATGATATATTCCCAAATATTCATGCATTCTTTAGCGACCTCATAGGGTGGCTACATTTCGCGCCAAAGCGAGATAATCACTTTACGATTTCCTGCGAAAATCCATCAATAACCCTTCCGATGGATTAGCATAGATTGAAGAGAGCATCAAGAATGGTGAGTGTACGCACAAATAAGGAAAACGAGTGAACTCTTGAACAGCCTTAGCCTTCGGGTGAAAGTATATAAAAAAGGAACACCCTCCTAAAACTTTTGAGCCTGACGACAACGAAGGGCGTGTCCCTTTTTCGTGGGGCGAAGTTTTCTTGAAATGGAGCCCGTGAAATAGACCCTCTCTTTCCTCCTCCACCAAGAAAATTGCCTGAGATCCATTAGGGCTGCGACGCAAGCAAGTGGCAACACCTTGAACAACATCCTCTCTTCTCATAAATACGGAGGTGTGTTTCAATGGGAACGCCGGAGGACCGAGTTCGGAGGCTGAGAGATGAACACGCGAACTTCAACTTCTAAGTGACGCTGTCGAGTCGTAACTTCACTCACTGCTGTCATGTGGGCTTGAATTGCATCAATGTTTATGACTTTAACTTATTATTCTTCAGAAATACAGTAAGAATATAGGTAATATTCTCTAATATGTATGTGCTCATGCTGGTGACAACATGTTTAGAGACAGGTCTCCGGTAATGCGGAAGGAGGTGAAATTCTGTCACTGTTCCACAGCATACCATAAATTTTTCATTATGCCCTTAATAAATGCCCCAAAATACAGAAGTGGGTAGCGTCTAAAATCCTTCGCGCAAATATTAGGAATATTAAAGAATCACAACGACGCGTAAATAAACATGTTTATCGTAATTTCGCCAATTGTAGGTCACTTTTATTTGGCCGATGGGTGAGCAGCAATTTTTGTGCCATGATGTTATTTATTAGTAACGCGCATGACATAGTTCATATCGAGCATAGCTCCTAAGGTGCGTTTACACGCAGCAGTTCACTGCTATAACGGTCAACTGCTAACAACTATTAAGCCCCACTCGCATGTGTAAATAGCAACTGCGATGCGAGTTCGGGTCGACACTGGACACATGTCGAACACTATCTACCCTAGTTCGAGCTTTTAGCAAAGTTGAAGCCCGTCAACTTTCCAGCGGAAATGTATCCAACACAACCGCAACAATCGCCAACGGAAAGCAATACACGACGGAATTTGGATATAATAACAAGGATGTCCCTCCCCAAAAGGGGAGATTCTACTCTTTAAAGAATGGGAACAAAAGGTAAACGGGAATAAAAGATAATCATAAATATAGATGGAATTTATTGCTTGATGAATTTAATGAAAATTTAAGCGAAATTCACTATTAAAATAAAACGCTTTTTATTTGTTGTGGCAACGCCTAAATAGGGGCTTTAAGCTGCATAGAAGTTAACGCAGACGCATCATAGCAGTTGCGATATAGATATATCGCGCATCTCGCGACTGCCACAGCAGTCAACTGCTACGTGTAAACGCTGCTCTACTTTGCGCGATATGCACTACTTCACACACCCTTGTGGAGCAACTGTGATAAATAGACATTGGGTGCTTTACATATATTACGTTATGCTAGAGAGATTGGGCCATCTGTGACAATGAACACTATCAAGGGAGAGGTCGGTCTTTATGGCTAGAATGATAAACATCATAGTTTCATTCCTAGTTCACATAATAATGATGATGCAAAATACAATAAGCAAATAATAAATGCATTGAGAAAGAAAAAAGGTATTTATAAATAATGTACATTTTATTTTTTACCAAAAAGTGAGGATTTATAGGCTACGCTACGCAATCAAGGGGGAGGGATCTTAGAAAATGCTACGAGACGTCTCATGGGAGGGGGGGGGGGGGAGGAGAGGGTGAAAAAAGAACAATTGCGTTAAGTAACATATGGAGGGCCCCTATAACGTTCCGCTGAGGAGAAAGCTCACTTCCGTTGGTGGTCTACAAGTTGTAGAAAACTACAAAGAAACTGTTGAAATTAAAGGGACACAAACTTGAGTTGGGGGTTGCTGCCGTCCGAAAAAGGCCGAATAGCAGTGGTTTAGAGAGTATTTAGAATTGCTTTTCCCGCCAAGAACCCCGAGCAGGGCATTAATTAGGCCTCGAGCCCCCCGGCAGGCAGTCAAAAAAAGACTTCCCCCCCCTGCGCGGCCTTCACCTTTTTTTTCACGCCGTCGCCCCTTAATCGTGCCGACCCTCCTTCCACAAACTTTCCTCCCCGTCTCCCTCTCCGTGAGCACTCTCTTCAACAAGTGAGGCAGGGTTAGGTTCTCCCCCGCGGAAGATTAAATGCACGAGAGTCGTACCTGTTGCGCGGGGCCAATATCGGAGACTCACTCCGCTCGCCTACTCGTCTCGAATTTTCGTTGGACCTTCAGAGGAAGGCGGGGGGAGGGGTAGATGGTGGGAAGGGGGAGAAAAACATTGGGAATATGGGGAGTCAAAGGAGTAGGGATAAAACCCTTGCTTGGGATCATGCGTGACTGTTTGCACGTAATATTGGAAGAGATGGGGGGGGAGAGCCAATATCGAGGGTTAGTGCTCCCCTGAGCTGACCCCGTCCACTGTTTCGGGTCGTCTCAAACGAAGCCATGGTTGAGCGGCCGAATGGAAATAAAAGGGGTGAAGAAAAAGCTGAAAGGAATATACGCTGTTCAACCAGAAGGGATAAGGCGGCGGCTTAATTTCACGAAAAGCCGTAGATACCTATTAAATTTCGGCTCTGTTTTCTCCCCATTGACCAGTTTGTGTAAGAGGAACTTTTTTATTAAAGTAGTTGCATTGTACTACGTTTTAATATGGAATAAGGATTCCACAAAAAGAGAAGTTTTTAATTCCTACATGAGGAAACCTTACTCTCTCAACTTTGTTTTTCGCGTTATCGTTCACCCAGCCTCAAACAGAGTTGAACAAAGCTCTCCTCTGAGTATTATTCAGTTCCTAGCTCCTATTTTGAGATCATTTGAGATTTGAGAGGTTGTGAGGAGATAAAGGATGTTTCTGTAGGTGGGAAATGGTGTATGTAGCTCAATATATCAGTTATTAATTGGTTAATAATCGGAATCAATGAGGACGGCAGCTTTTATTTAAAATAGGACTAAAACAAAAAAAGAGAAATCCGAAGAGACTTCTAAGGTAACCGCTATAGGTGGTCAACTAGAAGAAGGGTATGTGGCCCTTGTCCCAGACTAAAACGCGAATATCAGTATTGTTTGTTAGGGGAGAGCTCATTAAAAACAAAGATAATTTGCGTGAGTCAATCATAATTGTAAAGGTTCCATTCCCTATGGTACTCACCACTCTATCACCAATAGTGCCATTGAACTAATATTAGCTTTCGAGAAATTGAGTTCAGCTGGATTTGTTCAAAGAGGCCTGTCTCAGATTTCATGCCAGCCTCAAAGACTTTCAAAGATATCTCTCTATTTCACCTACCAAAGCTTCCTAAGCACAGTTGATTATAATAAAAAATGAAAGTAAATTACTAATCAAATAAGGTTTAGGATAAAACATGTAATTTCTTAATTCATGGAAGGATGAGAAAAATTTAAGATTGCATAAACGTGGTAAAAATACATTATTTCTCAATTGATTGAGGAGCAAATTTTGACGGTGACTTTGTCAACTTTTCCTCTGACGCAAACTTTGTTTAGTGAATCCCGATTTGACAAGAAAATTTTCCTGAAATTTTACATTTACAGCTCATTATTCCATTAATAGATAAGACCGTTGACCCTAAATTAAATTAGCTGAGCGGAAAGCGGACTCCCTTAGGTGCTCGCGAGCGAAAACCAATTATATTTCGAAATAACCGAAGCTGTGGCAATTAAGTATTTGTTGACTCTGACAGAGGATTTGTGAGAGAACAGATGTGTCATTTCCAGGTAAATGGAAATTGGATATTAATTTCACACTCTTCCTCTTCCGTGACGCAATACCAATCGTGAGGGTGGGCGAGAAATTCAAGCAATCATTCAGAGCAAAGAAACATGCTGTTCATATAAAAGGAGTGTGAAATTCAGGGACTATTTTTTCATAATGAACTTCTCAGACAAGCAAAATTAATTTAGTCGTGGCAAATTTTCTTTTCCAATGACAAGAGTTTAACGGTGAACTAGATGAAATGGAATAGCTAAAATATTTTTTTTAAATTAATTCAAACTGTAGGCCTGACGCTAAGATTTTCATTGTTAGCATTTGAGAACTCTCTTTCGTCATTTCAACTGATATTAATAATAATTTGAGATCAAAATAAATGATGGAAGATCTCATGAAAAGAAAATCAGAGGTAAAGAAGAAAATCATCTGAAGCCCAATTATAAAGGTCTGGTATTTTTTTCTCACGATTCCTGTCGTTACGGTTTTTTCCAATCAGTCCAGGGAGGGAAAATTATTGACATATATGGACGTATTAATTGCAAATTTCAAACGTTTCGCCGTAGTTTGTTCGCATTTATGATTCTTGGTTGTCAATATCGCTCTCTTTGGTTGACTGCTTTGTCCACTGTGCAGAGCGTATTGGCTTGATACTGCAACGTCAGGTGCAGTAACAAACAAAATCAAATAACCCTTCGCAGACATCCAGTTCATGGCCGGCTCGTTCACCATCTGGTCCCATTGTTATTTCCATAGTTGGCTAAGAGAGTCTCATTTGCATCTTACTCTAAATCAATGCACCCGATGCATACAATCTCAATTACGAATTGTTTCACTTAAACACCACTTTATTATAATCAAATGAATCGTGTAAATCTACTCGCCCCATGCCCAGTAAAAACACGCTACCCTATGGACAGCAAGCATTGCAGAAAGTCGGTTTCATTAATACCCGCATATGCAAGTCACGTTACTCTCTCTGCCTACAGAGCATCTCTCTTGAATGGAACCGTGCAGCTTGTATCGAAGGCATGCATTGCCCTTGATCCACATTGTTAGTGATACTTAAAACGTTGGTGGAAAACCCCCCCGCATTCCTTTCTAAAAGGTTAACGAAACATTTTAAGGGCAGCTTATTTTGAGTACTGATTGGAAATGAGAGAGTTAAGCAGCATCAGTAGAATGCTCAAGTTGAAACGATTGATAAGAAGGGAGAAAAAGAAAGTATTTATGTCATTTGGAATAAGCTAAGGTTTAGTAGTCCATATGATTAGGAACATGCGATTCAGAATATCGGCATATTCACTCCATTGCAGTCAGTTAATTACAATAAATTACAGAGAAGTTGGTTTTAGAACTCAGGACCTCTGCTCACCATTGAATCCGTCTACATTGGAAACTTCCCAGAAGCGAAAACTGCCAGATAACTAGCATCATGTCCTCCGTACTACAAACCAGCTAAAAGTTTTATAAAGAGATCTCTTCAGGTTTCATTTCCAGGATTCTTCCAAGTTTTCCACTACGTCTGTTAGCTCCAGGTGACAACAGTTTCGGCTCTATTACAGCCAAATGACGTGGTAAGTGTGATCATCTAGATTCAAGGAACGTGGTGGCAGCTAGGAAAAATGAAATCCTTCCTCTTCGAATCAAGACCACAAAATCATTGCAGTAAAATTTCTAGACCAGTCCATTATTGTTATAAATGCAACTAACAGTCGCAGAAACACGATATTGTGTCGCTAACCAGGAATTTGTAAGCATAAATTGGAAGGGAGGACTAAAAGCTTTTGATCAACGAGCTTCTCTGCTGAATAAACGTCCACAACACAATTGAACTCAGAAGGGATCAAAGATCCGGTGTATGCCCTGATCTGATACAAGAGTTTACGTGCTCCCCTCTCAACGCCCGCATCCCAAAACAGTGATGACAATGTGCCGCAGGGAATGAGGGGAAGCGTCGTATCTCTTCTTCTTTCCCTTGACACCCATAACAGAGTAGGTCTATGCAAAGGAACAAAGTATATTGTGCAGTTAACTTTTAGAAATATTTGTCATCTCAAAATTCTATAGAGGTTTATTGTTGAAACATTGGAAGATTTGGTTGGTGAGGTGGCTTGCGTATCGTCTCCCATCTTGAGGGCCCTGTTTTTAATACTGACAGAGGTAATTACTTTTCACTGTGTTATCGGTACCCACAAGAGTCCAAGTGGAAGGCATTTTAAGCTCATTACTCCGTCAGTCAGATAAGATGTTACACTGTGGACCCTCTCGCGCTTTTCGTTAATGATTTGACCATCATCAACGCCAGGTTTTTCCCTCACCTTTTCTCGTATCCCAAAATTACAACCTATGGTCAACTTTCCAGATATCCTCAATGGCTAAAATGATTGAAATCAAATAGAGTGCTTACTTAGTGAAATGATACACTAAAGATGACAAATTGATATATAATTATTGGTACGGCTAAAGGTAGAAATAAACGACGGTTGTTTCCTCCATGTAACAAAAAATTTCCTCTCACCTATCTGGGTCTATAACTTGAAACCGAAACGTGTGGAAAGAAAAAAAATCTTAACCCAAAACACTCCTTCGCCACCATTGATGAAAGTTTGGATGGCATCGTAAGAGTTAGTGAATTAGGAGAATAATACTAACTCAAACACTAGAAAAAATTATCAGCGCATCATATCCTATACAAAGGTTCCTTTGAACAGATGATACTGGGAATCAATCGTCTGTCAATGTTCACACCTATATTTTTTAAAGGTCCATACTTAAGAAAATGATGGAAATCGGTACATACCTAAACGTAACTGAGTGAGCATCCGAGAAAGATGTTTACTCAATTGATCTCTGTTGTCTCTCTTTTGCTAAATTTCTTCATCGGCACCTTCATAAAAATATTCAATAACTGTTAACATAGCTATTTCACAATTTTCTACCATGGGATTATGTTTAGGAAGAATATCCGCGATACATCAAGCACATTAATCTTTTCGCACATTAATCTTTGCTCGCCTTTTAGCGAGCATAGTCGCAAAACCGGGAGCCAGTGTAGAGTGCCGCTCTCCACCCCACAATAACCTTCCTCACTCAGTCCTCTAAGCCCTCCACCCCTTGCTCTAACACGCTCCTCTCCCTCTGCCACTTCCCCTCTTTAAATCGCTCACGCAACTAGAAAAGCCATCATTTTGTTCCCACACTTGACGCCCTCCTCCCCGCATGTCATCCTCTGGACTCGTTTACATCTCTCATCACTTCTCCCCCCCCCCCTCGCTCCCGCAGTCTCGTGATGAATTACAGAGCATGTGCCGGGTTCGGGCGGGACGTCTCAGCAATGCATGGAGGGGTGCTCCCAAGGTTGGCCGGTGGTGAACTTGAATACTGCGGATTCCGTCAAGGACGGCCTTCGAGATCCTTCCAGGAATTAATTGCCGTGCTTAAAATATGAAATTCCAATGTTAAAAAATTCATTCGAACGAAAAAACTTCTAAAAACTCGAAGTCTGTGGTTATGAACGCAGAAAAAGCTCACCATGAATACCAAATCATAAATACTGTCGACGTTGAGATGTTTCTTTAACAAAGTGATCCACCCTAGCGTACAGCAGGAAAGATGCTTTTGCATGGTAATAAAGAAAAAAACCAAGAAGGGAAGGATTCAGCAAATAAGCAATATAAATAATACATTTGGGGAGATAGTGAGTCCAGAGATGTTCAAAAGTGAAAGGGTAACCTGGAGTTTTGAAATAAAAAAATTGTAAATCCTCTTCTCGCCGAGTTGAAATCGAATTCAATCTAACGTTAAACCTTTACTCCATTTCTTTCACTCGTACTGATATGCCTCTAAGAAATAATACCCTCAGGAGGAATTAGTTTTGATTTTTTTCCAAATTCACATGCCGTAACTAGGTTTTGCTACGGATTGTAGCAGGATGTTGTGACCACTGGTATATCTAGATGGTAATGAGGGGGTTCTCGTTAGTAGACTGGCCTTTTGGGGGAGTTCGCGTCACATTTCCATTTTTCTCCCTTGCAATCGGAGCTCTAAAATTAGGCGAGGTTTCACGAAAGAGGGAGCAGTAAGCTGATACGGTGAAAAGTGAGTTGGAGGTAAGGAAACCCCTCTGAGGCGCTAGGACATCGAGAGCATGGGGAGGATTCTCGAGAGTAGGTACCAGAAAAAGGTGATCACCCTTGTCTTGAGAGACAAATGAAGTATACAGCGCGAGCGTAGGTATAGAATTCGCTGATCGGTCCTCGTCAATCTGCGTTACAAGGGGATCCTTTTACTCCTGTTTGTAGCAGTGAAACATCTCGGCTGCAATAGCGATGACGGTCATTAAAGGAGAGGTTTACGCATCCGTTAGGTTGACGGAAACTGGAATGACAAGTTATCAATATAGGATTTTAGAGAAATTTTACGGGAAATAACTGCGTCCTCATCCACCGCGCTTACACCATAAAAAGACAAGAGAATAAAATGTTATATTCATGGGAAAGAAAACACTTTTTCTACTGTAAAATACTTCCAATATAACTACCCCATTCTATATATAAAAGTGCATGCTTTCTATCAGTAGTAAGGATTTTCATTTGAAATCTCGCAAAATATGATGGACTTAATTTGAAGTCATGCACAATATAATGGATTGCAGGGATCAATTGGTACATCTAATATCCTTGATAGCTTCTATAAACAAAAGGCAGAGGAACTCAGGACATGAAATTATGTTGCCTGCACGTAAATTAATATAATGATACAATTTGGTGCGTTCTATTTCATTTTCGACGATCTTACAAAATAAGCAAATCATTCTCACAATATGAACACAGATTGATCTTTGGCTACAAAAAATCTTAAGAACGTGCTTATGAACAACCAGAGATAATGCGTGAAGACTTATGCCCAAATTTAAGTTAAGTAATTGTGGTTTAATAGATCAAGTAGATTAAACAGAAGACGTTCGAAGTGAAGGTCAAAGGTTAGGGTGTTCTACGTTCCAGGAAACAGTGAGACATACACGAATTTTGAGAAACGCAGGAGAGCATAAATGTTCACGATTCTGTGCCAGATGCGAGAAGAAAGGAACGTCCATGGTGTAATGGATATTGCGTGTTCTCAGTGTCAAGGACAAAAGATTGTGGGCGAAGAGCTGTACGCATCCCAGTGCTCACTGGTTAACATCAGACGAGGAAAACATAGGAATGACGATCTCCCTCATCTCCCTTTAAAGCTCCCTCCCCGACCAAAGCTTTATCCAGAGGCAACGTACTCGTCAAAACTCCTTAATGTCATCGTAAGGAGCACATGCGCTGGATACGACCTTCAACGACAACATTAAACTCCCATCACTCCCTTTCACCCTTCCTTTTAAACCAACGACGAAGCAAACAAAAATGGATAAAAGAATAGTGTGGTGCCACTGAAGATAACGAGGTAACTTTGAAATCAAATAGTTTCAATAAAATTAGTACATTCTTCTTTCATGAAATTTGAAGGCGACTTCGTTGCATTAAGGAAAATACTTCAAGAGAAGATTCCGCGAACGTGTTCATTCATATCCAGAATTCCGATTCCAACCATATGTCATAGGATTAGTTTTCATTCACTTTTTAGAAGGGAGTATTCTAAGTTCCCTACATCCACCTCTTCAGTATTTTTTTTAGGACTGGTGCCAGTTCAGCAGCTTATGGTCGTAGCCTACAATACTCCCATCCCCTCCTCTCGATTTCAAAAGCTTAAGTATGATATAATTGGTGGTGGAAGTCGATAGAATCAGGGAACGCCGCGTTGTTTTCTTTGTGAAACTTGGGAGTCAAATCCGAAACTATAAGTGCGCAGGCAAATGAGGCAAAAGGTCAAAAATGAGATTAAATTCCATTTATTTTTAGACTGGAAAATACTTAAAATATGAAAAAAAACAAATATGAACGACTATTTTGGCTATCGCCTGAAATTCCAATGGACACTAATCAAAGGAACTTCCTCCAAAGCACAGGACAAAAAGCCAATTTAGTAGAGACAGACAGGGAGAACTGCCTGTTTTACCATATTCAACACGGTCATCTTGCGTGCCATGCATAATCATTTGCTTTCAGCTTTCACGAACCACTTCGTCCATTTTTCCTTATTCCCATGATAATCCTTCTTTGCATAGCCAATTCCACCCCCTCTTTTTCATCTTTAAACGTATAACATTCCACTGTATGGAAGTTTATCGTCTCGGCACTCATCTATTGTAATGTTTTCTTTAGTTCTACGTTGGTGAACAGATAGTTTATTGGCAAAAGTTTCATTGTCTTATTTTAGTTCCCATTTACTGACATGGAGAAGCAGAACATGCAGCATTTAAGTAAAAGACTTTAAACATACTATAAGGTGTGATAGGTCGCAGAAGGGAGTTGACTTATATGTTAGATCTTTTGAAAAAACTTCCTTCATTTGGTTAGAAACACATTAATCTTAAATTTCTTCATATTTAAGAAAAGCAAGCATTCCACTACCATACCTTATTTTATTGCATACAACCGGATGCATCGTTTTGCAACTCAGGATAAATTAACGAGTGAAAGGTTTGCACAGAAGTAACGTCGAAGTAGACTTGCCTCTAATGTCAAAATATTTCAATTCGTACTTGTAGAATTTGGAATGGATTTGAAATATAAATATTTTCCGAAAAGGAAAATGGGATGCCATTCTCCCTAATGAACTTTCCTCACACAGATGTCTGTTCCCAACTCACACAATGACACCTCCTTCAACTTCCATTTATCTCCACAACTTTCACTCCTTCCTAGAAAAATTATTATTCCTTACAGCCTCCACCAAGGAAGAGGTTCAGATCAAAGAACTAAATCCGAGGGACAAAATCGACAGAAATAAGGAAGGAAAACAGATTCGACATTTTTTGGACATATCCCATTCTTCTCCCTTATCTCTATTCGACGAGCCCTCGGGCAACACGGCGCCAAGTTTTGATAGATTGGGGGAAGCAGACAAAAGAGAGATTAAAGGCCAGCTAAAGAGAGAGTTATCTCACCTTTTAAGAAAGGGAATCTCACTATCATGCGAATAAACTTGAGTAAAGGTCCGTGGTCTCTCATCCGACGGCTTTACAATCCCATCCCTTTACTTTTTAATTTTACCTCTTCCCTATTGGCCAAATATTTGTTACGTAAAAGCCGACATGAAAATTATCCTTGCGCAGTGAAGTTTGTACGAGGCGAATAACGTGGAAAGCATCGATAACTGACAACCGCAACAGCTGTCGGCGTCTTTGAACCTACATATCATTTGAGGCTTTGATTTTTTGAAAAGGTCAGTTTCCTTGAAAGAGATTTTTATTAGAATAATAAATACATAGGTGACCAAGAGAAGAGATGCAGGAATTCTAAAAATACACTCATGGATAACCTCACCGGTGTCTACTTCGTTCAATCAATAAATAATGACTATGAGAGGTAGTATACCATTCAGGATGTGCCAGCATCACAAAGACTGGGGTGAGATCGTACTTCGCAGTCCATTGAAGTAATGATTCCAAGGTTGGTATTGATGGTGGCAGGAAAGGGTTATGAAGGTCCAGGCGACACAGCTCGTGAAATGCACGCTCGGATCACGATTTGCTCGCATTAGGTGGGACCTAATTCGATCAAAGCAAAGGGTGCATGCCCTTTTCCAGAACCTTCTTAGTGGAACCTCTGTTTTATTTCAGAATATCCTGTTATCATTGCAGGAAGTAGTATGCAAATTCACGGCTTGGAATTGAGCCCGGAACTTTCATCTGCATCTATATGCCTCCCTGCGAGCCTCCGCAAGAGCGTGTACCCATGGGTGGTAGGCGGCTGGAGCTATTTTTGTCAGATTTGCGTGAAACTTTATATACCTGTCTTTAATAGTGATAGCTATGGGAAAACTGTAAAAAAATGCGTTTTATAGATTTCATTTTTGGCAATTAGATGTTTTTTTAACACGTAACCTAATGGTCCATGAGATACATTTCGATATAATTCTTTAATACATTTACAGATGTTTTTCAAAAACAATAAATTTCATATTATTGTATTTATTACAAACAAATATCATGATCACATCAATTCAAAGATACAAAAAAGCACATTTTAATATAACTTTCATCTTTACCTCGAATATCACACAAAACTATCAATAATAACCGTGACATTCTCTGTTTTGCTAAGTATTAACATGATTTAATTAAGGCAAAAATACAATGTACATTTTTTATATAATTATCACAATGACAATATGTGCGATGAGCTACACCGCATAGTTAGTTGCAAGTTAATTAAATGTGGCCCTAGTATTTTTTCGGTGCACTTAAAAAGTTACTACAATGTACCTCAATGATCCACTATTACCGCTGCAGCCACCTTCAGTGTGGTTAGTATTTTTTTAACAATTAGTCTTTGTTTGCGTTGTAGTCGTATATCTTTCTGGTATTTGGCCGAACGCTGCACTTTCCGGGTCATCTCACACTGTAGGATCGTACGTCAGCATCGAATTCGGACCCCGCATCTCTCATCGTATTTTTTCATCATCATCGCAACAGCAACGCCAATTCATGGAGCGATGTGACGTATCGATATTCTCGACACGAAATTTTTTCGTGCTTCGCAGCCGATACACCATCGCACTACCTCACGATTCCTCGCTACCTCGCCACACTTTGCAGTCGAATAAAAGAATTACAGCAACCAGAGTAGCTCTCCTACCCTTCCATTCTCCCTTCACCCGTGCAAAGATGTCGCTTCCCAGTCCACCCCATCTCCTACTAACTCCCGTATCGCATTTGCCCGCCCCAGCAGGTAGACGCGTCTTTCCGCCCCGCCCTCCGTGGAACTGATTTCATTACACGTTTCTCGACGTCCTTTCTCTTGCGTCCCACGGGAAATCCATTTGGGCATCATGCGCACTTCCAAGACGCCATTACCAACGTCTCAAAAATCCCATTCGCCTTTCTTGAGTCGTTACTGCGAAACATTGGTAGAAAGAAATGAATCCTCTCGACTTTATTTTTTTAAATAACAAGAAAATACTAAACTCCCTCTCTTAATGAAGCTAATTCCAACTACATGAATTTCCCTCAAAATTTTTCGAAGAGTTATTTCATCATTATCAAGAGATTGTTATCTTCAACTGGAACAAGATTGTATAAGCCGCTTCGCGTAGGGTGGGGGTGAAGGGTGGGATAAGTTCATTTATTTTTGGTCCTGTGATTATTCGCTCGTAAAGGTTATTCCTCCTCCTTTTCAAACTTTTTAGAATGACAATTCTTTTCCTCCTGGCCTTCTGAGAACTTCTTTAGTTACTCAGTCTATACAGCTCATTTATATCATTCTCTCATTCTTCCGTTACAATAATTTTCATATGCTTCCATGTTTATTCTGTTTTGGCGTTGACATGAATTTAAAATTTGATTTTCTCAGTTCCACTCATAATAATCCCCGCGTAAATTAGACTCTTCTATCATTGATTTTATTTTAGTTTAAAGTTCGATAGTAAATCTTTGACCGCTCAAGTTTCCACCTGTTTCTTATGCCTTATTTTATTTTTTATCTAGCCTAATATTTATCATTCAAAGCAGATATTCACTAAAGGTTACTGTTAATCTTCCACTGCTATTTTTCTACACTACGCTACGTTACGTTTCAAACCCGTAAATCTCTATTTACACGGTTACACAACTACTCCACACCCTGGTTTATCTATTACTGGTGACTTCTTGAGCTAAATTCGATTCTTCTAGTTTCATTGATGAGGAGCATATAAGGCCATAATTTAATGAGGAAAACGCAAAAATCTATTCTTTATTATTCGCTCCACTCTGTTCTGGTTTTGTTTAATGAATAACTTCAAGGAAGAGTAATTGCCGACCCATTATACCCCTGATTCCGGGATGGTCCATATTATCTTCCGGCCCACGTCATTAAACTGATCCCGAAATCCACTGACCACATACAGATATATTTACACCCACCTAACTTCTTGGTAAAAGCAAGTCTGATGTACCAAGCACGTATAACACTACCAATATTGTTTTATTCCCGGGCATTGTTTAAAGGAGACAATGCCAACTATTCACGGCCGCATCAATTTCAAACGATAAACATGTTGTTATTATCAAATAATGTGTGCACAACGCCTGTTTGATTTGTATTTTTTTATCCAATTGACTAAGGTTATATCACAAAATCTATCCCATCTAACGACTTCATCTCCTTTTCCCCTCTCATGGCTCAATCAGCGTCAAAGAAAATCATGTCCCAATTAGCACGAGGGTGTGACCCAATCGGCCTCAATCTCAGCGGGAGGAAATCCAATATTCTCACACACCGGTATTTTTATTTATTTATTTATCCTGGGCTAGATGAGGCCATGTGGCACCCTCTGCCCCGAGCCCAGGGTTCATTAAGGTACAGAGTTCAATAATTAAACACAATAAGAGAGTGAAGGGAAGAGGAGAGAGAAAGGGAAATATAATGAGAGAGAAGCGGGGAAATAGATAAAGGCAAAGGGAATTAGAGAGAAAGAGAGAGCTATAAAGGCCCGGACGCAAAATAACGGACTCTAGATAAGGACGAAGGTTTGTCCCCTTTGAGCGATAAGGAGAGAAGTGATGAGCCGTGACGGAAGGAGAGAGAGAGCCCTATTTCGACTTCGCAGGGCTCTAGTGTAGGAGCGAGAAATTATCAAAACCCCCAGTCAGCGAAGGAAGGTTTCCTTCGTTTAACCCCCTTCGTTTAAGGTTTACCCCCAGTACCTCTGCGCGGACAAAAAAAGAGAAGGGGATGATAAGGGGTTAGCTATATTTGAAAACCAAACTTATTTACTGGTACATAATCTGTCCCTGTACACGTACTTGGCTATCTCAGCAACACAGTCCTGTGTAACGCAGACTATTTTGAAAATACCAAAATATCGTCACGTTAGATTCTGAGAACTACATTATGTATGTACATACAATGAGAGATGATCAACAAAAAGGCAATACATTCCTCGGGGAATGTATATTAATTAACTAACATCGCATAAAAGCGTAAATATGGATGCATAGGGTATTCATACAATAACAATTATATTTGGACTCTTGAAGTCACTTTTATAATTAGTGATTCGGGAAAACTGCCTACAGTCAGCTTTCTATTCGAGAACATATTTAGTATGGACGAATTATTTTAATGCATCAGATACATCGGAAGTAATAGTGCTAGGTGTGAGTTTTTAGGTGCTCCAACTGCGGAGGTTATATCGCCCCAAAACCTAACCTAAGATATTAATCATAGAACCAACACAACATTCATGCCCTGCACAGGATTTAAACCCGCGTACCTTTGAATGGCCAGACCTACGCTTTACCGGACTGACTACCATGGCCGGCGATATATGTGAAATTGGCATAAGGATTACAATAAGGGTTTCAGGGCAATTTAACAAACTAAATACCTATTATTTTATCTTGAGGAAAAAAAGCTTATAACTCATTAAAAAGAAATACACGGAGAGTTGACTCATAAGTCCAGTTCATACGAAAATAATACTTTTTACACAAAGGAAAACGTTTTCCAGGAGATTTTACCCAATTATCAATTTAAAAGGTTAAATAACATTCCATTCTTCTGGATGTAGTCCTCAACGATTTTGGCGACGAACATTTTATGGGTTGTGCAAGCAAAAATATATATACTTTTGCCAATTTGCATTAGCCAACATGGAAATGAGTCTTTCAATCATTTGCTTGCTCAATATATTCACTAAAAATAATACTAAAATTAATGGAGACTTTTAAGAAAACTCAATAATCGACCGATGCCAAACAAGTCTGGTGTCGTATTTCGATGAAAATCAGCAGACGCATCACAAACAAACAAGATAAACAGCCAAAAGTATGGAAATTGAACTACATTAAAAAAAACAAAGATTATATTCCTAAACGAAAAATAAACATTGTATTTCTTAATGGAATGGGATTGGTGTGAAGGCTCGTTGATGTTTTGCATTCCAATTTGAAGTGCTTCGAGTGTCGGCTGCAGCAGAAGATTTTCAGTCTACCACTGGTCCCTAATGAGTGCTACGTGAAGAGCACTTCAAATTCAGTACATCGGTCCACCGAATGGGACATTAAACCGTGGGCTTGATGGCTCCTTTCATTAAGAGAAGGTGAATGCTAACGCAGAGTCTCTTTCCGCTCGTCTCTCTTTCCCCGAAAAATACTTATACCGAATCAATTTTATCCCACATAGCGCAAATGAATTAAGATATGTCGGAGACCTCTGCCGAATAACTACAATAATAACAGGTAATGGTTAAGCCATGATAGGTGCTTCACAAACAATCTCATCAGTGAAATTAAATTATTGGGGACTAAAGCTGAATATGTGAGACACTTTTAGTTTATGATCCACCAAAATGGGCTCAATTAGGTATAAATTTTCTCAGAAAAACAAATACATAGATAATTTAATTGGCATTTCAACAGTATGCATAGCTATATAACACAAAACTGTGCCTGCACAGAAAAAATAATTTCCCTCATTTTGACTTTTAAATCGTTGGTTTCATTGTCATCGTCAACGTTGGCTTCATCCTGCAATTTTAACTGATTCTCCAAGTCTTATTTTTGGAAAGCCTCAAGTCTTATTTTTGGAAATTTATTTCATTGGCGGAATGCAAGGTTACATTGGAAGAAAATACAATCTAACAACTAACCCCGGTCAAGGTGGATGATTTATTTCTCTGTGGATATATTGCTATTGGTCATATCAGCGTGTACGTAACTCCGTTATAGGTTTTGGAGGATAGTCTAAAATCCTCTGAACTGATATTACCTAAGAGGATCAGTGGTCCTAAGAGAAAAACTACAAAAATTTAGGACTGCTCACGGTGGAGAAAGAAAAAGTATTCGGACGCGAGGAATCGGAACTGGCAGGGAAAAAAGGGCAGGGCTAGGGGAAAACGGCAAGGCGAGCGGTCGGTAGCGACGAGAGAGGGTTTCCTCCGCTTGCGCGGGAAGGGAGTAGATGTCGTCGCAAATGGTTTTAGGGAAGTGGGGAGGAAGGAGAGTTCCCTCCCGTGGGACGAGAGAGGGAGCAAGAGGACGTGCCGGAGGTCGGAAAGCAGCGAGTGGCGAAACCCCTTTGGAGTACGAAAGATGTGGAGGGCGAGATTAAGGACTTGTCGCGCCCATGCGTCGAGCGAATCGGTTGAATCTTGAGAGAGGGAGAGGTGCCGACGAGAGGCGATGGGGGTGCGGGAGGCAAGGGCTCGCCCAAGGTAGGTGAGATAATTATTCCCATCAGAAATAGGGATCTAAGTTTATTTTACCTCTTGCTCAGCTTTTTTTGGGTAGAGTCGCGGGTTTTCACGTAAATATCCACCTGCGCTTTACCTCGCCAGCCGTCGCAACGGCTCGTGATTGGGGGTCCTAGGTCGCCATAATTGAAAAAAGTGGGATTTTAATCCACGAAATGTGAATTCGAGTAAATGTAAATAGTGGGGGATTTTGGGATAATGTAAACAGTGGGACTCGGTTTTAAGATGATCCAACTGCTCCGATAATATCACACGATCAAAAGTTCACTTAATTATTACACAAACACAATATTCATGTCTCAGGCGTGATCTTTGGTTTCCCAACCCGTCGTGTTACTAACTTTACTACAGTGGTTGGCTCCAAATTGTAAATATAGTCTATTTATAATAAATACTGATTGACTGGTGATTTTGAACCAGTTTGTATGGGTTTCAATTGAATGTCCATATCCATATTTGCATTTAACTCACAAAAAAATGATTCCTTCACAGTCCAATTTCACTCCCAGCGTTCTTCATATCGGCATTTTTCTACGTCACCTATTACCACCCAGTCATTTTCTTCCTCTCCTCAATTCACCCTGTATTTTGTCTCGATAACGATGGAGCCATAATTATATTTACTAATTATTTTGCAGGCAGATAAAAATTTAGATCATTATTTAAAGCTTCTGGTGTTTTTTACAGATTTATGCCTTTACCCTGCTCCCACCGGGTTTGTTTTTTTCTAACGAAAGAGGTTTAGTTTTAGATCAAGTATAAATATAGAAACGAAAAAATTATATTTGCACTAAAATTTCTTCCTTTCAGGTTTTGCTAAAATCTAAATGGTATGCTCATACGTAGGTGTCCAATTGTAAAAGTAGCGCTGATTCCGATACTTGCAATTACGCATACATTGCCTCATTAAAAGAAAAATGTTTACTTAACAACAATGTTCCACTGATTGTAAGCAAGCAGGTGGTATCAGTTATTGCGGAAGTCTACCGTATGAACATTATAAAATCATATCATAATAAACATAAAAGAAACCAGTTTAATAATAAGTAATGTCATCATCATCATCATAAGTCATAAATCCTCAGATTGGTTTGACGCAGCTCTCCACTGAGTTCTTCTATCGGCTAATCTCTTCATATTTACGTAACTCTTCTCTTTCACATCCTTTATCACTTGCTCTATATATCTTGCACGAGGCCTTTCTTTTCCATTCTTCCCGTCCACTTGTCCGTCAACGATTGTCTTCATCAGGCAAACATGTCTCATGATGTAGCCGATTAAGTCTTCTTTTTAGGGTAATCAGAAAACTTCTCTTTTTTCCCACTCTCCTTAGCACTTCCTCGTTACTTACTCTGTAGATCTATTTAATCTTCAGCATTCTTCTGTAGCACCACATTTCGAATGCTTCCACCCTTTTCTTTTCCGCTGCTGTCATTGTCCATGCCTCGCTGCCATAGAGAAACATGCTCCAGATGTACGTTCTGATGAATTGTTTCCTTACTTCTCCGCTTGTATTTCCAGCGGTAAGTAAATTCTTCTTTTGATAGAATGCCCTCTTCGCCTGGGCGATTCTGCTATTTCTTTCTTGCTTCGTTCGTCGTTGGTTACTCGGCTTCTAAGGTAACATAACTCTTTCACCTCTTCCAGCTTTTGTTTTCCTAGTTTAACATAATGAACAATAATAAGAGACATGCTGGAAAAATTATAGTTATATACTGGACGATAATAGCAGCAGAGATGTCAAGCATCCTAAATGAGGTGCTATAGAAGAATGATGAGGATACAATGGATAGACTGAAGGACTAACGAATGAGTCTAAATGATGAGCGGGAGAAAAAAGAGCATCTGATGAAAGCTTTGAAAGGAAGACGGCAAATCTTAATCTCCCATATCTTGAGACATGATGGCCTGATGAATTAATTGCGGAGGGAAAAGAGAATGGGAAGAATTGAAAAGGAAGGCATTTTATGAGATGAATGGAGCATGTTTTAAAGTTGTGAAAGAGAAGAATTAAGCTAATATGAAGAGATTAGCTGATGGGAGAGTTGGATGCTGAGTCAAATCAATATTAAGATTGTTCACCCATTATGATGATGAAGTGACATACGTGAATACCACAAAATGGTTAATTAAATTTATATATGACCGAATCCCAAACAAGTAGATTACTCCTGTCCCTAAAGGTTATTTAATAACAACAACAGCAAAGCTTTGACCAATTTAAATTTTGTTAGCTTTAATAACATGATAATATATTTGACCGGTAATTTAGGAACAATCACATTCAGTCTTCTTTCATTGTATTCAACAACTATTGTGAGGATATAATACAATTCTTTCCACCTCAAATTCAACGTATGCTGTTACAATCTTCGTGTTTTATTTTTACGACTAAAATTATGACTGAAATAATCAAATAAAGTATAACAGGTATGATATTTAAATGTCTGTTTATAGCATTCATGTTACCAGAATACTCAAGTTTATCCTTATTTTTCTTCATCACTTGTTTTTCTTGCTATGCAACTATATTTATTTTATTTTTAATTGCTATGGGTACTATATTTAAAAAAAGCATATTATAAGTTATCAAAAGGATATTTTGAGCAGGGTTGAAGCGAATGATTTCTCGCTCCCTTTAAAGCTGAAACGACCATTATGGACAGGACAACGGGGTGGAGGACCCGGGTAGGCGGGTAAAAAATGAGGACAAACGGGGAAAATACGGAAGGCAGATACCTATAGGGGAATGAGAGGGAAGTAACGGGCGGCGAAAGGGGAAAATGATCCAGGAGCGGGGATCGGGAGGCGTTAATGAAGGCTATTGGAAGCCGGAGAATGACGGGAAGCGGCGTCAAAAGCCGGGCGAAAGTGAAAATGGACGAGGGGAAAAGGGGATGGTTGATGAAAGGCCCGGGAAAACATGTGTGGGGACAAAGGCGTGGGTGGCGGTCCCGCGACGCGGAATTCGAGCGGGCTACCATAAATTTCCGTGTGCCGGAGGTATGTTTTGGCCAACAGGAAGGATTTAAAACCCCCCGCGACCCACGAGTTCGACCACCTAACGAGAGTGGAGACGATTGCGCTCGTATCTTCTCATATGTCACGACTCATTAACGATACCTCGTTCATTTACTTTCTTTTTTTTTCTCTCTCTCGTCATTTTTACGAGGTGATGACACTGTGAAACAGGAAGAGATTCGCTGACCCAAAAGGGTAAGGGCGGGGTTATGTCATTCGATACAAGAGTAGAGAGGGTATTATACACAAGAGAGAGGAAGATAAAGACAAAGTGGAAGAAAGAGAGGATATTGAGGCAGTACTTAGGGAAAATTGACCGCAAACTGGTTATCGCCCGGCTATTCAAGCTTGCTTTACCGATGGCACAACTTGGTGCTCGTTCCCTCCATGCGCATTCCCGTGTGGCGTGCAGTTTTATTTTTCTTCCTCGCTGGCTGGTTTCCCATGCGACCTTCTGCGCATACATATGCGACACCGCAAGAACATAAAATCCCCCCCCCCCCCCACCTCCTCCTCCGTCCCCTCAACCTTTTTATTTGCGGCAACATTCTCCACAAACGAAATATTACTTATGCATTGTATATACATACCCTACCGATGACGCACCCCTCGTCCACATTTATGACTAAGAATAGCGCTGAAAATAAAATCAAGTTAAACATTGGGCGAAATGTAATTCTCTTACACCAAAAATAGATCCCTTCCCACCCAAAAAAATGGAGGATTCGCGCAAAGAGTCATTCAATTGACAACTACATACCAATTTTATTCATTAAATTGGTTCGTGGACGGAAAATGTGGACGTTTGAAAAAAATTCCCATGCAAGTTTTCTTTAAAAATTTCACGTGACTTTTTCGTCACATCTGCAAACAAATAAGTCATCCGAAACCAAGTGGCACATTCAGGAAGTATGTACTTACTCGAAATAGTCCACACCAAACGATACTGAGTTTATGACGTCAAAGGGTCGATAAATTTAAATGTTCCTACTTCACGATCTCGATTCTCTATTGTAGTGACGTCAAAACGTTCCATAGTTGATTAGCGGCACTTTAAACTTCTTCCTGAATGAGCTTCCTTCCTGATTTAAACCAAGTGCTTTGTTGAATGAGCGGTCACCACCATCACGAATGCGTCACGCCCTTAAGGCGAGCTAACAATGAGTAGTTGCGGGACGTGACCATACTTTACAATGTCTACCGGGCTTAGTTCAAAACAAACCAAGTATTAATCTTGTCCTATATTTCTCCCGTAGAGTCATTGACCGAGGTTATTTAAACGACTAGTCTTGCAACAAGTTCAAAACCCAATTGACAACTTTTTTCATACTCGGTATTCATAGAAATATTTTATTTGGATCTATTCCAATGTCAAATTTGCTGTTTGGTACTTACTATACTTCACAGAGTAAGATAGTGACGATTAACATGTGAAAATTCATGTTCAAATAAAAAAAAACCTCCTATAAATATCTCGTTGATCTAATTATTGAATGTTAAAATGTATGAGTGGATGTAAAAATACCATTTCAATAGTTTTTCTACACAACAGCTTTAATATACGTACATACTGTCGAGGCAGTACAATAGGCTACACTGATGATCGCTCGTGTAAGAGAATAAAACAATTCCAAGAGGTCGAGAGGAGGAAGATAGCAAAAGGTAACAAATATGAAGTTAAGTGTACAAAATGAATATTTAGTACTGTTTGGATAAGATTAGCAAAAAAGTTAACAGCAACACAGGTATGAGATTGAGACTACACTGAGTAAAAAAGGATAAGTGCCAGAAGACTTGCATCGGTAAGTAAGTAAAAATTGTCTTGAACAGCTGAAATGATAAAAAGGTATTCAAATCTAAGTATACTTTCACTTTTTCAAAAAGAAAAGCTTTAAAGTAACTTACTTCGCCAGCCTATGGTTTTCAATGCGAGAAGACAGTATAAAAAGAGAAACTAAAATATAATTGTAAAAAAAAGTGTCCGCGATCCTTGAGAGAGACATGGTAGATTAGTCACAACTATGCAGTGGTGGTTGGTCTTTAAAGTAAGACAATATTAAGGGGTTTTCTATGGATACCAAAAAAAATAACTTTGTCAGCATAAGGGCCTTAACTCGTGGTATGCATTTGATATCTAGTGAAGCTTTTATACAGTACTGGGCCGGAAGAAAACAGAATAAATAACAAAGTTATGGAAAAGTACATTTCTGACATGCGCTTACACATAATGCAATAAGGTTATCGCTTGAGGGTCTCACCAAGTGATAATGTATATTTATTTCAATAAATATTCTGATTATCATTCGGTTTCTTCGTCACTCCGACTGTAGGGGATCATCAAGGTAATGATAAGCAATAAGCAAATAACATCTTCTGAGTGATCATAATAAATTTAAAAAAATCTATTAGTAACGCAGTCAATTCAGTGTACTAAGGCCCAATTAAATAATCTTATTAGGGAGGCACGTAAGATTAGATCAATTCCCTGCACGTGTTGCACCGAGAAAAAAATCAACCATATCAAACAATAGTGATTTTGTCCTCAAATTTAAAGAAATCAAATGCGGGCCTGTCTGCACCAGGACTTGACCTCACTCCGTATGCCAGCGGATCGCCACCCGATCATTCACTTTAGCCTGTTTGGGTAAGATAGCAAGAGCACTTCCCTCACGCGGATCTCTATCCACAGCCACGTGAAAAAATTTAATGAAGAAAAAAATGCTGCGAGGAAAATAATATTGTTGCAAGAAAAACATTTTTTTAAAACACCCGCGTGGCCCTCAAACAGCCAATTCTTCGCGCTAAACACGGCAGACTGCTTCCTCAGGGTCCAATACCATGGATCAGAATCCTGAGGGATATGAGACACCACCAGGAAGTCCTGGGAGCTTAGAATACCGGGCCGCTCCCGGCAAATAAAAACCCGAGCGAAGGCGACATTCCAGGCGGGGATAAATGAGATACGGAAGGAGATGCGAGAAGGAGAGAGAGAGATCAGAAGAGGAAGAGAGGGAGAGAGAAACGAAGTAAGCCCCTTGTCGGGAGATTTCGTGGAGGATTATGAGAAGGAGGAAGAAGGCGGATATTAGCCCGTGGGGTCTCTCGGCAGAAGGAGAGCGTGTCGCACAGGAATGAAGGTTGAGGCAAAAAGGGATAGGAAGGAGCGTGGGAGGATGAAGAGGTGAAGGACGAATGGAATTCGGGGGAACAGCCGAAGCTCAAGGTTTCCCGGGTGAGGCAAGGACTTCTGCAGACTACCTAGGCCTTTATAGGGAATCCGACCCTTATTTTTGACATCGGTATCCATCAACGTCCTCTCGAATTTTTTCCCTCTCCACCTTACCTTTCCACTTTACCTGGTCGACTTTTCCTCATTGGGAATTTACCAGCCCGTGCATAATAAAGCGTTTGCCTTTCACACTTACCGAATATATCATTAACCTAAGTATGTCTATAACAATTAGAGTACAGACTTTGACGTGCAATGAATAAATGATAAAGTCTTAAGTACCTCAAGGTAGAGCAAAAGCAATAGATCCGAGGTGCAAGGCATAATTTGCTCATTACGGAGAAAAATTATCGCAAAAGAGAAAATTCTAATAGGGAAACTAAGGGTGGAATTAATTGCAATTGCAATGTCATCCCATATGCATATCCCACCGGGATTTCAGCTGCTACTCTTAGTGTGAAGTACATATATTCTTACGAAGTGAAATAGAAAAAGTTTGCCGATGATGATTATGAATTATGCAATTGCACAAAAAATACTACGCAGTAAAAAATATAAGATCCTGATTCAGGGAAAAGGTGTAATTTTGTTAATGATTTAGTTGAATTAGTTCAGATAAACGTAGAAAAATGATTTTCATTTTAGTTCATACTGAATTAAAGTTTCCAATGCGATGGAATTGAGTTCAAATGCATTTTAAATGTCAACATACAGAAATTTTAATAAAATAACATAAATATTAACCAATTGTATTCAAGTAAAATACACGCGAACAAAAAAACACGTTTGCTGTTATTGAGTACATCCTTTAGCATAGAGTAATTACCATTGCGTTTAAGTAATTCCGGCGAACAATATTTTTATCCATTTTGAGACACATCATCAAATTATTTTATAGTGAGAATCATTCGATTCTGACTATGTAATAATTCTCTACTCTCTGTTTTTGAAGACAAAAGAGCTTTTTGAATTGAAGTATGCATTGACAATGATTCCCGAATTTCATCGTTATGAGAGGGGTTCCGAATCTGAAAACCTACAACTGCCACCTTTGATAAATGCAGAGTTATCAACGGACAAGCATTGTTTCTTTGCATAAATTTATGAAGAGAAAAAGTAAAATTTGTGTATAAAAAATTGAACCTCCCGCGGAAATTATTTCAGATATCGGCCAAAAAAATACCAAAAAGGAACATACCAACTTTTCATCATGTTATATCTCTCTTCGGGTAAAAGAACAAGTGAAAAAATGGCCCATCGGAAAAGGAAGTCAACACGCATTTATTGAGGGGAGAAATCCTGAAATGAATGGAACCAAGAGAACACGTGGGAAGGACATTTTTTTCCTGCGGGGCGTCGGTCGACAAACACCTTTAACTTCGCACCCGCCCTTCAGAAGCAAGTCTGCTGATCCAAGGATCACATAACAGAGATGGACGCTTTAAGGGCCACAACTTTAGACTCATACGTGCAAACTCTCCCATTTTTCGCAGATAAAGAGAGAGAAAATATTGAAGGGTAGCGTTGTGAATTCATCCGGAACGTAAAAGAAATGAAAGAGAAAAAAACCAGAGCTAAGGGAACGCAACTCGGAGAAATATTTATCTACCCACCTGATTTTTTTCAAGAGATATCAGCAGAAAATGGGAAGGATTGTAATACCTTGCTGACGTTCCCAAATGGAGAAACCAATCTCCCTCTCCATTGTGTGCCTTTTCCCCTTCACATTTTCCGCTGCTTTTGTATCCTTTATACCCATTCGCGACCTGGGATAAAATCATTGAATGAAATAAGGTGAAGCCCCCTTTTTCCAAGGGTGTTGTGATCCGGTTGGCTGGCCCGAGAGAAAACCCATAAAATACCTAACGCGCTTTTCCTTCGTCCGATCAACACCATTTGCCACTTCACCCAAATAATCTCATCCTCTAATGGCAGGACAATCAAGTGCTCTAATCATGCCAGTTACCGTCGGTTTCCATCTAAAAACATTCCTTTAACGGACTCAATATTTCCAAAGAATTTTTTGTTATTCCCTCTCGAGTCTCCCTTAGATAGCAAATGCCGTCAACTCAGAACGATGCCAAAAGTGGTGAGGAAGTTCTCGTGTTTATATAAAAATGGTATCCAAGAGGACGCATTTTAAGAAAACAATTTTAACAGCCTTTTACGATCAGAATGCTATATCTTGCAGGAGCACATAATATTTACGGTCAGATAACGGAGGCAGAATTCAACACCTTCGTCGTATAAGACGAAAGCCAATCATGAGCAGCATAAATGTGAAAGAGGAAAAAAAACACTTCTTGCGCTATATAATAATGGCTATACTTAAAATAAAGCAGAATATTAACTTGCTCCGAGTGTAATACATTGCTCCTTTTTTATATCAATCACAGCATGTCAAAGAGTGGTCATTTGGAGCAATACTTACGTACTTCATTTACCTAATTGCGCACAAAAATAGAAGTTGACTGTTTTCTTTGTTTTCACGAACTATTTCAAATAAAGAGCACAGAAATTTCATCTTCAAGAGCCCAAAATAATGTACGTTTTTCCTAGCCATCTCAGACGCTTTATAGGGTGGTTCTCCGCAGCTAAGAGCAGTGAGGCTCTCAAAAGAGAAGCGCCAGATCTTCTTTGAATTAAGAAGGCAATTCAAAGTCACGCTTCGCAAATAAACTGCTCAATGCCCATTTCATAAATTAATTCTGGAAGAGGAAGGAGTGTTTACACGACTGATTATTCAAATGCTTTAAAAAGGGAAAGCGTATGGTTGGATTATGTAGCCTCTTCGGACACATTTCGGGGGAAACCTGTAAAGAAAGGAATTTAACACACAGTTCGGGGAAGGAAATAAAACCTACCCTTAAAGTGAGAGCCCAATGTACTCATTTGCTTAGGATAATTCACGGAGATAAATTACTCTTCAAAGAAAGTCTTTAATCTAATAGATTTCCGTTCCCTACTCATTTAAATTCGCTTTGAACATTTGACTGTAACAATCATCACGTGATTTATGACATAAGCGTTTTGGAGCGCTCTATATTACGAGAAGAATTAAGGTAATTCAGAGGAAAATAAAATATAGATAAGATAAGCAATACTTTTTATTTTGAAGAGTTCAATGGGATGGAACTTATCGATGATTTTTATGAGGTCGACGAGGTAAAAATATCCGATATTTTTGGCGAGCGCAACACTGAATAACACACATCAAACGGAATCTACGATCGACGTTTCATCACGCTTGGTTCCCACCGAAGTAGACCATTAAAGTCAGCAGAGCGTAGTGTTGCCATTTTGAAAGGAACGAGAAGACGAGGGTATTTGAGGAACATGAAATGAACGGAAGTGGCTCCGGAGTGTGTCGGAAAACTCCAACTTGAATGCTGTCAAGTTCTCCATGCTGTTAAGTAAGGTTCTGACGCTGTGATGCACGTTATTTTAAAAAACATTTCCTCGCTAATGAATAAGGGATTATTTAAATGTTTCGAAGAAACTAGATGGCGGCGAACACTAGCATGGCAGTGAAGTTTTGCCTCTCAGGTGATTCAGCGATGCCTCCAATGTAACAAACGTATCGCGATAAGCTCTTAACTACCTAGGTAAAAATTAAGGTCGAGACATAAAGGTGATGCATGGTTCATTGCGTTGGTTTGGTTGCCTCCCAAGGTTTTTCAGATTCTTTCCAGAATCCCTTAGCCTTGTTCTGTGCGTGGAAGCTCTTCAAGAGCAGTATCCTATACTAAATATGATGCCTTGAACCGTAAAGCATTTGTGCGCTTTTGATTAAGTTAAGGCGTAAGGTGACTCAACGTTTTCCTATACCCTCTCCCGTACCCTAAAGCACCTACCCAACAACCTACAAAGTTATTGGAAGAGTGTCAAAATAACATGCGGTTATTTATGCGCACAAAATAATTGAGAGAGATCCAAGTGTCACATTTAATTATTTTTCACACACGCAGCTCCACTTTTATTCCCCCGACGCTTAATTTTTGTCGTGATGCCGCCGCAATTTCAACAACAATCGCGAAGAGCGACGTAACGCCAAGGAGGCTCATAGAAGTATCCAGGAACAGACCCCCGAAAGAGGAGAAGACGAGGGAATGAAAGGCCGCCCATACGAGTTAAAACGGTAGACGAGAGATCTCGAGACGCACTTAAGTTGCAATGAGAAAGAGGCGGCGAGAAGCGATTTGTTGACTCGCCTCGAGTCTCAAGAACAAAGCGGAATTGGCGCGCAAATACCTTGACGGACGATCGAGAGTTTTGAAAGGAGTTCTCTCTCTCTCTCTCCACTCGCAGCCCACCTCTTATGTGGAGGAAGACGGAAAGGCGATGGGCGGGAAGAGGAAAGGATGAGATTCCCCCAAGGGATCGTATACGCGGGTGGGAAGGAGGGGGAGAGGGAGGAATTGGAAGGGGGGTGGAGGAATACAAGGGGAGTGGGAGCGGTGAAGGAAGATCGATGAAAATGACGGAAGGAAGTCATTCCCCCCGTGGTTGAGCTGTGTATCGGGTCCGGCGGTGTATGGACTAGAGCGGGTAAGGAGGGACAGAAGAGCGTCGGAGCTGAGAAATTTGAGCTTTACGATCGCACCATTGCGACCTGCGACAGCCGTTCGAGACTCCCATTCCAGAAGCTTGTAAAAGAAAATATATTGCCGCATATTTCAAAACATCCCAGTAAGTGGAAGAAAATTTTTTTCAAAGAAATAAAGCGCAAGAAAGGATTTTATTCAATCCTAATCGCTACTCCTCTCCCACTCGCAGGGGGTATGGTCATTTTTTTCATACACAAGCTTTACGTGCGGCACTTCATATAACAGCTTTAGATTATGTCCATCGAGTTTCTGTGCCACAGCAATCTTTAGCTATGTGCAAAACGCTATATGCTGTATTAAAATAGCTCACGTGAAAGTTTACTTCCATTCTACATGAAAAAGCTTCCTAAGGGCGGTTCTCTTGAGTGCTTTAAATTTCAATTAATCCCATAATTGAAACACACACACGATGGGATAAGTTTTCCCACACAATCTGAGGTAATTCTGAATTTCAATTCACTGGAAAAGGAATTGCATGAATAATAATTATTACAAGGCTTAAAATACTCTGGAGTTTTGAAAAACATCTTAGGGAGGTGGTTCAGGCTGTAGGTTGTTTTTGCACCATTCAATAAAAGATTCTTTCTCTGGGAGAGCCATTTCGTGTGCCTCAGGGTATGTAGTGAAGCGTTTGACCAGTCAAATACAGACAACTACACATTTCATTCCTGCGACCGTCAACTCGATGATAAGGTAGAAGAAACATAGTTTCCATCTCTTCATCGAGGAGCAGTCAGCGCCATGTAGCTCTATGAAAAGCCTACTTGCTAAGCCAAACCAATTGTGACAGCATTTAAGATATTTATTACAGCTTAGAAGGTTTATATTCCCTCCCTTTCCGGCTCCACAGTTGCCTCACTCAGGAGTTTCGAACACCTTTCACTCCTGCTAGTGCGTGCTCCAATCCATAAAATCACTTCAATGTGGGCGGGGGGAAGTGGCAATAAGTTTCCAGTCGGACGATCCACAGACGACAGAGCTAATGACTTGGGAAGGTGGAGAATAATTAGTCCTTTCCCTTTCTCTCCTAACCATCCAAAATTTAATTCTGCTCATCCCTTCCTCTCTATTGGCATTTCTGCGTCTCGGGCTCAGCTCCTCGAAGAAGACCACTCGTGAAATTTCAGTACATATCCCACTGGAGACATTTAATGCTTTGTAAAAAGTTAAAAGGCTCCAAAAACTAATCATTACGTCGATCGAGCATGGTACCTGACTATTCACACTTAAAAGCGATAAAAGTGCCTCCTTATTTCAGGCACGCTGATCGCAGTAAGACTGTGAAACAAGAACACGAGAAACTATATCGAAGGAAATGTAGGAAGATCTTAGGATTCCCACAAAACGGAAGGAGAAGGAAGCTCAGAAAAAACAATGACATGAAAAACGGTGTTGAGAAGAGAACGAACGTGAATACGAAAAGAAGACTGATCTACTAACTCCTTAAGAAATCAGTATTTTAAGAAAAAAAAGAAATCAAAGTTTTCAGAGGGTGAAGTTATAGTTCAATTGCAATATTCACAGAGCTCTATGAATACAGGACTATAGATAAGGATAACAAATGCCTTTATTGGTAACTCCTTGAACTACGAAGCCAACTTCTAGGAATTTTTACTCTACAAAAGAAATCAGATAGAAATTGGATGGGAGAAAAATTATACGGCAATGTGAGTGAGAAAACTAAATGAAGAAATTGTTTATGTTAATTTGCTGATGGGGCAATACTATAAAACAGGAAGGCTATAAATTCCTTGAATATTTTAATCGGAATATTTATTTACTAATGAACATTGACTGAATGACACATCGGACCATTGAGTACTATTATGAGAAGTATAGCTCTGAGAGTTACAAAACCACCTCCATCTTAAATCACGCATTTATCTGGAGAGGAGAATTTTAAGATTTGAAAATGTTGTGATACGTACATAAACAAGCACTATTTAAAGAATTGAGTAAGATGCAAGAGTAATCAACCATCCAATATCATACATTACAATCCTTCAAGTATTGAAATAAAGTTAACTGAGGAGTCCAGAGATTCCTCTGGGGAAAATATTTCGTTATACTTTACTCTAGCCAATATTTCTATAGCCAAACCCGATTCTCAACAGGTGACCAGAATATTGTGTTTCCCGAATGAATATTCAAATGAAAAGTAATGTATCCCTGCGTAAAGTTATACTCAAAAATGATGAATTAACATTCCTACCTTTGAGATCTCAGTGTAGTGCGGAATATTTACAAGTTCTTTTGTTTTACAGGACTGCCATTAACACTCAATAAAGACACTTTACTTTAAGCTAGAAACCTCATTTCTCTGACCCGAAATACCACCCATCTATTGATTGTACCCCTGAGGTTACTTATGCGATACTGGTGAAGTCGTGCAGTAAATAAAGGTTGCCCCACACTTCAGTTTCTTCACTTTCAACACAAGCTACTTGTCACTTCAAATGGATGATGGAACTTCCTTCCTATAGTAAGATTTCCACAGAAAAAAATACTCCACTCTGTCCGGGATTCGTACCCGAATTCCCCTGACGTCAAGGTAAGAGATGTAGCTGTTAGCCAGTTAAGCCACTAAGACTCATTCATTCCTGTGGATTTCTAGGGCTTTAAGGGACCTACCGGGGTGAAACGAAGAGATGGATCGGATGAATTGCAACGGGGATGAAAGCAATATTGCGCGGGGAAGGCATTGCTAAAACAAGAGTGTGTGTTAGGTGCAATACGAGCAAGTGTCTTACCCTCCAACATTCATCACTAACTTGTTCCTACTTGTAATTTACTATCGAAATTGGTGAGTCGAAGAAGAATGGACGATTATCAATTGCATCATGGAAATAATTGGCCAGAACTACTTTTCCACAGAGGTAAGAGGGCCTGTGAGGGCCCATTGGAAGCACGCACAGAGGTTTACCACCAACTTACATTAGGAAAAAGCTACGTTTTATTACGACAACGCATGTGCTAATTAACCTTTTTCTCCATCCGATAGAAACAACGTTCTAAACAGATGATATGAATGTCTGAGACCAGCCAGTAAGTTAGTCCAAAATTCTTACGTTCAAAAGGAAACAGCGATAGGAAACTGAATCGCGATAGTTACTCAATGCGAAATGAAATGCGTGACACCAAAAATTAACGAAATGACATTCCGTCGGCACAACATACAAGTATATGCATGATACACCAGGAAGTAATATTTAATGAAATCACGTTCATCCAAAAACCTAACTTCGCATGGTTGTCTCCATGATTTTTACCTATAGAGTCGGAGTATATTGAGAGCCGGCGAGTTTCCATCCATTGATTGCAACGTCTAGCTATTGACCACCCTCCTATGCGTTGAAACGCTGAAAACCTTGCCAAGCAGAAATTACAAGGCTACGGGGACCTTACATCTCTATATGGATGGCCAAAGATGACCTCCGTCAAAGTCCGAGCTTAATGAAGACTCACCACCAATACAGCTCAAATATATTGGTCTCCTCACTCCTCGGTACGCCGTCATTGCCCTTCGCCTATTGAGGAGCAGAAAACAGGCAAGGAAGGCTCTTTCCAGTAGACTCATATGACATCAGAAGCAAGTTCTAGAACAATGGTATCCTGATCCACCTTTTCCTCAATGTGAGTGGAGTGTGGTTTTTAATAATTATATTTTTCCCTTTTCTCAAATTCATCATATTCTCCATCCTCTCTCTTTTTGTTCACAAACTATTACACTACGTCGTAGTGGGTAAAATATTTCTTTCTTAGCCAAAAATGTTACTTTATTTCATAAAGGTGAATCAGGGCATTGAAAGGTTGTGACTGGTAACTATAAGAAGTTAAAATACTTTTTCTCACCCACGACATAATAAGAGTAAATTCATGGTTGAACACACTGGAATTTGTATAGTTTTCTTAACGATGTGCATGAAAAAGATATCTCTTACTGTTTCACGCACATGAGTATTCTTCAAACCACCACCTTCTTGTTAATGCACCGCAGAAAGAGACTGATCACAGGTTGTTAACTCGGAAAACTGGCTCAATATCACTAGTTACCTCAAAATAATATATACATAATTATTCTATCACTCTGCTATCAGTTTTCTCAATCAAACTTAAGAGTTGTTTAAGGTGTGCTTCATCAAACTACATTCAATACATTTTTCCTCTTCTGCTGCATTCAACCATGGCATGCTTGGTCAATCCCATCTCTTAAATCCATTCTTTCCTCTACCATTAACATATCCCTCTGTTACGGAATCAAGATAACATATTTTTATTTGATTTTAAATATTGTAGCCCGCGAATAATTTTACAATTCCACGCATGCTACATTGAAAAATGGGGAGGCCATACAAATAACATAGCATTTTAACAATCATTAGTCAACGAAAACTATCTATAAACAGATCAAACTATTCACTTAGACAATATACTACTAATACCTGAAATAATACCAGTAATATTATAAATCTTGTTTGTTTGAATTGATCATGTCATTAACTTGAATAAAAGAGCGATAACTTTTGTAAAATTTAAGTAAAACGTTTGATAAAACTTAAATAAGGTTTTTGATTTCTTTCCAGTGATTTTCAGGAATTTCCGGGGGTCAAATTTGTTTAAATGGAGCAGACTATCATTTGCAATACAAATTTTAAAATTATAGCAAAGGAAATCTTGCTTTGAGGCAGATGAGCAGACAGGTAAAAGCTTTAATATCGTAAACAATACTCCTAGTATTCATAGAGCGCGGTGAAGGTATAAGTTGAAAAACGCTCACTATTCCTAGGAGTGTACCCCCTTATCATCGAGTATTATCTTCAGTAGGTCTCTACAGATCTTAATGACATCTTGGATAATCATTACAAAATCCTATGCTAGATTTGCGCAATCGATAACTTCAGCACGTGTTAATCGACCTCAGAACCTATGCTTTGTTCTTGAACCTGACGTTATGAAACAAGCAATTCTTCTCCAAGTGCCAGCACACCATTATTGGAACGAGTTCTCATACATGAGCGGAAGATCCGAGCTGCGCGATAACCTCTCACCGTACAGCGAATGTGAACCACTGTTTGCCGCTTAATGCCGGAGACGTCAAAGGCTGCGCAGAAATCGTTGGGCTTGATCCTTCATCGATAATGGGCAACTGCTCCAAAAATGGAAGGAGTCATTGATATTCATTGCATAGTAGACACCGTCTTAGTTTTCTGTCATCGTGCCGGCCAAAGATTTGTGCGATACGAATTTCGCATTCTTATTATTACATATCGCATACAATTTCGCGGTATAGAGCATCTCCTGATATCGTACATTTCTCATTTCACATGGTACCAAATAATACAGCTCTCACTTTGTCTACTATTAAATGCGATATCGCATTCATATCGAATATTGCAGTCGATGTATCGCAGTATCACGCAACCCCACCTAATAGCCCAGGCTGCCCTTCATCTCTCTACCACTCTCCATGACTCGAGAGGCATCAATCATTCCACATTGCCTCCCCATATCCTTTCATCTTAAAAACTCGCAGAGGCAGCGAATGGAGTAGTATTATTTCACTTCCTTCCACGTCTGGCGAGAGAGATTTCCAAGCTCTTTGAGTGAACGCAATTTCTTTAAACGCCTGACCCTTCTTGAAACACTCCCACTCCACCCTCTCGGACGAGTCTGTTATTGCTCCTCCGGCTCCTAACGTTCACAGAGATGCAGATAAGGGCGACTTGCTTCCATACGTAAACAGAAAGGATAAACAAACTATCACCGTGCTTATGGTGTTTCAGTTCTCCGGAGAGAGACCGCGCAAATAACTTTCATTGCTGGCTGATTTTCAAGAATTACACGTTTAGTGACTAAGTAAATAGCTGTTTCAAGGGAGTCCTCATGGTAACTCGTATAACCTAACGGCGATTCTCATCAGCATCGGTGAAAAGGGGTGGTCAACGAAAAACAATTCCAGTTTAATGTCTGGTTCTAAAGAAGTGTACGTATAAACACATAATTATTTTTTTAATATACATGCAGCGAAGTTGTTCTCAGAAAACCTGTTATAAATGGACCAAAAAATAAACTAAAACAGCGAAACCAGAAACTAATTCCAAGCAAAAGTGCCCAGAGAATGTACCTATAGTCGTCAATTACCTCTCCATTACGAAAAATTCATTAAATAAAAAAACAATGGCAAAAAGTCTGGAAAGAAACCAATAGGGGGTCACAGTTCTTTTGCTTTAATTTGCTGTAATATGTTAAGACCAAGAAATTATCTAGCTCACTCTCCTCTCAGTAGAATATGGATGGTAATATGTGCTATCCACAGTAAGTTGGAACTTTGAAAAATGCAACATGGCCTTCGTAGCCTACCAGGCCTTTGTGGATCAACGACAATTTTAATTACCTGCCAAACATTTAATAGCATTAGTTACATTTACAAGTTCACCAGCGACGCTATACTATCTCATAAGAACAAGAAGTTGTTCAAAACATAGCGCTCACTATGTTAGATAAGCTCATTATGCCAAACACCCGCTGTTACGGTTACACCTCTGAAAAAAAAACAAAAAATACAAAACTACGGTTAAGCTAGGTACTGTCTCGCGGATTTATTTATCATCCTCCCCAGGGCAAGTTTCGCAATTCAGTACACATCACAAGCTATAAGCTTTTTTTACATGTTCTAACGATGAGTACTCAAAAATTTCGCGGGTTCCTCAGTGGGGAAACTTGTCCAATCAACATCGTAGAATTCAGCACCACTACGAAATTAAGCCGATTGCGCAGCTTCGCCAAGTCTCTTGGGCAGTCTCCCACACATTTATCCGTGAATCCTCATGGTGTCAATCAAATCACCCCAATCAGGGCCTCCCAAACTTCCGCTCCAATTCACTTCTCTCGCAGCCAATATTACACGCTGGATTCGCCAGTGTAGTGAGGAGCTCTCTTTAGCTGCAGACAAGCCGCTGAGGACAAGGTGGAAGATTACACTGACGGATGTTGAAGTATTTTTTTCGTTCTCCTCCTTGTGAGGAAGATTGGAAGACCTCGAGAGAGAGGAGAGAGTAAACTCCGCCATTCACTCCGGCGCAAGAAAACATTCGAGCGTGAGTACAAGCATGCGCATTCGCGCTCCGAGTAGATACACAATATAGATGAATGGTGTCGTCATTTTCGGCACTCAGCTCTCTCTCTCACACACTTTTGCGTCAGGTTTTTGGGAGTGGTTTTTCAGAAACTGTTTGCGCGAAGCACTCCCATTTTTATTGTCGTCCGGAATCGATCGGTGGGGTGGAGACGCATCGTAGTACACTCACACATGGGGAGGGTTTCTCCCTTATCAGATGTCGATTCAGGGAGAGTTGTTACCATTGAAAACTAAATAAATGTGTTGAAATTCACCTGAAACCACTTTATAAAAAGCCAATTTTGATCTGTGTAGCAAGAATATCGAAATAATTTTAACTAACGTCTCAGACACTAGAAAGAACAGCTGCAAACAAGGAAGTACTTCATCAAAACGATGGAGCGTGGCACTCTATGGATAACAGACATGGAACATTGGGAAAGTAGACCAACGAAGAATTGAAGCCTTCGAAACATGGTGCTGGAGGAGAGTGCTGAAGAACGAAGAGGTGTACAGAAGAGCAGATAAAGAAAGGACAATATGGAAAACCCTATGGCAAAGAAGAACCAGATGGATTGGACATACCTTGAGGCACAACGAATTAGTTAGACATATAATAGAAGGGAAAATTGAAGGGAAGGTCCCGCGAGGAAGACCAAGGGACAAATATATAGGGCAAATAAAGAAGGATGTGAAAGAGAAAACATACCAGGGCGTGAGGGAATTAACACTGAATAGGGTAGAATGGAGGGCTGCAGTAAACCAATCCTAGGATTGAATTACTGTTGGTGATGGCACTAGAAAGAGGCAACATAAATTTGATGGCACAGGAAATTCCTATACACAGGGACATTTCCGCCTCCCTCCGGGAGAAAAGTCACAAAATACACTCATCTGGGCGACTCCCAGAATATTGATTGGACCGAGGGTAGTACTTCACGTGAAGTACTCTCCTGTTAGCACTCAAGTAGGAACCGGTAAACAATGTGAAAATGTCTGCAACCGCCGGGATTCGAACCCGATGCTCCCAATAGGAGTGCCTTAACCAAGATGCCAACACGATCCCCACTATAAAATTGCAAAATAAAGGATTTTTTAAGCATGCTAATTTCATCCTTATAACTAACAAGAAATTCAATCAGTGATGAATTTTATGCATTAATAAAACTGTTAGAAATTCACCCTTAATTACTTATACCATCTTTTGTAAAATACCTTCATGATACCGAAACTGTAATTAAATTTCCATAAACTGAATATACAAGTTCGATTCAATTCCGTCATGCTTGGCGAGGGAGTTTGCCAGTTTATAATAGTAGAGATAGTTAACCTTAATTTTGATGAATCAGCATATCCCTAAATTATGAGAGATTTCTGCCTCCTGCCTGGAGAGACGTGTCCAAATATGCTCTATTCCGAGTAGCTCTGGTATTTTCGGTAGTTGGCAACCGTACACACGGGATTGCGTAAAAGGGATGCGCATGTAGACGACAAGGACCTGACGCATATTTTTCTAAGTCAACCTCGACCGAAGCAAGAGAGGCACTTCTCCGCTGCGGTTCAATTCCCTCACATCCATACTCGAAGCTCAAAATGGTAAATGAATATGGAGACTCATTGACTGGGCATTGCGCTTTTCCAGTGGTTAATTAACACGCAGACAAGCGTATGCTAGGACCGGTTTCTCTTTGTGGAGGCATCGTCTGGTAACTTTTAGACGCCTTACATGAAACGCCCACGCAAAAGCCTTAAAATCAGAATTGGACGAAAAGTCCATTCCGCATCGTTCCTTCTTACGTTTTTGAAATATCAGCGCCATTAACCTTGCACGATGATGCCACATCAAAGAGCAACACTATGCCTTCTGATAATTAGCCAAAATAAACCAGGGAAAATGGAAAACGCTGTTTGACACCGTGATAACAATAGAGATTTACACACCTATGCCAGAATTCATTATTAACAAATCCATCTATAAATTCTTAAAGAATTACAATAAGAAAAAATTTAATTCAACGCTATTTATACCTCGGTAAGAGAACCCAGGCGAAATTTGACAAAGATCAATCGTTCAGTAATATACGCCACATCTCCCAGAAAAATGGTAATTGGTAGTGAAGATTGAAAATAAATGGGGAACAAATCCCATATGGTCGATGAAAATAATTCAAAGGCTGATGTTTCTCATAAATGCATACAGTAGTTTAGCGTATTTCAAAGACATCCCGTATAACGTCAAACATTTATTAATTCACAAGACCTCTTTTAAACAATATTGGAGAGAGAAAAATGATATGAACCGACAAGGAGCATGTGTATAAAAGAAATAATAACTCTTATAATTATACTACAGGTAACGATGAGCAGAATTAAGAAGCGGAAGGCCAGGTACATAGAGATCCTGGGTCAAAGTCCAGGGGAAGCCTAGAAATTGTCCTCGCTTAAAATACTCAATTGATTTCCTCAAAGTATTACACCCCATAGGAAAACCGTGACCGGCGGACGTTTAAAATGTATAGACTATAATTTTACCATGAAAGCGCCATTCATGGAAATAAGGCTTTTTTCTGTACTTATGACGTAAACACTACTTGGTAACATAACTATCAAGCGTAAACTTCGTAACCTCCACAACCTTTTATTCTTACAGGTGTAGGTACAACTAGTTTCGCCTTTTCGGCATCATCAGGTACATGTCAGAATTATAAAACCTGGTGGTATATATTAACGCCTTTGTTGTTACGCCAGAGAAAGGAGGAGTATAGGGCGGGTGAAAGGAAGAGGTGGCCGACGATGAACTGGCGAAGTGGAGGGTTGGTTTTAAGGAGGTGGGGATGATGTTAACCATAGGAGGTTGAATAGGGGGGAATGCGTAGGGAAAAGAAGTTAGTCATTGGTCAGTTTGTTGTTCTTATGGAGTTCTATCTCCCGCTTTGATCCATCGGAGTTTTTTCCCATCGTCTAACGGAGGCCTGCAAGGAAGTTCGTGCGCCATTTTCGTGCGTTTGGAATTGATTAATTCATGTATGAGCCGCATCGGATATCCATTATTGGCGGCCATGTGTCAGATGGTTGATAGTTCTTTCTGAAAATCTGATTTAGAGTAGTATCTGGAAGAGTCTGTTTATCATTTAATGAGTGGCAGCAATTTTGTAGGAAATGAGAATGACTGATGTAGAATGGATGACATAATCAGTGTGGGTGGGTCTCCTGTAAATAGTAAAATCAAATTTCTCTGTTATTTAAATATTGATAATAGACTTCTTCGTTTGTCACTCGGTCAATTGATTATATCCCTATAACTCTTTGGTAGCACCACATTTATAATGCTTGTTCTTCTAAGCCTTCATGCTCTCATCGTGCACAATTAACTGCCATAAAGAAGTATGATCCACATTAATGTTCTAATGAAATGTTTCCTTGCTTCCATGCTTGTATTTTCAGCTGTAAGTAGAAACTTCTTTTGGTAAAATGTCCTCTTTGCCTGGGCTATTCTGACAATATATTTCTCGCTTCGTCCATCGCTGGCTACTCGGCTTCTTAGGTGACAATATACTCTTTCACCTCCTCAACATTTTTTTCCTTGTTTAACGTTGGTCTTGGCCGTCTTGGCTTCTTTTCTCCTACTACATACCAATATCGTAGTTTTCTTTTTATTGATATTCAAGGGGTGTCTGGCCATTTTTAAGGGAAAAAAAATCTTTTCATAGCGGAAAAAGTTTTGTCGCCCCCGGTTTTGAATGGAGAATTTAATGGACGTTATTAAATTATGTTCTATTGTTAAAAAGTCGGGTGGATATAAAAATTTTTTTCCGAAAAACTACGATAAATCCGATTTAGTATTAGTTAACAAGTAGCAATGGTTTTGGGAGTTCGAACTTTACAGTTAGAAGCTTATTCATATTTTCTTCTTCAGCGATCTTGTCGTAAATTTAATTGTAAACGAGTTTTCATGAACATATATTCGTAACAGTACAAACGTTAACTCCATCTCACGGCACTATCCCACCAATATAATTTGTTAAGATCATGCCATATTGCATACTATTTTGGAATTTTATGTTTCCAGAAATAGGGCTCGTTTAAATAATTTACTCTGAAGTCAATATGTTCTTAATTTTAATAAATTTCACGCTGTTTTTTAAACTCATATTTGAATAAAAATGTGATGACTCTTCTCGATTCAGGTTTAAAATTGGTTACCGCCAAGGTATTGCTGCAAAAAATAAGAAAAAGTCTTGATGATCAATAGTAAAACGCCCCTTTAAGCAACGTGAGCCTTAAAATAGATACCTCTTAACTGAAATGGGATACTTATGGGTATAGAGCATGCTAAAATAAGCATCTTATAAGAGGAAAAATATTTAAAAATAGAAAAAACACTTCAATATCAGGAATTAAATAAACATAAAAATAGGAAAAAGTTACCGACCACGGCCATCGATCATCTGAGACTCGGATTCATACGGTGTTGAAAGGTAGCTTCCTCCAGAGAAATTCCCGAAAATATTTATTTGTAGCGGATGTTTTCAAAGAAATTTCAGATGACCCTGGATCAAAATATACCTTACTTTAAAACCTTGGAAAATTCATCATGCTGGGTTCTTTTACGTATTTACAAACGCAGTCAGAAGTTAACTCTCTTCAAAGAGTTCATTTTAATCAAAAGAGAAGAATTGGCTGGTTGCCTATCAATCCTTGGGAGAATATTTATGAAACCATTATAATATTTTTCTCGCATAAAAAAGTATCGGGTCATTAACGCACTGATTAACAACTTCCAACATTTTTCCTCCGATTTTGGCGATGGCATAAAATAAAAAGCTCATAGGTATATCGTTACTTATCCGCAATTAGTTGCATTTACATTTATAACAAAATTTACTTTCGCATAGGAGAAGTTGCTCATAGAGAGAATCTGAAATTATGGCATAAAAATAATGCGATTCTAAAACAGGTAAAAAATCATGTTTCGCATATATAAAAGAATTATGACATTTTTCTTGTACCTTCATTTATTCAGTATTGTTCAGTAGTGTGATGTGCTACCCAACGGTATAAACAAAGAGAAATTATGAGCCAGGAAATCTTTAAAGCGCTTCATCTGCTGCTATATCACAACGCCTAGCCTACACGCATAACCAGACACACAAACGCACCCATGCCCCAACCGGGATTCAAACCCGCAGTCTAACAGTTTCCAATCCGGTCGGCTTCACGAAAATTTGAAAAGGCTTTTAGTAAGACTTATCTGGCATCACTTTCTCTTTTATCCGTCACGAACACACCATTCACTAAACTCATTTATAAATCACGAATCTGACAAAGAACTAAAAGTTTCAATACAGCCATATGCTGCTCATAAGATTTTTTTTCTCATTTTTTCTGTTAAATATCACTTATTGCTCATACGCAATGTTGACCTTATGGGTAAGAAATATTTATCAAACATCTGAATCAAATCTTCAAAGCTAAGCGCAGTTTTTTTCTGTATCATTAAGTAACAATGAGCTGGGTACTTCCTGTCCTGTGTCTCCCATGGCATATGATAGCAAGACTTTCTTTGCCTTTCCATTAAGGGAACTGCCACCAAGAATTTCCAGGTGAACATGAAATCGAAACGTCATGAATCATAAATGGTACGAAAGGGGTAGGTAGTAATGTTCTATAGTAATTTTTCCGAGCAAAGGGTCTACTTGCACTTCCTTTTTCAAACCTGAGTGCTCATTCTGCTATCGTGACTTCATTCTTCAGAGGCGTAATTATAAGATTGCTATTGTTGTTAGCAAATTTGCCCCGTTGCCACCACCTTATGTCTTGTTGAATGTATTAATAACAATTTAAAACTATTGTGGTTTTCTTTACAATTTAATGCCGATATTTTTGTTGTCCGTTTCATCCAATTAATGGCTAGTATTGTTAATTCCAATTTTAGTAACATGCCGTCACAACTATACAAATAACTGGCAATAGTAAAAATCTGCACCCATATTTACATAACCAGTGCAAATATCAATGCTAAAAAATGAGAACATCAAAAATAGAACTTTGAGACATGGTGACTGATGTCTCTGGTTTGGTGCAAAATCTGTGTACAAACAAATTATCCGCTAAATACAAGAAAGCGCTTTAATTTGAGCCCGTAACTCGTTAATGGTATTGAATGACAGTAGCTTTCTTTCTGTAGTCATACACCCGTTTATCACCATGTAGGTACACATATGCACAATGCTCTTACTAGATTATTGGTAATATGCTATAAATAATTATTGCAAACGATAAAATATCTTCCAGGAATTGATTTTAAAATGGTTAAATCTTGAAAATGTTGGCAGAAAATAATGCCGGAATGAGCTGGAGCAATTCTTGCCACTGAATGCCTAGCGAAAGATGTTTTATCAGAGGCATGCCTTTCCCATGCGCAAAATATTTCGGACAGTAGATTCTTGGAATGTGCTGTAATGTTAAGGCATACAAAGACACAAATGAATCGTAATGTTGGCTGAATAGATGGATAAGAAGGCATCTCCATCACATATTTTTTACTCCAAAGAACTCGAGGAGTTGTCCGTACTGAGCGTACAAAAAGTCTTCCGCGAATTCACCTGCTTTCAAATACTCAAGTGCGCACCACTTCAATCTCCCAGCTGTCTGTTTCCGTTCGCCAAATTCGACCTAACAATGGATCGTTCCGAGTCGCTCATCTTCTCCCTCCAAAACACGTGCTCCTCCACGCTGCGAGTTCCTATGCATTCCCTCCACCTTCAGGGTGTCCGAGGAACTGTCCCCTACGGGGAAGGGAAATCTCAACCCCACGGCCCCCGGCAGCAATTCCTAATCGCCCATTCAGCCCGCAATATCTCGCCAAATCCGTAGAGAACTCGCTATACAGGATGCCGCGAGGAACCGACGACTCATCGCGCGGCGCGAATCTACCGAGGCGAATACCGAGAGGCGCGCACAGCGATCAACCTTGAGACAAAGAGGCGCGGGAGGAGTCGCCCATAATTCACCGCACCCGATAGGACGGGCACACCGTCGGAATTAATTATACGACCCCTTCCGAAGAATCGAAACCGCTCCACCCACTTCGATCGAGGGACATTCTTTGAGTTGATAAAGGTTTTCAGGAGCACGGAACATTCTGAGTTCCCTTTGTGTATCGGTTGAAAGGAATGCCGTATGTAACAGGGCATCAGCGCCTATATGAGTTGTCAAAGCGTGGTTTGGGTTCGTCAAAGATTTAGATGGAATAATCTGGACGATACAACCTAACAGCCCTCCTTCATTTGTGAAAAGCAGATTCTCACATCTTCTGGAAGGCAAAAGCAAATATTGGACGCCAATGATTGCCAAAATGTTTCCTGCCGCGTTTAGCCAATGTATAGTTTTAAATTGAGGGATCATGTAATAAATAATTTCGTACGGATTCAATTATTCATTTGAAAAATTATACTACTCCCTACTTTAAAGAATAAAGCGCTGGCTTGGTGACCCAAATGCGACGAGTTCGAATCCCGCCCAAAGCATACATATTGTGTAAGCCTTAGAATGAAGTTAATAGGGTAGGTAAATGTTATGATACAACCTTAGCCACTGGAGCACCTAAAAATCGAAGCCTATGAGAGTTACAAAAGAGAAATTTGGGGACAGAATGGTCTTGATACCTTTCGTCTTGAATATTGTGTACCTACATAAGAAGCCTTCCTAGTTAACAATTGAGGAGTGGAGTGGAAAATTGTTTGGAATAGAAATTAGATAACTAATTGGATTGAAAATTGGATTTCGATCGGGGAATAACATTTTATCACAGCTTAATTCATCGGTGTTCTTGTATGCCGAGGATTAATTGTTCATTTGTATAAGTGATGAACGAGTTAAAAGAAGGAGTTAAAGAGAAAGGGAAAATGATGAAAGATAGTTAAAAGCAAATACAACATAAAATTACTATAAACGAATATAGAGAACGAAAACTTTTTCCATTGTTTGAAAATTTCAAAAAAAAAATGTCCTTTAATAAAGTCATTATTACTTAAACCACTATTATGAATCTTCGTTTACCGCAGGAATGTTGCTGGGAATCCGATAATAACTAAATCTCCGATCTCATTATGCAGCAACTGTTTCTTGAAACGTTCAAAATTCTTCATTGTAAATACCCAACAGACCTGAGCTTTGTAATGCCTATTAGTTGGACCAATAATATTTATTGTCATTTGAGAGCGGTTAGCGCAAATGATTCACGGCTAACACATTGAGCTGCCACATAATTTGCATGGGCAGACCATACCGATACTCTTCAGTTAAAACCTGATCTGAATTCTTATTGATTATGACACGCTGTATTGGATAACTAATGGAGATCACGTTCTCTTTTACTTCCCCTCGGAGAATACTGCAATCGCCGCTCCCCGAACGAGGCTTCGCGCTAATATCGAAGGACGCATTCATCTTAATAGCAGGAAGTGAAATGATTTTCATCGGATTGACTCCATTGGAGGGCGCAAGCTTGTTTAGCGTGTAGACAATGCTTCGTGCGCTTGCTATTTAGTATCATCATCCTGATAGCCTGAAGTTTCATCTAGGACTTCTCACCCCCGGCTTTATATTCAAGTGGTTATTTCAAGTGCACGTGTGTATGGAGATGGAAATATTATATAGAGGCACCTTAGAAAGGCTAATTTATGCCAATAAATGCAAATTTCATCCATGGTAACTGTTGTGCTCATCAACTAAAGAAATAAAATAATGTTGGGAGAGTGCTAAAATTAAGAAAATCTATTAAATATTACAGTAGAATATTGCAGCATTAATGAATTTTAATCAATTAACAATAGACTTATGGATAATCACCTGACGTACCAGCAACAATTCAAGTGATAAAGGACAAAAATCAGTTACAAACGCCGACCAGGTTGGTGTGATGACTAGAGTATCGGCTTCGTATCTCGAAGGCCAAGTTTAAATCCCGAAAATGGGAGAGATTTTGCAGAGAAACACCGGCCCCTTCTTGAGTGACTTGTCGAGAAATCTTTCTCCAATCCTTCCGTCGAATGGGACGTTAAAATGTGAACCCCTAGGCACATTACGTTGAGATCATGCTAATTTCGACGCCGGGTTCCGCTCCACTCTCTTTTCTCTCTAAAAAAACCCTCCCTACCGACAAATACCTACCTGCTCGTAGGGTTGAAAATTATCTTTGCTGCCGGTTGCCTCCAGAAATAGCAACCGAGTGAATTCCAGAGATAATATCACAATCAGGATGGCGTTGAGATAATGAAAGCGGCTCTGAGAGAGCCAACAAAGATGGTGGTTATACATATTATTGTTTTTATAAATTGCACGCATTCCGCAGAAGGACCTATCTTTACGTCGCTTTTCTTTCAATCGTTTCACTGATACGTCACGCGTAATATGATACCAGTGATCCGCTACTCCGTTACCTCCGTCCGCTTTTCCGAGACATTGATGCTTTACAGCTATGATATTTATAATGAAAATAAATATATAGTGATAAAGAATGATAAAAATGCATACTTATTTCACTTAATGGGGTCATTTACCATATTATATTTTTATTGCCGAATCTGATAGAGTTTGTAAAATAAAAGGACCCTTATTTTTTCCGTTTTCTGATCCGACAATTATTTCCCGAGTTATAAGCGGCGAAAACTGATGTTTTTAACCCTTTCGGAAAAGTGGGTGTGGTGCAACCTCTGACGTATATCTACTTCGTCCAATCACAACTGAGCCCGCGAAGCTACTTCGCCTTATCGCAAAGGGGGGGACACAGCTGACTCGGCCAATGGGAGCCATTTCGACAGCATCTGTGCGAGCAGACCTTCCGAGAACCCCTCTCCACTCCCTTCCCCCTCCCCTGAAAGCAGTCAAGGACGGGAGGAAAATGACGTCAATGTTATCACAGCAGCATTTTCGGTGGGCGTCACCTTTTGCTTATTTTAATTTTTGATTTATGAGTGAATGGTTGCGGTTAGAAGATTAATTTTTTCACTAAAATTCGTTTTTCGTTTCCATCTAACGATTTCGTGTACAAAATTGCGATTTCGGTTCCGAGTAAACGCCCCCATTGAAATGGTATCTTGAATTGATACGTTTACAGCGAAATAAAGTTTTTCATTTGCAAATGAGCTGTCAGAGAACACCTACCTATAGAAATTGTGAATCTATAAACTGCATACCTACAACGTGTAGGGAAGACGGGATTCGCTCCAATTTACGTCACAGTTTTTAGGAGCCTGACTTAATGTATTCCTTGTATTTTTGTAGCAAAATCTGGAAAATTTTTCCCCAACTCAGTAGGAACTTTGATTCGTTTACTGCGGTCTTACTGCGGAATTTTCCTTCGCCACATCCACTGAAAAAAAACAGAGCCAGATTCATTTTCATTCCAACTCGATGGCTACCTCGATGATACTTTGAATGCTTATTCAGATGATAATCTTACTCCTGGTCACCATCGGGTTTATTTCGGCCCGTGTAGGGGAATTCTTCGGGAGGTTCGTGCCCCTTGAACCCTCCAGGGAACCCGTCCGCCTCGCTTCGTTCCCGAACGCCGCCGCCCTCAATCGATCGCCCAGAAGGCCCTCTCGTCTTCCTCCTCATCTCGCCCTCACCCTCATGCACCCATTCATTCATTCATTCCCTCCCGCCCAACCCCCAGGCCGGCGTCGTCGCGCCGTCCCTTTGCCATCCGGGCGCAGAGATAATGGAATACCCGCCATCCTCTCAATTATTCGTCTTCCCTTTGCTCACACACGGGCGCCGAAGGGATGTAGTAACAAATTTCCCGGAATCTCGGGCGGAAAGGCCCGATGCAAATTAGCGCGTTTTGACGGAGGTAGTCTACCAGCGATTTTTGGCGCGGGTCTCGAAATTATTCTCGGTCACCTCCCCTGCTCTGAAAGATAACCAAATGCAGAAAAAGATAACGGAGCTATCCGTGAAATACCAATAAAAGTTAAGTTACATTTTTACCACTTTGCACCAACGACTACAAGGAATTTTGTTTTTGACAAAATTAGTTAATAGTATCTAGTGTATTAAAATATCATCATCAGTATATCAACCATAGAATTGGTTAACTACAGCTCTCCATTATTTCCCATTCAATGCCATATTTTTTACTTTTATGCAGTTCTTATTACCAACATCCCTCTTGGTTTGCCCTTATTAAATAAATAAAATAACGGCATCAACACCAATCAAAGAGTAATAGTTAAATTACTAAATTTTAGCTTAAAACTATTCTTCACGGTAAATAAGGTCATTATTAAAATAGGCTTCTTCGGTTTTAAGAAAAATTGCGGCCTGCAAATGGTAGGGAAGGTTCACTGAAAATACCCTGTACGAACTGATTAATGAAATTACGTTCGAAACTTGATAAATTGATTACTTTAATCTACTAATTTATGCATAATACCATTGATGTACTTCTTTATCATAATTCCTAAAAACAACAAGTAGAAAGAGGAGGTGGATAAACTTCCACTTCAATGAATTCGTGTCGAAATTAATATTTATTCTCGAAGATAACAGGCGCCGAGCAAAATCCGATAAAAATTCGCTTTGTTGAGCAGCTTCCAATGAAATGTCAACGCCCCAGACAGCAATGATTTGCGATAAAAGGAGAGAAAATCGCTTCAAGCAATTCCCGGCGTCTCAGCCGACAGCGAGAACGTTAAACGTGTCCATCGTTTTAACCGTCAAGGAAAGGAACTCACTTCCTTGGTTTGACAAGAGGCCAATGAACTGAAGTGAATTTTTGGACTTCATAAATAAAAAAGCGATTACCAAATGTCTCCTAATTGGTATTTTTCAAATTGAACAAGACAAAATGAAACACGAAAAGTTGAACATGCACGCGCATGCACGGGCGTGAGCACAAAATGTTCGTTTTATAGTTGTTCTAACACACCTCAGCTAGAATAAAGGTCACATATAGGTCGTGGTATCCCGTAGGGTCGTGGTGATCTGAGTGGTGAGGTAGAGCACTGAGCTACTGACCGGAGGTTTCCGGGTTCATATCCCGGGCAAGAGCCTTTCTGGACACCCCCATCTACAATCCTCGCGATTCGATTTGCTGCGTGCCAGAGCTTCGTAGGTAATCGCAGGTGGCCCAGGGAAAGGAACTGTCCCCCCTACCCTGAATGTGTGAATTTCACATGCCATTAACTTAGTACGGGGTGAGCTATAATCTCACCTATCAAAGACTAACCTTCGGGTTGAATCACTGAGTGAGTGATAGGTATGAATACTTGCTATAAATAGCTTAAAATTTTGACAATTATCATATTTGGAGGAGGAAATCCTCCTGATTTTTATTTTTCATGGCTTTTCAAGTCAAAAATTTGACGATAGTGTCTTCGTTGAATACCAATTATTTAGTCTTTTTCGAGCTACAATGTCTATATAAAAAGCCAGAAAAGTTATTAAATATCAGGATTGTGAGGGAAAAAAATACGGAATAACAGCTTGATTTTAGCGCCGATAAATTTAGTGTCCGATGAATTCAGTGTATTCATTTCTAACACAAAAATGATGCTAAGGTAATTGATTAAAGAACTCGCTGTCATTATTTAATTTCGAGTGAAATAAATCGACTTACTTTCAAATAGATGAGAATATGTTAAATCCTGATTCTTAGCTAAAGTATTAGTCCGTAATGATACTACATGGATTCCCTGAATTCTATTTGGATATCTAGAGGTCATGAACCGATGTTTAAAACATTATCTCTGGTATGAATCAGTTTCCATAAGTTATCTTAGTTATTTTACGTTAGCCTGTGGAAAAGAACCTACTTTTAGACAACGAAGGCGTTGTGACCAATTTCGACTATAGTAATATCATTTCGACTATAGTAATATTTGTGACTTCTTTCTTAACGCCTATTTTTTTCTTACATATTTATTTTATTGCGTAATGCCCCGCGAGGCAATTTTACTGAGTAAGTTAGTCTATCTTAAGTCGAACGCTGCTGCGCAGGTAAACATATGCCCCAGATGAATTCCTTCTAGTCGTTTAATATTACACACAGTGCGGTAAAGAATGAAAAAATACATAACCTAATGATAATTTAGTCCTCAAATTACCATGCAATCCGTTTCACCTTTTGGTAATATTTTTTGATATCCTAGAGAAAATTATCTAAGAGCCGTCTGTTAGCCATCCATCAAGATGATCCTATGAAAGGCAATAAAAAATCTCAGCGGGAGAGTTTCACTCAGAGATAATGACGCCAGGGTGTTTGCGGCCAGACTGCTTGGACTCTGGTGTATTTCTGGCGTTCCACCCGTCACAACTGTAGACCGACAGTTAAAAATAGGACACATGGCGATCGATGGAAGTAAACCATCTCGTCTCTTTCACGAAACATGCAATCACAGTTCAAATAAAGCTGCCACTCGAAAAAGGGGAAATAAAGGCGCAGTTGCTTCAATTGTCACTCATGGAAGCATTCAGGAGGAGTATACATATAGTGATGAAGATGTCACTCCCTCACTTAAGCTTCGCCTCTATTTGAAAATTTACAACTGCTCGCTGATTTTCTTGCAAGATAATAAATACAAAATACTCAACTACAATATTCGAAGAAATTATTTACGTAGGAGGAGTTGTAATTTCCATCTAACTGCCTGATAGGTGACGGAATGCCTTCAAAAATCATACCTTCATTGGAATGAAACGAGTACTATTTACTTATTCTTTAGGTCTGATTTATCAAGAGAACCATATTGTATGCATAACTTTATGAAACCTATGGCGTATAAATATCATTTTACTATGATCATTAAGGACTTCACGAAGAGAGAAGAAAATTATCTGTGTACACCTGGATCTAGTGTGGTACCCTGTACCTCGAAGGTGAGTGGCAGGAAGTGAAGGATGAAAAAATAACAGATATAATATCGCATAGTATCTAAGAAAACCGTATTAGTTATGCCTGCAAAAATCACACACAACTAAGTTATTATCTACGAAGGAAAATTATATTTATTAACATGTTAAACAAATTTTTGAGTCCAGTTAAATATTTTTTGCATTAAGCATTCAAAGTTGCCATTAAAATAGGCATAGAAAATATTTCTAAACGTATGTACTATTTAGTCGGTTAACTAAACTACACCCACTAAGCAATTTATTATCATCATCGGTCAAAAATCCTAGGATTGGTTTGACGCAGTCCTCCACTCGATTCTTCTATCGTCCAACCTCTTCACATTGACGTAACTCCTCTCTTTTACATCCTTCACAAATTGCTCCATATATCTCATACGAGGCCTGCCTTTTCCATTCTTCCCGTTCACTTTTCCCTTGACTATTGTCTTCATCGGGCCATCGTGTCTTAAGATGTGGCCTATTAAGTTGTCCCGTCTTCTTTTTAAGGTTTTCAGTAGACATCTCTTCTCTCCCACTCTTCTTAAGACCTCTTCGTTTGTCACTCGATCGATCCATTTTATCTTCATCATTCTTCGGTAGCACCACATTTCAAATGCTTCCAGCCTTTACTTCTCTTCTGCTGTTACCGTTCATGCTTATCTGCCATATAGTACAATGCTCCAAATGTCTGTTCTAATGAAATGTTTCCTTACTTCCACGCTTGTATTTGCAGCTGTAAGCAGAATCTTTTTCTGGTAAAATGCCGTTTTCGCTTGGGCAATTCTACTGGCAATTTCTCTTTTACTTCGTCCTTCGCTGGTTACTCGGCTTTCCAGGTAGCAGAACTTTTCCACCTCCTTGATTTTTTGTTCTCCTAGTTTAACATTGGTCCTGCCTACCTTTCTCCTTCTGCATACCAATACCTTAGTTCTCTTTTTATTGATCTTTAGATGATATCTGGTGTTGTTCTTTCCATATTTCCTAGTATCTTCTTTAAATCTCCTTCTGTTTCCGCCATGACTGCTATGTCATCGGCGAATCGTAGCATGCTGAGTTTCTCCCCGTGGACATTCACTCCCGGAGACTTTTCTTTGACTTCTTGGACGGCCTTCTCGATGTAGACATTGGATAATATGGGGAAACTTATTATGCTGTTTTTTTATCATTAAATTTTATTGTTTGCGTGAAAAAAGTCTAAATCTATTCGCAAGGTAGTCTCCCTCCTTCATTATTTTATTTTCGTATTCAAAGCAAATACCGAAATACACGGGAGATCGAGGAATATTCAGATTTTTCCAGGATCCTTCCTTTACTCTTCGTAACTCTTCTTTCTCCATAGTCATTATTAATCTCATATAAAATTGTGTCGGCATTTATTTCATTACTTCTTTTCCTCCATATCTCTCGGTTTTGCACTACCTCTCTTCTCCGCCCTTTGTCTCTCAAATACTCAGCCACCTTGTCCTTCCTCCACTTCTTTCATCTTCCTTCCCTTCCCTCTATTATTTATATCCTCATCATCTTCTTCCCCATTTACTCGTTCCTTTTCTCTACGTGTCCACACAACCTCAGTCTGTGTCCCTGAATGATTTCGCTCATCGAACCCACCTTGCCCTTAGCTCTGATACATCTGTCTCTTATTTTTAGTCTCACCGCGCATCCATCTTGAAATTCTTATCTCTGGAATTTCTATCTTATTTTGCTCACTAGTAGTTTCTAATACTTACCTCGTGCCTTAGACTATTCCCGAAGCGGGATTTGAACCCGCGACCTTTTGGTTGCCAAGCCGGTGGATTACCAACCTGGAAATCGCGACCGATTTGCGTTAAATTTGTAATTGGCTGATAATTAAAAATTAAGGATTTTGAATTTTCATAAGATCCTTCAACAATTATGAGTACAATTAAACACTAAGGTCGATGAAACTACAAACTACTTTTCTACAAAGACACCCGAATTCCGTTCATCCTAATACACAAAGTAATCAATATGGATGCCTACTATCCACGCACCCTTACGCCCGCTAGTGCGACCGGTTGAGTTGCACAATGCAAAACGACGCCTAACACCATGGGATGATAAATCATCACATAAGGAGAATGTACAAATGAAACTGAATAGCATAAAATAAACTTCTGCATCTTTTTAGAGATATACATAACAATTCAATTCTTTTTTTACAGGGAATGAATGCGAATGAAAAAATATTTCCAAAACACTCCAACGACATGAAATTGGATTTGTGAATGACATACTCTCATCAGTCTATGCAAAACCAATGATCGACGTCTGGCAACGTATTTTTGACTTTGAAAACTATTACGCATTCATTTTGCAGCTGTTGACGACTTACGAACCAAGTATTTCGTTCTTTTTATCGCCAGTAGTGGCAGTTACTGCCGGAGTAACTTCAAGTCCACATAAACTGACAGTCAAGATTAATCGCTCGCGCCACGCCTCCAAGAGACAATTACCAGCACAGGAATCACTTTCGCACTCCTCCGTGCCATACCGCCACTCCAGATGTTACCACCAGCTGTACTCTGGCACATTACGTCGTAGCCCAAAGAATTTAGCAAGTTCGATCCATTGTGGATAGGCTGTACCGTAGTGAAATATGAATTGTTTCATTCCAAACTCAACGGGTTATCAAATACATTGACTGAGTTTATAAGGCCATTGCGCACCCAAAACCACACAGTATAACGGAATCCAAAAGTAGTTTAAAGATTAAAACTTGGATACATGAAGAGAACTCAGAAAGAAAAAAATGTTCATAATAAAAATAAATGCTCCAATAAAATGCCTTACGACGTAGCGACTTATTTAGAAATCTCCTCCAAACCCTGTATTCCAACGGAAATTTTGAGATCATGTTCGAGTCTGGATCTTTATCAACCTCTTCCATATTCCACCAGTCCAGTCATCTGCCCGGTATTAAAGCTGATCACTTATTGACCAGGGACCACACCCATCAACCAACTAGTGAAAATCGAAGCGGTATTGCCCAATGCCTTTAATCAACGATCTCTAATCCCACCAGTACCCTGGAGTCCAGGCAATGGACATTCGATCTCAGGGAACGCGCAAGGAGTTGAGACGAGGTCAAACGTGAAACCTTCCATTTTTCCCATGGGAGGGTGTAATGAGATCAGAAGGAAGGAGGTGTAAGAGGAGTTAAGGAAAAGGCGAGCTAGCTTATCATCTTTCAAGCTCCCTGATCGAGATTCGTGAGTCTGCAAAGGAGAACCGAATGTTCGGTTTCAGTCAAAAACCAACAGGATCCAAAATATGAAGCGGAAAAGCATTTGTGTAAACGTTATTTATCATTTTATAAAACTAAATATCAAACTATATACATTATGGAGGGATAAATTTCACTTGAAACTCCCACGAGGATAAAACTACAAAAAAGTGAACATCTCGACGGTGAGGTATATACATAGTACATCTCCTATAGTATATATGCAGTAAGCGAGTAGTATATAAGTGTGTTTATACTGTATATATATTAGATGATATAACATACACAAATTCATATATGTTATGTTGTATGATATAACATCCTCTTCATATAGTATGGACCGTAAGAGCGTTGTTAAGACGATAATTTTAACTAAAACACTGATTGACAAGTATTATATTCAAACTTGATTCAAGATTGCATCAAGTTGTTAATTTTTGCATGTATGATTAATATTATTTGCAAGCATAAATAAATAAAGCAATTAATAACCGCTTTAAATAATTTAAGCTTTTTAGCCATTAACAGATTCATTAAGAACTTTATTAATCGACTTTTTTCAATTATTTTTGACAACTGGAATATATATGCGCCATTAATCTCGATCTGCATTACGTGAGATAGGTTCGTGGAGCATTTATCTCCAAATTCACGTTAATTTAGAGGCTAAAAACACTTTAATTAAATTTACAAAGCCTCATAATCTATAAATATAACTCACAATAATGTTTAGGGATCCAAATCAGTGGCCGAGAAAATGCATTTCAATCCTTGAAAAGATCCGAGAAAACGCGATAGTAAAGAGAAGATTGTGTAGAATTCTGTTATTACTCCTCGTTTATGTTACACATTTATTTCACATAAAAATCGCCGAAAGAGAAATGAATCCTCCATTACGGTGTACTGTGAAGCAATATTTGAAGAAAGACTTATCTAAGTAAATAACAATTTACAGAGAAATGGGAAGCTTTTTCACGAAATGTGTACATATGTATATCAGGCAGCAAGTAGGCAAACGGTAATATCGTGTCTTAAATAATATCCAACGCAATATACTGTTACCCTCGGAACAAAATCATTTTATTACTAACGATTCCTCCATGCAGTGAATCAACCGGTTTTTGTCGTTCACAAGCTCCATAGCCATTCGCTACGTTTTGCGCCGACGACCGAGCCGAGGCGCTACGCCTTTTTCAGCCCTAGAACGTCGCGACCGCAGGCTTCTTTCTCGTCCGAGGGCACCCACCGCAGGGTTCCGCTGCACCACGCCCACCTTCCGAGAAAAACGAGGCAGGAGAGCAGATGGAAACCAATGCGATCCGTAATCACATTAGCGAGAGGAGTGGGGAGGGAGGGCGAGATGAATGTCCGGCGGGCAAGTGCGTCACGGATCGCAGAGGCCGAGTGTGGGGGTTGATACGTTGCGGAGAGATCATCGGCGGTAAAGGCGATTAAAAGACCCTCGCGGGGCAGAGGAAGGGAGCCGCCTCCCGGGGATCTTATCGGATTATCGGCGCACCACGTGCCGAAGACAGGAGCGAGTAAGGATGGGGAAAGAGAGACGAAAGCCATTGCCACCAGGAGAGTGACAGAGAGACAGTGGGGAGGAAGACAGGAGGAAGAGAGGATGGGAACTATTTGGGAATCGCCCCCGCCTCCGTGTGGGTGGTGTGCCCAACACGTGGGCGCCACAATTAGGTCAACTAGGGGCGCGAAAAGGAAACATAAACACGCCTCCCTCTCGGGTCCAATGTCCCCGCGTCCTCTACGGTCAATATCCTAACTAGAGCCGAGCGCGGAAATGCCTTCGCCGCCGGGGAGAAAATAGGCACTTACATACATATTCCCTCCACGAGACAACGAGACCTGAGGGCATCTTTTTTCATCCCACGTCCCCAACATATCCCTTATCAAAGTGTGTCGCCATGAAAGGCTAATTTTGGAACAAACGTTTCGTCATCCTAGACCTCCTCCAACAGGGTGATGTTTGTCCTTTCGAATTAGCTAAAACGTGAACCGTGCCCGCCGAGTTACTCGTGTTAGTGAAGTACCCAATGGTTAACCTTAATGGCAAGTAACCTTAATAAGTTCGCGTCTCAGCTGTGCAATATTGTTGGCCTGGTTCAGGGGTGGATTCAGTCCTCACCCGATAGTATCTTTAATTACTGATTAAAACAGTAGTGGACAATGTCTCGAATGAAACAATACCTTCGAGATATTTTCGGCGTCAAATAAATGATTAAAAATAACGTCTCTAAGCTAATGACGGAGGGTGAAATACACCCTTCGAGGGTGAAATACACCCTTGATGAAGCCCCTGAAATTAAACGGTAAATATTGGTTTTCTACACCGATTATACATTATTTTCCATTCAACACCACAAGTCACTAACACAAAGTTTAATTTCACGCAGTTCTCCACTCGGTTCATATCAGCCAACTTCTTCACATTTATATATATCTTCTCTTTTACATCATTTACTAGTTGCTCTATGTAGTTAATACGAGGCTTTCCTTCATGTTATCTTTTCTCCCACTAACTGTCTTCTTCCGACCACGTCTCATAATATGGCTGATTCAGTTGCGCCGTCTTCTGTTTAAATTTTTCCGCAGACTTCCCTTTTCACCCACTCTTCTTAAGACTTCTTCGTTGATTACTCAACCTTTCCATCTTATCTTTATCCTTTTGCAGCACATTTAAAATGATTCTAGTCAGTGGCAGTAATCGCCAATTCCTCTCTGCCACAAGGAGGCATGCTCCAGACGTAGGTTCTGATAAATACCTTCTTACTTCCAAGCTGGTATTTTCAGTAGTAATTACACACTACATTTACATTTAAAAATGCTATTAGTAACATACATCAAAGGCAGATATCTCTTTTCCTAATATATATTAGGTTAATAGAATTAAAATGGAACCATACGAGTTGTTGTGTCCACTTGCTTTTAATGTACCATCACACAACACTTGTGTCAACGCCTAAGGCGTCATACTACTGCCTAAGTAAACCTGATGATGACGCCTTAGGCGTTGAAACGCGTGTTAAGTATTAGATGGTACATTGAAAATAAGTGGGCAGTGCAACTTTTACAGTCTAATTTTAGTCCTTTAAATGCTGATCCAACATGCTACGCCAGATATGGTAGACTTTATATTGGGTTAACGAAAACCAATATATGTAAAAACAAATTTGTAGTAATGTATTAATTTCCACTCTCATAATTCACATTGCCAATTTCCCAAGGTTCTTGGCTTCAGTGTGCCGTATTAAAAAGCCTAATACTCGACGTTGCGGCGCCGTGTAGCAGCATCCGTATGACTTCTAACACCGACATCGAAATAGGATTCGCATGTCATCACCGTCTCTGCTTTTACCCCTTTCATACGAGCGGCATGTCACGTTTGCCTGGACGATGGCCAGATGATATTCGGACGACGCTGATTGATGATAAAGGAGACGAAGGCAAAGAATACGCCCATTGCCAGAGCTTTGTCGGTAACGGAACCGTTTTAATCAGCGGCAAGAGTGTTTCGGGCAGTAATATCCATGGAAACTAACAGATGTAAAATATCCGCAAACATGAGCGGACATTTCTCATTTCAACGCAACTTATGCCGCTAATGAGAACGCTAATGCCCACCTGGAACCAAAATGTGAAGGGTTTTAAGGTCGATGACGTAAAGTTCACGTGGAAAAAGCAAATGGTTCTGGCCATATGCATCGCCCAAGAAAAATCTTAAATTTCGAGGATTGCATTTGGATAATGGAGATTTTGCAAATTTTCTAGTGTTGCTGCACAGCCACCGGAGTTGCGGCAACTTAATTTCTATTGTCATCCTTTGCATCACAAGGACAAAACAATGTCTCAGGACGTATGATTAAAATTGATGACTTAATTCAACATTATAATTTGGACAGCGAAATAAATGGTGGCAACCGTATGCTTATATTTATTGTCAGTTCGTTTGATACACAGTCAATTAAACTCTGCAAATACAACAAATATATAGCATTCTCAACATGTGGCTGTTACACGTATCATTAAATTATATGGTATTAAGTTTGGCTACTTTAATACTTCTCAATTTCAGATATGATACCTATTCTGCCAGCGACATTGAGTCAGTCCTACACTAGACCTCACTTCTCACTGGAAGGATATGTTTGTGGATAGGACTGGAAAGGAAAGGAGGAATAAAGTAGGAAAACCCGACTCTGGCATTAAACTGCTACGAACGGATGGCTCCATCAGGTTCACAGCTTTTACGTTCCATCAGATGGACGGAGCAATGAACCTGATTTGCTCTCAACACAACATCAAGTATCCATAGGTACTTCATTGAAATTTCTACCGGGTTCCGAACTCGGCCCCTAAGAGTGTAAATTCAGTACACTCGAAGCACGCCCAGATTTTTCTATTAACCTCAGCAATTATTCACCAATGGTTGACGAAATAATTCGCATGTGGAAAAACGCCTGTCTTTTATCTCAATCCAGGAAAGTTTTATCTTCCTGCCTTCAATGAATGAAGAAAATTAATATCGAAAGCGCCGATCTCGCTCATCGGCCTCTCCTTAACACATTTATCTCCGACTAGGGTGCAATAAAAGGCGCAAAAGTCAACATTTTAAAGAGGATCCTTCAGCCAACGCTATATGCTATCCGAGCGAAAAACGTCGAAATACAAAATATGATAAGCTAATGCTGAAAAATAAATCCATATTTTCATCGAAGGTTTTCCTGGAGATGCTAATATTTTTTAAACACAAAGAGCGTGATGAATTATGAAACGTTTTGACCTTAGGTTGCCTTTGTTACAAGAATGGAATTATCAATATCTATCAAAAAAATGCATCACTTTCATGCTACAAACTGCCTCTGAAACCGGGATTGAGGCAGGATCATATATACACTTTTGCATTGCGTTTAGAATATATGATAGCCTTGCTCGCGTTTATTGGACATCAAGTCTCCTTCAAGGTAGCTAAATTTCTTCAAACGTCTCAAATTACACTTGGTCACGAGAGTTTCGAATTCATCGATCCTAAATCAATACGTAGAACGTATATTTACACCAATAAGTTCGACGACTAGCGAAAGTATAGTTAGAAAGTAAGTGTTTAAGCTAGTGTGCCCAATTTCAAATAAACTTAAGGCCATTCACCGGATAAAGGGATAATTAAAAGAAATCATAGCGTATTAACTAAGAATATGAAAATATATGCGATGTTAAAGAATCTCTTCTCTCGTCAATAGAGATATGCTTTATTATGTATCATAATGCATTTGAGTGAGACCACTTATTCACACAGAAATGCGGAAAACCCCACTTCAATAACTCTAATACTAGGTACCATTTCTTCCCGAAAATACTGTCATGCACAGTTTACACAACATATAACGAAGGGAGAATTTTAGCCAATATTGGAAGATATGCATGGAAATAAATTAAATTAAAACCACCAGGTAATTGAACTGTCATTCAATGGAAATTAATACGATTAATTCTTTCCTTCAAGTAGGTATATCACAGCAACTATAATATGAATGCCGTTCACGTTCATTTCCTATGAACTACAAGTTCCTAAGAGGCTGCTGCGGAAATTTTATGGCCGTGGGGACCGAAGGATCCATCCCTTAAAACCCTTCGGCGTGAAAAGCCATCAATCATCTAGGGTCACCTCGGTCCTTCAACACCGTTGAGGACGTCAGCGGTTAGAAAAGACGACACCCTCATCCCCGAAGAGTTCACTGACCCAAGAAAACTAAAGCCTCTATGAAATGAAGAATGACAAATTAGATACAGATAAATGACTGCTGACAGACAAACTACTTTGCTCACTAATAATGACAGAGTATCGAACTAAGTAAGTGAAAAGCCTCCCCTCTTTTTAATTTGCACCTCTTTGCTGATAATGCTCAGCTTCGGGAAATCGGCAAGTTGTAGATAAACTTTTGTGAGGTGAAGGGGTAGCCCTTCACCTCACAAAAGTTTATCAACAACTTGCCGATTTCCCGAAGCTGAGCATTATCAGCAAAGAGATGCAAATTAAAATTTTCAGATAAGGTATAGATGCTATTACGAATTTATGGCATTAGCACATGAAATATGGCTGATAATTACTGTTTTACGATTTCACTCAAATGCGTAAAATCATCCTCAGGTGCATAGAGTCGCCAAGAAACACTGAAAGTATACATTTTGAGGTGACATCTATCTTAGCTAGAGAAAAATAAACATGGAATAACAGCTTTTCCCATGATAATTAACACAACTAAATACGGGTACCTAGAATCCGAAAACTAATCAATTTACAAAATGAAGGAAATACACTTACATGGAGGAACCGCATTGTCAGTGGTCACAGACTATTAGTAAATGGAAGTGAGTGGGTGACTTGATGAAGTTAAAACGTATGACGTAAATGGTTATCGCATCGAGATGGTGGAAATGCGACACGATAATGATACGATGTGAGGGCAGATCACGACTAGGGAGACGAGCAAGGGGAAAAGAGCACTCTAGCTATTCGGCCTATTACTCATGGCGACCAGCAAATGCTGTTCCATTTTCTCGCACCCATAGCCACCCTATTTCCGCCATCCTCAATATTTTGAGGATATATCTGCATTATTACGCAATGCACCACGATAGAATATATTCTCATCAAGCAGATGTTCCAAATAAAGCTGTATCGCATAAAAATATTAGCGGTAGCAGATAAAAACAGTCAGAGAGTAGTTAGAGAAGGTAACACATCCTGCCCCGTTAATCCGTAGAGAGATATTGAAACAAGACTGAAGATTTTCGACGGGAAAGGAATACCTAGACATTCCATCACGCTTCCTCAAATAACGACAAACTGTTCCGCCGCGAGGTGTTTTTGACGAAAGAATACGTCGCAGTGGTATACATGAGTTTTTTTCCAAGTGGAACAAGATGAAAGTACCAGTACGAATTGGCGTCAAATGTGCGCGCAATTGCACGAGAGTTAAAAACATGTATGAAACTCAAGCAATAACGCCTTTTCGCTCGTAAATCTGTGGAGGAGAGAAGTATAGCACTTCATTGGTAGCCTAACGCTATAGCAGGACCTTTTCTTTGATTCAAGTAGGCAGACGTCAGAGCAATAGCATTCACGCATTACTACCGAAACTAAGTTAAAGTCAACACAAAGGATAACTCTTGTTATCTATATGTTAATTTATGTTAATTAAATGTTAAATGTTATGTTAATTAAATGTTAAATGTTATGTTATGTTAATTAAATGTTAAATGTTATGTTACGTTAAAATGTGCTGATGTATTTGATAAGTATTGCTCTAGGGAATGACCATTACTTCAACGCTGAAAACCGGGCCATCCAAATTTCTTTCAACTCAGACACGATTCCTGGAGAAAACTTGATAGTTGGCCTAGGAAAATTGTCCGGGTTATACGCTCTACCACAAAGCCACGTATCCCAGTTTTTCTCCTGATAAGAGACAAGTGACTTGCGGGCGTGGTTTGTATGCCATGAAATAGAATGAGAATCTAATACCTCAGGGGAAAGCCAGAGACGACACGGACTAGTAGCGTCTAGATGACAAAACAAGAATCTAATGTGAATGGTATCAAAACGTTTTTTCTGAGCTTCAAGATGTTTCTGAGAATGGAATAACTGTATTGATGACCTAAAACTATTCTTATTCCCTACATATCACTCGTCAAATAATGTATTTCATAAATTATTTTGCAAGAAAATTTGAGCTCGAATTTAAGAGGAACGAGAGCTTAAGATACAGTACGATCACGAGCATATTATTTGACAGCAAGGTCATTAAGAAAAGGTTTCATTAATTACTAATTTCTACAAATAAAAAAGATGGATGATGCAAAATAAAGCTGCCATATTTATCTCAAGGTGCATACTGTGCAATGGACACCAATGCAAATGGTCATCTTCTGGATGACCTGAGAAGGTTGAAACATGTCGGTTAATAAATAATTGTGGAATATAACTAAGTTTATTCTATTCATCATGAATTCATTCCACAATGTGAATTTGCCAACCATCGATTTGATACCCCATAAAATGAAATAAATAGAAAGCAAGTTGATAGCCGTTCATTAAAAAATCGTTTTACCATCAGAATATTCTGAGTAAAGATGAGGTTCTGAGAACAGGTAATCTGGGTGAAGAGAAAGGGCCAATTGCAGAAGTATGCGAATAAATTTGACACAAAATTCTGCCCATGAATTGCGAATTCCACTCACCAATGATCCTTCTTGAGATCTCCGTAAAACTTGTTCTCGTTATCTTCAGATACAACAATAACTGAACAGCACCTTCTGCATATTCCTTCAAGGCCACCGAAACTCATAGAGCAGCAGAGGAAATATCCGAACAATTTTCAGTTTTCTCAGATTTCAAGGCACGGAAATGTATGATGCCACAGCTAGACAGTAGAGCACAACACTGGAATGATACTGAATTAATGTTTAACTGGAATGATAATTAAAAACAAAGAAATACCCCAAACGAGCCTGCAAACATTCCCGCCGTCGGACCTCTACATCCGAATGCCCATGAAACCTGCCCAAATACACCCTCTAGACTTTCCCCCTTCCGTTCCTAACTCAACAAGTCGTTTAAAATGAGAAAGCGACGTTAGTGGCTTTAGTCAACCGCTGTCAAATGCCTGACTGCGATGATCGTTTAATTGTAATTGTAATTGCTGCAACCCCATCGCAAAACTGTAATTGATCTAAAACGGAAAATACCTACCACTATCAGAGTTTGAGAATGGTATTTTCATAAACAGTAACGACCAGTATAGGCTACATTAGGAGGGATACGCTCAAAACATTATATTAGTTTTTTGTGAGACGATTGAGGATAATGAGAAAAATGATCGAAGTTAAATAAACCGGAGATTGCCTTGCACAAAGAATTTGAATAATGAAAAATATGTAATACGTCTCAGAAAATTCCAATTGAGTTAAATTACTACTTAAATTGTAAATTGTAAATTAGAAACTTGTCCGACAAATAGTGAAATTGGTTCGTAATTAGACAATTTGGTTATAGTCAAAATATTATGCCATACATCCTTATTTATGCTCATTCCAATTTTTAATACACTCATAGATTTGATATAAGTATAGCTCACTAGCATTTATACCTGATCTCTGAATTGAAATACCGAAAAAAACAAGAACAACATTTAAAAACCAAGGAGGTAAAGGAAACTATTAAAAACTTCCAGTTTCAGATAACCGCATGTGAAACGGCATTTATACACAATTGAAAAAAGTAAGTAGTAATGATATAATACAAATATTTAGATTGTTTCTAAAGGTATTCACTCGATTCTACATGGCAATCTGGGCGAGAAAAATATCTTATGTTAGATAAAAGAAGTCAGCTGATTCATATCAGCTTGCAATTTTAAAAGTGTATGCTCGATTTAGAGGCGATGTCAACGAAGTGCGGACGGATGGCTGGTAGTCCTTCTTCCTCCAGTAGCACAGCGCTTTTCAATCCTAGCTGTGGAAGATGTTAATCATAAGTAAATCGGCCCCTACTTCAGTGCTGTGAAGAGAGCTCTTCGAACTCAACAATCCGTCCGTCGGATGGGACGTGGCCTCCATTTACCTCACCACCCTTACCATTACCATCCTTGTACCTTTCCTACCGGTTTGAAGCACCTTAAAAGACTCCGGAGCAGCCTTGAATCCCATAGGATGATATGATTTACATCAAGGGGATAGCCATTAGCCCATCTAGCCTTGAAAAATACCCGTGCGAAGTTCTAAATATAATGCGAATCCATTTTACCGGTCGCTGATGTAAATAAAAGAATGCCAATGTGAATATGTCGCTTTAATCGCAAAAAAATGTTTGAAAATGTCGCACAAGTTCGTTCGAGTGTTCGTAGAAGTTCGTAAGCATACCAACGCAAAATAGAGCGGCACGCGGGAGGGGAAATGTCACTAGATGGTGGACGTTTGATTTCAACTTTTAACTCGGGAGGAAACGAATGTCCTGCACCTCAGGTCAGAGGAATGCTCGCCGACTTCTTCTTCCTCCCCAGCTGCTCTGCCTCCCTCACGGTGTCCGGAAGATTGGCGTTCAGCGTCTCGGGGAGGATGAGGGATGAAAACCCGGCGATCAGCGACATCGATCCGAAAACAATGTACGGTAGGCTCGCACCGTACACCGCCTGCGGACGTAATGGAACGTCATGAATGTCTTGCTTAGCACCAAGTGAATCATGGGCCTTGATTTCGCCGTACACAAAATAAATTAATTGTAGGTTGTGCCTATCATTAAACGTGACTTTAAACGGAATCAACTGATCGATTAACTGAAAAATCGACTAGAATGGAAACCATTTGGCTGATTAAGGTCAAAATGAAAGAATAACCAGCTATTACGATTTGTTTACTTAAGTTACTTTAAGTACTCATTTAACCCGCTTTCTTTGTGAACACAATCGGCGGTATCAATGTGACGGTAATTAACAGCACGCAGAAGTTTATTAATCGAGCAATCACTTTCATGATAAACTGCTGAAACAATTTAATACCAGATTGAAGGATCGATCAAATTCGTCAACGTCATTATTATATTTCCACAACTTTAAAATAAAATTTAACTCATGCCCTCAAAGAAATTTCCATGTGGAGACCTGAATGAGGAAGAAGAGGTTGTGACGACGTTATTGAAGAAAAGTGACAGGTAAGGCCCTCGGCGCTACGAAGGGAAGATTGGTATTTTACCAACGAAGGATTTGTGCGGTTAGAGAGATGGCGGAGGGAAACATGGTATCGGCAGAATGTTCAATATATGGGATATAACATTAGAACAAGAGATATTTAGGGGATCAGAACGTATAGGCGGGAAAAGAAGAGAGGAATATAAAAGAGGATAATACTTTTGGATAGAATATATGAAAGTAGGAGTTAATAGTGCTAAAATAGCAACATTTTAAGGGAAGTTGCATATTCATTAAGTACATACTAATCTCCCTCCATCGGCTGACTACCTGGAAATACATTGTTCTTTAAGCTATTTCATGTTAATTCTTTAACTTAAGACAATTTTGGTTGCTTGTGAACATTTCTCTGTGAAGTGCTTCGTTGGAGAACAATTATAATGAAGAATAAGAGAAAATGACAAAATACAAAGCAACATAACTCACTTGAATTTTAATTGAAAAATTATGCTGGCTCGAGGGACCGGCACAATGGGTATCATCAAAATGGATGACGCCAGAAACATGATAGAACTAAGTGGAAAATTCCGAAACTACTCGAAAAACGTTAATCATCACTTTCGACGCCACCAGATTCCATCGAAGCAAATGTATTCAATTTCACCACAATTATATTCAATTAATGTCAATTCAATTAATGAATTATTCCCTTACGCCGCAATAAGATTATGGATTATCCCCATTAAGTGCACTCAGAGCGATTCAGAATAAGATTTAAGTTATTAAAATGAAAATTATTGGTCCATATACTCTGTGATATAAAATCAAAAAATTTAAGTTACTTACGAAATTATTACTGAAAATGGATTAATTTTCAATTACATATCACCTTCCGGGCTACCTGAATTCCCTTCCCCCTTTTTATTGGATAAATAATCCCATTGGAATGAATAGCTCGAACACTAAAGATTCTTACCAATAAAACATAAATCCAATAAATGATATTTAAGCTAATCACCGAAAGATTTCGTCAGAAGATAAAAGAAAAAGATCATCGGATGAATTCCTTTTTGACATTTAAACGCTGCGTGCACTCCACTTGTCACTAAACACGAGAAAACCTTTATAGTTTAAATTATTGGTTGGAATAAAGTTTAAAAGTAGCAATGAAATAAAATATTTCCGAGATTTTTTTCAGGTGTACACCGATTAAAAACCGAGAGGTCTGTGATCTTAGGGAAAATTAGTTCAAAAAAATATACATCCATAGATTACATCTACAGAGCAGAAGCAAGAGGCGACTCACCAGCAAAGGTGCCTGAGGAGCCAGCATGGACCCGATTCTCCCGAACGTCGAGCAGGCTGCGAGCGAAGAACTCCGAAGGCCAGTGGGGAACATTTCCGACGAGTATGTGTAGAGAATGTTAAACGAGGCGGTGATGAAAATCTTTCCCAAGAGGAAGGCCGTAATCGGCAGCCAAGACCCTCCACCTGAGAACAGGTGAGTTGAACAAGGGATTGAACTACCGGCAGTGAATTTACAAGGAATCCAAGAGAAAAATTTTCACTCTTAACCTTCAACTCCATAGACTACACCTGAAACTTGAAGTAGTTAGCGAGAGTCAACCTAGATGAAGGTTAAATGGATAAAAACATTAAGCATGGAATAATCACTACCAGAAGCTAAATACATATGAGAGACGCCAAGAGGGATTTTTAAAACCCACCCAAAAGATCGCCCTACGAACAGCGGTATTATTTATTTGGAGACTCTCGGCTATGGCCATTTGCTCTATATCTATTACACTCGGGATTCGGATCCCAGGTCATTGGAATGGGAAGACAATATTCTAGCCATCACAACAACCTGATCACGGAACACCCGTGCCTCGACATTGCACATATCCCTTGAGGTATGACTTCCATTCTCCAATCGAAATTACACTGTAGCAGGCATTACAATATGTCGAAGTTTAAAATCTAACTGAGGGCAGTCCATCCGTACCCGGCGGTTTATTCCATTAGAGCAGCATAATTGAGTAACAAATAATGTGTAATCGCCAATCATATTTCTGGGTATTTCTTGCATAAAATTGCGATGATTTCATCCAATCACTATCGTGCACGTGCAATTCTCAAAGTTGAGGATAATAATCTATGGCATACATTTTACAATCCATTTGAAAATTGATTCAAAACTTCAACTGGCTTTAAGTATGAGCAAAATTAATCGCATTCTGGGAGCAGTTGGAATGACAATTCGCTGACCGCGGACACTGAGGTGAGAAAGGGATGTAAAATGCAGTTTTTTCTCTCGAATTATTAAAAATGGCATCGATATGAAATATTTGGGATCGATTGTCGAGTTGAGTTCAGTCACAAGGTCCATCGCTACCAAACTCTAATTCAAAGGCTTACTCGGAGAAAACCGTGGATAGTCAAAACCGGACGATGTTGGGGTTGTTTCGCAGAAACCTTGGCAAAGGTCCATTTTTGAAAGACACGGTCAGAATCCGTCGGTACACTGACGTCAATTCGTCTTCGTCGAGTTTCAACGGAGCCGAGTCCTTCGAAAGCGCTCGCGCTCATCTCCTCGTCACCGAATACAAACTTTCGAGATTTCAAGTTCATCAGATAAATAATTTTTGAGGCATCACATGAGAAAAAAATCGATTCCAAAGAAACAAGAGTCACAAAAATAGGTTATCGCTTAAGAAAGATCAATGACGTCTGTGTGACCTATGCGTCTTAGAACCTTGTTTTTCTGTTCACTATCGAATTGATATTTTTCGCGAAAAGCCAATGCTTTCCTATGAAATGTATCCGTAAATAGCAATATTAAGTCCAAAATGACGAATAGATTCAATTTAAAACCTGACGGTGTTACTAAGCAAAACTAGGTCCAAAAATAACAATAGCCGTATTTTCACAGAGAAAAACATTATTCGCCTTGATCGCGATTCAAACCCGGAATTCACGCCAGGTGCTTTAGCCATTTAAGTTACCAAGGTGGCCTTCACAGCTCCTTCTTGACAAAATATGGACGGCAGAACGGCGCAACATCTAGCTCCTCTAAAGCCTTAAGAAATCTACAGGGAAGAAAGCCTCGGTAACTTAACTTGCTGAAGCACCTGGCGCAGATTTGAAAGATCCGGGTTCGAATTCCGATCAAGGCGAAAAGTATTTTTTCTCTATGGGAATTCTACAATTGTGCCAATAAACGGTTAACTCCATTAAGGTTTCCTCAGTTGAAATAAAAATCGGTTCCACTTTCTGAATGAAAACGGTTGATTGAAGGTGATCCAAGGTGATGCAGGAGGATGAAGTGAATAACTTACCCATCATTTCCATCAAATTTTAGGTTTAAAACGAGAAACACTCAGCATCATCCAAAAAAGGAAATTTTTGTAGATAAGTTTAACTTATTCACGACCAGTCGGAGCGGCCGCTATCAGGAAAATCTACACTTCCTGAAAAATAACTTTCTCGGAATGGATTATGTATATACCCGAGTCGAGTCAGCTTCTTCATATCTGTCTCACTTCTAGATTCCTATCTTCCTACCGTCACATCTGTTCAGTTTGTCGTTTGCTATTTGTTCGATACATATACCTCTAGCGTTTTCTTCTACTCTTCTGCAGCACTACCTTAAGGGATCTACCGAGCATTCAACTACTCTCGATTACTCGATTAAATCACCGCCATATCCTTTCTAGTCTTCATTTTTTGAACCTGGCTTTAGTAAATTTTTATCAAGGTAATCAGATCCATTCCCTTGCATCTTAGGATTTTAATTACTTTCTCGGCATATACTACGCTACCATCATAATTATTCATCATTTCAATGGAGAGCGAGACCCCTTATTTAACTCTTTACCTCCACATTTTTATGAAAATGCTGTAAGATTGGTAGTTCAAAGTTTTTCACACTATCTCTCTCAATTCTGTAAAATGAAAATTACCTTTGATAGTGGTACAAAGTAACATATTGAGTGAGTACGTATTACGCTTTTTGTAAGTTTTGCTCCTTCTTTTTTCCACCAAATTTATAATTGAATCTGAAGTAATATCGTCAATTCCAGGAGATTTTTTTGTACAAACGCGCGGAAATAGGACCAGCTCATTAATGGGAGCCCTTGATAGTCTTCCCCAGCTGTGCATTCTTTTATTTTCCCACCGTGACGCTCCCGCACAGCTGTTCGGAATCTCATTCCGAGATCATTGCCAAGATCTCTACGTCAACGCGAGACCCACCTTTGTAGTATTCTGTCACCCTTAATTTCGTATAATGTTCTAAGAAATACATCTCATTCATTCTTGAAAACTAATTTATCTGCTACCTCCACCACATAAGCTTTCCATCTACTTATGTATACACTTATGTCAATTTCCAAAGCAGTGCCAATTTTGAAGCTAATATCGTTTTTTCACGATTTAAATTCAAGCCATGCCTACTTTAGGACTCCTCGTTTTGTCATAGAATATTTAATTCCACTACTTAAGTTCTAGAATTCATTCGCGTAGTCTCCATTTTTTCCGTCATCTTTTTGTAATTATTCTTTGCATGCTGGCAATCGTACATTATCTTTGTTCCCAACGGAAGTTTTCTGACGTTAATTAACACTATCCATTTCCTATATGGGATCATGATAGTTGCTGGACCATTTATGTTACTCACTTTTTGCCCTATCCCCTGAAACGCTTTGTCATCGAGACGAAGAGATGAAGTTGAGTTGGAATTCTCTAACATTTTCGATATTCGGAATGGACAAGTAGGGAAGGCAAGCTGTAAGCGCCCCAGTAAATTCCCATGATTAACACCAAGGTTGACTGCTCTGAATCCATACTTGGATCTTTGCTTATATCTCAATTACAACGCGAGTTCCACAATTTTAGTCTTCTGTCACCCATAATTTAGTATAATGCTCTAAGAAAAGCATCTAATTTTTTCGTGAAAACTGATTTAACTGTCCTCTGACACATAAGTTTTCCGTCTACTGATGCATATGCACACTAATACATGTGCGATTATATATTTGGCGAAGCTCTGGAAAACAAAATTCGCTGTTTCGAATCTCACCTCGGCCATGTTCTCAGTGTTTTTCTTTGGTACGACTTCGGGGTGAAAGGCACGACATAACCACAGTATTCGGATCGTCAAACTAACTGTAATAATACCGCATAACAATAACTGCTTTCTGGCTCGTGGAGAGTCCATTCTATTGCATGGAATCTACTGGGGACGTTTACTCTGAACCTAAATCGCTAGATGTACAACACAAATTTTTACATGGATCGAAAAATGAAAGTTAGTCAAAAAATAAATCTTCTAACCAGAGCCATTCACTCATAAATCAAAAATAAAATAAGCGAAAGGTGACGCCCACCGAACAAGCTGCGTTAAGGATTACTACGGCATCCACCTCCCGTCCTTGACTGTTTTGAGGAAGAACGGGAAGGGAGCGGAGATGGGAAGGGGAGGACTGCCTGAAGAGATCCTGTCGCAACCACTTCCATTGGCAGAATCAGCTGTGTGTCCCCCATTGTGATTGAGCGAAGGAGCTTCGCGGTCTCAGTTTTGATTGAAGGAAGTGAATGACGTACCAGACCTTTTCACGCCCACTGTTCTGAAAGGGTTGAAAACAGCAGTTTTTCGTCGCTTATAACTCGAAAACTAATTGACGGATCAAAGAACGGAAAACAGTGTCTTTTTATTTTACTAACTATCATATTCGGCAAAAAATATGGCAAACGACCCCATTCATTTCGGATCGAGTTTTACCTTCGTCAGGCAGGAACGGCACGGCCAGGCAGAGGATTCCAGACACGACGAACGTGGTGACAAGGGAAATCCTCCTCCCCACGCGCTCCATCATCGGCCAACAGATCGCGTTGCCGGGCGTCTCGACCAACGCCGTGACCGCGAAGTTCACGTACATATTTCCAGACAATGTCACGGAACCGAGAGACATACCGAAGTATACCATCGTGACGGACGTCCTGTGGGAAATAGGAAAAGTAAAAGATGGAAGTGAAGAGGCATATTGTCACAAAAATATTTGATTGCATTCAACAGTTTCCATCGTTATAAGGTCATTGTCAAGAGTTCATATACAGGTTGAAGCCGTTTAAGTTGCAAGTGTAATAGAAAGTGTAGAATAAAAATAAGTATTCTTCAACAATATGTCCCAATTCCATAAGGTAAACTCGCTGACCATTGATTTTCTTTGAAATGCCTGAGTTAACTTCTTAAACAAGACAAATAAAATTTAAAAAAGGGCGATATCTCGCCCACCAAATCTAACTGGTGGCCAGTGGACCTCTTGGGTTTTCTTCAAGTTTATGAGCAGTGGAAACAGCAAAATTCATTGCACTTTCGGCCGGTCAGTTCGGCTTGGAAATGGGAGTTTTGCGGCTGATATCGACGCAGTGCAGTGCAGACGCAGTGCCCAAACCAAGTCCTGTGAATCGCAGCAATGATTGTGGAATTGACGCAGATAGTTCATATGAAGCAATTAAATTCTCGGTAACTGGCAGATATTTAGCATATTTTCATGTTCAAAAACCAAGATAACCAAATTTCATAAAAAGGACTCAGTGAAAAACCTATCCTCTGCTAGTAAATGCTAGGCTTATCGCAAGAAACACTGACAAACCTTTCGTAAATAATTTATAAATGTTAAATACCATACTTAACGACCACTGTTCCCATTTAAAAAAATGAGAAAAGGTTCTTCAATTCAATTAATTATATCACATGAAATCATTTACGATTCTGTACATGCTTAATGGCATTAGCATTACCTAGTCCTCACAACAAAAATGAAATAATTTCTAGCAATTAGCGGAAGCAAAATTATCAAGAAGGTTAAAACAATCATTGGTGGCCAGAGACAATATATCCTACAGTTACTCACAAATATTTCCGTCACTCACCAGCACAGGAAGTTAACAAGGAGGCGAATGATAAGTATTTTCGACTTTATCATTTCTTTCAGCATCCTTAATTGGAAGGCCTTTGTTACCTCGTCACCTGCATCGGCCTGAGAAGGTAAAAAGTATCAAGTTACGATTACGTTTCCAGGGGATCAGGCATGAGAAAATATTTTTACCCTCGTTAAATGTAGATACAGAATGTATCCAACTAGGATGAAAGACATCATCCAACGGGTGTTGGTCAATGATGTTAGGAAAAAGTAGACACGATTAAATGAAAGAATGGCATCATATTCAAAGACGAAACATGCAAATCGACGGCATTAGATAAATAACTTTGTGAAAACGCATATTTGTGTAGCAAAAGGCTACATAAAAACGAGTAACATTTGTGTTAAAACCCAGCAGAAAACATTTCTCCTTTCCTTACACGGTCTGCCCTCGGAGAATTATTTTCAGCAAATGGGCGCCAGTGGAGCCAGCGGTTTAAGCGAGCAGGAATACGAATGGACGATTTCCATGTTTCCCTTATAAACTAGCCACTTCGAATTTAGAGTCAATGTTTTTCGTCGCAGGGATTTTTCACGTTTCACGGAAAAAAATAACGGATCGGTCCATTGAAAGAATAGCATAAGCTATTCTCATTAGACTTCCAATCCGAACCTTTATTTTATATGCGTACTCAAAATCCAATTAGCACGTGAGTTTGATGACCAATGTGGTTTCAATGATGACGGTATTCAGCATTATCATTCACGCATTAAGAATGACGGCTCTCATCATTTGTATCTATATAATCCGGCCGCGGTAGCCAAGTCGGTAGCGCGCTGGCCAGTAAAACCAGGGGTAGAGGGTTCGAATCAATTGAGGCTCAATTGAGGAATTGCCTCAAGTTTTAGAATTTAGGTTATACCTTTATTTCACAATTCATACCATTCATTTGGATCGTCTTAAATGATGAATGCTCCACTCAACAGTTGCATTTTCCAGTTAAAAGAAAATTATTTCCATGAATCTTCCATAATCTTCGCTTGGTTTCTATAAATATGGAAACAAAATATATAACTACTCTTGTTGGTAAATTTTTCCTATTGTGTGCGGAATTTTTTTCAATTTTGTTTCTGGTCACGTACGACCTTAATTCAATCACGAGTTGCTTTATATTTCAACTTTTGTTTATATTGGAAACGACCTGTCATGTTTTAACATTATATCCTGGTATCACTGTCGGGAAGTGCCGGCGGAGTTGTCTTAAATCTCGTATGCAAATACTTAATTCCTACGCAAATGCGTACTGAACACCGATAAAGTCCGTTGTATAACAGAAAATTAATTTTTTGCCATTTACGATGAGTTTTTTTCTTTGTAGATGTATTTGAGCATAAACTAAACATTTCCTAAATAATCTTACAGAAACTATTGTAATATACGGAAGGAATGAGCGCTTTAGCGGCGCCCTGTGGATCAAATGTCTAGAGGTTTGATGAACGTATAACTCCAAGGGGATCACGAAAACGTGATCGCGTGCAATCGGCCGGTCTAACCAGCCACCGGTTGGGCTGGGTAAGGGGTCATCTATATAATGCGTAACATTGATTTTCCACTTTTTTACCCCCCCCCCTCCTTCCCACCTTAACGCTCCGTAAAATTCTCTAATGATAACTACTCTTAAATTACATAAAGCTGCCAATGAACCCTATCTTTTTTATGAGTAGTAAAGCAATTTCTTCGATGATATTATTTATATGTATCTCAAAACAGTTATTTATTCACTGATTATTATGTGCATCATTGTTAAAATTTGATTGGTTGGTTATTTAGGGGAGGCGACCGACAGCTGAGGTCAAATGCGCCATATAGGATAGGTGGGAAATTGGGTAATGGTAGGAGTCTTTAGGGAACGGAGGAAGGGTGGAGAGAAACCCGGCGTCGGCATTAGCCTACTCTTAACGAAAGGCGCCAAGGGGACCACTTCTTAACGTCCCATCCGACGGACGGAGTACTGTACTTGAAATGCCCTCCACTAGGCACTCAAGTGGGGACCGGTTTTCCACTGAAAAATCCGCCACTGCCGGGAATCGGACCCGGGCCCTCGGGATGGGAGGCCAGTACTCTAGCCACCACACCAACCCGATCCCCGTTAAAATTTGAACAAGGAATGAATTTTATTACTAATTTTTTCCCAAAGCAATGAAAACGTTAGACCTCCTCCCTCTCCCAGTCGATAGTATATCATAATTGTTGGCCTGACCCCTTCCATTCCCTATGGTGTTAAGTAATTTATAGAGGGTCGGATGGAGGGCTTCAATCCCTCAGATATTCCATCTGAGGAAATCTTAGTGCCTTGATACCCTTTGCAGCTTCCTTTTGATCCTAACTATACTTCTTAACCCACATATCTAGATGTTTCAAATTTCAAAACATTTAATGTTGCTGATGCCAGTGGTCTTCAGTTCCAATTTCCTTCGAAATGAAACCTGGCCCAGACCATGTAAGGCCACCACTGACAGCATATAGTCCCCATGGTAAAGCATGTAGCAATATCATCAAAAATGAACTGAGAGCATGGACAGGCAGAAGGGAATGTGAAAGAAAATATTACCATCATTCACTTATCATTCACATAAAGAACAAATGTAACTCCCTTTCTACGATTTGAAATTTTGACTCAGTGATATAAATCATGATTACATACAGAAAATTTATCAAATTAATGGAATCATCACTATTACAGCACTAAAACACATAACCTGGATAATTTTTTTCAGTGAATTCCACATTTAACTTCCATAATTAATCAAGCCGCTACCCATGGTCTTAGCTGATTAGGGAGTGAGCTGATTACTCTAAATGCAAGACTGGCTCAGTTGGCCAAGTTGGACAGATTTCAAGAGCCCTCACAACACTTGAAAGTCTCTCCTTCTTAAAGAAATTTTGAACTAATTTATCTCCCCAATAAACAGCTACACTAATTGATGCTTGCAAAGGCACTATATACTCCAACACATGTGGACAATTGTGACCGAGCAGTGTTAGTAAGTTACTCACTGGTTCACTGCAATCAGCTTCATCCAACTCCTGTGGATTATTAAATATGGACAATGTTTCCTCTGACAATACAACATGATTCCAGGCAGCAGCTTTCCGTACTACACCAGCAGCATCCTCCATTTGACCACGGGACATCAGCCAGCGAACTGATTCTGGAACCAACCTTAAATTTAAAACAAAGCAAGGGATACTTGCCAGGATACAGTTGTTAACCAAACACAACTTTTAGAAGAATAATGACAATATTGCAGTAATGAAGCATAATAGTGGAAGGTTCTGACAAGACTTAATGAGAAGAAGCCAACACAATAATTCAAATATAATATATAGGATACAATACTCAGAAGAAATAAATACAGTTGACCGTCCTTGTCTTATTTCAAGCAATGAAGGTAAGACAGAACTTTGGCACAGGCCAGGAGATTGGCCAAATATATATGAATAAATGTATCTCTCATTATCACCCATACATATGTTTATTTATGTTCCCACAACTTAAAACAATACTCCAAATACCTATGTATTAATATTCCAAAGGAATAAAGCAAAACAAATCAAAAAAGAATCCAAGAAATCAATATCTTACCATAAATATACTATAAAGGAGAGGCCAGGAGCATAAAGGGCCAAAAGCATATGCCTCCAGTATGGCAAGGCCCATGCAATCAAGGCCAAAAATGCATTTGCAAAGGAGTACACCACATTAATCGAAACACCTCCAACAGTTCGTCGTGTGGGGCCAACCAGTTCCAATGCTGAAAGCAAAAAATATTGTTAATTTGCGGCAGGCATTTATGGTAGCAAGATGATACAAGATGTGATTTCCCATTGACAAAATCTTTAATCATGAAGAAATGAGTCCTACTATCCCAAAAATAGCCATGCAGTGTACTAGGCATATTTTTTAAGAGCCCATTGGAAATGGGCAATTTTCAACAACGATTAATGAATGATTTGATGGGGTAATCCTGAGTTTTTACGAAAATAAGCAATGTACAATGTACAATGTACATTGTACATATTGGTATTTAAACTACATGCACCATAAGTATCAAAATTTTCTAGGATAAATGATTTCGGGCATTGGGCCCCATTAATTCAATTTGATGTCAACATAATGCAATGCATGTGTATCTAATCCAATTTTGAAATGAAATGATAGCCAAGAAGAGTTCAAGAATAGTGTTTACCCATAGCAAAAATCATGCTGTGCCACTGAAATTTTTTACCTGCTCTGTAGAGGGTGAAAATTTTCAGAGTGAAAGAGAATAAGGTCTGATTTTGAAAGAATAAATTAATGGTAGAACAGACAATTAATTATGATGATACGACAGTTTAGAATGATTTAACAAATAGGGCAAGTATGTATCAACATTAGGGCTATCCTTAAGTTTATTTGCAACCTTGTCTTCAAAATGAAAAACGATCATTTGTCGACGAATTATCATTTATGAAAAGGCATTAACTTGCGTTGGAGGGAATTTGGTTGACTGCACTTCTCTGCATAAGGTATCTTTCGCCACAATGGACTCCTAAAGGTATTCACTTAGAAGCTCCATTAAGAAATGTATGACAAAGGCATCAAAGTTGAATAATGATAAATGATGCTCAAAGATAATTGCATATGTTAATTGTATGCAAACCAGAAAAAATGTAACTCGAAGAATATTCTTCCAATTAATGACAAAATACTCTCATTTTATGAAAGAATGGATTCAAAAGTTTAGTAGAAAAAGAATAATAATAAATATGGTAACAATCCCACGAAATATTTATGTTGAGGATTTGAATTTGAGGCAAAAAATTCATCAAAATATGTGAAGAAAGGTACTTTGTGTGGAACATAAAATACATCAACATTATTAATTTATGCAAAAAAGCATGAAAAAAGATTCAAGAATTCCACAAATAGAAAATATTTTCTCCACATAGTACAGTGAACGAATTCTTCATGTGAATTGTTAAAACTAGTACTATAATACTGTCGGAAAATGTTTAAACTATTCTCCCACAAATATTAGGTACCGATCAGACAGATTTGACAAAGTCAACCCAGAGTAAAAATTGAATAGAGTACTGCATTGAATAGAAATCAAATAGCACAAAGTTTTCATTTAGTCAGTTATTTTCTCATTACACATAAGCTCCTACTTCAGTTGAATAATGATAAATATTTTCCTGAGCAAAAAATATAATTGATCAAGCTGATATAAATCAAGTAATCTTTATAAAATCTCCTTGCCATTCAGGCCCGGTGACAGGATTTTCGGGCCTCTGGGCAACTGAGTGGTCCGGGCCCCCTAAATCCCGGCAAACCTCCTCACTCAATTTAGACCCGAACTGCGAACTTTCAGGTTATTTTATAACGAAGACCTGATTATCAGCTTTTTCTTCAGAAGAAACTTGCACACTGTTTATTACATTATCTTTTGATTTACTATAAATTGTCCTTTTTTTTAAATTAAACACGTCAGTGGAATTGGATGTGGAAACAATTTCAAAATGAAAAAATTTTGACGGTGTAACACACTTTACTCTTTCATTTTACAGTAATCAAAACTACGACTTACTTGAACTTGAAAATTTTATAAAAAGTCGTAATAGAACGTACTATTCTTATTTTTTCAAAATTAGCATATCCACAATTACTCCCATCTTTTCGGAGATATGGAGATAGTTATATCACCACCTAAGTAAAACCACTGAAGAGTATTCACTTCTAAGCTTTGCTTTCACTGCAACTCTCTCAATCAAACATAACAGCAGGAAATATGTAAAAATACTGTAAGTTAAGGGTTTTGACGAACGGAATATATTTTGTTGTGCCTCAATATTAAGCTATTTTCGATTATTTGTTTCCTTCCTGTGTGCATAATTCAAGTAAAGTAGAAACTAAAGTTTTCCTAGATGAATAAAGTCTAATGTGACGTATAAATCAGGGATATGCATATTGTAACGCAGGGAAAATGAAAGATTTGAGTAGATTTTCTCGATGAACAACCAAAAGCTCCGCGGTGTCCAAAATGTACCTTTCTGCATGAACCTCCTAGTAGGGTCAAAGGCTTGGACTGCGGGTGCGAAGGGGCAAATAAACGAAAAGAAGTCCGGAATAGTGTACCTCTGGAACGTAAAATAATGTTTCGTCGGAAAAATACAGTAATTTTAAGGCTTTGAGGGTGTGAATGAGAAGTTTACTTTTGAGAGGAGAAACCTTGAACGCGATTTCGCGTGCACTTTAAGACCTTCATATTTCTATATTTCCATGATTTTATACGTGCAGAGCTGGCGGAGATCGATAGCAATGTACACACATTAAAAAAGGCGAATATGAAGCTTTATGTTCCTTATGGCTTGAAAAAACTTACTTGCGTCTCGTCATTTCCAGCTCCCGGCGCGTGTCTCAAGCTCCGCACGCGCGTACGTAAAATCAAATGTAATTATTGGCGTCGCTAACGAATTTTCAATTTTTTTCAGATCTACCTTTAAAAAGCATCAACAATTGATTTAACATGAGTTACTTTACAGGCACTTAACATGCCAGATATTTACTACTTAAAATGAATATTTGTGTGAAAATAGCGTCCGCCATTTTGTGACGTAATATCACCTACATTTAGGAAAAAACTCCCAAAGTTAAGCACAGTAAAGTAAAAGAGTGGTTTTAACAGACCTACTAGTTTTTTATCCGACCGAATTCCTCCCACAGCGTCACCCTCAACTAAATAGGAAGATTTTCATAAAAAACTGAAGTCGGGTGTAATTTTGGCTATGTTTGAGCCCCTTCATCTCGGTAACGGCGACAGAACATGACCAATGACATGCCATTCCGTGTTTTCCAATCAATTATGAGTATTTGTACCAAGTTTCATGATTCTCTCTCCAAAAAAGCCATTTTGGAATTTTGTCAAATTTTTCGATTTCAGCCTACTGTGCATCGGTTCAAATTTTCCATCCTCTCATTTCTATTAACCAAAACCACACAAAATAATGACAGTGTGTGCATGGGCTTTGAACTTATTTAAGTAAAACAAGGAAACAAATTTAGAAAAATTTAAGAAGGATAAATTATACATCATGTTTATGAATTAATAACTTTCTGACATATTCACAAAATTTTAAATATAAAATATTTTTTTGCTTCCCTTTTTTATTATACCTGGGAGTTAAGGATTGCACTCCCGGAATCCCGGATGAAATGACAATCCCGAAATCTCGGGATTTGTTATGAACGAATCCCGGGATTCCGGGATTGACGTACAACTTTTCGCTAACAGGCAGCGCTAATAATAAGTTTTCTTGGACATGAAATGCAACACGTTAGACGTCTGAGTCCATTGACTAATACATTTTATTGGAATAAGTAATGTCATCATTTGTAATACATACGAAAAATGGAAATGAGCTTACGGTGCGCGTGTTAAAGAAATTGTGATCGCCAGCGTTAAACAAGATGAACTAAATTCCAGAAAATGTTGTCTAACTTTTGATGATGATCCCGCAATCCCGGGATTGAAAAATCTCTCTGGGATTGCAATCCTTACTGGGAGGCTAGGTGGGAGGGGGGCCGCGTTCCCTCCCTTCCCCCGTGTATGGGCGCTCATGTATACAAAACCAATGACACAACACTAGAAGGTGTAGCTTGCTACTGATAATCTGTAACTTTGACTGCAGAATAAACGATTATTTACAGTCCACTAACAAGTAAACAATAGACTTTAGGTGGGGGGATTGGGTTTCTTTTCGTTCAGGTTACATGTCGCTGAGTGGCGAATGTTCGCGGCAAAGGGAGGGGAGGTGTGTGTCTCAGCGCCCGCGCTTCTCGCTCTATCGTACCCATCACCCCAAAACCCTCGATGACCGCAACAACACTGCTAACGTCATACTTTTCTATTGCACACTGACACACGCTCTACCTTCATTTGTTTTTTTCACTTTTTAAACAACAAAATTTAGTATTCTTTTTGGCATAAAATTTATTCATACTTTAAATTTTTATTTTCGATTAATTTCTTTTGGCCCGGGACCCCTGATGGGCCGGGCCCCTTTGCCCCCCCCCCCCCTGTCGCCGGCCCTGTTGTCATTGTCCATAACAATTCTAGGACATAAGCTGAGAAATAAAATACACCAACTTACCAAGAATGAAGAGAGTCTGAAAGGCACCACCTCCAATCAGAGCTTCCATGAACTCCATAGAAATATAAGTGAGATAATTGGGTGCCAAGGATTTAACAACTCCACAGATGCTATAGCCCACCAAAGAACCCACTAACACAGGACGGCGTCCAAATCTGTTGTGGAGAGAAGAATACCGTAACAAAGAGAAAGTAACATAAAAAACTTAACTTGCTCCTTCGTATGTTACTGTTGGCTTAAGCTGACAAGCATATTTATAAGCAAAGTTACATAGAAAACTTAGGATCGAAAGAGAAAACCATATCATCATAAGTAATGGGCCGAAAACATGTTTTAAAATAAATTTTAAGTAAGGTGCTAGGGTTTTTTTAATTGTCTTTTTTGTTAATAAAGTGAAACAGTCTAGCATTCTCATAAATCTCAAAATAATTCATTTAAATACAAGATAAATTAGTGATAATAGTGCTGACTGAACTTGGTATTTAATTTTTTTGCACATGATTCTACAAGATGATACTGAAGATGAAGACAATACATATAATGAAAGCAGGGGATGATACTGTGGTAAAAGATGAGGAGTTTGATCCCCTTAACACACTGGATGGGTTATATAGAAAAAAAATACAAAACAAGGACAGGAAAACAACAGGAGCCCATAGGCTCCATTAGAGAATTAAGAATTACATAATTTATGCAAGGGAAAGTCATTGATGACCAAAATATAGGTCAACCAGGAATATGTTAGAAAAGGATTGCCTGCATGGACAAGTTGTGGGAATGTCACTTTGGAATGTAATACTGGATTACTAATTCATATGCCAACTGCTGAAGAAGTCAAATATCTATGAAAAACTGATGATAACACCTTTGAAATAATGTTGAGTTCTGATAAAGGAATGGAATCAACGCATCTTTGATAATCAACTATTTTGTAAAGTATACCAAATATGTAAAATACCAAATACCTCGCGGCTGAGCTTAAAGCCACCGAGTGCATTCACTGGGTTGCGGATGGTGGGTCGACCTCTATACATATATAGAGGTTAGCTGTGAGATAAGTGAGATTACTCGTCGAATAAACAGTCATGGACAAAAAGCGACGGTATTCCGAGGGTGTATTGGTCTATCCTTGGGTAAGGTAGGCCTTAAATAATACAGAACCTGTGAAGATGCCGTGACTTGGCGATGGAGGCCGCCAACAATTATGCATCCCATCACCCGGAGGAGAGGGCAGCAGCTCTTCTTCACATGAGTGAAGATGGAGACCACAGTGGTCGGTACAGCGACACTCATTTCACTACAAGCGTGGTAACATTTACTTTAACGGCTGTAGTACTGCGATGTGGAAGGCAAGGGGAAACCACCACATTACTATCCTGAGGAGTCGCAGCTATTCCACTCTTTCCTTTATTATCAAGACGTGATGGCACCCTCTCGAGTAAAATATTCCGGAGGTAAAATAGTCCCCCATTCGGAGCTCCGGGCAGGGACTACCCGAGAGAGTACATCAGTCAAGTGTGATAGTCATTTTAGGGTAGGAATGTGGAACGTGCGATCACATCGGACCTGCGGAAGACTGGAGAACCTGAAGGTGGAGATGCGGAGAAAGGACCTCGATGTATTAGGAATCAGTGACATGAGATGGCCCAAAGAAGGAGACTTTTGGAGTGGAAGTTATAGAATTATTCACACCGGATCACTGAATGGTAACGCTGGAGTAGGCATAATGCTCAGGAAGAGTGCTGGACTGCATGTGAAGAGCTTCCTGCAGTACAATGAAAGGATTATAATGGTTAAAATTGAAACTAAGCCTACAGATACCACTGTGGTGCAAGTTTACATGCCTACGTCGGACTACGAAGATGAAGAAGTGGAAGACATCTACGAAGATATCACTGAAGTAATAAAACAGGTAAGAGGAGAAGAAAACCTAATTATTTTAGGAGACTGGAACGCTGTCGTCGGCGAAGGACAAGATGGAAGAATAACTGGAAAATATGGATTGGGAAACCGAAATGAAAGAGGAGAAAGACTGCTGGAGTTCTGCACACAGTATAAGTTAGTGGTTACTAACACATCGTTTAAAAATCACAACCTAGGAAAATACACGTGGAAGATGCCAGGAGACAGAGGAAGATTTCAAACAGACTACATTTTAGTGAAGCAGAGGTTCAGGAATCAGGTGAAGGACTGCAAAAGCTATCCGGGTGCAGACATCGACAGCGACCATAATTTAGTGATGATGAAATGCCATCTAAAATTCAAGAGATTGAAGAAAACACTAAAGAACATTTGGCAAGTAGAAAAACTAAAGGAGATTCAACATCAGCTGGAATTTCAGAAAGCAGTAGAAAACAACATAGGAGAGGACCTGACTGATAAACCAGTAGCAGAGCGTTGGGAAAACATTAAATGTGGACTACAGAAAGCCGCAAAAGAAGTTCTTGGAAGAAGAAAAGTTGTTATGAAGAAACCATGGATCACGGAAGAAGTCTTAGTGCTGATTGAAGAAAGAAGAAAGTACAAGAATGCAAAAACTGAAGAAGGGCAGCTTTGCTACAAAAGAATAAGGAACGAAGTAAGTCCCAAAGCCAGGGAAGCTAGAGATATGTGGATGAACAATCTGTGCGAAGATGTACAAAACAACCTTGCACTTGGAAAGGTGGAAGCTGCCTATAGGATAGTGAGGAACCACTTCAAGGAACAGAGCGCAAGATGCAATGCTATAAGGAACAAGAATGGAGAACTTTTGATTGTAAATGAAGACAAAGTGAAGAGATGGAAAGAATATCTCGAAGAGTTTTACAACGGGAACGATCTCAGCATGAAAGTGATTGAAGAGGAAAGTGATGTCAAGAAGGATGATATGGGAGCATCAATATTGAGATCGGAATTCGACGCTGCAGTAAGGGACCTTCGGACGAATAAGGCTTCTGGTATTGATGATGTCCCTGCAGAACTAATTACAAATCCAGGAGAGAAGACATTAACTTACCTTTACACAACCATCTGCGACATGTACTCAACAGGAGAAATTCCGAAGGACTTCGACAAAAACATCATCATTCCTATTCCCAAAAAGAAGAGAGCAGAGAAATGCAAAAATTTTAGGACTATGAGCCTGACGACACATGCATCGAAGATATTGACAAGGATCATCTACAGAAGAATAGAACGAATAGCAGAGGAGTTCCTGGATGAAGATCAATTTGGATTCAGGAAAAGTAAGGGTACAAGAGAAGCAATATTGGCCCTTAGGTTGCTTATAGAGAAGAGAATGGAGAAGAACAAACCGACCTTCATTGCATTTGTGGATTTAGAGAAGGCTTTTGACAACATGGATTGGAATTCAATGCTTGATATTCTGAAAGGAATTGGAATTTCCTACAATGATCGAAGAATTATCCACAGTTTGTATAAAAACCAAGTAGCTGTGATTAAATCTGGAACCAGCTGTGAAGAAACAAGAATAAGGAAAGGAGTGAGACAATGCTGTGCACTGTCTCCTGTAATTTTTAATGTTTACATTGAGAGAGCCATCAATGAAGTCAAGGAGAAGTGTTCTGGAGTGAACATCCACGGAGAAACAATCAGCATGCTACGATTCGCTGACGACATAGCTCTCATAGCAGAGACAGAGAAGGAGCTGAATAAGATGCTAACAACCATGGAAAGGACAATGGCCAGACATCAGCTGAAGATCAATAAGAAGAAAACTAAGATATTGGTGTGCAGCAAAAGAGAAGAGGCCAAAACCAACGTTAAACTAGGAAAACAGAAACTGGAAGAGGTGAAAGAGTTCTGTTACCTGGGAAGCAGAGTAACCAACGATGGACGAAGCAAGAAAGAAATAGTCAGTAGAATAGCCCAGGCAAAGAGGGCATTCTATCAAAAGAAAAATCTACTAAAGGCTGGAAATACAAGCTTGGAAGTAAGGAAGCAATTCATCAAACCGTATATCTGGAGCATGTTCCTTTACGGCAGTGAGGCATGGACGATGACAGCAGTGGAGGAGAAAAGGGTGGAAGCATTCGAAATATGGTGCTATCGAAGAATGATGAAGATAAAATGGATCGACTGAGTGACAAATGAAGAAGTCCTAAGAAGAGTGGGAGAAAAGAGAAGTCTGCTGAAAACTATAAAAAGAAGACGGGACAACCTAATCAGCCATATCTTAAGACACGATGGCCTGATGAAGACAATTGTCGAGGGAAACGTGAACGGGAAAATGGAAGAGGCAGGCCTCGTATGAGTTACCTGGAGCAGGTCGTAAAGGATGTGAAACAGAGGAACTACGTTGGTATGAAGAGGTTGGCCGATAGAAGAATCGAGTGGAGGACTGCGTCAAACCAATCCTAGGATTGTTGACCCTTGATGATGATGACCAAATATGTACCTATATAATATACAAGAACCAAATAAAATAATCAAAATCCTTAAAATATCAATTCATGTCTTATGAGAGATAGACTTTACAATTAAAAGTCAAGTTTATTCCTGAATGAATCACAAACTTTTCTGTACAATAAAATGATATCTTATTTCTGCATCTCAAACTCTACATTATTGTAAAGTTGGCATGTACTACAGCAAACATATTCTTTCAAAACTATAAAAAAATTAACCTATTAACCTAATTAATCTCACCCTAAGTAAACTTGTCTGGCAGAGGGTGAGAAAGCCTTGGGGGTAAACAAAAATTCAAGGAAGTGCAGGGATCTTCATAATTCCACTAGGTCATTGCAAGAACAGATGCTCAGGAAGTGCTTAGGAAAGAAATTTCTTAACAGTATGAAAGCCTAGAGAAGGTAGTACCTATGCATTGAAAAAGCACATACATAGAATGCAACTATACTTTTAAAGGGTCCTTGCATTCTATATCCATGAAATGTCCACCCTGATGAGTATCAGTGGTCAGCTACAATAACTACATCTAGCTACCATGAAGACATATAGAACAAATATTGGTAAAAATCTTTGAAATTAGAATAATAAAGGGAATTTTACAGTTATAAAAAGTAAGGCGGCAGTGAGACAGATGTTTATGATAATTTATTAATAACATTATTGTTGAATTAAGTCTTTAAAACATATGATGAAGGATAGAAATATAACCCTTAGGAACATTTACTGAAGAAAACTTTAAGTTTTTTAAAGCAAATTGAATAATTTAAAGTTAACTTTTGAATTGAAAAGTTTTTTTCTAAAGTCATATGATTCATTTTAAAGTTTTTTTATATTTTTTCTAAAGTTTTCAGCCAATCATAAAGTTTTTATATAGTTTTTTTTCAAAACTTACAGATGAATTTTAAAGTTTTTTTAAATTTACTTTAGGATGATGTTTCAATTTACTTTAAGTAAACTTAAAGTTTTCTTTAGTAAATTTTCCTGAGGGAAGGTTCAAGGATACAATTTCCAACCTATGAATTGCAAGAAGTCATGAATTAGATATGCTAATCCATCGAATTAAATAACCAGTGTGAAATCTAAATACAATGAATACCATGAAATTGTAGACATTTTTCAACAAAGGGTAGAAAAGTAAAGGTATAAAGATGTTTAGGGTGAAACCAGATGGAAAGAAAAAGGACTAAGAAGTAAAGAACAGTTAACGCTTATGAATTTGAAAATGGCTATTAGACCATGTCAAACATTGATAAATATATTTGGAGGCACAATTTCATCATAATTTAGCTCTCAATATGCTTTCTTTTTAACTAAAATAAAGTGAACTTACCGATCTCCCAAAATCCCAGCCAAGGGTAATCCAATAAACTGCCCCCCAAAACTTATTGTTCCAATCATAGCTAATTTCCATTTGTTTTCCACGCAGGTAAGGTTAAACTGAAAACAAATCAAGAACTTCATGAGAAATTTGTCATGTTATAATGCCTGGAAATACATCTACGTACAACACACAATATTCCGTTTTGTAGGTACCTAAAGGTCACTGACCATACGTTTTTTAGGATACATGGGAGCACAATGAGCAAATGTTTTTGCAACAGAATAGATTCATTGACAGAGTAAGAATATTATTATTCATACCAAATTTGGATACCCCACTTAAAGCTGAAGAGCTGCAATTTTCTGGCAATTGAATCACTGTAGATTAAGACTGATTATTCAAGGAAAGAAATTGCCACTAAAACATCCCACCTGCTTGGATTGTAATGCTACACAACTTACTATGCAATGATATTATGATAAGATCAGCAAAGCAAACTGTGACAAAAACAATTTAATTCTGTATAGATTTCTAATAAATATAATCATCTTTATTATTGTTCATTCTAAATTGAATTGTGAAGATATTTTTTTCACTTCTAAATATTCCTGTTCACCTTGTATTTTTCTCCAGACTCTTAGCAAATTCATGCTTTAGCAATTTAACTATGTATTTGAGATAACAATTAGCTGCATAATTAAAAATTTTAAATTAAAAAAATAGAGGATGAAAATATGGAGCAAATTGCAAGAGATATTCAACTGTATGCAACATTCTCTTTGTTGATGGCCTTGATATGATGGTGTACAGCAGTTCAATAATTAAATTTCATATGATGAATTGATTTATTGACAGGACTTTATAAATTATTGATGCTGAAGATTTTAATTCAAAGTCCTAATGGATAAAATCTAACGTAAATGCAGAAAATTAATTGATGAAAAAGATCATAAGAGAATATTATTTTATTGCATGAAACTGAATATTAACCTATAGTAAATAAGTAATTGGAGGCCGCATAATGCTTGTGCCCTTAAAATGGTCATTACATTTGTTCAGTTGGTGAATCATCTACTATAAGAAAATATAAAAAAGAGCCCAATACTTATTTATCAGTATAGCAGTGGAAATAGATGTATCTATTCTTTGACAATATCACAAAAAATCAAAGAAATCCCTTTGGGGAGCCCCTAGGTTTAATAATCATTGCAAAACTTTTCACAAAAAGTAGAGAGATATGGACACTAATGACAGCAAAGAAGGAAAAGCTGGAAAGAAGTATTTGAAATGAAGCAGAAAAATGATGAAGAGTGAAAAATATATTCGCCAAATAACAAACAAAGGAGATGTAAGAAATATAATCAAATGATAATTACCTTACTTTATGGAGTATTTCCATTATTGGAAATATAAATGCATCTTAGGGATTTTCACAAAATTTAAAAACAACCAGGATTTCAACTGTTGCAGGCTCTACTTTGTGGAATGACGGCATGATGGGAGAAATGATTCACTTTGTACTTATTCCACGAATTTATTGTTAACCCAACCGGTTTCGACGTTTGCACATCATCCTCAGGGGTACAATCTCCGAAGTTTCTGGGAGTGCAAGTCACATATATACAAAATTCCTGGGGGTGGGGGGTAGGTGAGAAGTGGTTGAGGGAGGGAAGAGCCACTGAATCGGCAGTGTTGGGTCAAAAGGAGTTGACGTAGGGTAGTGGATTGGGGTAGTGGGGGAGAACGGGGACCGTGGGGGGGAAGGGTGGGAGAGAATAGGTGGGGGTATTGATAATTACCGATGGTCAAGGTGAAGAGGAAGGGGGCTGCAGACGGTCATCGTGCAACATGGAGGTAAAAGGAGAACATTTAAATTCGGAAGAGTCATTTAAAACCAATACATTAGGAACACCTTGTCTCTTAACAATTTCAAATTCTCTAAAAAAATCCAGTTTAAACCCTTTGTCATTGATATATAAAATCTTGGGTGAAAAATTACCATGGTGTCCAGTCTCAATAAGATGTTTCACAAATCCGGATTTTGGGTCATTATTTAATAAATATTTCTTGTGTTCTTTTGCTCTGAAGGTGAATTTACAACCTGTTTGTCCAACATAAACACCATTACAACCATCACACTCAAGTAAATACATACACACCACATTTTTCGGAACTATCAATCTTGTCCTTGGAGTAGAAAAGAAGTTTCTCTACGGTTACTGGATTATAGTAGCCAATTCTGAGTTGGTCACCAGGGATGTGTCTGGCTATTTTGTTGGTAATAGTACCTAAAAATGGGAGTTTACACCATTTCTTAGGTTTGTCTGAAGATAATCTGTTTAGTGATGACACGAGTGAAATGCTTTTATACTTTAGTTTCTTATCTAGTAGTTTCTGAACCGTATCTTTGCCGTACCCATTTTCTTGGGCAATCGTTTGTATTGTTTTCAGTTCTTCCTGAAAGAAGAATTCTGAGAGGGGGATGGATATTAATCAATTTAGCACGGAGTTGATGGCTGCAAATTTATGAGTGTGATGGTGGAAAGAATTATTCGGAATAATTACACCGGAATATGTGTCCTTACGGTAAATTGAAACTGTGTGTTGATTTTTATCTATATAGATTGTTAGGTCTAAATAGTTGATTTTGCGTCGGCCTAATTCCATGGTAAATTTAATTGCTTTGTGCTGGGGGTTTAAATAGGCTAGGAACTGTTCCAGTTGTCTGCTGCTACCTGTCCACAAACAAATAACGTCATCAACATATCTATAATAGTATACAACATTCTTTACAAGTGGGTGGTTTGAATTAAATATATTGTTTTCCAGACAGTCCATGAACATATCTGCGAGTATAGGAGAGAGCGGTGAACCCATACTGAGTCCATGTTTTGTTTATAATAGCTCCCGTTGAACAGGAAATAGTTCTGTTCACTACACAAAGTTAAAAGTTGTTGGAAATCATTGGTAATATCTTCTCCGAACTTCACTCTTTTTAACCATGAGATGGCTATACTGATGGCTTTTTGGCCGGAACTGACGTAAACAGATTACACACATCAAAGGACACAAGCTTCCCATTTAAGGGGGGTTTAACATTTACTAGTTCGTTGGCCAGGTCCGTAGAGCTCTCAATTCCGTATGTTGCCTTGAATGAGGAGAAATTCCTCAGGAGAATATTCAGCTTCGTCGACAATAGATGAGAAGGTGCGGAAATGTGGGAAACAAAGGGGTCTAATAGGGATTCCTGGTTTATGTGTTTTTGGAAGTCCAAACATTCTTGGAGGCAGGGGATTCATTCTCACTAAGCGCCATTTTTCCCTCGAGGGGAGAACCCTGGTGAAAATAAACCGTGATGGACAGTGGGACAGACAATGTGACAGAAGCGTGAACACAGTGTGCTTAGAATGTGACAAGAGTGTGATTACAGTGTGCATACACCGTGACAAAAGCGTAAATTGGGTAAATTAAAACGTGCAGAAAGCGTGATAGATATTGTGACGGTACAGTGTGTTCACAGAGTGAGAACACTGTGAATAATACCCATGTACAGTGTGCTGCACATTGTGGTCACACTGTCCATCACGCTTTGAAGGGAGCACAGTGTGCGTACACTGTGACTAATAGCCTGGTACAGCGTGCAGGACATTGTGGTCACACTGCCCATCACACTTTGAAGGGAGCACACTGTGCACACAGTGTACATAGACTGACTAATATACTTGCACAGTGTGATACACATTGTTGTCACACTGTCTGTCACGGTTTATTTTCACCAGGGAAGTGCAGTGCAGTTGTATAATTTCGACTTGAGGGATTGTTGAAAACTGTTTGTCGGGTCTTTATTCAGTGTGGTGGAGCTATTTTCGGAGATGAACTTTTCGCACTTGGTCACATAGTCGGCTTTATTTAGAATCACTAACGTATTTCCTTTGTCGGCTTTCGTGAAAATTAGATTGAAATTTTCGCCAGAGGCTTTTATATTAGTGATCAGTTTATTATCTGAATACACGGGTGGGGATAGAGTTTTACAGAGGTAATTTGTGATTATGTCCGCTATTTCCTGTTTCTTGCCTAGAGACTCCTTGCGTAAGGCCACATCGCAGTCAGCCAGGAGGTTAGTTGTTAACTGTTGTTGTTGTTAACCCTTGTTGTTAACTGGGAGTTTGGGTAATTTGTAATCATTATTTAGAAATTTTTCTTCATCACTGGAAAAGTTATGTGAGGACAAATTGAGCACTTGCGGGTTTGTTTAGATCGGGGAGAACACATTTTGGGTTGTAGTTGCTCTGTGCACAGATGTCTGAGTTTTTTTACAAATCACTAAATTCTTCTTGAAAGCCACTCTACTCACAATGGTTTTCACTGAGTCTTGGAAAATTACCATTTGCACCAAGTCACATTGTTGGACATCCCCAGGTGGGTCAGGTACAAGTAGTGGGAAAGGGCGTCCCTCCTCCCAAACCAATATTTCAGCTCATTCCATATCCACAGTCTCTTTGCTGCATTGACTGCTGCCATTGGCTCAGTGGCTCTTCCCTCCCTCAACCACTTCTCACCTAACCCCCACCCTCAGGATTTTTGTATATATGTGACTTGCACTCCCAGAAACTTCGGAGATTGTACCCCTGAAGATGACGTGCTAACGTCGAAACCGGTTGGGTTAACAATAAATTCGTTGAATAAGTACAAGTGAATCATTTCTCCCATTAAAACAAGGAATGTAAGTAAAACAGGTTTCGACAGCTATGCCATCTTCAGGTACTATGAAATAGTTTGGATATTGTCAAGAGAAGGAAATGAATAAGGTTTGAGGGGGTTGGGACTAGGGGTAGAGGGTCCAGAAGGAGAGGAAAGTGTGCAAGTCTTAAGTCATCTTCCACTACAATGAAAATATTTCGTTTTTTTGCAGCTAACCTTCCCAAGTGCCCAGGTTTCTGATCCATTTAAAGGTATATTCTTTATCAACAAGATCTTTTTCTAATCTCCTCTTTACATCCAAGATCAAGATTCTTATAATAAAATCTCTTCTGTCAGTAAACTCTAGCTTAGCCAAAGGAATTCACCTCCTAACAGCATTACCCGTTCAACATCCAGAAATTTTCTACCCAAGGCACAAATCTGTTCCATCCATTCAAGATGATGCCATTATATGATATACCTATTAAGTTCTGCTTTCTCTATCCTTGAAAACTTGTAAATTTAGCCTTCTTGTGATTTATATTCATCCCAAATCAACCACACTGGATTTGTTCACCATCTATAAATGACTGCAATCCTTGGGCTACCTGCTTACTAATGCTTGGTCATCATACAACCTTACCGATTTAATTATCACTACTCCCACTAATATATCTCAGACATATGTATAAGTACTGTGGACAATGGGCAAGCCGACATAATTCCCCTCCCTATTGTAGCCCATTCACATTTGCCAACTGCTATCCTCACCTAATGTAGTAAGGTAAAAAATAAGTCAAGGCTATGACTTCCTAACCATTAATTCTCCGTGGACCTTAATTTTCCATGCATTCTTTTGGATAAATAAATGACCTCAACTTATACAATCATGTTGGGCATCAAGGGGATGGATTGTTGAAAACACAAAAACCATCTCCACCCATATCTTACTTATGACAGCATTTGAAAGTTGGTGGTAATTTTATTACTTAACGAGGTAATACTTGGCTCATTTTTGATCTAATACTTCGATTCCCCTCCTTACGAGGCCTAATTAAACCCTAAATTCAGTTTATGTTCTCTCCACCACAGAAATTAATTTCAATGAAATGGTTACTGAGGCCATACAATGTAATAATTCCTTTGCCAAGGGTATTGAGAGTAAAGCATTATTCTTTTGTTATAGCACATTTTTTATCTTTATCACCTGAAGATTTGCATCCAGGGATTTACTCGAGGTCCTCTTCTGTCAACTCCTCAGATCGCTACTGAAGTAGTTCCTGATCATCACTGGAATGCATGCTAAAGAGTCCCATATCTAACAAACGTCTACTTACCTACATGATTCATAGACCAACAAGTGGTGGTGTAATTTCATAGAAGACCTTCAGTTTTTTTCCACTTGATCAAATATCCAATCTCCAAGGATGCTCATGCTGTTCACAATAATATAGTTTCCCCATGGTTATGGAAAAACCCAGAAGCTTTTCCGAATACCCCAATCTATAAAATCCTTGAGATTCGATTTTCTGTGAGTGAGAACTTAGCAAAAAGTCGCAAGTGGCCCAGGGAAAGGAACTGGATCCCCTTCCCTGAATGTGTGAATTTCACACCCCAATGGCTTAGTACGAGGTGAGCTCTACCTTCACCTATCACAAACCAACCTTCAAGTGGAACATAAAAAAAAAACATTATGGAACTGATGATCTGGGGTCCCTTGTAACAGCATCTAATACATATTTTTGAGCAAGGTAAATGAAATATTTTTTAATCATAATTAACGCACATTGATTCATCGGCTGAAGAAGCTCTGTTGAGGTGAGTGAGACATGACTTTAACTTATGAGCGAGCAAATCGGTTGGCACATTGTCACAATACTTTAAGATTTTTATTACAATCAGATAAATCAGTAGGTTACATTGCAACTACCTTTATTTAAGGAACAAGGAAGCAAATCTTACCTCAAACTTAAATTGGATTTTTAAACGTGGGGTGGTTTGAACTGAGAATTAGAACTGCATTTCTAAGTACTCCCAACTTTTTAGGCTATAGGTACCTATCGCGCCGTAATACCTAACTCATTCCAAGCTTATATCTAAGACAAACACGGCCATGTCTTATGTGGGATTCAAAACTGCGACCTTTGGGTGCTATGGGTTGCCATGTCGGAGTATTACCGACCGTACTACCGAACAGGAGATATTCGTGCTTGGACTTCATGGTGCCTTTGCTATCTGTGGTTTCAAATCTACTCCTGCATTTACAGATGCTTCAGCTGAGAGAATTGGTGCAAGGCTTTAGCAATAGGCTTTAGCCTTTAGCAGAAACAATTGGCTTTAGCCTACGCCAGCCCCCTGCAACTTCCCAAAAAAACTGGGCCCCTTAATGTCCGTTTAGTTCCAGTATTGGCCATCGAGCGCCAGTGGTACTTTCGTCCTACTCCTCGCAAGGGACCAATTATAGAAAGGTCTCGTTTTCAACTGCGGAGAAACATATTAAGTGTGATTTATGGTTTACTTCCTGCTCGCACTGAAGAAAAACCATAATTACTGAAGTAAGGACCTGAATATTTACCGAATTTAGGAATCTTTTGTCCTGTCAGTGCTACTTACCAACAAAACTTTACACAAATCAATTACAATTTCTTTCCATCAAACATGCTACATACGACTTGGTTCTATTCCACCATTGTAAAAGTGTGGAATATAATAAAGTTCCTCATTCAACATTCAAAATGCATAAAGCTATAGTATTCCACACCGTGACACGTGTGACATTCTTATATATTTTTTCCATGATGAGACCGAAAGGGGATTACCAACTCCATGATACGCATAATCAACTATCGGCAACGTAACATTGTGATGCACACTAATCGCGATGATAAAATGTTCTACTTCTCTTCGATATCCCTTTCTAAAGTCTAATGTTTTGGAATCTTGACGACCTCTTACAATTAAATTGAAACCGGTCAGGCCAGAAACAAGAAAAAAGGAATTATTGTGTTCTTGGGAGAGTTTAATTAAGGGGGTTTCCCGTTGCCTGCCACGACAGTGTTTTTAACATGTCACCATCACTTGATAGGCCCCTCCTCTGGTGCCAGATGCCTTTACACAGACGCCTCACTAAGGAACAGAAGCTACGAGTAATGTATTCGGGCATCAAGAAAGGGAAAACAGTCCCGTGCATCAAAGACAGAAGGGGAAATTTAGCAATTGAACGAGAGGAGATCCAGCATCGATGGAGGAAATATATTGAGGAACTGTATGATAGTGAAAATAGGCCTAGGAACTAGGATATAGAAGAGGAAAAGGACGTAGATCAGGATGACGTGGGCCCTGAAATACTGAATAGTGAGATAGAGAAAGCATTGCGAGAAATGAAGCGGGTAAAGTAGTAGGGATAGATAACATCCAAGCTGAGTATCTGAAAAACGTTGGAAAGTGGAGAAGGGAGAGATTTTATGAAATCGTAGAATATATGAGGAGGGGACTTGGCCGGAGGATTTTGTAAAAACCGTGCTGATATCTATACGGAAAAAGAGGGCGAAGACTATAAAAATGTGAAGAATATAGAATGATTGGTTTGATTTCTCATATGACAAAGGTAGTGCTTAGAATCATCAGCAGAAGAATGGAAAAGAGAGCAAACGAATTTCTATGCGAGGATCAGTTTGGATTTTGGAAGGAGAGGGCCACTCGGGATGTGACTGCAGTTATGAGAGTACTAGTGGAAAGGAATCTAGAATATGATCAGGATGTATTCGCCTTTTTTGTTGATTTCGAAAAGGCATTAGACAGAGTGAGGTGGGAAAAGGAAATGGAAATATTGCGGAAGATAGGAATAGACTGGAGAGACAGGAGACTGATCCAGAATTTATACATGGCTCAAAAGGCAAAAGTGAGAGTAGCCGACGGAGAAGAGAATTGGGCCACAATAGGGAGGGGAGTTAGGCAGGGCTGTCTGTTATCGCCAGTGATTTTCAACATATACTCAGAGGAAATGGTGAGAGAGGCTTGGGATGAGCTTGAGGCTAGAGTAAAGGTCGGAGGGAAATTGATAAAATCAGTGAGGTTTGCGGATGACCAAGCACTATGTACGATGGAGGTTGAAGAAAACGAACAACTTCCTTTCCTTGATGTGATGGTAAAGAGGAATGACTACGGGACCCTAGATCATTCAATATTTCGGAACAAAACGCACATCGATCGGTATTTGAACGCTGCCTCGCACCACCACCCTCGACAAAAGACGGCTGTTATCTATACCCTTTTTAACCGAGCCCTTTCCATCTGCGACGATTCCTCTATTGGAAATGAGAAACCGAATCTATTTAAGGTTTTTCAAGACAATGGCTTCCACCGAGTTGCTCAGAGAGAAGAAGAAAAACTAGTATTGGCCTTGAGCAGGACCGACGAGACCACTATTACGAGAGAAAAGAATGATGCCACTCACGCTGTGATACCATACGTTGATGGAACCACGCAAAAAATATCCAGAGCCCTTGCCAAACGTAACGTCCTGACCAGATACACCACTGTAACTAACAATAAGACAAGGGACATATTGTGCAGAGGAATAGACCTTAGGCCGATGGAAGAACAGAGCGGCATATACAAGGTCCGATGCGATTGTGGGAAGGGCAAACCTCGAGAGCCCTAAAGACCAGTATTCAAGAACACAGGAGAGCGACAAACAACAGACAACCGCGCCTTTCAACCATCTCGGAGCACTTCTGGGAAGGCCCGACACACAACATCAATTTTGACAGAGCCAAGCTGATCAAGACCGAAAAAATTTCCCAAGGCTCATACGCGAGGCGATCGAAACGGCCAAGAACCCCAAGAATTTTAACAGAGAGGATAGCTATAAGCTCTCCCATGCTTGGAAGCGCCTAATTGAAAAAACTAGTCAAACGGCCAATGAAAATGCGCCCACTTGAACATCAAGGCGCAGAACTGAATGGTATATAAGACGGTAAAAATCTGCTCAGAAACACTAAGACCTGAAGACGCGAACTGAAACCATGGCGAAACAGTTGTCACCCCAGAATGGACGCACGCGGAAGAAATCCCGAAACCAATGGATCCTCATACCAGACACTCCGCGGAAGTCTCAGTACGGAAAATTTGTCTTCAGACTACGACACTATGGAAAAGAACGATCTTTCCCAAACGTAGGGGTTGAGAATTTCCCTGGTATAAATTAATTGCGTTAAACGTAAAAAATGATCCTGAGAATATATAAATAGCCGTTTCATGGATTGAATAATCTCTATGCGTCTGAATTTTCCTTTCTGGGAAGAGAAAATAGTTTTACAACGAACCGTTTTCCTCAACACTTCGTCACGAAAATGATCTTTAACAACCACACCAATTTCGATTTTCTTCAGGAGATTGCTATTATCTAACATTGACAGTTGCATAATGCTAATGGTCTTCCGAACAATAATCAAGCTGGACAATGCTGAACAATCTAATCGCTGCCATTTACTTCGAAACACGAGTGCTTCTCGACTTACTTCCCGGCAGCCAATCGGTACTCGTTTCCTATTTCGACACCAACATTTATCACAGACAATTTTGGCAAACAAAGATAATGAAAATTAAGAGTACCTACCATAATGACCATTGTGTTTTCAAGGCACGAAAACTTCGTGCCTTGATGAGAAGAATCTTTTTCCCCATGCGATAATAGGTACAAGCAAATGCTTTTAAATACACCGAAAATCTCAACAAAAAACTTATCTTGCGATAGGAGTTAAATTTTAATGCTGCTATACTCGAATCCCCGAAAAACATGCCCGCTGCCTACTAAAGGCAGATGCCGCTGATACGGAGATTAGGGAGTAGGTACCTACTTGGGAAAGCTAAAAACGAAGACAGAAACGTATTTGAAGATGACAAAAAAAAACGACCCACCAAAGTTTGGACGCAAAAATGAGTTCGCATTTAACGATCCACTCTGCTCAGAAATAATAAATACGCATGTATTGCAACGGTAATTATGCTCATCTGTCGAGGAAAATGTCTGATCCGATGCCTGATGGTCATTGAGAAAAATGGTTTTCCACTCCCGTTTTCCAAGAATTTCACGAAAAACCATTTATCTTCTCAGTCTTATTCCCTCCTCCCCTACCTTTCCCCCCCCCCACCCTCCCCCGATACGTACCTTCAATTCTATTTCATTTAAACAAAAATGCCAAAAACTTGCTCTCTCTCGTATGTTGAAAAATCCCTTTATCGAAATTTCCCTCTTGTGGCATTAATCATCAAACTACTACTTTTCCCATTGTCCTTCATCTTTTCGTTACCTATCCCTTCTCCGAAAACCTACTTCCATGCTATTTTTCACATCTCTTTATTCAACCTATATTTCGAAGTTATTTCCTTCATTCTCCTTCAAGCTTATTTATTGGAAGTCCAATATCTACTACCACCTTTTTTCTTCACATAAGTTTCGCTAGTACATACAAAGTATAGTATTAGCGTTTAATTTAGTCTTTCCCTCCTTTTTGCATCGGAAACCAGGCAACAATTTATCTCTCTTCCAGCAGCTAACTTTATGAGCGCAATTTTTCGATTTTTTTTTCTTGCCATTTAGTCCCATTTGATAAAAAAATTGTGCGAAACTTTTTTCTCTCGTACTGTCTTACATAATCATCTTAAAATTTTGGGTATGGTTCTAGCTCCTGAAAAGAGATCATGTACAGCAAGAGATTTCCAAGCCATTTTGTTGGTTGAACTTTTATAATTCTTAGCTAGCGTTCATGAAGAAGTTCGAACTGAGTGTCTTTGATCCTTGTAGAAACTTCTCGTCACAAAAATAACACGAGATAAATGACTGGTTGGCATGAACGTTAACTGCATAAGGGAGTAACCTCGGTTTATATTGTTGGTAAATACATATTGCGCGAACGCTCAAAAATGCACACGTTTGATTGCAAAGACATTTCCTTTCGCCTGTACTTCTTTCTTCACCCATAATCACCCTGTTTCGGGTAATAAAAAAATACTTGTTGGAGGCATTTCCGTTGGTGTCATTATATTTTGGCACAATACAACATTTAAAGCAACGATTTGGCATATTAAAAAAGGTGTATTTATCAAAGACATTTCAATTGTAATCTCCTAAAAGTTTGAAACTTCGCATAGAAATATACGCACCGCGACCACTGTTGCAGGACCTGACGTCATTCAAGATGGCAGTGATGCGAATTACGTTTTTGCAAGGACCAGTTCGTGGCGATTTAAAATGCTTGTATTTAAAAAGAAATACTTTCTGTCAAAACTGCTTTCGCAGCTAGTAATTTTTTTGTATAAACTCAACGAAAATGTCGTTATTGGAATATGTCTCCAGAGTCCTATTATCCCTTTGGGTTAAATTTAAATCAAGTTGAAACCTAAGTAATTATACAAAAGCATTTTATGCGCGAATTCATCTAAAAGCTACAAATAGGTATATTCGCTTTAAGAATCTATTTAAATGGCTGAAAAGTCGAGTGTTGAAGTAAGGAAACAATCAGAACAGGAGTGTATTCTTATGTGGCATGGATGAATGGACAGTACATAACAGCCACAGAAAAAAAGAAACTCCAAGAACTTGATAACAACTATAACAGAAGAATTATGTCCTATAAAATTGATAGACGGAGTAACTAACGGATACGTGCTTGGAGGAGGAGTGGAGGAAAATATCCACGTGATCACTCTAAAAAGACAACACAGCCTTAAATGTGGTATAATTCTAACCTGCTACGTGAACGGCGGTGAAATTCATATTAATTGCCATGTGAAAAAATTCGCCTGGACCGGGAATCGAACCTTTGGCTTTCCGGGCCACTGTGCAGAACACTACCCTATCCAGGATCGGTAGTTCACACGGCAATTTTACCGAGGTTCAAAGGAGGATTCCCGGTCCAGGTGAATTTATTCACATGGCAATTAATGTACAGCCTTATCGGACGCATTTCGAAACACGACGGTCTTATGGAGACGGTCGTTGAGGGAAAAGTGGATGAAAGGAGCGACAAATGAAGGCCTCGCACGAGGCATATGGAGAAAGCTGTCAAGGATTTGAACGAGAAGAATTAATTAAACACCAAGGCGTTAGCCATGGAAGAATTTAGTGGGGAGCTGCATCATTCCTATCTTAAGATGATATGCGTTTTCGGCATACTGCAAGCGTACTCACGGTATTAACAATGGTGACCACTTCACCTCGAAAAACGAGATCATTGCATTTTTCGGTGACATTCTGGAGAAATTCAGTGGCTGGACAGGTCCCATTCATCCAGTGAGCCCCAGTGTCCACGGCATATCTCGTGCATTCGGAAGGCTTGCCATTGGACCCAAATGGGAGTGCATTGCTCAACCACGGGGGAGAGTACGGGCCTGTGCGATTCTCGCATTCTGGTACGAAACACCTGCAGAGGAAAAGCGGATTATTGTGAGCTTGAGATGAAATTATTCACGAAAAAATCTGAAGCTACAACCTCTGAGTTTCCCTCCATTTATGGATAAAGTATATATATTATAGAAAGGATATATAATTACCATCACAGTGATTACAAGGGTTTTGTTTTGATTCTGCCTTGTATTTTTTCTCTCGGCCCCATAGCTTATCAAAGTAAATCATAGGCGATGATAATCCTTTTTGTCATAAGTTGTTATTTTTGTATCGTCAGAGTAAATATTTCAACGGGAAAAATCTCACAATGCGTATATTTTTACCCTCGTAAGTTATTCGCGATCTGTGGGGGATCGGGAAGCTCATAGAATAATTTTCACCTTTCTCTAATGACATGACTGGCTGTCCCCAATAATTAGCGTCGGCAACCGGGTTTATACCCGCTCGTAATTAGGGCATGGAATACCGCTGAAAATATAAGCCAATAACAATCTCATATCGTGTCATTTTAATTTGTTGGAATTACGCTCGAACCACATATTGACTAGCCAGCTATCGTAGCTTTCTGGAACGATTCCTCACCTTCAAATCGCAAAAATCAACATACCAACGAAGCTGCAATATTAACGCTAACGCTAAATAATTATAAACTTCACACGCAGATATTTATACCTGTACCATCAGGGATCAGATATCTACACATATCCCATCAGGGATATGAATAAATATCTACAAAAATTTTAAAACTCGTGTCAGTTAAAGTAGATATTTTCACATTTCCATGATGGGATATGTATAAATATCTGCACACATTTTAAGCTCGTACTTCATGCTTTTTTTCTCGCTAGTTATGAGTTTTGTGAAACGGGCCAGTCAAGAATATAAAATGTTTTTAATTTTGCAATACATATTCCAAGTTTTTTCTTGCTGAATGAGATCTAATCCAACCTCATTTGATTTCTCGATTAAAAGGCAATTGTGTTATGCGAAATTTAAGTTGCTAGTTCATTAAATACTAGAAGTAACGGAAGTTCCATACTAAGGCCTGTCTTGAAAAAAAAATAAGGTGAAGGAAGTCCTACCAATGATATTTTTTAGTGATGGGACGAATCCAAAATTTGATCGAATCCGAATCCCAAATCCTGTTTTTTATCGAATCCGAATCTCGAGTCCTAGACCCAAATCCTAACCATCCTCAATTTCATTAAATTCAAATCTTCCTTTTATCTGTAAATAGTTAAATAATGCTTCTTTTCTCGTGAATTCTCTCATTAAACCCAATCGAAGCTGAATATTATTTCTTAAAGTAATTAACATATGAATAATGGTCATATAGTCCCCACTCAATGAAATTAAGGATATTTTCGAGGGTAAATATAAAGAATGGGTAATTTCAAAAGTAAATCAAAGTTTAATTTTTCGTAAATAAAATTGAAAATTCAATGGAAACATTAAAAGTTTTTGTTTAGAAAATGCAGCATTTTCATTCTGTCAGCATGTAATCGATTTCTTTTTTTATCAACCAAATTTCCAGCAGTACTGAAGGCTTTTTTCGAAAATACTGTTGCTGAAAGAATACAGAGGAACTTTTTTTGTTAGAATTTTCGAATTGGGGAATTTCAAAGAATTCACATGTGGACAAGAATTATTAGTAGACTTGCACCGATACGTGGCAGATACTGATAGTATTAGTTGCCGATACCTTACTTATTTTTCTAAAAAAAATTTGATAAGTGCTTTCCTTCTCATCGAGTCAACTCAGTAATTAAAAGTGTTTTAAAAGAGCACCTAATTATTGAGAGAAATTACATTGACAAGTCTTTTATTTTGTTACTCTTACAATTATCACTGGAATTAGATTTAATACACTAAGCCCTCTTGCATTTGTAAATACGGAAAATTCTTTTTAAGAAATTAGAGCAGGTGAACATGCTCAGCAGCTCATATTTGAATGTATTGCTCATTGACATATTATTAATACGGCTGCTGAACATGCTCAGCGGTCAAGAGGGTTCTTCTATCAGGACCACAGCACTAGTTTCTGAAAACATTTGCTCAGGAACTCTAAACCTGTAGGTACACCCAAATACAGTGGTCTATCGTTAGCACGTTTTTGTAGGGACCCGAAATCCTGAACATGGTAACGAGGAAAACTTGCTGAACAGGTTAGGCCTTCTCGGTTTACGTTGAAAACGTTTTTGAGGGTTGCATAACGTCCAGGGGGACCAATACGCGTTCCAACAAGTTAGTTCATTGCTGGCGTTCATTTCTTGTAAAAAAGTTTCATTTTCAATTATTAAGCCTCCCAAAAAATACGTGCGGCACCTTGCGTTGAATTGCACTCAATAATTAATGATGACTATATGATCAAATAACACGTTTTGTGTAGCTATACTGTTCACACAAAAATGTATATGTATATAGACTCGACTTTGAGGTTTGATATCCCAAAAAAGGAAGAAGCGAAAGTCATAGAGAACATATCAGCGTGTACATAATTTAGCCTTTCGTTTAATGCAGGTACCAGACTTGTTTTAATAATTACTTTTGAGGCATGTTTTTGCAGTGAGGATGAAAAATTGCACATTTCTTATAGTCGCAGAGGCCAGCGCCACTTTGGAGATTGTCATAACAATATGAAAAGCACAAATGAAAGAAAATTTTGATAGAATATGAATCGTACTTTTACATGACGTCTGATAAGTTTCAAACATTTGCTTATATTCGTTTAAATTTTTCTAGTCAATTTACGAAACCGGGTTTTCTCCGTAAGTATGGAACATTGGAGGCACGCGACACCTTCATCTTCATTTTAAAATTTCTTATGCGAATCCGTCATAACACTTGGCGTCAATCATTCAACAATCCGAAGACGTCATAACACTTGACCGTGCCACGATATTTGAATTTTTTTTTAAACAAGCTTGTAATGTAGGCGGAAACGCCGAACAACGTGTGTTGAGCAGGACGAACTTGAGTTTACGACAGAACTTTAATTTTTGCCGCTATTTCCGCAAACTTTCATCTTATGTGGAATTTCGTCTACTTTTCCGAGGTTGAGATTTTCGCCTCAGGCTTTCCCATAGCCAATTCTAAGCACTGGTCTCACTTTTACTGTCACGAAGATAAGTAAACAAATACGCGACACGTTCGTAAGTCAGTTGAAGGCGGAAATTCAAAATTATATGTTTTTAAATGAATTCACCGAAAGAATACTTTCGAGTAAAAGTATCCGAAAAAAAACGATTACTCGAAAATATCGAAGCATCTGGAAAATGGCCGATACCCGATACCGGTATCGGCCCAAGTCTAAATATTAGTTTACAATATGCTGCTTAAACATTTCCTACCACGGTATTTACGATTTAAATGCTAAAAACGAGCAATTACAGTAAGTCCTCGACTTGCGCGGATCCGCATGACAGAGTAGTGATGGAAAAAGCGATTTCATTTAAAATCGAAAATCGAGTTTTAATAGTCAAAGATCGAGGAAATCGAGATCGAGCCATGATCTTCGAGTTTCGATCCAAACTCGATTTTTCAACTTCGATCGAGACCTCGTTTCCTTCGATCGTTTGATCTCAGAAGCGCGTAGTAGTCAGTAGCGGCCCTCGATGAACTGCCACTGAGGTCACTTCTTGTTAGAAGTAGATGCCAGTAGAAGTTAGGCAATACCTCAACAGCCCACCCGTCGATAGGAAAGTCAACCCCAATCCTCTGACAGTCTGGGAGGAGATAAAGGGTGAATACCCCAACACGTACCGTTTCGCGATCAGAGTCCTGAGTATGATAACGTCATCCGTCCCATGTGAAAGACTTTTCTCTAAGGCCGGTAAAATTGGAAAGGCACGCCCTAGGTCATCAAGAAAGAATCTCAATCAGTTGATCTTTCTTAAAAGTTTTAGTGAAGCCGAATGGTTCCAAGCGGTGATCCACATTAAAGTAAATTGTAAATTTTTACGACTAATAATTCAAGAATGTTTTCTAAGTACCTACATTTTTAGAGATTTTTTATATTATTCAAATATGTATTATGAGCGTTTTTTAAATGAATAATAAACATGTTTTTGTACCAACTGCATTTTTTTTTTCAAAAATGAACCGTAGATTTTTTCGATTAATCGATCTTTTGGTTCAAATTTCGATTTTTGCTGAAAAGTCGAGCTTTTCATTTCGACTAAAAATCGATTGCTCGAAAAATCGATTTTGAGCGACATTTTTCCATCAGTATGACAGAGATCCGGAGTTATGCGGATGTTCAGTTAGGCCGGTGACATGCTTGCGTTTATCCGCGTTTCTGTTGCCGCGACAGATTCAACTTCGTGACGACCCGCGACTCATTGCGCTAGAGTTGATGCCACATTACGGGTGTTCGGAACGGCAACTCTAGTTTAAGACATTACATAGTTCGATTGGTGATATTTGATCATCGTGATGGTGAAAAAGTCTGATGTGATCGGGCATCAACGTCTTTTTTCGTCGTAGTTTGACCTTCCCGCATAAGTCAACGCGTAGTTAATTATCTAATCCATAGATGATGGCTGTTGTCTATTACAGAAAAAAAGAAGTAGAAATCCGCGTTAGTCGAAACACCTACACCTACCTATCCATTTTTTAACAATTAGCGGTGCCGCTTTCACGGCGGCAATCGGCTACGATTACAAAAAACACAATCTTTTGAGAGGCCGTTTTACATAATACGACAAAGCCGAGAGTAGCACAAACACAAATTTATTTCACTTGATATTTAAATCTACAAATAAGTAAATTACCTAAAACTTCTTTTTTTGCTGTAATGGACAACAGGCGTCATATATGGAGTAGATAATTAACTAAGCGTCGACTTTTCGCTAAGGTCAACTACGCCGAAAAAAGACGTGCCCGATCACATCAGACTTTTTCACCATCACGATGATCAAATATCACCAATCGAACTATGCAATGTCTTAAACTAGAGTTGCCGTTCCGAACACCCGTAGTTTGGCATCAATTCTTGCGCCCTATGCAATGAGCCACGGGTTGTCCCGCGGTTAAATCTGTCGCGGCGACAGAAACGCGGAGAAACCCAAGCATGTCACCCGCCTAACTAAACATCCGCGTAACTCCGGATCCGTGTAACTCGGATCCGAGTTAGTCGACGATTTACTGTAAATCTACGCCGTTGGTACATAGAATCCGCACGACTGGTATTAAAATCTTTAACCGTGGATTCGATCGAATCTCGAATCCATGGATTCGATAGGATTCGACCGAATCTTTGAATCCCTGCCCCAACCCTAATATTTTTTTAACCATAGTGCGTGAAATCTCACCAAAAAAACACTGCTATCGGCAATATTTAATATATTTCGTCCTCCATCACGTCATATCGAATATACTTGTGATGGATGGAAATGGAAATCACGAATTTCATCAAGTGATTGCCACGAAGTATGACTGCATTACCTCACCGTGTAATTTGGTTGCATGCGTTTACAATGGATCATGATCATAAAAACTCATGAGATTCAAATCTTTCAAAGAGATGCAATCAACCCAAATAGTTCACTACCTCATCTAAATGAACGACGTCGGTGAAACTTAACGATTGTTGAATTACAAGGATTACTTTCTGAACTCTTTCAGCAAGTCCTGATCGCTTTTCATCGAAGCGTAGTAAAACCTAAAATTAATTTACAGGCCTAATATAAAGAGGACTTGGACAAAAACCTTTATTTTTTAATGCATTGACAAATTTCATGCTTAAGTAAGTTTTAGGCTATAATTGGCGTACGATCCAAGTCCAGTAGTTGTTATATGAAATGAACCCCAGGTAATGAGCCCATATCAGAGAAATTTGCTCGGTAAATATTACAAAGCTACTAAAACGAAAGGAGCTGAAAAGAGGTATCTAAAGCGCATACTATGAAACTTTTTCTTCTATTTCAGGAGTGAATGGTAATTGAAAATTGGGTCAATATTTTTAGTGCTGTTGGTATTACATTTTTTGAAGATACCTGATTTTTCAACCGTTGAGAAGATGAAAGCATAAGAATTAAGAAATGGTAGCCGAGAAAATTTGGTTCTTCTGGAAGTAGAGAATTGGAAAAAAACTCTAACAAAATCGAAAAAGAGATAAAAGACTGATGGTGAGTCAAACAGTGATTGCATATGGCTTTAAGTAGGAGTGTTGGGATTCATGATTCAAACTTCATGCAGAAAACTAAGAATTACATATAACGGCCCATGACCTACGTATTATGTGCAATTAGAATACAGTTCTTCCTATTCCAATTTCATCTCGCCATGTTTTCTGATTCCGTACCACGCTTCTACTTGGTTATTCTGCTATTTTTGTCTGATAATTAGTTCATAATTCTATGCTAAGATCGAACAATTATCATACTGAGAGTGTAAATGATTGATACAATTCTTAACAGAGTTGATCAGACTGGGAATATGGATCAAAAGGGTTGAAGATGCTTTCAAAGTTTAACGCATTGCCCACGATCATAAATGAGAGCGAAGTGTAAAGAAAATACAATGGAAAATTGAACACACGGACGCATAGCTGTCGTGAGATTCCCTATATCCCTACCTTCTCTATGTGTGTGATCATTGTTTTAACGATACTTCTGCCTTGCATATTTCTTTTCTTAGGTATGGTAGGTACCATGGTATTTCAAGACAAAGAAAAGAAATATGCAAGGCAGAAGTATCGTTAAAATAATGATCACACACATAGAAAAGGTAGGGATATAGGGAATCTCACGACAGCTATGCGTCCGTGTGTTCAATTTTCCATTGTATTTTCTTTACACTTCGCTCTCATTTATGATCGTGGGCAATGCGTTAAACTTTGAAAGCATCTTCAACCCCTTTGATCCATATTCCCAGTCTGATCAACTCTGTTAAGAATTGTATCAATCATTTACACTCTCGGTATGATAATTGTTCGATCTTAGCATAGAATTATGAACTAATTATCAGACAAAAATAGCAGAATAACCAAGTAGAAGCGTGGTACGGAATCAGAAAACATAGCGAGATGAAATTGGAATAGGAAGAACTGTATTCTAATTGCACATAATACGTAGGTCATGGGCCGTTATATTTAATTCTTAGTTTTTTGCATGAAGTTTGAATCATGAATCCCAACACTCCTACTTACAGCCATATGCAATCACTGTTTGACTCACCATCAGCTCTTGGATTCATCTTTTATCTCTTTTTCGATTTTGTTAGAGTTTTTTTTTCCAATTCTCTACTTCCAGAAGAACCAAATTATCAGACAAAAATAGAAGAAACAGCTACGCGTCCAGAAAAAAACTCAATTGGAGGTTTCGGATTCCTAAACATCCAATTAAAGCCAACCCGTGTTAATATTAAATCCATCACCAAGATTGTTCAAACCGAAGGTCACTCCGATTAGTGAGGGCAGATGTCACCAGGATGAAGGCCTGAAAAGGAAGAAATGCTAACATCAGTGGAGCGGGGTTCGTTTCCCAATGTCGCCTGAGGTTTCCTATTTCTACTATCACCCAGCAAGAGTTTAACTGACACGTTCAAAAGCCCAATTCGAACCTGGGCCTTCCAGCCAGTGGCTCAACGCTCTGCCCACTAGACTACCCACACGTCAACACTCAATCCTTTTCTATAAATGGTTTTTGTTAAAAAACTATGCAAAAACACGAACATAAAAGAAAAAATAGGCATCTAAGTGCGTAAAGACATGAAAGAAATCGAGAAAATCCAGGACTTGAGGAGCTTAAAAAGATGGTGAGTTGAAATTCCAATCAAGCGCATGAGCAGGAGGGTCTGCATTTGACATTCGAATCAAAATAATTCCGATCTGAGAGATAGGAGGCCGTGTGGAGACAGTAAAAATAAAAACAGGCCAACCTTTTTCAATTCGACCCTTATCCTATTCTGACCTGTAGTCCGGTTGGCCGGCAGAGAAAGCGTAGGTCAACGCAACGGACGAAGAGAGGAAGAGCGGGAAGAACAACAGGAGATAATTGATGAGCTGGTAGCGGCCGAAGTGTCCCAGCTCGTCCAGGACTCCGTCGAAGTCGGCCGTCATTCCGGTGCGAATTAACAGCGGGCGGAATCGGCGAGGGATGCTCTCCGACTAGGAGGGAGGTTCATTCGGAGGCGACTTCCGAGGAGCGGGGAACAGCGCTGTGGACGAAGGGAAGCCCTGGGAGGAAGGCCTGACTAGCACACGTGCTGATCGGAAGGAACGTGAAGACTCCGTCTGAGCGACTGGCAAAAGCAGAGCCTCCCCACCATCTGCTTTGTGCCTCGTTCTATCTTTCCATACTCACCCCACCCTCCCCCTTCCTCCTCTAACTGTCCCTCATCTCTGCACGACTCAATGGGGTTGTTATCCATTTTCATTGGCTTGATAGAAAGTGTGTGCGGCTTGGAGAACATATTTTTGGCCCACCGAAAGGAGGTGGGGATCGGGTCGTTGTGGTGGCTAGAGTATTTGGACTCCCATCCTGGGGGCTCAGGTTCAGATCCCCGCGTTGACAGCAATTTTTTAGTAGTGGCCCCTACTCGAGTGTCTCGTGGAGAAAAATTCGAGTGCAGTACTCCGTCCGTTGGATGAGACAGTAAACGGTGGGAACCCTTGGCGCAGGCACCGCGCTTCTCTTCACTCTTCCTCAGTTCCCTACAAAGGCCCACCTCTACCCAATTACAAACCTAGCCTAAATGCAGTAAATTATCTCTGCTATCGATTGATTCCCCAGAATAATTACTATTGCGACCGCCGAAAGGAGGGGTTATCCATATCATTTTTGGCATCGTTACTACTTAATTTTGACCGCAGTGAATGATATAATCGAGGGTAAGAAAAAATTTTATTCACTCGATATTTTTTCCTTTGGGCATTCACCACGTTGATTGTTTCAAAATTCACGAATAAACACACCAAATGGACCAAAGGAAGAAGAAAGTAAACATTAAAGAAGTTATCAATGCCGAAAAAGTATTGACCTATTCCTCATTCTTGATATACAGAGTGTCCCATTGATCGTGTGTCATTTCTGACCTGTAATTTTAGACACTTCCTTTCGAGCCACATGGATGAAATTTGGTACCTGGCTAGAAAAAGGATGTAAGTTTTGTTGAGTATAAACTAAATATTAAAAATATGACCTTTTGACCCCAGAAATAGGGTCCAACCAAAAATCCAAATTTTGCCTTATGGGCTTTCAATGTTAAAATATTCGAAGTACAAAAAAAACATAATTATTTAGCGAAACTTTCGACTAATAGGTTTTTGGACACGAAGAACACGATGGAAGAACTATTGAGGTCGAAAATTGCAACCGTGACCCCTGAAAGGTCACAGTCAAGGTCACAGGGGTTACAAAAAATGAATCACCGCTTCAAACCTGTCGAATCATAGGTTTAAAAAGGTGCCAAGGTTGATTTTAAGGTCTTCAGATCTCTCATTTCATCCCTTGACCTTCAAGGGTTACTCAGGGGTCAAAGGTCACAGTGGTTACAAAAGGTGAAATGATGCTACAAAAATGTCGAATCATAGGTTTCAAAATATGCCAAGGTCGATTTTAAGGTCATCAGATCCCTCTTTTCATCCGTTGACCTTCAAGAGTTACTCAGGGGTCAAAGGTCAAAGAGTGACAAAAGGTGAAATTATGCTAAAAACATATCGAATCATAGGTTTCAAAAGGTGCCAATGTCGACGGAAAGGCCATCAGAACCCTCTATTCACCCCTTGACCTTCAAGGGTTACTCTGGGGTCAAAGGTCACAATGGTTACAAAAATTGAAATGAGGCTAAAAACGTATCGAATGATAGGTTTCAATAGGTGCCAATGCCGATGGAAAGGTCATCAGATCCCTCTCTTTATCCCTTGACCTTCAAGGGTTATTCAGGGGTCAAAGGGTGACAAAAGGTGAAATTATGCTAAAAACATATCGAATCATAGGTTTCAAAAGGTGCCAATATCAATGTAAAGGTCATCAGATCCCTCTGTTTATCCCTTGACCTTCAAGGGTTACTCAGGGGTCAAAGGTCACAAGGGTGACAAAAATTGTAATGAGGCTATAAACGTATCGAATCATATGTTTAAAAAGGTGCCAAGGTCGATCGTAAGGTCTTCTAATCCCTTTTTTCTTCTCTTGATCTTCAAAGGTGACTCAGGAGTCAAAGGTCACTGGAGTGTCGAATTTCGAATCGGGGCTACAACGAAGCATTTCTTTTAATAGTGCCTAATACGATGGTAAAATCCCACAAGGATATCTCTGACCTGGAACGGTTGGGTAGGGGTCAAAGGCCACCATGTGTTGCGAAAAAAACATTTTCGGGCATCGAAGAAATAAAGAAAGAAATTACAACGGGTGCAGAGTCCATATCTCCGAATATGCTGGAACACAGATTCACACACGCTCTTATTGCGCGAATTAAATTGTGCCTGGCATGGAATATCGGGTACGTAAAAAGAATAAGAATTGATTTTCATTTTTACCGCTTCGATATTTTCAATTTAAATTTTAACATTGATTGAATTTTGGATAATTAAAATACTTTTTAGATAAAACATATGAGAAAGTATTTTTAACTGAATAACAGTAATTAAATTGAAATTACAATTGAATTTTTTCATTGATTAATAAACTCGAAATCAACGACTACCATATGACCAAAAGGGTTAAAGGGATGGCAGTTGGGATCTGAGTACCTTAACATTGACTTTGGCAGCCTAAATAATCTCATTCTTATCATGTTCCCCGTCTTGCAATATTTAACATCTGTGACCAATAATCTCAGTGTAGCCCTTAGAGGTCAGGAGATAACAAACAGGACCAAGGTACTTCATTTAATTCTTCACCCTTTCGAAGCTAGAATTCGACGCGTCTGTTGCCCTAATTCGAGGATACACGTAGTGACCTTTTATCCTCTCCCAACCCTTCAATGACAGATAATTCCTGGAGGGACTTTACCATCGCATTGAACACTCTTTGAAACCTATGATTTGATACGTTTATAGCCTCATTTCACTTTTTGTCACCCTTGTCACCTTTGACCCCTGAGTAACCCTTAAAGGTCAAGGGATAAAGAGAGGGATCTGATGACCTTTCCATCAGCATTGGCACCTATTGAAACCTATCATTCGATACGTTTTTAGCCTCATTTCAATTTTTGTAACCATTGTGACCTTTGACCCCAGAGTAACCCTTGAAGGTCAAGGGGTGAATAGAGGGTTCTGATGGCCTTTCCGTCGACATTGGCACCTTTTGAAACCTATGATTCGATATGTTTTTAGCATAATTTCACCTTTTGTCACTCTTTGACCTTTGACCCCTGAGTAACTCTTGAAGGTCAACGGATGAAAAGAGGGATCTGATGACCTTAAAATCGACCTTGGCATATTTTGAAACCTATGATTCGACATTTTTGTAGCATCATTTCACCTTTTGTAACCACTGTGACCTTTGACCCCTGAGTAACCCTTGAAGGTCAAGGGATGAAATGAGAGATCTGAAGACCTTAAAATCAACCTTGGCACCTTTTTAAACCTATGATTCGACAGGTTTGAAGCGGTGATTCATTTTTTGTAACCCCTGTGACCTTGACTGTGACCTTTCAGGGGTCACGGTTGCAATTTTCGACCTCAATAGTTCTTCCATCGTGTTCTTCGTGTCCAAAAACCTATTAGTCGAAAGTTTCGCTAAATAATTATGTTTTTTTTGTACTTCGAATATTTTAACATTGAAAGCCCATAAGGCAAAATTTGGATTTTTGGTTGGACCCTATTTCTGGGGTCAAAAGGTCATATTTTTAATATTTAGTTTATACTCAACAAAACTTACATCCTTTTTCTAGCCAGGTACCAAATTTCATCCATGTGGCTCGAAAGGAAGTGTCTAAAATTACAGGTCAGAAATGACACACGATCAATGGGACACTCTGTACATGATACCTTGCCAAAGCTAGAGAATTTTGAACCAGGACTTTAGACACCTGGAGCCTATTCTGAGGTTGGATATTCGGTGATGATTCGTCCATGGATACAGTTCATATTTAAGCGTTTTTCTCACCAAGTAATGGTAAAGATACCAGACAAATTAATGCGGATGCTATGCAATCGCCGTGGTAAAATAACCAAAAGTAAAGACTTTATAGTGCGTCTGCATTTCATTATACACAACGGTACGCATTATTTTATATATATTACTGCAATTAGTGAGAGCATTTAAGAATTCATTTGACTATGTCTCGATTCACTGTATTGAGTCTCGACACTGACAAATTTCCCATACATTCCAATTTCCTCGATGTAATATTCAGGGGGCTCAACATAGAAATAAATAATATATCGGGTGAAATCATTGTCAACATTTCAATACGATTCGGCTTAGTCAGGGTAAGGCCCATATCACATGCATGCTCGGTGCTGGAAATGAAAGGATATTTGGGTATATGTATTTCACTCAAAATGTTGAGAGCTGCCTGCCTGAGAGATTGGCCTCCTCTAGCCCTTCATTTAAGAGAGTGTTGTCCTTGCACCCCTTTTCAATCATGTATTCATCTCTGTGATAATAATAGATGAGTGAAGGAGAAGTGAGTCAATGGGTTCGGGAGAGGATAGTGATTCGCAAAACACTTTTGACCGTGATTGGGTTCCACGCGAGGTTGATTTCGAGGGCCTGGTTTCCACCGTGTTTGTTCTCCCTTATCTCGAGGGCTTCTTGGATTAACCTAGGCTCAAAATTGGTGACCTTGGTGTTGACTTAAGTCCTTTCCGAGTCAAGTTTGTGGCCAATATTCCAAAAAATCTCGTTTCCGCACGGAGTGTACGAGCGCAAAACTTTCAATGAAGATTAAGATAAGAATTGGTCTCTATCGCATGCCTTCCTATCTTTAAGTGAGCACGTTAAAGGCAAAACAACTTTAAGTAAGCCTCCCTAATATTTTCGTAGGAACGAATGCGTAACACCCGCCATTAAAACAACCGCCAAGCCTACTGATGATGATCTAATACTTGATAAAGTTTCTCTCGATAAATCACTTTTAAGATTAGAAAATGAAGATATCTTGATTGAAATTCTATACAAAATTTAAGCTTTTCCGAGTTCAGTGACACAATGACACTGCTTGCCGTGGTAATCAGGTCTGTGACGTGCAAGCCTGACAACCCAAAGGCTGCGGGCTTTATTTCCGCGTTTGGCATGGGTGTATTGTTTATTAGGATAAGTACTACGTTGGGTTAGACAGTGCGGTACAACTATAGCAACTGGAAGCACCTAAACATCTAATTCTACAACCTCGACGTAAGGGTGATAAGTATTGATATTAAGAAGTCGAGGACTCATGGGATACTGGGAACCCTTTGCCACCTATGAGTAACCTACGACGAGGATATTATAAAATAAATTTTGAAACATATCTACAGTTACAAATTTGCTTAATGCGGAGCTAAAGGTGAAAGGAGATGAAGTTAATAACAGGAAACCATAAAGCCATAGTGGACGTACAGAAAAATTGCACTTAAATGGGCAGTAAAAAGATTATTTACGAGAGCTGTGGGATTACGTAAATTCGTCACAGGAATTACACGCACACACCTGTTGGTGCTGTCAACAACACCTTCAAATTCATAGTTACTAAGTCTCTTTGCATTACTCATTAAACTTCAATATCATTTCCATCGTTAAGCCGGACAAGGAATGCTCGGAGTGGTTTGATATCCCCTTGAAACCATAACAGATCACTGCTATCCGTCGATGAAAATAAAAACTTCAATCAACTGACTCAATTTCAATCTGACATCATACGGCTCGTGCCGAGAGGAAACTAAGGGAGGGAGAAGGTATTATTAAAATAATTCAGCCACTTAAAAAGATCGACGAGGGAGATGACCGGTGCTTTTTCTGAAGCGAGACGAAGATGTCCTATTTTACAGCTAGTGAAGAACTGATTATTCCAATGACAGCGTTGCCCAGCGATTTACGCCGACATGAATCTGTAGGAAAATGAACTAGGAGAGGGAAAATGAAATAGGATGAACTATTACCTTCCTGGTCCTAGCCTCCGACTCTATCCTCCCTGCACTCACTCACCCACATTTCCGTCACAGATGAGCTTCTGGAGTTGTATTCAGTTAACTCGTATCACCGGCAATGAGACTCCGACGGTTGTACAACATCACTTATCAGTGCCCTTTCGATTCGGTGACCCAGTAAAGCGACGTCCTTCACCAGAAACAAGATTTTCTTGAAAGTATATCCTCCGATAAAAGTACGCAAATCATAGAGTTTGCACTGGGAGCACATCTATTCATATGCAAGAAAACATGCGGGTCATTCCATGTCAATTCAACTACAAAAACGAGGTTTTAACACCCACATTCTCCAATTCCGACAAAACTTGGTACATATCATCCAGTAATTTATTTCCAGATCCAGACAGTTTATGGATTCGAGAAATTTCTTTCCAAAATCCTCATCTCCTTAAGGTCATAACTGAGACCTTTATTTATAATTGATTCTCAAATGAGTGAGATTATATTTTTTAGTGAAATAGTAGGTACGTCGCGGGAATGGAATACATTGAGAACTTGCTTGAAGTTTGAGAAACCGATACTGAAAAACTATTGGAGATAGACAAATAAAATTTGGAATTGTTATTAACAATGATGATATGTTTCTGAGTCGATGGGTGTCATGGTGTGGTTGAACTGACCCGGGAATATAATTGGTACTGAAGGCCACAACGGGGGAGAAGAATCTTGCAGGCCCAAAAAAAACAGATTTTGCGGCAGCAGGACGATTTTGATGCCTTATTCTGGGAAAATGAAGCTCACGTAACATATCTTTAGGATCATAAAATCCCAGGCAAAGAATAAACGCAAAGATGTACACATCAACGAGTGAGTGCTTTAATTTTTTAATATCTCCAAAAACGGCAATAAATGCTCACCAAGTAAGTTTGTAGGCATCTTAGTCGTGTGTTGCAACGTTGCATGGTAGTGACGTATCTACCAGCATGTGTGATGCTTTTCCGACTCATTGTCTCTAAGTACAGCCTTTCAGTGACGTGCAAAACTCAGTGCCGGAATTTATATAGGTATACAAAACTCTTAATATCCTCGCTACACGATTATCTTAGTAACATGTCACCGTTGATAATACATTGCCCTTGTAGTTAACTGAATGCATGAAGATACCATGCATTTGCACTAAGCACAATACAAGTTTCACCCAAATCTTTTTTTCACACAACATATTGCGATTGTCACGAAGACGGTGGTGTACAAATGAATTGTGATAATTGAATTTCGTCCGTTATGATTAGAGCCCCAGCTTTGAATACTGACGGCTCGAAGCTTTTTGCACGGAGATTGAAGGAGGCGGCAAAGGTAGGTAGAAACGTTTAAATCAGTCAGCTATTGCTGTAATAGACGTAATCATCAATGAACCATAGTGCACAAAAGTTATCTCCAGATAAGAGAATGCTTGATCGTACCAACAGCTTACCAAGAGAGAGAGATAGAGAAAGTAATCTTGAGCTAATATTTATGATTATGTTTATTAGTGACGTTAATGAATATCGGATAGGAGGAATATGTTACACATTCGCAAAGAAGACATTTTAGGAATAGTCGAGGTTAGCACGTACAAGAACATTTTGTCTGAAGTTTCAAATCACTAACTTCAAAATAGCCATTTGCTCCATGACCTCCCAAATGCAAGGATCATTCAAACCATTCTACTACTTTCGAAGTCTGACGATATATCGTATACTTTCTTCTATAGACGATATAACCTATAGGTTATTCCAACGATCGGATTAGCGCTCTAAGTGTGGAGGTTACGAAATGGTTGCCATTTCACATAAAATTTGACTTGGAACGACAAAGTATTTATATTTAATACATTTTGGCGAGATGTGGTGGAACCTCATTTTGAAATTTATGCAAAACAGCTTGGTAATATCCGCATGATTTATTTGGTTTTACAACGTGTCAAAGCTTCTTCTTCAGTAGGTACAATAGTTGTTCGGATATTGCCAAGTTGTTTAACTTAAAGTTCACCGAGTATTTACTAATATTTGTGTGGGGGTTTTTTGAACATATCACTAGGTAAAAAAAAACTTTCCCACCATATTTGCTGAATAGCAAAAATTATGGACGAATGGGGTTTTTCGGCGGCGTTCATCGCCTGTGACAATCAGTATCCCAGCTAACCGATAGTGCGACTCTTGGCTAAATGCAGGGATGGACGGTAGTACGGAGTATTTATAGAGTCCGGCATTTCACAGCCGAATTATGTACGTACGCGAGTCCGAGGCCGGTCGTGTTACGCTCGTTTTTTTGTCGGTGCGCAAATCTCAAACTTGACCCACTCGGGCAGACACGTTGTCCTCCGGAGCAAGGCCGATATAAAACGGGAGATGTCTGGCATTACGAATTTGTAAACTCGCAAAAATTTACCACTGGAAAGTACCATTTTACTGAGAAGAATCTCAGTCCGATATCAACGTCAGCCAGGCCACTCAACCTAAGTTTCAGCGTTATCATATGCGATTTCAATTCTGGACCCCCCCCCCTCCTTGAAGGCGTTTCAAAACAGGAGGAAAGCTACAAGGATTGGAATGAAAGGGTGGAAGCCGGCATCGGAATTAGCCTGCTCTTAACGAAAGGCGCCAAGAGGATCACAGCTAAATGTCCCACCCGTCGGACGAAATACTGAACTCGAATGCTCACCACGAAGCACCCAAGTTGGGACAGACCATTGAAAAATATCTCCAACTGGTGGGAATAGAACCCGGCCCCTCGGGGTGAGAGGTCAGTACTATAACCAAACCGACCTACGATTTCAGCAACTTTTCCCTTGCTTGGCGATATTCCGTACAACATGAACGAATAAATAAGTATACAGCAGTAGGTACACATGGGTACAGCATTATGCAAATAAGAAATAAAAATGCAGTGGGATTAAAATGTATCTATACATGATATAGATCGCCAATATTAATGATGAATCTACATGACCCTTCGTGGGGTCTTCTTCATTTTTCTCTCTCCTAAATATTCGGCCTCGCTAGTCTCGGCAGTTACGCACCAACCAGGCGATACACGGCATGGAACGAGCACAGATTGCTGCATAACTTATGGAATGCTTTGCTGAAGATGCTCCTGTACGTCCGGAGTAAGCCACACGCGCTGGGTGGTTCATACAAGCACAAACCAAAGATATTAAATTGATTCGGAGACGGTATCATGGGATATATACCATTTTATTCGTATCTCATTCCCCGTTCGCCTTGTCTCGATGGACTGCATGCCGCCGAAAGCCCAGCATCGCATTGATCCAAGCCCTACCGAAACGGCAGAGTCCCGCACAATACATAATCTAAGATGACAGTGGCTGGATAAGCGGGCGAGGAAGAATAGGGAAATCGTTGAAGGTCGTGCCCCCTAAGGGCTGGAATAAAGCGAATACAAAAGGTCGAGTGGTCGTTCGGAGGCAGGACAATGTTGGAAGCCAATTCCCGAATGCTCTTCGCGAGCACACTGCTACAATCTGTGGTCCTTCCCACCTAATTTGAGACCTATCGTATTTCATCAGGGGGAGGCAGGGAAGCACCCCACCCAACTCCTTGACAGCTCTATGCAAGGAAGAACCAGAAGGCAAAGCAGCGGAGAGCGATAGCTGGTGCACTAGCGATGACGCAAGTGATAAAGGAGGACGTAAACGGCGAGAGAGGGATACGGAATGAGGAGAGGTTCCCGCCAATCGAAAGAATTCCCTCTCAAGAGAGTCATGTGGACGGAAAATACCGTGAGTAATGTTCGCGGTGATTGGGGCTCCGTTTCATTCAAATGGTTTACTATTTAGTCGAAGCAGTTGGTGCTTAGGTTTTAAGGCATTGCCTTAAAACCTAAGCACCAGCAAAGTAGCAGCCTTAGGTTTTAAGGCACTACCAGGAAGGGAGGAACGCATTATTCGGAAACAAAATTTGTGCTCAAACCCTAATGCCATAATTAACGTTGGGGATAGAGAATGATTTCCCTTGAAACAAATTATTACCGTAGTCATCAAACACAACTGATCATGAGGGCAAAGTCATTCCTGCATGAGGTGGCTTTTATGCATGTAGGTATCTATCCCTTGTGGGATTGGGTTGGTGTAGAGGTTAGAACTGTGGCCTCTCATCCCGAGGGCCTGCATTCGTATCTTCCAGCTGTGGAAGATATTTTTCATTGGTAAGCTAACCCCTACTTGAATGCCTTGCAGAGAGCATTGGAATTTAGAACTGATCCATTTGTCAGATGGGACATCAAACCTTGGTCCTCTAGGTAGGTACCTTTCATTCATAGCAAACTAAACAAATGCCAGGTTTTTCTCCACCTTTCCTCCTAACCCTTCTGTCCCTATCCTTATACCTTTCCTCCCAGTCTGAAGAGTACAGTACCAACTTGAGAACTACAGATGATGAGAGAATTACATAGGTATCCCTTGACGGCAACATGACCCTGGTTACATCTTTTTCTGTTATTTTATGGATAATTCATTCATGAAGTCTGCCTCCAACAAGAGACATTACATGAAGTATTTATATTTTTAATCTTATACATGTTTTTTTTAACAGAAAAGGCTATTTTACTCAGTAAATTGTGTGCAGCACAAGGAAACTCTTATAGAGTGAGGAAAACAATCAGATGAGATGGGCTTTCAGACACAGTTACCAGAACTAAGCACCAACTGCAGATGCCATTCTAAATTAACAGAAGACTTCACACCTATAAACAATTTTGAATCAGCATAGAGGAAAGGCTACCAAACACTATCAACATCTTTCTGTCTTCTTCAAATAGAAGACCACATCTTTGTACCTGATGTTTATCAGGTACAAAGATACAGGTGTCGACACAAGCTGGAAGGCCATGCAAAGCTAGTCAACATAGAGATATTTCAGACATCTGAATGCTTCAGGACCACGTAAGTTTGAACTTGAGAAAGTTAGGAGTAAATTAAATTTTAATAATAAGATATCGAGTTTAAGGTTCATAGCTTAATCTTTATACTTCCTTTAATATTTAGAAACAGATGTATGCCAACTCAAGTACCTACACTTACTGTTCAAATTTTCACCTTTGTATCTTTAAGAGGCTGCTTTTAATTCAGTATTTCATCTTCTTAATGGTAACCATTCTAGTTCACATGCAAGTATTCATACAGTAAATTCAATAATGGTAAGTCTTCTTTTGGGATTAATCTGTCTTTTCCTTGTACAGTTGAGCACCCTTAATCCGGGAACCCCTAATCCGGGAGCACCTATAATCCGGCAATTATAGGTGCCATGACTATCTGGTACTTAGTGGAGAATGCCGAAACGTTTTTAACCGGAACATTGCTTCATAACCTGCCGAGATATTATTCTTATATTAATACTGAGGTACCATTCTTAACGTTAATTTTCCCATTTCGAGAATCAGAATAATTTAAACATATTAATTTCTGGTACTTCGCCTACACTGGAATTATTCTGGAACTTGAAGTAAACATATAAATTTGACGACATCGCCGAGACGGAATACGACTAATTTACAGATCGGCCACTTTCAATGGCGCGCGCATTTTTGATTGACCACTAGACGTAATTTGATAAAATTATTCGTTATATTCTAATTTTTCACGCAAAACATGTCTCATCCATACAGGTGTGGCAGCAGCATAAAACGTTAACCATCGCAGAAAAAGTGCAAGTTGTGAAAAAGCTTGATGTCGTTGCATCAGTTAAGCGTTTGACTGAAACATACTACGTGGGATCTTCAACAATATATATTATGTGCTATGTGCTAAGAAGCTGAAAGAGAAAAATCATCAAAATTTTACAGTTAAAGTGACACGAAAAAGTAGATAACAGAGAGAAAAACTATGAAAGAAGATTTAAGTGCTGATTTAGATAGCCTGGTTTCGATTGCGTCGGAGTGAAGGGCTTAGTTAGTATTTCTGGCCAAATGCTAATGGAGCAGGATAAACTCTTTTAGAAATAGACGTGATCAATTCAAAAGACGTGATTTGGGAAATTTCACTTGCAGGCAATAGCATTTCACCGTCCGTTCTAAAAACACGCTTGGTTTAAACTGTGGACTGCTTTAAGGTTTGATATAGACGAAATAATTGGGGATTTAAAAAATGTCATGTTTCTGAGGATAAAAATATGATGATGGAGTTTGCAAACATCATCCATAACCCTGAATTAAAGGAAATGGAATTGGTAAATTTAGACGAAAGGATAGTTAGCGGCCACGATATTCTCACCACACAACATATCATAGATGATGAAATCATTGAAATGGTAATTAATAACAATAAATCCGAGTGGGGATGATGATGATCAGCCTGAAATTGTTGAAGGAAGACTACTTGATGATGGTCTTTAAAGAATAATCCAGTCCGGTCACCCGCGGCGACGTAGTGATGGGCGTACACACGACACTCACGCGTTGGCATCGCGCTGAATCAGCTGATAACAAATCGAGCGCGGTAGGAAATTATGTTACGCAAAGTACAGCGTAAGAAATATCAATTTTTAGAACCCTTTTCCAATAACAATATGAAACTTTTATATGTGAAGCAATATGCACAATGCTTAGATTCCGTTATTTTCACTCACTCCGCAACTTCGATAACTTTAAATAATAACTTTGTGTACCTATTAAGAAACCATTTCTTTCTGATTATTCTCAATAACTCTTTTTACAATAATGTTCAGTAAATGGCGAACGAATATATTTTGTTATAAATAATTGACTCCTTTCAATGGAAACATCCCGGACGTCAGAAATAGACTATAAATAATTGACTAATTTCAATGAAAACATGCCGAACGTCAGAAATAGACCAGTTGCCATGCATGACCCATAGTCCGGCAAAATCCCTAATCCGGCATCACTTCGGTCCCGACTGTGCCGGATTAAAGATGCTCAACTGTATTTAGATATATTTCTATCCAAAAATTGTTAAAATTCAATGAATGATCTGGTGAAAGCCTGCCAAGAAAAAAAGGTATTTGTCCACCATGGTTTTGTTTAGGTACATGTGGACCTCCACACACACAAAAATAAAAAACATAGAGGCTTATTAATTCTTATAACAGAGTCTTCTGCCTGACCTCATATGATTAACGTTCAACATAATGATATTTTAAAGTGCCATTCCACGGTTTTTACCCTCGGACAACTCCCACAATTTGACCCCTTGATAGAAACATTGACTGATGTCCTCTTTTCTCTTCTCGGCGATGCTAAATTACCTCCTTAAGCTCCAGAGCCAACATCACCTTCCTTACCCCTTCCAATTAAAAATACATAATTATGAGCCCTTGACCTGGCATCTTGAAAATCAAACATTGTTGTTGAAATCTAGGATTGAGGGTCTAAGTGTAAGAAATATTTTGAATTTCCACAATGAAGAGCAAATAATTTTTCCTTTCATCTAATTCGGTTTGAAAATTAATTCTTTAATTGTTAACCTAGTTCCAGCAGAATGGTAGGAGAATAATCATTACCTGAATTGCTATTGTAAAAAATATCAGCAAAAATGTACCCTACACAGCAGCATGGCAGGGTTCATTTAGGCCTGGGTTTAAGAAACACAGTGGTTGAGGTAGGGTCCCCCACCTTGAGCCTAAAGGACCTTCCGTGGGTCCCCACTGGTCCTGGGTGCAGTTCTGCCCCTTTGCACCATTAATGCTACACCACTGTCTATAAAGGGTTAATGTTAATTCTCATTAGAAGGCATGGGGAAATAGGTCCCATGCATTTAAATGCAAGGAAAGAAATGTTGAAATATCATCAAAAGAAAAATATAGCTAAATATTGATACATTAACAATGCATTAAGGTATATGTTGCTATAAAAATGCATCATATGATTGCTAAAGATGCTGCAGAAGCCCAAGAGCCCAAGATTAATTGGCTGCTAAAAATTATAAGGTTGAAAATCCAACCTTTCAAAGAAGCACCAAATCTCCAAAGAAAATGGAATACAAGAAAATATATTTAACCTCACATAAACTGATGCAATTGTTTGCAGTGCAAAGCAGAATACTTGAGTACGATAACAATAAATAACTCAAAACCACTGCCAGTTTAATCAACACTTTACTCAGAAGATATCACTCAAAAATCGAAGACACACCAAGCCACTGCTAGGAACTCAGCATCATCTTGAAGAGCTGTAACTGTGGGAGAAAACTTAGAAGTGGGAGAGTACCAACTGCTTGTATTTTTGGGGAGACAATTAAGTAGCATAAAAGCTACTCGTTGAAACACCAACATTCTGCACCACGGTTCTCATTTGAGTAGGATGCAGGAGAAGAAGTACTATCTGCAGACACAGATGAAAAAGTTAAAACTTAGACTTGAAATTCGGGGTGCTGGTTCTCAGTAACAACTCCCAGTCGATAAGATATTTCCCACTGTTGGCTGAATGATGAAAAATGGCAAAAAAGAGCTCAACAGAAAAGGACATGAGTATACGAATTCCCCTCAAAAACATAATATCACATGTCATTTCCAACTCACTTCACCTCACAGTAGCAGTCATAGGGAAAGGCGAACAACAGCATAGTAGATTTTATGCTACTTATAGCACATAGGTGGTGGGGCAAAGGAAGGAGGTTCAGGATGGGAAAAGAGAAACCTGGTACCAGAGTCAGAATGCTTAGACAATGATGGAAAGGAGTCCACTGCTTGATGTTGGTTTAACCTCTGTTAATATTCTGTTGCTATTCAATGATGTTATTAATATTTTTACTAGACTTGGACATATACCGATAGTGAGTATCGGGTATCAGCCATTTTCCCGATACTTCGATACTTTTGAGTATTCGTTTTTTTTCGGATACTTTTACTCGAAAGTATTTGTTCGGTGAAAATCATCTAAAAATATATAATTTTGAAATCTTGCCTTCTTCAACTGACTTACCAATGTGTTGCATATTTGTTTACTTAGCTGCAATCTTTGTGACAGTAAAAGTGAGACAAGTGCTTATAATTGGCTATGGGAAAGCCTGAGATGAAAAGCTCAACCTCCTCCAAAAAGTAGGCAAAAATCCACATTAGAAGAAACTTTGCTGAAATAGCGGCAAAAATTAAACTTCTGCCTTCAACTCAAGTTCGTTCTGCACAACGCATACGTTTTTCCTCATTTCTGCCTAAGTTTCAAACTCTATTTAAAAAAATATGACATGCAAATAAAGTATTGTGGTATAGTCAAGTGTTATGATGTCAATTAATTTGCATAAGAAAATTTAGAATGAAGACGAAGGTGCTCGCGTGCCTCCAATGTTCCATATTTACGGAGAAAACCTGGTTTCGTAAATTGACTAGAAAAACTTAAATGAACATAAGTAAATATTTGAAACTTATTGGATGTCATGGCAAAGGTAGGATTCATATTCTATCAAAATTTCCTTTCATTTGTGCATTTCATATTGTTATGACAATCTCCAAAGTGACGCGGGCCTCAGCGACTCTTAAGAAATGTGCCATTTTTCATCCTCACTGGAAAAACATGACTCAAAAGTAATTATTTAAAAAAGTCTGGTACCTGCATTAAACGAAAGGCTAAGTTATCTACATGCTGATAAGCTCTCTATGAATTTTGCTCATTCCTTTTTTGGGATATCAAGCCTCAAAGTTGAGTCTATATATACTTTTATGCGTGAACAGTAAACAAAATGTGCTATTTGGTCATATAGTCAACATTAATTATTGAGTTCACATTAACACAATGTATCCTATGTATCTTTTGGGGGTCATAATAATCAGGGTGGCGATCATCAGGGAAAACCAGAAAAACCTGGAATAGTCAGGGAATTTTGAATTTCTGGAAAAGTCAGGGAATTCTCGTAACAGGGAGAAACTGGAATAGGAAATTCTCGTTATTTTTCTACCATTACGTTTATCGGGCATTCTTTCCCACCTTTTACTACAATAACTAAAACTAATATCCGTCACTGATGTGCATAGAATAAGCCCCATTAATTCATTGAACATTCAGTTGTGAATCTTAGTTATTTAGTTGTGTCTCAGTCATACAATGTATCCCTTTTGTATATCCTTAATGCGATATTTATTTGCCTAGTACTGTTAAAATTCATGATCACCATGTATTCCGCTCATCACAAGGAATCCGAGGCTATGCTGTCCAGAATATTTTACCTCTAATTTTTTTTAACTTCCGAGACTTAGGTCGAGAGGTAGCTAGAGTACACTAGCTTGCAGTAAATAGAAATTTGCAGTTCTAAAAATATGAGACGATGATTATTAAAATGGTAATACAAGTATGATCACACGTGTAAATAAAATCTTAGGTATGATCATCTTCGATTCCCATATCCCCCTTCGTGAGACAGTAAGAAGAGTCCTCCTCCCCTCCCCACCTTTCATGCTCGACGTAATTATTGAATGGCCCCCATAGCTCCCTCTCGAAGCATTTTAACCACGTCACAAACCACCTCAAATATAATATTCCTGAATATGATGTTGCCATTGCTAATTGCCTCCTGTTTTCGCTCGCAGTGACCCGCTTACGCTTTGTTTGTTTACAAATATTTTTACATTTTTGGTTCCCTCTTACAATCAAAGGGTTATAACCATGTTAATCAAATTGTTATTTGCTTCTGAAGGTCACTCGTGCTATCCTATTTTGAACTAGTGCAACAACTTGGCTTTGGTTTGTATTTTTCTCACACCTTAGTGATACCTGTGCTGGATTCCCCCAGTAAGTTGGCCATTAACATCCCCTTCGATGCCTTTAAAGTAATCCTAGACTTCCCAGAAATACCACGACACACTATACCTCTTTCTTGAAGAATTAGACATTGTCAATTTGTAATTTTACCGAAGGAAACGTACACAGCCACGGAGCAGTGGTCAGGGAAATTGTTAAGTCCACCAGCGAAAAGTCGGGGATTTTAAAAATTGGATATCAGTAGCTACCCTGATAATTGAAAATGAAACTTTGTTACAATAAATGATTGCCAGCAATGAACTAACTTGACGGGATGATTATTTGTCCCCCTGGAAGTTAGGCAACCTGCACATATGTATTCAACGTAACCCCAATTGGGAAGGAAGCCTAACCTGTTCAGCAAGTTTTCCTCGTACCATGTTCAGGATTTTAGGTCCTTACAAAAATGTGCTCACGAGAGTCCACTGTATTTGGGTGTACCTGCAGGTTTAGATCGTTTCCTGAGCAAATGTTTTCAGAGACTGGTGCTATGGTCCTGATAGAAGAACCCTCTTAACTACTGAGCATTTTCAGCAGCCATGTCAATAAATTGTCTTTTTAAGAAATAAGAGCGGCTGAGCATGTTCAGCAGCTCTTATCTCTTAAAAAGAATTTTCATTATTTACAAATGCAAGAGGGCTCAAGAGTCTGAAATCTAATTCCAGTGATAATTGTAAGAGTAGCAAAATAAAAAGAGTTGTCAAAATGTCATTTCTCTCAATAATTAGGTGCTCTTTTAAAACACTATTGATTACTGAGTTGACCTCACGTGAAGGAAAGCACTTATCAAATTTTTTTAGAAAAATAAGTAAGGTATCGGCAGATAATACTATCATTATCGGCCACTGGTATCGAGGTATTGGTTTGCTATAGGAAAAAGTGGTATTGGTACAAGTATAATTTTTATGCTTGAGAGATACAAGTCCAGATACCTAAATAAAATTCCACTGTCCAACCCAGAGAAAAATGCAAAGAGATTTTAATTACAATTAGTGATGAGAATTTCTTAAAAATGTTGTTAAACCTTTTGGTGCCAGTCCTAATCACCTGGCATGAGCAAAAAATACCAGGATTTTTTCAGTGAAAACAATTGTTTATAGTAGAGAATTTATTTCAAACCTAATGTTAATACTCTGGCATTCAAATTCTCTATTTGTTCTCTATAATGGTATAGAAAAAAATGCAATTACATTATTGTTTTTTCACCATTTAAATAAGATGTAATTTTGTTAGTGTGTACACATAAGCAAAACATACCATGAGCTGATTAATCAGCTGGCTGGCACTATAAAGGTTAAAGGGGACTGAAAGGTGTCCACCTTTAATTGCTTCATTAATGATTCTGTTTTAAGCAAAAAAGGGGGGAATAATGGGTGTGTCCATTTAACTGAGGAGCATTATGTTTCAAATGCTTTATGAGAGAGTACCAATTTGTTTCCCAGCCTGATATCAGTCACCCTCTTATTCTTCGACTGGGAAAAGAGCAGAAAAGTTATCAGTTTGAAATTATTTCTACTTTTCCAGCACTAAATCTGTTGTGGCAACATTGCGAAACAATTATATGCTGAGACAAAAGAGCCCATTATAATGTATAGTGGCACAGGTGGGTCAGTATGCAAGAGTCAACTATTGGATGCATATTCTTCTTCCTGATGCCATAGATGGAATTCCATTAAACATGAGGAATGCCACCGAACATCGCCACCCAGCAAGATGGCTCACCCACAACCAGACATTGTGGCTATGTGGGCAAGTGCCCAATTTTACAGTTCCAGAGGAACTTCTGCAAAGAGAGATCAACGGTAAATTTCCCTACTTAAGTTTCACACATGTCTCATGTACATAAGAAGATTCATTGTCAAATATTTCAATCAGGTGGATTAGGTACCAATTGAATCCATTGACTCAAGCCATTTGAACACAGGCATAAGGTCCAAATACAGTCTCAGACAAGGTCAGGAATCTGGTTTCATTCTGAAACCCAATTACAGACTGAGTGACCATGATGATAAACCAGCTAAATTTCAATTTCAATCTTGTCCATGTTTTAATCACATTTAATCACATCACACTAGCCTACATATACTGGGGAGCTAAACTTCCCTTGTACTTAGCCAGACAGCTTCATGAGATACATATAATTACAAACATTATATCATCATAAAAACATTTACATGTGTATCTCACAGTCAAGAAATTGTGCTTTAAAATATATTGTTTGGGTTTGAATGATTTGAAGACCAAACTCTTGCTACTTGGTAACAGTGCAGGATAGTAGGGACTCTTTCATGCTGAGATTCTAATAACGGTTGTTGAGTGGGTATTCAATCAATTGATATAATATAGAGTTTTTATCCAGGTCATAACTCATAACTAGGTCCTTTAATGCTACTATATACTTTCACACCTGTGTCTGTGGCAAAGAAAAAACCTTTCACTGCTTCAATGAGTAGGGCAGGAAATTCGCAAGGACAGCAGTTACGTATCCAAGCTTACCAACATATGCCACGAGAAAAGATCTACAGATGAACAGTACCCTGCACCTCCAGTTATGACTAGTGGCAAGTAGTAAGGTAAAACCATTGGAATCTTAAAAGGGTGAACATTTTTACATTTGTTTATACACTGCTCCAATTTTCCACTCAATTCCTGACCTAAGGTGGAGTGAGTTGTTAACTATGCACATATAAAGTTGAATATGGTTATTCCCCATAGGAATCTAAGGGGTCAGTATAATATGGAATTGGATCACTCATGGAATGAAGAGGGACATATAAAATTGATAATACCTGCAGTAGAGAGTCCTTAGTGTTAAATGGAGTTCCATGTGTAATATAGGGTACCCATCCAGTTATCTGCTTACAAGTTCATTCAGCCTTTGTTGCTGATGAGTCTATTGCTTTGCTGCATGTGCTTCTATATATGTCATTATGACGTTTGACCCTGAAATGGGTAATATAATGTGACTCTGTTAAGAAATTTAAAAAATCTTTTGAAATGAAAAATGAGTTACTGTATCACTGGACTCCAAGTCTACCTAAATGTATCAATATTTCTTACAGAACCATTTTAATTCTAAAATTCCTTCATCTTTGTTTAGATCACTCCACACAATTTCTATGAAAATGAACTATATTTTTTTTAACTTTCATTTTTTTGAACTATAAATTTTTTAAGATCTCTTAAGCTTAAATCTACACTGCACTGATGGGGAATGGATCACTTCAACAACTTCTACAATCAATACTGAATACTTAGCAGAAAACAATACATATTCCGCACTTTGTAAACCTGATCTAAACGTTTGATGCTAAGGGAAATGAACATTAAAATAATACAAATAAATTAACATAGATACTCACTGTTCTCTCAAAACCTTAGGCTTGAAAAAGCCAACAGATGGATAGGTAAGTCTCTGACAAACAATTGGCTAATGCACAGAGAAAACAGTTGATGATGTCATGATGCTTACTTTGTGCCCGTGAAAGGCAAGAAGAAGGCTATTTTCCACTTGGAATACATTATAGAGCCAGTAAGTGCTGAACCTTCACTTACAGCATGCTTGATGGAGGCAATACAAAAATATGCATGCCCATTTTTCTATCACTGAGAAATGTAAAGCAATGCTGACTGTAAAATGAGTCCCTGTTAAAATCATGAGTCAGCAGTTTACATTAATTTATCCGAGGGTTCATAAATATCAGCAAGTGTTCCACCCCACGTTAAGAGGAAATGGCAGGGAACAATGCCTCTGGACTGTTGAGTTGGACGATGCTGCATGAAAAGTCAGAAAGACAGAACTTTTCCACCTCAGGTCTGAGGATTGCTTGCCCTCTTCTTCCCCAAAACCTCCGCCTCCAATATGGTGTCAGGCAGCTTGTAGTTCAATGTCTCCGGGAGGATGAGTGACGAGAATCCAGCAATCAGTGCCATTGTACCAAATACAATGTACGGTAGGCTTGCTCCATACACTGCCTGCAGATGGAGTGGACATTCATGAGCAATGTGCATTGAACCATGGGGATGACTGGTAGAAAATTGAGGCATTAGAGACTGGGGAAATGAAATGAATTGAATTGAGGCGTGTGCACTAACAACATGTGAAATACAGTGAAAATGTGAAATGGGGGATGTAATGAATTCACCTACTATTTGGCAATGATGACAAGAGGAATCAACTGCTCTTGCAATACAAAATTGCCCAATTGAAACACTCACATAACTAGGGATATGGGTTATGATTCTCTGCACATTACACAATCATTATTTTCAGCACAGTCCTGGACAAGTCATAACCAGCAAGCAGCAAACTTTCATGTCTTCAGAGAGGTAAGACATTATAACCTCCTTGAACTCACTCATAGTCATGAAAGCTGACAGCTAACTGGCAGGAAACTAACTCCTTAGTTACACTTACAGGGCAGACAAAGAGAGAGAGGGACAAACTGTGGAAAGTGAGTGCAGCAGACTTGGTAAATTTAAGCAACTATAAAACTTGATTGATGAATTTTAATACCCTGATCATTCATATGTCCACTTTAGCACAAACCTTTTCCATTTCGTGGACTGGGAGACAAATGTCCCCTACCAGTTCTAAGCCAGTTTCATGCATTTCCTACCAGTTCCCTGCCAGTTCAATGGGTTCCCTACCAGTTCCATGCCATTCCCTACCAGTTCCATGCCGTTCCCTACTGGTTCACAGCTGTTCAATTCCATGCCAGGAACATGGTGTTCCAGATCTGACAATTTCAGATCAAACATTTTTGATCAATCAATTGGCAAATTTTGGAGGAACTCGGTAATCATCAGAATTGTTAGTGTTAATTAAAAAAGAAAGTATAGTATCGATAGGCTAATGGTAATAAATAAAATAAAAAATGATAATGAATTACAATAAGAATCAGTTTTATATAAAATTATATTATTTGGGACGAATGACTATTTTTCCGGGACCACAAACCATTGGGTTCTTAACCAAACTCACAACTCCTGGGGGGGTTCCTGCATTCAACCATTTAACGTATTCCTATCTACATTTCTCATAAGCTCACTTTTTTTTATTGATGACGCAACCAAATTGTCCTGTTGGTTTACCTTAGCTACTACTCAAATGCAACCTGAGATAATATTTACTATTTACTAACTTTTTTTTAAGTCCAAGTGGAAAAATATTATTGAAGCTATCATTCAGCTACTTAATATGCACATAGTTACATAACATTACAAAACATGAGAAAATCATCAGCATGATATAAATACTACTAAGATAAACAGCAACAGTGGCTAATCCATGTGCCGTCATTAGCAGAGGTAAGGTAACATGCTATTTCCGAAAATATTTTGTTGATTTAGACAACTATAAAAGCAAGTGACTGGCTAAAACTCTTGAAGTGACTGGGGAAAAAATCTAAGATGAATCAATTCTGGAAATTATATGTTCTGATTGTTATGAGCTGATCATCAAGCAAGATGCAACTCACCAGTAAAGGTGCCTGTGGAGCCAACATGGACCCAATTCTCCCGAATGTCGAGCAAGCTGCAAGTGAAGAACTCCGAAGGCCAGTGGGGAACATTTCCGATGAGTATGTGTACAGAATGTTAAATGAGCCAGTGATAAAAATCTTTCCCAAGAGGAAAGCAGTCATTGGCAGCCAAGACATCCCATCTGTGGATATGTGAGATATGAAGATATGAACGAACTAACTGTGCATCAGAAATAAATTTCATAGAACATTTTTAAATAAAGTTTTGTTCTAAAAAGTGAGTAGATAAATGTTTTGTTAACATTGAATAGAAAGAGTGAGAGAGAGGGAGAATCACCATCATTTGCATTTCTAAGTTTATTCCACATGAAGATACTTGGCTTTAAATAATAATATCAAATTGCATGCATGCAAAACTGTCAGTATCAATGAAAATATCCTATACCTGAAAAAAAGTGTAAAATGATCACTATTTAATTGGTTTTATGTGGCTGATACCCATTATAAACATTTCTTATTACCTCTAGGATTGGAACAATGTCTGTATAAATCAGGGTTAACATTGAAATTATGTATTTTTTTAAACAAACTAAAGTTAAATATATTGTCAATAAAAATTTCTATCATGTATAGTAAATTATCCTATCTTTAGTAATATATTTCCCCATTCTTCCATAGCTCCAAGCTTACAATGCTCTAATTCCTCTCTTTGTGCTGCCCCCCATTAACAGAGGTGTGGGCAGTGAGTGAGATTGTGACATTATGTACTTGGCACTTTATGTTTTTCTTCAGATTGTGTTAACAGAGGACATTTTAAAAAATTCTCAGGCAACATTTATGCCATCCCTTTTTATGCTACTGGTATAATCATAGCCTTTCCTCTAGTGGTGCTGAAGAGTTGTACACTTGGTTTACTACCAGAAAACTCTTTTCGTGGAAAACTTACCATCATTTGGTAGAAATGGCACTGCAAGGCAGAGGATTCCGGTAAAAACAAAGGAGGCCACAAGGGAAAATCTTCTCCCAATATGCTCCATTAATGGCCAAACAATAATATTTCCTGGAGCCTCAACAAATGATGTTACAGCAAAATTCAGGAACTTATCTCCAGAGAGTGTCACGGACCCAAGTGACAGACCATAGTAGATCATTGTACAAGATGTCCTGAAAGGTAAGAGTGGACATTAACACATTTATATCAGCGTGACTTACCAGTGGGTCATAGTGGTATTGGCCCAAAGGGTGTTATGAACTTAACTTTGTACGTAAAATTTATGAGGAATCATTGTTTTGTGAACAAATCTGTCTTGTCCCCCATCATATATGGACATCCTAGTATAATTTTCAATAGTAACTACTTCATCACACAATAAGCAATAGGTACTTCTCCATGCTCATGCTGACCCTATATAATAGAAAATAAATGCATACCTGGATTGAGAATACCAGATAAAAAAAACATATTTAAACAATTTACAGAGCTGTAAATTGTTTAAATATGTTTTTTAGCTAATATTCTCAATCCAGATACGCATTATTTTTATTAAAAACCCATGGGAAATGTAATAGTTGCGACAAAAAAAACATTTAAATGACTGAGCTACCTTTTTTATTGGTAAACTATAATATCCAAATTAGGAGTAGAGGTTTCTGAGTCAGCTGAATACAATGACATCCAGCAGATAAAAAAATTATGATATAGTTTACAGTATCGAATGAGTCACATTTTGCTTGTTTTCATGTTCAAAAAACTCATTTGCTTGAAAAGGTGGTTTTCTTTTCCTATTTCTGAGGTCAGTAGGGCTTGATTTTGGGATTCCCTAATTTTTGGTACCTGATGGTACTCAGCAAAGACCTCCTAAAATCAACCCTACCAAATTACTTCACTTCAAGAAGCACTAATTTTGCATGACAAAACATTCTGTGTTTCCATTATGCCATTATGTAAAATTATTTCAGATCAGCAGCTTTTGTTCAAATTCCACATGCATGGCTATCTTTAAAGTTCTCTTAATAGTCCTAAAACTATCATCATCTCCATCACTTTCTTTTCAGTTGAGATCAATACATTTAAGTTAACATAACAATATTCCATGTCCTTTTTAGGTCTTGAATTACCTAGTCTAAAAAAATTAAAGTACATTTAATTTACCACTTACTTTGAGTAGTAGTACATAATTACTAAGAGTATTTTTTTTTAATCGGGAAGCTGGATAGAAAACTGACAGATATGTACATACTTTCAATTAAAATCAATAATTTATGAAACTTATAATTAAAATGACTTATTATTACTGACCAATTTTCAAGTAAAAGAAAATCATTTGACGAAGACTTAAGATAAAAATGACCATAAGTGATCCCAAAAAATACAGTTTTGGGGCTTCTGGTATTTTTCATGCTTACCAACATATGAAATTTACAATAAGCCGTATGACCAGTATCTTCGAAGTTATCATCTCTTTCATCAACTTCACTTGAAAGGCCTTGGATAGCTCATTATTAGATCCCTGTAGGGGTTCAAAGAAAGAATATTCAATCATTTACAAAATCCAAAAAATGCTAACAAAATTTTATAAGAGTTCATGAAAGTTTGACACAGGAAACTGTACCATAGCAAAATGAAAATATTATTCAGGATTTACATTGATTAGTCAGCAAACCTAGAGCAATGAGGTACCTATAAATAGCATGCAAGACCACCACATGGATAAGTGATGCCTTCTATAAACTCCAGCACTCTAAATCTTACAAAATGATACTTGGAATGAAAAACAACTACCTAATTTGAAATAAAATTTCACTTAATAAATGGAATAGAGACAGGAGAAAATTATTTAAATGTATTTTTAGACATGATTTATTGACTACATCAATTAAATTGTTTTTACTGGGTTTCAAAAATGCTCACATGGTGGTACAATATAAGTACACACTATTTCATTGAATACTTTGTTTTTATTCTCTTCATTCCATAATTCATCCCAATAATCAAACTCATCTTATTCATGGTACCATGAACTTACAATGCATGGTACCATTTTAAATTAAGCAGATATAGAATGAACTCAAAAGTATCCCTATCTGAAGGCAAGAGGAAATAATAATCCACCACATCCTCATAAATACCAAATAATATCTGCTAAATCAGTCAAAATTAATGCTTGGATTCATCAGCACTCGTCAGCAAAAAAAGAAAACATTTCAAAACAGAATGGGCATTGCCTGTTTTTGTCAACTGAGAACAGGCTTGTCAGTAGTCTGTGGTACATAGAACAACATAGTCAGACATTAATGAGGAATGTAGTTTTTGTGAGAAAAATCTGACAGAAATGGGAAACTTAATGAAACAAAGTTTTTGTGGCTAGCCTTGACCTTTCATTTCCTGGGATGTTGGTAAGAAAACTGCAAGACTGCAAAGACCATCTCTGAGAGTTTCACAACAAATTTGTGAGATGCCAAGCAGGTAGTCATTTCTTTAGGGCTGGACGGAAACCTTTATGGTGGGTGCGCCCTCCTGGCTAAGCCGGGTTTAAGCCCTAGCTCGATGACACAATACTGGATAATTAAAAATTAAAAACGTAACTCTTTATGCTTTACATTCAAGATAAAATGACACAAATATTAATGACCCTTGTAGTTAGCTGATTTATTCGATACCAAACGACATACGATTCTGTTAATTTTCAACCTCAGCGATTTCCATTAGTATTTGGCGTTTCTCGAATATTTTCAAAGCCAGTAGAAACTGATGGAAATATTGCCTTTTATCATTCAGTACTGTTGTGGGGAAAAAGTTCCATTTCATTAAAGATCGCAGGCTTTCCCGGCATACGCTGGAAGTGAAGGCTATTCGGGTGCTCCACTGGGTCAAATCCTCGATTGCTGCCGATGTTTTGAGGAACAAGTTGTTCCCTGAATTGAATTCGTTCATTCAGCCCTGAGGATGGGGAATGACTCGTTCCTCACAAATGTCGGCAGAGATGGAGGATTTGACCCGGTGGAGCACCTGAACAGCCTTCACTTCCAGTTCCATTTCATTATTTAAATTCACTTTTATCACTTCCAAAGGTTAGCAGTTTTTGCTAACGTGGAAAGCATTACATCAAAATTAGTTAAATTATTTCATTCTGGCATACTACGCTTTTTAGGACATAAGCCCCATGCATACTATGGTAACTTTGGAACAAAATGCATGCAAAGGTATCCAGCCTTTGTTCTTGGAGAAATGTTAAAATGCCATTTAGTAATTCCTAATTATCCGTCATGTTGGAATATTGCCATGTCACTTCGGCTATCAAGGCATGGGATTGCTTGGGTCAAGCACGGCTCATTGAGTGATTCCAGGAGACTGTACAAGACCTTAAAATTTTTATTGGCATAACCTGCATATCTATGAGTTATCTACATGAGAATTAATGTATGATCTTGTTTACAATAATTATTTAATTTTCTGCTTACAAGCAAGCTATTGACTTAAGAGTTATGATTTATGACAACGACTGGGATTCATCACGATATCTTGCTCGTAATAAGCAAGACAGAGACCCATCCAATGAAATCTTTCGTAGCAAAGTGGAAGAGTTGTTCACCCCCATCTTGCGATTGAGGAACTTGTCCGTCCTTATGTGCTAACAGTCTCTTGCTTTGGAAGCATGGTTGTGGTGACTTGTTCTTTGAGGAAAACCTATCATTCTGGCAGTCAGCTATAAGCACTCAAGAGTATACATCTCTGAATCCATACTCTCCTCAACAGGTGGTAACCCATTTCCCCTGGTTACCTTACTGGGTCCGTCGTCCAGCTAGCTCAATTATATCTTACCTTCCACACACATTCTTACACATAAATCACATACATATATCAATACACTTAAGTCACTGGTAATAAATAGTGGTCAGTTGAGGAAAGATAAAGCAAAAACACTATTTATATCATTCATGCATACCTAGGGACACCGAAAAATGGTAAATAAAAATCATCAAAAGCGGTGTTTAAAAATGACAAATACGGTAAATAAAATCGCTTTAAAAAGGTGAAAGCTGTGTTTAATGTTGGGAAAAAGGAGTCTTAAAGGAAGTTTTTTTTTAATATTATTAATAAAGACTTCATACCAATGTGAACAAACAGTTAATAGTACATACATTTGAGATCCAATACAGAAGTTATGTCTACCCTACGCAACATAAAAAACACAGTAGGCAAAATTAAGTTAAAGGCAAATTAATGAGATAATGGTAATAAAAATATCAGAGTAGTGGACTGCAGGTAATGAAGTTCGATTCTTACGCTGTTTAAAATTATTCTTTCAACCATTGAATAAAAAACTTTATCATCCTTCATTTCCAACCTTTGTGTGTGGATACTGACTTTTTTGTACTTCTATCGCTTCCACTAGATTTACAAATGCGTCACTCAAAAATACACTGTAAAGTTAACGTAATGATTCCACGATTTAATTCTGTAATATAAATTTTTTCCAATCATTTCCTTTCAGCTAATTTAATTATTTTTTTTACTTATAATTTGGCATGAAATTTCTGATAATCTACTTTTTTTAACTGCCTACTAGCATTACCCTAGGAATACAGCACGGCTGTATTCTTAGGTAGTGTTAAGGATCGAACTCCCGACTGGCAGTACACTAGCCCTCATTTTTAACAACTACGCTCTCATAGGTTCACGGGAATATGGAGAATGTAGGCGACCCGCATGACATTCGGGTTAATTTTTTTCTCGCACATCCGGGCCTATGGAGAAAAAGGTCAAGACGAGTATTTTTTATTTTGTTTTCCTCGTTTGTGGCACGGAAAAAATCTTCTAACCTCTCCATCTACCATACGTACATACATTCCATTCGCGGGGCGCATCGATCACGAGGCCGCGAGATGTTAAAATCTCCGATCCGGATCTGAATTTTTACTGTCCCTGGATATGATTTCAGTAGCGAATGAAATGAAAGACCCGTGGATCTTTGGATCCGACCCGACCATTCTTAATTTATGAGTGGTACATTTGTAAATCTAATTTAAACAACAAAGTAAAATTAAGTGAGTATTCAGATGTATTGGTTTGAAATTGAATATGATAACATTTTCAATGCGGTGACTGAAAGAAAAAATTAAACTGCGATTGGGATCGAACTTCGACAGTACATTAGCTCTCGTTGTATGCCTGATCCCGGCGAATGTAGGCTACCCGCATGACATCATACGTATTTTTTTTCCCGCGATACCGGGGTAATGGGGGAAAAAAGTCATATTTCTTTATTTTGCTTCTAGTTGCACGGGAACGTTTTCATCTAATTACGTGACCTTAGTTACACATCCTCTTCTTGTCAATATCTACCGCACCTACATTCCATTCACGGGGCAATTCGATCGCTAAGCCGCGAAAATTTAAAATCTACGATCCGGATCCGATTTTACTCCGTGTCTTTGGATCCGAATCCGGAACCGAGAAAAATGAAAGATCCGATCCGGCCATCACTAAAGAAAATATTTCATGCTACAAAAATTTGGCATTTGCAAAATATCTTAAGTTTCGTTAAAAAAATCGCGTTTCAAAGAAGACACGGTTAATTTCGTGATTAAACCCTAAAGTCGCTTATTTCGTGAATACCGTCGCAAAAAACGTTTCGCGAAAATGTCATGTCCCTATGCATAACAAATAAATTTTAATTCCTTCAAATAAAAGATTGGGCCCAATTTACAAGATTTATAGGTACACTTATACTATTAACCAATAATATAAAAGAATTCCTTGAATGGTATTGTGCAATGGGCTTAATTTCTTTGAATAAAATTTTGAAAAATGTTCCAGTTCCTTTCCACTTATCGTAACTGATGCGACTCCTCCTCCCTCCGTGATACCGGGCCGGAGTGTGGCTTTCCATGTAATATTGTCACCGATGCCTCCTTGGTCCACCCACGTAGTCTTGCCTTGTTAATCTCCTTCCCTCAGCCTCACTTCTTAATCTGCCCGATGTCCTACTCTCGGGCGCCTGTCTTAGCCTTACTCTGCTGATGATTCCTTTCCCAAGGGTTCCCGGGCCTATTCTCCTGATGCGTACGTCTCGTTCGTGTTCACTTCCGACTCTCTCCGCGTCCTCGTCACTCCTCCCTTGTTCGTGTTCACGTAACTACTGACACTCTCGTTACTCATATTCTTGCCAATTATTACCATCGTGCTCATAACCCACTACTTGGCCGAGTGTACTGCCAACCCCCATCGTTTAATCGATAACCCCTATTAACAAATTCAAAGCTCTCGAGCTAGCCGCGAAAATTTTAACGGAGTTACCCGCTGAGCCCGCGATATCTTGCCATCGATAACCCCTATTGTTGGCCGCGCGTACTGCCAACCCATGGTGTGTACCCTGTAGGTTTACAAGGTGTACTTTCAATTACTTGCCAACTGGTAGGACACCTTTACCCACCACTGACCTCTAGCATATGCTCAACCTCATGAATAAGCAGAAACATACTCACTGATTCACTGCAAACAGTTTTTTTCAACTCTTGCGGACAGTGAAAAATGGACATTGTTGCATCTGAAAGAACAACACCATTGCATGCAGCAGCTTTCTGTACTACATTAGCTGCCTCCTCAAGTCGACCACGGGACATCAACCAGCGCACAGACTCAGGAACCAACCTTATGTTTTGAAATAAGGATGAAATGCTGTTTAGAAAAGTATGTTACTTTTATAGCATCCAAATCTTAGTCTAAAATGTAATGCCTACAACATTTAAGAGATGGAGGTAAGGGGGAGTAATTTCTCCTGAACATATTTGATTTTGATGAGTGACAAAGAGGTTCATCTCATACTTGAGACTTTTCTATATTGCAAACAGCATGCCAATCACAGGTATTCTGAGATTGATATCCAATAGATTACTGGAAAATCAATACTCATGACCAGGAGTTCTAAAAATTATTTAAAGTACTTGACAATATGCATCAGTGAGTGCTGATCACTTCTAATTCTATAGTGGCCACTACTTACCAAGCTGAATATGAGCAGAACTAAACATTCTTAAAGCTATAAATCTCCAAAGCACTTGCTTATTCAAATTACATACACATAGATATTAATAGATTCTGCCTGAAAAAACCAAAGGGGAATGCTGGTATTTGTCTATTTTAGTGTTAGCACATAAACACTAAAATTATCAAAAGCAATTTCACTTCAAGCAGACACCACTTTGAAAAAAATGTAATCATCTATTGTCCATTATGTATAATAGAACTAAAATTAATTATTAATAAAATGGCCTATATAAGCTCTATGAAAATAATTTTATCAAGTGTCATATGTAGTGATGGACGGATCCAGGTTTTCTGTCGAATCTGGATCCGGAATTGGATCCTTGCCTTTATCTTGGTTTCGGATCCTTAGTTTCAGATACTCGATTCTGAATTTCATTCCTTTTCTAATTCTAGATTTTGAACATAGGTATATGTAAAAACAGCAACAATAGAATTACCAACAACAAGTAAATTTATTTTAGAAAAAATCAACTTCCTATCATCCTTGTGGATAATATTTTCCTGGATCAAGATTTACAGATTCAATAACTATAACTTACTTCTAATATAAAGATCACTTTTCTTATCACATACTCATCAAATAATACATTTTTGAAAACCATTCAACTATTCTTTAGAGTGCAGTTAAAAGAAACCTAATGAGTTCATTTTTATTAATCCTTTTGCAACAAATGCCATTTTTAAACACTGCAGATTTTTCTACACAAGAGAACAAACGGCATCTTAAAACGTCGCTGGGGCCAGGTAGGCAGAAAAGGTCCAAGTTGTCATTAAATACCCTACCTCGCAGGTCTGAGGACCCTTCCTCGGCTAAGAGGCAGGGATTATCTCGACCCTTCTTTGCTGTGCCAGCCTCACTCTTGGCAGTTGTTCATGGTCACTTGTTTGTTTATACAATGGAACAACCAGAAAAATATGTGCTTAATTCGCATGATATTTAGTACCAGATGTTTATTCCTTATGTTTTTCTGAGTCTTTAGAAATTTTAAATGGAACTCTAATGTTATTATTAACAGAGTTCCAGGTTCTAGAAATCCAGTCCAGAAAGTCCAGGAGGTTCAAGAAATAATTGCTCTGTGGAAACATCTATCTTGCACTACCATTGCAACTATATTTCCTTACAGATGATTCCTGATGAAGGTATAGCACCAAAAAAGTGTTTTGAAAGAAAATGCGGGTATGGTTGGATTATATGCAGAATCATCTCCTAAACAAATGCGAAACAAAACAAATAATTCATCAATGTAACCATTGATATGATATCTATTATGCTAGATACCTTAATATTAACAGTAGAGTTTCATTTAAAAGCTCCAAATGGTATTTATAACAACAGGAATTCATTTCTGTATTAACTTGTACTAGTCTTACTATTATTTATCTAAGGAAAATCACTGAATTTAAAATATTTGACTGCAAATACAGGCCGTGGTGGGTTCTTATTTGCAAAAGGGTGAAGATAATCTCTGCTCACTGGCCGAGGAAAGAGTCGAGAACCCCACTGGGTCCGGTCCCAAAGCGGGGAAAGATATACCTGCTTGAAACGTTGCTTCAAGAGAGCTTCGTACAGGGAGCGGAAAAAAATTTTAGAGGAACCCATGGAAAGGAAAGCTTTTTGCTGCGTAGGACTCCAGCGCAAAAGGGTTGATAAATTATTTTCCAATTATTAATCAAATCCTTGAACGCTTTCAAATTCTTTTTTAGAAACACAAAAAAAATTTAATATGGCCAAGAGACCACATTTATGGAATATCTGGGGATTCATTTTCAGACGAAAAAATTATTATAGATTATTGCTAAACTAGTAATTTTTCAATGTCTTATTGACAATAACCTTTAAAATGAAATTTGAGAATTTTATACTCCTAAGGAGAGGTTATGTAACTCTGATCTTGAAATGAGGTTAGCCTTTTTTCATGCTACTAGAAGCAAAATTTAAAAAATGTCTCAGATTTTTTCTCCATTGGCCCGGTATCGCGAAAAAAAAAATACGTAGGGTGTCGCGCGGGTAGCCTACATTCGCGGGGATCAGGCGGCCGACGAGAGCTAGCTAGCGTACTAGTGTACTGCGCGAAGTCATTTTCTCCATTGGGGTTTGCAAGAAAAAAATTAGAATGACATGTGGGGAGCCTGCATTCTGCAAACTCAGATAAGCTGACAATAGCAGAGTGGGGTAGTGGACTGCAGGTAATGAAGTTCGATTCTTATAGCTGTTTAAAATTTTTCGTTCAGCCATTGAATCAAAAAATTTATCATCCTTCATTTCCAACATTTGTGTGTGGATACTGACTTTTTTGTATTTCTATCGCTTACACTAGATTTACAAATGTGTCACTTAAAAATACGTTGTAAAGTAAACGCAATGATTCCACGATTTAATTCTGTAATAAAAAATTTTTTCAATCATTTCACTAACGCCAAATTTCATTATTTTTTTGACTTATAAATTGACATGAAATTTCTGAAAATGTAGTTTTATTTAACTGCCTACTTGCATTACCCTATGAATGCAGCATAGCTTTATTCCTAGGTAGTGTTAAGGATCAAACTCAGGACCGGCAGTACACTAGCCCTCATTTTTAACAACTACGCTCTTATATGTTCCCGTGAAGTTGGCAAATGTAGGCGACCCGCGTGACATTCGGCTTTATTTTTCTCTCGTACATCCGGGCCTGTGAAGAAAAAAGTCAAGACGAGTATATTTTATTTTGTTTTAGTGGCACGGAAAAAATCTTCTTCTCATTTCTTAACCCGAGTAATAAAACCTCTCCTTGTCAGTATCTACCATACCTACATTCCATTCGCGGGGCGCGTCGATCACGAAGCCGCGAAATGTTAAAATCTCCGATCCGGATCTGAATTTATATTGTCTTCGGATATGATTTCAGTAGCGAATGAAATGAAAGACCCGTGGATCTTTGGATCCGACCCGACCATCCATAATTTATGAGTGGTACATTTTAAAATCTAATTTAAACAACCAAGGTATAATAAAGTGAGAATTCCAATATAATGGTTTGAAATTGAAGATGATAACATTTTCGATGCAATGACTGAAAGAAAAAATGAAAACTGCGATAGGGATCGAACTTCGCGCAGTACACTAGTACGCTAGCTAGCTCTCGTCGGCCGCCTGATCCCCGCGAATGTAGGCTACCCGCGCGACACCCTACGTATATTTTTTTTCGCGATACCGGGGTAATGGGGAAAAAAGTCATATTTCTTTATTTTGCTTCTAGTTGCACGGCAACATTTTCATCTAATTTCGTGACCTGAGTTACACATCCTCTTCTTGTCAATATCTACCGCAACTACATTCCATACACGCGGCTTCGATCGCTAAGCCGCGAAAATTTAAAATCTACGATCCGGATCCGATTTATTCCGTGTCTTTGGATCCGAATACGGAACCGCGTAAAATGAAAGATCCGCGGATCTTGGATCCGACGGTTCCGATCCGGCCATTACTAGTCATATGTATTCACTGTAAACTTTTCCCTTAATGGTCATATTGACTGTTAAGGGATGCCACTGACAGATGAGGTAATGCTCACCATTTAGGATGGGTACATAGAGCATAGTTGATAGGATTATTATTACGGGTGGAAACACCTTGTTTGCACTAGCTAGTAACAAAATGTGCCAAGGGAGTTCACTACTCAACGTCTCACCTCATGAAATGACTCAACTTGAAGAGTTCTTCGCTCAGCTCTCAACTGAGGACCGGTATACTAATGAAAAATCTCGGTCCCTGCAGGGATCCAAACCAAGGCTGTTGTGATAGGAGAACAGTACTCCATCCACAACATCAACCAGATCTACTCCCTTCCCTTCATTTTAATTTCTCTTTCCCATTGAGACAGATGATCTACCAGGTAGAGAGAGGTCAGCATAAACCACCATGTCAATTAGCATGACTGATTCTTTATTAAATTTACAACTGAGAATTTCAGGTCATAAATGTCATACAGAATGCCACATCCTTGTTCTAAAGCATGAAGGATGGCTTGGTTGTCACAATACATATATGTTAGGTATAATAAATTACAGCTCATATTATATTTGTATATGTAATTGGTTAATTGTTCTTAATAATGATGTTAAAATTTGTAAATTACATAGAGACCTCTCTTAGCAATAAATTTGGTATAAAGACTACTTGCAAGAAGTCAAATGTTAAACCACATATTCAGGTTGAGTACGTGGGTCAGGCATGTAGTCAGGGGGGGAGGAGGGGGGGCCTTCTGGGGCTTCAGCCCCCCAAAATATTGTCCCTATGATTTTGTTGTTCTGATTTAAACTGGGCATGATAATCCAGATTACACTGCGTATAATTCAAAAATTTAAGTGTCTTGAAACATGATTACTAGTTTGATGCATGTGTGTGTTTAATAGGTAATTCTTTTCAATCTGATATGTATGTATGCATTGAACTGTTCTGAGGCCAGTCAAATTAACTACCTCATAACAATGTAAGCAGTGAATATTACCAGTGAGAAGAGATAGAAATGGTCACTGTGAAAGTAAATAGCAAGCACTGAAAATTAAGGGGAGAGATTTTTAACACGTTGGCACCGAACGGGAAAGGCTGATTTGTTTCAAGTTATGCTGAACTAGACTTAGCCCCCCCCCCCCCCCCCCCCCCCCCCTGTATATGTTTCTACAGATGAACCAAAGTTATTGGTCACACCTGGCTTAATTGATGAATTTCATTATGTCATTGGTGCTCTATGGATCAGGATGGAACACTGGGAAAGTATATTAGAAAATAATAGAAGCCTTCAAACATGTTGCTGGAGGAGAATGCTGAAGATCAAATGGAAAGATAATGTAAGAAACAAGGAGGTATACAGATGAGCAGAAAAAGCTGAGACTCTCTGGAGAACCATCAACCAAAGAAAAATTGGTTGGCTTGGGACACAAACAATAGGTCAGATACAATGGAGGAAAAGATAACAGAAAAAATGCCAAGAGGAAGACCAAGAGATAAATACTTAGGATAAGTCAAGAAGGATTTGGGGAAGAAGAACTACAAGGGCACAAAGGAATTGGCATGGGATAGGAGGATTGGAGGACTGTAGTAAACAATTTCTAGGATTGAAACATTAATGATAATAATTGAAGTGATTCCTTGACTTTGTGTGAAAGATATCAGCAGCAGACTAGTATATGGTAAAGGAGTCCCATGTGTTCAACTTTCCCTTATTTCTTGTAAATGATGTATTACAAAGGAATAAGAGGTTGCTGTGGATGGAAGGAGTGCTTAAAGGGTGTCATTACTTTCCTCTGTAAAGTGTGATTTTAGATTCTTATTCCAATGCCATCCAATTACATGCACCTGGCATGTGTTGCAGCTAGAATATTATGGAAATGTGGCCTTTTATCAATGAGAAATCTATCTAGCTAGAGCCTAAGCTGCCTTAATGGCAGCAACCCATGGGTTTCCCAACTGTAGCAAATTTGTTAACCTTATCATACATATGGACAACCAAGTCATATTTCAATTGTAGTAAATATGTACTAACTTCTCTCAATCCAGCTGATGTCCATCTCTGACTTTCCTACCTCTCAATGCCTTCTCGGCCAGTAATAATAATAATGTTTATTTGCCATAATGGATCAGATACAGCAAAAACTATAACTGATATATGGCATGCCAAAAAGATATATATGAACACAGAATAAAATTATGTTACAATAAATCAAGTATTCACTTCATGAATTACCAATTAAATACTATACAGATTCACCAAAAAAAGTTTTATATAGATGTAATAAATATTAATAAAATTAAACCCATTTGGATGTTATACAGATTCATCCCTCAAGTACTCAGACACTGAGTAATACAATTTTTTTAAGAGAAACTCATTATGTTTTGCCTTTAGGTAGCTGGTACTTTTTAATTTCTTAAATTCCATGGGCAAGTAATTCCTTTCTAGTCGATGGGGTATTTTGGGAGGATGAAGCCTGAGATGGATAGTGGATCAAAAGATAGGATGTGCCACACATACTGATGTGTGTGTTGTCCTGACTCTATTGAACAGTTCTTCTGAAAAATTCCAAGGCACACATACATAATGGATAGAGGCAAGAATTTGTGGTAAATAAAACTCTCAAATTTCGTCATTAAAAATTACCCATTTCGGGATAAAAAATGGGAAATGGCCCTAAATTTCGGTGTATAAAAAATAATGATTCATCCGAGATTTCTCAAATGCCATTTGGTGATACCTTGCATTACTATATTGATGACTGTTCTGGAGAGAAGTTATTTTCATTTTAATGTATTTGAGTGAGTTTAATCAAGTTTGGTTAATAATCTTGTTAAAATAGAGGCATAGTGTTGGAATACAATTTCAACACAGAATTGCACGTAATCATGTGTAACCATGGAGTCAGTTACAATAATGAGATAAATAGTTAGACCGCTTGTCTGCTATAAGAAGACATTAAAGTAGAATTTCACATTTTCATAAAAGGATGTAAAAAAACAATAAAAAGAAACAAAATATCAGTACAAACAATTATTTATTTCGAAAAGGATAAGGGGCATGAAAAAAATTAATAACTTTCACCAAAGAAAAACTTCTCAAACAAGAAAACTTCTTATCAGTTAGATTCTTATGCATGTACAGCGACAACAGTTAGTCTCCAAATGTCAAAGAGAGCATCAGTTCAACATTTTCTGGTGTCAAAGTTGTTCTACGATCACTTAGTATATTTGTATAAGCTGAAAATCCACGTTCACTGTCCACATTAGACACTGGTACCGACAGTGATTTAACACTCGCATCAACAAACTCAGCATGGTCTTGTTTTAAGTTAAGTAATTCTGCCATGAGGTCAAATCCAGATCCATTAGAGAGTGCCTTTGTGTACGCACTTTTAACAGCAGCATGACCCTCGAGAACCACTTGTGAAGATAGAGCTGCCATTAGTGGTAGATGCTTTGAGGCCCTGATAATATCATTATTCATAGTGGATCTCATGAACCTTTCATCAAAAAGTTGGCCAATAGAATGCAGAAATCCCTTGGCTGTATCTCCATGCTGTAACTGTGAAAGCTTGATTTTTGCCTTCGTTGCTGCATTAGTTAATGTTGCCGTCAATACAGGTGCAAGTTTTTTTGGAAGATTTTTTATGAGAGCAGATGTGTCATTCCCAAAACTACCATCACTTACAATTTTTAGGTTATTTCCTATATCTATTAATTTGCTTTGTAGTCTGTATGGATAAGGATATGCACCCTCAAGGCATTCTAGCAACTTCACAATTGGTTTACGATGTTCAACAACAAATGCTGCTTGGCACTGTATAATAGCAACCTCTTCTTCAGTCAGGCTACTTAACCTATGTACAGCACTTCCACCCTCCCCCATCAATGAGAAAAATTCTCGGATATCAGAAAGATACTCATTAACATAAATGGCAGCCTTGTGCCAAGAATTCCAGCGAGTAGCTACAGGAGATGGAAAAAGCTTAGCTTTCTTTTCACCCTCTGAATACTTCTCCTGCAAGAAAGCAAGGTATGCATGTTTTCTTTTTCTTGTATTCAGAAATGCACTTTTCACCTGCAGTATACACTCATTTAACTCTTTTAAATTAATCTGAAAAATAGTGCTCACTAAATTAAGTTTGTGTGCCCAGCATTGTATGTGCACCAGGGACTCACCAAACAGGACTTTCAGGCTGTCAACACACTTTTTCATATATGCAGCAGAATCAGTAACAATACAAGAAACATTTGTTAAAGAAATTTCCAACTTGTTAACAACATCCATAATTGCCCGACCACATTCAGTAGCATTGGCATTTGATAAAATCTTTGCCCCCCCGACATACAATTTGGAACTGTCACTACATTCTAGGATTTTAATTAAAACTAGAAAAACACACTGCCCTTTTCTATCTGTCGTCTCATCACAGAGAATTGAAATTTGTTGGTCTTTTACATTTTGTCTCAAAAACGCCTCCTCTTCTTCTTGGACTTGAGGGATGTAAGTCTTCCGCATCATATCAGCTGAAGGCAAATCTCCAGCACCTGAAAATATACGAAATATTAACTGCAACACAAAATTTCCATGTTATCAGGCCCAGCCCAGTAATATCTTTTGAGTAGATAAACACTATATTGTCAGAGTAGAAGATAGGATACATAATTTATCGTACGTCAGTAAAGAAGATAAAGCAAGCCATATCCAAAGGTTATAGGGCAAAAGATCAGTATTACCAGCTAAAAATATAGAGATAAATTAAAGAGATGCTCACCTGGGATATATTCACTCATCCATGATCGCAGACTGAGGTTATCTAGTTTTTCTATTGGAATATTGGCTTCCAAAAATGCTTTACAGGTGGCCATGACGAATTGATTTTTTTCTACCCTTGCCATTTTAGAACTTTGGTAGGTTTCTTGGAGTGAAGCTTGCCGTTTCACTGATTGACCCTTCTCCTTTGATTCTTCTTTGAATTTCTTATGTCCTGCACCCTCACAGTGTTTAGCGCAAGTATCTTTACGTGTCCATTCAATTCGGCAATTGCAGTATTTGCACATTAATATTTTCTTCTGCTTATCAAAAACATAGAAACCTTCACTACGAAACTGATTTTCACGGTCAAACACAGTTACTGCTTTCGGCATTTTCCATAGGTCAATTTACGTATCATACGTATCACTTCTGCTATCGATCGCTGAATAGCAATTAAATTAAGTCTCACGTAACTCTCAACTAATATTGCATGTGGACAAACTGCAATAATCTCTAGAAAGCAAAAGTCTCAAGCCGAGTTCACATGGGAGCGGAATAGACGGAACAGGCAGAAAGCGGAAAAGTATCTAGCCAATCACAATCCGTTCCGTCTATTCCACTCCCATGTGAACCCGGCTTCCACGGGGAATACAATGTAATGTACTGACTACATTGTAATGGATTCAGGGGGCTTCGGACCTTATCCTATCCCCATCCCTTCCATTCCTATCCTTATACCTTTCCTCCCGGTCTGAAGCGCCTATTAGTGCGGAAACAGACTTGAAAACACCCATGAATACATTGTAATCACTAATGTAACATTCGTGCCGGCTTCATGGATTACGTTGGAAATCGCGCTGCGAAAACGAGAAAAACAAAACAAACGAATATCGCTTGGCGACTATATGAAATTTAGGTGCTCGGACGAATAAAGATGAGATTACAAGAGGGATTATGATAAGAATAACTCCTTTGATGGTTTGATTCACAATTAAAGGTCAAAGAACCCTAAGATATATAAAATGGATTGTGCGGAAACGCGTACGTGTAAAACGTGTCTGATGATTAATATTGTACGGGCATTTGAATGAATTCAAATGGAAGGTTTCTGTCAGCGGTTAAAATGATTGATTTTAATAGTCGGAAGCAGTAATATTTCGTGGAGAAATGAGAAAAATTCCATTCAGCGTAGTTTCGCAGTCTCGTAAGGGTTCACTCTAAGTACAAAGTGCGGAGGTTTGTCGAAAATAATGTGGTTCGATACAAAGATGTTTCCCTCTGTTACATGCTTGAATTTTGGCCGGCGATGAGGATTTTACGATGAAAAGATGTTCCGTAGGTAGAGGTTTCACTATATATTCAACATTTTCGCAAAATATCCCGTAGACATTCTAAAAAATCGCATTATTTTCGCTCAGGAGAATATATTTCGCATTATCCCAAATAATCTTGATATTTCGCGTCATTTCGCGAAAAAATCGTTTTGCGAAAAATTCGTGGCTCTAATAATGGATAAATGTATGTATGTAGGTTCCATGAAATTTTTGAAAAAATGTTTGTTTCCAAATATCAAAGATGAAATACCCAGGCACAAGATGTTTTGAATCACAAATTGAAGCAATAAAATGGAAACATTATTCAAAAGTTCCGAGGGTATATTAAGAATTATAATTTTTTTATAATTTCAAACATTTAGAATCTTTTATTCTTCACGATTTCCATTTCCAATCAAACTCCCAAATTTTTATTGCATTATTTCTCATCAAAAAATCCACTTTTCATTTATCATGCAAATTCATTAGCATTTGATGGGACCACTTGAAAATGCTACATTTTCATAACCTTTAAGGTAAATATGAACTGCTAGACCTCATTAGTACATATACATTTTTAGGGCACGGCTATTTTAAAAAAAGAAGCAGAAAAGTATTTTAATAAGTTCAAATATCACATAAACACCACTTAGGAGGAGTCAAGAATAAAGAAATTACTTACCACAAATAAACTATGAAGATAAAACTAGGAGCATAAATAGCCAGAACCATATGCCTCCAGTATGGCAAGGCCCATGCCATCAAGGCCAAAAATCCAGTACCAAAGGCATACACCACATTTATGATAACACCACCACAAGTTCGACGCGTGGGGCCCACCAGTTCCAGAGCTGAAAGTGTAGAAGATAATTTAGGTATATCAAGAATACATTGCCATGAAATAAAATGCACCTCACTGCATTTTGCCATCCGCTTGAATTTGTGTTAAATTTATTCCATGAAAGAAGGTAACATTTTATACAAGATAATATTTATCCTTAAGTAAGTGTAGTTACAACATCAGGGTGTCCACAAAAGTCAAAATATAAAATTCAAGCATAATTCAAGGTTTTCAAGGCTAAATTTATAAAAATTTCCAGGCTAATATATCGCGGTTCTTGTACGAGTCAGAAGTGATGTTTTTCAGGTTCTATGTAGAATATGGATTTTTTGTAGTTAAACCCATAACATAATATAGATAAAGTAATTAAATAAGAAATAATTGATAAATTAAAGTAATTAAATATGTAGTTTTATTGGTAGTAAGAGACTCTCTTTGTTGGTTGGGAAAGATAAACTACTTTTTGATTGAACACCCTCTTTCTAAATTAGCATTTCCATGAGAAATTACAAATTCTTCTACAAGAGGAACTTAAAGAACCCACTGGCTGAAGTCTTCAGCATTCAACCACTGTTCTTGGAATGATGATTTTCAACGTTAATATTTTTTTCCATGCTTTTCTATTACAAGTCTCAAAGCCTAAATTTTTTGTTCACTCAGAATCAGTATGTAACATTTTTGTACCGGTAGACTATATAGAAAAAAGTAACAGTCTTTAGTATCCTACACCATCATTTTCTAACAAAAATTAATGTAATAAAAATCCTAATTCAAGTAAGCACATCCTGAATATATCTAACAAACATCAGCAATTAGATTTCTCAAACAATTATAGAAAAGTTTGTAAAAAATATATCGCAAAGCCTACCAGAAAGCCAACTTACATTGTACTTACAGTAAAGTATCCGATCACATCAAATGTGCAGTTAAAGAAACATTATAAGTTCATTTTCATTAATAAAGGAATTATTTTCCAATTATTAATAAAATCCTTGAATGCTTTCAAATTCTTTTTTAGAAACAAAAAAAAAATGTAATGCGGCCAAGAGATCCCATTTATGGAATATCCGGGGATTCTATTTTTAAGACGAAAAAACTATTATAGAATATTTCAAGCTGCTAAACTAGTAATTTTGCAATGTCTTATAAACAATAACCTTTGAAATGAAATTTGAGAATTTTCTACTCCTAAGAAGAGGTTGTGTAACTCTGATCTTGAAATGAAATTAGCCTTTCTTTATACTACTATAAACAAAATTTAAAAAAAGTCTCGGATTTTTTCCCCATTGGCCCGGGTTTGCAAGAAAAAAGTAGAATGACATGTGGGGAGAATGTATTCTCCTAAATCAGGTAAGCCGACAATAGCAGAGTGGGGTAGTGGACTGCAGGTAATGAAGGCGATTCTTATCGCTGTTTAAAATTTTTCTTTCAGCCATTGTATCAAAAAGTTTATCATCCTTCATTTCCAACCTTTTTGTGAGGATACTGACTTTTTTGTACTTCTATCGTTTAAAATAGATTTACAAATGTGTCACTCAAAAATACATCGTAACTTTAACATAATGATTACACGATTTAATTCTGCAATAAAAAAATTTTCCAATCCTTTTACTAACGCCAAATTTTATTATTTTTTTAATTATAAATTCACATAAAATTTCTGATAATCTACTTTTTTTAACTGCCTACTTGCATTACCCTAGGAATACAGCATAGCCTGTATTCCTAGGCAGTGTTAAGGATCGAACTCGCGACCTGCAGTACACTAGTCCTCATTATTAACAACTACGCTATCATAGGTTCACGGGAATCTGGCGAATGTAGGCGACCCGCGTGACATTCGGGCTTTTTTTTTCCTCGCGCATCCGGGCCTATGGAGAAAAAAGTCACGACGAGTATTTTTTTATTTTGTTTTTGTTGCACGGAAAAAATCTTCTCATTTCGTGACCAAGTTACACAACCTCTCCTTGTCAGTATCTACCATATGTATTGAAATTGAAGATGATAACATTTTCGATGCAATGACTGAAAGAAAAATTAAACTGCGATACGGATCGAACTTCGCACAGTAAACTAGCTCTCGTTGTCCGCCTGATCCCGGCGAATGTAGGCTACCCGCGTGACATCCCACGTAATTTTTCCCGCGATACCGGGGTAACGGGGAAAAGTCATATTTCTTTATTTTGCTTCTAGATGCACGGGAACATTTTCATCTAATTTCGTGACCTGAGTTACACATCCTCTTCTTGTCAACATCTACCGCACCTACATTCCATTCACGGGGCACTTCGATCGCTAAGCCGCGAAAATTTAAAATCTACGATCCGGATCCGATTTTATACCATGTCTTTGGATCCGAATCCGGAATCGGGTAAAATGAAAGATCCGTGGTGGATCTTTGGTTCCGACGGATCCGATCCGGCCATCACTACACGTTAGGTGTGTGTTTGCGTATCATGGGCTTAGTCCGATGTGCAATGAATGAGAACAAAGGGCACTTGACGTGACGCTGAAGGCATCCGTTCGACAGTCGAACATCTCCGATCCACACAGCGCTGACGATACATTGAGCCTAACTACTTTACCGTCGTTTATTTATTCATTCATACCAACGGCAAATCCATATCTTAAAGTCATCGTTATTTATCCTATTTATAAAATAAGGAGTTTTTGTCTTGAATTAAGAATTTTTAAAATTCCCGACTCAGACCAGAAAATCACGAATAATACACGAACAATTCCCTGCATTGAAAATTCACGAATAATTCCCGATTTTCCAGGTTTTCCCGGTCAGTGGACACCCTGAACATTATACTTGCAACCAAAGATTATCAATTCAGTCATCAAAATGCTTTCCTATGGTTATCAGTCAGCCATGGGACACCTCCATGCACACACAAATATGACAAACACTTGTTCAGCTGAGCTACATTTTATCACTCCTTTTACACACTGAAACTGCTTATATTATAATGTTCCTCATGAGGTTAGACTTGGAAGCTCATATTTCCATTTTGCACTATGTAAATAGCTTTATATGTCAATGGGAAGCTGGTTTAACTGAAGAGAAAACAGATACTGAGGATTAATGCGTGTCATGAAAAACGGTCACATGCCAAAATATTTCACCTATTTAAAGTTATCGCAGGTTCAGGAAGCCATTCCACCAGCTGACTGAAATAACAGTAGATGTAGGGCTGATTTGGAGAAGATAATTTAGGTATACCTATCAAGTAGGAGGGGTCCATAGAAAATCAATGGTTCACCAAACGAGCATGAGTAAATCTAGTTTGTGAAGTGCTGGCTTTCCAGAAAGTGATATACAAGATACTGTTGGAAGAAAGAATGAAAAGTGAGAGCAGTGGTGAAAACAAAAAGTGGTTGAAATTGTTGCCACTTTAGTTCTAACATACCTGAGAAAATTGTATCATGATCCTAGGGAAGAAACTGAGTACATGACATACTGCTGTCCTTCTATTCCCCTATGCTACAAGATCAAAAGTCCTCCCATCCAATTCCTTCACTCCTCCCCCCCTCATCAATCTCATTCACGCCTCTTCTTCCTCCCCCTACCCCCCTTCTTCCTATGCTCTTAAGGCTCCACTCCTACGTTTCTTCAGACCTTCACCAAGGGTACCGATGGAGATTTATTTTCCACTATCGCTTCCACATGCTCCACCAGTGGGAGGGGAGCCACGGCACTACATCACCCTTTGCAAAGAAAGGCATCACTGTTTCGTCCCCCCCTCCCTCTCTCCGGGCCTAACTTTTCCGACCTTCTCCTCGGGGCACCCAATGGACAAGGCGCTACTCGGCATTCCACCACCAGGGATGGGGAACTCCACTAGGACATTGCTCCTTCCACCAAGGGGGCAAACGGAGGCTTCCATCATCCGCATACTGCTGCTCTACCAGTCCCTACCCTCCGATGCTCTCAATTGCCATCCAAATACTGCCACTTACCTGTAAGCTGTGCACTAACACCCATTTACATCCTATTGTGTCATTTTCTTTTGATCAACCTACACTTTATTTTTGTCAGGAATACTGCAAGTGATGCTGAAGCTGTTGTCGCTGCTCAAGGAATTCCTCAGCATAACAGACACTATATTTTACAATTGACAGTGATCATGATTAAGCTAAAGAGTTTGTACAATTATTTTACCAAATTTTTAAAGTGCATTATTTGCATAACAGCAAGTAAATATTTTTGTATGAGATCCGATGGCATTCCTCAGGCTCCACATAATCATAATAATTACTCAATTTGATTCTTTTGGTTTCAGCCAAAATCATCTATCAAAATAAAAAGGAAGAAAAATTCCTTGCTTACCCAGAACAAACAGTGTTGGAAATAGGCAACCACCAATTAGTGTCTCCAAGAATTCAAAGGATAGAAAGGCAACATAGTTTGGAGCCAAGGCCTTTGAAACTCCACAGATGCTTTGTCCAATAATTGAACCTACCATCACAGTACGGCGTCCAAATCTGTCAAGTAGAGGATGATAGAATTAGGGTACAAAGGAATTAATAATCTATTTTTTTTCTTTAGTAATACAGGTGGAATTCTAGTTCTAACTAGAGCAGCAGTAAGTGAACCTTGCTCCATTATACTGCGGCATTAGGGGCAAATTTTAATGACAATTCCATCACTAATGCATTACTCATGAACATGAGGTTTACCTATTTATTGTACAATGTGTACTAAGTTTCCAAGCAGTCAATGTGGTCAATTTTGCAATAGGTTGGGTTCTGCCACATCAGTTTTGGTGTGTTGACAACAGTTTCACCACATGGAATTCTGATTTTAAAATCAAAAATTCACACTTGTTTTGAACTTAAAACATTAATTGAACTTCACAAAATATATAAGTGTTTCATTAGAATTCACAAAAAGTCAAAATAACTGGTTGTGCACTTAGTACCACTAATTTTACGAATTCATACTGATAGCCTCACCAAACAAAGCCACTGAGGTAACATGAGTAAGTAACTTTTTCCGTATCAGCTATTTTTTGTGGATGGCCACAAGAGCTTAAAATATTTTAACCCCTCCAGCGTGTGCAACGTAGCAGTTGCATCCACTAAATTCCATGCCTCCAGTGTGACTTTAATTGGAGCTATTTAAATCGCTCAGGGTGCTTTTTTTCTGGGCAATGTCGACCATTTGTGCAGACATTAGCCTAATTATTTTTAACTCAATAGTTGCTCTTCAAAAAAATTTAAAAAAATTACAGTCAATGAAAAAATATTTTCTCTTTATTATTATAAATGGATACATACTTAAATTTTTCTGGGTCATTTATTTTTTCTTGCACTCCATATCCAGCATTTAGCAGTGGACCTGAGTCTGGTATTTCTCGAAACAGGGGTCTTAGCAGAGTGACGGGGCCCCTGGTCAGTTTTTACACCTACACATATCTTGTATCTTTCCTCTTTCCGTTTTTTGTGCACACCACACACTTTCTTCTTCCAACCTTCAATGATTCTGTTTTTGAGTTTTCTTCAATAAAATGCTGGCCTGTCAAGCATATACATTCCGTATCTATATCTGAGGGCCACCCTTTGCGTTTCTCGATGTTCGGTCCATGATACTTGATTATGATTTTATTGACTAAGTCTACTCGGAACGAGAGATGATCTTTTTTTTTGTTACCAGCCTTGCAGTATAGAATGTAAGAATTTAAGACAGCTATATTTATGAAATGCTTAAATAATTTCCTGTACCCATACTTTTGTCTTTTTCCTTTCTAGCAAGAATGATTCTAAAAGTTGGTCTTTTAAGTCTACGCCTCCCATATATTTATTGTAATCTATTGCACACTCAGGTTTGTTCACACATTCTAACCCACCCTTCCGACTAACGAGATGCATTTGGTCTGAATGTTTAGTTGTTAGCATTGTCACATCATGCTTATTCTTCCACTTCAATGCAACTAATTTCCCACACTTTGCGCTAACCACATCTCCTTTCTTGATCTTCCTTTTAAAATTTGCTGTTAAACCTTTGCGTATGATTTTCACTGTTTCTATAGCATCTGTTGTTCTCTGAAATAATCTCAAAAAAAGATCAGGACTACTGTAGTAATTTTCCATATAAATACATCTGCCCGAGCCTAAAAGTTTCTCGCATAAACTTAGAACAACTTTTGTTGAAAAAAGGTCTTGTCATTTATAATTTCACACCCTAACTTGGTCCCTGAGCCACTGTAAATAATAAAATTCCATAAATACCCTACAGAGTCACAAAGTTCGAACATTTTAATCCCAAACCGAGAAGCGTTCATAGGAATATATTGTTTACAAGAAAGTCTACCTTTCCACAGTAGCAAAGATTCGTCAACACTGACTTCCTTTCTCAGCACATACACTTTTTGGAATTTATTTTTTAAATATTCACTAATTGGTAGAATTTTATAGTTTTGGATCCCTTTTTACCAATTCCTCATTGGTGTTATCCACAAAATAGAGAAATTTAGTCAGTAATGAAAACCTTTCCTTGCTCATTACATTAGGAAAAAATGGAGTTTCTAATATATGGGTGATTCCATGTGAGATCAATCACAGTTTTGACCTCACCAATTCTGATTTTGTTGAAACTTGGTGTGATGGACACATATTACAAGGTAAGTAAATCTGCCAATTTTCAAATTTTTATTTTGAAAATTGTTCGAGATACAGATGTCATAAAAATTTAAATTTTCATAAAAAATGGCTAACTCACGTACAAACAAAGTGCTCTAACTTTTTTCTAATTGCAGTAGAATAAATGTTTGAACATAATTAGAAAGCTAAAAAATAGAGCTTTCTACTGGTACTCAATATGAGCTTCTTATGACATATTTTAGGTTCGAGGTCATTCACTGTGACCTTTGACCTTTAATATCTCAAAACACGCCATCTCAGAAAATTATAAAAAAAATATATTTTATTGTCACAACATTTTTCTACATATGTACCAAATATTAGGCTGGTACCGCAATGGCAACGCAGTCCAGAATTAAAGGGGTTGTCATGCTGCACACTCCTATGAAAAGCTTCAGATCAGGTCTGATATGAAATCTAGATCAGGAAATCAGCCAATTTAAAACCTGAGGATCAGGTCTTATCTTTCGGTTCCTAAAATAAAAACAAAGTTCAATATCCATTCAACACAGTGTACGAAATTGAAAAGGAACCTTAAAAATGCCACAGATGCGCATATAATCGGCGCGAAAGGCACCCCAGTAAGACTTGAAGGTGACTAATTTCATGACCTTTTCGAAGGTGACCCTTTAGTGCTACCTATTATGAGGTTAAATGGCATCGAAAAGTAGGGAGAAATGCTAAATATTAACATTCATTGTAAATACGTGAATTAGGATGTATATATTTACCACCAGTGCAGGTCATAAGACAAAACTCGAATCAAAAAGATACACTCTTCCGGAAATTGATCCAAAAACCTTACCAACTTTTACTTTGTACAGTTGCTTCTCTTTCTATTATACTTACTGTTTCAATATTGGACTTCAAAAAAATTGAGTTCTGTTGAAAAACGTTGAGGACTGTGGAGTGGCGACTGGACTGCGTTGCCATTGCGGTACCAGCCTAATATTTGGTACATATGTAGAAAAATGTTGTGACAATAAAATATATTTTTTTTATAATTTTCTGAGATGGCGTGTTTTGAGATATTAAAGGTCAAAAGTCACAGTGAATGACCTCGAACCTAAAATATGTCATAAGAAGCTCATATTGAGTACCAGTAGAAAGCTCTATTTTTTAGCTTTCTAATTATGTTCAAACATTTATTCTACTGCAATTAGAAAAAAAGTTAGAGTACTTTGTTTGTACGTGAGTTAGCCATTTTTTATGAAAATTTAAATTTTTATGACATCTGTATCTCGAACAATTTTCAAAATAAAAATTTGAAAATTGGCAGATTTACTTACCTTGCAATATGTGTCCATCACACCAAGTTTCATCAAAATCAGAATTGGTGAGGTAAAAAATGTATTTATTTTGATTGATTTGACATGGAATCACCCATATGTTGTCCACTAAAATACATTCTGGGGCTTGGTTTCTGAACAATCCCATCCCATCAACAAAAGAAAACCAAGGAATACCCTTATTTCTCTCGGAGTTGTAGGAACCCATTTTTGAAAGCCTGATTTTTTTTTGTGCCAAGATTTTTTCTTTCTCACAGGCAAGAAACTGCTCTGCATAGCGGTTTGTTTCAGTCACTATTATTGCAATTAGATCCTCGTCGAAAAATAACTCAAAATAATCCAGGAGATTAGCAGCATACTGAACAGACACTATTTGTTTCCCAAGCAAATCACACGCAAAAGGCACATGAGGATTAGCACTGTCGATCTCTTCCCAATTATTATCTTGAATATTCACAGAAAATTGAGGAGGTTCTTCCTCTTCGGAACTAGAATCCAGAGAGAAGCCAATTGAATCCTCAGAAACTGTATCTGAACATACTGCACTCTCATCTTCCAGAACGTCAAGCACTTGCTCATCGGACAACTCACATGAGCTAGAAGCCATGGTCAACTAAAGAGGGGTTCAGTGATGGGACAGTTCCAACGAAGAAAAAAAAAACTAAGTCCCCAACTCAACCATAGGCATCAGGGTAACTCGACCCTTATCTTCAAACATCATATATAAGATACCAGAGCTGACAGGTCTTCATATTTCCTAGAAGCATTGAGTGACCATGCCTGGAAGGACTGTGCCTTTGTAATTATTACCATGATGAAAGAGAAAGGAAATGTTGACATAGAAAAACAGATAACAAGGAACCACAGACGAAAGCATTCAGCATCAGCACGCCTGTATCATCTCTCTGGAAGCTCATAAAGGAGATCGTGAGTGGGAAAAAATATATTCGTATGCAGACACCAGACGCTGGGCTGTGAGAGAGCCTTCCCTTTCCCAGGCATGAGTCGAAAGAAATTTTTTTAGATGCATAAACATTAACACAGATACGTAGGAGGACCTGGATGAAGGCAAAAGGCATTGGACCACATATATACTCGCTGAAAATACATATATTTGAGCATGAGCAATAAGAATCCCCAATGAAAAACCTGGATGCAAGCGGTGCTCTGCACACGCTTGAGACATGGATTACAGCGGATGCAGGCGGTACGTCGCACACGCTGAGGGATTAAATGCCTCCATTTAAAGTCACGCTTGAGGGGTTAAGGAAATAACAATTGAAAATATGATTTCAATCAATCAAATAATTGACTATCATGACTGTATCTACAATCTGAGAAAATAAAAAGGTACATATGTAAAAATGATAAATATATTACTGCAAGAAAATTCAGTGATGAATGGAGAATATTGAAAGGATGAAATTAACTAAAGCCCAAATCACATGATCATTTTTTACACCAGTTTTCAGGGATAGCTCAAATGATAGCTTAAAAATGATAACCTGACTTGATCATTTCAGGTATAGTGGCAATGATAGGGATAGCTATCCCTATTTCTATCATTAGAGCATGACCTTTTTTCCATCCCTGAAGACATAGGTGTTTTCGTCATTCAGCCAATCAGTGCATACAGCTGGAAAGAGTGAATGTTGCACCACATTTGAATTTCAATAAAACTAACATTGTAAACATTAGAGAAGCGTGAACCATTTCAAAAATGCATCATCGGGCTCATGGATGGTGGAAGTGACAATGGCTCTCATAGATAGTTATGGCAAACATGATCACCTCGGTAATAGTAAAACCAACAATTACCACAGGAAATTTTTTACAATAAAGAGCCTGGAATATATTTTTGCAAGTGTGGGACCTTTTCACCCAGGAATGAAGACCCAAGATGTAAAGACAAAAATAAACACTCTACAAAGGCAATTTGGTGCAGAAGAGCAATGAGGGAAATCCTCAAAAAAGAACATGTTCAGCATCATGAAGATGCTCGACAGATGAGGTCATTAATCATATACATATACATGTAGATGCATTTCTTATAGCCTACCAAATAGTCCCGAGGTTGATTTTAACACTCTCAATAGTATGCATTGGGTTCATCATTGGAAACTGGTTTATGAGCCTAATGAAATGCCATCAGCCATACAAGACAGTGGTTTGCTGTTTTTAATAAGTCTCTTAATTTATGCAACTGAACTCTGAATTGTACACTATTACAGTAACCTGTTTAGTAGATGCTATGCAGAGTGACCCCTATTTTACTTAGATGTTGCTGTGGGGAGTTAGTTTAGGGGATGGAGATACAAGTGAATGAACCACTGTTTGGGGAGTGTGAGGTGGTCAAAGTTCAGGATAAAGACCACCTGAATTTGATACCATGTTGCTGTGGGGAGTTAGTTTAGGGGATGGAGATACAAGTGAATGAACCACTGTTTGGGGAGTGTGAGGTGGTCAAAGTTCAGGATAAAGACCACCTGAATTTGATAACTCATCCTATGTAGGCTGCTGTCAGCCCAAACACAACTGCAGTCAAAGACAAAGACAATTAGGACTACCTTGACAGTTATGCTGCCACAAAATCTACAAGTCCTAAGAGAAGAATAGATAAAGTACAAGATGAAGCCTCAAAATCAGATGAAGTGCAGGAGAAGATTGCCAAATCGTTGAATTCCCCTCTGGTGGAATCGCCCAATTTAAACTAGCAAAGTTCCTTAGCCATGGCCTCAATGGCTTAAAAGACCCAAGGTGAAGATTTTCGGCAACCAAAAAATGCATGATATTCTGCTGGAATCTCAGCTAGAAGAAATTGAAGGGGAAAGAAAGTGAAAATGGCCATTTTAGCTTTAAAGATGTTTTTATTAATCATAGCTCAAAAACAATAAAAGTATTGGTCCTCTCTGCATTCATGTATGTTTTTTTAGGCAGTTCCTTCTTTGTTTTAGTGTACTACATTATTTTCCATAGAGTTTATGTTTCATCAAAAATCATCATCATTGGTCAACAATCCTAGAATTAGTTTGATGCAGCTTTCCACTCGATTATTCTATCGGCCAACCTTTTCATTGCAATGTAATTCTTCTCTTTTACATCCTTCAAAACCCGTTCCATGTACCTCATACAAGGCCTGCCTTTTCCAATCTTCCCGCTCACTTTTCCCTCGGTGATAGTCTTCATCAGGCCATCGTGTCTTAAGGTATGGCCGATTAACTTGTCCCTTCTTCTTTTTAGAGTTGTCAGCAGACTTATCTTTTCTCCTACTCTTCTTAGCACTTCCTCGCTACATACTCAGTCGATCCATTTAATCTTCAGCATTCTTCTGTAGCACCACATTCGAATGCTTCTACCCTTTTCTTCTCCACTACTGTCATTGTCCATGCTTCACAGCCATAAAGAAACATGCTCCAGATGTATGTTCTGTGCTTATTTTTTCTCCATGGATAGTCACTCCAGAAGACTTCTCTTTAATTTCATTGATGGCTCTCTAGATGTAAACATCAAAAATTACTGGAGATACTGCACAGCCTTGTCTCACTCCTTTCCTTATTCTTGCTTCTTCACAGCTGTGTCCAGATTTAATCTCAGCCACTTGGTTTTTCTACAAACTGTGAATAATTCTTCGGTCATTGTAGGCCACTCCTATTCCCTTCAGAAAATCAAGCATTGAATTCCAATCCTCGTTGTCAAAAGCCTTCTCTAAATCCACAAATGCAATGAATGTCGGTTTGTTCTTCTCCATTCTCTTCTCTATGAGTAGCCTAAGGGCCAGTATTGCTTCCCTTGTACCCTTACTTTTCCTGAATCCGAATTGATCTTCATCCAGGAACTCCTCTACTTTTTGTTCTATTCTTCCGTAGATGATCCTGGTCAGTATCTTCGATGCATGTGTCGTCAGGCTTATAGTCCTAAAATTTTCGCATTTCTCCGCTCTCTTCTACTTGGGAATAGGAATGATGATGTTTTTCTCGAAGTCCATAGGAATTTCTCCTGTTGAGTACATGTCGCAGATGGTTTTGTAAAGATGAGTTAATGTCTTCTCTCCTGCATTTTTAATTAGTTCTGCAGGAACATCATCAATACCAGAAGTCTTATTCATCTGAAGGTCCCTTACTGCAGCGTTGAATTCCGATGTTAATATTGATGCCCCCATATCATCCTTTTCCACTTCGCTTTCCTCTTCAATAGCTTTAGGGCCGAGATTTTTTCCGTTGCATAACTCTTCCAGATATTCTTTCCATCTCTTCACTTTGTCTTCATATTCAAACAATGGTTCTCCATTCTTGTCTGTTATGGTATTGAACCATGCATTTCATGAAGTGGTTCCTCACTATCCTGTAGGCCGCTTCCATCTTTCTAAGTGCAAGGTTACTTTGTACATCTTTGCATAGATTTTTCAACCACATCTCTCTAGCTTTCCTTGTTTTGAGACTTATTTCAGTCCTTATTTTTTTGTAGCAAAGCTGCCCTTCTTCAGTTTTCGCATTCTTGTACTTTCTTCTTTTTTCAATGAAGTCTAAGACTTTCTCTGTGATCCAAAGCTTCTTCTTGGCAACTTTTCTTCTTCCAAGAACTTCTTTTGTGGCTTCCTGTAGTCCGCATTTGATGATTTCCCAACGCTCTTCCACTGATTTCTCATTCAGGTTCTCTCCTATGTTGTTTCCCACTGCTTTTTGAAATGCCAGCCAATGTTGTGCCTTCTTTAGTTTTTCTACTTACCATATATTTTTCTTTGATTTCTTCAATTTTGAATTTTAGATGGAATTTCATCATCACTTAATTATGATCACTGTTGATGTCTGCCCCAGGGTAGCTTTTGCAGTCCTTTATTTGGTTTCTAAATCACTGCTTCACTAAAATGTAGTCTATTTGGCATCTTCTTCTGTCTCCTGGCATTTTCCACATCTACTTTTTCCAGTTGTGATTTTTAAACAATGTGTTGGCGACCACTAACTTATGTTGTGTGCAAAACTCCAGCAGCCTTTCTCCTCTTTCGTTTCGGTTTCCCAATCGCTATATTCCAGTTATTCTTCCATCTTGACCTTTGCCGACGATAGCTTCCAGTCTCCAAGCAATTTGATATCATATAATGTTGTTCTTTAAATTTGTGAATAGTTAACCGAATATTACCTTAAGTGCATACTTTTCTACATAAATCAAGTGCCTCAAATATTTTTGAAAGAAAGAGGATAGGATCTCAGGGGATGATGCCATGTACACTACATGTTTCCCCTCATGACGGCTTAATTCTGGCAAAGAGCTTTTCCCATATTATCAAAAAATTGCACCAAATCATTTCTTATTCGGCAGGCTTGGTCTCAAGCCCTGTTCCCACCTCAAAGACATCTAAGAGGTTCTAAATTTAATGTACCCTGAGTTTCTCAGGTTTGGTCACGAGTCCTGTTCCCACCTTGAACAGGTTCTAAGAGGTTCTAAATTTAATGTACACTCAGTTTCTTAGGTTTGGTTACAAGCCCTGTTCCCGACTTGGAGACATCAAAGAGGTTCTAAACTTAATGTAGGTACCCTCAGTTTCCTCATCTCTAATATTTGCAGTTTTCCTGTTCAATATCAAATTGCAGAGCACACAGCAGCATCTCACAATGTCACCTACTTTCTGGGGAGATAGGTTCATTTTATTCAAAAGGACTCTGAATTTTTTGGCTAATAACCCAAATGCATTCTTTATGACTTGCCTAGCTCAGCTTAGTCTACAGGTATAATGTTTTATTGGATCTGTCAGTTCTGTCAGTCTAAATGGCTTCACAATGTGCTTATCTAGGGGGAAAATATCATCTGCAAAGTTTATGTAGGGGATAATTTTGGTCACACCTGGGAGAGGTGTGTCACATGGGATGCTAAACAAGTTATCATCAACAGTTTTTTTGATGCTACTTACATCATAAATTCATGCATCAATGGCCCTTCCATTGAGCCCCACATTGAACCATATAAATGTGTAATGTCCATCAGCCAGAGCCAGTAAAACAATGCTATCAGAGCCCTTATAATTTCAGTCATATCACTAGATCTAGGAGGAGTGAAAGCAACATGCTTCCCACCTAATTCTCCTGGTCAGTGGGGAAAGTTCCACAGGGAGAGAAATTGGTCAGAAATCACTTTCCACTCTTCTGATGAAGGAGGAACCTGCAAATACGAGTCAGTGTGAATGTTTAGCTGAAACTTATCACTAATATGCCATAAAATAATTTGGGAACTCTTCACATATCACACTGTACCTTTATTTCATCTTCAAGGAACTCACATATGAAACATAATATTTCTGAAATTATCCATAATGTTGTGTTTGCTACAATTCTTGTTGAAAAATGCAAGTTTTTAAACATTTCCCCAGTTGCCAAGAAGTATAGTGTGATATATCACTATATTTCTATAGAAACATACGTTATATTTCTATAGAAACCCTATGTAATTAAGGTTATCAGTAAAACGTCTAGAGCTCTAGCAAATAAACCTAGGTAACTAAATTTCATTGTAAAGCATTAAATGGAATATGTATAAGCATGCCTTTCATTGGCAGTAACACATTCTCACATCACTGTATTTATCTTAGTAATACTTGGCATAACTTTGGCTAAATGGTCAGTATACATGCCTCATCAATTCTGAGGAAGTTTCGATATGATAATGAGTCTTCCAACCTATGAAAGGTACAGTTTTCACATTAATCAGCAATTCCAATGGACATTTAATAAAAAAATTAATTTAATAAACGAACTCCTTCAAAATCATCTCAAACATGCCACCTTTCCAGAAATAATGCGAAGAACAAAATTTCCATGGAATTAGCAGTCAAGTGACATTATTTTAGCTATGATTAATGGGGTAAAGTTTGCTCTCCTATTATTACCATAATTATTTTTCATTGGAAAATGACCTTAGTTTATTGTGCACCATGTTAAGAAGCCCTTGGCTAGTTTCTCCTCTTTGTAGCCACTGTCTTGTCCAAATTCTGTGATGCCTCCATAGATTCTGTCATCCCTATTCATTTCTCACAATTATTGCTGCATATGTATAAGCCAAAGAAATCAACGACAATGTAAATCCTCTATGGTTTACCAGTCCAAAGTTATTTGCTGTATCAAAAATATATCTCACGAGCAACATTGATACAGAACAGATGGTGAAAATGACTGTGTGAGTGGCAAAATGATAGCTTGAGCTATCATTTTTGTGGTCGCTGAAAGCTATAGCTTAAATGATCCCAGAAGAGGGATATGATAAATGATTGTGTGATTTGAGCTTGATCTAACAAGGCAGTAATGAATGAAGGAAGACACCATTTGGGATATGCAAAAGTAAGCTTTTTTGCTGGTAAATACATTTGTGAGAAGTACCTAAACTCTGCTTATCTAAATTGCTGTGTTGAGACAAAAGACAGTAAAACACTATCTGAGATTTCCTCTTGTGTATTTTAAAGTATGGTAACTTACAGTTGGCCCCAAGGTTTTTTCTACACATTAGATGCAAATACTTTATTATCAGATACTATTTATTCACTCATCAGAGCAGTATAAGTAAAAGTATACAGATGAATATGAAAGCTTTACAAAAACCTTTTCACACCTACAAAATTCAATGAATAGTGTCTCAACTTACCTATCTGACAGCATACCACCCAAGAATAGGCCAAAAAACTGTCCCATAAAGTTCAATGTTCCAACTAAAGTTACCTTCCATTTGTTTTCAAGGCAAGTAAGGTTAAACTGTAAATAAATAGAGGAATTATATGAGAAAATTATCTTGGGAATTTGGAATGGAAGATAAAATATTTGATTTTTGGTACTTTGTCCTCAACTAGTTTATTTTGTTCTAAGTTATTTAAATCTTACCTCCAGAATGGCTGACTTCTGGAGTAAAACCCTTTCATATTTTTAAACATAAGAGAATTTCAGGGGGTTTTGTTGTCCAATTGAATGATTTATGGCATAGTATCATATATGTTATTTCTGTAGTCAACACCCATTTTTCTCATCTAACACAATGCCTAAAGTTATGAATAAGGTATTTGTTAATAGGATTTTTTTTACCAACTTCTGACATAGCATATCCAGTTTCCCTTGAAACATATTTTTTTTACAATTTAACTAAAAATGTCTTTTGCCATAGAAAAACAATAATACCCCCCTGGAGATGTAAATAAACAGCAAAGAAGAAAGGAGTACTGTATGCAGGAGGCATGTATACTGGATTTATTCCTGCAAATAAAAAGCTAATAATTGTAAAATGGAATTGTAAATTTTAAACACCTTCACATTAAAAAGACACTGTCTCAGGCAATACCTAGAGGAATTTTTCCATGATAGAAAATATGGCCACACACTGTAATTCAACATGCATTCCACATTTCACATGGAATTGCAGTGTGTCACTTCATTTTCTATCACCTTCACATTATTAACATGTTGCATATTGTAACCGTCGCCGTTTGGCTGGTTACATAAGGGCCATTTTGAATGGGTGTTTTTGCAAGAGGGAGAGCCCTTCCTTTCCCCAACTTCGCGTACCCTTATTGTATGTCCTTGAGTAATGAACGGAAGACAGGAGTGCATTCCCCACCCCTCTACCACCTTGTCCAGTGACTCAGTTCAGTGGCTTTCAACCCCCAAAGTGTCCCCACCCACAATGGAGAACAAGAAATTGAGGGTTTGACATTAGTTTCCCGTGAGACCCTTGCTCACACAGTTTCTCCACTCAAGTTCAGTTTTCAAGTATTTGTTTTGCTGCGCAATTGGGCATTTTATGTACCACACACTGAAATATTTTCTGGTGCTTATATTCTTCAGTAAACCAGAGAGATTATACATACTTTTTTGTTGGCTTCCTTCTCTATTAAAATGAATCCATTTTTTAAACAAAATTACTGTTTCAGGAAACGTGCGACTCTGCCTACAGTGTTTTGATACTAAAACTTAATAACATTTAATGACTCCGCTTGTACTTGTCGCCTCTTGAGTTCTACGATCAAACATGTTGGGCGAGAGCGGAGGAAGTTATGAAGATCTGTCAGTGGGGAAAGTGTTCACGAATGTTTGCGAAATTTCACGCTGCTCCCTGTTTTGCCTCAAGATGGCAAGCAACACAAAAAGTATAACTTCTTTTCGCTTGTTACTGGGGAGTCATGTTGTTGATCAAGGTAATCCCAATCATTCGCCAGCCGGCGCTGACAAAATGCCTGTTTTCAATTGTATTTTTCAATTAGTCTGATTGATTCTCTATGGTTGTTCCTCTTAGCACTCTGTTTTGTTTTAAGGTTTTTCTGACCGAATTGTTGCTGGCCTGGTGTGTTGGTATTTGAAATTGTCATTGCGTTTAGTTCACTCTCTTTGCTGAAGATTAATTCAATAGTTCTTGAATTCGTCATGGTCACTTACTCATCTCAATAGTAATTAAAGATTCAGCTTAGAATATAATATTTCACATTAAGAACTTCTTAAGTTCTAATTAAAATGTGAGTTATCACATTATATGTCGCGATGTCTCATCGCTGACTCTATGATCAAAACTTCTATCGCACTGCAGCTCAAGTTTGCATTTATACGATTTTTATTGTGATAGTTTTTGAAGGGATTGTGTTCAAGTATGCATTGCTGTCTGTGTAGGCTGATAGGTGGAATAGGAGAAGAGCAGTAGCCATGGTTGAGGGCAGGTTGAACCTGGAGGCAATGCGTGAGGAGGAGTCTGATTCTTCCTCCAGTTCATCAGCCTCTGGTGATGAAATCAGTTCTGATGATGTTGACAATGGAATCGATCAAAGTTCAGATGGCAGTGGGAATGATTCTTCTTTGAAGCGTGCAAATAGTAATGTGATATGCAGAATATTTGATATTTTTTGTTATGTACATGAGATATTCAATAAACCTTTCACATTGATTTCATTGTTTTATCACATCCCGCCGTAATTTTGAACATAAATTTGAGTGATTTTTAGGTAAAGGTGAGGTCACAATGACTCAAAAAGGACGTAACTCATAGCATTATTTATAGAGTCATTTCCTGGTCAAGATGATGTCAAAATGACTCACGGAGGACGTCCCCGCTGTTGCCCATTTTGACGTCACCGTGACTTATGGTTGTGATCATGACGTCAAAATGACGCCATTGTGACTTTGGTGTTCTACCTGGGTATAGTATGTTTATACAGAAAAATATAATTCGAATGCATAACTTGTTCATTGCCTTTCGTATTCATATATGTATTCAAATTTGTGTTATATATATAAATTCATACATTAAAATTGTTGGCTAGGAAGTAAGTAATCAACTTGGACAATCGTAAATCAAGTGTCCAATCAGAAAATCTTCATTAAAAGTTTATTTTGAAATTGGTGTAATGTTAGGATAATTTGAGTTGAACCTGTTCAACTCAATTTACCAAGAGTATTGTTTAGGTAAATATGGGGATACACCTCAGTCTAGATTTCAACCCAACCCACATGAATAATTACATAACATGTGCTGTGTGGGTCTGTACTATTTAGAGGCCTACCTTATCCAGGGATAGACCAATAACCCCTCTGAATGCTGTTGCTTTTTGTCCATGACTGTTTATTCGACAAGTGAACTCACTTATCTCGCAGCTAACATATATATCTAGAGCTCAACCTTCTATCCACAACCCAGTAGACGTACTTCAACCCAGTAGACGTACTTGGTGGCTTTAAGGTCAGCTGCGAGTAAAATTTTTATAGTAATTATTCCCCAGCAATTTACAAAAACATTATACCAAGCAAAAAAGTTTGTGTGGATGGTGCAGATCCAAAGTTATGAGTAAAATGCGGAGAAATGCAGAATGCAGTAATGTTAAATACAGACAATTTTTACATTTACTTTTATACGAAATGCATTGGGAGCTAAAAAAAACCTATGTTAAATGTGAATGAGCGTTAAATGTGAAGATCTTAATTCCGGAGCCAACTGTATCTTTTAATAGTGATGACTTTGTTGTTTTAGGAGACAGAATCTAAGAAGTATTGATGCAAAGGTAAATGTTTTTTTTTCAGGGTTGTACTTCTCCACTTCACCTATTTAAGGAATATAGTTTCCCTAAATACAATAACTAGTCAACTTTTTACTGTGAACAAATATTAATTATTTTTAGTGTAAATATATCAACTTGATTCTCCATACTGCTAACTTAAACAATGAAAATGTTTATTACTCTTATATAGTGTGTCTTTTGTTTGTATAATATTTGATCCTCAATTTTTGTGAGCAGGGAATGATGGGAGACCCACTTCAGCTTCTGCATGACGCAAGACATGACACACACAAAAATGGAAGACAGTTATGTTATAAAGTAGTATCCTGATGCATCGTGGGTCTCACCCGCATTGTGATAATTAAAGTATTGTTCATTAGAACTTGAGTGTTATTACAATTACTCAAGGTGTTGTTAACCTGACAATGATATGTGTGTTGCTTTACATTTTTAAAAACTTTTTTCGTAACTGAAACTTCAAAAATAGGGGGAAGACTATAATAGGGGGTGGGGGGACTAAATTCGGGAGGAATACGGTATTTTGTATTAACAAACAATTTACTGTCATTTATAGGTAACGTCATGTATCACGTAAATATATGTCCAACATTTCCCTCAAGGGGGTAGCATTGTGACTCTCCATTTCATGTAAGTAGTGTACAAACAGGGTAGTATTTTTTTTGAATGCATGAATAGTAGTAAGAGTTCTCTCTGATTGATAATGTATATTTGGTAAAGATTCACCCCCTGCCACACACCCTAGTTATGGTTTGCAGAGTACTGCGAAGATGTAACTGAAGGTAATGAAATCATCATTTTATTTTTTAATGAGTGAAAAAAAAACACATTTTAGAACTAACCCAAGTTAGAGGAAACTACTGACACTAAAACTTGTGTTCAGCAATATTTATCAATCACTGAAGATTTTACTGCGAAAAGTTGATGCTATAGGACAATAAGTCATTTAGCACTAAATGTTAAGATGTGAAGTATAATATGAGATGTGGCTAGTGATATCTAATTACACATTAGATTCTAGATTAAATCTTATTTCATAGATCGGAAATCTTATTTCATAGACAGGAAGATATTTTCTGCTCTTGCTATGCCTAAGATCTTCCAGAAAATTTTGGAGACCCTTTAATATAAAGTTTGGGTAGAATTACAGATAAACAATGCATGACCTGGGATTTTTCACTCTAAACTCATGTATCTTGGGGTCAGATGCCAACCCAAGCATATATATATACACAGTATCTACATAAGGTCTACTGTATATTTATCTGTAATAGGAGACGGTTTACTTGGTGTATATATTTACGAGGGGTCTAGGGTATATGCAACCCTTCCCCACACAGCACACAGAAAATTCATACCATATGAAGGATGCATAAATTGATTGGTATAAATAGTAAATAATATTCCGTCGATTATTACCATTTAATTTGAATAATATGTGCGCACTGCAAATAATATGTAAACATTATAAGAGGTGCATGATATGTTCATATTTTTTTAATAGACTACAATCGATGTCTTGCAAACAAGATCGACTTGAACCATCTCGAAAATCAAAATGGCAGTCATATTGATGACCTGGAAGCGTGAGAAAGAACTAGCTCCTCCAATATTTACGTGTTCTGGCAATTTGTGATCGTAGAAGCTTAATTTTAATTCTAATGGACAGTTAAGTTACGGTGAGTACCTAAATGATTGTTATGACCAGTGATTGCGTTGAAGATTATTTACGAATTCGTCATTGTTTTCATCTGCCTTCCATGTTGTTTTCATTTTTTTAATTGACTCTATTTATCATGTTTCAGGTACATACAGTCTTTAACGAATTGGGACATTAGAAATGATCCAACGACAATTCAGATCATCATTCAACTATTTGATAAACGTGAAAAGTTTTGTGTGTGTTATGACAGTGCAGTGACTTTCGATGATATTTGAATGAACCAACTGTTGGAAAAATATAGTTTCAATTTTTAGAAGAGCGTTGTTTTTTTAAAAGACAGAAGGTTTTTGTACACCCAGATAAAACATTTGGTAGATGTGAGCTTAAGGGTATCGAACTTCAAACACTTATCCCGCCAAAACGGTGTTCACATGCAATGTAGTTTGATATTAGTGATTGTCGCACTGGCTGTTCTTGAGGTCATGCCTTATGTATTGGAATGTTATGTGTTACAATTTCTAGTGAATGCAATGATTGAAAATGGAAATAGTGTCAATAAATGTAATTAATTTTATTAAGAAACACGTTTTTGTTTGCAATCGTCTTAACTTGTATAAATGTGTTATTGAAATTGTGAATTCGCTATGTAACATCAAGAAACGGCAGACGTGCACGAATTTTGCACGGTATGAGTCTGTGTATAGTTAACGTGTGCCAAATCATTCCTTCCGATTTCAACTCTGTGTCACAAATTTTCTAGTTAGTAACCAAAGTTTTTTCTAAATGAAGTGTTTTCAAAAACTATTAATTTAATAGGCAAATCTAAAAAAGATGTACTCTTGGTCTCACTTGTGGCATTGGATTTTATTTATCCAGAGAATTACATATAAAATTGAAAAAATAACTACACTGGAGGATTTAGATGTGGCTATAAAATAAGGAAATAAAAAGGTATGCATACTGTATACGGCATCTATTTTCCATACATCTACAGTATATGTTGTGTAGAGGACATTTGCATCTTTGGTAGATGTACCGTAGAGCTAGTGTTGATGCCTTGTAAATATATACTAAAGGTCTATGCTCCCACCTAAACCTCTACTGTATACCTATGGTATATGTATATCATCCATATACCCAGGCTCTACGGCTGAGTATGTGCTGTGTGGGAAAATTGTACAGTTCAGGCTACCATTATATCCAGCATATCACAGTTATACCTATGAAAACATGAAAAATACTTTCTTGGTAAAAAGGGCTTGGAGAGGTCTATAAACATCAAACACATGGGTTTTCCCAGGGAATGTACAAAACATACGTACGGTATTTACAATGGTGACCACTTCTCCGCGAAAAACAAGATCATGACATTCTTCGGTGACATTCTTGAGAAATCTACTGGCTGGACAGCTCCCATTCATCCAGTGAGAACCAGTGTCCACAGCATATCTCGTGCATTCGGACGGCTTACCATCGGACCCAAATGGGAGGGCATCGCTCAACCACGAGGGTGAGTAGAGGCCGGTGCGATTTTCACATTCTGGCACAAAACACCTGCAGAGGAAAAGCAGCCAATAATGAGCTCAAACAATTAGGACTTAAAACAATACCATTAAAAAAAATTATAGAGGTATTTAAGGAGATAGTTTGATAGAACAAATAACAATATTTTATGAACACAGAATATTAGAAGTGATCATTAAAAATCAGCTTCTTTGTGTATTCATACGAAATTAGGTTCCATTAATTAATATCATCAATGACTATAAGCATATGCTTATCCTTAGCTCAGCAGCAAAAAATCTGTACCCAAAGGCCAGGAAACCTATTAATACTTAGGCAAGTCTTTGGAATAATACCTTAAATTCATTGCTAGATGATTTCTCCTGAGCAACTAGATAAGTAGTACTTGAATATTACTCTCTTTTCCTCTGCTTAGTGATCATTTACAGATGCGCACATCCAAAATTGACCCCATAGAGGCGAGCAAAAAATAATTCTTGAAGCACAACAGTCTGTGTGAGACACAAATGACTACGTAATATAATGATTTTAAAATCATTAGTCATTAAATTTAATGGACTAAAATGAATTTTTTCAATTAATGAGATTTTTTCTAAGGCAAATGAGATAGGTAACACTTTTACCCACACAGCACAGGATATCCATTGTGGATATACAATGGATACCCAAGAATGGATATCCATTGTATATCCACTGGATATCCATGATTGGACCCATACAGCACAAACGGCCGAAAATTGGTTTATAGGCTGTTTAATATCCAGGAATTATCTCGTCTAAAAACTGTTTTTACACGTTCACAAGTGGAATAAATTCAGTCTATATATGGTTGTATGTCCGCCCCAAACTGGATAATACTCGTCTATGGTCAAATCCGGTATTAAATGAAAAGTAATTTTATGTATTACTATGCAATTTACCCAATTAATGCATAAGATAGGTAAAATGTATCCTGGAGAAACATGTATAAAATATTAATAACAAGGGACCGTAGTACAACAAAACTACGATGGTAAAAGAAATGTCAAGAGGTACATTCGAACTATGAACGTTCACATTGAGATCTGTGCACTTTACCCCTGAACTAACTCTCCTTGCTAGAAGGTGAGTAATTTTAGGTATTCAATTCTAACAAAATACCTACTTTACCCCTGATCCAACTTCCCGTGATGGAAGATGTGTAATTTTAAACGTTATGATTGTAACAAAATATTTCTAACTTTTCTGTTGAACTTATTGGATTTATAACCCGATATGGGGGTGATTCGTAAATCACTAATCAGGGACTACCTGCCTGCCAATTTTCATCAGCATCCTAACATCAGACTAGTGTCAGCATCGGAAACTCCCATCGTAAATTTTTAGACTTCTGAAAAAATATTTCCGTCGAGATGAAATTCAAGGAACTATAATAATCTTATTAATCAGACATCTACAGAAGCCAATCTGAATACATACCTATATAGAAAACTATATGTTTCAACTGAAAAATACAATATGAATGCATAACTTGTTCATTGCCTTTCGTATTAAGATATTAAAATTTGCATGTTGGCTTGGAAGTAAGTAATCAACATGGACAATTGTAACTCAAGTGTTCGATCAGAAAATCTTCGTTAAAACCTTATTTTGAAATAAGTGTAATGTTGGGATAATTTGAGTTGAACCTGTTCAACTCAATCAACTCAATTTACCCCGAACAACCACGAGTATTGTTTAGGTAAATATGGGGATACACCTTAGTCTAGATTTCGACCCAACCTACATGAATAATTACATGACATGTGCTGTATAAGGATGTGTCTTGGATATGCAACAGATCTGAGTGAAAGTACATCTGAAATGTGGTTTTAAAAGTGATTCACGATCTTTAAGAGCGATTGAACATTGGTCCATGGATGATTTTTCTCAGTCCCTCGTAGACGGTATCAGACTAAAATAAAATACAGGTGCACTCGCAGGAAAAATCTTAGGCCAGGAGGATCGGCGAGAGTGAAAGTACATCTGAAATGTGGTATTAAACGAGATTGATGATCCTTAAGAACGATTGAACATTGGTCCATGGATGATTTTTCTCCGTCCCTCGTAGATGGTATCGGACTTTGAGAAAATACGGGTGCGCTCCCCCAGAAAATATGAAGGCCAGGAAGATCGGTGAGAGTGAAAGTACATCTGAAATGTGGTTTTAAATGCTATTCATGATCTTTAAGAGCAATTGAACATTGGTCCACGAATGATTTTTCTCAGTCCCTAGTATACAAGGATATTATAATATTCATTTGATATACATGGGTGGATATCCAGCCATGGATATTCATTAGATATCCATGATTGGATGTGTCTTGGATATAAATTAAATATTTGCAGTACATTACCTATACATCAATTCATTATATACGCCCGTGTTTCATGATCTTGAAAAGCGATTGACAATTAATCCACGGATGTTTTTTCTCAGTCCCTCGTACACGGTATCGGACTTAGGGAAAGTACTGGGCAAGGGCTTAGCCACGTTGATACACCGGTTCCCATCAGATCACCGAAGTTAAGCAACATTGGGCCCGGACGGAGGTTGGATGGGTGTCCCCCTTCCATACCTCTATCGTGGTGATCTTGTCCCCTGTCTGCGAGTGGCGGGCAGGTTAAATGTGGGTTGGCACAATGGATCTTAAGAGGTCTAAGTGCCAGGGGGGCTCCAGAAGGCCCCCGCCCACCCCTACAATTTATTTTTATTTTAGGGAAAGTACTGGAAACAGGTTCTTAGCATTATGGAGGAAACTCTTATTTATCTCTCCTGTAGTCAAAAGAATATCAGGTTTGTATATCCATATCCAGTGGATTCCAATTTGATTATCCACATCCAGTGGATATCCATTGGACATCCATTGAATATCCATGTGCTGTGTGGGTACCTAACACTTGTCCAATGTGGAAAGTGTATTACGTAATACATGTACATGTATACATCCCTGATGCAGGGCATAATTTCTTTGAGATTCAATAAAAACCCAATAAAAATTAGATAGTGCATTTAAAATGAACAACTTAGCTGGTTTAGCAATATGCACAGCCAATACAACAACCTTTCTGAACAAATGATATGACAATTGAGTGATTTGGTAGAAACAAGCTTGGCAGAAGGTGTGTGCATTCATGCTTAAGAAAATATCTGCACTGCCCATGTCCATAAACTTTTGCGGTCAAGAGTAGACATGCTTTTAGAAAACCACAACCTCATAGCAAAGAGTGACTATGAGCACCTGACAGAAAAAAACCAAGATGACCAACATGGGTATGACCTCACATAAAGGTAAGAGATCATTTTTTCAATTTGCTTGCATTCGACCAAAAGCAAATAGTTTTAAGATAATGCATAAAGGTGGGGCAGGGATTCAAATATTTGGCCAAATCCTATCGAATCCTCGATTCCAGCTCCGAGCTTTGACCTGAAATCATTGAATATCGACTACCAGTCGTGCGGGTTGCATACATTATGCTGAGCATGCCAAAGTGTACCCGCTCCTCTTGGGTTCCAAGTATGACAGAAGCAAGGGCCTTAAAAGGCATAGAATTCAGCCTAATAATTTTTAATTCAATCCTTAACCTCAATCACGAAATCGCCTAACATCAGCTAGAGTCGTTGATGAAGAACAGGTATTGAATGAGAACCTCATGATTTACACACTTAAATGCGAATACCAGATTCGTACCAATACAGTCCTCAACAATATTTTATACCTGATTATAATTGGTATAGATATCAAACTAATATGGATAATTAAATAGTTAACAAATACTAGACGTTCATCAACCATTATAGCCGGCGATGGGAGAATATATCGAACGCGAATTTGTAGGTAAACAGCATAATCACGGGCATAATGAAGACTAGGGAACTATTAGCATATTGGAAGGCATATAATCATTGCAAACCCCGTCTTCTGCCCAACTTTGGTGTTAACTTCTTAAATCATATTGCCACCATCTAAAAATATGGTACCTGTTACTTAGAAAGGTTGTCAACACGATTATAAACATCGTAAGCTGAAAAATTAAGACTGTATTGCGATCCACTTTGCCTCCAATGAAATATTTTATTGGAAGATACACGTACTAACCGAAGCGATAGTATCGAAGATGACCAGGATCGACATTGAAGTTGAAGCGAACCCCGGGAGCTTAAACTTTTGGTAGGTTGCACGGAGACTTGAAGAACTAAGTCGACATTATTTTTCAGGCGCGGATTACATATTCTGAAATAAACCAGGTCAGTTACACAGTTTTTAAGTGAAAACTGTCAATGACATATTGGCGGTTTATGATATTTGCACAGTTCAATAACCCATGGCAATGCTTCTAAAAATGCAAGTGCGTTGTGGAAGTACGTAAGAAAACAGTCACTTCCAGCCCACGAAGCAGCAAAATCACGCAAGTTAACGGGAGAAGCCAAACAAAAAGAAGATCATACTCCACTTTACGTTGATATTTCACGAGTTGGACATAGTATTTGCTAAGCATTACATTCTCTCAATTATGTATCTTTCTTATATTTACCTCCCTTGAATAGAATTTAGGAGAAAAAAGAGAATATAAAATTTAACAGAAATGAGGAAGATTCAGGATTTGGATTCGAAAAAAAAAGGATTCAGATACAGTATTCCATTTCGATCCAATTTTGCATTCAAACTATCACAATGAAAAATTGTTCTTTTTTCCTATTCTCAAATCTGTAAATTATTCCATCAAAGGGAAACCTGCGAATACATTTCACGGTGCAATCAAAGCCTCCACAGACGCAGATAGAAAATAAAAAGAATCCCTTCAGTAAGCCGTTATATTTGGGGTGTCAAGAAATGAGCCAAATAAAACTGCCCACTAAGAATATAATCCAGTCAAACTCACTTTCGCAAACTCAGATGGTGGCTGCTTTTTGCTGTTTATTTTTATTATCGTCATTGAAGGGTCATTGCCGAAGGAAGAAAATACCTGTAAACCCTGTTTTAAGGTTACAAAATATCGTGTGGCGTCACTGAGTATCGTCACTTTACTTTTATCATTCCTTACCACAAAGTTTCTGAAGTTATCTCTACAGATGCAAATTGGCATTTGATACACAAAGTTGAGCAGGTAACTGCATTTAATGACAGTATTCTTCCTATGTAGATACAATTTGCATTATTAAATAGTGATTAAAGACTGTCTATCAACTGCAAAATTAAATTATGAAAAAATCAGACAAATTAATTTTTTATCCTCAAAAATCTTTTCGTGAGACAAATGCTTACGGAGACACGTTTACGAATCGTGAGGGAGGAAAGTGCTTCGCTGTTTGCTCCACAGCAAATGTGTACTTGGCAACTATCTGTACTCATGAACGAAGGAAAAATAAGTCTCATACATCGTAAATTGACTGCAAGCGAAATTATATAGGTAATGTACGTTATGTTAGCTACATAAAAGGAAAAACGATGGGGTATTCTAAACGATCATAATCTCCTTTCTTTCTTTCAGCAAGAGAATCTAAAACAAACCAGAGAACTTTACTACCAGAAAGTTAATAAGAAGTTTCTTTTGCCCTCACTGAACTATAAGGCACAAAAAAAACGCTGGAAACTTCTGTATTTGAGAGGATATGTCTAAATTTTCTTCGGCACCTCTGTCGACATGACATTTCACGCTTCTGGAAACATGTTCATTGTGAATAATAATTTTTCTGCCATTAATCAAACTCTCCGACTAAGCACCAACTATCTCCACTAAGTGCCTACTGCAGAAATGCGCCATTGTTCAAAAATCATCAACCATAAATCCGCAGTCTATTCGTGATGAATACCTATTTCACGCGACGTGAGAGTTGGATGGTTCCCCGCGCGAGACCGAAATGCCTCCTACGCGTGGTCCCCTAGTCGGCCGCGCACCCGTATACCCACAGAGTCGAACGAGAATAACACGAAATATAACTACACCATTGAAAGAAACGCAACGAACTCACATAAAGAGCACCTAGTTCTTCGTCAAACTACCCACAATTTTAAGAAAATCTTAGAAAGAAATGTAAAAAAGGTGGTATTCGGAAATTTCCGCGAAGTCTTAGTAGTGGTTCCATCATCCTCCGGGTTCAAAAGCAGCTTTCGCTATATTTGGAAAAACAATTTCTTCATGTCTTCAGATCAAGTTACAAGGTCTTTCAGATCAATAAAATCAAAGTCCGAAGCATTGACGTGGTGGAAAGTTGTCATGATGTCTACTAATAAGAACTCTTAGTCAGATCTTAGTCTTTCAGATCAAGTTTCTACATGGAGAACAACTGTACATATTTGATTGATGAAAGATATACCTACTACGCAGAAATCCAAGCGCAGTTGAAAAGTAACTAATACTTACGCGTTCACTTCCTTAAAATCACAGGTACGCTAATATCTTAATTACTTATCTGGAGATGCTATTGCCTCCAGAAGTAACTAATGCTCCAAGTAATTCAACAGAAGGCGGAAATGAGATGGGAAATGGTTTATACTTGAGCCGTTCACAATCCAAAGGACAAAGATTGCAGAGCAAAACAGCATGATCATCAAAAGAAAACCCCTCCCGAGGAAACAGAATATGTTATACAGCTGTAGATATAATGTTAATGGAGACCGAAATCTTGCGCATCATACTTAAATAATAAGACAAAATCAATTTTTACAAGTTCGAGGCATGGAAGGTATGTACTATTTTAGACTCAAGTTCATTGGCTGAATTTCCACAAGGAAAAATCCACCTCGACCGGGATTTTTTCCTTGTGGAAATTCAGCTACTGTGCATTCTTAGCGGGTAACTCCGTTAAGACATTCGCGGCTAGGTCGCTATTCTTGAATTGGTCAAGTTCATTTGCCGACAGTGCCACGGGAGGAAGTTATAAGGCCGACCAACATCCAGAATCATCTTTCACATGCAACATTGGAGATCATAGTCGGAGTAAAGAAGGTAGAAATAGAGGCAACATATGGCTGTGGTATAAAGGAGATTTATGGCATTGTATATGGAATAAATAGGTAATAGTTAGTAGGTAAGGTCAAAAAGTACACTGCAAGTATACCTAAAGAAAGAAATATCTCAACGCCAAAGGCTGTCATGAGGAGGGCAACATCTTCGATGACCCATGTGGAAGTAACGAATGATCGGTAAAGTACCAGTTATAATGAATAGAAAACCAAATGAAAACAATATCACTTATTGCTAGCGTTCTGATAACTAATGTAGGTTTCGATGGACACAAAATACTTCAAGATATTCCTATACGGTAGAATTATATTTTTTCACTAGATGTTCTTCTTTATCTCCGCATATTTTCAACTTCAACATTTCATCAATCTGCAGAATTACATTTTTTCACTAGATGTTCTTCTTTATCTCCGCATATTTTCAACTTCACCATTTCATCAATCTGCCTCCTCCTCTCCGTCATCTACCGCGCTCACTCAACGTTCTCCCTCCCATCACTTCTTCTAAAACACCCACAACATCCTCATTCCTTATTATCAGTTCCACACGCTCACCACGTCTCTTGATTTCTTCTGTCAACATCCCTTCCACTTCTATTTCCATCACTGCCTCATTTGCCCAGATAACTTACATTGTCTGTCCTTTTTCACAATATCTCAATGAAAACATCAAAGTAAAGTTGTGCCCAAACAAAAGTTCGGGTCAGTATGGGTAGGGATAACCAAATCCTGACCAAGCCCAAGAGCGTAGGAATTACACACATCAGGGTGGGAGGAGAGGGGTAGTTTCTTTCCCTATTCTGCCTGCGGTTTCCCAGAAAGATCTAGTTCCCAGAAAATAACACCACTTGGGTTTTTCTGGAACACATCCAAAGTTATTCCCCGGGATTCGAACCCGGTACCTCCGGTTTGATGCCCAATGCTCTGCCCACAAAGCTACCATGCTTCCCGTTAAAAACATTACCCCGTAACAAATATCCGATAAACGATGCAATAATATAAACTTTATAAATTGATCAAAATATCGAGTGTGAGGTGATCCTAATCTAAATTACTCAATGATAGGTACGAAGATAACGAAGAAAAACATCATACGTTTTAACACCCAGCACGTGCGACGTAATCTCACGCGAAGAAGACCTTACTCTGAAAATATCATAGAAAGATACTTCGTGGCGCGTTCCAAAGTCCAACATATAGCTGTTGCCATTATCTCCTCTCTATCTCTTTTATCTGTTGATGAAACATTGCGGTGTATGATGCACTTTAATTGTATTAGCATGTAAAATCAAATTCCTGCGATATATGCCCCGAGATAAATAGGGCTGATTTTCTTTTATCAAGTGTCTGGGTAACCTTTGATACAAAGCGATATCAAGCCTTTAATACCAAGTGTACACGTCATAGGTTCTAATTTCCGATCAGTCGGTGAAAATTTGAGATATGCGTTTATCGTAATTTAGTTATCGTAATGTAATATTATTGATATGCTAACACTTCTCCTTCCCTTTAGTGATTTAAGCATCTTTCACTCCTGTATTATTTGGTTGTTTTGATCTAGATTAGGGGTTCCCTACCTATTTAGCCCCTGTACCCTTAATGAGTTCAGATTATCGTCCGGTAACTCCTACTCATTATAATAAAATACTAAAGTTTAGTTCACCATGCAAGTTTAAAGATAAAAAAATGATACCCAAAAGATAAAAACAAAACAGCATTTTAATGCATTAATTACATAATATATCTATTTACTTGCCATTCACTGTACCCCATGAACTTACCTCCAAGGTCAAACTGAGGGTCAAAAACAATTTAAATTGTTTTTTAATCGTTTTTGACCCTCAGTTTGACCTTGGAGGCAAGTTCCACTTGCAAATTTAAATGATCATGAAAAGAATAGGAGTATTTCAATATCATTGATAGGAGGCTTAAAAAACACTTAAGAGGACATGAACTGGCAGGTAGAAGAGTGTGATAAAGCTGGTTAGGATGTAAACAGAATTTATTCTTTTCCAATACTCCGAAAAAACTTAAAACGTTTGCGACTTGAACCTGAGAAAGGCATCTTCGTTGTTCGCTACTAGGCTGACGCCGGGGAGACCTACAAGGGACACTATTTCTTCAGGACGCAATTTCACGGGGTGGGGAACCCAGGGAACCATTAATAAAGTGGTCCAGAAGAATAATCACGTCCTAGATTTTGCTAACATCATTACTTAGTTTTGAAATTTATAATATCGGTTTTATATTTACCACTCTTTCGACAAAATAAAGCAAATTCTTTTCTCCAGCCTACATGGAGTTAGATGGAAGAGGGGACTTTTAGTCTCAATTACCCCCTAATATAGACGCTTTTCTATATATCTACAGTTTTCCTTGAAATAATGGTTTTCCTGAAAATTCTAGGTGTGAGCTGTTCCATTAACTGTCCATAAACCCATCTATTTCTCCATTGGATGACATATCATATGCTGCCTATGACGAAGTGGTGGGCCACATAGTTAAGGGAAATATAAGTATTTAGTTTTATTTTTAGTTTAGATTTTTATTAGGTTATCATAGGTTAACATGGAATAAATTCATATGCCAGGAAATATTCGGGACGGATTCTTAGCTACACCAATCTAAAAGAGAATGAGAAAAAAAGGTTCGATACCTGCAATATTTTATCCCGCTTGGGCATTAAGGGTACGATTGAAACGCCTAAGAATCCAGAACCCGTTCGATAATCGAAAAGCAGGTTAAAAGATAATGGAGTCATAAAGTCCCATATTTCCACCCTCTTCTCGAGCTCAGGTAGTAGTTACCCAGAAAAGCGATTGACACTTTAAAAAAATTGCGCCGTTAAGGATTAGTGACAGATGACAGAGGGGTCCACGGTTTATCGTCCCATCCGAAGGACGAAGAACTGAGCTTGACGTATTCTTAACACACCTCTCACAATCAGTTCGGGACCGGAATACCAATGAAAAGTCCCAAGCACTGCTGGGGTGATTCAAACCCAGACCCTCTAGATGGCAGACCAGTACTATAGCCGACATGCCTACTCATCTCCGACTGTGACGGGAGCGAGATGATTAACTGATGTTAAATTTCAAACCTCCCAAGATATAAACTATAACTACATCCGGTGACCCCGCCTCGAACAGCAATCGTAGAAATGGAAAAGAGAAGAAGAAGAACCATCCCTCCGTTTTTTATTCGAGCTTTCAGTCATTCTAACCTGTAGTCCGGTTCGCCGGCGGCGAAAACGAAGGTCAACACAACCGTCGTAGAGAAGAAGAGCGGGAAGAACAAGAGGAGATAATTGATGAGCTGGTAGCGGCCGAAGTGTCCCAGCTCGTCCAGGACTCCGTCGAAGTCGGTCGTCATTCCGGTGCGAATTAACAGAGGGCGGAATCGGCGAGGGATGCTCTCCGGCTAGGAGGGAGGTTCATTCGGAGGCGACTTCCGAGGAGCGGGGAACAGCGCTGTGGACGAAGGGAAGCCCTGGGAGGAAGGCCTGGCTAGCACACGTGCTGATCGGAAGGAGTGGGAGGACTCTTTGTGTGCGACTGGCAAAAGCAAGAGCCTCCCCCCTGCCTCCTCTGTGCCTCGTTCTATCTTTCCCTCATTCCTCCCCCTCCAGTTTTCCCCATCTGCAAGCCTCGACTGAATAGTTATCTAACTTTTATTGTCTGAATGGAAAAGTTGCGTAGCCTGCAAAAAAGTATCTGTGACCTCAGATTCACTATCTGAAGCTATGCCTTGCAATGAGCTCGAAACTCAATATAACGCATTGAAATTTGATAAAAACCTCAGCTTAAAAAAAGCGCCTATTTGTGGCGGTAACGTAAAAAAACACGATGTTCTTGGAATGGGAAGACACACTGAAACTACCTGCGTTAACTCAAGAATGGAAGGTAAGACTACACAGAGACCAACGGAGTTACTATCCTCGATTCACTGTTCCTCATATTTTACCTGAAATATGGCCCAAATGGGGAACTCGAGGAGATAATGGAAGATAGGTGGTTAAATACGGGTTTCTCACGTTTGGTGAGTAAGTGGGCGAGAAATAAAGGAAGTATTACACATATCATTTTGAACTTTGAATATCTGAACTAAGCAGAAGTAAATAGGTAAGAAAGGAGTGATATCACAAAGCTATTTCCTCACATGAGTTACTATACAAGCCTCATGCCGATTACCGAAGGATCACGAACAAAGTAAAACGAATTCGCATTTTGTGATGGCCCGCTTATTATTGGTTAACTCCATCCACTCCGTGCTCCACTCTGCTGACATTAGCGTCTATGGGTAATGACTAAACACTGATATTGTGCTGCCCACTTTATTCACTACGCACAACACGTGCTTCAGCTGCCACGTAGGCTTCATCAGGTACAAAAAGGTGATTTCATTTTGTACCTGAATGTAGCTACATGACAGCTGAAACACTTCCCCGATCTCAGAAATAGCCCTGAAGGTGATGGCTAAAGCAGCCGACGAAACGCTGGTGCAGAACCAAGCAGATAGTGCAATTAGTGAAAATTACACTCTTTCTATTTGCCGCAATATGTCTAGATTCATCAAACTTATTTGAGAAATATATTTTCACAGTAAAATTCATTTATTAATATTTATGTTCAGATATGACAATACTTTTATGCGTGAGGCATAAAAGATGCCTCACGCATATATAAATGATAAACTTCAAGGTTTCAGGCGTAACTTTGTGGAACTGCATTGTAAAGATATCTACAATCAAATACATTATCAAGGCCATTGCCTTCAGAATGACTTTGTTAAGTTGAAACCCGGTTCGCCAAAAAAATAAATACATGAGTGGATTATACTTAGTTATTTACCTTTTTATAAATAATCGTGCATATACAGTCGATCACTTATTGAGTGGATTTTCCTCGATAAAATCTTCACGTAACTTCGATATCGATTTGATGGAAAGGATATTTAAGTCCTAATTCACTTCAGTGAACACCATATTAAATAATTACCTTGGCGCAAGCAAGAATGCCTTGAGATCAAGGAGGTTACTTGCTTGAGATGCTCTGAATATAAATAGGAATAGAGTAACGTCGGATATGAAGCAGCTTATCCAATGGCAGTTACGAAGTAATTAATGTGATAACTGTGCAGCCATTACAGAAATGAACGTAGGAAACATTACAAAGCACTATCAACAGATTCAGACTTCATGTAGTGGAAGGTATCCACAAATGAAAAACTCTAAGCACTTTTCCACAGATTTAATAAACACCCTACGTGTTTCAACTCTCAGAGTCATCGAGTTTCAACTCACAGAGTCTTGCACCTCATGATGACTGTGAGTTGAAACGCGTAGTGTTCTGAGGATAAGTGCTTAGAGTTTCTCATTTATTACAAAGCACTTCCTTTATTCTCTATTAAATTCATCGCATTATAATATCTTTTTAAGCAGTAGTTCTAGAGAATTAAGTTTTGCGCTTAAGTACTATAGAGACTTAATCTTCAACTGCTAAAGCTAAATCCCAACGACTAACCTAACTTAATCATAAGTCTTGTACTAACACGGTAGGCAGGATCCTAACCCGTAGACTCTGGATTTACAGGGCAACACGTTATCAACCTGACCAAAAAGTACCTACGGGATACACATCAGCTTTCGATAAAGAAAAAAAAACTTCCAGTACTGGGATAAAAAAGAGTTAAACCACATACATTTAACATTGTGATATTCACAAATGTTTGAAAAGATAAATGAAATGCATTGAGGCATATTCTAAATTACTCACATCTGATAGATTCATGACTGGATTCTCAACAATCTTACAATACGACCTTGGAATTATTTAAATCCACCGAAAATAGCTCTAATCGTATATCTTCGCCAATAGTATTCTTCTATCAATGGCCACGAAATCAAGAGTACACCATAGCCAAGTTATAATTATCGAAGTCAAACCGCTATCCATGTCTCAATAGCTTCCGTGATTATTCCGCTCTTAGATCCGACAATACGATGTAGCCTAAGCAGTTGGCCAGGAATAACTAAAAACTAGATCTTACTAGTGGAAACCACTGGTATAAATGTAAGATAAATAAGACAGCTCATTCTGCCCAATTAATAATACTCGACACATAATAGTCTTCGAGCATGGGGGACTTATGTAGCTTTTGTAGCAGAATATTTTATGGACTTATTCCTAATTAATCGAAATGAATTCTGGTAAAAAAAACAACCTGATGATACAATATGGAAGATCAAAATGAGAGTTTTTATCAGGAAATGTACAATAAAGTACGTCAGTTTTATTCAAAGAGCGGTAGTAGTCGTTGGTGTAATGTGTACTTAACGTTAAGACACCGAATTTTATATCTCCCGGGGAAATAAAAAGGTAATGAGGGTCATCTGGGAGGAGTGTCTAAATACAACAATAGAAGGGACGCAAGTATGTAATGAATATTTGATAGAAGGCTACGTTCTTTAGTTGCTCCAACTGCTAAGTTATATCGATCCATCTAACGTAAGATCCTCGTCAGCAGCGAATTTTTTTTTCAAAGTCTGTACCTTCAGATAAAGGCCTAAAGGAAAGCCACATTCAGACCTAAAGGAAAGGTACAAGAATGGGAATGGAAAGGTAGTGAGGAAGGGTGGAGGGAAACTTGACGTAGAAATTAACCTGATTCTAACTACTAGCGCCAAGAGGACTACGGCTTAACGTCCCAGCCGGGATTCGCATCCGGTCCCTCGGGGTGGGAGGGGCTAGTGCTCTTAACCGCGACATCAACCCGACCCCTCCGATAACCAGTCCCGAGATAAACACAACATCCATGTCCAAGGCGGGATTCAAATCCACGACCCATTGGTTGTCAAGTCGGCACGTTACCAACCTGGCTACCACGGCTGGCATGAATATATGACGAAAAGGAAAGTAAGAGTAGTCCTGAATGAGGATTTGCGCATTCTTTCCATGGGCCTTTCACTCTCATCAACGAGTTAAATGTTTCTTACTCTGCCCCCTCTCGACCGAAAGCAATCGCGGTGATGGGAACCAAGCAAACTGATGAAAGCACGAGCGGGCCTCTACTCTCCACCACAAACCACGCCCACAATACGCAAGCGAACAAGCAATGGGGATGCGATTACTGGGCGCACACAAATAAGAGAGACCTTTGCCACTTGAGGTATGTCCCGTAACTGTTCAAAGCGGGGATATCGAAGATCATTCTCTCTTCGGGAATTCCTAAAGAGATTTGAATTCCCTAGTAGGAGCGAATGTTAGTCCGAATGGTTGGCCAGCCGTCAGAAGTGGTAATTAATCAGGCCATCAAAAACTCATTCACGTAATGTTGATTTCACAGTGACATTCCCGTTTGATGGACCTCTAGAGTCATGCTTTTCCTAAATTTTGTTTATTTTAACGACAATCAAGGGACTTTGAGACAACTCGAGGTCATACATCTACAGCAAATATTCCACAGAGAAAAAAATCAATCGCCTTGACCGGGACTCAAACCCGGACCCTCTGATTTCCGGCCAGGTGCTGTACCAGTTGAGCTACCAAGGCGTCCTGTTTCTTAGAAATTATAGGGCTCTAAAGGAACAAGATGTTCACGGACTGCTAGACATATCATGTCACAAAGCAGCCGATCGACGAATTAAAAAAAATTTTCTTAACTATCCAACATGAAGGGTTGGCATCTCCTTCAGAGCCAACAGGGCCGTCAGGAACGAATTTTGGCGGGCAGTTTACCCGGAGAAACACGATGAATGGAGCTATGCTGTAACCAGCAGCATTTACAGGTGTTGCCATTGTGACAAGAGTCTCTCCTTCAGCGGATGTGATTCTGCCGTTTTGGCGGAATCCTCTCGGTCCAACTATTAGGCTTGTGAACTGCAGTCACGCCAGTTTCATCTGCATTGCAAATATCTGATGACACGATCTTAAGGTGGTTCATGACAATCGTCAAATTTTTGAAGAAAGCAACGATATTTGTCCAATTGGAACTCGCAGCTCTCACAAGGCTAGTGTATTGAGTATCCCTGATTCATAAAGAGTTGTGCCATTTTAAAAACCCAGAAAACCAATCCACTCCTGTAATTTCTCGTTCAGCCCAAGAGGGTAGATTTTGCGCTACGCCTTTGACGTACGTTTCTATCAATATTATTAGGAATGGGTAGTAAAAAAGAATGAATAGTTGAGAATATTTCTGTCCCTTCTTGGGGCAGATGACCACAGCAAAAGTCTTGAAAGAATCGGTCGGTCAATTACGAAGTGAAAACTTTTTATATAATGCTCCTCTTTTTTATACAGTATTTATCTAATGCCCCTCTAATTGCCTTGAAAAGAATCAAAAGTAAACTACAATCCCTATGATCTATCAAATTCAGTAAAAATGACGGCGCAGACGATCTAATTGTAAGTATGCAGGTGAGTTCAGGTGTTCTAGTGTTTAAAAAGCACGGGGCACGTTTACACGATTTGAAGAATGTGTAAACATGCCCCATGTGTCTTGTGTAAACATTCCCCATGTGTCTTGAGTAAACATGCCCCTTCGGCACATTTTCGATATAATGTAACCTATAAGTTTGGTTAATGAGGTAGGCATTCAACTGACTATCCTATATTAACAGCAAAAGAACAGTGTAACAGGATAAACCATAATTAGTTGTGAACATCTAATGGTATAGAAGTTATTAATGCCATCATAGGGGTGTAAAAGTTTACTCACTACAAGAAAAATCACAAATACTGCTCTCTATTGGTTGTCACTCGTCTCTATGACTGCAGACTAACATGAATGTAAATAGCGGTCCCAATGACTCTCCAGACGTGACAAGTGCTGCGTTCCGATCAACAGTTTGTGAACTATAAGCAGTGTGTAAACTTCCCCGGTCAACCTTACTTTTATCCGTTTATGCCCCGAAAACACGACTATAACTAAAAGGTAATTTCTAGAAATTCCAATGTAGGGTCTAACCAATAAGCGTCATCTGAGTTAAAGCAGTGAATCACGTAAAATTAGCAGGAATGAATTCGTAACAGCTTGGCCCTACAGCAGAAAATATCAATTGACAAAGAAGCATAGCAAGCCATTCTTTCTTGTACTACGGAGAAAATACCGGATAAACAGTGAGGGATCATTCGAACGCACGTTGCACATTTATCTGCGTCCGATAAGGCGATGAAATAAAAGTTCGTTTGAAGTGCAGCAAGATATAATCCGTTTCCTGTGTCACATTCATGGGTGTTTTCAAGTCTGTTTCCGCACTAATAGGCGCTTCAGACCGGGAGGAAAGGTATAAGGATAGGGATGGAAGGGATGGGGTCCGAAGGATGTGGTCTGAAGCCTCCACCCTCATTCCTGTGTCATCATCATCATGGGTGTTTTCAAGTCTGTTTCCGCACTAATAGGCGCTTCAGACCGGGAGGAAAGGTATAAGGATAGGAATGGAAGGGATGGGGATAGGATAAGGTTCGAAGCCCTCCTGATTATCTTCCTGTGTCACTCATGGTGTTTTCAAGTCTGTTTCCGCACTAATAGGCGCTTCAGACCGGGAGGAAAGGTATAAGGATAGGGATGGAAGGGATAGAAGGGATAGGGATATACAGGTGTTCCTGTGTCAAAGAAAACAGTAAATATAGTATATTGCTGATCTCGTACCTTTTAAAAGTGGTTTTCGTTTCCAATGATAAAATTTAAGACAGCAAAGTAAGTAACAGCGCATTTAAGTTTATTTAAACAAAATGGAAGAGACAACTTCGTACAGTTTTTTTTCCAATATACTTAAACATTTTCGCCTTGAATAAAATTTAAAGCCTGGGTTTCCAAGTAAGCCTACTCTAGATGATATGTGCTGGTATCTAGTTGTAGGGAAAAGAACCTTTTTAATACTGAGCATGACTCAAATACAATTATTGGCGAAGGGGAGTAAAAAAAAAACAATTTTGAACGAGGTGGAGATGAAAGAAGCTCTCCGTCCTTCCATATTTTCCTTCCGACCTCATCAATACAACTCTCCTTCCGCGCGCACGAGTTTCCTCGTCCAGCGTCTTGAGTAGAACTCGTGGTATTGATTATACCCATCAAGAGCTTATTTAACCTGTCTAGCATTATCATTTGCTGGGTGACTTGATATATACATACTAGGTAGGAATCAACACGGAATATAAGGAAACAACCCAATACCTGTATTTCATCTTTTCGTATTGCCGGTATTGTTTTCAACAACGAAAGAATTGCTCGTGGTATAATGCTCGCATGAAGTGACCTCACGTTCCACTCCATATATGTACAATTAAGACCTGAAGAAATTGACTGATTTTGAAGAAAAGTGACTACGTTTTTGCCTGCATATTCCTATTATTTTTATTTTTGTTAAAACTGAAAAAAATATTTTCTCGCACCTGCATCTTCCTTTTATACTGGATGATATGTAACTGTAAAAAATTCGACACACGGTGCTCATGTCTGAAAACACAGGCATAAGAATTCAATCAGATAAGGAATTTTGCATGAATTTGGGGCCTCTAATGCTGATTTGTCTCACATTTATGTAAAGACTTGCCCTGCTAACAATACTTCTAAAATTACTGTAGCACAATAGGTTTTCTTCGAAAACTAAGCGAAGCATTCCCAACCTCGAAGTGATAAACATTTATTGCTTCCGGCTCAATCACATACTTAGTGTGAAGAAATCGGCGAGAAAATGAAACAGAGAAACTTTTAAATTCCTATGCATTCCACTCGAGACTTGAACGCTAAGCAACGAGCAGATTTTATGAATGTCCTGGACGATAATGGCTAAGGAGCTGAGCATTTATTGAGGTACAGCTTTCACGAAAAATACTTATTTTACAGAAATGGCTTTCTGGCGACATTTTTAAGAGCACCATTAGCCGACCTCGGAAATATACATAATTACATCCCCACGAACTTAATGACTTAGGAATTTCCTACGAATATTATGCAATTTTTCAACCAATTCAAAGGAAACCACTATAAAGTCATTCACTATTGTTCGAAAAACGGCTATAATCACACCATCTCGGATGGCATGTAAAGGTGGTATTTTTTTGTGCAGACTTTCCATAGCTCATTAATTTCACTATGCACACGGATTTAAGAAGGTGTTTGACAAGCCCTCTTCCTTTGTAGGGATCTGAGACAAAGTCATTGGCTGAACTGCGGATGATTAGAGTAGATTGGAGAGATAGACTACTCATTATAATCATAATATTGCTCCCAGGAATCACAGTTAAGTGGGGAGTAAGTTCGGGTAGCCCGAGTTGCCAACACCCTTCATACGCCGAGGAAATGTGACTCGATCTGCGTGGGTGAGCTATAGTACATGCAGAATAAAGGTAGGAGATAGAGAATAAGGTTATCTTTCTAGATGTTAATAGGTTATCTTTCTAGATGATCAAGCTTTAGACAGTCAGTCGGGGTTACAATCGTCGCTAGCCCTGTTGCAGATTCAGGGCAAGATATGGGATGAGTTAATCATAAGTAACCTGAATTCATGAGTGTTTACAGACAAAGGAATCCCAGGTAATCATAATGTGCAAGACCATATGATGGAAAAGATGCGCCATTCAGGTACATGGGTATCATTTAAGTCGAAGTCGGGCGTGGTGTCAATGATATTCGCAGGATCACTGAGATAGAGACTTTAAATCTAGGAGAAAACTCACAGTAGGTACTCTTCAAAAATATAGATCTAAAAATAAAAATAAAGATTTTTTTAAATCTAAAATATAACGTTGCATGGCTGTGAAACAAGGATCTTAGGGAAGGAGGATGAGAAATGATTACAGACATTGGAGATGTGGGTTTGTGGAAGGATAGCAGAAGCAAGATAGGCAGAAAGGAAGACTAATGATGGAATACTATGCACGGTTATCGAGGAGAGAAAATTAGTGACGGAAATTAGGAGGAAGAATGAGGATGCAGGTATAACGAATGCCAAAATGAAGAGCGTACAAAAAGAAAGGAATCTTGGTCAAACATGAGCAAAAAGAATACAAAGTGAATAAAATCTGCCATGACCGGTACAGGTACGCTAATAGGGAAAATAATTCTTTACTGACATAACCAATAACTAAAGCAACCCAAAAAATTCGTCATTTTATATGCTATTTTTTTACAAGATGCGGTTGCTTTACTAGAACTAGAACTAGTACGCGAATCACATATTCATTATTAAAAGGAGGAAGGGGCAAACATGGATAATGATAAATTCCAAAACTACAATTAAAACAAGGAAAAATTATTTTCTTTCCGAGATATAGACTTCAACTCCCTACGTATTTCACGGGAGCTGTAGATAATAATAAAGGTAATCTTAGGTAAGGCTTAGCACAATCCGACACAACACAAGGGAAAAGAAGCTCAACGTGCTGAGGAAACCCATTCACAGCTGTTTTCTCGAAACATTTGGAAGGAAATACAATATTCCGGTCCCAAATCATATTAGAGGTTGAATTTCTAAAGGTCATAAATTTCCTTCAGACTCAGAAACACACTTAAACATGGGTATTTTTTCATGGATCCTGCATTGAAAATTCTTTTAGGCACGTATTTCAACAGCGGAACTGAGTGACTTCGGCGTATCAGCACTGAAAGAAAATTTTAGGGCTCCTTTCACAAAAAAGGTAAAAATGACAGCATTGCGGCATTTACTTGGTTTTACTCCCCGTTTCCTAATGGAAATATCCTTTTCACGTTCCAAGAAAACTGATTTGAAAACCAGTGTAAGACGGGAACCAGAACCATGTAACTGCGCAATCTGAATTGGAGTGGCGAACACTTTTCAAAATGTATATAATCTATTAAACACTTTCGGTTTGTCATAAATAGGCAGAAACTTTAGAACAGAAAAGCGGAATAATTATGGAAGAAGGCCATTTGAATTAAGAACTCACAACACCTTATAGTGGCAAGCGAACGGTTTCAAAGTTATCCATGAAGAAAAAAATCAATAGGAGAGTCAACAGTTTGAAAAATAAACCTGGACTAATTTAATTTCAGAGGACATTCAGATCCGCCACACAACGTAAGGTCAGAAAAAAAATCAAGCGCAAACACTTCAACAGTTTCATTATATGATAGCGACATTCTCGATTAGATTTTAGAAACATGGTGAAAACTGGCGAACCTCGGCTCATTAGAAACATTAATTTAAGCGGATCAAAATGACGCATTTCCATGAAAACCACTTAAACGTCGAGGAAATTAAACCATTAGCGATAAAACACAAAAAAGAAAGCAAAAACGAAGTCATCTGAAGGCTGCGTTGAAGGAGGACGATTAAGAAAATATGATGCACAGAAAGTTTAGCGTTCTTGCATGAAATAATTCAGTTCAGAAAAAGGCATACGGGAGAAATGAAGTAATGACAACGATACATTGAAGATAAACGAAAGATAACAAAAGAACTATGCAGATAGTGAAACGCAAGACATTCAACATACCAAACATCTGGTAGCTGATATCTGGAAAAATAAGCTGGAAAACAACGCAAGAAGAATAGAACCGCCCAGGGTTTTCAAGACGTCGTAAGTCGTGAAAATATTCATGCACGTGGAACTGTAAATACTGTAACATTTGATCCGCAATTCTGAATCACAGCGTTACAATACACTTGTCACTCAGTTGTATTGTAACGCTGTGGTATCTATTGTTTATACTAATCAGAGTTGAGAGTTAGAAATAAAAGAATCATACGAGACTGATGAGGCACTCACTGGATCCAGGAATGCATGAGCATTTGGCTTCTCTAGTTTCATGGTACACACGTAGTATACGGAGTAAAGTATTTGCTAAAAGTCTAAAACCAAACTCATTTACGCAATGCTTACCGATAGCACATAGTTGAAGCTAATCCTCGATTATTGTACTTATATGAAATAAAGCAGCTTATATATGAAAACCAAGAAAGCAGCGTAAGAAAGATCGCTCAATGAATTATAGTCTTTAAAAGTAACTATCTAAACGTAAAATAAATACAATAAGTACCCTGACTGTATTCTAACTCGTGACTTATATTTTGTCAAGCCGTTTTGTCACCGACGAAGCTACGGTGGTCGATCACAGCAAACTTTTTAAATACATACCTATAATTAAATGTAAATATTATTATCCAGGCAAGCTTAATAGAGTTAGACTTCATGTTATCAATTAAAATTAGTATATATTCGTACATGACACGAAAACTGTGACTATTTAAAAAAAATTTTGAATCATCTCAAGTAAAACATCGAAAATAATTCCAAGAAGGCTGGAGAAAACTAAACAATGGAATTACGTGCTGCACCATTTAGGTGATTATTATCTAACAACAAATATATAGTAGCATACATTATTCCGACGCTCCCTATTAAATATATATGGGTTGCGTTGACGGCCTGGTCCATTTTAATCCACGAACAATGCGGGTCATTTGGAATAAAACAAATTTTAAAAATCATTTTCCAATGTAATGTAAATGTGACAACTATAAAATACATGGACGATTATAAGGAATTGATTCCTTTAGAAAGGGCTGACGCGGTTAAGGGAGTCGGAGTCATTGGTTCGAACGTATCATAGGCTCCCTTCGAAGCCTAGTCTGTTGCGCAATTCCCAGTACCTGTCGTCACACTCCATCAGGATGCGTCGAAAGCCGAGAGGATATTCGTCACAGTCCGGTGGTATCTTCCCTTTGTGAAGCAGTATGAGTTGGCCTGAGCGCAATGATACCGTTCTCAGCCATGCGATGTTGACCTCTCTGCAACTCTCCATAACATAAGGACAATGACATTGTCGGTTTCATCAACAACAAATAAAATTATACAACGGAGAAACAAATTATTTGATTCTTAACTCATGTCAAACTACGGAAAATCTTTCGTCCCAGTCTAGTAGTCGAACGTAGAAGTTCTAGGTCGAAAGATTCATCAACATTGGCGATAAAAATATTGACACTAAATTTATTGAGTGAAGACTAAAGATCTAGCAATAACAAGATCACGAAAGATGTACTATTTGAAAACAAATAATGCAAATCAAGGAGTGCCTGATGAATGGGCAATATTTATCGATCTCGAAACCACTATTTAACTTCTCTTCATCCACTTTCACCAAGATTTTACATTCAAATGCTCTGAAAATGTAATATATCAAATCGACACCACGCTAGGACTGTACCTACTAAAGCAGTAATTTTGAAGCAGTTACTAGAGGGAGGTGAGCGACAGCTGAGGCTATTTGTGCCACTGAGTCGGATATGTAAGTAAATGGGCAGAGGTTGGCATAAATCCGGGAACAGAAGAAAGCTGGAATGAAACCAAGCATCGGCATCAGCCTGATCGTCAATGGGCCCTCGGTTCAGCGTCTCATTCGACGGAAAGAATGCTGAACATGAAGTGCTCCCAAACTCGCTAACTCGGTTTGGGGACCGGTATAACAATGAAAAATTCTGCCACTTGGGGGATTCTAACCCAAAATCGTGAGTGGGAGGTCAGTAAACTAGCCATCACACCAATACTATCCCCAAAGATTGATATCCTCACCATTTTAATGATTTATCACTACTTCTTCTTACTCCAACGCCATAATCTCTCATCAGTCAAGAAGCAACAGAAGGAAATATCGTACTTCTGGGTATTCTTATCCGAATTTCCATTATTATAAAAAAGAATTCAAAATAATAGGGCATCCTGGAAAATATTAATAATGCTAATGATGAGGATAAATCACGATGCTTTTATGTATCACTATTATTTGTTTAAACAAGTGTATCCCAACAAATGGGGTACTACCCGCAGAAGCCGAATGCAGACGGAGAAACCAGTCCATGACAGTTTGGCTTCAGTTACTTGGCTAACCATTACACTAATGACCAGACCGGTTTCCAATCGTAGACTCATTTATTTGTGCAGGTGAAGTGTTTTCGAGGGCAATGAAATATATATTCGACATCGCTCATATAGACTACTTAAGCATGAACTTAAACATGTTCCTTTTCGTATTAGAGACAATACAACGGTATATACTGGGACATAAACTGTCAGATTATTCAATTACAGAAACGAACATAAAGACCATGGTAATTAAATGTAATGCTAAACTAACCATTTCACCGAATCTGAGAGGATTTCGAAGCCAATTGAACTACTGAATTACACCACATCCGGGTAATTGCTTCACCTCTAGTGTGGTATATTTTGAGAAACTCTCAACACAAGACAAGAATAAATTGTTCGTTAAGCATCATTAGATACCACATGGATCTTTTTCAAAAGTACTATACTTTTAATTTCTCATTTATTGTCTACGTGTTTTTTTCAATACTTCCATCGGCGGGTAATTTTTCCGAAAATCACTTTTCATCCCAGTTTGAATGACCAATAATCATTGAGAGTACTTGAAATGGAGACAAATCATTGACATATAATTAAATGTTTCCAAGGACAGTATAAAAGTCACCGCTTCATCCCATTGGAGCTGGAATACATGCTGCACGCATGTGTCTCAACATCCCAATGCAAGACTTGCAGAGAGCCAGCCAACTTCCAGATTTGGATGCAGTATTCCCGTCCACGTCCGAAGAAAACAAAACAACCGAGAAGTAGACTTCAAGGTCCTTGGAAGAAAGGAAAATAATCGGTGAGACCGTGGAAAGCTCCGAATAAGAGGGTCTCAATTACCCACTAGAAAGTTTGGGTCTCATTCGGTACAGCTTCGACGGCGAGGCGGCGAATGCGTCGAGCCGTTGCGTCGCTTGGTCGGGAAAAGAAATTATAAATGCCACCGCTGACCTACTCAGTGATGCGCAAGGGAGAGGACAGATACAAGGATGACGTGATATGAAAATCCGTATCACTTTTACTTTCAAAGGCAATCCGGTGACGAGATAGCACTTCGAAGCAAATGGCCCTCTGAACGCTATTCCCTACTAAATACATAGTTTCGAAATGTATCATTAAAACGGATGCATGACCAGCATTTAACACTTAACTACAATATAATTATAGAACATTAAGGAATGAAAGCGGTTCTTTAAATGAAAAAAATTGAATCCTTTTCATTTATTCATTCCAACTCTCATCCTTCTGACAAGCTGACTGTCTGAAGATTTATATTCGTACTTCGCTAACTGAGCCAACCGCTATTACAGCACTAAATCGTTACCTAACGCTTAAAAAAACTTTAACTCAAAGAAAAAATTTATTAATATTTTTTCTCCACGTAAAACGCGAAAAATATCGTTTAATGCATGAAAAAATTAAGAGAACTATTGAGCATAGTTTATCAACTTTGGACGAGATATCCTTCAAACAAATGACCTAGGACGAAAGAATCGAGAAAGAACTCATACCCGATGAACATAATTAAAGCAGTGGAAGATCCTACTAATGACGTGAGCCATCATTAAATTTCCTGAGGTATAATTAGTGATCACGGTGCCCCACTTTCTTCAATGAAATAAAGAGAACCGCCCATTGCTGATACCTGTCGATATTAACCCAAGTGCCATGCTTGTTCGGCCATGTTTCAAGTCAAGGCAATCAAAGAATACAGCGTAACGACTACATTACCTATATTAAGTCTGAAATAATTACTGAGGAGTTTTATTCATAAGATTAAATACATGTGGCATTATAGGCCCATTTTTGCTCCAAACGAACATGAAACAACTATTTCCCGACAAAGATTCCTTCTCAGACTTCCCACAGTTTCTATTGCTTCCCTAGCATACAAAAAGGATAGGTTTCCTGTCTCTTTATTACATTCATTCCATTACCTAACTTAACCACAGGGTTCTACATTCCTAGTTCTACAGCGTTCTACAATGCCAGTAATTTTACATAGGTATTATACCCCCAAAAGCAGGACATGAAATCTATGTTATGTTTTATATCTTACTCCATGCTAACCACTTTTCAGCAACAAGGTTTACTTCTCTACCTAGAGTTTATACTCGGATCTTCTTCTTATTCACCAGAAAGTATCCTCACCTGTTCGCAAGTAACTCCCAATACCACCAGATCAACACAAGAAGGAAAAAACTACATTTGGGGGGAAATAAATAGTAAATTTGTCAAAAAGGCCCACAGCACATAAGATGTAAGACAAGCGACAGCTAGGTAGTTCTATATTCTAAAGGAATTAAAACTATTATCTCCTAGTGAAGTTTTTTTTTACAGCTTATCAGAGTTCCTGTATGAGTGGCAGTTTTAAAATATTTTCATCACCATTGGTCTACAATCCTAGGATTGGTTAGACGCAGCTTTCCACTCGATTCTTCTATCGGCTAACCTTTTCGTTGTGACGTAATTCTTCCATTTTACATCCTTCACAACCTGTTCTATGTATCTCATACGAGGCCTGCCTTTTCCAATCTTCCCGTTCACTTTTCCCTCGACGATAGTCTTCATCAGGCCATCGTGTCTCAAGATATGGCCGATTAACTTGTCCCTTCTTCTTTTTAGAGTTGTCAGCAGACTTCTCTTTTCCCCCACTCTTCTTAGGGCTTCCTCGTTACTTACTCGGTCGATCCATTTAATCTTCAGCATTCTTCTGCAGCATCACATTTCAAATGCTTCTACCCTTTTCTTCTCCGCTGCTGTCATCATCCATGCCTCACTGCCGTAAAGAAACATGTAGATGCCAGATGTATGTTCTGATGAATTGTTTCCTTACTTTTACACTTGTATTTCCAGTTCTAAGTAGATTCTTCTTTTGATAGAATGCCCTCTTTGCCTGGGCTATTCTACTATTTCTTTTGTTGCCTCGTCCCTCGTTGGTCACTCGGCTTCCTAGGTAACAGAACTCTTTCACCTCTTCCAGTTTTTGTTTTCCTAGTTTGATGTTGGTTTTGGCCTCTTCTTTCTTGATGCACATCAATATCTTAGTCGTCTTCTTATTTATCTCCAGCTGATATCTAGTATTGTCCTTTCCATGGTTACTAGAATCATGTTCAGATCCCTCTCTGTCTCTTCTATGAGTGCTATGTCATCAGCGAATCGCAGCATGCTTTTTTTCTCCGTTGATAATCACTCCAGAATATTTCTCCTTGATTTCATAAACTGTTTTTATCCTACTTTCTGATGGGTTGTAACTATCGTAATTAAAATATCAACGACCAAAAAAGTGAAAAAATATATGTTTATGGTATATTTGTTAAGTGTATGTTCAACATTTGACCATGCCTGAATGAACAATGTATGCATGTACATAAATAAACTATTATTATTTTCCTGATTCTTCAGTGAAAAACACCACTATCAACTTTTCAATCATCCCCAGGAACTTCTTTTACACATCAATCATATGTAGTATCTCCGTTTCCAACTGATCTGAGTTGATGTTTTCTCATTTCCTCAAATTAACGCTCCTACTCTCCTCTATCAGCTAGTTTTTTAACTATTCGTCAGTAGTCTCCTTGTCATACGCCTGACAAAGATGTTCTGTCCATAAATGTTTACTCATAATTAGAGTTACGGTCACTAATCCCCTTCAATCTGAAAATGACCTTCTGCAACACATATTTTCTCACTACCACTCTAATCGTCTTCCTACACCATAATGTCTTGTTTCAATGGTACTCCTTCCCCTCTCAATCACAAAAAGGTCACACAGCCGTCTGATCTAGTCAGCATTCTTCCGTTCATTTTCCTCAGTAATTTTCTGGCATTTAAAACTAAGTACACGCACCAATGTCATGAGTCATTCCACGGACCATAATATCAAGTTATTTCTTCCTCACTTACGGCGATATTTAAAATGTTCCCACCGTCAAAGGAGGATCGTAAGCATTACAATACCAAAACATTGCAAAATAATACTTTTCCTGCTCAAGGTCTTGTGAATTCGTAACATATAACATATTCATTTACGGATGCATGAATCTTCGTGAAATAAAAGCAGTCCTCTTGTTAGACGAAACTTTCGGGAAAAGTCTGCTGATATGGAAATTATGAAGAATGGCATGCATCAGTATTCCTTTACGCCATAAACCCAACCAGGCCTACAAAAGAGAGATTTACCGAAAAAGGAGTGAAACGCCCACGCTGACCTCGTTGGTCAATCGAGGAGTGAACTCACCGAATACACCAAGGATCCTGAGTTCACGTCTTCTCGTGGGTGTGGAGGCTTAGTTGCCATGATGTCAAGAGAGTGCCTGATATGGATTCATTGATGGCAACTAGTAGGAGTGAAGGACAATATCTCTATGAAAACCATTCAATCATTTCATACTTTCGGTACTACCACCAGAAATTAAGTTCGATCCACAGTTTTTCAATGAGATGGGAATGACAAAAAAATGCTTAAACTAATTGCAAGGGTTTTGATCGCACAGAGTGGATACCGGAATACAAATTAGTCTAACAGGAAGTGATAATGACGATGGTGTATTTGAAAACCGTGAAAATGTGGATTAATGCAGGTCATGGTGGTGGCGGGGTAAAGCCCTCGCCTGCGATTCCTGGGGTCACTGGTTCGGATTTCACCACCCAGAGCATGGCTGTGTGTTTTGTGAATCCGTTATTTGTTATCGAGCTTTATGTAAAATTGCCATATTAGCTGTATTCGAGTATATGGAAGTTAAAAAAAAGTCTTGCACGAAAACTGGTAGTATAGATTCACTTTCAGATTTATGAGTGGTTCCCTAATAAATATAAAAAAAGAAAGTAAATAATAAGTATATACCGACTTATTACGCCGCATGCTGGAAATGAACATCCTATGGACATCTGATATGCAACCGAAAGATTTGGCCCCAGAATTAGCGTGTATTCACATTGATTAGACTCGGTGATTTCTATAAAAATTACCGATAAAGATACCCCTTTACTTTTCTTTTACGCCTAAAATGAATGTGTGTTCTCATCATAAATGTGTGTCCTGAAAATGAATGTGTGTCCTCATCATCATTACTAGCTATCACTCCTACGATTAGTTTGACACAGGTCTCTATTCAATTCTTCCAACAGCTTATCCCTTCATTTTTACATTAGCATATTTTCCTATAATATCATTCACTATTTGCCCCATAAATTGCGTACGAGACACTTTTTCAACTCCTCCAATCCACTTTCCCCTTGATGACTGTCTCCATCAGACCACGTCTCAACTTACGGTCGATTAGGTTGTCCCGACTTCTCTTTAGAGTTAGGAATTGTGTGGCATGTGAAAATTTACTTACCCTACTATAATTACCACGTTATACCTATATGAAACTACTTAACAGTGTACACATGGCAGTTTCGAGTGCAGCTAAAATAAATTGACTTTGATCGAATATTTCCGGCCACAGTACACGCATGTTAGTGCCCAAGCGAGCTATTGGAGACTCGGAATTACGCCCCAGGGCACTTCGTTGGGAACAGTTGCCCCTGGGCTCGAGCGGGTGATTGCATACAGAGGTAGACCCCGCAACCCAAATTCGATTGGCCTACGGGACGCTGAGATCTCCTTTCGCCTTCGCGGCTGACTCCCATGGGGCGCGAACCATTTAAGTAATCAGCGAAGCGAAATGAGGCGACGAAAAGACGTTCACTCCCGCGAATTGACAAGATTCCTCTCTCACCCATGGTGCAAGCAGTAGGCGGAGAAAGAGATTGACATTCGGGCGTGGATGGATACAAAGGGCGGGTGGAGGAGGAAGGGCGAGGCGGCGACGAGGCGGGACCTCGAGGTGGGCGTGGATGAACGGCGAAGGCATGGGAGAGGCTTTCGCGAGACAAGGGACAATTTCATGGGGGTAGGCAAGAGTCACATAACTTCCCGAGTCGATTTCGTCTTTCCACAACTGCGAAGGCGGATTCACGCGGAAAGCGGCCCGCACCGAAGCTTGCCGCGCATTTCGGTCGCAACTTGGGAATTATTTTCCTAACCATAAAATTCGCAAAGTTCTTTCAAGTTTTACATTTTTTACGAGGGGAAAGGGTAAAGTTGTATCGGGAATGTGGAAATAAAATTCTATTCACGATTCTAACGGTCTAGCGGATCTGGTTGGTAGGGTGACTGGAGTACTGGCCTCCCATCACGAGAGCCCGGGTTCGAATCCCTACGGTGTCAGAGTTTTTTCATTGGATTTTTTTCATTACCCAATGGAGTGCAGTGTGGGGAGCACTTCGAATTCAGTACTCAGTCCGTTGGATGGGACGTCAAACTGTGGACCCCTTAGCGCCTTCTTTCAAGGCCGGCTACTGCAGGTTTCTCTCCACCTATACTCCCAGTTATACACATAAATGGCGCTAATGACCTAAGCTGTCGGTCGCCTCTCTTGAATAACAACTAACTCTAGCCGTCTGTTCAACTATTATCATTAAGAGCCAGTTAGTATTAACATTGATTAAAAGGCAATCTGCATAGATATGACAAAAAATTATCAATTGCAGTAAGGATGAAATGATCGCGTTTCTAATGTCCATGCACTAGTCTACAGTCATATTCTTCTAGAAGAAGCCAGTTACAAAGCACAGAGCTAAATGGAGTTTTTTGGTTAACATTCACCAACGAGGCTACTTCGTTGAGGAAAACATCAGGAAAGGAATCACCAATATCATCAGGCAACAATCCTAAGATTGGTTTGATGCAGCTCTCCACATTATTTTCCAGTCGGCTAGCCTCTTCATATTCGCATAGTTCTTCTCTTTTACATCTTTCACTACTTGTTTTATATACCTCAATAAAGGGTTTCTTTTTTCCATTCTTCCCGTTCACTTGTCTCTCGACGAAAGTCTTCATGAAGTCGGCATGTCTCTATATGACCGATCAAGTCCTCGCGTCTTCTTTTTGAACTTTTCAGAAAACTTTTCTCCCACTCTTCTCAGGACTTCTTTTGTCACATGGTCAATCTATTTACCTTCATCATTCTTCCGTATCATCAGTTTTTAAATGCTTTCATCTTTGATTATCTGCTGTTGTCCCCACGACTCGCTGCCATAAAGAAGGATACTCCAGATTTATGTTCTACTGAAATGTTTCCTTACGTCCGCCCTTTTCGCCAGGGCTATTCTATTTACGAGTCCTTTCTTGCTTCGTCCATCGCTAGCTACTCGGCTTCCCAGATGACAATATTCATTCACCTCCTCAAACTTCTGTATTCCTTTCTGAACGTTGGTCTTGGCTTATTTCTCCTGTTGCAATCCAATGTCTTCGTTTTCGTTTTATTGGTAGAACGAGGAAAGTAATCCATCCATATTTTCCGGAAATACGCGCATAATACGGAGGAAACTCGCAGAGTCTCATAAGGAAATGTTCACGAAAAATTTCCTTTACAGTGGAGCCATAAGAATTTACTCCCGTGAATAAACACGTCATGTGCATACTTCAGAAGTTTGAGTCCGATTAATTTGTCATACCTTTCCGCTAAATAACAAACCTAACGGATCGCAAAATAAAATAATATCAACGAGATAAGGAAAACTTTTACCACGACCCCTTTTCATAGAATTTGAGATAAATTTTTGCGACAATCATAACGAATGTTCAAGATTATCTTTGACCGGAAACGATCGACAGATGAGACGTATCCAAGATCAATGGGCTGGTATTTATACCACAGCATTGAAGGTTACGGTCGGGCCTATAATGAGGGACCACTAAGCCCTTGAACGTTGAAGTCTGACCTCAGTTACGGTGTCCGATTAACAGCGGAACGGCAATTAGGCTACCAGAGAGCTGTACTTGAAATCGATCCCTTCAAGGAATTATTTCTATTGGTTATCATCGGCGACATTCCAAATAGTAGCTAGCTCCTGTACACGTTAGGAGGTCACGGAGGCGAGAAATACGTATTTTAAAAGGCCACATTTCCTTTTGTTTCAGTCACCACATTTTAAGTGGGTCACCTTTAAAATGAAGGAAAATGCCCACAAATCGGAAACCTTTCAAACTAGACCCCTCCGGGATACCTCGCGAAAAGCCAAAAAAATGGTACATGGGTCACTAACAAGAGGTTCAAGAGAATTGAAAATGAACTACACAGCGGGCCGCATTGCATTGCTGCGTATCATATACCGCCAATCAGTACCATTGAGAGGATAAGAGAGCAATGAAAAAAATAGAATTGGAAAGGGGAAAGAGAGATAAAGGACAGTATGAGAAACTGAACTTGGTAAATAAACAAATTTAAATGCAGTGAATTCGCCACAACAATCTCCAATGTGGAGGAAGAGGTGACGTTAACACTATGTAATCACACCCTCACACACGATTCAATTTATTAATGGGATTCTACCTCACATTAATCTACAATTTTTTGATAAGATATTTTTGAAGAATACATTTACCACTACACAATTCGTCATTTAGAATAGAAGTTGAAAATTGTACCTAATAAGAGGATGTAGCCACGCCAGATCGTAAAGAATTTTACCTTCAACGCACTTGTCTCTGCGTACACATAAAGGAGGATACTATTATTATTAGTATCTAAATCTTTCAATTTCGGATCGCGAAATATACCTTTATGCATATCAGTATTAATATTTTCTTTTAAACGGATCTACTAGGTTGTGTTTTTTTAAAATGCAATTTGTGAAAAGAAAAAATGACATTGAAGATGAACCAAAAATTGTTTACAAAGTTTTAAGTTGCATCATGAAAATATAAAATAATATGCGAAAAAATACGCATATAAATTACAACCTTGGACTTTCGTAATATCTCGTGAAGTTTATTTAATAGATTATTACATTAAACTAAAGAAAACAATGAAGAATACAACGTAGGAGTAAAAATTGAAGAACAAGAGAATTTCATCTTTCAACGGGAATGTAACTTGAAAATAACAGGCGAATATTAACAGTGGGAAAGAAATGGGGAAATGTTTTCAAAACATTGACTCGCAGAAGCCGGAAAATTAGTTCTCGATAGAAGGGAAGTAGTCAAGAATATGTCCTTGATCATGATAGACATCATAGGTCTTACTGGAGGAGGAATAAAGTAAAAGAATGAAAAATTGACAAAAGGAACTAAGAGAGTATGCTTATAACCGACTTTAAACTAGTAAAGCAAAAGAAATTTGTGCTTAATAAGTAAAGACGTAATGGTGAAGAAAATGGAAAGATAGAAACTGATTCTGTCTCTACACATTTCCATGTCAACATAGAGGTAAAGCAGTATAATCGGCGATGAAGGAAGCAAGAAGAAATATCAGCATCAGCAGAATAGCACAGGCGATGAGGGTATTCACGACAAGAAAAATAATATACTAACAGCCTGAAAAACAAGCTTGGAAGTAGGGATTCATTCATATGAACGCTTCACTTGCATACCACTCGCAGTCCATTTCCCTAATCTCTACACCCTATTCATGAGCCACCCTCTAATTATTCATGTTATATATGTTTATTTAAAGTTGAATACGAAGTGTAGTCACAAAAAACATGATCGTTTACTCGTCAATAATGCAACTAACCCATAATTTGAAGTAAGTTTAATGTGAAGTAAGTCAGAAGAACGAATATGCTGTTACTTCCACCATTATATAACTTTCTTCACTTACCCCGAGATAATCACCAACGGAAACGCGTATCCAAGGTTGAGAACCGCTGTTGAAGAGGATGTATATAGGTAAATGGCAGTTAGAAATGGTCAATAGCAACGATAGGTTAACGATAAGTCAAGACTAGAAGCAGTTCTATTGTGGTATTACAGAGTGATGACTTTAAAACAGGGAGTTAAATTGCTGATGAAGATATTCTAGAAAGAGGAAAAGAAAATACATAGAATTCGTAGAAGACCGGATAACTTATCGGACTCATCTTTGTATATAATGTTCTTTCAAAGACAGTAGCGGAGGAAAAAGACAATGGGAAGAGGGCAAAGGAAGTCTTCACATGAGATATATGCGGTGAAAGGATGGATGAACAAGAGAAGAATTGCGTTTTGTGGAAACCTATAGTTTCCCTAGAGAGTTCCAGAGGAGAGATGCGACAAATCCAACTCAGAATTGATGACTATTGATGATGAGTGTGGTTGATTTAGAATAAAAATTCTCATAGCTGAATCGAGAATAGTGAAGTAAAGATACTGATTTGAGTGGGAAAAATAAATAGAATACAAAAAGTATTACGTGATTTGGAGAAGAGCCGAATTTTCTAAGTGTACCTCAACGATCATAATCGGAGAAAATATTATCATAGCACCAAAAAAGTACCTACACAGAAATACATTTGGAACATGCGCTAACATATAAGTAGGGATGTTGTAATTACTAACGATGACAAGTATTATAGATGTATCCTATTTTAATTCACAAGTGTTACCGGAAAGCGATATTTAGAGTTTTTTTCACAAGTACACTACGGTGAAGTAGCATAGCAATGTAACTTATCCAGACGAATGTGGAGGCAACTTCACAAGTGTTTATGACAACTACGCGCCCTTCTTTCATAAACATTTCTTATTGACAAGAGTAAGTTGTGCTCTTATTACAATTCACAAATGAATATTTTTTTTAGTTTCACATCTGGTAGCGGGGTACATCAATGACTTTAATTTGCGTCATGAACATATATTTTTTTTATTCAAACCGTGGATTCTTGTTATAATAAATACACGCCCACTCGACGAAATGAAGTGCGTATGATGAAATGAAGATTGGCCACCATACCAATCCAAGGCACTAACCGACAGCAATTGAATCCAGCAAAAAACAACAACAAGACATTTAATGAGGCCACGGATACGAAGAGGGCATTTCCCGCATCCACTGAGTCATTCCTATGGCCGATGTTTTCCATGATACATTTCACTTTCGATTCCATACAAGACCTAATTAATATATATTTACGCGCATCCTTACAAAACGCATCGAATAATTTACAGCTGCATAATCAACAAACCTGATGGCGCATGACATCCATCAAGATTGCAGTTGGATTTTGGAATTCGGTCGCCAAAAAAACGAAACTTAAATCGTTATATGGCGTGATAAAGTGAAAGGGTAACTCACTTTTCACTACGAAGGGTTTTTTTTCCGTCTGAATTCCTATGATGCGTGCCAAGAAGCTTCGCCGTCTATTTTCCCTCAACGCAAGGAAGAGAAAGTATCTTTCTTTCACAGCTCATACCAAAGGAATACGCATGAGCCCATCACGAACTCTTCGAAAGACCTACGGCTGATCACTTACCTCCTGAGATCACTCACATGCGTAACCTTAATGGTCCCAGTAATTCCTCGCTCATTGACGCCCACTCCCAGGAGGTAAGCTCAGCCTAAGCACCGACGGACCTTGAACAATTCATTGGGTTGCGAAGAATAAAAAGTCGTTACTTTCCCTCTGCTTCAGTCCAGTTTCAAGTTCAGAGAAACGTGCTTGCCCCTTCCGCCGAAACCGCAAACGCATGAAAATTAATCCTCTTTCAAGAGTGCCGAGTTACCGCCGAGGGATGAATTTCAAGGTACCATGGCTGCTAATGCGAGCGTGTCATTATTTCTAAGTCAGTGGAGCCTGGCTCTTTTTGAGTACAAATCCTCTTCCGTTCATTGCCGCGGTCTCATTTATTCCTAAGGTCAGAGAGAATTTTTAAGAGCATGAAGGGCATACGCAATTGGCGCAGTAAGTACCAGTCTCATTTGGCTGGAGTAATAGTCTTCGTGAAGCACCTCATTATCAAATGAAAAGCGTTCCAAACAGCTAAGTTGAGTTTTGGATAGATTTATCATGTTCATAAGCATAAGAGAATAGATAAATACACAACTATTCCACAAAATACTTCCAAGAAGAACTAGATTGAACTCGTATAACGATCATGGTCTACTTTTCATGCCTGAGCCAAAATAATTGGTTATCGAGGTAGAAGAAGAACTAACTCTTAATGCACCAGCTTCAGCTGCCACGGTTATACCGTGACGTCTAACTTAAGCTCAAGCATAAGGCAAACACGACATACATGCCGTAAGGGGTTATTACACCCACGATCTTTGGACCGCCAGACCAAATCGTCTGAGTAACCTAGCAACTACCTCTGACTATAGGATTTTATCTGGAAATCACACCACCAGCGGAGCTTCGAAAATCTGCCATATTATGTAACTTTGAATGAAAACATTAATGTATTTTCGGAAAAGAAATCTTTGAAGCAAATATACAAATAATATGACAAGCTGTAATTAATTCACATAATAGAGGACGAAAATATCATGAATAAAGGAGCATCGTATCAATTTATCCAACCAAAAGAAACAAGGAATTACAACGAAAATTCCTTGAGTTCCACGAACCTTTCATTGTAGTCAACGAAAGGGATAATAACTAGTTCCTCAATGACGCATTCCTCACAGTTTGTAACTTAAAGACGTCAGCAAACTGAGTAATGTACTCATTGAGCTTCCGTCAGCTGTCACGACAACGGTCCACGTTCCATGTGGCCAACGAGAGAGGGAGAGGGAATTCCTGTCTCAAATGCAATGCCGTGGGATAAGGATCCCCCGTCTCATGGTCATGGATGTAGAAGGAGAGCCGTGCGTCTTAACCTCGACCCCTTCTTCGGCTACCGAGGCCTTGTTTCCGAACGGCTCGGCGACCATTTCGAGGCGAGGACGAAAGTGTAAGAGAAGAGACTTGATCCATTTATTCAGCGGTCCTCGAAGCGCGATTTCTGGCTCCATTGACCTAACTAGGAAACTTAACGGAGCTTGCAGTGGCAGTAGTGGGGGATGAAATACAAAAAAATAAAAGAAAAACGTGAACCGTCTCCGTCGTCCCATATGATTATCGAACCCAAACCGCCTAGGAAAGAGGGTGCTGATATCAAACGGAGAGGAAATTTAGAAAAATAAATTAAAGGAAAATTTTTCATGGATATCTTTCAGTCAGTCAACGTCGTGCACAAAATAAATGTTGAAAATTTTTCTTCATAATTCATCGAATTTCCGTAATCAATTATTCCGTCTTCCTTCTTTATTATCAATAAAAAAATAAGAAAACGACAAGGAAGATTGAAATTTTTAAAAATCCCCTTAAAGAGAAATGAGGCGAACAATACGAGTATTGACAACGTAATCTTTGGATACAACCCGCAGTTAGGAGTGGATTATATAGTGTAATTCCTGATAGAAATTTTATCATTTCGAGGGAAACAAACCGCTAAATGCACACAGCACTATTTTCAGTACACCTAATTACCTGACAAACACCTAAAATGGCTTAAGATCCGGATAATGATCATATTATTAATAATAATCAAATATTTGAGCATTTCAAATCGAATAAAAATGAAAACGATGAGTCAAACCAAGGGGAGAAAGACTTGGAGGTATTTCAGTGAAATAGATGAACGGAAGTTGACATCGACGGCCCAAAAAAAAAAGAATGAAGGAACGCACACCGAGTTTAAGATCGCTCGATGCCAAAGCACGATAAGATTTACTCCGTGCGCAAAAACGGTATTTGTCGCGGACGCGAGAAGCCGAGAGTGAAAGTTTTTTTGTCCCTTTCACACCTGATCCCAACACGCCGTAGAAATGACCGGGTAATCATCGCGTTTGCGATGCAGCAGGCCGAGAACGTTATTTTCCTTTTTTTTATTTATTCATTCCCTCCTCTCCCGAGTGCCAATTCCCCCGAGGGACCTCGCTGAGGAGCACTGAACTTTTGTTTTGGGCCGCGTCACATTTCTCCCGCCTTGTCCCACGATCGGAACCGCGGTGAATCGACGAAAATCGTGTGACACTTTCGCCTCAACGATGCGCCACCCTCCTTTGTCAGCTTGTGATGCCGGCGGAATACGTCCAAGTGGAGCCCCTCCCCTTTCCGCGGTCCCTTGCTCCTCCTCCTCCGTGCCCATCAGTCCAACCCCCTGCCGGAGCACATAGCTCTCTTCCCTCTCCCCCACCAACCCCTTCCAGCCCTCCCCCGACCACTCCCGGCAGCATCGGCCTCTCCCTCTCCGGCTGCCAACTGTGATTCCCGATATTCCACCCGCTTTCACGCGCAGTATATAAAGAGCCTGCGCGGGAAGCAGGGCGTTTCCAAGTTTGAAATTCATTCCGGTGTGCGCGCTCAAGAGAGAGGTGACCACAGAGAGAGAGAGAGACTACCAGGAACGCACGCGAGCTAAAAAACCATGGGGCGCACGGCAGTGATAGTGGTGAGTGCGAAATGACCGCGGATGGATTAATCATTCTCCTTCCCTTCCCGTCTCCCACGAATCAATCAATTCACTACCCCTATTTTGCACTTCTCTCGTCGATGCTTCCAGCAGCATCCATATTTCGCGTCTCGGGTTCAAGGAGGATGTGGATTTCTTTTTTTAAATCTTCCGAAAAGCTTCGGGTGCGCCGTGGTGAGCAGGAATGCCGGTGTCGTGGCAGACGTTCAGTGAATCGTTCCGATAATTATCCGAATCGAGTTCATTCCGAGAATAGTTAACTTCTCGAAGGAGGAGAGAATGTCATTTGATCGTTTCCGGAAAATCAAACGGGACTTTTACGATCAGAATGTCAAACGTACCCACCGATCGCTTCGAAATTCTCAATCGGACAACTCTCAAGGTCGAAGTTATAACGCATGGTCAGTAAATCTTCAGCACGTTGAGTGCTCATCACGAGGTGCCAATTTTGGAAATAATGTTCGTGAAGAGGTGAAAAAGTGTGAAATTAGTGACCTGCGATGTCAGCCTGCTAAAGCCAAAATATAAGGGTATCATTATAAAGGAATGTTTAAAAAGTTATATTTTAAATTACGTTATTTATTAAATGAAATACGGGAATTCAGCTGTATGAAGGAAAATCAGATATAATTAATTCAAAAAGCAGCAAGGCAAACAAAAGAATTAATGTTACGAAGTTGTGCTCTAATTGATACACGATATAATAGAGACGCAATGTTGAGATATGATAAACTTATACAGGAAAGTTAAGCAAACAGAATAAATCAAGTTGGGCATTTGTCCGTTCTAATGGTAAAAAGATTTCATGAAGACTATTGATGATGATGAAGTTATGGTAAATTTTACAGAAAAAACAAGACTAGGTTAATATTACTCTAGTCTATAATTCGAGAGATACTGAGGTATACTTATTAAAGAGGTACTTACATCCTGATAAATAATTAACTGCACATTACTTACATTCTGACAACTAATAACCAACGGAGATTCTCTGCAAAGAATACCTATCGACTAATTAGGAAATGCAAATTTCGTAGCACAGATCAGATTTTCGAGAATAATACGTTTTGGTGAAGAAGAAACAAGATCAAAATTAATATAAGTCTTGAGAAATTTAAAAAAATTCCAAGGGATTACGTAAGCAATGAACTAAGAAATAAATCCATCACAAACAATTAACTTCTTATAGGAAAAAATCAAATTAGATAATTATAGTCAGTGATATAGATAATTATAGCATGATAACACTCAGAAATATTACTATTTTTAAGTGGTTATGATATATGGATCAGCATCGCCAAAGGAGTAAAAAAAGTTCCGTAAACTGCCGAGCGACTTACGATGGAGAAAGTTGTCCGCCTGCAAAAAACCAGTGGCACAGTTTTCATGAGCATCCTCTCACTTTTACACTCCCAGAATGAAATTATCTAAAAGAGAAAACTTTACGCAACGACGCACTGATTCCATTGTAAGTATTATTGTCTCTCCTACGTCTTTTTCTGTATTTGTTGTGTTGTAGGGTGAGGAAAAAAAAGAGTTCCCACTCAACGCATTAAAATCAGACGCCTCCTACACAATAGAAGGGAGCAAGAAGCCTCATAAAACAAAGGTGGCGCAATTACTCTTGCAATTATTTAGTTTATATCAGATCAGGAAACCATTAGTTTTTTTTCAACTCATACGACGTAATCCATTTAAGATTTTCGGATTTGCGGATGTACGCAAAACTTTAAGTAACATTTACGTCGAGCCGTCATATAGTTTTTATTCATTTTGTAGTAAACGATCATCAAAAAACTCATATCGATAAACTAATTTTCCGTTTATTCCGTTTCATTTTTCTGATAAATATTTGAATGCATTTTCTTAATTAATATCATGTATTTTAAACTATTTTAAATCCTAACTCCTAATACCTTCCGATCTGCTGGATTATCGAGATTTAATTTTCAGTATTACAGAATGAGAGGGAAGGGTTCCTGGTAGGGAGCTACGTTAAAAGTTATAATGCGATCATTGAAGAGCATTTTGTGATGAGACAGTACCCTGGATGAAGGATCGCCATTGGATTTTGCAAATGGGATCGAGCACAGGAAATAAACGAACGCTCAAAAATGTACCCGGAGACAACGCGATAGGAAATCGGAACGGGTGCTTAGTGGTACAGACTGAACCGCATGCACTTTGCAGCTAACGGTTGTTGCATTATGATTCCTTAAGTCACTCCACCGAGTCTGGAGGCGTGGCCTTGACTGCCAGCACCGACTTTCACCTTGCCGAGAGTGTGAGAGACATGGGCGGGTCCGGAGCGGGCGAAGAAAGAGTAACGAAGTGAGTAGCCATATGTCACACAGAAACTCCAAAATGCATTTCACCTCGATACTTTCATCGGTACTCAAATTACACCTTTAACCTTTACGACTACTTCGATGACGTTTCACCAGACAAATAAAAAGAAACTAGAGCAAAAAAAATAACTGCAGATCAAATCGAAAACAATATTCGTAGTGTCATTTTCACCTACCGAATGATCTTATTACCAGCGCATTTACTGAAAAAGTTCGATTTTGCGACACTTCCATCATCAAACTCCCGGGTTATAAATCAAGAGAAAAAATCACAAATCGGATTTCTCCAGAATTCCCACAGTAGTTTTTTTGTGAGCATGAAAGTTACACCACTTTTCCGCACATACTGAAACAATATATTCTCCACACACAAGTACGAACAAAAATTTTATTTTTATAGAAAAGGAAGACTTCCGGTACGGCACAAATTGCGAGAATGACACACAATTTCCAAGTTATTTTATTACGCATAGCCTGTCTTTTTCTGAGCATACATATGCAGAGGTAATCCTTCTGATATTCTCACAAAAAACTGATTTTTGGGAGGTTCTCATGAATAATTCCCGTTCCAACGCATACAAACCTTCACAAAGTAGCTAATGAGTTGCGCAGTCTTTTTTTTCATTTTACAGCTAGACCATCACTGAAATCTCTCAATACATACTCTTTTATTCATTTCCTCGTTTATTTAATCCTCAATATTTGAATGAATCCTCCTTGGCGAAAGAAAAAAATTGCACTATTAAATCAACCCTTCTTGTCAAACAATCTCGATGCAAAAACCACTTCATATGAAGAGTCACTCACAAAAAATATAAACACAACAGATCCACATGTAAATAACTTCCAATATTTTGAAAAAAAAGAAGAGGATCTAAAAGTTAATTGACTTATTACACCAGACGTAAATTTATAGAATTGGCCAAGCATACTGAAATGAAAGCAATAATGTTGCAATTCTACAAATTATTAGTTTTAAATACATTACTGCATTCTTTCGGGCTTCTGGTTTTGACGAAATTTTGTTAATTTTCAGCCCACAAGCGTTGAGATTTAAACCTGATAAAACTTCACGTTTCGCTGGATTACTGCGAAAATCTGTGATTCGTTCATAAAATAATTTTGAAAAAACTTTTACTTTCACTGGGCGTAAGTTCATTACAAACTGGTTTCGAGAACGAGTTGCATCATTAGGACTGAACGGAACTTCAGAGAAGTGAAAACCAGTTTGGAATGAACTTACGACGATGAAAAGCACACGTTCCCACCAAATATTTATGCTATCAAACTTTCTAATTCCTTTTATATCAAATGTAAAACGTGAATTTTAGACATTCCAAGCGGTCTTTGGTTATTGTTTCCTGGTCGCACAAAAAAATGCGTTCTGTCTTTACAACATTCTCAAGCTAAACACGTGGCGATCACCGCGTCGGACCGGTGAGAACGTTAAGAACCGGACTGACATTCAGCGACTGTGACGTGACTGACGCTTAGCGACCAATAACGTTACGCCACATTGAACCCATTGAGCGCGGTCATGCTCCAAAGCCGACGACGGTAGGTAACGTAGGGTGAAACGCGACATTTGTGCGTGCCTCTTTGGCCGCTTATCCCGCCCCTACGAACGCGGGAAAATCGTAATTGAGTGAAATTTATGCGAAAATCGAGTGATCGATCCCGAGCCATATTACGGGGGGGAGACTGATGAAGACAAGACGGAGGGGACAGAGAGGGAGGGGAAAGGGAGAGAACTACACTGTAAGAATCCGAAGTATCTCCGAGCTGCCTCAGGGAGTTGGAATGCAAGAGGTGTTGAAATTGATTTAGAATGTGTGTTCCCCTTTTTCTCTCTCTCTCCGTGGGCTGGGCGAGGCTCTTCGAGTCACACACGCCCAGGCAGGGCTGGTCCAGAGGGCAGGAGCCATTACGTAAACGCTAAAAATCGCTGCACTGCACCAGATCACTTATAAAGCACAGGGGGACGACGCCGGAAAAACCCTTTACTCGCCAAATCTCTCATGCATTCATGAGTGTGCGTCACTTTTTCACTCTCACTATACGCATATAGTTTAAGATACTTCGCATTCATGTCAAATAAGCCCAATAAAAAAACGCATATGAAAAGCAACCCAGAAAAATTCTCTAAATACAGAGCAGAATTGCAAGCATACGACTCCCGATATTTTGAAAAAAATAGGATTTAAACGTTTAATAATTTACTATCTCATACGGAAAAGAATGCAAAGGATTTTTAAGAGCTTCAAAGAAGGTAATAATTTTGTGGAATTACAACAACACTGCTTTTATTCCAATATGCTTAGCCAATTCTATGCATTTAGACCAGAGATGATAAGTCCTTTAAGGTTTAAATATTCTTTTTTTTCAAATTATCGATAGTCATATGCACGTAATTCTATCGTAAATATATTTGAAGAAAATAATTTAGAATTTTTGTGGGTGGCTCTTTATTTGAGGGAAGTTAAAAAACTCTGCAAAACACCTTCGCCTACAGGGTAGGTACTCCCTATAGAAAATATTTCTGTACAAAAATAATACTAAAGGAATGTCAAAGATGATCGAGGATGGAAAAGCCTTTGTATTTTAATTGGGGGGGAAGACTATTCCCATTACTCGCATATTTAGTGACCTAAAGGAGGAGGAAACAAAGGATTTCTTTTGGTGGGGGGCCACAATTCTGGATGGCGTAAAACAATACAGACGGCACTATGTGGAGTGATTTTCAACTAAAGGAAAAGAACATTTAAATTTGGATATTGAAGAATTCCAGAATTAAATTCACCAACGAAGTTCTGAAAAATAATAGGACCTTAGATATTGCAAAGAAAGAGCAAATACGGGTATGCATGGACCAAATTACTCACAGAAGACCCCGAAGTTCGTTTGTTTGTATATATCCCTGAAGACTTATACAAAATTATGATAGCCATTAAAATATGGAGTAGTTATTGATTTTCGGAAAGGAAGAGATTATTGTAATCACACGAATGTATCCATAGAAGGCGTCATTAATATTTTAATTTTTGAAAAAAAAAATTCTCAACACGGTAAGAACTTGATAACTCAGCTTCAATGTTAAAGCGGTAGTTTTCGTACCGGTGGCAAGAGATTCTATTCCAAGAGCTAAATGCTTCATTTATCAACCGCCACCCATGAAAAACTGATATTAATCATCCGAAGGAACTTCGGAGAAAACTGCAAGAACGACCTTCTTCGAGACAATCACGTGCTGGAACACGTGGCCCATACATTCTCAATGGGTGCGGAGATGGATCTCGTCACATTGGCACGCTCAGTTCAGCACGGAAAAACGTTCTCCTTGAGATCAGAAGAAAGTTGACCTGAAGGCCGCTCCGATACACACCTCAAGCTAGCAAATGGAACGAAACTCAATTCAACTAAAAATCCCCTTCCTAGAAAATTGCCAATAACGTGAAATTCGCGACCGAATCGGTGAGTCTATGTTTCCAAGTTGGAGTATAATAATGTGAAGGTGTTGTGCTTGTCAATACATAAGGTATTGGAAACTACATAGAGCTCAAAAAATATTATCTTTGAAGGGGAAAACAAATCAAATAGGAAAAATAGGATTACCAATTAGGAGGTATAAAGTACGGAGAGCAATTGCGTAACTACGAGTTAAATGATTATCTCAAGATTTAAGGGGAGGGGCAAGAGGATATGAAACGTCTTCCAAGAGATCAGGTAGCAGATTCCCCTGAGGCGAAATGAAATTCTGATGCAATTATTTATAAAAATGTTAATATAATAGTGTAATATGACTGGAATGCTCCTTTTCCTCACACGCTATCCTTCCTAAGGTCATCCAGCCGCTCATCACGCTTAAGACACTCTGCTAACCTTTCCGGATATCTAAGAGCGCAGCTCAAAATACGAAGCTACAGCCAATTACAAGCGGTCATTCCCCCAATCACGCGCAAGAAAGATTTTAACAGCTTTAATTTTACATTTCCCTTCAAATTTGGGCATGTTATAACTGCTACCAGCAAGACTTGAAAATACTCATTTCGACAGCGACACGATTTAAAGGTCGCCAACAAGATTCAAATTCGGCAATTTCATGATTAACGACAAAATTAAAGGAGAACGATAGGAAATAAAAAAGGATAGAAAACCTAAAATTACGCACTCATAAGGCAATGCAAAAAAATATTGAAAACGCAACAATGTCGTGAGTTTCAACCGAGAGAAAGCTTAAAGGGGAGTAGACGAATTGCAACAATTGCCATGTTCGAGCAAAAAAATTCTTTCCCCTACAGGAAACATTTCTCTTAATATCGTCATCATTTACTATATATAATTAAAACGTTAAATAAGTACAATTCATTAAATGATACATTTCTACTGTTTTGAGTCTCTTCATGAAGTGATTAATCTCTGTGTACTACTGCCTTCACTCATACGTATAATAAAACTAAGATGTGGAATATCCTGTAAAAGAAAATAAATAAAGAGTATAGTTTTAATAATGAGGGCAAGGTGTGTTTAACGACACGTCAGTCATGTCATTTCCTGGGAGGATGATGAAAAGAGGAGACCTGTTCCTATTGCGTAAAAAAATCCACACTCGACCCCCTCCATTTTTCCTCCCATACAAGCTTTCCAACCTCCGACAAGTGTTCCTCCTTTTACCGGGCGATGACGAAGCAATGAACTTTTAAGTAGGCTATTGGGGATCGCAACAAGGAAGAAATATTTTGTTGCGGTGTCGCATAAAAATACTAAATGCCACATGTGGGAGTAAGATGCTTTAAGGAGCTTATGTAACGGATGCGCTTCGAATGCCTTCAGTATTGCTTCGCACTTAATTGAAAAGCACACTTAATTCAAACCTATGACTGTCTATCAACCGACCTAGCCCAGCCACAATATTGTGTGACGAAAGTTTCTCAAAAGGACCCAATTATAAGAATAGAACTCGTAAAACGTAGCTACGAAATCGTAGCGCAGCTATGACATTCGGTTTAGCTTAAAATAATTCGTTCTATTTGCCGAGAGTAACGTTAAAAAAAAACTAGAACAGCGTCATGGTCGCGATGTTAACTGCCAGTATGAGATATGCTTGATTCCTTTTTAATAACCGATTTGTATATTTTATTTTCAATATAATAGGACAGTTTCTGAAACGTGAGAACATTTATTTAAAATGACATTGGAACTGTGATTCCATAAACTGATTGAATAACAACTATGATTGAATTAATTCTTCAATTGATGACATTACCGCATTAGGAAGACGAAAAATGCCGCGTGCACATACAGAGAGGTGATAGCACCAACATAAAAGCTTTTACGCAAAACGAGTGGCTGAACAAATGTACGGTAAAGGGCGAAAACAAAATGCATTGTTAATGCATTTATTTAGAGATTAAACGATGGTGACTACAGAGATCACCCTCAGAATTACATAAAGTTAAATCTTATTATTATTTTATCATAATACTAACTTTCTCATAATCCGTAATTGAATCTCGTAATTGAAAATTTCAGATTATTGCCACTGATTATGTATTGCATTAAAAAAACATCCTCTTAACTAAAGTTTAGTAGCTAGCAATTATCATCGGTCTCTTACCTCATATAAGGCAGTGACGAGATTTAAAACCATAGTAAAAACATATATTCATACAAATGCAAAGCATCTAAAGTATTTGGCGTAATTATTGATGGCCAACCATGCTAATATGTCATTTTTCATGTTATTCATTTTTGGATTTGTTGAATCTGTGGGATATTCAGCCTCCATTTTTCTCACTCTCTGATTTGAAAGTTTTAAATTTACTAGCTCAGTGAAATACGACATTTTCCATAAATTTCTTTTGCTTCTTCAAACGCAGATGTTGATAGTAGGAGGATAAACTTCACGTCACCACACTCCTTACCTGATGATTTCATTACACCTGCATGACAACTTAAACGGAAGAAAATTTAGACCGACTAAAACACAGCACAGTTACGCATTCAGAGACGTCACACCTTACATTACTGTGTTACCATCATTAGCCATACCAATACCATAAAGTATCAGGATGGGAAGATGTAGAACTCCAGAAAGCTGAACTGGTCAACAAAAGGCAAAAATAATACTTACTTACATATCCATAAATCACAACGATACGAATACACTAATAAATCATAATTTTATTATTTGGAATTCAAGTATCTTGGAGGAACACAGTAGATAGTCCTAAAATCCATGGCCATTTGTCTCTAATAACGGATTAAGCCTTTCATAACTGTGAACTGAAAGTAAAATGACGTTTCTACGGGTCAGTATAAACAACAAATGCTGAAAATGGAGACTTACTTTGGTGCCAAAGTAAGTCTCCATTTTCTAACTCTTAACTGATTCACCAATAAAAAAATATTTTCCTGTCAGAAATAATGCAAATGTGGGTTTTCAACAAGGTAAGATTCATATTTATATAAAAAAAGACCATATATGTAGTGGCGGACGTTAAAATTTCGATTCAGTGTATATTTGCCTAAAATACTAAATATTTAAGCGAGTATTTTCCAATAACTCGAGTCGCCCACGTTAAAAGATAACAATAAAAGTTAAAATGCAGCACTGTCCTGTCTATGATCAACAACCTGGGCAATAAATAATAGTTTCATTCCAACAAACTTCGAAGATTCCGCATTTGCACGACATTTCCATCGAACTAACAAATCACACTTTCCTCGCCGGGCTGTTTTTCCTGGCGATAAACTTAACCGTTTGTCGTCCCAACGGACGCGATGAGAAAGTGGTTGATAAAGGTTACTTCCCAGTGATGACCTTAATATACATGTATATGTATAACGTAATCATCCCGTTTCGGCATCAGTCGGTGGGACGATGGCAATGCGAAGACAAATTAGATATTGGGAAGGGACTCGTTATAAGTCGGCCAATTTACTGATGAAACAATTTTCTGGTTCTCACTAAGATCAGTATACTTCAACCTCACACTTAAGTAAGGGTTATTACCAAATGAATAAGTTTAGTGCTCAATATTGGCAATCTGACAGAACTCACATGAAAAAAACCCAGTGCAGATAACTTAAACACGGAGAAAGTGAATTAGATACTCCTGCGCCATCCTTTCTCCTAGTAAGAATCACAAAACTCGTCTGAGCACAAGACAAACATAGACAATTTTCATTTAAATAACTTTGGGAGGCACTTTTTCAAGATAGCATTTCTGCACCACTCAGCATACCTATCTGTCGGTTTACATCTTGGCGTATGCTATTTCGTGCATATCGAAAAAATGAAGATTTGCCACGATTTCTCTTCCTCCGCTTAAGAAACTTACTAAATGCCACACAGGTGCCGTCAACCCGAATCGAGTGGGATACCTTAACGATGCAGGAAATTTCCATTGTTCGGGACGGGAATTGAACCGCAAAGGTGGGCAGACCACAGCTTGGGAATGTAGGGCACCCGGCTACTTGCTAAGGGGAGAGCGTTGGCCTCTTTTGACTGCAAGCCGACACTTTTGAGACATCTCTTTGCCAGCGAGAAGGTATCTCCAGGCATCGAATGCGGAATATCACGTATGTACATTTTTACGAGAGAATAGGAAAGTAATAGTACAATTGTCCGGGCGCAATACTCATTATTTATTCATGGTTTAGCAAGAAATATAAAGTACAAACCCATTTTATCAGCTTTTAAAAACTCTCAGACACCGTGTATAGTTAACACAATTTCCCATTAGAGGGTTTTCTTCTCTAAAGAAATGTTGAGAGAAAACGTTGAAATGAGGGGGATCGGGTTGGTGTGGTGGCCGGAGTACTGGATTCCCATTTTGAAGGCCTGGGTATGATTTCCGGCGTTGGAAGAGTTTTCAATGGAATACCGGTCCCTTTTTGAGTGCCATGAGGAGAGCACTTCGAATGCAGCACTTTGCCTGTTGGATGGGACGGCCTTTCATTGGCGTGTTTTATTAAGATGAAGCTAACGATGACACCAGGTTTCCCTTTACCCATCCTCCACACTCCTCCCTCGTCCAACAATCCTCTAAATCCTCCTAAATAATTCCTCCCTCAATTGAAATGCCCATCAACCTTTTACGCTGCAAATAAATTTGCACTGAATATTATTGATGATCAAGTGTAAATATTACATCTTAAGAGACGACTCACCCCACTAAGTGTGCGACACAGTTTTACAGCTCCCTTTAGGAGCACGAAAGTTCTGACGCGTGTGCCATGTTTATTTCTGTTTAATTAAGATCGTATTATTCAATTTAGTTACAGCATCTCCTTAAATATTAGCCACCCAGTATCACTTGCTGAATTTAACCTTCAAAAAACTACCAGTAACCTAACCTTACAAAAAAACTAACCAGCAGATAACCACTGTGAATCAGTTTGTTTTTGCATTCAGACTCTTTTGTTGGTCCTGAGATCCCAATAGTCATTGGCCTGTCATCAGGTTTCCCAGGGCCTGAACCAGCAGAGCTTGAAAAACATCCATGCCCTGAGTGGAGAAGAACCCACCCAGACGGGACTCGAACCCGCGACCTTAGGATTGGCAGGCGAGGACTTTACCTCGCCGTCACCGCCATTTCGCAACTTGAACCTTGAAGTGAATAACGTGAAAACCAGGCAACGAAAAAGGTTGCCTACAGTCAATTTCTTCACCCTTTGAAAGGTCAACTCGAGGCCATTGCTTTCAATGAAAAAACGACTTGTGAATCATCTTAACATACACGTTTGCGTCTATTGCGTACACTACACAATTACATCAGTATTTTTATAAGTATTTCACTATACACATTAACGTAAGTATTTGTTTGTATAAAAATAGTAGAAATGTTATACTCACAAAAAAGTGACCCTGATGATGACACATTCACTGTTTTAAAAAGTCTCTTTAATGGCCTGCCCAATCCTACGATAACATTCACAGAGGCATTGCCTTACTCGTTAAACTGATCAATAAATAAACTTGAAATAGAAAAAAAATTAAGCGTTTAATAAGGTGAACTGGTTTAGTATTTTTTTCGGAAAGTTCGACCCACATTCTCCAACATTTTTGGCACTGATCTCAATACTCCGACTTCGAAGCAAACTGGTTTGACGACAAATGCTACTAACCGGTGACATACGTGATTTTCAAGCAATGTGGAAAGGAGATTGTAACAAAAAACAAATGAAGTCATCGATAATCGATTTTAACACAAATTATGCAAGTTAGTTTTTTTATACTTAAGTAAAAATCGTATATTATTGAGCAACAATTTTTTCTACTAATGCTGGAGGATTTTTTTTTGGCGCTTATATTGGAATCATAGCTAATTAAGTTTCCAACACTCTCCGGTAGTTGTCCTTGGCCGTCATCTCACACCCAAATATTGGATCGGGAGAACTCATAAAAACGCCCACGCTCGAGGCTGAAATCAAGCCAGCGCCCCTCGGTTATCTGGATAATTGAACAAGCCACATAATAATTAAGGACCTGTACAAATGAAATATACCATATGTAGGGAGTCCAGAAACTCTAATTGAGGGGATTACGTTGGTGTGGTGGCCAGAGTACTGGCTTCCCATCTCGAAGGCCTGGGTTCGCGAATACCGGCAATGGCGGATTCTTTACTGGTATACCGGTCCCTAGAGTGCTGTGTAGAGAGCAATTACAAGTTCAGTACTCCCTCTATCGGACCTAGCGTCTGTGGGAAGTTAAACCGTGGGCCCTTTGGCGCCTTTCTTTGAGAAAAGGCGAATGCCGACACCAGGTTTCTCTCTACCCTTCCGTCGCTCCCATAAATTCTACTTACGCACAACCATCCTACTGTTCTCCTTGGCGCATATGATCTTAGCTGCCGATTGCTTTTCCTAATTATACTCGTAAGAGCGACTATTTAAGAGATAAAATTAAAACTACATACACGGTAACATACTTATGACATACATTTTATTTATTACTTGCAGCATTTAAGCACAATTAGTGGCAGATGAAGATATGGGGTACCGAATCAAGGATAAAACAAGATCAGTACAACAAATTCTCTCAACGTATGACTTGCGGCCACCGAGACCGCGCCATGAAATCATAAGACTTTTGAAAATTACTTTAACATGCGAAAATTTCCTTTATTTTATCCCATGCCACAAAAACGAAGCCATAGTTAAAATAGAGCACACACCGCAAACTTGAAACCATAAGGTCGGCCTCTGGTTGATCGCGAGAAGATCAAATAAAATATAACATTTGTTCTACACACGCAACAGGGAGTGATTATATTTCTTGAAATGGATTAAAATTTCTAAGTGCTAATAACATACGCAAGGTTGTAATCCTCAGACTCTTTTAAAATATTTTGAAAAAATTTTCTACGTGCATGTGCTTTGTATATTTCTTGGAAAAAATGATTTAAGCGAATAAGTAGTCCCAAAATTCGAAGAGAAATTTCACGTTAAGCAGCATTAAGCAAAAACGAGAATATATTTACCTTACTCCTGTGGCTACTCAAACCCAATATTTTTGCCCTAGCCAACAAGCCGCCTCAGAGCTCATCTATTCTCTGCCATCTCGATGTCACCACCCAGTTTTCTCAAATCATCTGCTACTTGGTCATCCCATCTCATTCTTGGCATTCCTTCTGTGCGTCCTCTCCACACTCTTGTTTTATCCTCCTTTCTCTTCTGACGTGACCGGGCCATCCTATCTTTCTGCTGCTAAACACGGCCACAATATCAGGTCTTCCGTACAGTTCTCTAAGCTCTCTGTTTTTCTTTACTTTCCATGTCCCTGCTTCAAAATTTGGCCAATGTATTCTTCTTAATATTTTGTTTTCAAAATTAAACAATTTTTTATGAGTTTATTTCGTTGATCCTAATTTTTATTTCTTGACAAAAGCCTGCTCTTCAATAATTTTGATAGACTCCAGTAACATATATTGGCTGCATTTAATATTAATTGTATTCTCTGGTTGATTTTATTTTGATACTTGAATTCTTCTGTGATTGAAAATTTGAGGCCCACAAGTTCAAATTTTGAAATAATAAAAGGTTCCGCCTCTCTTCCAATTTTCATATATTTGGTTTTACCTTCATTCACTTGTAGGCCTAATTTTCTTGCTTCTTCCACCGTAAGAAGACTTTCGCTAATATTTTCAGGTCTTTTAACCATCTGCTATTAGGGTTATGTTATCTGCAAACGCTAGAACGTTGATTTTCTCTTCAATGTTTGTACCCCTTGGTATAGTGTTAGTGTTGCTTTTGTTTTTTTAGTGCTTATTCAAGGGCAAAGTTGAACGGAAGGAGAGACAATACATCTCTTTATCTTACCCCTACGACGATGTCAAAGGTGTCTGTATATTCCCGTTCTATTCTAAGGGCATATTATAACTCCCTAGGTATGGGTCCGTAAAAAATACACGAAAAAATTGATTTCCTGGTCATTCCACAAACAATTATGAATGAATTTGTCTCAAGGAAGCAGTGGTTTAAAAATAAGTTGACAGATCTTGCAACTGTATATCATCTCACACGACTATATCTGTTCATTCATCTCCAAACTAAAACGCAGCAAAATAGAATGGAATTGTACATACCTCCCTCGTTCCAGGTTTGCTGCTGCATTTTCGCCGCGCAGGCCTACGCCCAATACCAGGAAGACCAACTTGAGCCAGGGCGGCTGCAGCCGAGGCCCGGGAGGATACGCATCGGAGGACCGAACCAGCAGGGAGGGGCGATCCTGAGGCAGGGGATACCGGCGGGCCCCAGAAGCCGCCGCCCCATTCCCATCGGCGCTTTCCCAGTACCCATCCAGGGTCCCAGCCGCGGTCGGCAGCAGGGTCCTCCTCCGCCCATCCCGGGAGCGGTGCCGGCGCCGCTGCCTCCACAGACGTTCGCCGCACAACCCTTAAGGCCGGCGCCAGTGCGGGAAGAGGCGCCGCTGCAGAACACCATCACTCAGCCGACGTTCTCGTCCCCGGTCGAGGAGGACTTCGATGACGAAGAGGAAGAGGCCACTCCACGGATTTTCCCGTCGACGGTGACGCCGCCGCAGTACGCGCCGGTGCCACAGCTGCCCAGGACGACGACGCAGGCGCCGCAGATTTACCGAGCCCAGCAGGCGGTGAGACAGTCTAGGCCTCAGCCGGCATTCAGGCCTGAGGGCAGAAATTCCCTGCAGCAACAGTTTCAGGAGGCTCCTGTGAGGCAGAGCAGACCACAGGTGAGGGCACGCCAACCTAAGGTACTCGCGTACCTAAAGTTCACAATAAGCGAGAACATCTACAGCCTCATTATCATAGTCACCATTACACATGTCATCTTGATAAATGGCAAGCGGGCTCTCAAGTAAATAAACGCACTACCACCAGCAAACCGTCGGACAAAGTTCTGTTTCAGCCATAGGTTTCACATATAAATCGGAATACAGAAAATAATGCAGCCTGACTTTGGCGGGTATTGAACGACAACACTACAGCAGTTGTTGGTGCTTTACCCAACACTCTGACCACCACTTAAGTCTTACATACGTAATTACAAGTTGTCCTTCCAAAGCACATATAACCAGGTATTGAGGGGGAGCAGCGACTAAGTACATTAAATATTATTTAAATAAAAGTATTTACTAAAAGGCAGTAAAATATGAGTACGGTACCATAGTAAAATTGTCTTCAACCCTAAGGTTGGTCTGGCCAGTTTGTGTAGAGGCCACTGATTGTACATACTTTCATTGATAATCAAGGTAACAAGATTTTGGTCAAGAGAGGGAGACCTCTCCAGAATAATTCATCTCCATGCTCAAAAGAACTTAGAAGAATGGCCGATTTTCACTAAAATATATGTGTATTCCGAAATTGAGATGGGACTCTGTGATGTTTCAGAAATTGTAACAATAAGAGTTCATCTTTGAAATTATGAGAAGTTAGGTGTAATGTTATTGAATTTCCCCCACAGCTGAGTCAAATTCAAAAGAGATAAAAGTATCAACAAATATCTGATTCACTGAGGTACTGATTTTATTAAAACAAGGCTTGCGACTTAAATTTTCCATAATTTATGCAAATTAATGCTTGAAATTGGGAAACATATTTTCATCATAAAATGAAGTCTGTAGAGATGTAGAGAATAAATATTGGAATTTCATTCAATAAAAGGACTACTTTTAGCAGACTTTGGGATGTACTTTCAAGGATATTTTACTATCTACATTACATACTGAATGCAAGAAAACTATCTACGTCACAAATAAAAAACTATAGGAACCAACATACCACAAAGAAATAATTTTTGACAATAGAAAAATATATTCAAGCAAGTAAATTTCCTCCTAACTGGTTTCAACTAAAAACTTAAAATATTCCCAGCTAATTTTCCATGTACCACCAAAATTACTCTTCACTTACTCCAGCCACTGTCACATCTCATTGAATGTGTGCAAATTCTATTGAAACCTTCAACAGTAATGACATTAAATGCTTCCACTATCTGGCAAGCAAATACCATAGGAATTTTAGAAGTAGTGTCTATTACTTACCAAACTTCTACACCAACCAAATGTGAAGTGTTCATTTTCAAAACACATTAAGTGAAAACTGATGAATTGCTACGATTAAGGTTTCACTGGAGATTTAATTCACATCTGTTTCAATGATGCATCAAAAATGTAAGTACCGCATAGTAAAAGTTATTGTGTTAAATAACAATTGTCATACACTCATTAAGGCTCTGATGATCCCAACAATGCAGTTTTGCATTACAAATGTAAAATATGGTATGAAAGACACAAAAAATCATCAAAATTCATTTTCCGCCTCTCATTCCAGCCTCGCCCAGTGGCAGCACCTGCTCCTCATCACTCTGGAAGTGGCTCTAGAGAACGACCTCCTGTTTCACTGTCTGTCCGCAGATACCGTGAGGATCGCCCAGATGGGAGCATTGTATGGGGCTTTGAGAATGACGATGGCTCTTTCAAAGAGGAAATAATTGGAGCTGACTGCATCGTGAGGGGAAAGTATGGTTATATTGATCCTGATGGAGTTCGACGTGAATACACTTACACCAGCGGCAATCCATGTGAAAGGGATGAGGAGGGTCGCCTGATACCAGATGAAGGCTCGTTGGATGGAGGCCAATATAATCTGCCCCAGGGAGCAAGCGATTTTAACCTTGGTGTGAAAAACAAGTCAAGGAGGCCTAAGCAGTAATATGACATCTTCTAGTTGTAAATGCACAATGATTTTATGAGGAGGTTGTTGTAAAAGTTCCATCCTAATCAACATGCTTTGCATTTAAAAGAAAGCAGAGCTGCTCTAGACATTTTAAAAATTATGAGTGATATTGTGTGAAATAAGGTATTTAAAAATATTTTCCTGAATTTCTTAAAATAGGGCAACATTCAATTCATCAGACATCATCCAATCAGAGGTAATCTATAAGAGTGATGAATTTTACTCTTAAACATTTTACAATATCATCCATTTCATACAATAATTTTCAAGTGTACATGTTTTTTTAATAAAACTAAGGTTAAAAAATTGCTTTTGTTAATAATTCAAGAATAAAACATGGGTGCCCACCTACATACTTGCAACAATTACCTAACACTTAACTTGGAGAGAAATACTGAACAAATACTGTGAATTTTAGTGCAGCATTATCATATTTGTACAATGTAAATGTACATAACCAGATGAGATAGAAATATATAGACGATATAGGTAGCATTACTGTTGATGAAATGGAACCAAGTACATGCATATGTAGTTCTTTATTCTCCTTAAAGTATCAAAGTCTGTGACTTTAACTGATTTATATGATTATGTGGAACAAAATATTTAAAAAGCAGGCTTTATCAATGCATGCATACATATCACGCCCTTCAACAATGGCATACAAAGGATATCCAACTTTTTGACTAGCTTAAGGATTTTTAAAAGTCCCACACAGCCCAATCTTGGCAAGCATCTTTCATTTCAGCTACTTCTATGCACTCCTTCATTAATATCCTATTTTGAGGTTCAGGTTAGTGTCTAAACTGATGGATGAAATACTGTAATTGAAGTGTACACAACACTCAATTAGAGGCTGGTATACCTTTGAAAAGTCTACCACTTCCCGGGGTTGCACAGTCCATAAGCATGGGAGGATAGTACTCAGGCCACTTCACCTACCAGATTCCCCAACTTTCCTTACCTGGTAATCTAAGGTCATACATAGGTCAACCTTACAATTAATAGCATAGGCTACAATGATAAAATCACATACGGTGGGGGCTTCGGCCTCCTCTGAAATTTTTTCTCAATAATTTTGTAGTTGTGATTTTAATTGGGGACGATAATCTGGATTGCACTGCATATAATTCAAGTGGTGAGTGTCTTGAAATGAGATCACTAGTTTGATACATGTGTGTGGTTACTAATTGTTCTTTTCAATCTGATATGTGTGTATGCGTTGAAATTCTGTTCTGGGGCCAGTCAGATTAACTGCTTCATAACAAGGTAAGCAGTGAACATCACCAGTGAGAAGAGATAGGAATGGGCACTGTGAAAGTAAATACCAAGCACTGAAAATTAAGGGAAGACATTTGTAACATGTTGGCACTGAACGGGCAAGGCTGATTTGTTTCAAGTTACTCAACACTAGACTTAGTCCCCCCCGAAGCAAATTTTTGGCTATGTGCCTGCTATGGTATAGAATTGGGAACACCTAAAAACAAAGTCTACAACAATTCCATGAAACATTTCTTACCCAGTTCAACGAATTTTTCAGTCTCTTCCTTCCTGTCAAAACATAAACTCTTATATCAAACACTTGTTACACTATTGTGGATCTATCCTCAAAATATAGTTAGGCCAAGGAGGTTAGAATGTACTGGCACAGCTGATTTGAGAAGCCAGCAGCCATCTTGGCATCACGAAAAATAGGCTTGCTACTCACGATACGCAACTAACCTTAGTAAAGTAGTAAGGTGTATCATGAAGAACACTTTTTTAAATTCGTCAATGAAACAGAGGAAAGTGGGCAAGCACTCTAATAAGCCCCAATTATGAAATTAATTTTGGTTAAATTTGAACCAGATTTAGTAAGAAAATTAACTCTCAAGGAAATCAAATACATTAATATGCCCCTTCAACAACCTCAGAAAGATTAACTAAAACCACTGCAATGAATTTTGATGCAATTTCATTGTTACTTATGTTTTAATACACATGCATTCTCCATACGAGGCCATACAAAACTTAACTGGCTTCACTGTCAGCATTGGCTAGCATGCCAATGCCTCATCCAGTACATTTTAATTGTCAGATAATCAAATATGTACCTATACTTCATACTACAGACATTCCCCGACTTACAAACAGGTTACGTCTGGTTGTAAGTCGAATTGGTCATAAGACAAAAATGTGATATAAGGGGTAACATAACCCTGTCCAGGGTGATTTCAGATATCGCCAATAAAAAGTTGATTTAAAGTGTTATACATTCAAAAGGTGATTAATAGGCTGAAACATGATACATGCCTGTATGGTGACCATTGCTAATGCAACTATATTCCTCACTATCCAGTGCTTTCACAACTTATTTGTTCTCTTTCGTTTATTCCAAATACTTTATGGGGATTCTCCACAGTGATTTAAGAGAGGGACATTATGGAGAGAGACATTATAATATCACTAACTAAATGCTTTTACAATTCATGATGCGGGATAATCTGAGACAGAATTAAGCATGGCTGTCATACTACCATTTTGCATTAGAGGAAAAAGAATGCAGTAACGATAGAAAGTGTACATTCTTCTGGCAAGCTAAACATATATGGAATACTAATTATTTTACTTACAATAAAGAGAGTTTTCAAGTAAAAAATTAACTCACATGTGACAATTTGAGTCATACAGAATCCTCTGATGGAAATGAACAGTTCAATAAGCTATTCACAAGACTTTGTGGACTGTTTTTACACTTCAACTTCCAACATTATCCGATAGAGAGGATGTGGAGAACAGTTCATGAATGGATACCCATTATGGGGTCAAAGAGTTCTTGCATGCTTACATGACATTCAAGCTCAAAGTTTTCGCACATTCCTTCAACAGTCTAATAGTCAAATGTAATAGTTTTATCCACAGTTGTACATACATTTCATTAACTTTGCTACTTGGAAGAATTCCACGTGTTGTTAAAAAATATAATTATAATATTGTAGCAATTTAAATACTTATTACCAAATAAACTTCATAATTTACAAGATTTCAAAAAGAGGGACTACCTTTTATTGAATGAGGAACTTGAGTCAGATGCAGTTAATGCGAGAACACTATCAGCATTTTCACCATAAATGTCGGTATATATTAACTAGTAGAGGCCATGCTACTACTTGTGGATAGTACATGTGATATTTACTGCATTTCAAAAAGCTTGGTGTTTTAATTCCTTTTTTTAAAAATGTCCAGTCGAGTTTGTTTAGCGTGTCATTTTTACTCACCATTAAATTTTGTATAACACACGAGAGCCTCCCTAATCATTCAATTTACCTTCTTACATAGTGCTTCACTTTTATCCATGCATCCAATCATTGGTAGGGCTTCATTTATTGTACTGAAGGATAGGACTAAATTTACTATAGAAAATGTTTTTGATCTCATAACTCCAAAGTTCTTTTTTTCTTCCTTAATTTATTTTTCATTGGCTACTTAGGCAGCTTCTTACTGAATCAAGTCTTCATTAGTAAATTGTTCTTCACCAATTTCAATGAGTTCACCTATAGCATTACTCCTAAATCAAATTGAATTTTATCATGACGCGAGAAAAACAATCATTTTGAGAAACCACAGGCATCAGCAAGTGTTTTTGTCTAGCACTGTCAGTCCCCTGAAAGTTCATATAAATGCTGACTTGTTAAAGAAAATTTTGAGATCAGAATATAGGTTACTTAGATTTTAGTTTTGACCCTGGAGTTTTGCATTTACCCACCTTGACTCACATTTGACAACCAAAATATTAGGGGGTCAAAATACTAAAACAATATCCTTAATCCTTTCCAATTCTTGGTTAGACCTTGTCAGACATTATGATTTTCCTCTTCTGCTCTAATACGAGGCTTGTCCGGAAAGTAAGTACCATTTGGGAAAAAACTCTTAAAAACATTTTTTTTCAATGCAAGATTTTTTTTACATGAAAGAGTATATCTTTCACTATTTTTCTACATAGTTGCCACCATTTTTTAGACATTAATCATAATGGGAAACCAACTTTTCTAATTCCTCTTCATAAAGAGATGTTGCCAGGGAAGACAGCCATTGCTGAACACCGTTCTTTGCGTCGTCATCGCTGTCAAAGCACCTTCCTCCAAAATCACGCTTCAAATTCAAGAATAAGTTATAGTCACAATACTGTTTGAGAAGTCACCTCCCTCAAAACTGCATCAGGTAAGAAATGTCAATGCACTTCCAAGTGCATTGAAATGTCAATGTCAATACACTTCGTTTGTGGTCATCCGTAAGCATTTTCGGAACCCAAAGGGAACACAGTTTGCAATAATTTAAGCAATTTGTGACAATCTCATGCAAAAAAGTTTTTGAAATTTGTGGGAACCTTCAGAAAGCGTTCCTATCGTAAACCATCTGTTTTCAAGAATTTTCTCATTCACTTTTTCAACCAAACCATCATTGACAACAGAAGGCCGCCCACTCCGTGCTTCGTCGTGAACACTGCAGTGCACTGGCTCGTTAAACATTGAATTTTCTAACCCACTTTCTCACCATTCCATCAGTCATTACACTTTCACCATAAATCTCTACAAGTTGACGATGAATTTCAGCTGGATTAACATTCTTTTCGTTCAAAAACCGTATTACAGAACGCACTTCACAGTCGGCGAGATCAGATATTGTTTTAAGCATTTTAAATGATCACTAACAAATGTAAACACAACACAATCTGGCTGCAATGGCATCAGTCAAAAGACAATGAACCATAAAGACGAGTACACATGTGAGAAACTGTGACACTAGCGTTGTGGTGGCGGTAGAACGAAACGGTACTTACTTTCCGGACATGCCTCGTATTATACTATTTATTTATTTATTTGAAAAAGTCCCCAAAAATGGCACTAAGGCTAATTACATTGGTGGACACATAATAACAAATAAAAATAAACATATAATACATAGGAAGATTACAATAGAAAGTAACATGTTAGTCATATAAACAAAACATACAACATGGAGAGGGACTTAGCGAGGTGTAGACACAGAGGAGGAAGTGCTTGCGAACAATAGATTAATAATTACAGATTTGAACATGGAGGGCGAGGAGCAGAGGTCCAGTGAGGGTGAAAGCGAGGCTAAGGAGTTGAAAATTTTCGGGATACGGTGGAATAGGGAATGCTGGGATATTGAGAGACAAAATTTGGGGATTTTAAGGGGACAACTATTGCGAGTGGAACGAGGAGGAACATGAAGTGGGAAGAGAGGAAGGTCATTGGTACGGAGAGTACCACTCCAAACACTGCAGAGTAACTTCATGTCGCAAAGAGCATGGCGGAGTGAGAGGTTGGGGATAGCGAGAGAGGAAAGGATAGATTCTCGCGTAGAATCTCTGAGGGAAGGGATGCGATGACGGGCAATGGCAAGAAAGAAATTGACAGGTCGATTAACCTGTTTCAAGGTTGTGGGGCAGGCGGTTGACCAAATTGGCACACAGTATTCTAATATAGGGAGGACACATCCAAAAAATATCGTATGTAGAGCAAACGGGCCATGTATGTCAGTATGACGGTAAAGAAGGCCGACAACTGCCATTGCCTTACTAATAATCTTTTTAATGTACTCATGAAAGCAGAGTTTAGGTTCAAAGATTACCCCTAGGTCACAATGGGAATTGACATGAGGAATAGGGTTCAGTGATAGGGTATAGGAACGAACAAGGGTGGAACGCTTCAATGAGAAGGTCATAACAGCTGACTTAGAGGGGTTAATATGAAGCTGCCAAGTAGAGCACCAGGAGAGAACCGAGGAGAGAGTCAATTGGAGGGAATTGGAGTCAGAAGACGTATCAATCCGCCTGAAAATTTTGCAACCATCAGCATAAAGTAAGATGTTATATCCCGATGGGTAAACACAGTCCACAATGTCATCAACAAAAAGCGAGAACAGAAGGGGGCCAAGGATGCTACCCTGAGGAACCCCAGAGGAAAATGGAAGGTGATTGGAGGAGATACCCTCGACAAGCACACGTTGATACCAAGAGTTAAGGAAACTGTGGATTAAGGATAGGAAAGTGCCATGTATGTTGTATATGTGTTGAAGTTTATGGATCAAAAGGGTGTGGTTAACTGAGTCAAAAGCTTTAGAGAAATCCAGGTAGAACACATCAAGTTGAGAGTTGAGTTCGTAGGCATTTATGATATGATGGTGTAAAACGGTGAGGTTGGTGAGACAGGAGGCACCTGGGAGAAAACCATGTTGATTGGGAGAGATGTAGGGGAGAATGAAGTGCAGAAGACGATCATGTATGATACATTCAAAAATTATTGATAAAACAGGTAGAATGGAAATAGGACGGTAGTTTTCAACTAGGCCTTTAGAGCTGGATTTCCAAATTGGGGTGACATTAGAGTACTTCCAATGTGAAGGGAAGCATCCAGTGGAGAAAAGTCTGTTAAACAGGATGGAGATAGGTATATGAAGTGAGGTAGCAGTGCGGTTGAGAAAGGGTGATCCCACATTATCCGACCCGGTAGACTTCGAACAGGGGAGTATGATTAAGTATTTAAAAACTTCCTGAGGGGTGGTTGAAATATAGGAGAGGGAATGTGGGCAAACAGATAGAATCTGGGGGAGAGGAAGGATGGGAGAGGTATGGTTGAAGTTGGAGCAGAAGTAATCATTAAAAGCAGAAGGGCGATCAACACTAAGGAGATTCATAGCGGAGAAGAGAAAAAATAACGATGCAATTCCACAAAACTTTATTTTGACACGACCATGGTTTCGCTGCGGCGAAGCATCATCAGGTGAGTATACAAACACTGCATCAGCCTTATGTATGGTGAAAGTGGGAGGTGGGGGGGGGGAACGGGGTCAGAGTGCGGGGGAAAGAGAGGATGTGACCACGGATTGGCCAGTCGGGTGAGCATGGTGATGCATTGGGGTGTTTTCAGGGGTGGCGGAGGTCAGGTCTGGTGGAAGTCGGGGTGAGGGAGGAATGGAGTCGCAGAGAGGGTGGGAAAGGGAAAGTGACCGAGGATTGACAGGTCGGGTGAGGGTGGTGATATAAGTTAGTGTGTTTGCTCCTGGGATGGTTAGGGTTTCGTCTGGGGAGTGACCGAGGCGGAACCGTTGGAGCTCAGGGGGAAGGGGAGGTTTAAAAGAGGGGAGCGGGATAGATATAACAATTCATTTAAAACATCGCAAGATTTGGAATTTACACAGATTGATATTTCTATTTCTTCGAGACCATCCAACTTGAGACCATTGTTTTCAACGTGTAAAATGTGTGGTGTAAAATCACTGCTATGTTCGTGTTGTAATAAATGTGTGGCGAATTGGGAAGTGTGTTTGTGGTTACGGAAGCAAGCTTTGTGTTCTGTTATCCTCGTAGCAAAGGTCCTCCCTGTCTGTCCAATGTATGATGCCCCGCATTCATCACAGACGAGTTTATAAACTCCGCTCTCTTTCATAATATCAAATTTATCCTTTGTTGACCCAAGTATGTCTCTTAAGGTAACACTGTAGAAAGCGGCTCTGATTTCTTTTTTGGGGAGAAGCTTCTGGACTTTGAGGGATAATTTGCCAAGGAATGGTATCCGTCTCCACCTTTGTATGTCGTTGTCACACTGTGTGTTGTATAGGGACCTAACAGCCAATTGTGTTTGTTTTCGTCTGTAGAGTGTGTCGATTAATCTTGTGGGATAACCGTTGTTGAATGCAATCTGTTTTATTGTCGCGAGTTCTCTTTGTTTATTTGTGTGTGACATGGGAATGTGGCATAGTCTGTACAGCATGGAGTGGAAGGCTGCTAGTTTGTGTGTTATGTGGTGATTTGAGTGAGAATGTATAACATGGTCAGTGTGGCATGGTTTCCTAAATATGGAGAAATCAAACTTGTTATTTATAATTTTTAGTGATAAGTCAAGGAAATTAAGCATTCCGTCCTTTTCCACTTCACACGTGAACTTTATGTTACTTCCTTGTGAATTTAACAATGTTATGAACTTATCCAATTGTCTCATTGTCCCTGTCCATACACAAAACACACCATCCACGTATCTCGACCAATGAAGGACCTTTTCTGTGAGGGGGTGTCTCTTGGAGAACAAACACTTTCATTCATAGAGATTCATAGCATTATAAGATAGGGAGGCAGGAATATGTTGGGATTTCCTCCTTGCGTTAACAAGTGACCAAAATCTTTTAGGGTTCACCCGAATTTCCTCGGCAATGCCAGTAATATAGTTTTTGTAATCACGCCAAAGGAGAAAGCATGAATGGCACCTTAGTTCCACAAAGGAGGCATGGGTGTGAGGGTTTCAGTGATGCTTCCAAAGTTTCCAGGCCCTGAGTTTATTTCTGAGAGCATGTATCGTCTCTGCGGAATGCCAGATGGGTCTCTTCTTGGAAACTTGGCACGAGGGGACGAAGTCCGTGATGGCACCATGAACGAAGTCATAAAAGACCTCTAGGCCATCCTCAGGGAGGCCGCACTCCAGGAGGGCCCAGGGGATGAGGGAAAGAGCATGGTTAATTGCAGGCCAGTCTGCTTTTTTCCAGGCTCTCAACATCCTTGGAGGGGGAGGTGACTGCAGAAGAAGAGGGATAGGACGTACGAGGGGGCACTCGAGTGACTCGTGGTCGGACGGGAAAATGTTCTTGCCTGTAGAGACGGAAGTCGGAAGGACAACAGTACCAAATCCAGGGTTGCCAAATTTCTTGTGGGATCGGGTTTGCACTGCTCGAGCCCCAACCCATCAATAAAATGTTCAATGAAATACTCGTCGCTGGGGGTGATGGTGCGACCCTCAGTTCGGGAGGACCATTGAATGGACAGGTTGAAATCACCAAAGATTAGAACATCATCTAGAGAGCAAACCTGTAGCACAGAGTCAGAAAAGGCTTCGAGGACGCTTAGGTTGCTCTTGGGCGGGCGGTAGAAGCAACCAATGAATAATTTCCGAGTACTGTTACCACCAGATGTTGTTTTGATCTCAGTCCAGATGATTTCACAGTTCGTTTCCAGATCAGACCTACGGGAAGCAGAGAAATTTGAGTGAATGGCCAGCAGCACACCCCCTCCCCGAGAGTTCCGATGATGCCGAAAAATTTGGTGTGACTCGGAGAAGTCTAATTCACAGTCAGGTATGTTGTCATTGAGCCAAGTCTCAGACAGTGCAATAATTTGGTATGACGTAAGCTCAGTGATGTGAGAAGTGAGTATCGAGAGCTTGTTTTGAATACTTCGAACATTCTGATAGTAAATGTTACACATGGGACCAGGATTAACACTTACATCACCTGCGAGGAGGATTAGGAGCACAAGACATGGCCAGGCCAGGGGATACAGAACGCTCAGGCGAATAGGAATGGGTGTGAGAATTTCTGGCCCGAGGTGTGGATGGAACGCCATCTTCGGGGTTATCAGTACCCGGGTAGAGCACGGGCGATGGCCGGGAGGGACGGGGGACGACGGAGAGGCCGCACAGCTTGGCACATGGGAACACAAAACTTCTACGGGAACACAAGAACAACACAGAGTGGTGGGAATTATTGAAGGATTCACAAGTGAACACAGCAAGAAAGAATGCGGAAAAGCAAAGATACACCAGACAAGAACAAAATACAAGCAGAGAGCAAAACACACGTGCACCGTATGGCCGTTTTGAAGATGGCCACCGGTGGTGGCCATCTTCAAAAAAAGCTACTATGACATATATTTCATTTTTCATTGCTGCGTTTCTTCCTCAGCTCTGTCACATCAATTGCAAAATCCTCATGTACTTTACCCAAAATCTGTACTGAAGCCTAAAAATAATTCAGACTGTAAGTATAATGCTTTCTAATTTAAAACTACAGCATAATCACAAGAAATGGAATCATGGAAATGACTGAACCCTTCTCTCATGTATACAACTTCTAGCTGGGTGAGAAGTCAATTTGCATATAATTTTGGATAAGTGTTTACAGCTAGTTTGAGATCTTGTTCTGGAAATGTCTTGCAAAAAACTGAGAATAACTCTACATCCAGCAATTTGGTGACTCTCAGGTGATTGGTGAAAGAAATGCAGTCTTCAGCTTCATCATCATCGGTCAACAATCCTAGGATTTGTTTGATGCAGCTTTCCACTCGATTCTTCCATCAGCCAACCTTTTCATTGTGACGTAATTCTCATTTACATACTTCACAACCTGTTCCATGTATCTCATACGAAGCCTGCCTTTTCCGATCTTTCAGTTTACTTTTCCCTCACCTGGGACATGATGGCCGATTAAATTGTCCCTTCTTCTACTTAGGGTATTCAGAAGACTTCTCTTTTTTCCTACTCTCCTTAGGACTTCCTCGTTACTTACTTGGTCGATCCATTTAATCTTCATCATTTTTCAGTAGCATCACATTTCGAATGCTTCTACCCTTTTCTTCTCCGCTGCTGTCATCGTCCATGCCTCACTGCCGTAAAGAAACATGTAGATGCCAGATGTATGTTCTGATCAATTGTTTCCTTACTTCTACACTTGTATTTCCAGCTCTAAGTAGATTCTTCTTTTTATAGAATGCCCTCTTTGCCTGGGCTATTCTACTATTTCTTTCTTGCTTCGCCCCTTGTTGGTTACTCGGCTTCCTAGCTAACAGAAATCTTTCGCCTCATCAAGTTTTTGTTTTGCTAGTTTTACATTGGTTTTGGCCTCTTCTTTCTTGCTGTACACCAATATCTTAGTCTTCTTCTTATTTATCTTCAGTTGATATCTGGCCACTGACCTATCCATGGTTACCAGAATTTTTGTCAGATCCTTCTCTGTCTCTGCTACGAGTGCTATGTCACCAGTGAATCACAGCAACCTTATTTTTTCTCCGTGGATAGTCACCCTAAAAGACTTCTCTTTGATTTCGTTGATGGCTCTCTCGATGTAAACATTAAAAATTACGGGGGACAGAGCACAGCCTAGTCTCACTCCTTTCCTTATTCTTGCTTCTTCACAGCTGGGTCCAGATTTAATCACAGCTTCTTGGTTTTTGTACAGACTGTGTATAATTCTTCGGTCATTGTAGGACACTCCGATTCCCTTCAGAATTCCAAGCATTGAATTCCAATATACATTGTCAAAAGCCTTCTCTAAATCCACAAAAGCAATGAACATCGACTTGTTCTTCTCCATTCTCTTCTCTATGAGCAGCCTAAGGGCCAATATTGCTTCTCTTGTACCCTTACTTTTCCTGAATCTGAACTGATTTTCATCCAGGAACTCCTCTGCTTTTCAATCTATTCTTTTGGTTGGTTGGTTATTCAGGGGAGGCGACCGACAGCTGAGGTCATTTGCACCATTTTAGATCATCATCATCATTGGTCAACAATCCTAGGATTGGTTTGACGCAGCTTTCCACTCGTTTCTTCTATCGGCCAACCTTTTCATTGTGACGTAATTCTTCTCTTTTACATTCTTCACGACCTGTTCCATGTATCTCATATGAGGCCTGCCTTTTCCAATCTTCCCGTTCACTTTTCCCTCGACGATAGTCTTCATCAGGCCATCGTGTCTCAAGATATGACCGATTAAGTTTTCCCTTCTTCTTTTTAGAGTTGTCAGCAGACTTCTCTTTTCTCCTACTCTTCTTAGCACTTCCTCGTTACTTACTCGGTCGATCCATTTAATCTTCAGCATTCTTCTGTAACACCACAGGTGGGTAATTGGGAGTTTTCAGGAGAGAAACCCGGCGTCGACATTAGCCTACTCTTAATGAAAGGCACCAAGGGGACCAGAGTTTAACGTCCCATCCGACAGATAGAGTACTGAACTTGAAATTCCCTCCACTAGGCACTCAAGTGGGGACTGGTTTTCCACTGAAAAATCCACCACTGCTGGGGGTCGAACCCGGGCCCTCGGGATGGGAGGCCAGCACTCTAGCCACCACACCTACCCAATCCCCATCTATTCTTCTGTAGATGATCCTGGTCAATATCTTTAATGCATGTGTCATCAGGCTTATAGTCTTAAAATGTTTGCATTTAACCACTCTCTTCTTCTTGGGAATAGGAATAATGATGTTTTTCTCCATGTCCCTTGGTATTTGTTGAGTACATGTCACAGATGGTTTGGTAAAGATGAGCTAATGCCTTCTCTCCTGCATTTTTAAATAGTTCAGCAGGAATACAATCCAGAAGCCTCATTCATGCAAAGGTCCTTTACTGCAGTGTCGAATTCGTACGTTAATATTGATGCTCCCATATTATCCATTTCCACTTTCTTCCAGATATTCCATCTCTTCACTTTGTCTTCATTTTCAATCGAAATTTCTCCATTCTTGTCCCTAATGGCATTGCATCTTGAGCTCTGTTCCTCCACAGCTCCATTCCTTGAAGTGGTTCCTCCATATCCTATAGGCCACTTCCATGTTTCCAAGTGCAAGTTTTTTTTGTACATCTTTGCATAGTAAAAAAAAATTTTGTTCGTGGAAAATTGCCAAACTTATTTAATTTAATTTAATCTTTGCATAGATTCTTCATCCACATCTCTCTAACTTTCCTAGCTTTGGGACTTATTTAATTCCTTACTCTTTTGTAGCAAAGCTGTCTTCCTTCAGTTTTCGCATTCTTGTACTTTCTTCTTTCTTCAATGAAGACTTCCTCTGTGATCCATGGCTCCTTCTTGGAAACTTTTCTTCTTCCAAGAACTTATTTTGTGGCTTTCTGTAGTCCACATTTAATGTAATTCCCAATGCTCTTCCATGGATTTCTCAGTCATGTCCTATGCTGTTTCCCACTGCTTTTTGAAATGCCAGCTGATGTTGAGCCTCCTTCAGTTTTTCTACTTGCCATATATTCTTCTTTGTTTTCTTCAATTTGTTGAATTTTAGATGGCATTTCATCATCACTAAATTATGGTCACTGTCGATGTCTGCCCCAGGGTAGCTTTTGCAGTCCTTCACTTGGTTTCTAAATATCTGCTTCACTAAAATGTAGTATATTTGAAACCTTCTGTCTCCTGGCATTTTCCACGTGTATCTTCTCTGGTTGTGATTTTTAAACTATGTGTTGACGACCACAAACTTATGTTGTGTGCAAAACTCCAGCAGTCTTTCTCCTCTTTCATTTTGGTTTCCCATTCTGTATTTTATAGTTATTCTTCCATCTTGACCTTTACCAACAATAGCGTTCCAGCATTTTACCTCCGGAATATTTCGGGAATCTCCTCCGGGTTATGAGGAGTGTAATTATTGGTGGCCTCCCGTCACCAACTCATGGCATCTTCACAGGTTCTGTATTATTCAGAGGCCTACCTAACCCAGAGATAGACCAATACTTCCTCGGAATGCCATCACTTTTTTCCACAACTTATACGACGAGTAAACTTGCTTATCTCACAGCTAACTTCTATATCTAGATGTCAACCCACCATCCACAACTGGTTGGATGCACTCGGTGTCTTTCAGCTCAGCCACAAGCCGAGAAACATTTTAATATATTTCAGCATTGAAAAACATCTATCTGCTTCTGCTGTAGTCATAGGGGTAGTTATAATAATTTTCAGTAGCTTGACTTCTTCAGGAAAAGTGAAAAAAGACTAAATTATTTTTACTATAAAGCTCCAAGACAGTGACAGCTCCATGGACATGACTGAACTCTTCTCTCATGTATACAACTTCTAACTAGATGTGAAGTGGATTTGCATTTAATTTTGGATAAGTGTTTACAGCTAGTTTGAGGTCTTGTTCTGGATATGTCTTGTAAAACCACGAGAATAACTCTACATCCAGCAATTTGGCCACTCTTAGGTAATTGGTGAATGAAAAGAGGTCTTCAGCTTGGACAGAAATAATTTTGCACACTTCCTTCAAAGCCGCAGAATCATTTTCTTTCCTTCTTCTTTCGGCGTCGGGGAGCTAAAATCTGAAAACTGACTTTCATCAGTGCTGTCTCTAATTTCTTCACTGGAAGTTGAAAATCAGACAGGTTTTTGAGCATCAAAGGAGACAGCTTTCCTTTTCTGCATTTGTTTGAACATAATTTCAGCGTGGAGAGTAAGCTTGTGAAAAACAGAAAGTCAATATATGAAAGTTAGATCTTCTAAGGTACGGATGTGGCCATTGCATTCATGCAATGTGACTGAGTAATTGTTCTGATTTGCTTAAGCTGTTCAAAACAATTGACAAATTTTTTTCTGTTTTCAAAGACGACATTCATAGTCCTGCTGTTATAATTCCATGGAGTGGGTATGCCTCTCGGAAGACGTTTCCGCACTTCCTTGTCTAAAATTAGGGTAATTTTGGTGATGTAGAGAAAAACACTAGTACACCTGGAAGATTAGCGAAAAACAGTTTTGCTTGATTATTCTTCGAAACTGCCCTTTCCATCACCAAATTCATTTAGTGTGCATAGCAAGAAACATAGCAAGCTCTTGGGAAATGTTCTCTTATTTTTGCTTAGACTCCATAACATACCTTTTTTGCATAACATGTAACTTTTCATGTTATGAAGAACACTTTCTCTTTTACTTCATGAGTGAGGAATGGGTACTCAACAGAAGAGTCAGGATTACTCCAGACAATTCGGCATGCTGTACATTCTTGGAGATCATGAAAATGTAGATTTGAATACTTTTTTATCATCAACACAAGTCATCAATTCTAACAATGGCAAATGATGCTCTCCCATTGATTAACCTATCAGTTTATATCTTCATATCAAATACATCTTTTTCTCAACATTCTCCAATACTTGCTGCATGGATTTCATACACGACCTTCCTTCCCCATTCTTCCATTCCTGTTTCCCTCAATGATTGTCTATATCAGACCATTAAATCTTAATAATAGGGAATGATTCCTTCTTCTTCTGCACCAGCAGTCAATCCAACAGGATTGGTTGCCGACAGCTCTCCATCTCTATCCTCTTCATTTCCAAAAGCATCCTCATCCCATGCCCTCCATTATCTGTCTCCATTACTCCAATCTAGGTCTTCCTCTACAACATCTATTAATAATTTTTAAGGGAACAATTAATGGTTAAGTAGTGTATATAGTATTGAAGAATTACCCATCAGCCATTAAATGATTAATTATCATCTCACAGATAGGGCTGTTTGGGTACACTGGGTCATTTCCTCCATCGTTGCAAACTTGTCAGAGAATGAGTTGTTCTCCATCTTCTTGACTGTATGCACAAAGCTCTTATGTCTACATACTGCCCTGAAGATGGAGAATTACTCACTCTCTGAAATGCCAGCAGCAATGGAGGAAGTGACCCAGTGAAGTACCCAAGCAGCCTTCACTACCAGCATACACCGGGAAAGCTTGCTATCTTTCTACATTATCATCACACTTTTGCACCAGGAAAAACATGCAGGTATCAGGATTGAAAAAAGTCTGTGTTTTACAATGATAACCTTGCTATGGGTTGTCTATTAACTTCAACTGATCGCTAATATTTTTATTGCTAAAATCGAAAATACTCAATAGCAGAATTTCCTTAGGAAAAAAATCATTTGTATTGACCTGGACTCAAACCTATAACCCCCGGATTTCGTGGAGGGTGGCACACATAGCTACAGTTGCTTTGTGACCTAATATGTAAGGCAGTTTGGTGTCATCTTGGTCCTTTAAAGCCTTTAAATCCACTGGGAGAGAGGATATCTTATTAGCTTAAGTGGTTAAAACACATGGCCAGAAATCAGGAAGTTCTGTGTTAGAGTCCCGATCAAGGTGAATGTTTATTATTCTGTAGAAATTCTGCTATCACAGACTATGTTTATCATATTGCATACTGGCAGAAAATGTGCTACCCCAGATGTGCAGTGAGCGATTTCCATTAGAATGAAATGCATCTTGCTGGTATGGTACCGCAAGTTTTTTTTTATTGAAAACCCATTGGATGTATGTACGTGAATTTATGACTAGCTTCAGGATATTTTTGTAGCGATGATTACTAAGGGTAATCACTTCCAAAATTAAGTTGAATTTTATCAGAAGAATGGGAAAAAATTTTATGGAAGGGGATGATAACTGATGAAGAAATTGAGAATTTGAACATTTTTGCTTAGTTTGGCTAGATTTTTGCATGTAATGAGAAAACTAGAGGTATTTAAATCCTGAAAGGAAAACATTATTCTATAGAGGGTATTGAGTTGCATAAATGTTATTCAAGGAAAGCAGAATCATGGATACGGGGGTATAATGACTTCCTCATGAATGGTTGCTGTAGTAATTGCTGTTTCATTTTCGAGGTAGAGATATTAAGGCTGAATGCTCATCAATGGTTGTTGTTTCATCTTCAAGATAGAGATAATAGGCTGAATGCTGGTTGTCCACTCAGAGATTACATGCCAAATCTTTGGTACTAATCAGTCTTGAATCTTTTCGCTTGTGATATGGTAGAATTAAATTACACAACATAGGTAATAAGAACAAAATCAATTTTAAGGGTATTGAGATACACCCAATGCATTAGCTCTTGGCAGCGAATCATTTAGAGTAGGGATGGGTCGGTTCCACTTTTTTTCGGTTCTGGTTCGGTTCTCGGTTCCGGTTCTTAATTTACCACTTACTTTGCATTGCTCAATGGTAAGATAAGGTAATCAATAATCAACATCAGAGACTGAATTAGGATAATTCGCGACTTGGAAGCATCTATGTACACTATTTCACCAGGTTTTAATGTGAAGCCTCCACTTTCGGAGTGTGAGTAGGTTTCAAACTGGTTTTCGCGCCAATTATTTCGGTATCAATTAACATTGGCCTCGGTTCCGGTTCTAAGCTCAAGAACTGGTGGAACCGAGAACCGAACCGACCCATCCCTAATTTAGAGCATTTTCACCCATTGTCTAAGTGCTTGCAACTATCTCTATCCCTTGCCTCAGTACATACTTCCACCATTATCAAACTTTCACTGGGTACCCCAACATCATCAAGCACATGCCCCAGTTTGGAAACCACTGCTTTATATCCCCAATGAGCACAATCACAGTTTCCTACTGAAAAGACTGCCTAGACAGCCAATGAGCTAATAGCTGGATTACAGCAGATCATTAATGTGATGGCATGTCAGCCCAGTGGGAAGAGAGCATTGCACAACTAAACATAGGCCCTGCATAAAAATCCAGGACAGGTTTCTTCAGACAAGTCCAACTAAACCCAATCCCAAGCTGTGCAGTGCCGAGGTCACCAGAACATTCTTGTAAATTATGGTTAGCACAGGGAAAGGAACTGTCCCTCTTAACTTAATGGGTGAATTTCTTACAATATTGTGCTTAGTATTAACTGAGCTTAACTTTCAACAACCAGAGAAACTGTGATGTTGATGGACTGATCATCATGCTTACCAGTGGACAGCAGATTATAACAATGTTAACGAAAACACTAAGTTTTACATTACATTTTTAAATGGGCATTGATGGGCAATCTCATGATGCATTAGGAATCCCAGTATGCAGTAGGTAAGCAAAAGTGAATGTGATGATAGAAAATAAAATTAACTTAGTGGACTCCACAAAAATTTTATTCGGATGACATTTGTTTTGACACTTTTAAGTCATCTTCAGGTCAAAACCTGGGTTGTTCGAATAAAATTCTAGTGGAGTTCACTTAGTTATTTTCATTTTCTGTGATGGATAACCTCCATTAAGTATATCTCTCCTGAAATTATTTCCTCAGTGAATATGATGAACTACTGATTGTACAGCAGTCATTAGCAATCAGTTGAAGTTGATAGACAACCCATAGCAAAGTTATCATTGTGAAATACAGACTTATTTCAATCCTGATACCTGCATATTTTTCCTGATGCAAAAGTGTGATAATAATGTAGAAAGATAGCAAGCTTTCCCGGTGTATGCTGGTGGTGAAGGCTGCAAGGGTACTCCACTGGGTCACTTCCTACATTGCTGCTGGCATTTCAGAGAATGAGTTATTCTTCATCTTCAGGGCAGTATGTAGACATAAGAGATTTATGCATACAGTCAAGAAGATGGAGAACAACTCATTCTCTGACAAGTTTGCAACGATGGAGGAAATGACCCAGTGTACCCAAACAGCCCTATCTGTGAGATGATAATTAATCATTTAATGGCTGATGGGTAATTCTTCAATGCTGCCATATGAACATATTGAAGACTTAAAAAAAGCCAGATGCAATGATGCACTATCCCCTACCTGTAGTTTCAACCATTTGAACAACTTAGTAGTATATGGATGAATTTATTAATGATGGTTAATTAAATAAATTTTATCAAATGAGTTATTTCACTGTTGAGGAGTTGAATTATGCTTATATCATATCAAAATCTAAAGTTTCAATCAATTCTTATGTCATTTATCAAAATTAATACCCATTTGAGATTTGAGAAGCTGTGATGTTGTACGTTATTAAAAGTTTTTTTGAATCAACAAAAAGTCTAGTCCCCACATAATAATAATAATACCTTTATTGGTCGTTAGGTAAGTAATTACAATTGACCTCGTCAGTTACCACAGAACAAACATGAAAATTATAACATCACAATATAAAACACAGATACAAATAAGGTTCCTTCAGAATACCATGTCAGTTGCTGAATGGATAAAAAACTCATTTACAGAATATAAAGATTTTGATACCAGCCATGAATATACAACTGATTTGAATTTCGTAGGGCTGCTTCCTCTCGCAGACTCAGGGAGATGATTGCAAAGCCTAATGCCCATGTTGGAAGTAGAATTTTGTGATCTTTTTAACCTGTTATGGCAAACAAATAATTGATTTTTTTGCAGTGTGTTATGGTTGTGCATTTCCGATCTTGTAGTATAGGACTGGAGGTTGGTTTTCACATGAAGAAGTACTTTATGTGTTCATACAAACTGTAAACTGTCAGTATTTTCTGTTTTCTGAATAAAGGCCTACAGTGTTCAGGGGAGGATGAATAAGTTATTATTCTCACAGTTTTCTTCAAGCTCTTCTTTTCTTCTGTAGCAGAAAGAGTGATTTCACATCCGGGGCATTCCCCCAGATTTCAATCCCATAGTTAAGGTGACTATTAATCAGAGCATAATAGATGGATTTTAGATGTTCTACAGGGATTAGAAAGCTTAGCATTCTGAGTATGAACAATGATGATGAGAGTTTTTTGGTGACCGCTGAAATGTGTGTGGTCCAGCTTAATTTTGAGTCTAAGTGCAAGCCTAAAAGTTTAACTGAGTGCACCTCTTGTATTTAAGATTTTAAGCTACAAATGAAGTGTTGTGTTTTGTCAATATTTAATAAAAAACCATTGGTTTTCAACTATTCTGTGGCTGCTCTTAGATTGCCATCTAGTAGGCCAGGAGCATCTGAGAGGTTTTTGCAATTGTGCATCAGTGTAGCATCATCAGCATACAGAATTGAGTCTGCTGGGATGTTTTTGGGGAGATCATTTATCATTATTAAGAAGAGTAATGGTCCCAGGACAGATCCCTGGGGAACTCCATATTGTATAGTGACTGAGGAGGATATCTGGCCATCTAAATCTAATGCATTGCACATTACACAAAAGAATATATCAATAATGAATTTGGCTAAATTTACAGCAGAGGAATTTTACACTTCGTAGAACCACTCTAATTATTAATTTTCCATGAAAATTCGAAAGATTTACTAAGTTTATTAAATCTAGTCCTCTGCTCTTTAATTTGCCAGAAGTCAGTAAAAAATAAAACTTATCACAGACACTGTGTATAATTAAGTATCTTACAGCTACCAGAGCTAGTTTTTTATTATAGTATGATAGCCCGTGAAAGTTTAAGTGTACACGAAAAAATGTATTAAGAAATATTTAGGGACAGAATCGGTTCCAAAGAGAATTCTCTTTGAAACAGATTGTCCACATAAGTGGATTGATATTTTTCTTTGTCCTAGTTACTTTTAGTACCTACTTATCGATATCACAAACTTACACTTTATAGCTGATAAGATGCCCTCTCAAAACTATTCAATCCAATTCTCCAAGACATGGGAATTAGTAACGTTTTCATAATTTAAGACTATACCTTACAGTTACTAATAGGGCTTGCAGTAGTAAGCTATAATATGTGTACCAAAGTAGTTTCGCACCATGATCTATGATCTTAACTTAGCAACTTGGACGTAAAAGACCGGATAATGTTATCCGGTCTTCCCGGTGATGATATCACCGGTTTCTATTATAATGACTTCACTTCGTCACTTCCACAAAATTTGCATAAATTTTGTGGAAGTGACTGAGTAAATTCATTAATAGACATCATGACAACCTTCCACCATATCAAGGCTTCGAACTTTGATTTGGTTTCATCATATAGTGGTAGCATAATGTACACCGTTATGTTTTTTTATCACATACTTCAAGTTTCGGGTTTGTTCGCAGAGGGAATAAAAATTATCCGATGATTTAAGCATAGATATCAACAGTTATTCACCACTAAAAATCGCCAACATGGAAAATAAAGAGCACAAGGGGGACCATTGATTTCCCTTTTGAAAAATAAAGCCGAACCATACCTGCCTTACCTGATATAGCCTCTTCCGTAAAATGTAATATTAGTAGAAATCACACTTTACCGGAACACTCTACAATTGACTATTTTTAAACGGAATCCAAAATAAGTAATACGTACGTAGTGTCCAGTGTCCCTCAAATGTCATCTACTTGTTTACGGCTCGTTCCCCACCCTTTTCCCTCCCCTCCGTCTTTTCGGCAATCGTCATTTGTTTACTGCTTCCATGGAGCTCTGTAGGTGGTAGGATTGCTGCAATTCGATGTTTAGTTGGTTTAGTGGGCAATATTGAGAAGTTTAAGAGCCAAGCATTCGAGAAAGGCTTGTGTAAGTGTTGTCATTGGTAGTATTATTTGTTAAGAGCCACAATATTTGCTGCGCTTATATTTCTCTCTAATTTCCTCAGGTTGCCTCTCGATTATTATTGGTCGCTATGGTTGCTTCCTACGTTCAACACAATACTAGAGCATGAATAGGTTGGAGGTCTCTTTTACCTTTGGACCTCATTTGCCAACTTCATCTAATGGCAACAGCTTGGATTTCGAATGCCATTTAATGTAGGTAACACCTTAATTCTCCTTTTAGTAGTGTTGAAATATAAATGTCTTCTTAAAGCTACCCGAAATTGACCGTAATTTCCATTAAATTTCCCTCCACAATTATTGTACCACGGAAGAAGACTATTTTTGACTGTGTATTTCTCACCGTTCACCCGTTAATTTCAAAGACATAATTCTGGGTCCGATAGACCTCTACTCGGAGAAAATAGTTTTAATTTTTAATGATTACCATCACGGTTTTCCAATTCGGGTCTAGTGCTGGAAGCTTTCTGAGAATCGCTAGTCCATCAGCCGGTCTAATATTTTTAAATATAATTTAAAAATCGCCCTACGTAAAAAGCTGATAAGTGTTATTCGTGGTGGGGAAGGGCCTCGCCACGTTGAATCACCGGTTCCCGTCAGATCAACGAAGTTAAGCAATGTTGGGCAGGGACGGGAGGTTGGATGGGTGATCCTCCTCCGCGGTGTTCTTATCTCTCTCTGGTAGTGGCGTGTAGGTTAAATTTGGTTTTGCACAATGGATCTAAAGCGGTCTCTGCTAGGGGGGCTCCAGAAGGTCCCCGCCCACCCCTCCAGTTTATTATTTATTGTACCCGTGATCACTATCTATGAACTTGAAGAGTGTGTGCCATGTGAGCATTGCAAGTACTTTAGTAGGTAACTACTCGTGATGATCACTACTCAGTACTATTATAGTAAGTAGGCATTTTGCTTTGATAAATAGTCCTCAAACTATTGTTTTATGTAAAAAGAGCGCCTTCACCTCTTGTAGATTCGGCTAATACGAAGGTATTTATAACGTATCGTTTTTTGACTCGGGAAGGATTCAAAAGGAGGAGATTGATGTGATGGGTTGGTGGCTAGGTTTTTAGGAAGTGATACTGAACGATTTCTTAATAAAGCTACAACAGCTACGATCGCGCATTTCATGATATGGATAAGCGTTGCGAGCAAGTGCCGTTCAACATCTATGGCTCCTTTCATTTCTTTACACCGTTATGGCATGAGACCATGTAGATGTTTTCATACCCTGGCGGATTACGCACGAAGTTGGTGTGGTGATTAGTGTAATGGACTAGATAGTTACAGAAATGGGTCATTCTCCAAAAGAAGGGTATTTTATGACGGTATTCAGTTTTAATGGAACAACGTAAGAGGAGCATTGCAAGAGCCGAGAGCGGTTCGTTTTACTTATAATTGCAGATCAGGGACTGAATATTATTTATGAGAAGTATAATTTGATTTTTTTCTCTTGTAAATGATTTTATTTCAATCACAAGAAATGCTTGCGGCCTCGTTGTTTCAATATTCGAATTGTTGAGGTAAAAATTCAAAGTATCAATGTGATTTTATTGAAAAATGTTTTGCCTGTGCGTATGTCAGCTGACCTCTTTCTCATGGACTACGCCTTGTCGTGGTGGGATTGGGGTTTGCGTGTTCTCGTGACCCCTAGAGCTGCACTGGCGGGAGCAACTAATATTGATCCTGGTAGGGTCACCCATGCCAGATAGGTCGAAGGGTAGGAGCTTGACGAAAGGTAGTCCACGTACAGTACTCGCAGCGTCTGTTGCTCAGTGAGGCGGCTGTGAGAAGGCGTCTGACCCCAGTGGGGCGCCCTATCAAGTGATGGTGTCACGTTAAAAACACTATTGAGGGAGGCAACGGGAGACCACCTCAATCAAACTCTTGCAAGAACACAATGGACTTGAACAATAGAGAATTGAATCCTGGCAACTACGGGGCTCGGGACCAAATTAGTGGGACGGGTGTCGTGCCCGGCAGCAGGGTAAGCAAGGACTCTGCGGTCGTCTTCTCACGAAATCCTTGCACGAAAAGAAAGGCAGCAGCAATGAAGAAGAAACCAGAGAAGGGAGCAACAATGCTAAGGATCGGGACATGGAACGTTAAGACGGTATTAAGGGCAGGAAAAATAGAAAACATTAAGCGTGAAATAGAGAGGGGAAAGATCGATTTGTTGGGATTAAGCGAAGTAAGATGGAGAGACCAGGGGGACTTCTGGAGTGAAAATTACAGGGTTATACACAGTGGAGGGTAAGAGAGCCAGCGGGGAGTAGCAGTTGTATTGAATGCAACATTAGGAAAAAGGGTGTTGAATGTGGAACAGGTAAGCAATAGAATACTGTTTATCAAAATCAAAGCGAATCTGGCGAATTTAGTCGTAGTACAGGTTTACATGCCGACAGGGGGACATGGAGAAGAGGAAGTAGACGAAGTATATGACCAGTTGGAAGAATTAATCGGGAAAGTAAAGGGCCGGAAGAACCTAATAGTTATGGGAGATTGGAACGCTATAGTAGGAGAAGGGAGGTACGGAAGTGAAATAGGGGAGTATGGTCTAGGTGTAAGAAATGACCGGGGCGTGAAAGCAGTGGAGTTCTGTAGGAGGAATAATTTAGTGATTACAAACACGTGGTTTAAACACCACCCTAGACGTAGGTACATATGGAAAATGCCGGGGGATACTGGAAGATACCAACTAGATTATAGGTATCATTATTAGGTAAAGATTCAGGAACAGTGTGAAGAATCAGCATAGTTTCCCAGGTGCAGATGCAGACTCCGACCATAACTTGGTAGCGATGAAATGTGAGATGAGACTAAAAAGGTTGAAAGTAGGAAGGAGAATAAAAAAGTGGGACGTAGGAGCACTGATTGGAACGAAGAGGAGGGAATATCAGGAGATTGTGGATAGATGCGTGAGAGAAGAGGAGGAAAGAAGAACAATTGATGAAGGGTGGAAATGATTAAGATGGGCATAAAAGAAGCAGCTGAGAAAACAATTGGAACAGTAGACACTAGAAGGATCAAGAAACCATGGGTAAAAGCAGAAATGATGGAAAGGATCAAGGAAAGAAGGAAATGGAAAAATGTAAACACCGAGCTAGGCAAAAGACGTTATAAGCAGATAAACAACAGGTTTAGAAGAGAAACAGAGAGAGCAAGAGAAAAGTGGTGGAGTCGGCAATGCGAGGAGATGGAGAGACTCCAGTGAGAAGGAGAAATAAACAGTCTGTACTCAAAGGTTAGAATGTTATCGGGCATCAAGAAATGGAAAACGGTACCGTGCATCAAAGACAGAATGGGAAATTTAGCAATGGAATCAGAAGAGATTCAGCGTCGTTGGAGGGAATATGTTGAGGAACTGTATGATATGGAAAATAGGCCTAGGAACTTGGACATAGAAGAGGAAAAGGACGTAGATGATGATGACGTGAGCCCCGGAATACTGGATAGTGAGATAGAGAAAGCATTACGAGAAATGAAGGCGGGAAAAGCGGTGGGGATAGATAACATCCCAGCTGAGCTTATGAAAAACCTAGGAAGAGGGGGAAGGGAGATATTTTATGAACTTGTTCGTAGAATATACGAGGAGGGGGCTTGACCGGAGGATTTTGTAGAAACCGTGCTGATACCTATTCCGAAAAAGGGGAGTTAGGCAAGGCTGTCCGTTATTGCCGACACTTTTCAAGATATACTCGGTGGAAATGGTGAGAAAGGCTTGGGATGAGCTTGAGGCTGAAGTAAAGGTCGGGGGGAAATTGGTAAAATCAGTGAGGTTTGCGGATGACCAAGCGCTAGTCAGCCAGTCAGCCCGTGGCTTGCAAATAATGCTGGATGAATTGCAGGGACAGTGCGAAAGATGCGGGATGACGATAAATCAGAATAAAACGAAAGTAATGCTATTTTCAAGAACAAAAAGGGCCAGTATAACTATAAAAGTAGGAGGTCTGAAGCTAGAGCAGGTGGAGCAATTTAGCTATCTAGGTAGTGTGTTTGACGAAAAATGGTATAACAGAATTGAAGTGAGAAGGAGAATCTCATTGGAAAAAGAGGCTTTTACTCGTAGGCATGAGCTAGTGACAGGGGCGTTGTGTAGGGAAGTGAAGAATAGACTAGTGGAAAATTTAATATGGGTTTAACTTGGGCTTTGCGAAAAGAAGATGAAAATAGACTTAGGGCTTCTGAGATGTGGGTGTGGAGAAGGATAGAGAAAGTAAAGTGGGTCGAAAGGAAGACGAGCGATGAAGTGATAGAATTGGTAGGAGAGGAAAGAAATTTGTTAGATGAAATTAGGAGAAGGCAGATGGTGTGGATGGAAAAGGTAATAAAAGGGGATAGCGTTTTGAAAGAAGTGATAGAAGGAAGAACGTTGGGTACACGGGGAAGAGGGAGGAGAAGAACGGGTAGCTTGGATAGAATGATGGGAGGCGGAAGGTATGAGGGGCTGAAGAGGGACATCGTGTAAAATTTAGGTGGTGGGAAGAATCGCATGTCCATTTAGACCTACCTTCACCGGTAGAAAACTAATAATAATAATGTCAGCTGACATTTTCCCCGCTGAGGGAAAAGAATTATGATGAGCCGCGAAAGCTTCAACGAAGAAATTTTCCTGAGCTTCTAAATGAATTATGAGTATCTCATCAAGGCCACAGCTTGTCCATTGATCATATCTTTAAAAAAAAGTGTCCCCTCTGGTAGCATATTTTGCCAACAAGCAATAAAACATCCAACCAACATCAATAAAACCTGTGTCTAGCTTCTGATTTCCCTTAATGCTTTTCAGTGAAGGCTCCGTCAATATGTGTACATGTTACGTAAGGCCAAAGGGTTGGGGGGGGGGAGAAGAGGTCGGGACAGCTGTTTCGAAGCAATATCGGTAAGGAAAGGGGGATTCAGCCTTCCATTACGTCGTACAGTGGGCTGAAATCTAAAAATAGTCAAAATTCCGAAATGGCTTTTTGGAGATAGAATCATGAAATTAGGTGCAAATACTCGCAATTGATTGGCAACCAAGAAATGGAATGTCATTGGTCATGTTCTGTCGCCGTTACCGAGATACAGGGGCTCAAGCATAACCAAAATTCCAAAATTACACCCGACTTCAATTTTCTACGAAAATCTTCCTATTTACGTTGAGGGTGACGCTGTGGGAGAAATTTGATCGGATAAAAAACTAAAAGGTCTGTTAAAACCACTCTTTTTCTTTACTGTTCTTAACGTTGGTAGTGTTTTTCCTAAATTATGATGATATTACATAACAAAATGGCGGACGCTATTTTCAAGCAAAATTTCATATTAAGTAGTAAATATCTAGCGTTTCACGAAAGTGCCTGTCAAATGACTCATGCTAAATCAATCTTTGAAGCTTTATAAAGGTAGATCTGAAATAAGATTGAAAATTCGTTTGCGACGCCGAAAATTACATTTTATTTTTCGTACGCGCGTCCGGAGCCTGAGACGCGCGCCGGGAGCTGGAAATGCCGTGACCCGAGCAAGTGTTTTCAAGCCATAAGGAACATAACGCTTCTTTTTCGTCTTTTTTAATATGTGTGCATTGCTATCAATATCCAAAGACTCTACAAGTATAATATCATGGGGATATTGAATGATTAATGTCTTAAATTGTATGCGAAATCGCGTTCAAGGTTTCTCCTCTCAAAAGTAAATTTCTCATTCTCGCCCTCAATGCCTTAAAAGTCCTGTATTTTTCGCACGAGACATTGTTTTACCTTTTATAAGGACATTAGGGCCTTCTTTCCGTTTCTTTGACCCCTCGCCCCAGCAGTTGCCTTTGACCCTACCAGGAGGTTCATGCAGAAAGATACATTTTGGACACCGCGGAGCTTTTAGTTGTTCAACGAGAATTTCTTCTCAAATCTTTCATCTTCCCTTTGTTGCAATATGCTTATCTCTGATTTATACGTCACATTGGACTTGATTCAATCTAGGAAAACTTTAGTTTCTACTTTACTTGATTTATGCACCCTTGAAGGATAGATACAAATTATCGAAAGTAGCTTAATATTGAGGCAAAACCAAATAAATCCTGATCGTCAAAACCATTAACTTTATTAGTAAGCCATTATTTTTACTCACTTCATAGGTGCTATGTCTGATTGAGAGCATTGTAGAGAAAGCAAAGCTTAGTTGAAGTTAATACTCTTTGCATTCATTTTAATTTGGGGGTAATATAATTATTATAATTATTATTTTATATTTAAAGAAAATGAGTGGTTTTAACAGACCTTTTAGTTTTTTATCCGATCAAATTTCTCCCACAGCTACACCCTCGACGTAAATAGGAAGATTTTCGTAGAAAATTGAAGTCGGGTGTAATTTTGGAATTTTGGTTATGATTGAGCCCCTTTATCTCGGTACGGGCGACAGAACATGACCAATGACATTCCATTTCTTGGTTTCCAATCAATTGTGAGTATTTGTACCAAGTTTCATTATTCTATCTCCAAAAAAGCCATTTCGGAATTTTGACCGTTTTTCGATTTCAGCCCACTGTGCGTCGGGAGGAAGATTCATAATAAATTCCTTCTTGGCCATATAATGGTGATGCAAATGATAATTTGTGGATAAATAATAGTATAAAGATGTAAAAAAAGTATTTGTATACAATATCTGTTTCATCATCCACAAAAAAAGAAGGGAAAATTTTCAGCCTCACGTAATCTAGGGGTCTTATCGAATATGTTACGAATAAGGAGAGGGGGAAGGTAAAAAGTGGAAAATTAGCTATTTGGAAGATTGAAAATAAGAATGAACTTTGTAATTTTCCACACGTTTTTTATTAACCAACCGGTTTCAACACTCACGTGTCATCATCAGGGACTAAAATTTTTGAGCAAGGGAAGGCCTTAAATAGTGCACTGGTGGGGGGGTGGAGGTTAACATGGAAAGGGAGTGAGGCATGGGGCTACATCACAGGGGTAAGAAGAATATATTGGAGGTTATGTCAAATGTTCACATTGTGGTGAATAATGGGGTTTACCAGAGCAAGTGGTCAACGGGGAACATTTAAAATCCGTCAAATCGTTTAAAAGTAAAATATCGGGTGAGCACCGTCGTTCTACAATTTCATATTTCTCTAAAAAGTCAAGTTTAAAACCTTTATCTTGGACGTGTAAGACTTGAGGTTTGAAGTTTCCCCGGTGGCCAGTCTCTAGTAGATGTTTAGCATACATTGAAGTCTCGTCACAGTATCTAACACACTTCTCATGTTCTTTCACCCTGGTCACAAATCTTCTCCCGGTTTGCCCCACATACACTGCGTTACAATCACCACACTCTATCAGATACACACCACTTTTATGGTCCACCTCAATTTTGTCTTTGGAATTAAAGAGTAATTTGCTTAGTGTAGTCGGATTATAAAAACAGATCTTAAAAATGTCTTTGGGTAAATGTCTAGCTATTACTTGGCTAATATTACCTAGGAAGGGCAGTTTAAACCATTTCTTTGATTTATCGTGGGGAGATTGGTCCAAATTGCACAGTAACTTTGTAGCTTTTGACTTTTGAATTTTATTTAATAATTTTTCCACTGTATGTTCACTGTAGCCATTCTGATGAGCTATCATTTTTATGGTGTGCAGTTCATCTTTAAATGAGGTATCTTGAAGTGGGATGCTCACTAGCCGGTGTAACATAGAGTTTATGGCAGCCAGTTTATGTGCATAGTGATGGGTTGAACTATTGGGAATTATAGCATCTGTAAAGGTATCTTTGCGATAAATGGCAAACTGATGTTTACTGTCTTTAATGGAAATGGACAAATCTAAATAATTGAGGTAACCATTACCTAGTTCCATAGTGAAAGTGATAGATTTGTGCAGGGAGTTTAAAATTGATAAAAATTGGTCCAGTTGCCTCAAGGTACCAGTCCACAAGCAAATTATGTCATCTACGTATCTATAGTAATAATAAACGTTGCTTAAAAGAGAGTGGTTTGCGCTAAATAACCTCTGTTCTAGAGAATCCATAAATATTTCCGCTAAAACTGGGGAAAGTGGGGATCCCATAGACAGTCCATGTCGTTGCAAAGATGCTTCTAATCAGCACAATTTAATCTTCACAAAAGCTGACAAAGGCAATAGCATAGTTATCCTTCAGAAGCATGATTACGTTCAAAAGTGTGAACAGACTAATCTTGTTACAATGTAAACAATATCCATCATTCTTCTAGTTACTGCGTTTAGCGCGATCGTGTGTAGATCGAATTACGCAGTTGTATGATTTTCTGTGAATTTTAATAGCAGTATCGCACACTTGGTGTCAGCTCTCTATCATTTACGTGAAATGGCTGCTAACTTAGCTTACCGTGGAGGATTTTTAATGCATTAATTTCGTCAGTTTCTTTTAGAGCTTACACTGCATTGCACAATAGCAGAAATTCCGCTGAGAAAAAAATCATTTGCCTTGACCGAGATTAGAAAACGGGTCCCCTGATTTCCGGTCAGGCGTCTAAACAAATTTAGCTATCTAGGAATCCTCTTTCCCTGTGGAAATTTTAAAGGCCTTAAAGGAACTAGATGCACTCGAACTGCTGGGCATATTATGTCACAAATCAGCCGTTGTCATGCGCATGGCGCCACCGTCCAAGAGAAGCCGAATGTTTTTAAATACAGGTGTTTACTTTATAGCAAATTGAAGTATCGTGAACTTGCCACGAAAACCTTAAAGGCGTTACCCGCTGAAAATGCAATTTTATCTGTTGAATTTTTGCTATTGTGCAGGTTCGGTGGGTAACGCCGTTTAAAGTTTTCGCTGCAAATTCGCGATCCTTTAATTTATTACACTGCATTTTTGAATATTTTCGAAGTACTAACATTTCCTTTTTCAAAGAATAACAGAGATATTTTTTCCACGATCGTTTCTCTTAATGGGTATGATAAACCGGGATTGTTGCCATCGTTGTTAATTCGGGAAGGTTGGTTAAAATAATTATGTCGGTTGAGAAAATGAAGGAAGTCAATTAGTATAATAAAGGGAGCTACGTAACCTATGTATATAAGAGAGCCTTAAGTTGGCAAGAATTAGGCATATCAGCGTATACCTTTCGTACCAATCTCTCTGTAAAACTTACAATTAATATTAAATGGATTGACTCTTGTCGGGTAATCAACGAGTCTATAAATTTTCCGGGGAGTGATCGTGTATCCTACGTATTGTTTCTTCTCAGTCCTAAGAGAATTCTTTATTGTTCTCGTTGCTCCTATTTCATTTCTGTCATTGAGATTTTAACATACTTTAATTGGCCTCCTCCGTGTTCATACTAGCCCCTACAGCTTATACTTAGGATAGTAACTACATACCTATTACGGTAAATTACATTATAATAATTTATAAAAACTCCTTCCACGGTCATTTGGAATCTCAAGGGATATGCTAAGCATACTATTTGGCCGATTACAAAAACTTACTCAGGCAACGCTAAATTTTTGTGAAAAGTTCAATTTATTAAATGAATAATTTAACATTCAGGAATGAACTTTTTAAACCAGTACAATGGCTTCATTAGTGTTTTATTGGAGTTTTATAATTTTCTCGACCTTTAAGAAGGTGATATCAGCAATTCGGCGCAGATAGAATGACCCAGTCTGCCCTGGTGGTACAAAGAATTCCCTTTGTTTTTCAGCTTCAAGTTTTCTGCATCTCGACCATTGGCATTTTGGAAAAGTCCCGGAAATAGCGCTCTTATCGGATGAAATAAGCTTTTAACTTTCACCATAATAATCTCTTTCGGCTTTTAGAAGCTACTTAGATAATAGGAATGATTTACAAGAACAATTTTACTATCCTCTTTGTGTATTAATTCTATTTTATTTATATGACCAAATGAGCGAGGAAATATGGAGACACGAAAGGGTCCGAATCGAATCGTAATAGCACGGAAAAGTTGCTACTCGTCACCCTGATCACAAAGAAAGAATTTTTTTTTTAATCGGACCATATCTTCCGGTCGCATATCTCGTTCGAAGTTTCGAAAAATCGTAAAAAAATATGACTTTTTTCGGGATTTTTAAAAATGAGTTACAGTGATTGGATTTCGTTCAAAATCGGTAGGTAGCCTCTACTAAAAATCCTTTGTCTTAAAAAAATATAATTTCTCTTCCTCTCTTCTTTTAGGGGGAGGAAGAGTCGCTAATCGCGTTCAAATTATAGAAAAATCGTAAAAAACATGCCTTTTTACGGGATTTTATCTTTATGGGTTACAGTGATCGGATTGCGTTCAAAATCGGTATGTGGCCTCTACTAAAGGTCCTTTGTCTTTTAAAAAAGATATGATTCCCGTTCCCCCCTTCTTTTACGGGGGAGGGGAGGGGCATGTATCGTAAAAATGAGTGAATTTGCGGTCGTTGTTTTCTTCGTGTGAAGTGTGCAGCTCTTCACCCTAGAAACTTTAAGTATATGGGTACTTTGGGCTGCACCGCGAGCTCCACCTTTTATTTCTCTTACTTTGCAAATGCCGATAGAAAGGATCAAATGTTTTTCTACAAAGTAGTTTTAGTTTTTTAAAGTGGCGTCGACGGCTAAGGTCATTTTGCACCTTGTCAATATATTTTATAAAAAATACGTAGAATGTTAATCATAACGTAAGAATGTAAACATGCTAAAAATACTAAAAGTACCGAAAGCAATTTTTAAAAATAGAAGTCTCCTTCAAAAAGGAAACTACACGATCGATCATGTTGGGGTCATAACCTAGGATTTGTCCTAGATTGCCCACAACATTCAATCTTTCTCGCGCAGCATGATACACATCACCTCCGTTAGGAGGTGCCTCACAGTGAGGAAGGAGTCGCACCGATTGCAACGGGGTTGGATCTTATCCTCCGTATAGAGGTAGGAATGAGTCAGGGATCTGTGCCCTATTCTTACCCGTGTGATGACAACTTTTCCCTCCGAGTCCTCCCAACTGAAGTAGGCCACATTGCTATGTCGTCCTTAATCTCTCGTAACTTACTTGTGCTTTGTTGATTCCACGTTTCCCTCCACTGCTGTAGGCATACCGTCCTCAAAACAGCCCTCAGATCCTCCACAGGTACTTGTGTGGCGGCAGTGCTGGCCTCTCGCAACGCTTCTTTGGCGGCGGAGTCCGCTGCCCCATTCCCTGTTATCACGACATGTCCAGGAACCAATAAGAATTCCATATGAATTCCCTTTCTCTCGAGGGGCATTACGCTACATTGAATATCCTGGACAAGTTGGTGCATTGGGAAAAAGCTGGAAATGGCCTGCAGTGCCCTCATGGAGTCACTGCAGGCTAGAAAGGAGGCATTAAATCCCTTAATCCCGCCCAGAGTCATCCTCACAGCAAGGAGTTCCGCTGTGTATATACTACACATGGGATTCAACCTTGCCCTGATGACTCCGTGGTGGACTGAGGTCACCGTACACGCACATGCCTCCTCCGTCTTCGAACTGTCCGTGTAAACGGCGGTGAAGCCGGGGCGTGCGTTAATATTCTCTTGGAAAGAGCGCTGGTACTCGGCAGTAATGGTGGAAGACTTAAGTATCTCTGTAAGCCTAAGTTACATACTGGTTGGCTTACGCCCCTCGGAGGTATTCTGAAATTCTCAACTCGGTTTCATTCGGGGAGCGAAATACTGTAGTCATCGTTAAAAGACTTAAACCGCACAGTTAGTAGTCTTGTGCACCGTGTTCGTCTATTAAAAATATGAATAAAACGGGGGTTAAAAACAACAGTTAAACAAGGATGCTCCTTTGAGGCTATAACCTTGGCAACATAGTTTCACATCAGTATATTTCTCCTGACTTTTAACGGAGGCTCTCCCGAATCTGCATAGATAATACAGGAGACGTACGGAAGGCACCAATTGCCATCCTTAGCCCAGCATTATGCACAGTTGAGAACGTCATAAATAAGACTCTCGGGCAGAGGAGTATACTATGGAACAATAGTCCAACCTTGATCGTGCTAGGGCGCGGTACAGTAACGATAGGGTTGAGCGGTCGGTTCCTCACGTCGTATTTGATAAAAACCTTAAAATATTTAAATTCTTCATACATCTGTCCTTAAAGAATCCTATATGCTCTCACCAATTTAACTGGTAGACTAAAATCATGCCTAGGAACATGATTTCTTGGACGTAGGTTAGGTACGTGTTCCCCAAACGCAAAGGTGGTGGTAGGTGTATTCCTCGCAAGCGGTGGAAATGAATGCATTTCGTCTTCTCCGCCGAAAAGCGAAATTCATTATTCCCTGCCCAGGTTTGTTCAAGGCCATCTGTATTTGCCTTGCGGCACTGACCAGCTTGGACGGTTGGCATAAAATTGCTAGATCGTCTACAAGCAAGGACCCCATCAATGGTGCTTGGATACACTCAGCTACGTCTTTTATTGCAATGGCAAAGAGCGTTACGCTCAAAACGGAGCCCTATGGTTCTCCGTTCTCTTGAAGGTAAGAGTCGGACAGACAGTTTCCAATTCTGTCTTTAAACGTCCGCTCAGGTCACTCATTTTAACGATACAAGCCCCTCCCCTCTCACATGAAAGAAGGGGGAAACGGGAATCATATCTCTTTTAAAAGACAAAGGACCTTTAGAAGAGGCCTCATACCGATTTTGAATGCAATCCGATCACTGTAACTCATAAAGATAAAATCCCGAAAAGAGTAACGTATTTTGCGATTTTTCGATAATTTGAACGCGATTAGCGACTCTTCTTCCCCCTAAAAGAAGGAGGGAAGGGGAATTATATTTTGTTTAAGACAAAGGATTTTTCGCAGAGGCCACCTACCGATTTTGAACGCAATCCAATCACTGTTACTCATTTTAAAAAATCCCGAAAAAAGTCATATGTTTTTACTATTTTTCGAAACTTCGAACGAGATATGCGACCGGAAGATATGGTCCGATTTCAAAAAACTTTCCTTCTTTGTGATCAGGGTGACGAGTAGCAACTTTTCCGTGCTATTACGATTCGATTCGGACACTTTCGTGTTTTTCGGCCCACCCTACTGTACAACCTTGGTTGATGATGAATTCTGATTGCTTACACTATGCCTGAGAAGGTGATATTGTCATCCTTGGCATCGATAATTTAATATTGGTTACTGAAAAATTGAACATAAAAAGGACGCAAAGGAAATCTAAAGCTCGTGATGATTATAAATGAGAGTAATCGAACTATTTATTCCCAATACAATCATTTTGAATGAAGGAAATGTGCCATATATAATCGATTAGTGTCACCATGTCATTTACCTACCTCGTTTTTTTATTTAATTCAAGTATTTATTCAGTTATGATGGATATTAAAAGGGTTGATTTTTGAAATAAACCATACATCTCCCACAACAATATTATGTATTTTGTTAAAAAGTTAACATGTCTTATGTACATGATATGAAAGTATAACACATCGCTCAAAAAGCACTTTTTCAAAACATTTGAATAAAATATGATCACTCTTACACAAGCAAAACAACAAAATTAGCCCATGTGAGCTCCCATTCTGGAAAAAAATGATGGATGAATACGTGCGTAAATAAATAAATTTTCCCACTCTCGGGATGGTAGTTCTCTTGAAAGAAAAATTGTTACAAATGAAATATTCCCTACATTTTAATATGGAATAACCATATTTCTCCATAGCTAAACATGCTAAGAGGTCATCGCTTAAGCGGATTGCACTTAAGCAATGATATTTTGTATATTTCACGAGACATTAGACGGAACTTAGAATTCCTGACGGTATGATCATTTATATGTCAATATCCCTACCGAATATAGATAGATGAGGTTTTAAAATGCTTTAAAATTGAATAAGTATTACTCATTTATGGTTGACCTAAAACAAACCCGTTATCTAGAGGCTCGGAGATCTTTGAAAACTTCACGAGGAGAGGCGTTCCTAATATGTGTCGTTGAATCAAACCACAAAATCGAATGAGCTATATTCTACTTGAACCTCTAGACGCAATTAGTGTAGCCAGAGTTCGTTCGTCTCTATTACAACACCACTGACATCAAGGTTTTGACGCAAAGGAAAAATTTAGCTTCTAGGATGCAAATTTCGAGCAGAACTCGACATTGCGCGGAGCCTTCTATTTCCGATGCGACAAACACAGCCATATTGTGCCAATCAATCAATAATTTGAGAAAGACAGGTCATTTTGAGCAATGAAACCGCGCCAGAGGTAATGAAGGAAAAAAATGGCCACAGGCTGACCGAAAGAATAGAGGGAACAAGTACCATAAGTATATAGATTTAGCCTGCCGGCGACGGTCTCGCTCGTTGCGTTTCCCACCCGCTAGGATCATTCCCGATGGTCTCTTTCAGCCATCCCTAATTATTGGGTCTCGTGGGCTCGCGGATACGATGCTTCAGGACCCAAGTGCGTCAGACAATTTTGCCTAAATTTTTCCAATTTAGGGGTTGCCTTCCAGGAATCCGCTGGACAATGATCGAAACGAAGAGGCCCATGAATGAATTCCGCATCGGTTTTTGTTTGAGTTCAAAACACCCGAGAATGGAACGCGAACCAAAGCGCGTGGGATTACAACGTCAGTGGTGATTCTTCTGTTTTACACTGTTTTCTTAGACGAATCCGGCGTTCTTGAGTATGGAGAAGATCTTCGTCCTGGGGATCTTGTCCGCCTCCCTCTGCCTCACTTCCATCTCGCCGTTGGCGAACCACGACTCCTTGGCGAGGGCGGCGCCGATGCGGGGGTTCTTGTAGAAGGGGTTCCTGAGGTTGGGGGGCAGCTTGGCTTCCTCCTCGGCGTTGGCAACCACCTCGCGGTGCGCCAGGGACTGCGAGGGGAAGGATCGGATGCCGAGGGGAGGGGGAGGGGCGATGAATCCGACGGGCGGCGGGGGCACGGCGAAGGCGAGGGACGGCGAGGCGGCCGACGTGTGAACCGCCGAGGGGAAGAAGTCGTGCCCCACGATGAGGGGGTAGGAGTGCGCCGCGGCGACCAGGGCGCAGGCGGCGAGGACGACGGCGAAACTGTGTGCCATGGCGGTGCTGAAAGATTCCTTCGCCAACGGTGAGGATCTGCAAATGGAGGGAGAGAGGAGGCCGTTAGTACGAATGGAGGGAGACGCCGATTGGCATCGACTTTTTGTGCATCTCTTTTGACGCTGATCGAAGATCTTGAAGCGCCGTGGTGGTCCAGTTGGGCAAACGACTAGCGATTTTCGGTTTCTTCATTTGGAAAATAATCCAGAAGCCTGAATACTCATCTACCCGCGACGCGTCGTGGAAATCCCGTCGTGACGCGATTTCTAGGGATCAGGGTGTGTGTGTATATATATATGCACACTCGGGCCGAATAAATTATTTACACCTAGGATAGGATAAGGAAAATTGATAGGTTATAGTACATAAAAGGGCAAACACAAATCAGGTGGTGAAGATAGAATCAAGTCAAATCACAACAGAGAAAAGTTTGACTTATCCGGGACTTGAGCCACAGACCTCCAAATATCCGGTTCGGCGTGCCAACGATTACACCACCGAGCCAAAGTCGATTTTCAAGTTTGAATTCATATATATAGTTTGCAAAGTATTTCTGTCTGTCCGAAAATCTATATAGGTGCGTCTAAAGCCCCTTCCTTGAATACCATTCCGTCTATTTTGACCAAAATTCCCATGCTTGACCTTTTCAACACGGAAAATGCAATGGGCTGGAGCCGTGCAGTCGATAAATGGGAAGGTGGGCGAATAAAGATGTGTTAGTTGCGTGGTTGGGGAGGGAGGAGAGAGGATGTAATCAGCAGAAATGAGGAGATGTAGCCGACATGTCGGACAGGTGAATGAAATAAAAAGTAGAGTAGGGGCAATCGATCAAATCCTCGCTCTCATCGGTAAACAGCTATCAACAAATTTCGTAATGTTTAATGAAATTTGATGAAGTTTTTTTCAAGGCATTTACATTTTTTATGTATACATTTAAATTTTACGTAGTAAGTAACAAGCTCAGAAAAAGGAATCGTCCCTCTGCCCCTATTTGGTGAATCCCCCCATTATTTTTTGAATTTGTACGCCCTTAGCTTTGAGTACGACTTCAGCTATCTATCAAACCAATCTCCTCACACATTTCTGAGTTATTGTCAACCAGGAGGAAAATATATGGAATTAATTTTGGTCTGTTAATGATCGCGAATCAAAGACGGGAGAAAATCTCTTCCCCGTTATTGGGTTCCGCAAGGAGTGTCACTGAAGTGCCTATTTGCGTATCATAAATCTTGCCTCAAGTATTTATTGCCTCACGCTAATTTTGCAATTGGAAAGTGAGTTTCGTACTTACAAACATCCAGGAAATCTTAGCATTACTTGAGGAGGATTGAGATAACCATGGAGATGACAAGTACTCATTCGAATTGTGACAATTATTTAAACTATAGCATAATTTATTTATAATGGTTTTTCCTTTCCTATGGACTTAAAAACTCTTTACTAGTGAATTGAAAGAGGAAGCTTGTCAAGAGAAAGGGGACCTTAACAGCTGTGAAAGGACAGTAATATCTCCCTTTTCTCTAAGCAAACTTTAGGTTTGCAGTTGAAAGAATCTTTTGTAATTTACTTGCTGAGTGAACCTCGAAGCACTGGTAAAAGTAGGTGGCGCACACAATGGCCTTAGGTTTTTTAATGTCTTCGCTGAATACTTGACCGATTTCTCCAATAATTGCGACTGAGCCAAACTCGTAAGCGTGCTATTATTCAGTCTCCTCCGCGGACGTCATCTCGTCCGGATGTTGTTTACTTTCACCTTCGAGTTGTTATGGACGGTACGTCTGGGGACCGCATACTTTCTCTGCTTTTGTTTTCCCGGCATTGGCAACGTTTCAGGTATTGGAATCCGCTTCAAAAGCGCTTTCCTTTCGATTTTTGCCCGTGATTTTCTTTCGAAATTTTGCCATTTTCAGCACGTGTAACTCGCATCGGAAACGGAGCGGCATCGAAAGGTTTACTCATCTTGGAATCCTTGAACGCGTTTGAAAACATTTGCAAGAGCTTGTTGCCTTGCAAAATCTTCGCATTGGCCATTTGAACTCGAGGGCTTAATTGAATATAGCCTACCTTTCTCAGTTAAAATCATCTTTCGAATCAAGGGATGTCGCCAAGGGCTATGAACAGTGAAAGAGTTTTTTGGATTACTCATCTGTCTGTGGACAGCAAAAAAATGCGATACAAGGTTTTTTTTTGGGTTAACTATAAAACACTTCGTCTTTCAATATCCTTTTTATGCTTGAAAATAAAACTTCTGGAGTAATTTTTCCTCTTTCTGCTCTACAATTTGAGGCGAAATCTTTTTCTGTTTGTCGGTACTGGCGTGTGCTTTTTTCTAATGCATTCATATTTTTCACGTATTTTTATGAGTTACATAAGTGAATTTTTTCTTGGTGCCGGATAGCTCTAGCTGTTTTTGCTGATGTAAATAATTATTTTTCTGCAACGGCTTAAATTAATGTTGAATTATAAATAAGAGTTTATTCCTTCTCTTCAATCGTATTTTCAAACATATCTTCCTTTTTGAAACGTGTCATTTAAAATAGGAATGGAATACATTTTATGTCTAGTAAAAAGTAGGGGTGCGTGCGCTGGTAGCTCTCACACAAGAAACGAAAAAGATGAAGGCGTGTTTTAGCTAAGGGAAACTTCTGATTGGAATTCTATCCGGCGGCAGTTTTTTGAAGCTAATAACCTGGAGTCTGAAATGTGACCTTCGCAGTTTTATTTCCTACAAAAGAAGTTGCCTTTTCCTTGCGACGGGCAAGGTCGCACGTTCGGAGTTGTGTATCAAGGGCTTTGACGATGACCGAAGTCGAGTCTTGTCCTTCCTCGTTACAGTCTTGGTATCCTCTCCACTTCTTTCTTCAAATTACGTATGCTCAGTGTTGTGTCCATACGAATTTCGTTGGCCTCATGTCCTTTAACATAAATATGAAATTTCAAGGTGTATTAAAAAGTTGTTTCTTCGTTGTCCCTTGTGAGACATACCCTTCAGAATTACTATTTTCAAGGGCGTGTCTACATCTGGCATGAGAAAATATTATCTGCGTGCCTGCATAGCTATCATTACAACAAATTTGATCTAAACTTTCCATATTCGCTTTTATTTATGTTCTCTAGCCTCCCGTTGAAACACGTCTTGTGGGAAATCACGAAGGAAGGGTCATCGTTTCTATGTTGTGATTGATATGTGAAATAGTAAAAACTCATTTCGTTGAGACTCGGTACAAGCAAGTATGAAGCTCATTGTCCGTCATCATTGAGTGTTCCTCATTACGATGATCTTGAAAGCAAGAATAAGATTAACGTAATATGTGCACCGCAATATAAGGAAAGTGAAGAATTTAAGGGTTCGGATTACCCTCAGGGTTAACATATTGAAAAAAGACCTTATGAAGCTTAGGAAACCTATTTGAGTCGATTTATCATCGACCTTTAAATAATATTAGCAATTTTTAGCAGATTACAGTGTTGAAAAAAGCTCTGCATTCCAACGTTTTAAGTGTTCCACACTTCAAGAATAGGGTAAGTTGGGACACATAATTCTCACAGTTTGCCCTTGGCAGTCATCTTAAGGGGGCATTATCGCTTTACTTTCTGCGGCCGTCTTCATTCTCATTAAAGAAGTGTATAAGCCTTATTGATGATCGATACTCTATGCACTGATGTTGGAGAGAATTTTATTTGCCGATGTAATTGAATCTGCAATCACACTGCCTGATTGATTATCTCGCCTTATAGTCATATACCAACATACTTTTCGTATTTTACATTTGCCTATTGCAAAGGAGAATAGTCTTGCTACTTATCTGCTGCTAAAAAAAGTTTTTTTAATTCGAAACATGTCGGACATTCATGGGCATATAATCTACATGGAATGGTTATCCGCCTCGGGGCGGATTAGTATTTTAATTTGAATAAGTAAGAGGAAAGTTTTTTCCTTGAAAGGAGTATGATGTAGAATAAATTCTCTCACTCATCGCCGATTATATCGCTTCAAAACGCTAAAAAACAAAGGTGACTTGGATGACGAAGAGTTTGTGCCCCATTTCATATGGATTCTTATCCCTATCCATTACCAATTTTCCCTCCTGGAAGCAATTTTACGATAGCATCAGAACGTGAAATTGTATTGTGGGCATTTGCTGCCACGACTTCTGTGTTGGTGAAAGCTGGTGTGTGAAATTAAGAGGCCGCTAATGTCAACAAGAGTGCTGCCACATCGAGATTACCCTTGGACGGAAGCAGTAAGTGAATGACCAATGTTGACTCATGTTGAAAGTGTCGGTGACATCTCGCAATGAGGTAGCGTAATAGTTAAGCGTGCGTTAATAGGCTCCTATAATTTTCTACCGGGCACTTCTCTTTGGTCTGTTGAGTTCAGCCTCTGCGATTCCTATCTCGACAGTGTGTCTTCAAGGATTATGGGTGTGGTTGGTTTTATGAATGCTTGGGATCCGGTTGCTTGAAAGGAGAGGGAGGGTACCATGTTCCTTCATCGGGTGCTTGGCTGATCGTTTTGTAATAAATCCAAGGACTCATTATTCATCGTTGTGGAAACATTTTGGGATCTTTGTGGAATTTTGGGATCTTTGTGGAATTTTGTGGGTGTACCTAAATTTGAGCTTGAGCTTAGCATCCAAATTTTTCCCAGGAAATCTGCATAGGAGTACCGAATATCTACAGATTTGCACCGACTTATCAAATACCGTGAAGACCTTTTAGTATTCTGACTCTCTTGGCTCAAAATTTCTCGGAATTTCACCGTGCATTGGTGCGAGTTAGGGCTATGTATGTTAAAATCAGAACTATTAACTCTAAGGAAAGAAGCGTTTTCAAGTTTAAAAAAAGCCGAAGTGTATACAATTACTCTAATCTATTGGAGTAGCAAAGGCTGGGGGATTTTTTTTCAATCAGATAAGAAAATCATACCTTTCTTCGAAAATCGACAGTGAATAATGTCTGTATTTCATCATTGAAATCATACCCTAATATGTACTCGTGCTAATGAAAAAGTTGTTTACAGCACGGTAGAAAATCAATAAGACACGCCATATAATCTTATCCTGCTTATTCGCACCCTAAATCGAAAAAGTTTTCCAACCCTTTTAATTTTCACTATCCCAGATATCTCGTTTGGCTGGAGTGTATAATAGTTGCTCCGCGTCATTTCTCTGATATGGTCCAGCGATCAAGTAGGTCAAAGGTAATGTGAATGTCTGTATCGATTTAAGCCGAATGCGTGATTCCAGATTTACAAGCGGCGTGACTGTTGCATTTGAAGCATTTAAGTAAAGGAGTGCGCAATACAGAATTGGAGAGTATTGGGCAATTAAAAAAATCTTGTTGGAATATCTTTTCGAAGGGCTTTGATTTATTTTTTTAAGTTTCTTCATTGGAATTCAAAAGTCACGTGGGAGTGATCAAAATCAAAATTCAGGCAAGATCACGTGGTCGAACCTGATTGAATGTTAAAATTTATTTTCACAGTCGAACCCACAAGAAGTCGACATTTTTGCGCTAATATACTCTCAAAAAAGTACGAACCGATATGCTGTTGAAACCTTTCCTACACAGCCGGGATATGAACCCGGGACCTTGGGATGAAAAGCTTACAGTATCCCTCCACATCAGCCCGATTTTCATGTATGTTTCTACCCGATTAAAGTAATACTCTATTAGAAGCAACCTAGTGAGGAAAGAACTGAAATCTATGGATTAACTTACAGTATATATGGCAGAACATTAAACGTCTGCTAAAATATAATGTTAGTAATGGCGTGATTAGTTTATTATCTCTGGCAGCTCCATGGCCTTGATTTCTTGGGGTTTAGGGCTTTAAATTCTTGTCGTTGGAACGCTTCTCGATTACCATAACAATGCATTTCTATTCTATCCCACAGCTTTAAATTTTCTTTTATAAACATCAATAATATGATACACTATTTGATTCTTCACTCTTAAAATTAGTTTTTGTGACTCTCCTTAGTCAAAGTTTGGTGATGGATAAAATTCCTTTAGGCCAAGCCATTACCGAATCCTCGCTATTCGCGTTCCTGATGCTCCCGTTAAACGCATCTGAATCTATCGGTCTTGGAGTCTTCCGTATCATGAACTTCCTGCAAACCCTAGCGAGTCGTCGACATCGCCCGTCATTTCCGTTTCTGATTATTCATCGATGCTTCCCTTAATCATAAACGAGAATAGTTTTATTGACTACCCCACCCCAGAAGAGTTTTATTGCTTACGTGAGATTCATCAACCCTTTTCACTGAAAACCATTGTGAGGAATAAGACCTTGAGGGTAGCAAATCCTGCTGCAGCTATTTTATATTTCGGTTCTGTCTTTCGAAATTTATTTATGTCCGCCTGACTCTGGCTTGTTTTATCCCTATCAACTTTCCGCTTTTAGGGCTTCCCGCAAACCATTAGCTGAACAAATCTGGAGTGTGGGCGTATGTTTCCTAGACGGTTTTTATTGTGTAGCAAGGGATATTTTAAATGGCTGTGTCAGCTCGCATTTTTCAATTAATTAGCCTTTAGCAGTTCCAATAATTCCGTACGATTTTGAAAAGTTTTGTTTGAACTATTTGTGCTAATAATTCAAAATTTGTTGGCTTAAAAGCGTTGTAGAATTTTGGAAAATTAAACTGTTTGTTCCAACTGTGTGATGCTGAACATTTATCTCAATGTATCTCTCATTATATCTCAGTGGGACATTCGTATGCAAATTAAATGTCAAATGTCTGGCAAATACCGGGTCCTATATGATGTTGACATTTAAAGTAATCACTAATTTAGTCATTTCTCAATAGCCAATTACCTACCTTTCACCCTTTCACCTGTTTTGTAAAACAAACAGAAATTCTTATCTCCATGCACTAAAAACTGAATAAACTAGTAAAAATGTGGTTCAAACGGTCAAAAAACGGGCGAGACAAGTCGGAATCGTTGGCATTATTGACTCATGATGCTGCGTACATCATAACCGTTTTGCAATGCAGCATAAAATCACACATGTTAATCGATGCACTTTCATGTTCCTCAAACCTATGCCGAGATATCTCGATTTATCACTCACTTCAGGGAGCACAGCTTGGAGTGCGCAGGGAGAAAAGGCTGATGATTCATTCCTGATTTACGCTGGAGATTTTTAGATTTTGGGTGGGAAAGGGATTTCAGGGGGCGGACACCTTTTCGGTTTGTGGGGCGGGTGGATGGGGAAGGTAAGGATGTGAAGCCTCCCGGCTCTCACGTGGAGAATGCACCCAAAGGTGTGCTTTCTCGCAAATATCCTTATGAGTGGACGTTGGGTTGGTGGAGGAGGGAGCTGGAAAGGGAAATGTCTCGCGAAGCATAGGAGTAAACGGTGTGGATAGGGGAAGTTGAGCTGGTAAAGGCTTCAGATGAGTTTAGAAAATTGGATCTATGAACTGGCTTTCATTCACGAAATATTTGTGGCAAAGATGGTATTCACCCACTTAGGTGAACCAAATGTTTGCCGCATTGATGGATATTTCCATTTTAGATTAAATGTAACACTCAAGAAAAAGTACTCTGAATTTCGTTTCGTAGATACCCATTTAGAATTTTTTAGTTTCACAAACAATTGAGTATTTATCATTACGGATGGAAATTATGACTCATTCGGATCCTGTACACATGTAGCAGAAATATTTAAAACAGTTTGTTTCTCACCCCGGGAGAAAAAATCGGCCTACAGCACTATTAAGGGTCAAGAGCCAGTGTGGATAAGTCGAGGAACGGTGGGGGGGGGTTGTTTTTCCTGTGTCTCGGGCTGAAAGTGCTGTTTCAAAAGAAGTTCCGGCATCACACGTTTCGCCGCCTCCAAGGACAGTCTGAAGTGCGAGGTGACGAAAGAGGGGATAGCGAACGCCGCTGTAGCGCTAAAGGACTGAGAGATTTCTGTTCATAGTCAATTCCCTTCTAAAAGTTTTGTCATGCTTACCAGTTATCTGGTGCCGGTTGGTAATAGTATCCGAGAAAGATTAATTATGCTTCCGTCTTTAAAAAAATTGCCACTTAATGACCTTTGCTTGGAGCACCAAGTAGTCATTCAAAACCAAGAAGCAGGAAAGAGTTGATATTAACGAACAACTCAGATATTTCAAGGGTAAGCGATTACCTCCCCTCTGGAATGAGTGTTGAAATCTACGCTCTTTCAGCTCTAGTATAGTACTTTACGTTACTACATGCTGTAGCGTCTGAATTGACAGTAGTTGAGAACATTCTTGTACCAATTGTCCACCTTAGTGAATCCTTCCAGTGAAAATTAGGTTAAAACAATGGATGGGAAGAAAAAATTTAAGAATCAGCTGGCGGGGCGAAAATCCAGAAAACAATCCAAACCCCTTTTTTATATTTTAAAACGGTCACTTTTCTCTTAAAATGTAGTAACGCATGATGGTCCGAAAGTTCGTCACGGCCATTAGCGTAAGTACTCCGTTAGATGAGCAGCCTCTGTGGACGTCAGAAGCATTCGGGAAACGCGACTTGGCACTGACACCCACTAATGCCGTCACTTCGTTGAATTCTGTTTCGAAAGCGAAATCGCGTATGCATTCGCCAGTATACCGAACAAGTCCGCCGAAAACAGGTCCGTCGGACGCGGGGGCAAGAACGTTGTCCTTCGGGGGCATGGGTGGGATTATGTGAAACACTCACCACGAAAAAGGCTCACGGGAAGAAGAACACGATCGCGATGAGGGTAGCACACCTCTGTTGAGGAAGGAAAAACCACGGATGCGGAGATCGGTGCAGCTCGGAAACAACTGACTGACGTTAGGCCTGCCCCATTCTCTTTATATACGAGGGCACGCGTATATGCCCATGGACGGACTGCGACCGCCGCCGGTTCCTTCCCTTCCTCCTCTCTCCCCTCCCCCCGCCCTCTCTCACCCTTCTACCCTCCTTCTCCTACTCCCTCAACCCTTCCATGACAGAGTGGACTCCCGCCTCCGCGATCATCGAAGTCCTCGTCTTGGAGGGCGCTCGAATGGGCGGGGGCGTGCGGTTGAGGAGAAGGGTGTTTTGAAGGAAGGCCCTTTAAGTGTTAAGTGTAGCAGGGGCGGGTGGGTGGGTAATGGAATACCCTGCAAGGACGCCTGCGCTACACAGAGCCGATCACTCGATGCAGTTCCGATCTGCACTCCCAAGGGCTTCGCAGGAGGGCATGGTCACTAATCTTTCGGTTTTGCGGAGAATCTGTGAGTCATGTAGAACTGGGTAGGTTTTGAAAGTAAATTTCAGGTCAGGGAAATAAAAAGGGATAGACTAACGCTAGATTGCTAAAAGTAGCTAAAATTCTCGGTTAAATACTCCTCGGAAAGTGGTAAGACAGGGTTTCAGAAAAGTTTCAGATTTTAAAATATGATAAATTAAGGATATCAGCGTCATGCTTGCCGACCAATAACAGATGGTTTATATTATTAGTCCCAATATTTTTTATTTAATCTGTCATCTTTTTTGTACAGTGTGAGCTATCGTTTTGGGCTTTGCTCTCTTCCGTACTCTCACAGCGTCGTCAAGTGAACTATTTCAGTGGCATATACAGACATTTACAATCGGAAGAAGTTACTATGCCAAGTCTATTGCTCCCTTCCCAATTACGCAGTCATGTGCAAATCGCTGAAAGTTCGACTAGTAATTCAAATAGTGCTTTAACTGGAAATTTTCTCGACAAATTTCACTTATCAAGAACACTTTCACTTTCAAGGGCAATATAAAATCAACTTAACAACCGAATTATGTTAATTGCGTTTGAAAATTAAACGCGGAAATTCATCGATGCATTGGACCACCACGATCGTATTTTATGCTTTATTTTATCTTTATACTTCGCCATTAAGCGAGCGCCATAAATGTAGTGTTTGACATCTAGCAGTTTTACATCATGAAAATAATCCGCTTAATCCCTGGTACTCCTGTCTACAACGTTCGTTCCGACGGTTTAGGTGGACAATTTTCGAACCGCAAGCAAAAGATGATTTCCAATGACTTTTTGGCTTAGTTAAGTTGAATCCGCTACCATCGAGTAATGTTGTACCGATAATTGTTGAGTTCTTTCAGCTGGCAGATTTAAATAAAATTTAGTTCAAATTATTGTTGGTTATCTTATAATTTTAGATATTTTGCGTATCAATCATTAATAGGGTATGTTCAAATTAATTCCTTACAGAATAGATGAAAAAATATATGGAATAATTTAATATTTAAAAATTACCCTTTCAATGAAAAATTAGCGTTTCTGTACACATATTACATTATTATTCAATGTTTAATAAACTTAATTTTATCAAAATGAAGAAAATATTTTCTCTTTACTTTATTTTTAAAAATTTTGAAGTTATTTTAATTAATTTAATACTGCAAAGTTTTCTAATCTTGACCTGAAAATCTTAAACACTGGCTTAATTTATGTTAAATTAATGAATTATAATGGAACGACCATAAAAAACTACAGCCGTTTGGCGGTGTAAAAGAATTTATATTTTACAAGTCTTACATGGTGTATTGTACAATTGCGTACGGTAAAATGTAAAACGTCTCTGAAATGTGTGATTAGGTATTTCCCTTGGTTGCAGGTAGCAGTATGAGAATGAAAATAATTCATGTTCCCCCAAGCACATCTTCACTGTTGTACCCTTTCATCAATTTTCAAATATATCTATTCCTGTACTTGGTTTTGCATTTATTTATATCATTAATTACTAGCTTTAATATTATGTACTGAAAACATTACTGCGAGAAAACGTTTTGTCAATAAGGCGTGAAACTGTAATGAGTGAAGCAATAAATATTGAAACCCTCCAAGAAAAGGGAACTTTAAAATAATCTCTATTATAATTTATGTTTGGCTAGCGGCTTGCAACATCTACTACCAAATCTTCCGGAACAAAAATTGCGGCATTTTTTTCTTAGGCTTTTCATTTCTTTGAACCTCTTTCATTGACGTTAGGAGAAGTGGGTACATTTTCTGCTGAGGAAGAGCTCTGTGTCGGAGAAAGAGGAGTCGATTACGCAACTCGTCTTCGTAACTTTCACTCGAGAGTTATTTTTGACTCTCTCCACCCACCCAAGCACTTCCCCTTTCACTCACTGCTCAACCTAACATGTTCATCACCTCTTAAGGAAGGAGTGGCAAGTGGTTTATTTTTTTGTTTTGATAGATTCCGCCCGTCCAAAGGCAAGGGCGGCGGAAACAGGGTCAAGGGTGATGTAGGTGGCGGGAAGCGGGAGGAAGGAGTGGGGGGAGGAGGTCCAAGGACTTCTTCGCCTGCCCCCCACAACGCCGCTCGCAGCATCCGATTGGTTCGATTCCGGAATTAAGGCTCCCCGCTCCGCAGAGTGGCGCTCCGTTTCCGTATCCATCGCTCCGATACGCGGCCTTCCGAAAAGAGATTACGTTCCCGTCGTCATCGTTCAACTCTCATGTAGGCCTCTCATGAAAGTGGCTGAGGCCGGCTTGGAAGAGTGAATGTGAGTGTAAATGAGAGTGTGAAGTTTACCTACTCTAAAAGGCGTTTTTCATGTTTAGAGATGACTTCATAATAATTGTGTTAGCGTAATAAGCTTGACAAAAGAGATCGAATGGGTATCGTTATCACACCGTAACACAGTGGTCGTACATTAAAAAAAACGTAAAAAAAGTCCAAAATAGTTTTTTTTGTAGTTATACGTCTCTCAAATAGAAATATTTGGGGATAAAAAATAGTATGCCATGTGTCATGGTTCCTACCCGTTATTTAGGTACAGGGGCCAATTCCGAAAAGCACCTGCCTTTATTTTTCTCCGAAAAATCTTCATAAAATTTCAGTTTATGGCAAAGTTGTGAGAGAAATTTCATGGAACATGATCTATTAATATGTTGATTTACCTTTATTATGCCTTAGTTTCAAATATCATTAAAAATAGTTTTATTTTTATCTTATTATGTTACAAAGTGGTAGACACTGTTTTCAGATGATCTTTCACTGTAAATATGTACTGGTCTCTGAATATACCAGAAAAAAAATTGTCAGAACCAGTCAGCAAGAATTGTTACAAAGTGGACACTGTTTTCAGATGAAATTTCACTGTAAATATCTACTGGTCTCTGAATATACCAGTAAAAAAATTGTCAGAACCCGCATTAAAGTCAGAACTGAAGAGAAATGAAAAGTACGTTTGCGACGCCAAAAAAAAAATTTGATTTTCTAATTCTCTGTCAAATCTGTTAGATAAATTCGAAGCTTATCTCAGCTCTGATTACTGATATTCATATGTTACAAAATACGCGCTCGCTGATTTTATTTTATTACTTATTTATCCCAGGAGTGGAATGTTTTCATATTTCGCCAACTGAGGGTAGTTTTAGTTGAGGTGGAGACAGGAACTGGATCAGCGATGGCATTAATTTTGCAAAATTGCTGAAAAAATTTCATCAATATGATTTAAATTCATCGAAAATATTAATGTTAAAACATTAAACTTTAATTGGGGGGGTGTGATCTCCCATCAGAGAATACTCTCAGAGCTCAGGAGGAGAAATGCATCATTTTTCTCGATTACAGAATATTTGTGGCAACTATGGGTAGCAGATGGAGAGAACATGATCGCCTACATTGAATGCCTAAATACTGCATGATTTGAACTTGTATAGAATGATCTCCACCATTTAAACCTTTCAATCCAAACTTCGGGTTAATCACTGATTGAATGCGTGCTGTTTAAGTTTGAAAATTTTATCCTTGATTTTCATTCTTGGAAGGCTGAATAAAACCACATAGGCTTCAGAGAGTTTGAACTCATGCTAAAACTGACGTCTGCTTCTTCGTGGAACACATTTGTCGGGGAGGTGGGGAAAATGAATCATTTAAGATGAATAATTATTCTCAGTATTCATTCATCCCTGATCATTTTGCAAGCTGTTGATGATTACTTAAGTAGATATTTTTAAACTCCTTCTATGTAATTTTTCAGTAGGCGTCATTCAGGAGGTACCCCATCTATGGAAGCAACCAAATCTCCGAAGGTCATTTCTCGAAATGAAGTTGTTTGCTGATTACTTGGAGCAACCCAGTACCTATTTGAAACGAGGTATGTATTATAAAGTAATTTTTTTACTTTGAATATAATTGCGCGATCTAGTTCATGCAAAATGACCATGCCGTCGACGCACCCTAAACCAATATACTCTAGTTCATTCGGCTCTGATTTTTTTTAAGAGAAAAGATTTTGTCAAATGTCGTTCTTCCCTTAAATTGTTTGCGCCTAAATTAATGTTATTTTTGTCTTTCTGTCTACCGGTGAAATTTTATTCAACGAATCCTTTTACTACGCATACTTTTTAATTTCGAACTATTTTAGAAAAGTAAAATAATACATACCGTTCACTTCGTCATATGCTGCTGCGTATTTAGATGCAGTCGCGTACCAAGGGGGGTGCGAACGGGCCGCCCCGGGTGCCAAAATTGAAAAACATATTTTTAGTTCAAGGAAAAATATTTTTTTTCTCTACTGGGGGCGGCTACCATCTAGTTAGCCCCAAGCGCCAAGGTTCGCCAAGGTAGCCTTGGTACGCCACTGTGTGGATGTACGCAATAATCGAAATTATTACTGATTTACTTCGCCCAGCATTCTCTCCGTCGATTACTATTACGTCGAATTGATTAGTAATATATCCTCACAAAGTACGATCACTCGATCGAACGATGGAAAGAGATACCCGACATTCCATGAATAAGAAATTTAGTCATTTAATATTTATGCATACCCTCTCCTGAACCCTTTCATTCATTCGCATGATGTATAACGTATCATGTTGGTACAGAGTGGGAAAGTGTATTAATAGAACCTCGTACTTGCAGAAAGCCAACGGGAGCAGAACATCCTTGCCCGATATGGATGCTATCACTTGACTATCAAGATTTCCGAGATTCTTAAAGGCAAATTTCCATAAAAGCTGATAAAGTAAATGTTAACTGGCTGGATTGCAACTGTGTAAGTTATTTAGCTTGTTCATAGTTAATAGGGAAAGAATGAGCTAAAAAACAAATATACTTCAGTAAACGGAAGGCAAGCGCAGTAGCGCTTCTGCTATGACTACTGTGCGGCTAGATAAATATATTTGTTTGGTGGCATACTTTTTCGTTTATAAACAATTACTTCATGGGTATTGTTTCCTATTTTCCTCTGGCATTCCTGTGGTAACCTTAACCCCACTACTTAATTTTTTATAAAACTTTTCAGAAAACTTAGAAAAAAGATATGGAAAAAATGACTTTCATATGGAAATTATTTTTTTGAGAAATTTTTGTGCTCCATTTTCACTTTATACCGGGTGGTTTCACAATATCTCAACAAAGAAACCTTTGGGTTGCTGGTTATGAAGCTTTTAATAATTAGCCACCGTAACTACCTTGATAATGAATGAATACAAAGCCGTTTTCAAAGTTCCTTCACAATCTCTTTAAAATACAACCTTTGTTAACATACATCTCGCAATGTTAGACAAACTTTTTCACACTTTAAAACAATAAGAAGCTTTGAGCCTTAATAGAGTAATTTGGCCACGATCAGGGAAAATGAAAGGACTTTTTTCCAGTGGTGTATAGGTCAGTGACTCTGATTTTCATATTCGTACAAAACGTAATATACCGTAAATAGTTGTTCAAGTTGATATTTTTTCTTTAAAGGAAATGTATTTCGTATCCCTTGATGTCGTTGGGAAGTCACATAATACATGCGATATACGCAATGATATGCATGCAATATGATGATAAGAGGTACTTTAAATGGTTTTTTTTAGATCAATCGATTCTAATGCGAAGTAGATAGCATAGGTAAAGAATGGACTGCGCTAATTCATACTGTTTTATCTGGTACCCAGGAGAGAATAAAACGTGTTGGTGTTTCCGCCTAAGTTGTTGATTGCAGTAATTTATTTTGCACACAAACGGCTGATTAATGCAATTTGACGTGCCAAACTGTTTCTATGGCCGTGTTCCGGTCGAGTGGCCATGATTCTGATTGCTTCACCAGCCCATTTCGCAGGGTGAGATAATGCGGGTGAGGTGGGAAGTATGGACCATTGGCCTCACGACCCCAATGCAAATAATCTTTCAACTTCAGAACTAACATCAGCGTTAATCCTCCAATTACATTACAATGAATGAATGAATGAATGAAAAAACTTGAGCTTTAGGCAGCTTACAAGAGGAAAACCTGAAAAAAAGCTACCATGAAAACAATAGTGTTAGAATTCAAATACTGTACAGTCAAAATCAAGGCGTAATATAAATATAAAAATTATAAAAGTTAACAAAATGTAACCAAATAAAAGATTAGCAACTAATATTGAAGAATGATATAGTTTTCTGTACATATAGTTTTCTGTATATATATAGTTTTCTGCACATTCATATATATAGAACATATAGTTTTCTGTACATTAATAGATAATATGTTTTGAAAAAAACCGTAGTCTTAGGTAATTTAAGTCATTTTGCATATCATATGTTAGACTTTCCCATGTAAAATTACTGTAACATAGTGCAAAATCATACATTTCACGTCATCGCCTTTATCTATGGGCTGGGTAATTCATGTTTGATCGTAACTACTTAGCATACCGACTTCAGTGATGTAAAAGCTAGGTGTTGCTGCATGGCACTGGAACATTATATCTTTGTTCTATTTCAGCAAAATATTTCGCCAAAATTTACACTGTGGACAATCATGACTTTGGCTGCTTGGGACCAGTTGAAATAACTCAATATTATGAGCAAAGAACTTAATTTGCTTTAAAATATTTTTTAAACTATCACTCTAATCTGCAATAGGTATGCATTTAGTTATAAAATTTGATATTCCTTTTACGTTATACATCATAAAAATTCATAGCCTCGATTTCCGAAAATTTTCATTGTAGTAGTTTTAAGTCAACTCGCTGTCGACTATCACAAGTTTGTAAGCAACTTTGCACTCATGGTGCCCTCCGTTGAGGCCACGTTCTAGAGTGCAGGAGGTCAGTGCATTTGGTGAGGGTACTCGTAGCCCAACAGCGAATGGAATTCACACATTAGGTAAGGGGCCCTGGTCATTTTCCTGTACATTGTACGGTTTTCTCGCAGCCAGAATATTACTTAGCCTTGGTCATGCTGGGTGAGCCAAAGTAGGCCTCTCCAGATGTGAACCCAGAAGCAGCAGCCCAAAGCTGTGCCTGCTGAGCTACCATGGCTTTTTAATTTAGTCTATGGTGTGCAAAATATACTTTTTCGAGGCGTAGGATTTCTTCTCCCATTGCTTAAAGCGGTTTTGCATAAAAATATTCTTTCAGAAAATGTCTTCAAACGCTATTATGGCTGGTTGTGTACGATAATTTATTTTTTCGTATTCAATAATCTGGATCAACTGCATCATCCTGGTAGACTATGATATAAAAAGCTGATTTTTGATGGCATGTATACATTACTATGGTTACTTAAATTTCTTTATGAAATAAATTTGGAGTATTCTCTCTGGGAAGTAAATTATTACCATTTTCTTCGAATAATTATAGTGGACTGACTACTCGGTACCTCACCCTCAAATTGCGCTTGGCATGTTAGATCGCTTTTCAAGAGTCATCCGTGCTTCATAAGAGTTGATTGATCTAAATGAACAAATGCATTCAAGGTGGTTTTCTTAAGCTAATGGTAATTGGCCAGGAGCCTATGAAATATGCTGTCTAAGATCCCAGACGTTTTACATTGTATGCTTGAGAGAGAACTCACCTTAATCTTGAATCTTTTTCAAAATTTTCAGCAAAATCAGCATTGATTCATTTCAATGTTACCCAAAGAAAAACCCTAAGAAAAAAAAGAGAAACACATAAGAAAAAAAAATATGCTGAGAGCGTGTTACATACTGCTTTAAGTGAAGAAAGTGGTCAATTATTCAGTTTGCGTTTGTAGAAAGTAAATGCTAATTTATGACAAATTTGAAAATTATAATTATGTCGATTTACAGAGAAACTTTTAATGTGACATGCTAGATGTAAGAAATAAAAAGAAAAATTTAGGTGCTCGACTCTTTTAAACTCAGGGTTTCTCATCTTCGGGCTAAAGGTAAAATTGTATTAAAGGTGACAGAGATCGAACGACAGCATAAAATTTGCTTTGATTTCAGAAACCTTTAAGACTTATTTCAAAAAGTAGGGCTTTTAGAAGGCAGTGCTGTTTACTTTACAACTTCTGTGGTGCGAATACTGCCCAACATACTCTTCATTTCTTGCAAGAAAAATATTTTGTCAACATCTGCACGCTTAGCATTTGCTGTCGGATACGAATTGACTCACTGAATGGGAAATTCCTCTCTGGACACACTTTAGCCAACAACTTTCCTCCTTTATTTGCCGAGCTGCGCGCGAGACATGACGCATGTATTGAATTTTCTCCAAACATGTCCAAATCCTGATGGCACTCATGCTTCAGCTTGGAGAGGAGCATATGAAAACTAAATGAAAGGAGAGAAATTTTGCTCCTAGTTTTTTCATGATGAAGACAATCGTCGAGGAAAAAGTCAACGGGAATATTGGAAAAGGCAGGACTCGTATAAGATATATAGAGCAGGTTGTGAAGGATGTAAAAGAGAGGAGTTACGTCAACATGGAGAGGTTGGCCGATAGAAGAGTCGAATGTAGGGCTGCGTCAAACGAATTCTAGGATTTTTGACCCATGATGATGATGATGTTTTTACATGCGGTGCAGGTTTTAAATATTCCATATTTTTGTATCTCCCTGGCCTTAAAATTAGAGGATTTAAGGCCCTATTTACCCGTTGGTCCATGCGTGGTGGATTTCATAGCCTTGTCGACAGGTACTGAAGGAGGGGAAGTGTGTGGGCGGGAAGAAAGTGCAGCGGTAGGTAAGCCTCGATCGCGTGCACTTGGCACACGCTAGCCATTGGTCAACGTTCCCGTGTCACCCAACCGTGACGAACGGCGTGCTGTATACTCCCACTGACCATGTTATTATTACAGAATTGCATTTGGTAGTCAGAAGCTCTTTCCTTTGCCCATTTTTTTCTTTAATATTTTTTTATCTCCGCCTCCGTGTGGAATCACATTTTTTTCGACGTAAGATTGTATTAAAGTGTGACTTTCTCTTTCAGAAATTCCTAAATCGCATTTAGCAGCCGTTAAAAATGTATATTTCGCTTCTGAGGTGAGAGATGAATTGACTAGGATAAAATTATCTTCGCTTCGTATTTCGTGTACGTGTTTGATGAGATGAAAAATTAGGAGTGGAGTCCATTGTATTCAAGGAAGGGTTTATTGCTTTCTCAAGTCATTATCCGCGATTGTTCCAAAATTGTTGTGGCAACGAAGCGGTGCATGATATACAAAGGAGAGATCTCTGAGGTCTAAAAGAGAGTAACTCCCTAGCATAATCATTTTCCGTTCAAAATTTGTATGGATTAGTCCATCTTTCCCACACGAGTTTCATGTTGCAAAAGAATGAAAATAATCGGCTCAAAGAATTAAAATAATCGGTATATGAGCATCAATCGATCATTCAAAACTCCCGACCGAAAAAATTTGTATTCTTTTCACTACCCTGGCCTCAGCTTCATTTTCGAGAGTGATGAATGATCGGTCAGCTAATCCATAAGTCTCAGGGACACATTTTCACTTTGGAAGTGTTATGAAACCATCGCCCAGTAATCAATGGGAAGTTGTGAGAGAAGGGCTCTCCGTTCGCATTTAATTTGATCAAAGCTGAGAATAAAAATAAGCGTGATCTATTGGATGTGTATATTCAACTCTGATAAAGTTCATTATAGTTGAATGCATCATCGCTCCCTTAAGATATTATTTATGGACCATTCTGTGAGTTGTGATTTAGAATCTTCTCCCTTTAGCTCCTGGATGAAACTTCACCGGTCTGGTCGATCGGAGGCTGAATCTGGAACTCAATATTCGTGAGCTTGGTGAGACTCGAACTGTCCTTGATAATTTTTATGGCCAAGATACCCTTAGTTGTCGAACGTTTTCAGCATCTGGATAAACTGCCACAAATTAAAGGTGTCGTAAATGAATCTCACCAGTTATACACTTACTATTTCAGTTAATGTTTGCATGCTCCCAGTTTCTTCTCACTTTACGGGTTGAGTGACTTCAGTTATATGTTCCGTACGGTTTCATTGATTTGTGAGACCAGTTTGAATTTAATTGGAGGCTATTTCCGGTTTGTATTGAAGTTCATTTATGAAGGCAGATAGTTTAAATTTTACTCAGCCCTAATAATCTAAAAGCCGACTTCTCCCCTCTTTGAATGCTAGCAAGAAAACTTTAAAATAATGAATGCATTCCTATGATGATTGCAAACGAAAGAAATAAGTCCAAATATTCGTAATATTACGCCAGGAGAGTTAAATCTGTTCAATATTGGACGCTTTCGTCTCGTCTTGGTATACGTTGTTTACATTTCCTGTTTAGCCAATTCCGTTCAAAAATATTTCCGATTGCTTATTTTAGTTTCTTTTTTCAGTAATCTTTTTCAAATTTTTGGAAGCAAAATGTGAATGGAATTAAGTACCAGCAGTATGATAATGGATTCCCGCCTCTTGTATTTACGGCATTACGCTTGTATTTTTATCTCATTTTCCGAAATCCTTTTTGTTCGTTCGTCGGCCGGAGAGGAAAGTGGCGTAGAACCATTCTTAGGATTGTTGACCGATGATGATGGATAAATGCTCCCAAGCACAAATTACATTCAATAAATGAACACAAAAATTCCTTGGACGGAGCCCATACCTGTTAATTCCTTTGTTAAATATGTGCTGACATCTAAACTTGGAAAATTGTCATTTTTCATTGTTTCCTTACTTCCTAACCTTCCGTTGAAAATCAGGGTCCATAAAAATTAATGAGAATAGTATAAAAATGATGCCCTTGGATGTCCTCTTCATATGTCTGTGTCATTCATTAGCCTCAAAGCACCAGCATTGGCGGGTTTTTCTTCTTTACCGTGCTTCTATTTTTTCTGCGTAATGTTGTAATCGCATTTAGAGTTTTATTTTTTTCCTGCTATTTGGTAAATCCATTAATGTCGATAGGCATATCTCAGCGGTCAAGAAGATTTTCATGCACTCATTTACTAGCATGCAACTCATTAACTTTATTTTAATCCTTACACTAGGATTCCAGCACTTCCTTCCATATTTCTAAGTGGCAGAGCTAATTTCTTCATACCAAGTAATCATTTGCTTAGACCCCTACGAACTATGAGTGGTGCGAAATATGATGATGGAGAGAATTTCTAGCCATTTTATTTTTGGAACCAATTTCCTCTAATGACAGTGAGAAATAAATCTAAATCCGTTGCAACTCAGGGTATAACTTGTTCTCATGCTGTGTACTTTCTCGCATAGCAATGAAGTGTTAGTTAATTTGCGGCTTAAAATAACTCGCGTGTGGGAGTCACAGCAATTAGTGGCATGTTTACTCAGCTACGTCGAAATTCCAAACACTACCTTAACAAGCACCGCGTTTTCCTAATAATAAAACACTGTCGGAAAAGATCTTATTTAGACGGAAATATTGAAGAAATCTGTTTACGGTTTTGAATCATTGTAACCTTTGACGGGTAGTGTAGACGGGTTAACGGGGTGAAGTTGCATGTAAGTAATGCATGACGGACTAGTATTTTTGTATACCTGCTTGATAATTAATGTAAATTTTAGTTCTCTCTTATTTGAAGTGCATACCTGTTGTTGCTTCACCCCAAGCCACACACCTTTATTATGACTTTCAGGGTATTATATTGATGTAGATGTAGTGGTTCTTTAGTGTAATATTTTGATTTGGAGGCCATGTAAATATGATGAAAAGGAGGGCACTTAAAGTTGATAAATCTGATAAAAGTTGATGAATCTGATTCTACTAATGCTTTTTATAATTGGATATTTAATTTATTTGTTTCTAAGGGTAATTATAATTGATTGGATACTCCAATCAGGTAAAATATTTCCACAGTTTCCTGGCCAAAAAATTTTAGAAGATTTTTCACCTTGGAGGAACCACCGGAGATTTTGAGAAGTGTCATGTTCGATCGACTTTTTGATCCAAAGTTGTTTCTAAGAGCTAAATATTTTTGCTCTTTTACAACCTTTATTTTGCTATGTAGTCGTTTCCACAACCGCCTCCTGAATGGGAAGAAAAATATTAAAATTTTTACCATCCCTCTTTCGATTTCAGCCGGAAATACGAGGTTCTCGCCTAACGCCCGTACGCGGCCTCTGTAATAGCCGTGTTAAAAATGTGTTGCGCTAGAATATGGTTTTTCAGCACCTCGAGACGGGCGCCGGTTATTATTAGCGGCCCGGCGCTAGTGAAATCGAGCCAAGAGCTACAGTGGGAACGGCCGGTCGAGTGGCTGTTGTGATTTTAACGGCCGGATTCGAAGTGGCTTGCGAAGCTTGGCGCCTGGAGACGTGATTGCCGGCAGGACACGCGCCGAAATTCCTATTAGTCGAAGGTTGTTCTCTCTCTCCATGCTGCTGCAAGGCGGCCCCGAAGAAGGAGTAGGAACTCTCTAGCATTCAGACAGGTGCTCACTCTTCTTTGAGAGTGTTACGAAATGAGAAAATGGGACAGTCCGCCGACGACGCGGTCGTGATTAAAAGCGCATAATAGTATTCAGTCGCGGATAGGAAATGGGCGTAAAAAAACCAAATGGAAAACCGAAGCGTGAAGGAGACCTAATGATCTTCGTTCTTAACCTATTGGGAGGCTTTTATTATTATTTTTTTTACCTCCATCGGGAAAGTCGTGTCGTGATTAGTTCGTTTGGTCATCCCGTGATTGAGGGAAGTTGTAAATATTACGAAGTAAGAGCGTTTGGGCAATGTAAAGGGCGGAGTGACCAACGCCAGTACAGTTTGGCATGCCTGAAGGAAAGGTCCATTGGACGCACGTGCCGCGAATGTTCTGTCGCTCGAAATCCCCAGCTTTCTAGAATGTGGAGTTTACATTCGGCATTTCCTTCATCTATGGTCAAATTATATTTCCTCTATGCAGGGTCCTTTGAATGGCGTGAGGGCGCTGTAAACTATCTTAAATTTAAAATTTTTATTTACTCTTTTTAAGGACTTTTGGCCCGAGTCTTGAATCTTTCGTTACTTACCGAATAAGTATTTACGTTACGTAAAATTTTCGTTACCAACGAAAACGTCATATTTTGTTATCAACATGGATAAACGAATGACGTTATCATAACGACTAATTTAATTCGTTATAGCGTAACGATAGATTGAAGACTTGGGCCCTTTGTCTGTGAACCACGATAATTTGATTACGTAATCTGTTGTTACCAGTTAGTCACTGGAAAGCACGTAGTGGAAGTTCAAAAATGTCAGTTCATTTGGGTTTCACTTACTTTATTCCCCAATTTTGATGCACTTAGTAGTATAATGTAGTTTGGGTGTTTATCAGATATTTCTGCATGCTAACAAATAACTTATGCGTGATGAGTTGAGTGTACGCGCCGGAACTACCCAGCAGCCTGATGAGTTATGTATCCAAAGGTCGTGAGCATTATTTGTATGGAAGGCGTCTTTTTATGATGTGCTTAGCATTCGGACTCCTTAGTGGAGAGATGGGAGCAAGAAACGGAGACCCAATTCACTCTTTATCCGGTTTTTTTAGATAACCATGGTTTGGCGATAGCGCCTTGTGTATTGAGAAGGAAAAAATGCACGTTCGATGATTGTGCCAGATGGATGAGTGGGACTAATTTTTGTTGGTTCTCAGAGTAAGGTTCTCTAAGTCCCAAAGCCTTGTCTATGTTATGCTGTGCCATTTTAATGCCAAACGTCTTTAAGTTCTTACTTTTCTTTTTCTGTTCATTTTGACTTAAAACGGATTATATATAGAAGTATCTGATGCTTTAATAATGATGCCGCTTCGCTTTAATGCTATGGTTGAAAAACAAATACAAAGACTTTACTGTAGAAAAAGGGAAAGTATTGAGACGCTCATTACCTCGTTATTGTAGGTAAGTGAATTTAAGAAAACACTCTTTATGTAATCGACTTTGATGATTGTCCATTATTTAAAACATATTTTTAAAGCCACATCAAATTTAAAGTGTCCTTTTACATTAATGCACCATGCATCGAATCAGAGCACATAGTATTTAGTTTTTTTCGCTTTTCCATGAATTTGAAGAGTTTAATCAAATTTTTGTTCAAATTTTATTTTTGATTGGACATTTATGAATTAAAATTTGAGTACCAACCTATAATTCGTTAAATCGATTAATATATTAGATTATATACATAGATTATTAAAGAAATACCCTTTCAGCGTACAAGCGCGGCGAGTGAGGCTGTCCAAGGAGAGGGGACAAGTCATCCTGACAAAGCATGGCTTAAGAGCTAAAATCAACGTGATGTCATTTGTGATTGAAGTCTAAGCACTCACTTGCATTCCGTGCTCACCGCACGAATATCTTTGCAAACCTCCTGATGTGTGAGAGTCTCTCTGTCCTATGTCCTTGACTGAAAACAGCCATAGAATTGCCACATTACATGTACGTGTATTTTCATGGTTTCGGTACTTGAGATGACTAACTGCATTCATTGCATCTGCCATTATATGTGAAGAAAAATAAATGCCCACTCAGTTAACTAACTATGTGATTTACGCTGTCTTAGACATCTTCAAGCGTTTTCTACTTAGACTAGGAGAGTAATTTGTCGATTTTTTCTAATAAGGGATTACAATATGTACCTATTTTTAAACGATTAGGTGCTACATTGTTTTGGGAAATGCACTATATGGAAGGAATTCTATGGTATATTTCTTGCTGCTGATTGTCTTCTAGATAATTTTAAAAAGAAAATAACGTGGCTATGTGATAAATGTAGAACAACTGCGGTTTAGTGATTTAATGCATGGCTTTCCCGATTCCCATCACATCTAGTGTAATCACCCTTCTTCTTCGACTTCGACTCATATTCTCTCTCAGTTTAATATGACTTTGGGAAAATGAAATGAGAAATTATGGTACTTCCCATATTGCCCAATGGAATGTATTCTCTGAGAATGTGAAATTTGAATATTCCTCCGTGAATACATTCCGCGCGTGCAAACTACTTGCTTCTTGAATCGCAAGCGTTATTTACTTATTTCAATGTGTTTTATTTTGGATGAAATTTGCTGGTCCTCTTTTGTGAGTACACCTATTTGTTCGAAGCAATGGGCCCAACGGCTGTTTTTGAAATGTGATTCAGTTTCGTGGTGCTGAGTCTAGCGATATCTGAAATATCATATTGAGCATTAACGGCCTTTGATCCATTCCTTCAATTTGATATTACTAACTAGGAATTAATGAAATCATTTCCTTTCTTCAGAACCAGGAATTCAATTAGTGGCCTCAAGACTATTCATAATGATTTAAAACTGAACCTCTCAGCTCATTATATTGTTGTTTTTTGTTTAACCCCTGTACATACGTACCAATGGGATAAAACATGTGTCGCATGTTTCCTGAGGGTTGTCAATGCATGCTATATATTTATGAACGGAGTGCAGCCACGTAAAGGTGAGTTGTGCCACCGAGCAGCTAGTCAATCACCTGCCGCGGTAGTCAAGTAGTTAACACACCGGTCTTGCAATACTAGGTGGCGGGTTCGAATCCCGGTTCTCGGGCATGAATTTCATCACGGTGCGATATTTTCTCGGGCAGATGGAGCACCCAAAAAAACTAACTTCATCTACTACTAGCACTAGCTAATCTTTTGCATCAACGTTCTTCTTTGAGCAAACGACTTTTAATGGCATAAGTAATTTCATATCGTTGTTCACGGACGCTGGGATTTGAATGTGCCCATCGGGTGCGGATCTCCGCTTGGCGGTGATCGGTCTCGAGGGAGCATTGGAGTAAAAACTCAAGGTCCGGTGAGTAGTAGTATGAGTAGTATGAGGAGGTCTGGCTGCCTCGACGTTCTCGTCACTCCTTCGATGTAATCGCCCTTGGGCCCTTCCTCAATGGCTCCTCCTCATACTTGGCCTTCGAAATTGGTTGGTTGGGCAAACGCGGGACTCGTTTTGGTCCCTCTCCGCTTGAGGAAGGCGGGTCTGTTCCCTCTCCCCCGCCGGTGTTCTACTTGGGTTGATTCCTGATAAAGCTCACGTATGATGGGAAATGCGTGGCGTTCCCTTTTCTTTCGGATCGTAGGTCATTAAAAAAAAAACTTCACCTCGCTCCCATTGTTCCCACCCTCTCGGTTGTGTCGTCGAATCTATTAGCTAGGAAGCCCTCCGCATAGATAATAGGGGCCGCATTCCATCTGTGCTCCACTAGCTCCGTTTCTGCCGCTCCTTTTCGATCGCCTTATCGATCAATTTCATTCCAGAAGCGGTTTCTGAAAATCACTAGTCACCTCAACCCAATTCGTAGGTGTCCTATTTTAGGATAATCAGCTTTTTAGCTACCGTCTTCACTTTCATTTGACGGCAAAAACCTAAAAGGAGTCATCAATTGGACAGACTCCAACGAACTCTTACGACTGCGTTCCATTTGAATGGTGCCTCATATGTCTGTGCGGCCTGAACGTGTTGATTGAATCGCTCGCATGCCACACCGTTCACAACGGAAAGTAAAAGTCATCGAAGCCGCGGAGTTAATTCTTGTATTGGAAGTGAAATTTGTGTATTCGCATTTGTGTTTCTTGCCGTGCACGAATAATGTGAAACCTAAGATTAAAATTTTACGAATGACAATATGTAGGGGTAACTTGGCTGCATATACGTGGGATTATTAGGTTCATTATACCTAGTGCATAAATTGTATTAAGTTTCGTTATTGTTGGAAATTATGTCAAAGTATTGTTGATCACCTCAATCAGTGCTAGTATTGAGACCATATTTGGCCGCGTTTATGTTTTCAACATTACTTGTATAAATTAGAATCTACGAGCTGCTGGTAAAATAATAGTTCTTATTATATAAAACATGTCTTCTCATAATATTTGTGATGAGAGGTAGGTTTGGACCTCTACGATTTTGATAATCGATTTAAGAGTTAAAATAATTTTTCAAACCATTCATCATCTTACGTCAACAATCCTGAGATTAGCTCGACGCATCTCTCCACTCGACTCTCCTCTCTACTATTCTCTTCATATACATGTATTTATTCTCCTTTACATTCTTAATCACTTGCTTTATATGTATCTCATGTCGGTCCTTCCTTTTCCGTTCTTCCCATTCACTTTTCTTTCGGCAATTGTGTTCATCAGGCCGATGAAGTTTTCCCGTATACTTCTTAGTGTTTAAATATACTCATTGGTTATTGAATTGGTGTTATTTATACCAAACCTAGCAGGTTTGGTATAAATGGTAGTAGCAGTAGCAGCGTCAGTGTTTCCAAATATTTTCCCGAAATATTATTATTAATAAAATACAAAACAAAGAGTAGTATTAACAAGCGAATAGTTTACAACTAAAGAAGAAATTATTTCACCCATATTAAAATAGCAGGAATGAACATGAGAATTTCTAAGAAATTTCTCGTCGCCTTTGGGGAACTTTGAGTGGAGCTATCCTGTAAATTAGTTTATCCGTTACGTATGTTCGTATTAATTATTTGAGGGTAGCTGCATCAGACAAATGGCAACGAATAAAAATTGAGGATTCTTCTTAATCGATTAACTCATTAGTCAGCTCATTAGTTAGTGGCTAAAATATAGTATTGTCGATTAATAGATGGCAACCAGTCCTTGAACTGACAACTTAGTTGTCTATGAATTTTTGAAAATAATACTAACTACTCCAGAGTGGACTGTCTCCACTGCTGCTGCCTGGAATGAGTATTGTGTTTTTTACGATTAATTTTTCAAAGCAAAAAGTATGCCTTTAATTTACATTATGCCGTATTGACTGCTTTTTTATATGCTCTGGGTTGTGGTTGGTCCTGGTGTTAATCTTATTCTTAATGCAATGTTATCCTACTTTTACTGTCTTCGCCTACCATCAACTGAATGCTCATCTTCTGTTTCTCCTGATGGGTACATAGCATTATCAATTATATAATCCAATGAGATAGTTTGGATGGAGTTTTGTCGAAAGTTATGGATATGTAAATTTATCACGAAGAACAAAAAAGCCTCTCTTCCCAGCGGGGCGTTGTTTACTTAGGCAACTTCCAGTAATATTTTATGAGACTTTTTCTGGAATGAGTTATTTAGCATGGAGCTACATCAGCGAAGGGAAATCATCAAGTAAAGAATAAAGTGTCTGGTAGATTGAACGAATTTCAAAAGCTTTTGCTTTCAGATAGCAGGACAATAACGAAATTTACGATCCACGTTTAGCTTTCACTGGTCTACGTGTCCAAGAAAAATCGTTTGAATGGCATCGGTGTACATACCTCGACTTCCTTTTACCTCCTTAAATTCTTTCTTCTTCTTATAGAAAGCGGATTTTATAGTTGAAATGATCAGTGTTGCATTGTAATTCCTTTGGTGTTATAAAAGTATTATTTGCAGTTTTGTTCTCATGTCTGTGACCATTTTCTTAGCGTATCTGGGGAATAATCAGAGAATTATTAAATATTTGTTGATGTAGATATATTGTTGGAATCTTGGCAAAACTATTGTTTTTTTAATGGGTAATCAGTGCAGTGTTTCAAATCTATTTTCTGCTTCCATCTACTAACAATACCTTAATGGGGACTATGGGCGTGAGGAGTAATGGTTTTGCAAGTAATATTTGGAAAACCAACACGAATATTTTTAGGATATGAATGTATTTTTGGACTTCATTTTCGATAGACGACCACGCGGAGAAGTGTTTCTGCGTGTCAGTTTAATCATAACCGTATATATCTCTGCAACAGGGTGAACCTACTACTGAGTTACTGGGGGCCAGAATGACTTTTCTAATTATTGCCCAGGATGCTTTAATAGCTCTAAAGAAAAGAAGGAAATGTTAGGCGACGCAAAGGCTATAGGAGAATGGTATAAACTCTTATGCGGTGAAGGTAGTACTTACAATAATTAATGGAAATGTGGTGACGGAAACCCAAGTGTAGGTACCTAGGGGTGATTATTTTGAGTTTGGCAAGAAATAGGTGGACGCAGTTTTTGTGGTGATGTAGGTAGCGATGAAAATACTAGCAACAAGGAAATACGAACAGCTTAATCAAGAAGTGTTTTTTTGCTGATGTGTGGATGTACAAAAGGCATTCAAGAAATTAAGGGAGAAATGTTATTGGAAAAATTGCGGGAAGATAGGAATGGACTGGACTCACTGGACAAGTAGCTAATCCAAAGCTTTTTACATAGTCCAGAATGCGCAAGTGGTGATAACATGGAGTTAAAAACCCTTTTATTCCCTTAAACCCATATTTTTATTCTCCTCTGAATGATTTACCGTTACAAATGATGAGAAAAACGTGGATTGAACTTTACACTGGAATCCAGGTTGGAGGAATGTTGATGAAGTTGTTAAGATTATCGAATACTCTGATATGGAGCGTGGAGCTATGTCGAAAAACTGTGAAAACAGAAGAAAGTGAAAGTAAACAGGCGGCTTATGAGATGCGTGTGTAGGAGGATGGAAAAGACAAGGTGGATGATAGAAAGACGAAAAGGAAATATTAGGGGTGGGGAGGAAGTTGGTTGAAGGAATTTGAAGAAACCAGTGTGCGTATGAGGATCTAACGAGTAGTGAAAGAAGAGATTGTTTTGAGGGAAAGGCAGAAAATTAGGTATATGGGTACGAGCAATCAGTAAAAAGGAAATGTTTGCAGAATTATGAGGGTTCGCAAGTAGATAGCAAGCAATAAGAATGTCGTGTGAAGTAAAGATTTCACCCCGCTGCATGGGAACATAGAGAATATTTATTCTCTATTTATAAACCTACTTTAACCGGTAAATAATTAGCATACTTAAATTTGACTCTGGTTTTAGTTTTTTGTCATCGATGAACACCCATAGATCTATAGTTCAAACGGTACTTTATTTCAGTAGGAATAAGACTTAAACTTAGCATCGTAAAAGATCGAGGCAATTCAGGTGTCCATTTTTTGATCTTTCCTCTCAAAGGCCTTGACTCAGAAGGCCCAGCTGGCTTTCTTCTCTCTCAACTCCTTGCTACATGTGCTGTTATAATTAGGTATTCAAATTTTCTCGTGACCATGATAAGAAAGTTGCTTTTCTCCCGACAGTGGTCTCAATAATTATGATCTTCCGGTAGGCTTCGAGGAAAACTCTTCTACAAAGAAAAAACTGGCTGATCATATAATTTGTGTATCCGAAAGAATACAGAAGCAAATTCCCAGAATTCGCTTCACCGAATTACTTATAAATTATCCACGAGTACCTACCTTTTAAGGCATAGGAAAAGCTCACGTCTATTATTTGTTGGACTTCGTTTTATGTTTGTGTGGTTGCTTCTTCAACTAGAGATGTTACCAGTAACGTGTGCAATTCCGGTATGTGTAGTGACTTGAAAATGCGTAGCATAACTATGGGTTTAGGCTAACTGTTAAATAAAAGTTGTTTTTGAAAATGTTTTTTACTATTCCTAGGCATTCTATGCATTTCCTAGGCATTATTGCGAATAAGCACCCTCACGCAAATTACCAAAAGGGCAAGAAGGATAGTCTTTATTGATAAATACGTACTTGAAAGCGAAAGAAGACATACGACATTAATCACAGGATATTCTTAGCGGAAAAATGTTTAATCAGAACTGAACATGAAGTTCTCGTTAGACAAGGGAAAGGCAGGGCTGTTATTTACTTTCCGTCGGGAAACCCAGCTAAATAGGGTAAAGCTGGGTAACACCAGGTACCCTCAGATTTGCTTGATCAGGGCAGCTTCATCATTTATGGAACCCATTACTGATACTAAGATTTTCCCTTACCATTTAACTAGCAGGTATGGTGGCGGGAGGTCATTTAAGGGCATTGTGAGTTGATTTGAAGAAATAAGATGTAAAATGTTTATTGTTACGACAGTACAATACTGGTTTTGAAAATCGGCCGAGGATGAATCCTTCGGGTAAATAATCTGTTGCTTTCTGTAGTTCCTGATGTGCATTTTATCACCAAACGGAGACATGTAACGCTTATCGTTTAGAAGAAGTGGCCATATTTGTCCTTCTGTTCCTATTGGGGCAAAACCGAGTACTTTGCTGTGGGGCAAAACCCGGATTTACCCTATACACTGCATTTTCCAATTTATATATTTGGACCGCATGTGCATTGCTTTGACTCTAAAATTTGGCTGAATTTTTTTCTGCATACTACTCTTCAGTAACATATTCATAATAACTAATGTTTGTGAAATCTTGGAAGCTCGTGTGGCAGTATATTTATCAATTTAAGAAATCCGTATTTTGGTGATACATTGTTGTCAATACCAATATTATTATCATTAATAAAATCCGTATTTTGGCGATACATTTTTGTCACTACCGATATTTTTATCATTTATAAAATCATCCTCTTAGAATAGGTTTTTAGGAAAACGTTATGTGCTCAGGTACAGAGGAAGACTGGCTAAGGAAAAGTAAATCAGAGACGAGGATGAGCGGTGCTATTGAAGATTGTTGTCATGAAAGATCGGATGCAAAAGAGCCAGTAATGCAGATAAACGTACTCCAGTCCTAGTTGTAGTTTAGGATAAAGAAGTCACGCACTGTTGGCGTATCTCCCAAAACCTATGAAGTCTATAGTTTGGAAAGCTATTCAATTGCTTTCACCTGAGGCTATGAGGAGGTCTGGTTCAATACATCTGTTTTTTGAGGTTTATTGGTCTCACATTGACTGACTTGCGGAAATGTGCCTTTCAACTAACAGGGAAAAACAATATTCTTCGTCCTTTTCCAAAAGGAATGTAATGCTGGAAAGGACTGTATTATAGATAAGAACAAAGAACTATTGAGAAATCCTTAGAACACATCGATCATAAGATGTGTTCATGGGATGATGGGAAGAAAATATTATGAGGAAGCGGTATGCAAATGGCATCTTGCTCATTCGACGAGAAAGGGTACCATTTGCCAAATAACCGAACTACAGAGAAAGACAATTACCTGATCGGTTTATATGGATTCTGAGATCAAAGGATTTGAAATCAAATGAAATTATTCTTCGAATGGAGTCGCAATCCCAGATCACTTACGCACTCCCGCTGGTACAATTGACAGGCAAATTGATAAACCCTATCAACAGCGAATGCGAACATTTCACAGTAAAACTTCGTTCTAAACAGGAATTTATACAGATGTCTCATCTGTTGAGCCCTTTGCGTTTTAGTTTGGTGAAATACAACCAAATTCATCAAAATGTGACAATATCCCAAACAACAGGAATGCGACCACTGAAGATGGGCCATCAGCATCTCAAGGCAATGATTAAGTTCCGCCACATATTTCAAGGGCTGATACGCCTGTATAACAATTCAAGATTTTCACATTGACGATCGTGCTCCTGTTTATGCAATTATGTCCTGTAAGAAAGGAAAGACCTAACAAGACGAGCAAAATAAGAACATGAGGATCTGTTTGGTGTGGTGGCTAGTGTACTGGCCTCCCATCCCGAGGGCCCGGGTTCGATCAGTGGCGGATGCAGTGGCGGATTTTTTCAGTGGAAATTCGGTCCCCACTTGAGTGCCTAGTGGAAGTGGACTCCGTCCGTCGGATGGGACGTTAAGTCGTGGTCGCGCCTTTCGTAAAGAGTAGGCTAATGCCGACTCCGGGTTTCTCTTCACCCTTCCTCCGTTCCTTGAAAAAACCCCTACCGTTACCCAATTACCCACCTATCCTAAATGACGCAAATGACCTCAGCTGTCTGAAATAACCAACCAGCCAAGAAGAACATTTAGTGAGTGAAACATGTAACAATAGAAATTAATATTGTTTCAGTATATGCTTTTGTAGAAAATTGGAATTTGTAATGCGTTTCAACTGCCATATTAGCCTAATTAAGGCATTTCAGCTAATCGCTGTTAGCCGGACTGTATATAGGATGTATACAATGTGACAAGGTAATTGCGAGATGGAGAAAATCCCGGGACACTTCCATTTTTATTCCCTGTTGAATTCAATACTAAAATAGTTAAGATACGAAGCGAAGCCAAAAATTCTTACTTGAGTATTTCTGCCATCGTAAAGCCCCTGATTGAAGTTTCTTCAGGCAAGTCTTTGAAAGGATTAAGGTCATATTTGTCTTAATACTTCCATCCTGGAGACATCTTTGTTAATTTTTCCGTATCTTTTATATTAATTTCCTCCAGGCTGCAAGTGGATAAATGATAAGTAGCTTAATATGTTAACAATCCATGTTATGACACTTAACCATGAAGAGTACCTTCTCCTTCTGATCACAAGCGTTCACATTAATTGGAGGATTCAGAATCAATTATGGTTTTATAATGTGAGAGATGCTTCGAGGAAAGAGGTGTCCGAATATTCACAAAATCGAATACTAGTCATGATGATAATGATAAATTTGATATCATCTCACATAGTGGAGAATGCTTATTATAAGTAAAATCCATATTTTCATGTACATGCACGAACTCTACTGTACCTACTTAATGATGTGGGATAGTTTGCATTCACACTTTCTCGCAGAAAAATTGAGGTCGTTATGATTCTTTGAAAAATCAAGGCACCCATCTTCGGAGAATCACCCCAATCCATGAAAAGGAAAACACCTTGATTGTCAAAAGAGTGAAGAGAAATTCGAGGGAACTACTTTCGTTTTCGTATGTATGGCAAATGGGCCGTTGATGCATCCGCATTCCCGCCACGTCTCTTTCCTCCCTTTCTTCGGTAACGGGACGTTCACCCCTTTGTCCTTCCGCTGCTGCATCTTTTGTTCCGTCGACGAACACTTGCTTCCTCGACACGCTGACGACTCCTTACACTTGTACACACACACAGAAATGCCCTCACGAACCACTCGCGCAATAACATCTTCACTTTCCCGAAATGTGGCGTAGTAGCATTTCCCTTCGGTAGGCGTTGCGCCAAGTGTGCACTTACCTCTACATCTTGCCAACAACATGTTTCCTCCGAAACGTGCGTATTTTTCAAGTGAAATAAAATTCTTAGGATGTCATTTCGTTTCTCTGGGGCGTTGTTATATTGTTACTTGTCATCCGCAGCCATAAGCCCAATTGCAGGTTTGATATAAGTGAGTGGACTTTAGGTGTTACTGAGCACGAAGGTGCGTGAAATGTGCACTTTCAATTGCGCAAACCTCTGCAACTAGTGGTTCATTGTGAAGTTTCGCGAGTAGCTGCGGATAGAGTCAACATTGGCCGATATTTTTGCTATACCTACTGATCTCGTAATCCATTGGGGTAATTAAAAGGAGGAAGTGAATCGATATGCGGTTATATATATTTCTACGGTATGATTGGGATCGATGTTGTTATTTCTCAATAGACGTTACGGGGCGTTTTGATGTCAAATACACCCTTCATAGTTCTCTACGATTCGATGATATACTATTATTATCTCCTCATTGTTTTTTCCTCAGTATTTGGAGTTGATGGAATCTATAGTGGAAGTTAAATAATATACACTTCTACTTTGTGGGTGGTCTCGTGAAAGGGAATCAGAGAAAAGACATCGTTATTCAGCTCAGCTGTAGGTTCTCTTACGTGATACAGGAATAGAATTAGATTCAAAATACTCACTTGCGACGTTTATGTGTGGGAAAGTAACAATTAATAGCTATTTATTATGTTATGGGTCATATCATTATGTCAAAATCCTAGGACTGATTTATGCAACTCTTCATTCGATTTTCCTCTCACCTACCCTCTTCATATTTACGTAATTACTCTCTTTCACATCTTTCATTACTTGCTCCATTTAACTCAAACGAGGTCTTTCTTTGCCATTCTTTCCACTCACTTTTACGTCAACGGCTGCTTTCAACAGCTGATCATGTCTCAAAATATGACCGATTATGTTATCCGGTCTTCTCTTTAAAGTTGCCATTAGAATTCTCTTTCTTCCATTCTTCTCAGGGTGTTTTCGTTCGTCACTCGTTTGATCATCATTCTTCTGTAACAGGAAATTTCGAATTCTTCTAGGCTTGAATTCGTTGATGCTGATATCGTCCATGCGTAACTGTTATAAAGAAGTTTCCCCAAATGTAAGTTATAAAAAATTGCATCCTTACCTTCATGGTTGTGTCTTCCGTACTTCTATGTACACATTTAAAAATGCGGGATACAGTGCATAATCTTTTCACAGTCATTTCTATATCTTGCATCTTCACTGCTGGATCCAAATTTGATCACAGCTACCTGGTTTTGTTCTAGCTGTGTACAACTCTACGGTTATTTTATGAATCTCCAATTTCCCCAAGCACAGAACTCCAATACGCGTCGTCAAAAGCCTCCTCAAAATCAAAATACGCAATGAACGTGTCTTTTTTCTTCTCCATTCTCTTCTCAATGAGTAGCCTAAGGGGCCTCCTCATTTTTCTGTATTCAGATTGGTCTTCATGCAGTAACTCCTTTGCTTATTTGGTCGTGCTTATGTGTTGGTAAAGAGAGCAGATGGGACTTTGATGAGCGGATTGGAGATTGATAGTACCTACGGATGATGAGTGAATGACCTTATATATGAATAATCCAATGTATGGGACTCATTAGTCGCAATATTAATCCGCTGCATAGAGGTATAAAAGGGTTAATAGAAAGACTATGATGATTTAGTTTTATTATCAATGGCAATTAAACAACACATGTAATTAATCAACTTACGCGTATTATTTAGTATAATGTTTGCATCAATTAATAGCAGGCCTTATTTGGCCATAAGGGCGTTAGTTAGGTGCTGAAGTTTAATATAGAATTTAGTATTTTGTACCGAGAAGCGAACGAATATCTTAAAGTGAATATAGCTGTCAAATGCATCCCTAAAACTGGAAACTTTTCCTTAACCGAGTTTTATGTCTTGTTGCCACTATTTGAATTTAAGAAATTTGATGAACCGTTTCGGCAACATTCTTATATTGCCTAGGCTCACTTTAAATAATCAATAGTGATGGACTTCCTTCACTGGACCCGACCGTCACTCTCTCATCTTAATCAGACCAACAACTATACCAGAGAAGTTGCCATAAGATTTTGTTCCTTCAGCATTCTCTTCCGGCCTTCCAGATGATCAACCACACTTCTGCGACGTGGTGCTGAGTTCTGGACCTCGAATACCCGATGATGCATCGTTCAGTCATACCATGCGAGATACTTTTCGATTGCCTGGGCGGTTTCAACGCAAGGGGAGAGAAAGGAGAAGAAAGCTGCGGAGACTCCGCCGTGGGTCGTGTGTTGAGAGGCAGCAGCAGTCCCGATCCATTGGCGGGGAAAGGCGAGGAGAGGATCGCGCGTATGTGTGTGCGTGCGATGACGCGTCGGCGGTGGCTGGAAGCCTTGGATCGGGGTCGGTCCACCGCCCGCGGCGAGACTTGTGTTATGTGGGGCAGGGTCTCGTCCTTAGCCCTCGCTCTTCCCGGACACTTCCATCCACTTCCCCTTCGTCCGCGTTCCTCTTGCCGCTCTCCTTACTCCGCCGCCCTCTTCTCTCTTTCACTTTCTGCCCTCAGGGAGAGCCGTGCGAAACGTTCTCATCCCGCCGCCGCCGGAGCGGGCGATACCTCTCCGATGGACGACCGAAGGATAGTTTTCCCCCCTTGGGCCGAGAGAGAGAGAGAGGACTCGCGTCATCCTCGTCGGCGGTTGTTTTTCTCGCGGATTCTCTCGGAGTCCATTCTCATTTGGGGTAGCTAAGCGGCCGATTCAAACAAACATCAATTGTTTTGACACAGTCGAAATATAAGCCATTTTTTTCCACTGGAGAAGTGAAAATTCTAATGGAAAATTGCTTTCATTTGGAGAGTGTTATGGTGGTTTTTTCCACGTAGTCACTTGTTTTACATTCGAAGCCGTTATAAGTGAAGTGTCTTCCGGATGAAGATGAGTCAACAAATGTGCAGTACTTTATCGAGAAATGCCTCACAAATTTATGGATAGAGCACATAATATGGAAGATACAAACGGAATCAGGCTTTAGTTTGTGGAAGTAAGTATGTACATACTTGATGTTCATCGCTTAATGAAAAACATTCGTATCATTCCACAGTATTTTATTACCTAATTACGCAGCGTTTCACTGGCTCACGGGTTGATCAGGCGACAAATGTCTGCTAAATCTTGCACTAGGCGTTTTAATTGAAGTTGCGGGCCACGATCTTTAATATCTACTTTAGAATCGTGATGCCTACTAATGCCTCTGGCATTTTTTACCTGATGAGGCCCAAAGTCTGGGAAATGCGTCGTAATTGATAATATTTTGGGATGCTATGATTGCTTTTGTTTTCGCAAATAGTTAAAAATTTCAATGCCCAAGAAATATGTCATGTTTATTGAACCTGGGGAGAAATGGTGCTTTTCCCAGGTAATGGAACAGCAGCGAAAGGAAGATGATGCGTTGTAGTTTACGAATTTTCTGCAACCCACTGCAGTTATCATGCGCTAGTTACATAGAAATGGAAATCAAGTCGGCTCCTCGGGATGTGAACAATATCCCACCTATATCGTATTGTCCCTGGTTAATGTGCGTATTTGGTGCCTTCCTTTTACATGCCCATAGTTTTGACAGTTTAACTGACCGGTATACTTATGAATGAAAAACACGTTTTAAGATGCTAGAGAACAGTGTTATTGTTTACCTCTAGGCAAATGGAGTCATGAACCATCAGCCATAACAAATTATTTATACCTCAGATTAAAGAGATGTGGAATATAGCCAACTTATGATCCTGATAAAAGTTTTGTCTGAGAGATTTCTTGAAATAATGAAGGTATCTCCAATCTAACTGCTACAATTGTTGTTAATTAAAGATTGCCTTAAGTTAAAAGAAGAAAAATGACGTCAATGGAGTCCATCCTGAGTGCGGTTATTTCAGGAATTAATTCCTAGTGTCCTACGGGTACCGACCTCTTCCTTATTCTTGCAAGATTTCTTAAACCTTGAACCTGATGAGAAAATAACTTTAAAATTTGTTGCTATGAATATGGCGGCAAACGGTTAAATCTAATGTAATTTAAAGTATTATTTGCGAAGGAATTTCAATTTCAATGAATATAAAAAGAAGTGAATTCTCATCACACTCACGTGCCCTGTACAGGACTTTTATTGTCCTATATCTTACCTTGTGCTTATGAACGTAAGTACTATAAGGACGGACTGGTGGAGATTCATGTTCAACAACCTTAAGCCCTGTGGTAATACAAGAATCGTGTCATACTCTGAGAAATGTGGTGATGGTTCAGGTTGCAAAATCTCTCTTCAATAAAATACGCACCTAGACTGCCTAAGGTTCAAACCTGATGATGATGCCTGAGGCGTTGAAACACGTGTATTCTATCATTGCATATTAAATTAAGTGGACAGTACAACTCTTGTGTTTATTTTAAGTCTAGGCTGCGTAAGCTTTTGACTTCATGAGAACAAGCAAGCTCGCTTCTTTAACGCTCAACAGTGAAATTAGAGAGTGGTTGACACGGGAAGCCAGGTCGCCCAAGTCCTATTTCCGCCAATAAAGTTCTCTTTCCACACATTACAACGAGTGAGTGAATTAAGCCAAGAATTGACAAAGCACTACAAGATTTCTCTATCCATCCCGCCGCAAAAAGGTCTCTCGTCCCAAATAATATATTATTGACCTGTTGACTGTTGACAAAACCGGTACACTCCACCTAGTTTCCAGTTCATGAGAAGAAATTTGAGCTAAAACTTGTTCGCCAACAGTTGGCAGTGACCTACGTTCGCGCAGTTTATTGCCATACGATATTTTTTCTCCTTCATGCCCTAAGAAGGTGAACGACCTCTTGCCCACTGATTCGTGAGATGCTGAATCGCATTATGGCTGAAATGTAGTTTTTGCGTAAACCTAATTATATTTCTCCCCAGTTCCATTGTTTTTCCTTTTAAATTTCCTCGTCTTTTGTTGGGAAATTATTCATATTTCATCGTTCATTTTTGTAATTACTAAGAAAATCAATTCAAGCATTTTATGATCGATCATATAGACATTCTGTGTGCACAAGGGCCTCTCAGCTTCTTTTTTCAAACTATAAATTTAATTATGTAGTATGCGTTTCTGTGATAAACCTAGAATAAAGCTACTTTTCTACCTCGTTTTACGTGTAGCTTTGGGAATGTTCTCTGTTAATTTCTTTCCGACAACCTTCATACGTTCTTAGTGATCACTGGAATCAAAAATCATCTTAAATCGCATTTTATAAAATTGAAATGCATTTCAAGTATTTGACAAATAAGATAATGATTAAACTGTAATTTTCCGTGCGTGCAGAATGCAAGAAGTAATTTTGATCATTCCGAATGTAGTTTGAGTGGATTCGGTAAGCTCGTTCAGATGAAGAAACTTATTTTAGTCCTGAAAATTTCCTTGAATGGCACACCATGTGAACATTACTCCTTTTTGATTGCTTGAATAAAATTTTACCTCTTGTCCCAAAACTTCGAGCGCAACGCCTCCATTTTATGAAAGGTTTACTCTAAAATGTCATTTGTTGATTTATGAGAGACGGTGTTGGAATTGTTAGGTTGACAAGTGAGGTTTTAAGGTTAAAGAAATCATTCCTATGGCATCAATATATTATGCCTCAGATACACAGAAGTGAAATATATTAATGAGCAAATGAAGTTGATGATGCAATTTGTAAGCTATACGTTTAAAATAGAATTGAAAATGTTACTTGAATTGATGTGCTATCCTATGCCTAATGGACGTGTACTGAATCGTGAAATTGCTGGCCAATGTGCAAATATCCCATTTTACTTTTCTCAGTAAATATAATTTTTCCGTTTAAGTTCTGAGTGAATATGGATTTGACTTTACATCTCACGTTAAGTTGTAATTAATTAGTTTTCGTACTTGCTTTCATTCTTTTGGCAATAATTCCACTTCAACTAATCCACTTAAACATTTTTAGGACTATAACAAATAGAAGGGCATACATCTTCCCTTTATCAAAAAGTTTATTAAGCATGTAATTTATTTTTTTCCAAAGTGTAGACCAAACATTTCAGGACTTTTTTATGGAGGCCATGATTATTGCCTGTATTGCGTTTGAAACACAATCCATTATGATTGTATAATGATATTGTCTCCCATGTTGGATGTGAAGCTCATAGACATAAATTGCATTTTTTTTCTACTCTTAAATGAGCTCTTTTAACAGAATTATCATATATGATGCAATTGGTGAGGCTGAAACCAATTCCAGTCTGCTACATCAATCGTGTGATTCGTATGTACGATGTCCAGTCGCCTATGGAATCTTATTACTACTTTTTAGTGGTTTGATGCCGGATGGAGACGGTGAATAATTACCTCCACTCTAAAGGAGATAAAGAGATTGTCCTTCATACCTATTAGCGAATACGTGTGAAAATAAAAGAAGGCGAATATAGCTGAAAAAAATAGAAACTTTGACTCCATAAGAGAAAGTTGCACATAAATATTGTTGCCAAGAGTATGTGGAACATGAACACGTAAGCCATGTATGCTCACTGTTATCGGCAGTTGATTGAGAATCCTGAGTTCAGTGTAAGTCCCTTACCTATATTGTATGGGTTTTGCTGTATGAAGTGATTTAAAAAAATATTTTGGAGAGCAAACTATTATTTCACGGAGTATAAATAGGTAAGCAAATGCTGCTATTCCCATTTTATTGCCAAACTTAGTGGTTATTGACATGATAAACACGCTTACCCTCTCACCTTGAAAGACCGAAGGAAAACACAAATCCTTTGAAATTAAATTTTGCCTCAAACCTACTCTTAATTATATTCTGCCAATATATTCCTTAATTAACACCTGCAGATTCATCGTGGTAAAAACTTTGCTTGGCATTTGGCTTTAATTATATATTCCTCTCGCTTATATTTGAGTTGCATGAAACCCATTATTGCGAAACCATCTTACATGGAACTGATCACTTATCCACCGAGCGAAAGGTGATTTCACTCCGCATGGATACATGATAAAATTGAGGAAGATAGAGATGTGTAGGATCCGCCTCATATTTATTCATTTAGTACCTACACTCATGGTGCATGGGAGTACCAGTTATTGTAAAACCCCCGGTTCTTTCGATTGCAACATTAAATGTTTAATTTATTTTAATTGATCTACTTTGATAAAAAAATTTAATTAGTTGAATTCAATGCTATTTAAAGTATCGCTCAGTACATTCCTGTATTTTAATATTTTTTCTATCTTGAAAATCTATCTTTTCTTGCTTCTAATAATATTGTGTGTACAGGCATCTTGCATTACTTTGATGCCTTCTTCTTTTCTCATATTTTATCACGACATAAATCAATTGAATTTAAGTTAAAGTTTTTCCTTAATATACATCTACACGTATATTTCTCTGCGAGCCGCCGCGAGGTCATGTGGAAGAAGGTGGCAGATTACCAGTTGAGAAGTTGACTTTTAGCAGAAAAAAACTGTGTTAATTGATGATAAAGAACGGAGTATAATTTGTTTGGAAGAATCATACTTTGTTTGCGTTGCATTCGTGTATTGTGCGAGGGAAAAACGAATTCTGATATTGCTCGATCCGTTAGTATGGGGGTAGAAACTGCAGTGGGTGCAGGGAGAATCTGCAGGGCCGGAGTTACATTCATGAGATCCAATTTTTCAAGTAACTTTAACGTTTGTGTTAACAGCCTTTGTGTCCTTTGGGTTTCCAATGAAACCCGAGTGACAAGCTAGAGACAAGCCATAGACTAAATCTAGTGAAAGCTAGTAATAGATTTTCTTCTTCACTGTCACCTGTGTTTCTCTACCTATAAATTGCTCTGCAATTGGCCATCTATTTTATCCTTTTACTTCTTTCTCTTGTATATTTTCTTTACGTCTTTCTTTTGTATATTTGCTGCATTTGAACAGTCTATATTTCAAATCATCAGTTCCTTCCATGGGGAGACAGTTGTCATGGTTCTTTATTCCTATATCCCTTAAACTCATGAAGTTGCCATGCTCTACCACAATTTGCTATTTGAGTTAAACGAGAAACACACGACACCCAGATCCGAGGCTACAGTGAACCCTAACCAATAAGGCGGTTAGATCTACGTGTCTATTGCGACAAGCTAGGCAAAGAAAAATAAATGATAGTACAGTAAATTGAGCGAAGCTGGCATGGTAAAGTAAACGTAATGGACGCAGTAAGCGCCAAACTACATCTTTCGTTACATTTTTAGATAATAGATTGAGTTTATGACGTTTTCCAGATTAAAAAGTCGTGTTCTCAAAAACAAAATCTTTGTAAATCAGTCAAGATGTGGAGATTGATTTAACTGCTTTAGCAAAATATTTTCGTATTCCTGGGTTTATGACTGAAATTGCCGTGAACAATACTACGAGCGCTGCAGGAAAGCTGTTTCATGCTTTCTTTCTTTAAGAGTTTAAGATTTTCTTGGATTTCCGTGCGTCAAAAAAAGTCATTTGTAGCCACATTTATGCGCGATTTGCCTGCGTGTTTTCCCAAAGAATTGGTCCACGTTGTTTGGGTGTTGGGTGGAGGAGAATTCCTAGCCGTGGCCAGAGAGAGAGAGAGGAGAAGAGAGGGAAAACCTTGAAATCACCGACTGGTCATGAAGAAAGCAGGGAGAAAGTTGTGCCGCCCTGCGTCGTGAGGTGTCGATGGGTGGGGAGGAAAGGCGAAAGGTGTGTGTGTGCATCTAAGGGATAGAGACGGAGAGAGAGTGACCGGCGGACACCCGTGTTGAACTTCACTCTCGGCTGGATACAACCGCTTCGAAAAGGAAAGGCCATGGCGAGTCACACCTTCGTTGGATTTTCCTTTCACCCCTCCCGCACAAAGTTCATCGCTCACCGCCGTATTATGAGCAAGCGATGCAGACGCACGCGTTAAGTAGTTATATCACGGAGGACAAACTAGAATCTCTTGAAGTGTGCTTGCAACGTAAGAGCTGAGTGGCAGAATGCGTAGAACAGGAAACCCTCTCTAGTCACGAAGCCTCTTTTACTAGATCCTAATATCGCTGGGCCATCTGAAGATCTGAACCTTTCCAAATAAAGGAGAAAACTTTGCAGGAAGAGCACTTTTATCGCAGCTTTGATCCTCTTCCGGTTTTCCTAATAGAAGAGGCTTTGACAGGGAGAGTGGGTCTCCTGGTAGGCTACTAGAGCTGATTCAGTATGATCGCCCATGTTTGTATTTAATATTCTAGTTTAATGTGTCAAATATCGGAGGGAAGGTGAATGGAGGAACTGCCGAGGAAGGCCTCAGATGAGGATTTCGAAAAAAAGAGTGAATGATGTGAAATAGATGACTATGTTAATGTGAAGGGATAATTAATGGAGGAAATTAGCGGAGAGCTGAGTTGAACGAATCTTGGGGTTAATCACCTGCAATGATAACTATGACGCTGAGTTTATTATTTTTATATTATTTTCAGACTTGGTCTTTGATGGAAATACAGTTTAGCACACGTCTAAGAAATATTATAAATAAATGTTAATGATGCAGAAAAAAGACGACTGAATTTGACTGCATTAAAAATAACCTAGTATTCTTGTAGTTGTGTATGTAACTATATCATATTGACAAATTTACGCAAGGAATGCGGTGTACCTGTTGATCCACAAACAAATCTGTTTGGAATTTTTGTTAGATGAATCAACGAATATTGAGGATGGTGGTAATAACAAATGCACTTTTTCACTAGTGAAATTTTAATACACCATGACGATGGCATCAATGTAATTTCATCATCATCAGACTGACTTTACTGACAATATTGTATGTGTAGTAAACATCTTGTAGAGTTAGGTTAAAGAGTCCAAGTCGGAGGGTGAAGTGGATGGGAGAAGGGAATCGTTAGTTTGGGGGAAGGAGGAAGATGGCGTTTCAATGACTCAAAAAGAAAATTTTCATTTGGGAAGTCTTATCGGGGTTATATACCTCCTGTAATCTGCATCAAGACCTAGGTACTCAGGCGGTACTCATGTGTCTTCTTTCCCTTCATGGATGGGGTGAAAAAAACTTTGGGTGAGTTTTTCCGACTTAATGAGTTGAGATATCGTTGACCAAGGAGACAAGGAAAGTCAACTGTTTTATTGGGGTGGGTTAGGAGAGGTAGAAAAGGAGAGGGAAAGGGTGAAAAGGAAAGAGGTTCCATTCCAAGGAAAGGAAAAGGTAAGAGGTTCCTATGGATCCGTTGAGGATAAATGCTCAGCCCTTCACCGGCGGTCCCTCGCAGAATTCAGGTCTTGTAAATATTGAATTATTCCGGGTCACGTGCATTTCCTTCCGGAGGCTTGGCCAGGGATTTCTTAGATGCGTGGGGAGGGGGGATGGAGGAGGACACTTCGTTTCAAGTCACTAGCATTTGACCTCAAAGTCCTAGTTTCAAATTTTACCTGTAACAGGAATTTTCATTGGATTTCCGGTCCTTACTTGCATGCCATGTGGCGCGCATTTTATGTTCCACATACTCGCATTTTTACGCATTTTTACGCAATTTCATCAATAATTTTCACGGTACGATACTCCTCTTCTTTATACCCAAATGTAATTTTGATATTAGTATTTTCTTATTATTTAAATTAGTATTTTTTTAAATTTTGTTATTATCCCTGGAGTTCAATGGAGATGCATAATAATATAGACCGAAAAACTATGAATTTATTCAACTTTTAAAGGAGGCTTTATTTTGAAGGTTCATGACGAGAAGAGTTTTTGGAGTCCTTAGAAAGATAAATATGTTGAATATCAGCTCCTCCGTGTATTTATATGCGAGATTGAGACTGATTGCACATAAGTTTTTATAAATAGACTCAGTTTACTCTGGCACAGACAATTATATTTCCTGTTTTCCCTCCATTTTCTCTTCTTTCTGAACCGAATTGAAATATTGTGCGAGAGAATCAATTTTTCTATATTAAATCAATAATACATTTTGACGTTTGGGAATATAGCTTGAAATCTGTTGCTCGCGAAAAACTGATTTGAAGAGTATCTAAGAATGAATGCGGATAAACAGTGAAAATAATAGCAAGTATTTAACGAAGTTCTGAACTGGCAAAGTAACACATCAGTTTACAACTGTTACTGAAAAGGAAAAGTCGTTAATTTGTAAATCTATTTTATTTGAAGGGACGAATATCCTTTTTTTTTATAGAGAGAAAAAACCCGCTCTCTCAATAGGAATGATAAGAGGCCAGTAGCTCAACATTCTGAGATCTGGTGGGCTACACCGCGGCTATGCCAGGTCAAACTACAAAGAATGACCTAGGCCAGGGCTTGCGAAGAGTCTTCTCATCCTGAATATGCGTCAACTGTGAACGACATTGGGACTTTCCATCCGACATCCTCATTCTCTCAAATGATGAGACATCTCCACCTAATGAGAATCGCGGATTCAGCTTGATGAAGGTTGTGCAAAGAAGAGGATGAAACTGCACCCCACATACTCGAGGAGTATCCTGGCGCGGAGAGGACTCAATATATTCCTGAGCACACCTTGTATGGAGTTCATTAAAGTTAGTGCAACTGCTAAAGGGGAACCTCTTGACCTTTAGCAAGGCATTCGGACTCTATGCGTGATTAACTGGAAGGAGGCGGGCACAATGGACCATTAGGTCTAAATGCCTCAGGGTCTCCCTGTGAGGTTTCTCCGCCGACAATATAATCTACAATCTAGAGAAAACTTATAACACTGGCGTGAACCTGCGGAAACTCACGTTTTAGGCGATTTATTCATCCATCGGGCGAATGTGAAAGTGATTTGAGAGAAGACTCGATCTTGCTGGCCGTGTACTGGATCAGTTCAAGGAAAGGAAGAGCTCCAAGGAATGCTTTGACGGAAGAATGTCGAGGGTACGGATTATCGAACTAGTCGCCTGGAGTTGCCTTGGAATTCAATTATCTTTCGATCTTCCTATTGTGTTGCGTTGCCACAATGAGTTCATCGCGCTTGTAGAGTCGTTATAACACTTGATGCTGCCTCTGCAGGCGAAGAAATTTGCGGTGCTCAGGGAAAGTGAAATTGAACTTTTACGGAAATGATTCTCTGGCGCATTGGAAATATGGCATGCTTAGGGATGTGTCTCATTTTGCATTATTTGGGATCATACGTGGCGAAACCTTAATAAATAATTAATATGCTGGAGTTATCAGATACTAGTTGAAATGCATTTTTAATATTTGCAATATTTGCAAAAATGATTCAAGCAGGTATTCAAAATGTGATTTTTTTAGACGACTGTGGTTTTATATAATCCCGCTTGGTATATACATTATTTGAACTGCTTTAAAGTTATATTTCACATAACCTGAGCGATATATCAATGTTGCAATGATGTGGTTTCTTAGATGCGTGGGGAGGGGGGATGGAGGAGGACTTCGTTTCAAGTCACTAGCATTTAACCCCAAGTCCTAGTTTCTAGGATTTGTATTCATTGCCTTATCAGAGCGTGAACTGTAAAATATTTAAAGGATCATGTCATGATTTTTTAAATGTGAGTTATGACCTATAATGGTCCTAATTAAGCATGGCCGTTAAAGCTGTAAACAAAGAAGAAGCCACAAACGAAGGGATAAACAAGTGCTGAGCATCTGTTGCTCTTTGCGAAATCTGAATACGAATATTTGACTTGTTTTAATACATTGTGTGAACAAAGATTTTTTATTCATTAATATTTGTTAGATTTGGTGCAAAGTAATCTTTATTATACCTACGACTTTTTCTGTTCTATGGAGCAATAAAGGATACATTTTATATGAAAATTCATTCGAGGCTAACATGTCTGGAAATTTTTACCGGCCATGTCAGGCAATGAAAACATTGTTATTCACCTCCATAAATAACTATTATATGAAACGTTTCAATGATATTTAAGGGATTGAAATACTTAATAAGCATAATTATTTACTGGATATTGAAAATTCTTCCACTATTCTGTGGTATCGGTCAATGTCAACATCGTTAATAGGACGCACTGCGACATACCTTTATTTATATATTTTGCAGCTCTTAATTGTTAAGTAAATTTAACTGATCATTATGCAAATATGTTCATTATGAAATATTTGTAATTCTATTTTTAGCCAAATTCCTTTGTTGAAACACAATTCCCTTTTGTCACTTACTGGTGGCAGTTCCTTTAAAGCTAGTGAAAGTCACCGAAATTTGAAGTTATGTTAAGAATCTTTTCGACTATTTTAATTCCTCATTTCTATTGAATTATTTAGTTCGTTACATCTGTTTAAATGGATTGTTCGTACTTTTACCTTGAACAACGCCGAGGAACGTCAAGCTTCCTGGGTTACTCATACTTGGCAACGTTGGATCGATTTTCACTTTCTGCGAATTCCAGCCCGGAATGATTCTTGGTTGTGAGGCAGCGCTTTCCATTTAACGCAGAAAGCATATCTGCGAAATATTTACATCATTTCACTATCGTTGAATCAGTATTGCCTACACTGCGATGGCGTGTATTTCTGTGTCAGCTTTTGCTTCCAGGTTACTTTTTGTTAGGTTCATACATACGCCGCATTATCATTTCCAAAGTTTAAATTAAGAAAGCCTAATATATGGCGTAATGCTTTTGCTCTAAATTTTATCGTTACATTTTTCAGAAACCAGTGGTAAATACTTATTACGTCAAATTCATCTTGAAAATCATTATATAAATGGAGCAAGCCATGACATGTGGTGAAGCAAGATGAGTATTATTTGAGCACGAGAGCTCAATATTTGACCCTGTAACGTCTGTTTATTAGCCAGCAAGGATATTTGCAGTTGAATTTGTCTATAAATTTGTATTCATTCAGTTACTTGACGTGTCTCTCAACAACTTTCAGAAAGTCATTAGAATGAACCTACATTTTCAAGGTTACTGGAATTTTGCCCAATACAAAATGCTGCCATTAATAAAAATGCAGGTATTCTGAAAGGAATGCAAAATCAATCCCAGCAGTTATTCTGGGCTACAAGGTTGAACAGAGTATTGGCATAAACATTTACTTTGGGTGTACGGATTTACTTTCATTTGGAATAATATCCACTTAGAGACTTTCTTTTTACAGTGACCGTGCTCATGCTCTACCACACACATCGTACCGCCGTCAGTATCTTTGATTATTAAATCAATCCGAAAGTTATTTCAGAGAATGCAAGTTTACCTTTCCCTGTGTAGTGCTGGGCCTATTATTGGCCAATATGCCTTCCTGCTACCTGCACCGAGTACGTTTTAATTCCTATGCAATAATAACAGAAATCGAAAATGTGAAGCGTAAAATTCAATATTTTTATATGTCTCTTGAATCACATTGTTTGATAGCGATATTCTGAATGGGTGCATTCTAAATTACGTGTGTAGCAGACGACCGCATCCTCTTCCTTCGAAAGGTAGACTTTCACTCTCTTAATGGCGTATAGATAAATGATCAAGATCCGTCCAACCTTAAGAAGCTAGCAGATGTTTCCTCTCGGTCCGGTGTGCGATTGTTGTTGTTTTCTTTTTCTCCGAAAAATCAAGGCCTTCCGCTTGGAATTGGGAGGATCTTTTTTGGTATCTTATGGAGAGCGCCCGGGTATAAGGCCGTCTGCAATGCCGTACTTTTTTTTTGCGATCCTTCATTTTTCCTCGTCTGGTGGACGAAAGCTTAGCGAGCGACGGCGGCATGTTACCCTCGAAGGGCACATCTGCTGCTCGCTCCTTGGGGGAAACTGTCGGTCAAGAGGCATGCTTTTCTCACGTCACGAGTGTGTAGGGGGAGCTTCCACCCGGTAGGAAGCACGGCGACTTTCACCGCCTTTTACAAGGCAAAGGGCGAATGAATGTTTACCCCTCTCACTTCCTAACCTGTTGGTTGGTAGGAGCTCACCTCGTCCTGCCGTTTTCCTCCTTCCTTCTCCGAGCGAGGCAGATTTCTGTCCTCTAAAAAGAGTTCCTTTAATGGGTCAATGTCTTCGAACTAGTCGCTGAAAAGATATAAAGAAAGAGGCGCGGCCGCTGATCTCTAAACTTGACTCGGTGGTCGTCAGTCGGCTGTTTTGGAACGTGGGCGTACGATACGTGTGTACTTCGCTTCGGTTGGGGTTTCTCTTCACTTTTCCAATATCCAGGGGGAGTTCAAATCATTGCAGTCTGAAAGTACATACTTTCTTCATGTAATTCTTGGTAGTAATTATTCAGGGGAGATGACAACAGCAACTAAGATCATGTGAGCCATTTAGAATGAGTAGGTAATTGGGTATGGGGGAATATTTCAAGGGAAGGAGAAGGGGCGCAGAGAAACCCGGCTTCGGATTTAGTTTGGTCTTGACCGAATACGCCAAGGGGTTTACGGTTGAACGTTCCATCAGACGGACGGAGTGCTAAACTTTCAGTTTTCTCCACTCAGTACCCTTGTAGTGGCCGGTATACCAATGAAAAATGTGCCTCAGCCGTGGTTTAAAATTCAGGCCCTCAGGATGGGAGGCCAGTACCTACTCTAAAACAGAGTAACAGAATTTCACAAGTCATGCCACAGAATAAGGCAACTAATTACGCAGCAAATGTGATGGCCCAGGGAGAATATCTTAGCCTTGAAACGCATTGGTAAATAATATTTACATATGTAGATGGAAAAACTGGAAAGGTGCCTCTTTACAGTAGGATACACGTAATTTATTTCATGGTATTAAGCAGGAAATTCTGGAAACGAAATCGTGGCTATTTATCGTAAGGAATACATTTTAAGGCTATTTTCATTATTTTATATGAGAAAACTAGTTACGCTGTGCTATTTTAACTATTAATAATCCAGATTTTTAATGTTCGTCCTAATTAACCAATAGTTGCGCCTTTTTTCGCGGGAAAAAATGGAAAAGAGTAATGTGGTAGTGAATTTGTTGGGGGTGATAATTTGGAGATTTCTGATTGATTTCTGATTTCTGAATTGGGTCGAATGAAATCCGATAATTTCGGATCGAATAACAATGCAACTCACCGCAAATGAATGCTTTAATAGCAAATTAGGTTTCCATGTATAAAACCTAAGCCTTGGTTGCGGTGAAATTATTTATTTTGGTGGAAAAATGCGCTAACATTTGATCCAGCGTGATTCAATTCCATTATCTTTTAGACTACGGGGTTTTCATAGGAATTGACAATTCTGTACCGAACTCCATTAGTCTTTTAATATTTTGTTAAGCAACACGCGAATCCAGTGAATTATCTCATCGAGAGTATGTGAGAAAATGCGAAAAATAAAGGAGCTAAATTTGAAGGAATGCTGCCCCCACAAAAATTATGTATGTGTTCCATAAAACGATTTTCATCTACTCGTTACTTTTATTTATTTTTAATGAGATTGCAGCACCAAAGGACTTACTTAAAGGATTTACCTATTGATATATTAAAAATCAATTGTCACAGCGTCATTTTTTCCTAATTCTTGCTTCATCACTGCAGGTTTCAGAACGAATGCTAGCTAAGTAGCCCCTATACTAAAGGTGGATTATTGTTATCACTTGCTATCAGCAAGTTCCTTGAAGTTGAGAATCATTACATTCCGGGCGACATTATAAAAAGATTCTCCTAGTGCTATGAGTAGAAATTTCTTTTTTTTGTTTCATGAATGGTCATTCAAAGCCTACGGGTCAAAGCTGTTTCTTTCTTCTCCTTGATTTCCCTTCATCAAAACTGGTATCGTTCAGAAACTTCTCCACTTATTAATGCACCTTTATGCTTATGATCCTTGCCAGTAGTTTTATGCCTAAGCTTTGAAGATTTTGAACTCAAAGTTTTACGCAGTCATATTTCCTTTTTCGTGTAGAATATGAATATTATAGACATTAATGCTCTTTTTGAACCCCTTCAGTATATTTTCATTTGATTACATGTCAAATATGCTCCTAGAAGTGTTGATGTATATAAGCAATAATTTTTTTATGTTTGACATCAGTATCATAGCGCAGACATTATGCCGGTCCTCAACAAATGCTTCGATATCTGGTCTAACAGTTAGTAGTTTTTAATATATATCTGGCTTTACAATCTTAAGTTTACTCTTTATTTCCTAGTTGGCAGATTTCAGGGTTTATACATTTTGCCGCATCCATTTTTATCCCATAGTATTGCTGCCGTTAGGAGAGGTCACATCGGAAACTACTTTGGCAGTAAGGCAATAAGGCAAAGTAAGGCAATTTGCACCATTTAGGATACGTGGGTGTTTTGGAAGAGTTGGGAATTTTCAGTGCCGGGATGAAGCATGTTAAATAATGCTCCTCGGGATCCACTGATTCATCTCCCCCCACGACCGACTGAATGCTGAAAGTTGAAGGGCTCTACATCCCACTCAAGAAGGGAGCAGTAAGTCGCTTATTGCCCGCCACTGTCGGAATCTGATCTCAGGCTTTCGAGATCAAATAGCAGTACTCAAACCATCACATGACCCTGATCTGACTGTTTACTCGTAGGTAATCTTCACTGATTGTGTTTGCGACCCGTGATCTCTTCAACTCTCTGGAATGCCCCTTGAAAGTATGAAATAGATAGTTTTTTATTGTCTCGCATATCTCAATTGTTATTGTAGACATTTAGATGAAGTAGCGGATGTTCTAACTGCTAATAAATGGGAGTATTTCTATGTGACCTGTTGCAACATCCAATAACGAATCCACTAACCATGAATAACCCATTTAGTTGCAATTTTTTTCGGTAATTCCTCCGGATGACTGGTGCCATCTTATTAGGCGAATAGGGCCTCGACATGTTTCCGAATACATATGTGAAAAAAATAGGTCATGACTCAAAAAACTTACATTGAAAATGAGAGAAAGTAGCTAAAGTGAGGTTTTGATCGACCAGTTTTCCTTAAATCACGCAAATTTCACCATTGAAATCAGACTGCCTCAAAGCAATCGAAACTGGGTTTAAATTTGTGCAATCAAAATGCCTCTGCAATACCATGGTGACGATCGTGAACTTATCCGACGTGACATGCGTGCCTCTATGACTTCGCTTTTGATATTTATTACCCTTGAATTCCGGAAAAATTTGTAATCCTCGCTGTTACGTAATCTGAGAGGCAACTGCATCGGAAGAATATGTCAATCGATCTCAGATATCAGTTTAATATGCCACTGTAAGGTGCGGATGACAATCCACATCCCCACTGTCGTGTTGGTCTTTTTTGTACCCACATCCACTGCGCGTGTTCGGTATTTCGCAATCGTACTCTACCGGACACGCTTCAGTCTGCCGGCAAGAGTACAAAACAGACTACGACTGCCGAACCAGAAGAGGTCACACTCATGAGTAGTCGATGTGGCGCAACGTCCGACTTTTCTTCGCCTCCGACGCTGGATATCCTTCTCCCTTTCTATGAGCGAATTTCGGTGGTGCCCATTGTGTTCCGCCGAATGCAGACGGATGCCGCTGCTTGTGAATGGGGGGAACTGCAGCAGATTCGCGACTCAGGGGCATATTCAGAATCTCAATTAGTCACGCTTCCACTGCTCACGTCCTAAAATTCCGGCAACAAGTCAAATTGGTGTATAGATTCTACCCGTACAGGTAGTATTACTTCTCGACGTACGCTAAGAACTAAGTTAAGATTCTGAATATAACCCAGAATCTCGGCTACATTCTCACTTCTACTGCTTATCTGCCTACTAATTTGACTCGAAGTAGAGATTTTAAGGCGCAAGCAGTAGAGGCGAGACTGTAGTGGACATTCTGAATATGGCCCTCACTCGCTCAAATCTACGGCGCATATTCAGAATCCCAACTAAAGTTTCGCTTCTACTGCTTACGTCCTGCATTTCCTAAACCTACTCAAAGTGCTAAGGTCATAAAATCTCTATGACGAGTTCAAAAGGGTTTACAGATTCCCCTCGATATGGTTCAAACCAGTATGCAGCGTGGCGCTAAGAAGTGATACCAATTTCGCAGGGTGAATCTCAATACCAATTTGACTGAAAGTAGAGATTTTAGGATGTAAGCAGTGGAATCGAGACTGTAGCTGAGATTCTGAATATGGCCCTACGATTCGCAAAAAACTCCTCTAGAACGCTGCCTTTTTGCTATTTTCCTCAAAGGCTTTGATGCCGACCGAGTGAGTGACACGGAATGTTCCACCAGTAGCTTATCCCTAGGAGTGCAAATTTCTCAAGAAAATTCTTATATGTCTGCGTAGCATTTCTTATTGCAGTCTCTCATGATGCATTTATTTTGGTCGCATAAAGCTCTCAGTTAAATGCGAGTAGCCGTAGGTATCAAAGTTTCTCGTTTTCCTTGCATGCATTTCATACCTGTATTATTCCGTCACTCTCCTCAGACATCCACATAATTCTCTATTACTCAACACTGGATTAGTAATGGTCATTCGGGTGAGGCGATCGATAGGATAGGCTTTTTGCGCCATATAGGATATATGGGCAATTGGGTGGGGGTAGGAAATTTTTGGTGGTCGGGTTGGGGTGGTGGCTAGACTACCATTCCAATGGCCTGGGTTCCATTCCCGGCGGTGGCGGAGTTTTCAGTGGCATACCGGTCACTAGTTGAGTGCCTAGTGAGAACATTTCAGGGTTAGTACTCCGTCCGTAGAATGTGACGATAAACCGTGGTACCCTGGGCCTTTTTCGTTCAGAGAAGGTTAATGCCGACGCTGGGTTTCTCTCCACCCTGCCTCCATTCCCTGAAATATTCCCATAATTGTCCACCTATCCTAAAGGGTGGTAATGATCTAAGCTGTCATACGCCACCCTGCTAATTTGACACTTACGATAGTGCAGGCAAACAAAATAAACTAGTCCGTCCATGAACTACGTATATCTATATCAAGGACCGGTGTACTAATGAAAACTCTCGGAATTTGAAGCCGTAGTATGTTAGATCTCTATACACAGCCTCAACCCGATCTCCGCGATGTTAGAATTCTTTCTTGAGCCCTTATGATTCTTCTGCAAATATAACACCTTCGTACTACAGATGCCTGTGATTTTCACACATGTTAAATTCGCAAGGGTATTTTCAAAAATTTTTATGTAAAAGCTTTTAAGGGAACTCAATTTTGTGGGAGTGCATTAATTGACCTCTTTCCTTTCATTATCGGCTACAGCTAAAAATATATTGCGCGGATCTACTGGACCAATTAAGCATTTGGACGCACGAATGAGGCTTTGAGCATTTCCAAGCTTACTTATGGTGGATTCTCCATAGCAAAATAATCACGAGGATTGCGTGGTGCAGCGTCAAGGACGAAGTAGGCGGCTTGCACAATTCGCATTGATGAAATCGAACCGAGTTGCCGATGAAACGTCGCAGAGGTGGTGAATGTTCGTATTACGTAGGTAAACATTTTTTTTTGGCTCCGAAGGTGGCTGGTGGTTGCTAAGTGCTCTTAAATCCTCAGATGAATCAGCAAAGATTTTTGAGCATAAAATGTGATCCGAGTATTTCTTTGAACATTCTCCGAGTGATGGCGAGAAATCTTCAGGGAGAGTACATAATTTATTTTACTCCTGCCAATACTGGTGCAGTATTTCCAATTTTATTCCGTCAATATTGGAAATAGGGCAAGAGAGATAAATTTACCCTCTTAGGAAGACGGAATATGCAAATGCTTAGGAATTGCTTTGGAAAACCAGTGGGGAATCCGTCTGCGAGTTCACCTCTGAATCAATAGGATAATGCATATGCTGTCATGTTTATTGTTTTCTCGTGCTGAATTGGACACATGTCACGCAGGTGTACACTTGGTCGTGAAGTCGATTTCAGCCGCGCGTGACAAAGGGATTGAGAGCTAATGACTATTGCTGGTATCATTACCTATGGATTAAATCCAAACTGCGGGAGAACTGTTTACTGAATTTGTTTTAATTGCATACCTCTGAAGATCAGTGTTAAGTTTCCAACGTTCCCTAATTTTGAAAATTGAGCGTAAATTTATCGGCAATTTTAATTATTACTTCAGTTTATAGCTTAGAATCCACGATTTCATAGGAAAGTAATTCATTTTTCGGCATGATGATATTAAAATGTGTTACCTCATCCGGAATATTATCTGTTAAAAAATGAAATATCGAATGAGAAACTTTTTTATGAATGAAGGTAAGCAGGGAGCAAGAAGTTCCCAAATGATCCGCTGTTTTCTGTTTCTCTTAGGGGCTACTTTTTTGTGAGCCATTAACCCTGCTGAAGTATTTCATGCGAAAATGTATATATCAATGAAATAATTCTGACTATTGGACGCCGGTATTCTTTTCTACCTCCGTGTTTATCGGTGATGCTTGAGTTATTTTACGTGTCATGCCAATCCACATTCCCTCCCCGCAACATAAGTCAAACCCCCTGAGCAATTGAGAACAGCATTGGCGGGGGAGAAAAAAATATCCATCTATATACAATAGAATATATTCAGAATATACTTCCTTTAGTATTATTCAGAATATATTTATACTTCCTCTAGTATTATTCAGAATTTATTTATACTTCCTTTAGTATATATGAGGCGGCAGATTAAGTTCCCTTGGGAACTTAAATGCATTGCTTTTCTGTAATTGGCAAATGGATAATTACGCCAATAATAATGACGGCAGTAATCTCGCATAGGTAGTCAGTAGGTTATTACGATGGTCATTTAAATGCACTTTGAAACTTTAACTAACCTATCATGAAATATTTATGAGTGAAACACTTTCCTTTTGCCGTAGGTGACATTGAGTTGGTAGCTAAGTTTGCACGCCGGTATAAGTAAACTTCTTGTAATATACTTAAATATAACGACTATATTATTACTTTTTTATAGGCAGTATTCTACCGGTGAAGGTAGATCTAAATGGTAAGTTCATTCTTACGAAATCCCTAAATTTCACACTGGCAGCTGTATTAAATAAAAATTATATTTTATGTACTGTACCGGTAGATCAATCTTTAAATTTCACTAGAATAATTTAGATCAAAATTGATAATTTCATTGAATATTTCTCATCATGAATTACTTTCTTTACATCTCACGAGGCTAGTTTTTCAAGCGTTGATAACCAGGTACTTTCTACTTCTTTGATGTAGGCTGTTCTGGTGTAGGCTATGATGTAGGTTTTTCCGATTTCAAAATAAATTAACCGTAGAAAAATACGTTAAATAAGTAATTTATTATTTGTCAAATATTTCGAACGTATTCCTATTTTATTGCTCTAATATTTTATGGACAACCTGAAAAATATCGAAACTTGACAAATTGGATAAGGAACGGATATATTTTTCTGCGCTCAATAAAAATAAAGTATTTTAGTCTACTTCGTGACCCAGAAATTGCAGAGAGGAGAGGAGTGGAGTGATGCGCCCGTGGTGAAACTTGCTCTTCCAGCTGAGCCTCCCTCGGTGTGGGATAAAGGTCACTAACCTCCTCGCTTTTGTTCGCTTCCGAAAATTCATTTTTGACCAGCTGACGCGCGCATGGCACATTTAGCAAAGGAATTGGGTTTTCAGGACTACTTCTAAAACCTCCGTAGAGAATTATTAGCGTGGCTGATTTTCCCTGAATTTCGCTTGCCTGGAGTTCGATTAGGCCATGTAGATGTACTAACTACCAACCTATAGCAGAGATAAGTGAATAATATAATTTATTTATAGAAATGGCAGAATAATCAATAAAATTACATTAACTTGTATAAACTAACGATTTAGTGTCAATTACAGGTAAAATTTCACGTGTCTTGTAACTGCATATCCAATATTCTCCTCGGGGTGATAGCATTATATCTCTCAGTTGCATGTAAGCATTTTTTTTGCATGCCTGCTTGGTAGTGAGTGCAAAATTATTCTCTCTGATTCATAGTGCATCCTTGGCGATGGCTCCCTCCCTGCCAGACAACTCTAAGTATTTTGTGGATGTAGATCAAGCAAAATACTTAGATATGAAGAGAATGATCGGGGGTGATGTTTGTCCCGTGATAGGGGTGGTTGCTTAAGCAAGAATAAATTTACTTAAGTACTTTCTGTTACGTTCACTGGCACGCCACTGATACGGCCCTTTATTTGTCATTTTAATCAAGTTTCAAGCCGTCGTTTACGCAAGGAAATTACTTAAAATATGGAAAGAAGGATGGGTGCCCTGGGGTGCAAGAATTCACACAACAGGTTGTCGTAATCAGAACGTTTTGCTCTTTTCATGTTTGTCTTCGATGAGTGTCATAAATATATTTTTATAATACCTCACATACCATACTATGTGAAATTGAAAAACATTTAGGTCCATTAGACCTTGAGGTTTGGAGAGCAACACATAACAGGAAACCGAGATTTAGCTGCTGTTGGGATTATAGATTTAGGAATTTTAAGGAGCTCTTTTGTCAGGAATGAATCTTCTGGAGAAAGGGAAACTAAGGTGGTAAAAAAACGAAATAGGAATGGTGCCAAGTTTTGAAAAAGAGCGATGAACGTGTGTACACTTCCCCAATTGATGTGGTAAGAGCTTAATCCAGGCGAGCGTTTTTTCCTCATTCAGTCTCTCTGTGTGACGCGAAAATCCTTAGTATCGTTTTTCACTCTTCCTTGTTGAATTTCACCACCGTTGTGCTCTTAATGAGGAATAACATACCGATTTTTGTGAGCATCACATTAGGAGTAAAATATGCTGAAACTTGGAGAATGTGCACTTCGAATTAATTTCCGCGAGGAATTTGAGTGACACAATTTTACGATGATCGGAAAAAATAGCTTTAAAAATTCAAAAAAAAGCCTACCGAGACTTACCGACACGTATTTCACAAAATCTTTCGGCAGAGCTGTAACGTTTTCCAAATTTTAAAACGTGCTTTTATACTTTTTTGTGACATGGTTATCCTAGGGCAGTTTTTCTATTTTCCTCATAGCTTTTTTTCTTCTCACACTGCTCGAATCGATCAATTATTGATTTGTTTTTATTTTCTTCCAAAATGGAGCCATCTATGGGCACTGTAATTAGGGGGAACAATGAAGTAGGTCAAATTACTGTTGAACTTCGGTTGAGTGTGGATGTTCATGTGGTTGCCTCCGCAAATGGCATGACAATGAGAAATTAGTATGCTTCACTGAAGAAGTAGGACCTTACGTCATTCGTCCGCTAAATCATATGATCAGTCCGTATAAATTAAGAGGAATTTAAATTTAATCAATGAAACTCACACCTTTTATCCCAGTCTCCGAGCTTTACAAATTCAAAAAAAGCCTACCTCTCCGAGCATAATCATTCCCGAAATATTTGCTCACAAAAAACAACACTTTGCGTGTCGTCAGTGCAATAAACACTGTGAAATTTAAATTGCTCAATTTTTACTCATAAACGGCTGGTCAATGCCCTGGTCACTTACCTGTACCGCGCACAATCAAAGTTCCTCCGAAGTAACAATCGGCGGAGATCCGGTGGGGATGTCGGAAGCCTCGCGTTCGTCCGGCAACAACTCTCTCTTTCCTTCTGTCTTCTTCCCGGCCCACGTTTAGACTGAGAGCCATTCCTCTACGAGCCGCCAGGGTCTCCCACCCCCCTCCACCTCCCTCCTTCCTTCCCACCCGTGGGTCTTTCTCCCTTTGGCTAGCTGTCGCAGCCACAACCACCCACCCCTCTCTCCCCCTCTTCGTCGCAACCCCCACTATCAAAGTCAGCTCAGGGGATCCCCCCTTAACCCCTCCCAGTTGGCCCCCTCACAGTCTATTCCTTCACCGAAGAAGAAGAGCTCTCTCTCTCTTCTCCTCCTACCTCTGCCCCTTAATCTCCCCTCCTCCCTCCGAAAAGTGGGGGGGTGGAGTATTTGCAGTCTCCCTCCACCCTCCCTAAACCCTCACTTCCCCAGCTACACCACCACCGAGTCAGTCACTCGCTCTCCCTTTCTTGGCCGGCGCCCCGTGTCCCCCTCCCCCGTCCCCCTCGCCATCCACTTCTTCCTCATCCTCCACTCCCGCCCGCCTCCAGCGCCGGCCCAATCCGGCGGAGAATCCTTTTCTCCGCTTTCCCGTGGAAACCCCCATCACACACACATGCGCCAGCACACTGCTCACCGCCGGCCCACACCTCGAACGTCCTCACTTTCACCCTCGTCCTACCCGCCCTCCTTTACCCTCCACCTCCTTCACTTTCCGCCCTCTCACTCTATTTCTGAATGCGTGCCCCAGTGTGCATTAGTCCACGGATGATATTATTTCGGATTAGTTTATGTCAGATGAGAGCGACCAATTTTTGCACGAAGCCATTGGGGAAAGTGAGAGTGAATGGTACACATCTTCCAGAAAGAATGGATGTAATTTGCAATGAATTTTAGCTTTTGAAATCTAAATGCTTTTATGTGATTTCGCGTGCAGGTGCTCCTTCAGAATTGAATCACATAAGAAGGAAATGTGGCAGTGATGTACGAATACGTGCCTAAATTCTTTATAGCCTAACTTCATTCTCTCTCCCAGTTGCTCATTTTTAATAGCTTCTTTTCATAAAGTAAAAGCTGGATTTCATAGTTACCCTGTGTATATAGCTCTTAGATATTAGAGTGAAGACGATAGAGCGACCGTGTATTTTTAAGGCTTATTAGTCTCTTGCAGATATATTTCATTGAGAAATCATTTATAAATCGTATGCACATAGGATATGAACCTTGCTTTCCATGACTTCGCTCATGTTTATTTCTTATATTCGTGTGATATTTTAGTTTTTTTTCATGGGTTTCTCAATTTCTCACGGGGTCACCCATAGTCAACATCTGCAGACGCAAAATCCGATATGCAGAGAACATCTGAACTACGCCGCGGAAACCTTCGCACCAATCACGTGCAGTTTTTATGGTTCCCCAGCACAAAATTCTTTGAATTTCTTTCATTTTTTTCAACATGTTTTTTCTTGTGATACGTTTTAGTGTCGTTTCTTCGATTATATCGATGTCTTCAACATTTAAATTAATTTAGTCAGTAATAGACTTGATTGTATGAATGTACATTTACGAATTTTGTAATTTAAAAATCAAGCTAACTTCAATGAGAAATCCTTGTTTGAATTTTTTGTCAAACCTTTTATCAGTTTTGACTAAAACCAGGTCAGCAGGCAGCAATTAATAGTAGTTACTCTTTCATGCATTGGCAGAAAGGCAGTCATCATCTACTTCCTTATCCATTGGATTTTATTTCATTACTCTTGTTAGTACTCACTGATTTGGGTAGTTGATTCACAATTTAAATCATGAACTAAATCTCTTAGTCGATGCGAATGAAGTGATGACATAATAAATACCTACATATCTTAGCTAAACTCACGAAATTTTTCGGAAACCTACCATACAAAACCTTTGGCTCAATCTATGGGCCTAAATGTGAGTTTTCCAGTACAAAATACAAAACATGTTCACCACTAAATCTTTTCAGAGTAATCTTTTTAAAGCTATTTGTATTGGAAAAAGTAATATTAATTTTTATTCAGTGAAAGCAATGATAATGTGATTAGGCTTCAAGCTTTGACATCCAAATAAATGAATGACATCAATATATACGCCTAAATGGATTTAATCTGATTTATTTACAGCCAAAAACCTTGATAAATATTTACTCTAAAAGACCCTGAGTTATATGACTCATCTTTGACATCATTGGGATTAGTTGATAAGTCACGAAGCAGTCTTTTATGTTAAATAATAAAGCTCGGATCGTATAGTTTAATCGTAAGCAATTGTGACCGATGTATTGTCATCCATGAATTTAATATTTTTTGCTTCATAGAAATTATATGAAAATATGCATTTAAATACTTATAGTTGCGTTCTTGAAATCATTGCACGAGATGAGAAACAGTAAAAGAATACATCATAGCTCTCGATTCTGCTTATACCTAATGATGAGTCATCTCAACTTGCAATTCTTCCCGTACTTCTTTTTGAAGGCGTTTTTCCGTAAAATCGTTCATCATGTTCGTTCTTTTATGGACTTATTACATCATCCGTTCTTTTATGACGTCTATTTTAGTCATTTGCTATTTTTGATGTTACCCGATAAGATATTTTTGAGACGCTAGAACCCACATGGCTCACATTGTTTTGTCATTCGATGCCATCGTTGCTATTATCGGAGTGGCTCGTTTCATTTGTGGAACTGTGTGCAACTGAATTGTGTGCATCGATGAAAGATACTCCTGTACGAAAAATAAGCTTAAGAACCTTTCTCAACAACTATGCCGACAAAGCCTAAGGAGAAACTGTGGAAAACTTTTGGGGCAAAAAATAATTTAAGTTGCCTAAGACGAAAGCAACAAGTAGAAACGTTTAGGAAACGAGAATTTTTAGAAAATATTGGTAAACCGTCCGGCGCAATATTTATAGTTGTTTTTATCCACCTTGGACCCATATCGAATGAAAGCGGGAAATTTCGGCTGGAGAGAGCTCTCATGGCTACATGTTCGTCAAATATTCTTGCCTTGAAATTCTGGAACGGTCAGACTTGAGTTTTCTCTCTACCATATTCCCAAGATTTCAACGGTTACACATCATCGGTGACAGAAAGTTATCATGTTGCAGGGTTACTTGAGAACTTATAATGTGTAGTAGGTTTTTTGTACATTTCTGTAGTTCTTGTTGTCTATAAAATAGATTTGTGCAATTGGAACAATCATGTAAATGTAAACTTAATGATAGTCAGAGGGTAGTCGAGATAATTTCTTTTTTTTAAATTGGTTTTAATTTCGCAAGCCTCTAGTAGGAGTAGATCCTTTTATCTAAAATTTTCATTTTAATTTAAACTAAAATGTAACAGACAAAATATATTTAATAAACGTGACCGACGATGATTTTAACGCATATAACTGGAAGGGAAGAATACTCAAACTGACGAAACGAAAGTGATAATTTCTAATGATAGCTTTGTGTTTATCTGATTTATGTATTCAAAATTCTATTATTGATATGATAATCAACAGGGTGGAGATCTTTATTTTTGAAAAAAAAGTATCAGTGAAGGTAGGAGAAAGCATAAATATGAGCCGCTCCCCATTTGTATACAAGTTACATTTTGTAGCATATTTTAATCAGTATCAGATAATTATATTAAATGGGAGTGAAATATGAAAAAACAACAATTTCTTGAGATTTGCATTTCATTTTAGTGCAAGTGTTGTATTTGAAGATAACTTTCATTTCCGTTGCACGTTTATCACCATATCTCGATAACGAAAAGATCTTATTTCTTCGAGTGCAGGAGTGCACTGCGTATGTTTCAGAACGAGTTTATTTGTTGGAGCAGGGAAACTATTTGATATCTTAAGTAGTAGTAGAATTAAGTTTTGAGGCACACCTACTGCTAAAATTATATTCCACCGCTCAACCTAAATTAATCTAAGTTTAAACCTAAGGCGAATACAGCATTCATGTCCGAACCGGGATTCGAAATCACTACCTATAGATTGTCAGTCGGATAATTAACCCTACATTTTTAAAAATAATAATTAATTTAATTAGCTTATGAATAAACTCGATGTTAATGCCGGAAACACTTTTGTAGTAGTCGAGGCTGGACGAATTTTGTATTCACTGTATTATTTCATAGAATTTCCCGCAAGCATACCTTTTCTTTAGAATACTGTCTCTCATATTTGTCTTGATTTTGTGATCATATCGTTTAAATAAAACTTTGGAAATTCTTGAAATAATTCCTTCACACAATTGGGAAAAACCAAGCGAAAATATACTTAATAAGTTTTGAAGATCACCCTCTCAGTCGGTGGCATTTTGGAAACTAAATCGTATCTATCCTAGTTGATGTTTAGTGAGGAAATTAATTTTTGCCAAGTGTTCAATAATGCATTTTATTAGGGTTCCCTCCTTACCAGCCATAAAATAATTTCCAGTATACGTACATAAGGGGGATCAGTTCGGTGTGTCGCAGTCTGGTGTGCCATGCCGAAAGGACCAGGATGTAATTTCGGTGGAAACGGAATTTCTTATGCAGTAGTATACCGTTCTCTCCTTGCGTGTTATATGGATGGCACGCGAGACAACCGTGTAAACTTTAGCGCCTTTCCCTAGGAGTCAAGAGACTGGCTAAAGCCTGGTTTCCCTCTATCCACCCCGTTCTCAATAATTCCTACCGACATCCCTTACCCATCCTTAATGGCACTGGTTAAAATATCCTCCTGTCCCCATAAAATAGCAACCAACGTACATATAGAAACGTATTATACTGAGCCTGCTTGCCTGCGGCCATCCCTGCCACCAAATTGTTGTACAGAAGTTTATTTGCTCTAAGATTTCATACGACATTAGAACGAATTGTAAAATTAATCTCACTCGATGAACGTTCTGGCGTTTTTTAAAAGAGCCACAAATTTTTTTAAAATCCCACAGGTAACCTCAGTTGGATTTCTGATTTTTTTTAGCAATGGCTACCACGAAGTCTTTCCATTGCTGATTTTCACGTTTCCTCTAGCGTTGTTTGCTGTCTCTTGTCGGCAGTTCAGACCCACGTTTGGTCCTGTAGAAGCTCTCTGTAATGATGTGTCGTCTGCGCTACGCCGTCGTCACTGTTTCAAAGGAGTTTACATGGACTTTACTACACTGAGCTATGGAAAACACGAACGACTACCTACTTCCGCGATGAGCTAACGCGTCCGTGAAACAACGCTTGGAAGATAAGGGGTAATAAAGTTCTCGTCACGGAACGATTGCTCTCCGTTTCCCAACCACGGAGTTTCGGCGTAGGAAAAAAAAATTCGCTTTTTCTGTGCGCGCTCAGTAGCTCCTCACCGCAGCGTTGCTTTCTTGGCCGTCACCTTTTGTCAGTGGCTGTGTGAGGAGGGAGGTGGAGGAAGAGTCTGTGTCCTCCTTTTCGAGCGGTTTTTCTGTGGGGTGGGGTGATTTTCTTCTCCGGAGAGCATTGGAATTAACACCAGTAGCCCATCCGAAAGCGAAAGAGTGGTGAGGGGAAAGGAATATTTTTGAAGGCCTCGAGTGCGGTGAGGAAATAATATTAAGCTTTACATCAGTGGCGACGTCCAACGCATCACCCATGTGCTGTGAGGTTGAAAACATCAGTCTTTTGGTCAGGAGAGAGCGGGTGTATTTGTTCCGACGTTTTTATTTTACCACGCCAGAAAACAAATGTTGAAAGCCAAATTATGGAATGTTCATTTTCCCATTTCCTGGGTTAATTATAATTTCCAGGGATTAATTATTTCAGAAAGTTTGATTTTACAAAGGTATTTGGAGTAACATGTCTGAGAAAATGTGAACAAATTCGACTTGGGTATTTTGCGGTGGGTGATCCACAAACTATTGGCTTCAGAAACACTTTCCCAAAAACCTTTCAGAGGGCATTATTTAATTAATGGTAAGAAGAAGTGAACCTCTATGATAAATCTTACTGTAATTTGTATTGATAATGCTATTAAAGTACATGCAGCTAATGAAGTGCTGGCAGTCGATATCATACATTTTAATATAAATTTAGGATTTAAAAAAATATAGATGGACGTGTGAATTTATTGAGATTGCTCTTTAATTTTGAACAAAATACCTTTGTGTAAATGTAACTTGGTAAAAGGAAGTCAAAAGAGTTTGGAAAACGTGAGAAAACTATTAATATGCATTTCAACAAGGTTTATCAAGGATTTTGACTCAGAATCACAATCTAGATTGTGATTCTGAGTCAAAACTACTTTGATAGTTTGAATTTAACCTTCCTTATTTTGTATAGAAAATAATGGTTTTGATTTGTAATTGTTCCTTTCATCACCGGTCAACAATCCTAGGATTGGTTTGTTGCAGCCCTCCACTCCATTCTTCTATCGGCCAACCTCTTCATATTAATGTAGTTCCTCTCCTTTACATCCTTCGCTACCTGTTCCATATATCTCATACAAGGCCTGGCTTTTCAATTCTCCCCGTTTACTTTTCCCTCGAAGACTGTCTTCATCAGACCATCCTGTCTTAAGATATGTCCGATCTTCTTTATAGAGTTTTTCGTTTGTCACTCAGTCGATCCATTTAATTTTCATCACTCTTCGGTACACCACATTTCCGCAAAGGGTGGGAGCACCACATACTCCCACTCTTTTCTTCGCTGCTGTCATCGTTCATGCCTCACTGCCGTAAAGAAACATGCTCCAGATTTGCGTTCTGATAAATTGTTTCCGTACTTCTAAGCTTGTATTTCCAGCTATAAGTAGATTCTTCTTTTGGAATGGCCTCTCTGCCTGGGCTATTCTACTGACTATTTCTTTATTACTTAGTCCATCGTTGGTTACTCGGCTTCCCAGGTAGCAGAACTCTTTCACCTCTTCCAGTTTTTGCTTACCTAGTTTAACGTTGCTTTTAGCCTCTTCTCTTTTGCTGCACACCAATATCTTAGTTTTCTTCATATTGATTCTCAGGTATCGTTACTTTATTTATTGGAAATAAAATTCTATGTTATAAAGATAGCGAGTTTAATCTGCTCTGTGGAATTTTTAGTGTCCATGCAGTTTCGTGTTCGTCCTTTTTTCAACTCATGTAATTTATGATAAGATTAATAAGGTGAGAGTGATTTTAAATATGTGAACTGAGTGCCGCTTTTGGTGAAAAATTTTGGAAAATTGAATTTAGTCATTGTTTTTTGAAAGTAATGCCAGCCTAATTATTCCATTGCTATATATTTAAAACAGTTATATCTCTAGTATCACTCTAAAGTGCGACTTTGGAAAAATAATATTTGTGATTTGGACAAAATTATAGAATTTGCGTTTTCAGAAGTAGGTATTTACAGATAAGTTTGGGGACAGGAATTCTAGAGATTAGAATAATTATTTATTAAGCAAAAAAAAGCATAACAGCTTTGATGCTAATGAAATTTAGAAACATGTTGAAGAATCAAAAGCATTGGAGCTGTGGCTCTGGAAGAGAATAGAATGAAGTCGAAAATAAGGAACATCATATAACAATTTGAAAAGTTAAGAGGTTGAAGGGTAGTTGTTTGATTTCCTAGCGTGAGTTGATTATTAATTTGAGGAAGGCGGGGAAATGGAAGATAAGTTATTGCGTGAAAGCAAAGGAAATGCTGACCGATAAGAGGGAGAGTACGTAGTAATGAGAACATCGGACTCTACTCAGTGGAGTAGAAAGTATGATAGGCTGAAGGATGATATCATATAAAGTCAGAGGATCCTTGGTAAAATGAATATTGGAGTCAGTGTAAATTTTATAGATCTGTCCTAAGCCAACTTCTAATTTGTTCCTTTGCAGGTGAACATTCACATGAAGCATATCTAAATTCAACCCTGCTGTGTAGGTACTGCCCATACCTTTTTTTTACAATAAGTAAAATGCACTCTTTGTTCATTGTTTGAATTTAATTCCAAATTTCCATTACATGTAACTATAGCTGAGCTCAGAAATTGGCTCACAACCTCTGGATTCGATTTCCTTGCGACATCCCGTTTTTGTGAGTTAAATGAGGAACGAATCATTGCCTAACTTGCGCTCAAGCACAGTGACCCAGAGCAGCAGTTAGTTTATTAAAGCATATTCTCGGCCACCCGAAGGTCACGGAGTTGAATTCCGCGTCGGGCATTGACATTGTTGCTCTTAGATCGGCACTCAGAACAAGAACTAAAAGTTAACAACCGCTTAAAAATCATTTGACACCTCTTGACAGATAGTTAACTCCTCTTGACAGCTAGTTGAAAAGCAGTTCATAGGGTTAGTAGTATTAGTCTTGGGTCTTAAGTGTTCCAACCACTGAGGTTATATCGCAGCGTCAAACGTAATATCCTAGGGGAAATCGAACCCACGACATTTGGCTTGCCACATCAGCGCGCTTTTGACCTGGCTAAAACGGCCAGCCAAGAAGTTAATTTAATGTAGTTTATTCTTTATGTGAATTCGCTCTTTTGTAATATATTCCTTTTAAGTCAAAACTCTTTGGCTATACATTTTCGAGATTCACATCGATAAAAATCAAGTCTGAGAAAGAAAGCCAATCAACCGAGTTCGTTCCCCTTTTCTTACTCCCGACATGCTCTGTGCAATTGACCTTTTGTTACGTGCCTTTGACCATTTCCTCAGTCTCCAAAAAGCTTTATCTTTCGACATATCTGTTGCACTTTCATTTCTTTCCGCTAGCATGTTCAAGCAAAAATCTGCTAGCCGTGTCCTGTATTTAATTTTCAAAATAATGAGCACGTATTTGTATCGTTGAACCGTTTAAACTGATAAATTCACCAAAATCTCTCCAAAATCCTCAATAATATTCGTGAGAATAAGGATGGAGAATGCTTATACATTCGTGGTGTTTTGAATCTGTAATATTCATGGGCTATATATTTTTTTTAAAGTTATGGTGGCCGTTTAAAACTGTAACCCTAAGAGTTTAAATAAATCACACATATTCTAGCCAATAGGATCGGAAATATAAAATAAAATAACTAGCACCCCTAAATTGAAAACCTTGGTTTACCATATTTTTTGGGTATACCAACTGCTTATTATTTTCAATGTGACTGAATAAGCAGTTGATTTCCAGTTGGCAATGTTTCGTGCCAAGAGTAATTTAAATTCCATAACTTCCTTTTATTATTGCCTAAGGTGTGAGGAAAAGTATTGGCTTCAAACATTTTGGTAATGAACTCTTAAGTAGGTACTAGTGTGACATATTTTCATTACCTTTAAATCAGGAGGAAATCACTCCGTCTTGTTTTTGTCGGAGCGCTTAGGCTTACGTCCATGATCGGAGCGCACATTACCTTTAGGCCTTTTTTAAACGGGGCAATAGACTGCGCAGCATGAAGAAGCATCAAAATCAAGGAAATTGTTTGAATGAAAGTATGGAATTAAACACTGGTAAATTTCTCTACCATCATTCATTCACTTAAGAATGTTTCATTGCAATTTGTTTATTTGCATGTTGAAATACTTACCGCGTATTTCACCTTGCATCATACAGTGACAAATCATTAGAGCAGAGTTATAATTTCGCTATTTAACAGCATTTGCTGTGAATCAGGGTTAAAAAAACTTAAGCTCAGTAGTTATTTAGGTATATCCAATGGTAGAGCTCAAAGATTAAAAATTTGCATGAATGAAATGTATCTGCTTTTAAAACAAGAGTAATTTTGAAACACATTCATTTTCTAACGAATGGACTGTAATGTCAGATGTAATAGAGATACTTATTAACGACTTTCTCGTATTCGTTCTCTTTCAAGAGAAGGGACCGAACCGGAAGAAATAAACACACTCTGGGAGGTCTAAGTTCACGCTTCTCTGGAAGAATCACGTTCAAAAATCTAATTCAAGTGGTAATCAGGCCTCTTTAGACGTAATGAATCTGCTGCGTCTCTTGGCTGACCAATTTTTTAATGCCTCACTTGAATCATGTGTGCGTTGTATTCTGATCGGTGGATTCCATATTTATTTACGAATGTAAACTCACTACTCAGAATTGTTTAGATTAGAGATACACAATGAATTGTGTAGATTTAGCGGCATATAAGCTTTTCGAAACTAAATCTAATAGTATTAAATTACGTTAATGTTAATTTTTGTGTTATTATATGCTCCCATTTTACCTTTTATACGTCAGATTAAGTTGTTGAATGTGTTTAGTGCTGAATTCGTCATCGATCCCTGATAACTGCCTCGACTAAATTCGTAGAGCACATTGAACTCTCCCCGATGCAAGAACTCTCTTCTCCCGCCGTCCTTTCTCCCGATCTCCGTTCTCTCTAGAGAGAAGGGCACGAACCGGAAGATAAAAACACGCTCTGGGGGTCAAAGTTCTCGCTTCTCTGGAAAAATCACGTTCACAATCCAATGCAAGGGGTAATCAAGCAACTTTAGATGTAATGAATCTACTATTCCTCTTAGCTGACCAATTTCTCCCTGATTCTATGTCAGCCTCGTGGATCCTAGGCATCTCATTTCTGTGATAGAGAGTATGGATTCTTTGATATAGTCCTGGATAAAAAGAATCAGAAATTATTATTATTAACATGCATTCATCTAGTGAGTGTGCTCGCTTCATTTGAGGGCAGTCAATCGTTGTATGAGATGACTCATTTTCGTAAAATAATAAAAATTGAAAATAAGACTGAGCTGAATATTAAATCCTTATTCCCAAAGGCTATTCAAAAATTTTATAAGAAAAACACATAAACAGTTTTTGCGACTAGGGTAAAATTCTAATATCTTGCCATATTATTTTGCGAATAGAAATTGTCGCAAACAAAGCATACAGTGGTTATATGTTTAGAAATAGCTCATAAATAACTAATCATTCTTCAACTAATAGCTTATAAATAACGAATCAGTCCTCACCTCAACATTTTACCACAATGATCAGTCTTCATCAGCCGTCTTTTCACTGCCTAAAATGTTTCTAGTTAATATCATTATTCGTAATGCTATAATTTATTTGCAGAATTTAACATTTTACCCAATTTGCTTCTTAAGCATAGCAGGCTGAGGCAAATATTATCTCCAAAAAAATAATAAAATACGAATTTACATTGCCTAGAATTAATCATCATCATCATAGGTAAATAATCCTTAGCTTGCTTTGACGCACCTCTCCACTTGATTCACTTATTAGCTAACCTCTTTATATTTACATAATTTTTCTCTTTTGTATCCATAGAATTAATATCTTAACGATGTAAGTTTTTATAGTGACTGGATGATGCAATCAAGTCTAAAATATGTCCACAACTACATAAGACTCATGCGTGTTCCTAATACATACCTGTGTACATGCCTAAATCACACGCAAAATAAACATCTAAATTATTATGATGGCTAAATAGGTAAATTGTTGAGAGTGAAAATACGAACATAATCTTATTTATTTGCATACACCCATACTGTATTCTATCTATGTTCTTACAATTAGTCTTTGAAGAACGTAGTGCCAAGACTACCGACCCTGCGGGACAAAATCAATGCTTTCTGAAGTGTATCTATTCTGAGTTACAGTTAAAAACTAATGGAAGTAATTCAATTTAAAATAAATAAATAAAAAGTTATGCAATTGGATTTAAATTAAAATGAAAACGATAGCATCTTAGAGCAGTGTCTGGCCTTAGAAGAAATTAGGGTACATAGTTGGGCATGCGTAGTAAACATAAATCAGCGAGTCAATTTATGAAATTACACCTGGGAACGCCATAGAATTTTTTAAGCGTAACAAGATAATTTCTTTAATATACATATATGAGCTAATACGGGGAAAATTTTCATTTGAAAAATGAGAATGTTTTTTCCGATTTATTTTTTCATATTAACTACAAGTCGATGAGTCCTTTACGAATAGGCAATTTCACCTTATAGGTATGATATTACAGGAAATAACCATCGTTTGCTGTACTCTGTCCATTGAGACGTGAAAAGTAAATCAATCAATCAAATCAATTGCTGTAATCAACAAGGTGAGGTAGTACTGAGGTAACCTGTTTATTTCTTAATTTCATTTAGTTGAGGAAGGCATAGGCAATATATCAACAATAACTTTTGTTCCATAAGGTGACAATTAACACATGAACAAGGTATCATTAATAGTGCACTATTTAATTTCAAAATTAGGCCATTCAACCATGACAGACCCCCTTCCTTCTCACCCCACAACAACCAATCAGATGCCGCCCTCCCCCACCAAACAAACAATCTAACACTCACTTGCTCTTGGACAGTGGCCCACCACTGAGCTCTTCCCGAGACAAGTGTCTCTAATCCAATCTCCCCGTTGATGGACTCTCAGTTGACGGAAATATCGGTATAGGAGTCGAACCTGTTGGCATCGGTATTATCATCCTCAAAACAATTACTTTTGTTTGAAATCTTGTTCTTTGTATTCATTTCCATGCATTTGAAGATTAAAGCGGAGGGTAGATGTGGAGTAATATAGCTTTTCACAGACCTCGAATTAAAAAAATATCTTTATCGGTGTTTCTCGTTGCGTGTTAATTAGGTTGTTGAGTTTTTTATAATTGGCAATATGATCGTCAAACAAGTGCGTCTAATACTTCCAATGGAAAAAGGTTATGGGACCGGACATCGAACCACAGGCCTCTGACTTGTTGTACCAATCTGTAGATTACATGCAGTGCTGGAGGGGCAATCTTTGAGGAATATATACATGTAAGGACTAGCTCTCACCCGCCATTACGGGTCTTCAAGTATGCCACTTGGAAGGCGGGGTCGGTTTTAGAAACTAGAGTAGGAAACATTCACTTATCATGGGAAATTTTGCATCAAAATCCATTTAGAATATCGGGTTTTGAGAGGAAAAATATGCTGGCCAATTAAATATTAACAATGTGGAGGGTATTAATAAGGGTTCTCTGAACTAAGGTGTAAAGGAAAGGTTAGCTAAAAATAATTTGTAGCTTACTGTTGCATGTTTTTGAAAACCTTGACCCAATGGAAAGCTTATTAAGGTAGATTAGGGACTTTAAAGTTTTTATGTGGATAAAATAGAGGTTTGAGTTTATGAAAACGAAAATATAACACAAGTGTTATACCTGAACTAATTTCCAACCATTCTGATGTCGGTGAGGTACTTGATGAAGTGGGTCACTGATTTGAACTTCATTCGGTCCTTTAGCTGAGAGTTATTAATTTTCGTGGTGATTTATATTTCCTAAAGAAGAGATGTGATCAAAAGTATTATTTTCTGCGTACATTTAGCACCCTCAATCAGATAATTTAGTTTACTTAATTGAGAATTATTTTCGTCGTTATATATCTCTTCACGCAAAAATATGATGCACTTTATTCCAAGCAAAGGCATTATATCCCGCGTGCTTTACTAAATAATGCTAGAGAACAAATTTTAAGTATTTCATTTGAGTAACTCATTACAACTCACACGGCTCTTTTATCCAGTTGTTTAATACGATTTCTGGCTGCCCTAGTTTAAAATTAATCTCGATATGAAACCCAGGGTAAAATTTGTTTTAAAAAATTAAGTTTTATTATAGGAGGAACCGACCTTATGAGAATTTATCACGGATTAAAAAAAAAGTTTACATTAAGTGTGAGACGTTGTGAATTATGTTCCACTTCTTAGTGTACTGGTGGAAGGAAAAAGATGGTAAGAAAAAATTTGCCCTTGTAAGAAACTCATTTTTTCCCATCGCCTCAGGCGTTTAACTTTATCCTTGTGAATTCCAAGGAGATGGTATTCCTCGCTCTCCATGGAGTACAAATATTGAGTTAAGGATGGCGGCCAAGTTTCTCAGCCATTGTCGAGTACTTGAATTTTAATGATGGCACTGGCGCAGCAGCTTACATTCACTGTGGTTCAGTGCATATTGGTTCAGATGAGTAGGCTGATTATCTTTCGCAAACAATATTATTAGAATCACTGTGTCACCTTTTGTGAAGTAAAAAAAAAGTCCAGCTATTTTTTCGTCAAGTTTGGACCTTATTTAACTGGATATTTTTTATGGCGTTTGCGTTTCTGCAAAAGACATGACCTTCAGTGTGGGACTCTGCCGTTTGACCGTTATTTTAGTATGTTATGAAGAGGCTGTTGATGTCTGGATGCGTACGAAAAAACGGAAGAAAGCATGTGTGTCCTTGTTGTGTTGATTCACCCTGATAGTTTTGGGGTATGAAACCAAGAATCGAAACTTTTTGTTATCCAGTGTATTTATTAATTTCTTTCCGTAATGAATGATCACATAAATAAGCTGCAGTTACTTCCGCTACGTTCTGGTCATCGATTGCTTTTTACGCGCTAACATGAAAACGAACAAGGACGACACCAAATGTTTTTGGTCACCAGGAAAATTGATGGGTTATTGCTCATGAAAATTAAGAGAAAATTTAAGATCAACGAGGAGTAAATAGTACTAGTATTATTTAAAATATTTTATGATTAGTATTTTTTAAATATTATTATTTAAAATAAATTTTATAGAAATAATATTTATCATAGTATAATATGCATTACATTATTGTAGTGAAGAACGCTTTACGTAAATTACATTATTGTAATGAAGAATGCTTTACGTAAATGGTAAATACGATAATTTATCGTCCTTTCCTCATAAGTTTGATGATGTGATTTAATGCTGTAATTCAATGAGTTCAGACATTCAGGGGTTGCTATTTCCCTTAAATCATCTGAACGGTCAGGGATAGGAAGGCGAGTAATTAGGTTTAAGTTTTACTTAGGAGGTCACGGGTATGATAGTTATGGCGTGATATCATTGACTAACCTTCCATTGGTAGTTGCATGGAATATCAGTGATGTATTATATTGTATTTTAACTGAGGTGACTAATGGAGTTCAGTGCTACGTTTAATATTTTTTTGGTTTCTTTGCTGAATATCAAGTCATCCCCAGGTCGCAAGTCTGTTTCTAAAGGTGGGCACCTAAATACTAGGCATATGAATGCTTCTCTGTATATTATTTGACGGGTTTTTCATGAGGTAAAAAAGACTAACACCGACAGTCATAGATTTTAAGAGACTTCATTGGTGTCTACGGCAGTGATCGAATTTATGATTCATGTTAGTAGAGTCTAAAGACTGCTGTTTTTGATTTATTATTATATTAGATGCAGTTTATTATTAAATAGCCTCCTTCCCGTCCCCATCATCAACTCTGGAGAAGTATATTCAAAATCTGTCTTTGGAAAACATTTAAGACTTCGGCTCCGAAGCTCGAGACGTTTATCTTCTTCCTGAATGCAACCACACTAGTTTATATCCTAGTAAAAAGCTCTCTTTAATCAAATATTTCTGTTCCCAGTTTTTTTCTGAGATTAAAAGCAAAAATATATTGCTCCACGTCATCCATTCATTTTTAGCGCTCGAAAGTTCGTGCCGACAGACAAGAAAAAGATAGTTCAACAAATTGTTCAGAGAGTGCAGCACAGTTAGACATTCGAACACCTCCAGTTTCGTATAGTGCTGCCAGCGCTGAAAGCGAGAATTATAACTTCGAAGGGCAGACGCGGCAGATATAAATGTGCATACATCAGAATTTTCTTTATGAAATGTTTAAATTGATGAGATATGAAAGTGACAAACAGGACAATCATGCTTCGCGTGTTCGGTACTTAAGTATATATATTCATAAGAATGATGGCTGATCTGAGAATTATGTTGGATTTTATTAGAATTCCCATCCTTTCTTGGATAACTCGTGAAGATTATTGCAAATTCAGTACTCCATCCATGTAGGACGTTAAAGTACATCTACATCTACGCGATACCCTAAAGCCACCGCGAGGGGGTGTGGTAGGGGGTGAAGATCACCAAGCATGCACTATAAGCATGCAAACATTGAAAATCTCTGATGATCAGATACTCTATTCATATTTTGCGAGGTTAAATTCTTGGGTTTAGAGAGATTGTGATGGCAATAGTTCTGGGATCACAACCAGAAGACAATGGTTTGCATCCCAGAAGGGGTGGAGTTAGGGAGATTTAGGCACGGGCTGAGGCAAAAAATATTAAAGTACTCCACCCGTTGGATAAGAGGTAAAGCCGTAAAATGATTGATTTCCTTTGTTTACCATAGGCCAGCTCCCTGCATCTTCCTATGCCGTCAATAGAAAATATTTGGCCCCTTAATGTCCGTTTACTTCCAGTACTGGCCGTCGAGCGCTAGTGGTACTTTCGTCCTACTCCTACAAGGGACCTTATCTGCCGAGAAACGTATTAAGTGTGATTTATGGTTTAGTTCCTGCTCGCATCGAAGAAAAACCATAATTGCTGAAGCAAGCACCTGAATACTTACCGAATTTAGGAATCTTTTGTCTTGTCAGTGCTACTTACCAACATAACTTTACACAAATCAAGTACAATTTCTTTCCAACAAACATGTTAAATACGACCTGGTTCTATTCCACAATTGTAAAAGTGTGGAATTTATTAAAGTTCCTCATTCAAAATGCATAAAGCTAAAGTATTCCACACCGTGACGCGTGTGACATTCTCAAAATTTTTCCAATACGAGACCGAAAGGGAATAATACCCAATAATCAGTCCTTCGAGAGGAAATCCATAAAGAAACGTTAAGGTTATCTCCCAAGAAATAATGTTTCATTGACTACGAGTGGTGGGATTTTGATTGTAATTTTTAGACAGCAAGAGGGAAATTGTTTGATGTGGTTTTTCTGAGCCATAATCGTAATAAAGAGGTTACGAGGGGAAAAACACTTTATTTAATTATTTTTTTGTTGCTGGCCTGAAGGGTTACAATAGCAAGAGGTAGTCAAGATTCCAAAACATTAAGACTTAAGAAAGCGATATCGTAGAGAAGTAGAAAAATACTACGCAAATTTTATCATCGCGATTAGTGTGCATCACAAAGTTACGTTGCCGATAGTTGATTATACGTATCATGGAGTTGGTATTTCCCTTTCGGTCTCGTATTGGAAAATTTTTGAGAATGTCACACGCGTCACGGTGTGGAATACTTTAGCTTTATGCATTTTGAATGAGGAACTTTAATAAATTCCACACTTTTACAATTGTGGAATAGAACCAGGTCGTATTTAACATGTTTGTTGGAAAGAAATTGTACTTGATTTGTGTAAAGTTATGTTGGTAAGTAGCACTGACAAGACAAAAGATTCCTAAATTCGGTAAATATTCAGGTGCTTGCTTCAGCAATTATGGTTTTTCTTCGATGCGAGCAGGAACTAAACCATAAATCACACTTAATACGTTTCTCGGCAGATAAGGTCCCTTGTAGGAGTAGGACGAAAGTACCACTAGCGCTCGACGGCCAGTACTGGACCTAAACGGACATTAAGGGGCCCAGTTTTTTTGGGAAGTTACAGGGGGCTGCCATAGGCTTATCGACATTTATATAGACATCGAACGCAATTACTCAAAAACTGAAGTGTGGGACGACATGGGGCTCACTTTTCCATTATTATATTAATCGAAAGACCCCTTGATGAGATAATCGAAAACATACAAATGACGATATAGGATTCTAATAATCAATCGGCAGCAAAATACAATAGTATTCTTGTTACAGAATTTAGTTACGCGCATAATGTGATTGAAACATCATCATCACTAGTCATCAATGCTCAGATTGGTTTGACGCAGCTCTGCACTGAGTTCTTTTATCGGCTAATATCTTCATATTTACGTATTTCTTCTCTTTCAAATCCTTCATCACTTGTTCCATATATCTCAATCGAGGCCTTCCTTTGCCATTCTTCCCGATCACTCTTCCCTCGACGATTGCCTTCATCAGGCCATCGTGACTTAAGATATGGCCGATTAAGTTATCCCGTCTTCTTCTTTTCAGCAGGCTTCTCTTTTCTCCCACTCTTAAGACTTCTTCATTTGCCACTCGGTCGAACCATTTTATCTTCATCATTCTTCTGTAGCACTACATTCCAAATGCTTCCACCCTTTTCTTCTCCGCTGCTGTCATCGTCAATGATTCACTGCCGTAAAGAAACATGCTCCTGATGTATGTCCTGATGAATTGTTTCCTCACTTCTTCGCTTGCACTTTCAGATTAAGTAGGTTCTTCTTTTGATAGAATGCCCTCTTTGCCTGAGCTATTATACTAACTATTACTTTCTTGCTTCGTCCATCGTTGGTTACTCGGCTTCCCAGGTAGCAGAACTCTTTCACCTCTTCCAGTTTTTGCTTCCCTAGTTTAACGTTGGTTTTGGCCTCTTCTCTTTTGCTGCACACCTATATCTTAGTATTGTTCTTACTGGTCTTCAGATAGTATCTGGCCATTGTCCTTTCCTTGGTTGTTAGCATCTTATTCAGATCTTTCTCCGTCTCTGCTATGAGTGACATGTGATCAGCGAATCGTAGCATGCTAATTTTTTTCTCCGTGGATGTGCACTCCAGAAGACTTCTCTTTGATTTTGTTGATGGGTCTCTCGATGTAAACATTGAAAATTTCGGGAGACAGTGCACAGCCTTGTCTCACTCATTTCTTTATTCTTGCTTCTTCACAGCTGTGTCCAGATTTAATCCCAGCTACTTGGTTTTTTTTACAAACTGTGTATAATTCTTCGATTATTGTAGGACACTCCAATTCCTTTCAGAATACCAAGCATTGAATTCCAATCCACGTTGTCAAAAGCCTTCTCTATATCCACAAATCCAATGAAGGTCAGTTTGTTCTTCTCCATTCTCTTCTCTATAAGCAGCCAAAGGGCCAGTATTGCTTCTCTTGTACTCTTATTTTTCCTGAATCCAAATTGATCTTCATCCAAAAACTCCTCAGCTTTCCCGTCTATTCTTCTGTAGATGATCCTTGTCAATATCTTCGATGTACTTGTTGTAAGGCTTTTAGTCCTAAAATTTTCGCATTTCTCCGCTCTACTCTTTAAGGAATAGGAATGATGATGTTTTTCTTGAAGTCCATTTGTATTTTTCCTGTAGTGTACATGTCGCAGATGGTTTTGTAAAGATGAGTTAATGTCTTCTCTCCTGCATCTTTTATTAATTCTGCTGGATTATCATCAATTCCAGAGGTCTTATTCATCCGAAGGTCCCTTACTGCTGCGTCAATCTCCGATCTTAATATTGATGCTCCCATATAATCCTCTTCGACTTTGCTTTCTTTTTCGATCACTTTCGTGCTGAGATGGTTTCCGTTGTATAAATCTTACAGATATCCTTTCCATCTCTTCACTTTGTCTTCATTTTCAATCAAAAGTTCTCCATTCTTGTCCCTTAAGGCATTGCATCTTTTGCTCCATTCTTTGAAGTGGTTCCTCACTATCCTATAGGCAGCTTCCACCTTTCCAAGTGCAAGGTTGTTTTATACATCTTTGCATAGGTTCTTCATCCACATTTCTCTAGCTATCCTGGATTTCCTACTTATTTCGTTCCTTAATCTTTTGTAACAAATTTGCCCTTCTTCCGTTTTCGCATTCTTGTACTTTCTTCGATCAGCACTAAGACCTCTTCCGTGATCCATGGCTTCTTCTTAACAACTTTTCAACGGTGGACGCACTCGGTGGCTTTAAACTTAGCCGCGAGGTGATTGAAACGTTGAAGTAGTCAGGGTTTACTCATAAACAGCCAGCATGGGTTCCGGAAAGGTAGATCTTGCGAGACACAATTAGCTTTATTCGTACACGATATTTTAGTCCACGGCGAAAGCAGTACTGAAGTTGATGCGATATTTTTAGATTTTAAAAAGGCTTTCGATAAAGTTCCTCATGACAAATTAATCTTGAAGTTAGAGAGTTTTGGTATAAATAAAGACGTTGTATGTTGGGTAAAAGAATTCTTAAGTGGGCGAGAGCAGAGGGTTGTCATAGAAGGTATCATGTCGGACACAATCGAAGTCACATCGGGAGTTCCCCAGGGTAGCGTAGTAGGTCCGCTTCTATTTCTTTTATACATAAACGATTTGTGTACCGTAGTTAGTAGTAACCTTAGACTTTTTGCTGACGATGCGGTGGTGTACAGGGATATATCAAACGAAGAGGACACGAAATCACTTAGCAATGATTTAGATGCAATTCAAGAGTGGTGCGACAAATGGCAGTTAGAACTCAACCTTAAAAAGTGTGTAGCCATCAATTTTTGGAGGAGGAATAATTCGATAGAGCGATCCTATAGAATTAATAACACGAAGATCGAAAACGTTGAAACCGTAAGATATTTAGGTGTAACAATCACTAAAGATTTATCGTGGGGAATACACATAAGGGAAATATGCGGCCGAGCGAAGAGAAAGCTAGGATTTATAAAAAGAGTACTTGGGAAATGTGATGAGAAGACAAAAGAGCGATGCTACTTTTCACTAGTTAGGCCCCACCTTGAGTATGCAGCCAGTGTATGGGATCCTAATGAATTAGGTTTGATGAGAGAACTAGACAGTGTGCAGCGTAGAGCAGCTAGGTTCGTCAAAATGTGTTACGATAGGTTGAGTAGTGTATCAGAATTAGGGTGGGAATCATTATCAGAGCGTAGATTAAATCTATTGCAGAAATTTCAATCGGATAGCTTTACTGAAGATGTTAGGCACATATTAAAAACACCAGCGTATTATGCTAGATTCGACCAGATAAATAACATTAGAGAGATAGATTGTCGTACAGATAGATTCAAAATGACATTTTTCCCCCGTACTATAAGAGAACAGAATAGGCAGCATAGGAAAGGGATAGGTAGGGGAAATATTTTAGAGTATTCTGTAGTGCATGATGCATGTATTAACCCCTCAAATACTATAGATACTAACAATCTAGTTGCATGAGACCCTTTAGTTGCTTGCTTGCATGTTAGTAGCGCATGCTTGGTGACCTTCACCCCCTGCCACACACCCTAGCGGTGGCTTGCAGGGTATCGTGTAGATGTAGATTTAGATGAAGTAAATTATGTTAGCATCAATTAACATGGAGAACTTCCATCCTTCTTGAATTGTTCGTTCGATTGCTTCATAGGTGAAGTTGTATACCTTTTGATCATTCATGTGATCTGCTCTAATATTCCTACACACGTAAATGTTGGCGTTTTAAGTCCTTTAGTTACATGCGTGTTACTTTATATTTATAAATGTAAAGTAAATATACATTTTATCCACATATAACTGCATAAATATTGTATGTACCTACAGCGGTAATACTATCTTCACAGGCCTCGTAAGGTCTACGGAGTGTTTATGTCACTCATTACTCTTAGGCACTCTGGTCCTTGCTTTAAAGCCATTGAAAAATATACGATCTTGGGGTACTGTTGCTTAGCTGCTGGGAATGAATACCCCTCCAAAAAAATGAAGCCAATCGGGGGCGGAGAGTGAAATCTGAAGCTTTTGCACCATTAAAGACGTACAAAAGGTATTCTTCGGAAGACCTAATATTTCATATTGGGTTAAAGTGATATGCACTCAGCAGGAGAGATATCAATGGACTTTGAAATAAGCATTTTATAACCTACTCCCAAAAAGATGCGAGCTGAAAACTGCGAAAATTACAGGACTCTATGACAGGCGACACATCCCTCGAAGTTATTTACAAGAACTGTCTGCAGAAGAATTGCATGGAAAGTGACAGTGTTAAGAGAGAGGAAAAAAAACAACTAGGCAATTCCTCAGAGAAAAATTTTCCCATAACGATTTAACGTGGAATTGGTGTGTTTTTATTTTCCTCTGTCTTCATAATAAAAAAATCCACGAAGTCAAACCTGAGACAGTCTCCTTTAGCAGCAGTATTCCTGAATGAAAACTAATTTAAATTATGGATGAACAAGGTTGAAAGAGAAGAATTCTTGTCCCTGAAAATACTCATGGAGAAAAGAATGGAGACGCGACCAAAAACATTTAAAAAAGCAGCTAAGCAACAGTACCCAAAGACAGCGACGTTCGTAATGATTGTAGATTTTAGAAGGCTTTTGAAAAGTAAAGTGGAATTATAAAGGTAGGTAATTTAAATGCCTGTAATGATTGATTTAATCTGGACCCAGCAGTGAAAAAACAAGTTCTATGAAAGTAATAAATTTAGTGTACTCTCTTCCATAATTTTCAATGTCTGCATTCGAGAAAGTCATCAAAGAACCAAAGAGAATCCATCAAAAATCCAAGGGGAAAGTTAGCATGCAACGTTTCGCCGAGGACATGGCGGTCATGGGAGGAACAGAAAGAGATTTAAGGAAGGATCTAGTCAACGTGGAAAAAACCTTCAGTAGGTATCGTTTTAAGGTCAAGGAAAGAAGGCTATGGTAATAGCATACAGTAGGAGAGAATAGGGTAAAGACATTTGTTTACCTAGGGAAACATGAGCCTGAAGAGGTGAAAGAGTCTACATCTACAAATACCCTGCAAACCATCATAAAGATGTGTGGCAGGGGGGAATCTTTATCATATATGTATTAACCATCAGGCTGAAAGTGGATTAGTAGCTATATTTTAGTCAAACTACAACAGTTTTAAAATATTTAATGAGCATGGTAAACATGCATTAACATGCTGTTTGTTGGTACAGCTAAGCCTGGATTCCGACACGTAAATAACTTGTCTACCTATTGATAAACTTGTTTGTATATTATTGAATATAATCACGTAATTTCTATTCCCTAACAGTACGAGGAAAGAAAGACATTTTAAATCTGTCTGTTTGGCTTTCCCTAATTTTATGTTTATTGCCCAGTCTACTTTAGTAAGTAGGATTTCGCAAAATGTTTTTAACGTTGTCAGTAAAAATTTAGGCTTAGAATTTACTTCAGGTTAAGACTATATTTCAACTTACGGTTTGATAAAGATTCCCTTTTAAGTTCTTCTAATAGGCGGGTTACGCTTACATGCTTATCGTACCGTCTCTTTACAAACCTTGCCCATATTTGCCGCACCTACTCGTTCGTTATTTAGTTCCACCTGGTAAGGATCTCATGTAGGGTCTGTCCCAAAAGTATGTGAGGTCTAACAAGGGAAAAGAGGTATTTTCTTGTACATGATCTTCACATTTGACTCTATTCATTAGCTGTTGTCAACCACTATTCACTACATCTGCATTTAAAATATACCCTGCATGCCATCATGTAGGTGTGTGGCAGGGTGTGAATTCACACCAAACATGCATTACATAACATTCTCAAAAAGGATTAGTAGGTAATTATCTTGTCTAAACTTTGCTCAAAAAAGATTAAAATAACTAAGTAAGAATGCACAAACATGTTCTTAGTTGGATAAGCTTAATGTCCTTATACCGATATGCAACTGCTTACGCTATCCGTTGATACCATTTTTGCATTAATACTATTGAACATATTTACCACTACTCATATCCCTAATTTTACGAGGATAGAAGAACGTTTTGCATGCGTCGGTTCGGCAATCAATTTTTCTAATTTAATGATCATGGTCCTGTAAGTTGGACTCCATAGTAAGTTGGAGTTCACAAAATATTTTAACGTCATCAGTGAAAATGTACTGTGTTGAAATTTAGTTAAGATTGAGTCCTAATTTCAACCTGGGTCTCATAGTGATTCGCATTTTAGTCCCTATAATAGACTGGTTATGCTAATATTGTTATCATAACTCCCCTTACAAATCATACCCATCTTCGCTGCACGCGCTCAAGTTCATTTATCAAGCCTATTTCGTTAGGATCCCACATACCAACTGGCAAAAAATTCTCCTAATATGTGATATAAATTAACTTTATGTATCCCTTTCCAAGTGTTATTTCTCAATGCCTACTATTATGTCTACTTTCTATCTCATCCTAAATCATCAATCCTACAAATGAGTATAGCTTTGAACTTAGGTATATTAGTAACTTCACTTGGAAGCCCTGATCAGTAATCAGTTTCTTACTAATTAGTTTTAACAAGTTTAGTTTATTTTGAGTGGCTCCATGTGCGAACGGACTCAAGGTTTTATTTTCCCTGCACCTACATCTGTTCTTCCCATTACTTTTCGCGACCACAATCCAATACATAGACAAATTCATGGATAACACTTCCCTTTTATCTCATTCCCTTCCGGACTTCTTTTCTTCTTCTCCCCACCTCTAACTGCTGTTGATCCTACGCCAACGCCTTCCCCCGGGCTCATATCCCGGCAATGTTAGAGATTTTCCAGGGTACACCGTTGCCCACTTGAATGCTCTATGGTGCACATCATGTTTAGTACTTCGTCCGTTGTTTGGGATGTGTGATCCGAATTAATTAGGTTTGATCAGAGAACTAGACAGTGTGCAGCGTAGGGCAGCTAGGTTCGTTAAAAGGTCTTACGATAGGTTGAGTAGTGTATCAGAATTAATACAGGATTTAGGGTGTGAATCATTATCATATCAGATTAAATCTATTAGAGAAATTTCAATCGGATAGCTTTGCTGAAGATGTTAGGCGTATATTAAAAACACCAGCGCATTGAGCTGGATTCGACCAAATAAATAAGAATAGAGAGAGAGAATGTCGTACTGGTAGATTCAAAATGTCATTTTTCCCCCGTACTATAAGAGAATACAATAGGCAGCATAGTAAAGGGATAGGTAGGGGAAATATTTTAGAGTAGTCTGTAGTGCATGATGCATGCATTAGTCCCTTAAATACTATAGATACAAACAATCTAGTTGCATGAGACCCAGTTGCTTGTTTGCATGTCAATAGTGCATGCTTGAAGATCTTCACCCCCTGCCACACACCTTCGCGGTGGCTTGCAGGGTATCGCGTAGATGTAGTCTGTCAGTTGTCATTGACTCAGCTCGTCACTGCCCAGCTCGCAGTAGTTATGAAGACTTCCAAAGACTGTTCATCAATTTTCTGTTGTATTGTTATGAAAGATCCTGCCAATACCAGCAGGTTCTTGAAACACTTCTTTTCCGTGCGGTAACAGTAAACAAGCTTACCTTTCGATTTATCTTGCTCTTTTACAGCAAAGAAAAATTCTACTGTTTATAATCCTTTCTGCGCATGGGTGCCGGTATTCAAAGAGGCTGTCTTTCCCTTCTTGTGAGTTTAGTTCTGTAGTAAAAAATCACTCCTTCCTCCTCTATTAAGTCAGAAGCCATTGTATTGCCAAAACAGAAGTGGTGAGCAAAAGATAGCAGATAAAAAACGCAAATTTTATTCACTCTCACTATATAGCATCATTTTCAAGCCCAGATGAGTTACCAGTAACTAATTAATTTGTGACCGAACTCTCTAACAAGTTTAGTTTATTTTGAGTAGTGTTGTAGCAGGTATGCTATGCGAACGCTCTAATGCCATGCAGGGTCACATGCCTTTTAGAGGCCCGTAGGGAAATAATTAGATGCAAATGAACTATCGGTCCTTAGAGTGATCTTGTTTGGGTATTTGCGACAATTCCTATTTTATCCCTTAGGTTACTTCCTTTTACTTTTATCTGGAAGGAAAATGTGTGACCCTAGGAATGCATTATAAATTTTCCGCTGGCATTTATGATGCTCGTTATATTGAATCTTTAGTATAAGGTCTTATTTCTGAGATACTCATCATAAGAATTGGGGCAGTAATATTTTTGTGTGACTTTTATTCTAACACAAAAATCATATATCGATATGGTTTCCTTCCTGATGTACTTCTTCATACTATATTCCTTTTTATAATAGTTTTTTTTCAGAGTCTTTTGAAGAAATTCTTCCACCGCAGGATTAATTTCTAGTCTCCTTGTCTTGAGATATTCTTATGCCCTCCCCTCATCACCTCGCAATAAAGTCATTTTCTTCATTTTACTCGTTCATTTGATTTCTAGCGTCTTTCTATAGTTCCTGTTTAAATTTTATTCCAGTTTTATTGTATTCAAGTATATTTATTCATATTTTACAGTCAACGCCTCTCCGTGATTCTCTTTGCCACCACAATGGTTTTCTAATCTTATATTTAAAAATCTCTTTTTCAGTAGGCTTGCCATTTACCGGCTGTAGAACCAAACCATTATCATATCTTAAATGCGTCAGAATTAGTCCACATACCAGTGGACATTCAGTTATCTTTTTAGTTTTTATTTTCTTACTTAAATCCCACCTTCAATGTATTATTCCACTGAATATGTTTCCTTGAAAAATTCATTGTAAATAGATGAAATGAATCAGCCTTTTTCATCCGTCACTTTATGTAAAAACGTCGTCTTTTTAAAATTTCAATTTATTGACCTTTGAGTAAATGAATGCCATCTCCATTGCCTGGTTATTTTTTGAATGTTTTCATCCGTCGTTCTATTATTTATACAATTATTGGTATTTTCAATTTTTACTGTCCTTCAAAATTCGATTAATTGTGTTATGAATCTCTTTTGACTGCATAGGCTTGGAGTTCTTCCCTAAATATTTTTAGCCTTGTCGTGTAAAATTGCCAGTTAAGACGTTGTTAAACCAAGTTCTACCGCTTAGATTGAGATCCTATCAGTTGTCCTAAAAAATCTCGGGTTTCATTTTTGCTCACTCCCAATAACCCAATTGGCATTTTATTTCTCTATATACAATGCAAGTAATCACTTAAAGACCGCTTTGGCTTACTGCATTTAAGTATTTAATATAGCTATAATTTCTTGCAATAAAGCCAGAAATGGGGGTTTATTTAAATTAGAGTATTTAATATCACCAAGTACTTTAAGCGAGATTTTAAAAAAGGAATTTGCATAGTTACCACTTGAAAGAGCTCACCACGACCGCTGAGGATTTTACTTCACTTTTTTAAGCAACTTAATTCCGTAAGCGGTTGATCATCATTGATTAGCTATGTTTTCAAACATTTGATCAAATTGTATGCATACATTTCGAAAATATGTGTTTCCTAAGAAGTCCCATCCTGGATTCGCGCGTTGCCGTAAAAATTGCAGGTTACATCTAGCTAGGTCAAGTTTACTACTTACGAACTGTCTGTTGTTGGTGGTTTTTATTGCCTCTGATAATATTCTTGATCCCATATGTTATGTAAAGTTTATAATCTATATCTTAAACTACCTTTTAGTGTTTCCTGATGACAGTTTAGGAAAATAGTGTTTCGCTATAGATATTCCCCTTATTCCATTCTTTTCAGTCTTCATTTGAGCAAATAACGTGAATACTTCTGCAGTAATGCCAGAGTTAAAACTCAAGAAACTTCGGGATGTGATTCTACGCTTTTCCATTAATTATCGATGCTTCGAATCTGATCCTGATAAATGCGTGACTCGTAAATTTTGCTCTAGGCCACAATTGTAGTAATGGCGAGAAATATTTTTCAGGAATATCTCCATTGCTTGTCAGTGATTTGTTTGCCTTAACCTTAGAGTCATTAGATAAACGCTTCATAATTTAGAGGAAAATTGATCGTTTTTCTGCTTAAATACACGAATACTTGGATATGACTGAAAATCAGGTGATGAAACTCTCATCATTATGTTCATTATGGGTCAACAATCCTAGGATTGGTTTGACGCAGCCCTCCACTCGATTTTTCTATCGGCCAACCTCTTCATATTAACGTAGATCCTCTCTTTCACTTCCTTTACGACCTGTTCTTTATAACTCATGCAAGGCCTGCCTTTTCCATTCTTCCCGATCACTCTTCCCTCGACGATTGCCTTCATCAGGCCATCGTGACTTAAGATATGGCCGATTAAGTTATCCCGTCTTCTTCTTTTCAGCAGGCTTCTCTATTCTCCCACTCTTAAGACTTCTTCATTTGCCACTCGGTCGATCCATTTTATCTTCATTATTCTTCTGTAGCACTACATTTCGAATGCTTCCACCCTTTTCTTCTCCGCTGCTGTCATCGTCCATACCTCATTGCCGTAAAGAAACATGCTCCTGATGTATGTCCTGATGAATTTTTTCCTCACTTCCTCGCTTGTACTTTCAGATTAAGTAGGTTCATCTTTTGGTAGAATGCTCTCTTTGCCTGAGGTATTCTACTAACTATTTCTTTCTTGCTTCGTCCATCGTTGGTTACTCGGCTTCCCAGGTAGCAGAACTCTTTCACCTCTTCCAGTTTTTGCTTCCCTTGATCTTCAGATGGTGTCTGGCCATTGTCCTTTCCTTGGTTATTTGACTCTTATTCAGATCCTTCTCCGTCTCTGCTACGAGTGCTATGTCATCAGCGAATCGTAGCATGCTGATTGTTTCTCCGTGGATTTTCACTCCAGAATACTTTTCCTTGATTTCATTGATGGCTCTCTCGATGTAAACATTAAAAATACGGGAGCCAGTGCGCAGCCTTGTCTTACTCCTTTCCTTATCCCTGCTTCTTCAGAGCTGCGTCCAGATTTTATCACAGCTACTTGTTTTTTATACTAATTCTGGATAATTATTCTGTCATTGTATGACACTCCAATTCCTTTCAGAATTCCAAGCATTTAATTCTAATCCATGTTGTCAAAAGCCTTATCTAAATCTACAAATACAATCAAGGTCATTTTGCTCTTCTCCATTCTCTTCTCTTTAGCAACCAAAGGGCCAGTATTGCTTCTCTTGCACCCTTACTTTTCCTGAGTCCGTAGCCCAGGAATTCCTCTGCTTTTCAATCTATTCTTCTATGGATGATCCTTGTCAATATCTTCGATGCATGTGTCGTCAGGCTTATAGTACTAAAATTTTCACATTTCTTTTTGGGAATCTTCACATCTCTTCTTTTTGGGAATAGGAATCATGATGATTTTCTCGAGGTCCCTAGGTATTTCTCCTTTTGAATACATGTCGCAGATGGTTTTGTAGAGATGAGTTAATGTCTTCTCTCCTGCATTTTTTATTAATTCTGCTGGAATATCATCAATTCCTGAGGCCTTATTCATCCGAACGTCCCTTACTGCTGCGTCGAATTCCGATCTTAATATTGATTCTCCTATTACATCATTCTTCTCCTCTTACCTGTTTTATTACTTCCGTGATATCTTCGTAGACGTATTCCACTTGTTCATCTACGTAGTCCGACGTAGGCATGTAAACCTGTACCACAATGGTATCTGTACGGTTAGTTTGAAATTTAAACATTATAATCCTCTCACTGTACTGCAGGAAGCTCTTCACACGCAGTCCTACACTCTTCCTGAGCATTATGCCTATTCCAGCGTTACCATTCATTGATCCGGTGTGAATAATTCTGTAACTTCCAACCCAAAAGTTTCCTTTTTCGGGATATCTCAATTCACTAATTCTTAATACATCAAGGCCCTTTTTCCGCTCTTCCACCTTAATGTTCTCCAGTCTTCCTTAGGTCCGAAATGATCGCACGTTCCTACCCTAAAATGTCTATCACACTTGACTGATGTACTCTCTCGGGTAGTCCCCGCCCGGATATACGAATGGGGGACTATTTTACCTCCGGAATATTTTACTCGAGAGGGTTCCATCATGTCTTGATAAGAAAAAAAGAGTGAAGTAGCTGCGACTCCTCGAGATAATAATGTGGTGGTTTCCCCTTACCTTCCAAATGGCAGTACTACAGCCGTTAAAGTAAATGTTACCACGCCTGTAGTGAAATGAGTGTCGCTGTACCGACCACTGTGGTCTCCACCTTCACTCGTGTGAAGAAGAGCTGCTGCCCTCTCCTCCGGGTGATGGGAAACGTAATTTTTGGCGACCTCCGTCGCTAAGTCACGTCATCTTCACAGGTTCTGTATTATTTAGTGGCCTACCTTACCCAGGGATAGACCAAATAATCCCTCGGAATACCGTCGCTTTTTGTCCACGACTGCTTATTCGACGAGTGAACTCACTTATCTCGCAGCTAACCTCTATATCTAGAGGTCGACTCACCCTTCGCAACCCGGTGGACGCACTCGGTGGCTTTAAGCTCAGCCGCGAGGATGAAACTCTAATACACGCAGATATGATGTTATCACACCCAACCCGTAATTTGATACACGTAATGTCCACGGTCACTGTAATTTCCCGTATATAAGAGCTAAGAAAATATATATTTATCTCGTTAGACGCACCTAGACGGCGTTATGAATGTAAGGAACGTGATAATCTTGATCACCCATTGTAAATGGCTACGATGAATGACGATAGTTTTTTTAGAGTAAATCTAATTTATAAGATTTGGTTAAAATTAATCTGGGAAATTTAATTAAAATTTATCTGGGAGAAATGAGTTTTCGCTCTTTACAATCATAATTCGGATTTTAGGTGCACCGAAAATGCGGATCGCCATCTTGCATATGATTGCTATTTTCGAGTAGCCTCGAGCTTGGGGAAAATCTTGTTTTCCCAGCCTTGTAAATGACAAAAGTTGATCTTTTAGTTTGATTGGTGAGTAGTGGTTAGATATAATACTTTTCATCGGCCTGAGTAACGTGACTTTTCAAACTGATTATTAAAATCCAGGGAAATTACTTCCTATTAACGAAATTCAGTTAAATTTCCTTCCTTTCTCTCAGGGAAATGAAGGATTTTCGAAACGTGCGAGACAGGTTGCATGGGGACTCTTCGGATTTTTTGCCATGTGTAACCTGAGGCGGTTATTGACTCTTTGCTAAAGTTTTGTTTAATTTCGACAGATTCAGGCTTGATGCAGTGAAAGTAACGATTTCAAGTCATGTAGCAATTGACTATGTGGAAAAATGCGAGTTTTGTTTTAATGAAATTTGTTTCTATCTATTTTTCTCAGATTGATACTTTATATCTTTAAGTTTGATGAAAAGAGAGATAAATATGAAAGGCAGTAAAATATTAATTCCATTGAAATAGCTGTATAATATTTTATACATTCTTTTTAACTGTAATGTTTGTAATGCTTCTTTGTAGGTGAGTGAATTCTAATTTCTACATTATATTTTCTAATCGGATGCCTATGTGTTAACGGGCTAATTAATTACAAAACCTATTTTTTCGAATAATATACCTCTATCCACATCAAACGCATTAAGTCATTTCATATACTTTTCCTGCGCCAAATATTTTGACAAATAGTGTTGAAATTCCTCTTTTAAAATCTTAAGTTCGGGGCATGAACATATTATCAATAAAAAATACATATTTGTTTATATTTTGGGTAAGATATAGTGGGAATGAGTTCTGCATTAAGTAATGAGTTTTTTAGTGAGTGTGAGTTATAAAAAATCGCTCATTTACTGCCATTGGGTGGTACATAACTCATTAATTTGGTGGTAAGTATACCATTGGTTCATCAGTGATATTATTTTGTTATATACTGCGTGGCAATGAAAGTAAATGTCAATGTCTTTATTAGGATTAACCGTGCACAGTACGATTACAATTCATTTAATATCATTTTAACTTTAAATGACCTGGTTTTTGCCCTGAAAAATGAATATCAAGAATATGACGTATAATATTTTAAAATTTCAGTTTAAATTAAGTAGTTTTAGTTGTTCTGATTTGTTTTCAATATTACATGTTCTACTTTTACTTGTATCCGAAGCTATTACTTCATAATGCTTTCATTTTTTTGATTCAAGGTAATGGGAAAAGGCATACATTATTCCTCTGTCCGAAGTGCCAAGTAAGTGTCCAATAACGTGCCAAAGAAGACGTTCGCCAGGCGTACCGCCACTGGTGGTGTGCGTGAGTGACTGTTACGCATGGGACTCTTGGAGCTGTAGAATTGAACAAACACGTAAGTGGGTTAACAATTCAATATTCGAGGCACGAATTCTATATTCTTCTCACTAAGTTACATATTATATTTGTCATTATTTATACCTGGCATTATAGACCAAATATGTTTCCACTGCTAAAAATTGTGATCTCTTACATTTCCTTTTTCATGTTTATTTGCTATTTAAAATAGTTAGACGAATATTTAAAGGGAGTATATTCCCGGGAAACCTACTGAAGAACTACAATAAATAATCCTTTTTACTTTACCATATGCCTTTGCTTTTCGAAAGATATTTCTATAAATGACCACTAGCACTAGCCAAAATACAGAGTAACGCTGTAATGGCAACACGTCCACGAACATTTTTTTCTCTGTGTTTATTATCTTGTTTTTCGCTACATTTATCGGTTTTTGATGAACCTTAGTCATTCTTTACATTTCTGATTATTTAAAATGGAGAAATGTTTTAATCCATGATCTCAACTGCTTAAACCCATATTTTTTCCATCGATATTAAAATGGCTCAGTCGCCGTTTTCAAAGCGAATTGTATCTACATCTCAGTTAACGCGGCACTGCTTGTGTTGGACGGGAAGTAGTGAAATAGTGATATGTGTCGCAAAACTGCAGTGCCCTCGCAAATCGAAGGGAATTGTGTAAGATTCGTGACGTTGGGTGGGTCCACTCACGATCGATCGTGCTCCCTGCCTCTCATGTGACGAAAGCGGGAACCGCTGCGGGGAAGGGGTGTCGATGGTTTAGCTCGAGGGGTGCCGGCGCTAATCTGTGAAACAAGGATGAGTTCCCTTCAACGAGCAGCCGAGTGGGAGAAGGGGGTGGCTTGAGACGTTGACTGATATTGGGAAGGTGTTGAGGCTCCTCTAAGCATTTTGGTAAATGTCCAAACAAATCTCATATCCGTGAGTCGCTTTCGTGAGCTGGGTCATTAAAAACGTGGTTGCATCAAGTCAGGGAAACCAATTTTTTGTTTTTAATTTGATTTAAATTAGGTGATCCTTTTTAAATTGAAAACAACTGACAAGTCTTTCTGCCAAACCAAGCAAAATCTTTTGACTGACGCTTTGGGAGCAACCGCACAAATCGTGAAAAAGAAAGATTATTATGTTTTCCATCTGGCTGTCAGGAAGTCAAACTCTACTCACAATTTCTTCTTGCGCTCAGGAAAGGGTCATAATAAATACCTATAAAATTTCAAAATATCTTCCTCAAAAATCTTTCCCTTTTCATGCGAGCAAAGAAAAACTTTGCTTTTATTAATTTTTCTGCTAATACTGCTTTAATAATTTTGATTATATTCATAGTCAATTTTATGTTGAAAATTCTAAATGCTCATAACTTTATGTGGTATATCTTCCGTTAGTGATTCCGTACTTTTTGAAAGTGCCCTCTTCAGCGTGGGAAAAACTCTTAAAGTCTATATTGATTGACTGAGCGTGAGTTGTTTTGCTCTTATATAAACAAGTTGATATTATAAATCTGATTAATGTTCCCAATACGGTACTACTAATTTCCATTTTTGATTTGAGGCTATAAGGAGCTTTCTACACCGTTTGCGCTCGAATTTCGTGTGAATGCTTCCCGCTTTCACTAGCTCGCTCCTAATGGCATCTTCACTCGTGCATGTCGCCTCTTGAATTAATTCGGTCGTTCGCCTGCGTAAGGCGGCTGAGTTTTTTGGCATTGAATTCATTCGTAGGACTTAAGTGGGATCGCTGGATGTGTGAAAGAGGGCTACTTGCTTGGCAACCTAATTTCGTTACATTGCTCACTCGCGCCTTCAAATTTATTAAGACGTCTCGAAAGCGCCACAGTAGTGATAAGTATCCGTGAAATGCGTTGGGTATCGATTCCATGAGACGGAAGCTGTCAGAGAAACACAAAAGTCAACAGTTGATAATAAAAAATTGTTTCGAATTGCGCAATCATATATGTAGAAGCCGCGACATCTGCCTACAGTCAACTTGCGAATAAAATGCGAAACTTTTTTCGTTGGTACATAATTGTTAACGCATTGTGTTTTCACTCCATATCAAAAACAAATGTAAAATTTGTCTCCGGAGCCCTATGTAGAGGAGAAAAAATAATACATTGTACTTTCTAAAGGTAGCCTCATGAAATACCGCGTTATTTCATAGAGAGGAACAGACTGCCAGTTTTTGGCTAATCTGCGCTAGCTAATGGGAAGATAAAAAGACTACCGCAAAGTTATAGATAATGATACATGGTTTGCTACCGGTGTAATATCAGGTGCCCCACGTTAGCGATATAATGAATTATTTTCGCGTATTTCCTAGTGTCTTTGAACATGTATGCATAGTATGATCTTCATCGTGGCAAGATGGTGAATCTCATTACTCGGTACATTCTCTGCGATACGTGACCATTTAATACTGATTAATTTTATTTAGTTCTTTTTTGTGTGTTTCTCCATTTTTTGAAAAATATTTTACCCAGTGGGAAAATCACGTGTGCAGCAAATCTTCCATTCTAAACTACAAATCTAGACTTCAATTCCAAACTTCCATATAAAATAAAACAAACTAAATAAAACTTCAGTTGAATCCTAATGATATGATTTTAATCCTAGCATAGCAATGAATGCCACTGTGAAGGTAGTCATCCTGCAAAGCTAGCCGGTATTATTGTTGCCGGAAAGGAATTTAATTAGAACCCAAAAAAATTGATTATATTTTCTGAATGCCTCTCTTCTTCGTTTTGCTTGATGATTTTATTCAGGTTTTTCTTGAATTTATGGAAAAATTTAAACTAGGATACGTGTTAGCATATGGCTTATACCAATTGCACAAAATAATTACTTTAATGTTAAATTTTACGTTCCACAAAATAATATCAAATATTAATATTAATATATTGATCGGGTAAAAGATTCTGTCGAAACCAGAAAACAGTTCAATCAATCTACCATTTCTAATTTAATATAGGATTCAATACTAAAACTTCAAGTTTGAGAAAATTAATATTGAATGTAAACATAACTTGAGTTTGAAGAATATCACCGTGATATTACCTGAATGGCAGAATTTGACTTTCTTTTTCTCACCGTTATTTTGCCAGTTCTCTTTTCCCTTGTTTTCCGAGGGTATGGTATTTGATCATGTTTTTAATTTGTTCATGTTTTATAATAATTTTTTATGGTAATTTTCATACGTCAGAGCTTTGTTTTACTCTACTCAGAAGCTTGGTTCGACGCTCACAGGGGGATCGGATTGTTGAGGAGGTTAGAGTACTGGCATCTTACCCCAAGGGTCTGGGTTCGAATTCCGAAGGTGGTAACTATTTTTCATTGGTAAGGAATCTTCTGGAAGGAATGAGATTACCTCGAACATGATAGATTTTAAGAAGCGGAGAACGGCTCTTATCAAGCGACGATAAGTTATCGCAGTGGCTGCGATACAATGAGTACTTACCATAACCAAGGCTACTCTTCTTGCCCACAATACTACCTCCTACCCATCGCAAAACTACCTCAAAGCGTATGCAGTTTTAGGTTGGCGATGTGCCCTGTAGTATATACTTCTTGGAGGTACACAGGCCAAAAAAATTTAATAGAAATAAATCCAAGGTTGAAATAAATTCTTATGTATTCCACCCATAATTTTATTTATATTCTTTCTTAAATTAGAACGTTGATAGTAATAATTACGTAAATGCATTAATAATATTGAAAAGTTATTAAGTGAAGATCATTTCATTTGATTTATTGGGCATTACCTGTAAATAATACCTATATGATAGCAAAGTTAGGAAAAGCCACCGGAGAATAAACAAGACAAAAATGAGTTGGCTGTGAGAAGAAAAAAAGATAAAAAGTTTTATTTTTCCACTATTCACGGCAAGCGAGTTGGAAATTACCAGGATGAGAAGGTTTCATGAATCGGGAATCGAACCACGGACCTTTGAATTTTCAGGTCAATGGGCGGACCATCACGCTACCCAGGATTCCTCAACCCAATGCCAAAGGGTCCTTGGTTCAATTCCCGGTCCAGGTAACATTTTTTCCCCGCGGAAATTATCAACGCGAGAGAGGAAAGGAATCAACCAGAGCGTGAAGAAATCGGCAATGAATAGGGAAAGGGCGCTAGTCCCAACCTTCGGATTGAGTGCTTCAGTGACGGCCCGAAAGAAATCCGCCGTCCCTAACGTAATCGGGGGTGGACTCGAGCACGCGAATCTGCTTGCCAACCTGGACCCCGCGCACCTAGCCGGTTGAGAGGGTTTGGGGGAGGCCTGAGGGTATTTCTCGGAATCCCCGTGATTGGGAAACCCATCCGCCTCCTTGGGGCATTGCCGCCGCCGCCGCGGAGCCAGGGCTGTGACACAACGCGAGGGATCGCGCCTTGAATCCTGAGCGCCTTCGGAGTCATGTGATCAGCGCAGCGGGCTGGGTCGCATTGTCTCGCCCCCTACTCCACGCCGTCATGGAGAGGGAGGGGAGGTGGGCGTAAGCTGGGAGTTGGTCTTACATCTCCGTCTAGATTGCCCCCCCGCCGCCTTCTGCCGGTCTGGGGTTGGGAGGACGAACATAAGACTGCCCCCCCCCCCTATCTTGGTCAGTAATGCCCTCCCGATTTAGGCTATGACGGAGAATTCCCCACGAGGAAAGGAGCCCGCCTACGTGGCATGCGTTTGCCGTGAGGAAAGTGAATCAGATCAAAGACGATCGCTTTCCCTCTCATAAAACTTTACTTTCCTTCACGTGGTGATTTCAATGCCCTTCCTGGGTGATGAAAGGTGAGCGCTATCCACGAATGCGGTTCCATGGTCTCCTTTGTTTTGGCGACACGGAAGGGAATTGAAGTTGTATAATGTGGTTTGCGATGAATTATCATCGGCAAAACTTGTAATTTTGATCCTTTTTCCCCACGTTTAAGCTGTGTGGTATTTGGTTTGTAAAGTCCTGAGCCACTTTTTCAAGGAATTTAGTAAATCATACTTTGGAACATTTGATGTGGACTGTGATGCTCTTAGGTTAAAGAGGGCTCGAGCCGTATTTGTTCGACCATCGTTCAACGAAAATACTGGAAGAATTTGCGTTGAGCTTTCCCTTGAAGGCGTAGAATATTAAATCCATGGTGCTAGCAGGATCAGAATCCTTGTATTCTCTATTTATTGAAGTCTATTTCCTCGCTGCAGCTAATATTGGTGAAGTTACGTCAATTCTAACGCATCTCTACCCAAAAATACTTTTATTGCTCGAAGTGCTCAAGATTCCGTGCCTTCGTGCATAAAAAAATTTGCAATGAGTTGGCTGTCCCTCTAAGACGACTTCAAAATGCCATTCCTTTTCGTAGAGGCTGGAAGCTCATACAATTGATCCCATTAGCGGTGGCTTTGCTCTTATTTGGCCGATTGATGAAACAGCTCGGACCAGTTTTGAGCGGTGGATCAGGCGGGAGTCATTCACGCTCTTGAATGTCACGAGGTGGGTCGCACGCCCTCATGAGTGGAAACCAGATTGGGAGGAAGACGATGAGGGTTGGGCACTTTCTTTCTTACCTTGGGCTTCTTATTTACGATTTATGTGGTCGAATCACAATGAAAAAAATATTCTGGCGATTGGGCAACAGGGCTATAAACTCAAAGGCCTGGATGTGAATCGCTATACACGCATAAATTATAACTTCGTCTAATATTACAATTCCAAATTTCGACAGCGTTTGCATAATTTTTCTAATAGAAAATTTAGCAGTAGTAATTTTAACCATTCTATAGTGCTTTCATTGCATCCCTAGTTGAACTTTCCGATTCTTGATTCCCGTTGCCAGTAATAATGAATATGCTTCACTGAATTTATGGTCAAGAAAACAGACCACAGAACGTGTTTGAATGACCGCTATGCGTTACATATTATGCATGGCTTCAATATAATGTTAAATCTCTCATACTTCGTAATTATCAAGGAAAATAATGAAAACAGCGGTATCTAAACTGCTTAGCATTACAAAATAAAACAGTAGTATATTATTCGCTTGTTTTTTATTGCTTGATTCTTATAAATAAAACTTCACAATTTTCAAACATATTCAAAATATTTATACACATTGTTTCTGTACATATCACTACATATCTAGGCTAGAAAATGGGAAAAGAGGTGGTTTTGGAAAGTGAAAGTGAATTTCTCGCCTAGGGGTAATGTGGCCGTGAACTGATTCTCTATGAGCTCAGGGAGTTTATGGCATTTGAAAATGATTTGTTAAAGCCATGTTGATAGGCATGCATTTCTCTATCAGTTGGTGAAATATTGGTTGCGGGGATCGCTATCATCCTCAATTCCTGTAGTTTTAGCCGTAAATTTATTTGTTTTTGGTGCTCAAGAGAGAATTCCATGTTTCTCGCCTTTCATTCGTCGTGAATGGAAAGCGAGGAAGATGAAGATAGATTCAGTATTTTTGCTACGCGTAAGATTGCATATTTTTGGTTTCAATAATCATCATCAATAGTGAAAATAACACAACACTCACTCATTTTCATAGACACATGCGCTCTCACATTTCATACATGCACGCTGTCAACCTTTGTGAAGACACTAAATTAATTGAATTAATCATTTTTTGCATGATTTCATGATGGAATTATTTTTATCAGCAACTGATTACCGAGAGAAAAATATCACCGTAGACGAATTTCTGAATAATGACTCAACGTTGAGACTCGGTGGCTTTATTTCTTTGAATACTTGTAATGGGCCCGTAGTCTAATGGTTAATTCATTTTGGGCTAAGGTCAAAATATTATAAGGGTGCGTCAATGCTAATTTTACTCGTAGCAAGTTGAATCTATTACTTTTTGCTTGATACTTTTTCGTCCTTTCTATCCTTCTTTGTCCCTCTGCTTCCCTAACATTATTAACAATCCATTTACCTTCAAGGACGGAACTGATGGAAAAGTGAGCAAATGATCTCATTATTCCTCATCAATGAAATGGTCGTGTCAGAGGTGATTTAGTAGTAGGTAAGGGCGGGGGCATGGGCATAGGTTTTTCTGTAGAGGAGGGGGGCTGGGTGGGCGTATGTTTTCTGAATGACGGGTACAGAGGTGGCCACGCGTGCTACTCCCAGGCGAGCCGTCTTGAAAATGGTGGGGGTGTTGACAGCGACGCGCTGGAGTTTGGTGACGGGCTCAACCACGTCCAATTCCTGGAGGGTTTCGACCGGCCTGGAAACGACAACCCTGCGTGTGGAAACGCGCTCTCCAGCGGCATCGGCGTACTGGGGGGCGGGGGTCGCGGAGATGACCCTGGCGCGGACTCCTCCGGCTTCGACGTTGATTCCGGAAGCGGGTCCCTGACGACCGAACCCGACCTCAGCGACTCCGCCTCGGGCGGTCAGGAGTTCGATGAGCCTCTGCTGATTGGCTCTGCTGGAAGCAGAGTCCAAGTTCCTAAGGGAGGGAAATACGGAGCGTCCGTCGGTCTCGAGCTGACGGCTCTGGAATTTGACTTCGGTTTGTCCACTGCTGGACTGGCTGTCTTGCGAGCGGGCCTGGAGTGAGTCCTGTTCGGGGATGGGGTCGGGATTGAACTGCTGTTGCTGGGCCAAGGCAGCAAAGTTGAACTGCCTGGCATTGAATTGTTCCCTCTCGGACTGGAACTGGCGTGAGTCTTGGAACTGGAACTGGAGTCCGGAGCGCTGAAGCAACCCTTGGTCGTTATTTTGTCCTGACCTCTGTTGCTGCTGAGCTTGCATGTTGTCCGTCTCGTCCTGCTCCATCTGATTCTGCTGTTGTTTCTCCTGTTGTTGCTCCTCCTCTTGATTTTTCTCCTGCCCCTGTTGTTCGTCCCTTTCTACTCCTTGCTGCTCTCCCTGTTGTTCGTCTTGCTGGGTCTGTTCGTTTTGCTGTTCCGTGCCTTGGTTTTCATCGTCGTTAATCGCAGAGCGAAACTCGGGGTTGTTCACGGACACGGAGTCATCGGAGTCATCGAAGGAGTCCTGCTTGGGAGTCTCCTGGGAGGGCTGGTTGGTGGGGAAGGCGTCAGTGGGGGCGGAGTTGGTGGGTTCAGCCGGAGCGGAGGGTGCGGTGTGTGTGGGGAAGTGGGCGCCGGTGATCGGGATGGTGTGGTAAGCCTTGTAGGCAGGGAAGACGCGGACTGCCGGGAGTGGGTGGTGCAGGGCTGGACCGATGACGGCGCCACCTTTCTGAACCTTTGAAATGGGCTCGTCGAGTTCCACCAGAGCGGATCCGGCGGGACGGACCACAACTCGCTCCTCGATGTCGTAGAATTGCTTCTGGATGGCGGGTCTACGGACATGGAACTTGCGGGTGGAGACAGCGGGGTGCGCGACGTCGACGACCTTCTGGACCACTCCATGTGTGGCCTCGTAGTGGGTCACGGGAACGTTGGCGACGGCGGGTACGTGGTGCACGGCGGCGGAGACGGGCTGGGCCACGTGGTGCACGGCTGCGACGGGCTGGGCCACGTGGTGAACGGATGCGAGGGGCTGGGCCACGTGGTGCACGGATGCGAGGGGCTGGGCCACGTGGTGCACGGATGCGAGGGGCTGGGCCACGTGGTGCACGGATGCGAGGGGCTGGGCCACGTGGTGCGCTACAGGGGCGGCGTGGTAGGCGAAGTGCGAACCATAATTGCCGTGGATGGTGCTTTGACGGGTAACGGCAGGGGCAAAGGCAGGGTTGGCGGCGTAGGCCAGTTGGTGGGCGTAAGCAGGGCCGGCGGCTAGACCAGCGGGGGCGGGTCCGCCGACGTAGGTCACACCAGCGGGGTTGAGGAAAGGCAGGCGGACGGCGACCTGACTATGGCCGGCCAACGCCACGCTCAGTAGAGCGGCCAGTGGAAGGAAGCACTTCATGGCTTCTCAATCTGGAACTGCGAAAAAAATGAAATTAACGATGAGTAAAAAATATGTTATACTAGTACTTACATGTTTCAGGCTGATTAATAGGCAAAATTGCGATACTGATAAGCCTAATGGTTTAAAAAACATGTCCGATTTTAATAGGAGGTATCTCGTTAATTTTTTCCTCTATTGAGTTGTTATTAAATATAATATCATGCTTATTTATTACCATATTGCTATACTAGCTGCCATCATGATTTTGAACTGTCAATAATTATATTTTAAGCTGAGTTAATATTATTCAGTGAAACATTAAAAACATAATTCATAGAATTTGAACTATTCGTTCACTTATTAATATGGTATAATTAATGTATATAATTAATAATTATTGGCGCTTAACTATTTCTTGAGATCAGAAAAAGATTTTTATATCCAGGCTTTGATAGAATGGATGTGAAAACACATTGTATTCCGAACGAACAGTAGGCGAAATATTATGCCTGTGACTGTTAGAAAAAATTCTCCTATTCTCTAGGTGCACTATGCTGTTGAATCTGGAGTGTCACTTTGTTTCTGCTTGATCCATCGTTAAAATCACTTATCTTCGTCACGGAGCGCGCACTGTGCTGTAGGTACTCACCTTCGTTCGTGGGGGGATGTGCCTTCTCGTTTGGGCTGCCTCAGAGGACTGAGCTTGCTTGCCAGCGGGCGCCACCCCTTATATACCCGCGTGGGCCCCACTCCACGACCTTTGACATCGCACCCACCAACATCTCGCTCTTGCGCCGCTCCGTGAGCTCCGCAGACGTGCGCGGATCCACCGCAGAGTCTCCGCTCCTCTCCCTCCCCCTCGGATAAGGGATTCAAGGGTTCCCCACACCCCATGCGCACCCATCCCGGCCCTCTCCTCCCTCCTCGGAACGCCCCATCCCCACGCGGGCCTCCACTCTCCACACCCTCCCACACCCTCATGGCAGCCACCAACGCCTTATACCATCACGACTCCCCACTATCGTATTCCTCCTATAGCCTTCCCAGCCTTCTTGTGCTACCTTCCCCCACCCTCCCATTCTTCTTCCCTTATCCTCTTGCATTGCGTCTCCATCCCCCTCGACCACTCCCGCCCAACCCAGAGGATAGTCCCCCGACCGCTTCAGTAATCCTACCCTCAGTTGTCCTCACCCCTTTGCCCATTGCCCCCTCCCCCGTCAACGGCGCCGGCTACCCTCCCTCGGTTTACCTCATCTCCTCCCTCTCCTTCCCAAAGATACCCTCCTCCCACCCCTTCTGGCCATCCGAAGCTTTCCGACCCAAACTCCGCCTTCCCTCTCCCCTCTTCTCCACACGCGAGCACGCTTCCCCACTCTCTCGTTATTCTATCATCTTTTCGCCTTCGGACCGATCTTCCCTCATTACGCCGCTTTTCTGTCTCATATTTTTCCCCAAGCATACCTTTGTGTTTATGTAAATTCAGGAATTACAACTGTACCTTTAGATGAACAAGCACGTACAAACCGTTTAGGAGACTATATGGTTAATTATTTACTTTTGTTGAATTATTGCACTATAACTGTTTTCGGGATAATTCACATGGGATACATACTTTTCACATTACCCCATAGAAAAGGGTTTTTTCCCTCCGGAATTATTATGCGTCATTGCAAGGTTTTTTTTTCGATTGCAAGCAATAGCTGGAAGATGTGTTCTTGCACCATAATCTTTATTTCCTCCTGCGTATCTCTTTTTTATTTTTCAAGTTTGTTTTTGAGTGAATTTTTTTTATTATTTTGCTCAAAAATGCAATTTAAGGATATTTTTAACGTTGCCCATGTTGTTAAGGGTTTACTAGTGGTCATCATCGTGGAATCTCCTTCCTGAACTCTTGACATCCATTTCCTCGGACCATTCATTCGCTATTTTCCGCCTCGTCTTCATTCGTCCACTTTCCTTCCCTCTCTCGTTTTCTACCGTGCTTCCCCCTTCCACCCTCATGCGTTTTCACTTTCCTCTTCTCCCTCTCAGCCCGCGATGTGAAAACACCTCACGCCCGCCCCTCTTTCAAAAGAAGGCGATCTCTCTCTCTCTCTCACTCACTCACTCCAAGAGGTTGGAGGGAGGAAAAAAATATATAAACGCACTCGCCTCCTCCCTTCTCGATGCGCATTTCGCCTTGCATCCTCAGACGCGCCAACCGCCCTCCCCTCTCTCTCTCTCTCTCTCTCTCTCCGACCTCCCCCCTCATCAGCGAGTTGCGTGTGTGTCCAAGGGATTGAAGGGTGGAGTCCGTTGGGGTGGTGGGTGGGTGGTGGTGTTGATGCCGGTGGAGTCGGGGTAAGATGTAGGTCGTGGTGCTCGGCATCTGGGCGGCTATCCGTCCTTCCCTCCTCCTCCTCGCACCATCATCCTCCCTCCCTCCCCCGTCTCTCTCTCCCCCTCCCTGTCATCCTCCTCCCATCTCCTCCCAACCCGTTCGCACACGCCCAATTTCCCTCTTCTCTCTTCGTCCTTCTCCTCGCCCGAAATTTTCCACGCCCCGCGTCCATCCACCTCTCGTCCTCCGCCTCCAACCGAGTCCCAGGCGACGGAGGCAACTCAAGAGTTGTTTTTTGTGCTGTCCCGGTGAGCTTGCTTGGCTCTGCTCGTGGCATTATCCCCTGTTCACCGCAGATCAGTCGCTCGAAATGCTGTTTACCTTTTTGTGATCGTACCTGGTTTAATGAAATTGAAGGCGAATTTTCAATTCTGTCATTGAAAAAAAAAACAGCAATATTTTTCAATAGGTGCGAAAGTAGAGCTGTTCATGTGGCAATGAGTATGCCTGCGGCATTCTGTCTGTAATTGCTACGTAAATTATTACGGTGGAAAAAACATTTTGAAGTCGGCTCTCTGTTTGATTAATAACCTTTGTTGGATAACTTATCCAACCTAAATGTCGCTTGCTTCAGCAAAACTAATTTTGAACTAATTAATTTCGTTATTTTGGTACCCAATGTCACTTATTTTTCAAATGTCTTTTGTAACAGTAATCAAATATTCCTGAATTTCTCATTCTTTAAAGCATTAGCAGAATCCCGACGTTTAAAAAATAAAATTCAGAGATGAACTGCTCCATAACTGGAGCATCCATTTCAGTAAAATTATTACTGGCAGTTGAGGTGTATCTTTTATGAACCTTGATGCCAGTATTTCTTTTTAATACAGTTATTTTATTCAAATTATTATTGAGTGGTATTTTTACAGCATGTTATTTGAGGAATTTATAATATATCACTCTAGTTAATACCACCTTCTCAGCCATGTCCTAAATGTTAATGCCTTAAGAATCTTATATTAAGATATCTGAAACAACGTTAAAAATGAATGCAATGGGTAAAGAGATAAGTTAGGTACGAATATCCATTAATGATGAAGAAAATCTTATAATTGTGATTCATCGTAACAACACTTTTGAACGTGTTTGGTGCTTTAAGTGTTTCCAGAACTGCCCGACGTTTTTGGCAGTTTTTATTTTTTTACCATCGGCATCTCATGCCTCGTGTCATTCCCTCTCTCCCCATTTATTTCCCCCTCTCTCTGTTTCCCTCACCTTTCTCTCGATTTTTGGCTCGTCTCTGTCCATATCTCCCTCTCCCCGGTCAAAGCATCACCTTTTTTACCCTGCTCTCCTTATAAGATTTTGGAGATAGCCATATCCCTTAACACTCGACACGTATGTCTACCTATTTATTATGCAGGACCGTCGAATGCTTAGAATGCTAAGAATGCTTTAAAACGATTTGTTTTCAGTGACACGGTTGCATCTGATGCCAAACCATTCATTGCTCAAAGAGAAAAAAAAATGATTCCAACGTATAAAAGAAGGATATTTTTGGACCTTGGTGTGAATCTAGATCATCTGGAGGTTGAGGAACTGCCGTGAGTGCTGGTAAAAACTGGATTTCTCTGCATTCTGAGGGATGTGATGATTCTGTCCTTAATATATTCTGCTCCTCGAGCAGATTATTTTCAACTTTTCGGATGTTATTAGCGCTTTTGAGGCGAATTTAACTCTAGTTTTGCTTCTGGTTATTTGCAAAAATCTGTTACTGTTATTTTTACGTGGAAGATTCAACAAACTATTCTGCTTTTTAATCCGATCGTGAAAAATGCTTGCCTTTATATGCACTTACCATCAAACTAATACTTAAAGGGTATGGTGTTCTTGATTATCTATGGTTTCCAGGCAACATTGTTGGTAGTAAATATAAATCAGGGATTAGCAGTAATAAAATAGTGAGTGTAATTTTCATACATGATAGATATTAATAAAAGCCTCATTATCAATCAACAATCCTTAGTTTGGTTTGACGCAGCTATCTACACAATACACCCATCACATTTTCATATTTACGTTATTGTTCTCTTTCACATCATTCACTACTTCCTCAATACATCTCATACGAGGTCTTCCTTCGCCATTCTTTTCATTCAATTTGAAATTCATGCAATTCATTTCATTCCTCGACGAATGTCATCAGTTTATCATGTCTCAAGCTATAAAGGATTAAGTTGCCTTAAGGATATTAGCTTTTTTTAAATATTTCAGCAAATTACTCTTTCTTTCCACTCCTCTTGAGACTTTTTTTCGTCATTAATCCCTTTCATTTTATCTTCATCATTATTCTTTAGCACCACATACAATGCCTCCAGCTTCAACTAATTTGCTACCGTATTCGTCCATGCCTATTACCATGCTTGTATATCTAGCCTTGATTATACTTATGGGGGAATCCTCTCTTTGTCTGGGCAAGCCAAGCCCAGCAACAGGAAGCCAAGTGACTGTTGCCTTCTTGTTTCGTTCAATTTTGCTTAGTAAAAACCTATCCATTGATAATTTGAATATTGGCAAGGCAGAGGAGAAACTCCATAACATATCATGCCCTCTTTATTTTCCAGTCTAAATCTCGATTTATTATTTCCTCAGCTGTAAAATTGCATTCGTCCTAGCTTGCCAAATTTCATTTATCCTTATAAGCATTTAACACCTCGCACTATTTGAGAATCCTCTTTCATTAGGTGCCCTGTGTGGTACTTAAGTCACAGAAATATGTCGTAATAAGTCGTATAATGTGATTGGACGTAAGGAAACTGGCCCTAAAATATATAGTGGTCCTGAGTGATCATTTCGGTCGCTCCAGCTATTATCGCCAAGGTGTGATCAAAGAAATAAATCAATCTGTGAAAAAAGTCTCGCTCCAGGTATATTGGAAATCATATTTATACGCTAAGACAGATCAATAGTAAAATATTTTATTTCAACGCATACTTCAGACTTTATTGACATGTGTATGGGATCTTTTTTGTAAGTGTGTAATTTGAAAAATTTGAAAGAATCTTATCTTCCTTCGTGAATTTAACCTACTGAGTTGGATCATTTGCATGGCTGAGTTATCTTTCAATCTATATGCATGTTAAGGCAATGAATAACACCCACGCCTGCCAATGTGTTGAGACCCAAATTTTCCTCTTGAAGGTCACTTTTATAGACGAGGGTGGAGCTTACCTGGAAGTCAGCCCGAGGGCATTAGAAGTTCAAAAATTCACGGTTGTGTGAATGTTGTAAACTTCTCTATGACACCTTGCTACTCCAATAAGTTCTCGCAAATGGAAATTCTCGTAGACAGCCTATGGTTAAATACCTTATTCACAATTTTACTCAAGGCCTAGTGGCTATCACGTGTCTAATCTGCCCAACAGTCTGTTTGAAATTTAATTTCACGTCATACTTACAGGAAATTTTGTTAATTGAAATTTACACACTCAAATGCCCAGAGGAAAAATATCGGTATTCTGTGTGCAAATAGGTATGCGTTTAATGGTACCCCCTTTTTTTAACTCTTAGGATATACCACAGAATCGATCTGTCTTTTAAGTTGTGTTCTCTTTTCAAATCCTATTCCACGCAATGTTGAATTGAGTAATCACACTCGTCGTTCTTCGCGTGAGAAATTTATCGAAAAGCAGACTTTCTCGGGCGCGTCATTTAACCTTGTTTCCAAAAATGCTGTTGAATTTCCTCAGGTGTACCAGCTTCGAAGTAATGAAACATGCTCATGTTCAGTATTATCATGCAGGAATAAACATTTAGTACCTACAGCTTACATTTCATGAGTTGAAGTCAAATTCGGAGTCTATTCATATGACACCGTATTTTAGTGAAATATTAGTTTTCTTCTTGTAGCATTACGATCTGCGTCTGGCCTGTGAACTCTTCTTTGGAAAAGCTGGGAAAGAAAGATATTTCTATTGTGCAATCCCTTGCCTGTCTATCGCCTATAATTACCGTTTACTTGTTCTGAACTCTTTCAGACCTCTTTATGTCAGATAACCTGGAATAAGAAAGTGAATAGCTCGTCCCTTTTGCATAATTGAAGGTTAATTGGGAGGGCCTACCAAATCCCGTACCGATTCGATTCCATAGTGTTTCGCGAAACTTCCCTACGGATTTGGGTTTTTCTGCCGGAAGCTGTTTACCTCAAATTCCTCCCTTCTGATCAAACTGTCCTTCGCTTTAAAATTTCGCAAGAGCCAGCGTGAGTCTGCCAGGGATCTTCGTTCCCATTCTTTTTCATCATCACGCCATTGTATTCTGTTCTCCGGATCCGAAGTAATGAGCGTCTGTCATTTTTAACGGTGCATTATCCCTCCACATTTTCATGTCTCTCCTTGTGTATCACAAAAAGCTCTCCTTGTCTAATTTTTGGTCACGTTTTTTGGCTTAAGAAATGCCTCTTCGAATCATTTTAGCAGTGCACCTAACCCATAATTTCAATCCATTACCACAAGTTCTCCGTGAAATTTATATTCGTCAAAGTTGTGTAAGTTCCATCTGTTTCTTTTTTGGGGAAGGGTATTCCATGTAAAGAATGTTTTCAGTGATAATATTTTCATTGCTGGATGTTTTCTCTGGATTTCTTTCTGAGATCTCACTAAATGAAAGATTTGGTACTTTTCTGGCGTATGAAAAGTGCAAAATTTTCTCAAAATCGAGAAAATGTTTCACTAAAGTTCATATATGACCTTACCTGGTTGGCAATTTTATAAATGTTTACACACTTCAACTAAAATATTTTATTATTGCTAATTATATCCTTATTGCTTGCCATGAACAAAAAATCACTCTGTGAAACTAAATTTGGATAAAATACTACTAGCTTGCTAGTGTACTTCCTAATGTTGTTCTCCAAATATCATGGTATAGTTACTGCAAAACCGAAACAGTCACGTTGAAACAAAGTAAAATATTAGTGTCTTGATCATGTTCTTCAGCCCAGCCTGAGTTATTCATGATCTGCGATCATTTTTTTTTGTTTGAATCTTTGCCAATAAGCCGTAAACCATCACAACAATTTCGGACTCGATGTTTTGGAGACCTACTTTGGAGCCCTGCTTTTCACGCACAGTATCATGGGATACGATAAATGAATAAATACACGGGGCTATTAATATCACTTAAAATGTGTCACAAAATAGTTTTCAGCTACTTTTTTGTCGGATGATGCTGGTATCATACTTGAAGATTCATTGGTTATAAAAATATGCATTTATTAGATGTTGGTGGTATTATTGCATGTTTAAAATATATTTTTCCTATAAATTTGTGGTCTTATTGGACGTATAGCATGAAATCAGGATTCTGTGGACATGTTCACAGTACGCTTTCCCTTTTATGGCAAATATGAAATCAGTATCAATGTATATTCATAAATGATGTTTAGGAGGTACTGGGGTGCACAAAAACATTAGGAAAACATAGCATTGAAATTGAGAAGATTACTGTTTGAAAAATGCTTGAGTTCTCGTCTCTGAAGGTTCTTTGTTTAATTTTATGCGTGAATATTATGTGTGTATTCTAAAAAAGAAACTTTTTTAATGCTCTGCTATAAATGCCAGCCACCGGTGTGTTTTATTTTAAAAGACTCGGAAGATAATTACAGGTGATGATGATAGGCATCTCTAAAAACGTAGATGTTTTGCTCTGCATATGTAAACCAGTGATATGATTCTGTCGTTTCTCAGCGTAAGAATTGTCAGTATTCATTCAGTAAAATGCATTTAATTGCTGGGAGTTATAATATGGTTGACTTATGGGTGCTTTAGAGAACAAATGGGAAAAATAGATAGAGTTCATCAATGTCTTCACTGCGCCCATTTTATCCTCGTGATATTTATGCCTTAGCACTTAATCTCCTGAAATGCCTCCTCAATCAATAGGTTTACAATGTGACTGTAAACTTTCCTAGTCTGCTGTTTTAGAAACGAAACATTTTTACATTCTTTGCTTATCTCTATTTCCTATCGTCTTACATTACTCATGTGTTTTTATTTTAATTTTATCTACCTTTTACCTACATTTTCTACGAGTTATACGTCGATAATCTGTTTCACTTGTCTTTGAACTTTTGAATGCTTATGCTAAGATAAATTTTATAGGGATAACGCGGTAAGCATATAAGATTGATGAAATAAAAGAGACTCGAGAAAAGAAGAGGAGTAATATCAATCTCAGTGCCTTCCGAACATTTGGAATAATAATAATAAACCATTTATTTGGGGCGAGATTGAGAATAAATAGTTCCTTCTTCCACCAGACCCTGGGTCTATCTTAACTAATTATACAAGTTGTAGTACTGCTGTGAGTTCGTATCCTACTTGGGGCAAGGCTTTTGTGTTTGTCTTGAGTTTCAAATAGACCGAGCAATATTAGCTAAGGAGTTTCAATATATTAAGGAGTAGCTCAACCAACACGATATGCTAGCAATATGGAAATAAAACCTTTAAAATTGTTTAAATGGTCCTATGAGTTACCGTAATGAAGGGTGACTTTAACCTCATGGGGTGACTTCGGTCACGCCGTCACTGCTCCACAAATTGAAACTTTTTAGCACAGTATCTCGAGCTTTATGAGGAGTCTATTTATTCTTTCTCTTCTTTACAATTTTAGGATATATCACCAGAAGACTAGTTTTCCCTCGCGATACTTACCCTACAACCGTTGCTCAACTCTTCTGAAAGTCGTGAATTCAAGAGACAAGTCTGGAGAACCTCGACCAACTATCGTCTTTGCTATAGCCAAGTATGGAAAAATGACCTTATATTTTCGATAGTTTGTTCATAAACAGAATATAAAGGAAAAAACTAAGAGGTTTGACAAAAATCGGGGATAGCATAGCCGAAAAGCTCTCCACACAGCTCTCAGCTGGGGACCAGTATTCCAATGAAAATCTGTCCCACTGCTGGCAATCGAACCCGGACCCTCGGGTGGGAAGACAGTGTTCTAGCAACCGCACCAACCCGATATCCCCTTAGGATCGGAGTGTTGGCAATTAAATCCCTAGTTTTATTAGTGACGTAGATGCACCAATGTTCTTACCCCCTATTTTTTTCCATCGCGGGGAGATGTGGGAAGGGTTTAATTGTCATGTTTTCGTCTAAGGCGGTGGTTGAGTTACATTTCCATGACCGCCCTACCACTTCCGTGTTCCGTCTCTTCCGTGTGGAGATTGGCGCGGCGTAGTGTCCCTTGAGTAGATGTCTACCTTAGGTGCGGCGTTTTTTCTTCCTCCCGTGAACAGAGGAATAGGAGATAAGAAGCGTTGGGAAACCCCTTTAAAAAAAGGGAGGAATAAATTATTCCTGCCCGTGGGAAGGAAGTGAGTGAGTGCATCGAGTGGCCTGTTTAGATTCATCGTTGTGCATTTTCGATTGCCTCGCCGAGGAGAGACGTGAAAACACGCGTGACGATTGTGTGTTTTTTGCGGTGCGGGCGGAAGAAAGTGGCCAAAAAGCGACGGTCGTGCTGCCGAAAAAATCACGATTGACGATGGCCCCAAGCCCTTATCTTCCTGGCGCCGTTCTCCTTGTCGCCGCTGCCTGCTTTGTGCAGGCAGAAATGCGCAATTTGTGAATGTGAGCGAAATTTCATTTCAACGACTCCACGGAAATGCATGAGAATGTCCAAGAAATTATTAGTTGCTGTATTAGGTTTTAAGATCGTCTTTAGATCGAACTTTATACGGTATGTAGAAACGTGTAGCCTCACTAAATACTAAGTTTAAGGGCAAGCGCAATTTCCATTCCCGAGGCGAGTCTCGATCCCTCAGCCCTTGGGTTGTCATAACAAAGATCTGTCTCACCACCGTGGCCGGCTTTTCCTCGTTTTTTGAATTATTTAATTGCATAAATTAATTAAAGGTGTTGATTCACCACGTTTTTTTCCGAAGTGGTCCGAATAATATCCGGTATCCGAATAATTTGGTTTTCAATAAATGGTGTTGCAAGGATTTCTTTTACCGGTAGCTTTTTTTTGGGTCTAACGTGATAGCCCAGTGGGTTAAACAGTAGGATTTCCCGAGTTGGAATCTCGGAAGAGGCCTTTGGACGTGTTTAGCCAAGCCCTCATGTGTTTATTTTCTGAAAGTTAGACCTTTGTGGGAAACAGCAGGCAGTGCAGGGGAAGGAATTGGGCTCACTGATGCCTGAACTTCATACCTATACCGTTGGGATTATTATGTATCCTCTTCAATCAGATTAAATTTCAGTTTGAACACAAATTTAGTTTTTAAAAATAGGTTGATGTTTTTAATATAGTGGTCTTCTTCACTGCTACTTCTTATTAATATTATCTTCCGCTGTCTCTTGTACTTGATGCTAGGGTATATTTGCTTAAATAATTTTTACCTTGTTTGTACAGATTATTTCCTTAAATTAGATACTAGAATTAAGTAAAATATCTTTCTTTTAGATACAACGTCTACGGAAAAGCTGTTTTTTTAGATATAACTGTGTAGGAAAGTGAATAGGTGCAACTTATAAGGTTGTCCCACCATTTTTTTGTAGGTAATTTATTATTTGAATTGAAATTATATCCTCCGCTGTATACATTGAAGTAATCACTCAATTATGATAACGCAGGTCTATTATTCTCACGTAACAATACATTTTAAAACTTGCACCCAAAACACTTTCCTTCCCTTTTGGTCCACTTGCACGTCACATTCATTTTGTAGCCACTTAGCTGTGTTGCTCATTTGCATCCAATGCCGCTAATCTATGCTAATTGGCGATTCCAATCTGTGGGTTGTGTCTATCCAAAGTATAATTTAGATGTCTCCCCTTGGGGAGTTGTGTAGGCATTTTCTCTCAGAATATTCGATGCTTTCTGTCGCCTGGTATTCATAATACAGAAGTCAGAGTGTTCATTGTAAAATATAATCGGATATTTCGAGAATGCAATTATAAATTTGTGTGTTTGTACTCTGGTCTTCGTCCATTTATAATATTGATCACTTCCTAATCACAAAATTACAGTTCTAATCTGGATCTTCTCTTGCATCTCTTTTTCCATTGCCTTATGCAAAAACTCAGCTTAGCTATTTAGCAATATTTTGTACTTTTTCCTCTACCTCATTGTATTTTTATGCGTCAATTCACTGTGGCAGGCAAAATATTCGGCCCGTAAGTACACCAAACCTAAGTGTGTGGGTATTCAGATTTGGGCATTGCATTCCCTGATATTATTAACAAAATAGTTTTTCTTAATCTTGATCGAACCAATTATTTTTTTACGATAATGTACCTGATACCGAAGTCTTCTTCTATAAGTCACATGCTCTTATGCCTGATTCAGCCATGAAACCAGTTCTCCTAAATATATTTTGGAAATGGCCTATCCATTCATCATAGATAGCCGAAGACGGATCTTATCATTCTTTCTGTGATAATGCATTGCTTTTAGAGGATACTACGGCAAATCACGCATAAAACATCTAAGTAAGGTTAGATTTGCCCCAACGCATCGTCGAGACTTACAAGTGTGATCATGCTGTTCACGATTTGGACCGATGTTATTTGCCAGTATTCACCTCGAATCTTTATCTGGGAAAGTGTTTTTATGTGATTACTGGATACTTCACTCTTGCTTCTGATTTTGGATGCCTTTGATCACCTAGATTATTTTGAGACCCAGATACAATACCCGTGCCGAGTTTTAAAGATTCAGCCTTGTGTATTAACCGCTGCAGTGAACATTATTTTGGCAGAAATTCAGTGATTAGAAATGATCACCAATCTTCAATGTTTTCTCGATGTAGCAAAGGAAACAGACGATCAAGAAACCTTCAGAGCGAGAGAGAATGGATGTATGAACTTATCAGGAAGATCAAAAAGTAAAGGAAAGAAAGAAGCCGACCACGTAGCCGGTCAGTAACGTGCCGTAATGGCCACACGGATATCGTTGGTTCGAATCCCGACTCGAGGCTAGATACTGTGCCCTAGCCAATTAACGTTAAGAGCTTAAGTTGAACGCTGCGATGCAACCTCAACCTTTACAGCACTTTAAGCCAAACACTACGATTAGGAAGCTGAAACTACCCAGCAAAAGATCTCCAGGGAGGAGGTTCTGACCTCCGCGCTTCGAAAACGTTTTCCTTTGAAAATAACCTATGTGTCAAAAATTTTACCCTACAGGAGAAACCGATTGATGACCCTAAAGAACACGAACCAACAGAATTTACTCCAAGGTGACCAAGAACCGCCTTTCGTTTCGTCCGTGATTTTCCACTCTTGGACTTGAATCTGAATAAACGACCGGAAAAATTCGAGGGGATGCGAGCATTTATCAAATGCTTAGAGGTAAGAACGCTTTAAATCGGTTTAAGTCATGCGTACCGTGGATGGAGTGCGGCGAGGGTGTGAGAGAAAGGGAGGAGAAAGAGAGTGTGAGAGAGGATTTTGTGGTTTGGTGTATCTGCGGCGACCGCCCGACGACGCCGCCGTGGGCGTCAGGGGAGACGGAAGAGAGGTCGTGATCGGCACGGATGAAGTCGAAGGTGAGAATCGGGAAGGAAGTGATGGCGGGGAGCCGGAAGCCGAGCGCGAGGAGGCGAAAAGGAGGGTTTCGGGGAAAAAAACACGCCGTCGTTTTGAGGGTGGAAGAGGCGTGAGGCCCGGTCCAACCATCTCCCCGACAGCATTTCACGACAACACGAAGCGGAGAGAGTTTCCGAGCATTAAGATGCCATATCTATGCTAACACGGTTTCCTTAAGGTTCTCGTCGGAGGAAAGGAAGTAAAGTGTCTTTGAGATAACAATACTGAAAAAAAGAATGGACGATGGAACTTCTAAGGAGGATGAAGCTGTGAAAAATAATCTGGCGTCTTTTGCAGGAAGACTTAAGACTTACCTGGGGAAGAACATGTGCATGGGTGGCAAGAAAGCTACATTTGGTAATTTAATGCTACCTAAATTATTGAGAAGTTCGATTGAATACTAAAACTGATTAAAAGGAAATGGATTTGAAAGAAAAATCAATGTTTCTTCCTGTAGGCAGTTAATCTTTAATTTGTAACGAAATCGCACAAAATTGGAAGTAATGCGCTTCTTTGCGCATGTTAGTCGCTGGCTTGCAGTGAATGTTATTTGAGCATAGAAAAAATGTTCGGTAATCAATAGTGTGTGAATGTCAATATGATTTGTGTTTACTGAGAATACTTAGACTCCGTCACAAATGAATCATGAAATTTTACTCTTAAATTCGATTTCAAAGCTAGAAGACGGGCCAAACCAAGTTGGGCGATTTAATACCAGGAATTGTGTAATATGATTCTTTCATTCTAATCTTACTGCTTGTCCATTTATCATTAAATACTTAAGGTGTGGTATTTAAAAAAAGGGCGTTTGGAGCTTCTACCTACGCGTCGCATCACATATGTAGTTTATATTTGACAACTTCTGAGCCTGATCAGCCGTGCTTTGCTCTCAGAGTCAGGAGTGGAAATATTCCCTTTTGTTCAGGCTTTTGGGATTATAATTCTCAAAAGTTGCTTTATATGTAACATTTCTTTCAAAAGCTATCATGCATTTAGTTTATCTGAGTGTATTCTGTCTTCATTCGTTGGAATTGACGAAGAGATTGAGCGGCCTCTGGACTCCCAGCCTTTATCACTGACGTTCTCGCATTGCGGATGCCTAGAACTCCCGACACTCGCTGTTGCACATTCCTTCATGACTCCACGATGCGGCGTATTAAAAGGCCATAAGCGTAGAGCGCGGCCCGCGTACTGAGGGAAGCGTCGTGGGCTGTCGTAGCTGCTCGCTCGTGCCCTCGGATCAACCCCCGCTGGCGGCGAGGGATGCGTTGCGCAGTTGAATTTAAGAATTCACTGCGTCGCATCGTGCGCTCATGGGGACGGAGATCGGGAGCTTTGAATGTCTCTTGAGGAATGGATGCGAGAACGTATTGCCTCTTCCAGTGGGCAACGCAACATTGCAACATTGTGGTATCACCGCCCGTAAGCCTTGTAACTTTCGTTTCGGATGGAAATTCATATTCTGACTGATTTTTCTGTTTTTGTAGCAAGCGGTTGTACAATATCTTCTGCTCTGTGTGTTTCACGTCTGTACCCGCATTTTCAGACCAGGAGGAAAGGTTTAAGGATAAGAATGGAAGGGCGAGGTGAAAGGATGAACTCAGCGTCGGCATTTAACTGGTAGTAAAAAAAAGTCGCCAACCACGGTTTAAAATCCCATCCGGTAGACGGTGTACTGATCTCGAATACTTTCCACAAAGCAATGAAGTAGCATCCGGTTTACCAGGGAATAATATCTTGCACTGCCGGGATTCGAACCTGGCCCTCCAGATGAGAGGCTATTTCTCTAACCACTACACCAACTCGACATAACCCACGTAACGTTTTGTACCATCTCCTAGAAGCTTACCATTGTTGTTGCCATTGCCATCTTTTTAATCGAGAGAACCAAGGTGACAATTCCATCGTATAATATCAGGAACTGCGTGGGAAACGTCCAAAATAATGAATTACCATATGGAAAATGACCCCTGGTCCTTTTAAATGCATCATAATGAGTTATTTCAAAGGTTTTTCTTCCCTTCATGGTGCAGGACTAACGGTAATATACTGACATCTGCTATCGCCATAGGTACAACCTGGTTATTGGCATCGATGTGTGATCGTGTTGTATCGTATCCAAAGGACCTCTTTCCTCTGGATTCATTCTGATTTTTCTCCAAATGTCTTCAGTAAGATGTCGTCTCAGGTGTCTGTGTTGCACCTTTATCTGTAGGTGTAACACAGTTACAGGAACCGGTCGTTTATAATAAAAAGTCTGGAATAGTGAAGTTTATGTTTTTCATCGCTTCACATCGTCGTTTCTTCCAATAATTCCTCCTATGAGTATACAGGCATTATATTTATCCTCAATACAAGGAGTATTTTCTTTTCCACAAGAAATTCCATTTACTGTACATCATATTTGTTAATTTGAAGTACGTATTTGATGATGGCTGAACCGCATTCTACGACCAACAACATTTATTGTGGAAAGTACGATCCTCCTCAATGAATATGACCTCCTTCCGCTATATCTCGCCGAATACCTAAATCTTAGTTATAATATCCTTAGTGAGTGTTTCAGTGACTATCCTCCGCTCTTTTTCAAACCAGACGTCTATGAAAACAACGTTGTGCACAAGGCCTTCTCTGTGAAAGACTAAAAATTGTACGCTAAACATCGCCGTTTCTACGGTAGATTTAGGAGCATGTAGTACGCATAGAAAATTTATTCCTCGTGTAAAACGGCTATAGAATTGAGTGAAAATTGGGCTTCGTCGAATTCAATTAAACTGGGAAGGGATTATTACTGTTTTATGCAAAAAATATTGAGTTTCACTTCCACTGTGCTACCTAAGGTTTATGCCAGATAATGACTTAAGCTTCTATTAATCGATTAATGGTGCTTACGTTCATTCTATTAATCGCTCTAATTTTCTACGTCTCTGAATAATATTTGCCTTGGATATCATTTACCTGTCTTGAATATGGATGGCACGATGGCCTTTTTCTAAGTCTAACAATAAGTTACAGTGAACCCATTGTGGTTGGAAGAAATTATCAGAAGTTTAAAAGTTTCGCTGAGTTGATTAGTCCGCATAGTTGAGAAAATTTAGCAAATTTCACTCACTTATATTATTTTGATTCTAAGGCATTTATAATAAGCCAATATGGTATGAAAGAATTTATTATGTCCTTTTCTCTGCAGCTGCCTTTAGCTTTACTATCAGTTATTCATGTTTCTCACGAGAAAGTGGCCAAGATTAAATGCAGCAAATTAGCTGACTAGAGGCCGCGTGCCGTACTTTTGCTTCCAGAAGGTGATGTTAGCCACCATTAAGGATAAATTAATGCCGTCATCATGTGGACAAATGAATATATCAGCACTCTCGAGCATTGAATATGAAGAGCAAAAAAAATTGCACCGGTAGTTATGGTACGAGCTGTATCCATCACTGAGTTGCTGGTATTCTTTCACTTGTTAATCTAACCAACTTTCTGCCAGTAACTGAGGTTTCACCAGTACTTATAATCTGTATGACTCATTTAATCCTCATGAAAGGAGTATATAAACGAATTATTTGGAGCATAAATACATCGAATTCGAAGTCCAGTGGTAGTAGTTTAATGAAGTATTTAAGGTGCTCCAAAATAGTTGTGCTAATATTTTTTCACACAACCTAACCGAGCGCAGCTCCAAAGATTCAGCGTATGATCCAGACCTCCAAAGATTCAGACAATCACAACAAACATGCCGAAGGTGGGATTCAAACCCGTGACCTTAGGAATCCTAGAACGCCGTGTTGCCGACCTGATTAGTGGCTCGGGCTTCAATGCCGAAAGGGTGAACGCAAATAACTCTGGGTATTTCCTTCCATTTGTAGAGGAAAACAACTTGGGAAATAAAAATTGGGTGCATTGTTTCGGAGCTCAGTGCCATGAGAAAATACGGTAATTCTCTCGGGACGTAATCAATGTGTCAATCCTCAGGAGCCTTCGTGTTTAGCCCGGAGTTTGGGGGTAATAGATGGCGGGTCAAGGACGGCTGATTGAGACATAATTGCCTGCACTTGGATTCCGCCCCAAGGGTTAGTTTCTTTGGGAGTAGGACGCTTTCATCTGTTTAATGAGATTAAATGAGAGAGCTTGGCGTTGATAACCCTGTGTGGTTCAGCCGCCTGAAGGAGAGTTTGATGTTTCAATTCTCTCGAGATTCATCTAATAACTACATTTAGTTGAATTACTACTAATCCAGCGTCATTGACGATGTGATTCTGAAATAAAAATAGCATCCTAAACGTTTGTATAAATGATACCGGGAAAATGTTAACTTCAACAATTGTTCCGATTATTTGATTGAAAATATCTTGTCACATATTGTACCAATTTTTTTACGCTTGTGACACCTGAGGAACTCCACGAACACCTCTTCTCCCGCCCTAACCACCATTAGATAAAGGCTGCGTGAATAGTTGAGCATATGGACAGTTTTTATTGTGATAAAATGGGTAACAGTGGAGAATGTGCAATTTAATATTGACCATAGGAAATTTAAGGACTTTCGCACAGGCCGCGAAAAACGTTAAAGGAGTTATCCGCTAGGAAGCAGAGTATGTGGTTGCAACAAGTGATAAAAGAAGACGGTTTTTTGGAGGTGGTTATAGAGAAATGAATACTGGGAAATGAAGGAAAAGGATAACCTTTTTGAATGGCTTAGAGCGAGATAGGACATAAGCTGCATTCATGCATTGCATAATGCATTTTTCATAAATTCCCAGATAATTAATCATTATTATATATTCCTACGTAGATACTAATCCTTTAGTTGCACGAGGGTGGTGGAGCGGAGGTCGGGTTGTTGTAATGGTTAGAGTACTGGCGTTTCACGCACAGAGCCCGGGCTCGAATGCCGCCATTGGAAGATATTTTTATTGGTATACGAGGGTAGCTTTTTAAGGGCCGGTTGCACCAAGTCCGGCTAAATCTGTCGGCTACCTGGCTGCCGGCTACCTCGTAGCTGGCAGTTACCACTTCCATCTGTTGCACCAACGAAAAATGACCTCTAGCTACGTAACTAGGGGCTATGGTGAGCACAGAGCTTCAACATGACTGACAAATTTTTCATACTCGGGACTTCACCGTAATTTTGGAGCCGGAAGCTTAGGCGATTTGTTTATTTTTCTTATTGTTAGCAACGGCCGAGAAAGAAGCTGGACAACGTGTGTGATAGCATTTTAATCGCAATTAATAGAGGTCTGTTTATTAAATTGAATTAAAATTAAATTGTTCTGTAAATTAAAATTACACTGTTTTAAAAATCATTGAAATGCCCGAGTACTATATATTCTTAGTGTTAGATTTAATCGTATTAATTTATTTTTAATTAACTTTTGCAATCCATTTGAAGTAGGATTATAATTTGTTTGTTTATTTTATTAATGAACGAATTTTTACATAGTTACGCGTCAACAAACTGAAAAATGTCGTGATTATTTGCTCTTTTCGGCATAGGGGCGTAAAAACAACAAGAAAGGCGCCTAATTTTAGCGAGGAGGACTCGTTGAAGCCAATAGAGTTTATATATATATATTGGGAAAGAAGATTAAAAAAAGCAGTGCAGGACATGTATACATCCATGAATTTTAATATTGAAAAAAATAGTAATTAACAAAATATTAGTTTTTTTTCATTTCAATGTTGAATGTTTCTAAAATAATTGTCGAACTCATCACGAACCCCTCTACCTCTGCCACCCCATCGTTAATTACATCATTTACTTTCACCTGCACTGGAAGTACATCAGGATCATGAGGAGGCTCTCCCTCCCTTTGCTGTATATTAAAATTATGGAAACTCTACAAGCAACAATCACTGCCAGTGTGGATCGAGCGTAGTCTTATGCCAAGTGAAAGAACAGGAAACTTTCTTTTCCAGAACCCATTCATCCTTTCCACTGTGTTCCTTGTTCGGATTAGGCTTTCGTTAATAAATGTTCTTCTGGCCGTACAGGATTTCGGATAGGGGTCAATAAATACTTTCTGAGGCCGTATCCAGAATCACCCACCCACTATTACTGCATTGCCAAAGTCACCACTTTCTGCAAGTGCCTTCAAAATTGAATTGTCAAAAATGGTTTGGTCATTTGATAACCCATGCCAGCGCGCAACGATAGCCATTAACCTTAGTTTGGCATCGCACAAGGTTTGGAAATTATTGGAAAAGTAGCCCTATCTATTCCTAAATACCTCAGCTTGATTTCAACGTATTGAAGGATAGTTATACTGGGTATCAGCACTATTTAGAGCCAAGCAGTGAAATATTTATGCTAAATAATTCATAATGTTCAAAAATAACGTAGAAGGAAGAGTAAACTAATGTCCCAAAAATGAAAGAAGGAAGGTAAGGACGTGAAATGTTTGCACTTCCTTTTTGAGATGCTCAAAAATTACTTCGTTTGAAACTTATCGGTTAAATGTTTTAAAGCAAATGGCTCCGTATCATTACGTACCCGGAGACGATAGTTTTGTATGTGTGCAATTGATTGCTCCCATTACCTTGGGAAATCTTGAAATGTTGTAAAACTCGGAGCGGACATTGGCCATTGCTTCTTCATTTTTTTGGAAGGGCGATAAAATTTCTTCTGAGCGATGCTATTGAATCACTTTTTGGTTTATTGGTTAAACGCTGATAGACACATATTTCTGGATACAAATAATTGTATTCCATTATTAAAGATCAGCTCGTAAATACATCATCACATAATTGTACCTATATTTTGCAACTTAGCGCTTCGTAGAGTGCGTCAGTTTCTCTTCACTGATATCCAACAACACTATCGGAGGTTGTTTCTGCACACGAAATCGCATGAAAAATTATTCATCGTTCCAAATATGGAAATGGAAGGTTCTTTGCCGCACATTTCTTGGGTTATTAACTATTTAAATAAAATATGGAAGTATTTCTTTCTCGGAATCCTCCAATTCAGGATCGAAACGTAAATAATTACCAAACTCCATCTTGTTTGTTTACATATTTCATACCCGCAATGCATTGGTTCCCAAGATACAAAGCAACTGACCGTCAGCTACAACGGTAGCCGTCGGTGAATCTGGCGGCTACGGTTACTCCCGCGGTAGCCGGAGGTCAAGGCGTAACTAGGGGTGGTGCAACAGATTTCAGTGTTTAACAGTGACCGTAACCCTAACCAGAGGTGTAACCCGACATGGTGCAACCGGCCCTTAGGGCAGGGAATAGAACGTTCCTTATCACCTAGCAACTATAAATGGTGTTAAAGAAGAAGGTACGAATATGTTTCGCGCAAAATTTTTCACCAACCAAATCGAACGGCACAGTGTGGACTGTGCCCACCTGCCTTTTATCTGTGTTTCTCCATCAACTTCAAGAATATTTGTAGGCGATTTAAAATACTTCTTTTCGTGAAATATTGACCTGGAATGTATTAGTGAGTGTCCATAAAGGGTTTGCTTTCGCCGTAGAGTGGATTTGACATGTTTAGTAACTGGCTTGGAAATTTCTCGCTGACCTCTATATGCTAAAATTATTGAGAGTGGCTCCATTTAACCTGTAAATTCGGTTTCGACCTTCCCTTGATGTCCTCGTGTGGCCCCAGAACATTAAAGCAGCCGTGCTCAGTTGAATTTGGATAAATTTCTAGATCGACGATTAGGTATCTTTTAGCGTTACGTATGTATGTTTAGATGGTAATATCTTAATTGTGACGTCATTTTTTGTACTATTTCGCATTGAGAACGCATTTCATTGCTTTAAAAACTCTCTCAACACGACTTCTTAAAATCTATGTAACTTTTCGGGGGCTTCGTTGCATAAAAGTATATATAATTGCAACTACTGAAACCCAAACACATTGTAGTTTAAATTGATTTTCCCGTATATTTAATTGCTATTTAAAAAAAGATTGCATTTTTCACCACAAACGGAAAATTTAACGCAAATACTTAATGTTTTTATCGAGTATAGCGCCTGACATAGTTTCACATATTACTTGCAAGTGTCTTACTTTATGGTTGGATGAATCGTCTCCCCTTTAAGAACGCGTCAAGTGTTTGATGTGGCTATAGATTAGCAGATTGGTAGCGTGAGAGATAGCGAATGTATTGTCGCTATGGTCGAGTGGGCACCTTGAGCATGGGGTACTCCGATGCTTGAAGGACGTTGGGTTGGCTTAACAGACCGTTCTCCGGCTAATGGAACTCGAGATGTTTATGTCTTTTTTATCCAACCGATCCTTTGCAACGGTTTATCTATTTTTGTCCGCGATCGAGGAGGAACCTTCCGACGTTATGTCAGTTATGAAAGAGGCTATATTTAGTCCTGACAACTCTTTTAAAGGAGGCACAGTTTAGCAGAAATCGTGATATCGCAGATAATGTTGATAGAACAATGAAGTAGTCAGCAAGTCATGACAACCAAAAAAAAATATTTATGCTCCTGAAATTATATGATTTGTTGAAAGAAAGCTAGTGGTTTAAAAAAAAGTAAAAATCCGCGTCTGAAGATTACTACTGCATTTGACTTGTCCGCTATTAGTACCTACTCAAAATGATGGAGATTGTCACTTGGGAATATAATTGTTAACCCGTAACTTTTGCAATCGTATTTACCGGAAAAATATTTTATGTGCCGTATTAAAAGATCGTTAAAGGATTTAAACATATTTGGTAATTACCTCTCATACGTTATAGACTTTTTAGGATGTTTTTACTATACCTATTTGTTAGTGCTTAGGTTCGCGAATGACAACATTGAGTCCGTGGAGACCTGTCAGCAAGCAAATTTTATTTCCTCTAAAAAATCAAATAAAATTCGTTTCATCTGAATTGTGAATTTGAAGGTCAATCCTTCCTTAGGAAAGGTTAAGCAGCCTGAAAGTACCGATCTCGTATAATCTGGGAAATCATGTGTTTGAGTGGGGATGGAGTGCTGAAGGCGATATTTGTGAATAAAGTATGTAAATAGGTTCTTGGTGGCGCAAAATGTTTGGTTACACGATCGCCGGGAGGCCCACTGGTCATCTTAATCGGCTGGCTGACCTATTCAACGCTGTAGTTGCTCATCATTTCCTTCCCTGGAAGAGGTGCTTTTAGGGGTGAATCTAGAATGACGTTAATATTTCTCGAATGTGCACCGCAAAGAAACTGTTGGGCGGTTTATGAGTGCGTAAACATTTGGACCTTTGGTGGAAGGATTCGTTATTGATGAATACTTTCACCTTTGAAATATAGAAGTCCTACTTGTGGGAAATGTATAAGTCTAGCTTTTTGGCACAAAATTCATTGCATCATTTTCTTTAAATTGCTTATTGATGTTTGCAAGTTAGTACAAGAAGCTTTGCAGTGAATATTATCCATAGCCAGTTCGTGTTGGTAACGTACCTTATTTAGGAGATATATTTCGTATTATGTGCTTATAATATTATTATAATAAACATTTATTTCACTTCAAAAAGAGATTTAAAATAAATAAAATTGTAGGAAAAGAGTCGACTGCGAATGACTTTTGTAGTGTTCAAGTTTGAATTAAATCTGAAAAACCTGTTGAATTTTTTGTTCCTCTCGTGATATCAGTCCCTCGTAGCCTTACCTCTGCGTAATACTGATGGCGGAATGAGACGTCGTCATTTAAAAGTGTTCAAAATGGTGGCGGTCCGAGGAAAACTACGGAGATGGTAATGACTCTTTCAATTGTTTTCCCCTGCGTGTAATGACTGAGGCTTGAGGCCGGTCATTGTTGCAATACTTTGATTAGCAGTGAAACAAGTCGCGATTGAAATCCGTTTTCTCTATAGGTACGTGCCCTTACGGTTGTTCGCTCCGTAGACGTGAGGTGGTCCAGCTGGAGCCTTAAAACTCAATCTCCTATCTCGGGTCTGATCTCGATCGCATCTCGAACTCGGTCTGTCTGTACAATTCCGCCGGAGGAACTCTGCTACCCACCCACTACTGGTGAGTGAATTATTGCTGGGCACCTAATTCCCTCGGAACGAACTGGACTGCCTTGGCTCTAGAATTTCCAAACATATCCACTAGGAGTAAACACGTGTGTGGTGGAAGGAATGCTCCTTCCCTTTGGCCCACAGCTGCAATTTCACTGATTATCGAACACACGTCGGCGGCCCTGGTCACTACTTTGCTGCATCTGATGGCATCTCATGGGGTGAATTCGCCTCTAGAGATCCAGACAGCGAGATTGGTTGAGTGGTATCACGCACACTCATAGTGAAACGGCGTTGACATTTAAGTTTTGCGGCTATTTTACTCATTCAAGGTTTCTTTCTTAAAAATAGGCTCGGGTAACCTCTGATAATAATGTCGTCACGGGCCCACCAAGTAAACGGAACCTTAAATTTGTGTACTCAAGCAAATGCAAACTTCATCAGCAAAGGACAAAGAAGTGAAAGAAGCAACGATAATATTACCTTAATTTTAGTGTTTGAGTTGTCAAGACTTGGAAACGCGTTTCATGAATGATATAGCCACTAATACGTCTCTAATCAGCACTGCAACTTATCGAAACTTACCAATTGTTGCCCGTTTTTATAACTCTTTCTACTGTGGTCCCAATATGTTAATATGGTCCAAACTTAAAATATATTAATTTCGCACACGATTGTCTTTCATTGCAGTAAATTTTACGTGATCACAAGCGAAATTTTCTGCTCCCGTAGCGTAAATAGATACTTAGAAATTATCGCCATTTCTAATTAATTACATAGTGATTTCAACCATCCTACCAAACTTCACTACTTATGCCTGTTGTGAAATGCAGGCTGCAGTCAATTAATCCGAGATAGACTATTTACTATTTTTCCGCCGGCTCTCTTGGTTGCTATCATCTTTGGCATCTCCCCGCCCTTTTCATTACCCCTACCGCTCACCCGCTTTTGACGAGGGATTGCAACCAATTTAATGGCATGTCCAGAAAGTGACCTCTTGATAATTTTTCCTATTTCGCCGTTACTATCGGTCGACTTTCATCACTGAGTAATTGAATCGGATTCCATTAGTATTATTGTATTAAATATTTCCTATTACGTCCCTTTTCGGGTTCGGACATGGCCAGCAATTCCTTTTAGAGCCTCTTTAGGCTTGGCATCAGGTTTTTCAAAGACTATATCACCGGAGTGATCCACAACATGATCTAGGTATTCCAATCATCGACTTTTGGTTTAGGTGGTGAACCCACCAGACTGATCAGGCTAGCTTCGTTTATGCATTGCTTATTTTCACTCTTGTCCAACGCTCAGGAAGCCAATGAGGTTTTTGATCGAGTATTTTAGTTAACCCGCAACTTTTGTGCATACATGTCTCGCTCTGATATTCCGTACCGGTAGATGTATTCTTAATTTATTCATTTAATATTCATGAATTTTGTTCAACTCTTAGATGCACCCAATCGTTTTTTAAACAATTCTCAAAATGGACATCGGAAAGGGCGATTATGGACACTTTAAGTTCAAAGACTTCAGATTTTCCCGATTCATTTAGTTGATGAAAGTGTCTCGGGTTTCCATCCGGGTAGGTGGCTCCATATCCGACGTTTCGACTACTTACTCCACGATTGTCCTCACCGTGATGAGTGACTTTCAAGAAAAAAATGGCAGATTTATATATTCTAGGTTTTTAAATCTGCTGTTACCTATTTGGTCCGATTTTCCCGCGCCTTCTCATGTTCTTAAGTTTCATTCGCTAAGTTTACTCCACAGGAATAAACTTTGCGAACTTTTCAATTTGAGTAAAAAACATAATTTCGCCTTTTCAATTAAAATTAAAAACTATATATTTTGCTTTGCATCAACCAATTATGCAGCAATCCAAAGCTTCTCTTTCGAAAATTAAAATAAAATACTTGAGTAATTAAGCTCTCTTTAAGCAATAATGAATATTCCCTTTTCGAAGTACTTAGATTTTCAGTAGCAAATATAAATTGAGTACCTTAAACGTAGGAGTCGGCGTTTTGAAATCAATAAACCTACCTCCGTTAGGCAAGTTCTAGTTTAACTATGCTTATTTATGTTTGGCATTTTCTTGTATTAACAAGATGTCCCCGATATAATGCTTATGCTGTTTTAGCTCCTCAACTTATAGGTCTACCACCCTCGTGTGTCCCATAAAACTGCTCGAAATTTCATTTCCTCCCTCCTTGTGGAATTGCGTAGTTTTCTCCTAAGATGTTCTCTATTTGAAAGTGCTCCTCCACAAACATACAGTAGTACCGAGCTTGGTGCTAGATCATATACCTTTGCGACATGGGTGACCCTGTTGTCCTTGATAGTTTAACTATGCTTAAACGCAATTATTACAATAAAAATTCATAGAACAATTCATCTGAAGGCCTTCATGTCAGCCACGTTTTAATAGAAAATGTAGCGCTGTTGCTAATTTTAGTGGTGGCGCATAATAAGTGTCTCCGATCCAGCCACTAGTCTACATTGTCATTTTTACTTACTAAACGCATTAAGGGATGCTCTCGTAACTTGCCATTGAATATGGATGAATAAATCATTTCAGACTTGAGAATTTTGGCTGAATTTAATTTCATGAATTGCTTTCACTTTTTGTTACCTAAGAAAATAATTGCCGACCAAGATTCGCTAAAACTAGAATTCGACCTTTTCACCGACAGCACTAAGGTCAACCAACAAATATTTATAATCCAAGATTGCTATCAGTATGTATTCCATGCATAAATATCGTTACTTGAGATATTGAATATGTTACAATCTATCCATTCCCTGTTTGAAACATCAGGTCTACTCTTGCAGCTGAATCTTTTTGTGTGGTCGGAATCAGATTTTATTTCAGGCCACACCTGTAATTACATGAAATGAAGGCAGTGACAGCTAGTTTCTTGATCAAGTAATATACTACTCTCGTATTTAGCGGTCATAGGTTATCCAATCAGCTCTTCATGTCTTGGTTTTTTTTGTCAGGAACACAAAGTTGTTGCATTTCACATATCTATTACATGTATTTCAATATTTTGAATAACTCTTAAACTGCTATTTATAATATATTTAGTAAGTAGAACCTTTTGTCTTATTTTAGTAAAATATATGAAAAAGTATATTCCTCAAATGATTTAGCAGCTCATTAGGATTGACTGGGACACTAGTGCGTTACATATATGTATTTCATTTCTGCTTCAATACCTTACCAAGGCTTGGCTTTAGAATTTCTTAGCCGCTCTACGATGGCAAATATGAGATGTTATCCGTCAATGTCACTCTTGCATCTGAAGCGTCTATTTTTTTCTGATCGTTCTCATAAAACATACAAATAAATCATGTGCACAAAATCAAAATTTGAATCATTTGCGGTTTAACCCTTTGAGTGCCATATGACGATATATCGTTGTTTGCTGTTTGTGCCAGAAGTGTCGACAACGAAATATCGTCATCTATGACGAAGCCTGCCAAAACAACACATAAATTAACATTAAATTCAGCATCATATTTTTATTTTAATGCATTAAGAAAAGATATTTACTTTCTATTGCAGAAGTAATTAAAAAAAAAGAGTAGGTAATAAATAAATAAGAAGTGAATTTTTAAAGTATGCAGTTTTTAAAGTCAGTCCCCGTACTTAGTCGCTCCAGACAGAGAGGAAAGGTGCAAGGATGGGAATGGAAAGGAGAGGAGGACGTGTGGAGGGAAACCCGGCGTTGGCATTAGCCTCTTGACGAAAGACGACCACATCCCATCCGAGGTCAGTTTGCTCTACTCGAATGTTCTCCAAAAAGCATTCAAGTTGGGGCCCATTTAATAATTAAAAATCTTCCAATGCCGGGACTCGAGTTCGGGACCTATGGGTGATACACCAGTACTCTAACTACTACACCGACCCGACATCTTTTTGTTCCCTGCACAATAGTTGAACCTCATCCAATATCAGACCATTATTCCGTATGATTTCCATTGGCGGGGTTTTAAGCTCTTTTGTAGTAAACAGCAATATGAATCAAAGTTGCGTAACTGCTTCTCCAGTATGTTTTCACATGTTATGGTATTTTTTTAGTCGAAGTATTTCGAACGAACCTAATAACTTATGCTTCTACCCCAGGCTCCTGAACACTAATTACGTTTCGAAGAATGTGGCGCCCTTTAAATTCTCCATGACGAAACGCCTTCTGCCTGTTGAAACGCGTTTCTTTTGGCAGATGGCATTTTCACAATACTCCCTTTTGGAACAAGTCCTTCCGAAGACACTCCTCACCAAATGAGTTTCAAATGAATTTTCACCTCAATTCTCACAGTGCTCACGCCTCCGTTTTAATATGCTTTGGCTTTAAAGCATTGTTGCTTCAGATGGCTGACAATTTGACCTCTCTTGAATGTCATCGCTAGCTTCGCTTTCTTTTATTCGTGATCCCATCGGCATTTGCATCTTAGATACGTGCGATAAAATCAATATATCTCAAAGGATAGCGTAAGATCTTGACTACTCCTCACTCCCGTACCTATGTAGTAAATCAATCGGGTAAGATGTTCATTATCTTTTTTGCACTCTATGAAATGTCCTCGTATTATACAATTTCAGTCAATGCTCAACTGAAGTTCCAGAGTTTATCAATGCCTTTCGTAAATTGAAATAAGTCACAATCAAATAAAGTCTACTGCTCTGCCGCATTTACGTCGTTACTGGCCATGAATGCGAAATATAGGAAATTAATATAAACTTGAAGTTAAAAGTAGAACTTTAAAATATACCAAGTTAGTTATTGCAAATATTAATGGGGCTATAGCAGTACCGATAGTAATTAGCATTTTGAAAATTGCCACAATTTAACACATTTGTCACATTGTCACAAGTGACGAGCATTTATCTGCATTCTACTTGGGGTAATTTGGCCTTTTGGAAGTTTCAAGTACATTTCATACTTACATCATTGAGTATATCAGTTATACGCGTTTTTATTCGCGTCAGGCCGTATTCATCATGTATACCAATTAGAAAGTTCTTTGCCTTTTTTTCTCGCTGTGTAAATTTTATTCGAGTCATTTAACACCAAAAGTTCCCTCTAATGGTTTTTCCTAAATGATATAAACTAAGATGAAAACTTCATCCTCGCAGCAAGAACCCTGATTTTATCTTCCCCTGTAAAATACTTTCTGCCCTATCATGTTAATTACATACAGATTTAAATTATCCCCGTCCAAAATCTGATAGATAGCATGGCTTCCAAATACATACTTTCCAAATATGTACTTTTTTATTTCTTCTGCTATAAGAATTCGGCGTACGAGGATTTTATTCTATAAATAAGGTAATTTTATTTCACTCTACCAATAGGTAGTAAGGTAGTATGGCTATCTTGAATTCTGTGTTGCAAATTAACGTTTTTTTATGCATGCCATCTTCTATTTTATCATCAGAACCTCTGTTCGTCATCAGTGTCAGTGATCTCGATAGATAACTACCAGAATTAGAACTTTGACTTCGTCACAAAATCGAGCACAACCAAATTTCTCTGTTTCCTTTTTTTTGCTCGTTCCTACTCCTTATTACTTCTGTTTTACCCGTGAGCGTGCTAAATATTTCTCTGCTGGATTTCATGAGCCAGATTCCTATATTTCCCTCACTACAATCTCGCTTCCTTTATCCGAAGCATACTGTCAAATTATATAAATTGTGCGTAATTGGTTTTTCTTCTCTTCTTTTTCACTCTCAGTGGAAGAACTTATCTCTTAAATTGTTATACCAAAATTTTTAATAATCTCAGTAAAAATTTTCCCGTTAATTCTTCCGACGAAAATAAAAGTATCTTTTATCACACAAACCATTAAATATCTGGGCGAGTATGTTCATTGCTATTGCTTTCCATAATGTCATAGCACTAATTAGCATCCATTCCCTAGACATAGCACTGTATTTTGCCTAATTTATTGCGAATTTCAACCAATCATAAGGAATTCCAAGTAAATTCATGAAATCAGCCTTTCACCAAGTTTGAAGTAGGTTAATTCCCGATTATTAAAGCGATTCAAATATGAAAGTGGCGTCAGCTGTAAAAGCGTTATCAGAAGTTCACGTGAACGAAAAGATCGTCTTAAAATATTTGCCGAAGCAATTTTTTGCTCCAGAGAACGCAGAACGCAGTCGACAACATCCTGTGGTGTAGGCATACCGTGACATTAGTTATGAAATGCCGCGCGCTTGATATGTGGATGGCATTCTCCACCGTGCATTTGTCAAAACCTTGAGCGTAATGGATCCAGCGATCACGTGTTTAAAACTAAATCAAACGTGTTTTTTTGTCGATGTCTTGAGGAGATGGAATAATTTTTTCGAGCGGAGGTACAAAAAATTAAACGAGCCATCCTCATCTGCGAACGGATCGCGTTATACCTAATTAAACGGCCGTTGAAAAACGCTTACGCCCGTGGCGAGGTAGTCCGATGTGACTCGGTCGTAATGAGCCGCCGGGTTTTTTCCAACGATCCATCATTCAACATGGAGGAGCCTTCCGGAATCTCTTGTCCCAAGTTGACAATGAGAGAGAGAGAGAGAGAGATGTTAGCCCGCATCCACTCCTTTGTAAGAATAGGGGAAGGAGTCGGAAGAGCACATCGACCCGAAGCCAACTCTTTAGCCCCGGCTGCAACGTTGTTGCGCAACCTTGCGCGTTCGAAGGAGTTCGCCTCTTTCGCCGAACCGCATCGTCCCACATCTTCACTCCGAGTTTGCCCTCTTTCTTTTTTTTCCGTTGAAGTGGATGGACCGGGCGGCGATCCAAAAAAGAAACCCCTCCCCGAAAGTGAAACCGTATCTTCAGGCCCAAGAGAGCACCCGCCGCTTTGACTTAATCACTTGCTTAGACGCAAACCCATCCATTCACAGATTAGAGTTTCGGGCTTGAATATCATAATTTTTTTGTGTGTTACGTCGCTGCGTGCACGACTACCCTAAATTTGATTAGGATAGGGTTTATAAACATAGGCGCGAACTTTCAAGAGGTAATGTCAGTTCTGCCTCACGATTTTTAAGCTTTCCGGCAGGCAATCATGTTGAACTCCTTGATAAAGGTATTATTTAAAATTTAAATAGGAATCGTGTTGGCACAATAAGGAAGTCAGTTGACAAGACAAGATTGTTTACATTACATCCGCGATTTTTATTCAGCATGTGGCATAAAAACCAAGTTTAAGGGAATGTGTGAGAAGGATTGCCAGGGAAGTTCCTACGAGAAGCATAATTTACCTGAATTGCGCGTTATGCTTTATTTTGCACGCGGAGCCGGATTGATTTATCGTAGGCACGGTTGCATCGAGTTAATTCTGATTCGATTTCTAGCGTAAGAAGCAGTATTTTCCCTACCTGGGGGTCCGCTATAACTTGTATCGTCAGTAATCTGCATTTTAGTTCAAGATCGGATCGGAATGTGGTTCAGATGTTGCTATTGAGTTGATTGTTACAGAGTATACAACTCGAACAGTTTTGGCGAGACATTCACGTCGTTTACGAGTTTTCAGATATTCAGAAGATGAACAAGATTCGTTGTTTTGCAGTGTTCCGGTACACCTGGGGACAGAATTTTTAGGCTTTCAATGTTCTCAGATAATACATTACAGAAACGTTTTTCTGATTTCAGCCCCAAATTTTGGCTACGTCGCTTAAATTCAGTTTTTTAAATAAAAATTTTAGACTTTACCACTGAGGATAGATGATCAATGTTAGGGAAGCATTTATGAAACACTCAAACGGTATTATCGATTCCTATGTACTTGTTCGTATAAACCACTGCAGCTGCTTAATTTTCAGACCTTTTAGTCATGATGCAGTTGTAAAATGGGGAATGTATTAGAGCCATTCAGAATAATGGTGACCGATCAAACAGTGGTAAATTGAATTCGTAAACGCACATATGAGCTACACCAATTAATTCTTAATTTAAGGTTCATTAAAATAAAATTTGACTTTACTTGGACACCATATTTTCCCGCTTTTTCTGTTACAGATTCTGAAACATTTTTGCATTCATTTTCTTTGGTAACCTTGTCTTTTTTGCATTTATCCTAGGAATGGCTTCAAATGCTAGGAAAGAAGATTTTTCCCCGTCGTCATCATCAGGTCACAACTCTCCGAGGGGTTACCTCACGCTCCTCAAGTGAATGCGCTGGTTCTTTACGGGTGAGTACTTGAAAGTTATTTTAAGATGTTTTCGTTTTTTCATTTGTGGGGCGTCATCCCTCCGCTCTTTTTCGTGGCTTATTTTTGTGAGTAGTCACCGCTTTGGATCCTTGCGACAGGGGCCAAAGTCTCCGTTCGTCGCCAGATCTTGTAGGAGTGCCAGAGAAAGCCTTTCGTCATGCTTCAAGTATTTCCGGCTGTTGTTAGATTCTCACGGAAATAAGTATCCGAAAACATTTGTGACCACGCAACGGTGGTCTTAAATACAATTTCAAATTCTTATGTTGGCATGACCCCGTGGATAGAGGTACATACCTTTATTGTGCCTGTTTAATTATATGAATGAAATTAGTATGTGTTGTAGTCTATGTATTGCTTCTAACAGGATGGCTAGTATTTTGTTTTAAGCTTTGACGATTTGAAATTGAGAAATATAAAAATTATGCAGAGATTGGTGAGTGAGGTGATTGTTGTTCGTGGACAGTGAGCTTTAAATTCGATTGGATGCTCATTGAGTAAAAATTTAACTCTGTAAAATACCACTGAACACTTTATTAGGTGAAAAATAGTTTTCGACGCAACAGCGTCATCGTCAGGTATAACAGACGTTTTCCTGAAGATGGCGCCAGTGCTAAAAAAAACTAGTCTGTATCCAATGAATTTTGAACGGATTTAACAGAGTTATAATTATTTTCCATTACAAAATTCTACTAGATTGAGGCTGAAATAATTGATTTGATGTCTGTCAGAATTACTTCGCTTCTTAATAAAACATGGGTCGTGATAGACTAGACTAATTTTTATACCCGAGTCAGCACACGTCATATTATTCGGCAAGGGACGAGCGATCGTGATCGGGGATTTTTGTTTTGCCTCCGGCTTGTCATGGATGGACAGAGTCGCCCCAATTACGTGACTGTCTTGCCCTACGAGACACCGGAGAGAGCCACGCCCCGAAAAAGAAAGAAGTCCCCCCCCCCACCTGACTCCTCTACCCTCCCTCGCCCTCCATTCATTTCATTTGCTATGCGCGGCGATTTCGTGTCATTCCCACGCAGATTCATCCCACTCTCCCATTTTCCTTCCCCGCATCTTCCTCGCCCTCCCGCGATGTTCCTTTGGAGTCCGGTCAAAGCCTTCTCGCGAGTTTCCGACGTAGTCTCTCGGTTCGACTGTCCGGACGGATCCGGTTCCCCGCCCGTCAACCCGATACTCGTTGTTTGGTGAGGAATTACTGTTTGGATTGATTGAACCCGTGATGTAGCATTGGGTTGAATGATTCCTTTTCTTTTAACAGTGAGCCGCTTGTCCTTAATGTCGCAATGAGAGATACTCTTGGTTTGGCATCAGGTGCCTCGAGTTTACTCAATACCTTTGACCGATGAAGGACTCGTTTCTTTTGTTTTCCAAGAGAGGTCTGATGCATGTAAAACTATGATGTTTTCGGTAATAGTATCAGTACGAACGACGTTTAAATTTTTCCGCGTGAAAGAAGACATTTTTGTCTTACCTCATGGAAGATTATAAGCACGGTAGCTTCCTGCGTATTGGCTTTATCATTAAATCTTTCAAGCAACGAATATTAATGGGCGTTATTATTTTTCAATATTTTCCATTCACCGCAGTGAAGTGCATCCTTCCAAATAGTTACTACAGTTATTAATGGCTCGAATAATCATGTGATGTTACCTTGGCCGTTAAGAGTACCTAAATCCCAAGTAATACTCGAAATATTACAGTCTGATCTCGTGATCTTGCAAATAGAGTACGGTTAGGCACTCATGCTCGATAAAGTTTTTTTTGCGATAAAGGATTCATTTTTTGGAGAAATACGCACAGAATGCCAGTCTTATTGAAATATTCATCAATAATGTCTGCTTTCTTTGAAGATTTTATGTTGTTATGCAATTTCGTTAATAGTTAAAAAAAGGTCCAATTTTCATCGAAGTTATAATTCTGACTACTACCGGGGTTACAACGTGATACAAATATTAGATTTATTGCGGGCGCTTGGTACATATAAACAGTAAAATCATTGAAATCGATGGTTGGCGAGTTCACATTGCGGAATGAATGTATTCTATTTATCAGTAAAATCATTATGGAAAATTGCTCATATTTAGCCATTTACGTAGTACCAATTCTTCTACATGAAACTTAAAACTTCTGCATATAATTTATAACTTAATGTCGTGAAAGCGAATGAGTGTGGAAAAAGTTTTGTTACTCCGCATTATAATATGTTTTTCATACGAACAAGACATTGGACATCATAATCCGGTCATCATCTTTTTCGGTATTCCATGGGCATTTTTAGGTCAAACTCAAGGTCGTATGTGAAATAATAAAATATTAGCATTTTCATCATGGACAGCATATTCCATGTATTTACTTCGTCAAGGGATTGTAAATTATGAATGGCGATTGAAATTGTAAAGAGTTTTTATTTCTGTGCTGATAATTTTACAAGCTTATATGTAAAACATTATGCAGGCATGTTAACATTGATAAAGCGACAGAACGCACCTTACTGTAAAGGATGAAGCAAGTCCTGTGATTGGAAATGTCCGGAGACCGGAATATCGAATCCCAATTTAAGTAGGGAAAAACAATATCTCCTATCCTTATTTTTTCCCTACTTTTATTGGCATTTGGATATTCCGGTATTCGGACATTTTCACTTAAGCCAAATTAGAAGCTCACCTTAATTCATCCAAACCCTGTGATTAATATACGTATCAAAAATCATTCTATATTGGCCCGAAAGTGAGATTTAAAATTATTGTCGCCTCCAGGGTTGCATTGACTCCCAGATTGATTCATTTACACTCCATTGAACATGTAATTCAGCCACTGAAGGACTCATTTCAGCAATTACTTGGCATTTGTTTGTCCCTCTCGGGGAGCGGATCTCAATTGTGGTCTTGCGCTGACGTCCAGAGAACCCGTTACGATCGATCAAGATTGTCGGGAGTTCCATGCGCCAAATACATGTCAGTGTAGGATTTCCCTTTGACCTTCTCCTGATGGATGACCTTCTCGGTTTCCTCCCTAGTCATACTGGTCCGGTCCGAGAGCAGCGAAAATGCGGAGAAAGTGCCCACACCCTGCTCGCGGTCATTCGGGAATCACTTGCCGGGAGGCGAGGGGTTGGGTCCAAAGGGCTCTCGCCCTCCCATGCCCGTGATCAGCGGTCTTTCGAGGCCTGTGAGTTTATAATGACGCACCGTTTGGAGTAGTGTTTTATAAGTTAAAAACTCCCCCAGGTTTTTGGGTTTTACGACGTGAGCATATTTAGTATTAGGTATTATCTCCGGGAGTGAAATAGTTCCCGCTTCGAATGCTGAAGTTTTGACGAAAAATGTTCAAGCCGTCTTTTGTTAAAGGTGTAACGTCGATCATGTACTTGTCATGGAATATTCCCGAGGACCTTTAATACTAATGCTGCTAGGGAGAAAAGTGCTATACTAGAGATCACTATATAGTAGGAGAAAAGTGCACCGATGAAGAATATCAATTGATTTTTCTCAAATCAAGAGTACTTATCAGTGGCATGTTGTATTCGTGTTAATGAATTTCAGGCATTTACCTGTACTTCTCGAAGATAAATGGGTGCAGTTAGAGAAATTGTGCTTAGAATTTTTATTAAATCTTTTATTTTAAGTGCAGCATTGACTTTATGCATCATGTGCTGGGATACCTACTTGGGAAACTAAATGTAAATTTGTGAAATACATGCGTATAAACTTTTGCCTCATCCTTTGTTTATAGTGAATTTATTCGATTATGTATTTTTGCCTGTCTAAGTTTAGGAAATAGCCGTTCTGTCTTCAATGTGCTTCGTTTGCGTTTTGCTTCGTTATGTTACAAATAAGGAAAAAGAAAAAATGAGAAAAAATTCGAATTAGGCCATTTTGGTGATCGGAGCGGCAGATATAATATCAGGTTCTTAAAAAGGGAAAGAGTATGAAAATATGTGGCTGCATCTGAAAAGTTAATACTTTAAAATTTTAAAAATTAGAGTTTTAATCTTTAAGTTTTGGCAAACATGAAATTTTTTAACCCGAGAATTCTCTACTCAAGCATTGGAATTTGTAATACGTTTTTGTGTGACAATCTTTGAATTATGTATCGAAATACTCCAAAATCTGAGGATATTCTACACGTTCTAACAAAATCTAGCAGTGGAGCAAGCATGTTGCTGAGATAGCTTCCGAATATGCGAGTATTGTGTTTTCTACGGACTTTATCAAACGCATTGCCAATCTGTCCACCACGCCTGGCTGCATTTGTTTGGTTTTAGCTGTGAGCTAAGCTTGTGTAAGTCGTTCTCCCTCTGGAATTTCAAAGAAAGCAATTTTTGTCGCATAGGTAAATCTTGTTTGAGCTTCATCTAATTTTTCATTCATCCGGGATATTCTTAAAGGGGTTCCTACTATTTTACGCACATTTTTGGCCACACTACGGAACTTACAGGATCATGAGTACTCTGACTCCTTTCTGCGTCATAAATGGCAAGTCAAACATGCATTGATTCTGTTTTAATTACAGTCTGACAGTAGTTTAGTTCCCCAGCAAGTCTGCACGAAACAAAAGGTATTAAGTACCCGCGTATTGCCGACCAATGATTCCTCAGTGTTCCTTGCATTCCTTCGCGTAAATTACTTTCCCCAGCCTTTTGGAATACTATAGGAGTCCTGTGTGCCAAGTTCATCCGTTGATCAGTGATGTAAGTGGAAGGTGCGGTGAGGACATTCTTATACACCGTTACAAATCCAATTTTGTTTACCTCAACTGTAAAAGTGATGCCTTACATTTAACTGAATAATATGGCATTACCAATTGCAGTAATAACAATTGGAAAACTTCAAGGCATTTTCCATGATCATGCCAAATCGTGTGTTCAAACCAGGGTCACTGATGCTCTTTGTGGTGTTTTTTCAGAATCGGTAATGACGTGATTTTAGGAATGGATCAACAGTGTAAACCTTGATCACCACGTTGTGTACATCTTTACATATGATTTGACGTTAAACATAATTTTATTATGACAGCAAGACAAACCAAATAAAAAAGTTACTCTGATAGTTTTGAATGTTTTTTGTGGTAACTTACATATACATTTTTATAGCGCCTCTTGAGATTTTTCCGATTAGTATTTTAATATTAAAACTCCAGCGAAAAATTCATTAGATTACTGTCTATTTTATCTTATTGCTGCTCTATCAGCTCTAAAGTAGACATTGAGAAGACAAAAGAGCGATGCTACATTTCACTAGTTAGGCCCCACCTTGAGTATGCAGCCAGTGTATGGGATCCGATTGAATTAAGCTTCATCAGAGAACTAGACAGTGTGCAGCGTAGAGCAGCCAGGTTCGTTAAAAGGTGTTACGATAGGTTGAGTAGTGTTTCAGAATTAATACAAGAATTAGGGTGGCAATCATTATCAGATCGTAGGTTAAAGTACAGATTAAATCTATTAGAGAAATTTCAATCGGATAGCTTTATTGAAGCTGTTAGGCACATATTAAAAACACCAGCGTATTATGCTAGATTCAACTAGATAAATAAGATTAGAGAGATAGATTGTCGTACTGATAGATTCAAAATGGTATTTTTCCCCCTTACCATAAGAGAATAGAATAGGCAGCATAGCAAAGGGATAGGTAGAGGAAATATATTAGAGTAGTCTGTAGTGAATGATGCATGTATTAATCCTTTAAATACTATAGATACTAACAATCTAGTTGCATGAGACCCTATAGTTGCTTTATTGCATGTCAATAGTGATGGTGATGGTGATCTTCACCCTCTGCCACACATCCTCGCGGTGGCTTGCAGGGTATCGTGTAGATGTAGTTGTGGATGTAGATTGGTTCCTTTGTTGAACTGCATTTGGATAGCACATTTACCACTCGTATGTATGTACGCTTAAAATTATTTCCTTTAAAATGCGTTTACTTCTTATTCAAATACCTTGTTTAATTACTGTTGTTCCTTTATTGAAATGAATTTATAACAACACTCTTACATGTGCTTAAATTATTTACCTGACTATTAGGTTTTCGTATCTCAATAGAACAAGTATGTTTTCGTGAAAATTTGTTTTCACACTCAATACGCATGATGTTTTATCGGTTTGCTGATTTGAAACTTTCGTTTTTTTTTAAATAAATTTACTTGAAATTGAAGTTTATCTTCGCTCACATTCATTTTTTTGTCATTTTCATAATACTTAATAACTATGTGTAGTGCTATGTAGCTCTTTCCAATATCGTTTTCCACCAGCGTATAGGGTTTAAAACTCACACGTGTGGGTATTTGGAGGCCGGAAAAATCACTTCGGGGCTTTTCATAAAAATAATTTCGGTTTCTGCCCGCCCCTATTATGAGCGCATTTTTCCTGGTGGAGCATGCCAGCGGACTTAAGTCGGATTACGAAAGAGGGAGGTAAGACCATTACGTTACCGTCCGCCGTGGAAAACCTGAAATCTAGATGATGATGACGCTCCGGAGTCCAAGAAACTTCGTGAAATTTTGCGAGGGGATCCCTTATCCGAGCGTCGTAGCCTTTATCACGTAATGACGCAAGGAGGGTGATCGTGCTTAGGCTCCTTCGCCCTATTTTCGCCTCAGAGAGTGACGCCTGGCTCCGCGCGGGGGGATGAGGCCGGGAAGGATGGGGGAGGTGGGGGCAGAAGGCCCGTTATATGCCTGGTGTGAGGGAGTCTTCCGAGGGGGCTCTGGCGCCCATCCATCCAACCTTGTCAGCTCGCTCGAAGCGAGAATCAAGAGTTACGTGCCCCCACGCCCTGTGCCACGTGATCGACCATTAATGTTCCGTCCGTCCCGGAGAAAGCGAGCAACGGCCGCCGAGGCTTCGTCATTTCCTTACGTTTAGCGGCCATCATTCACCCAACAGAGCCGACGCTTATTCTAATTTCACGTTGGGAGAATTGAGATCGAGAGTTTGGACCTAAATTTAAGAAAAGTAATTTCCGTTCTCAGTAGGCACTCTGAAAAGCAGTAAACTACTCTGAAGGATTATTCATTAACTTGTTCCATTGTCGTTTTCGCCTAAAAAAATCAATTAAATTTTCGTTCAGTTCGAAGCACTGAAACAGTTAGCTTTGTAATAAGAAATGCAGTGGAATGCACTCACTGTGAACAAAAGTAAAATATATATTATTTAGATTAGTAGTTAATTTTGTGGTGTGGTAAAACTTGTCAATTTTGCCCCCTGAGGGAAGATAAAGGCAGTTTAATAATGGAATTAGAGCGGGTACAAATGAGATCGGCGAGATTTGTGAAAGGTCGTTATGATAAAACTTAAATGCTTACTAGAATAACTTGGATAGGAATCATTATTGTCAAATCTTTAGTTTAGTTTATCAGAGGGTTAGAAAAAAATTAGACTGAATCATTGAAGATCATTTTAAGCCGATCATTTTACCGACAATGTTAGAAGTATATTGAAAATACACGAGTATTACACTACATTCGACCAGGGAACCAAGATTATGGAGAAAGGTTGCCACCCAGATAGATGTTAAATGACATTCTTCTCGCAAACAATAAGAAATCGATATAAGCAATGTATTTAGCAGTTAGATAGGTATAATTTTGATAACGCAGTTTGAAGTGCATGGGTGCATAGCTCTACTAACCCGTAATAAATGAATTCTAGCAAGCATAAATGGTATGTAAAAATTTTGCACGATTTCTAATGCTTACGAATTAATAATAAAATGGTAACATCGTAGATTCCAATAAATATGTGGCATGTGGCACGTACATGCATTAATTAAACGTTTTCATGATTAAGTTTTGCTTCGTTTCTCGGTGCATATAGGTTGATGATGTTGATTAAGTGCATGATTGTAGATTATTCACCTACTGTCACACACCTTTGTTGCGGCTCGTAGGGTAATCTTTAGCTGTACAGTGTACACGAAAGGAAAAGGAATCTAAAATACCGTGATGAACATGATAAAATTGTCGCTCCTTTAGTGTCGGTTGCGTTCTACTTAAAATAATATTCTTCTTTCTAACTTTTAGTTCCCTTTTTCACATGAGTTCGACTCATAAACATGGCGTTGTACTTCCATGACGATACCTGGATTGAACTCAGAAATTTCCAAATCTCCAACGAATTCTAAACTCTATATCCTTTCCTTTGCCTTAGCTTGACCGTTATATTAGCCTGTGAAAAAATTTGGAACTTAGTAAGCATTGATACATATATTCATCATTGAACATTGTAATTATATCGAATATTCCCAAGTTTCCGCCGGGCCACGAAGAAAATAATACACCTGCGCTTTGTACGTGGGAATATTATTGATGCTCATCCCACGTATAAGACATTCATTTTAGCCTTAATTCGTTGCCTTAGGTGAGGATACTTCTTAGGTAAGACACTTATTTTAATCATACCCTCTCTATCAGCTTAGTAAAAGAAAATTTTCTTAATTTGAATTGAAAAATCTTTTACATATGCTTTCTTCTCGAGACAATCTTTCGTCATTAAAGGAGGGTAAAATAAGAACATCTGGAATTATTACGACTGTAGAAGGATTAGCTCTTTATGCAGTGAGTATTACACTGTAAAAAGTTGATCTGATTTTCAGTGCGATCTGAATTTAAGCGCTGTCTGGTTTAAGGCAGGAACACGGATGCAAGGTGCGGAAGAGGCAGGAACATGGATGATTGGTACAGGAGCAGTTAAGCAGGAAGCAGAGGAAGCAGGATTCTGGATGGTCTGATTTTCAGCCGTTCACCTGCCTTATTTTTAGACAAGATATTACTGCTGAATTTCAACATACCCTGTCTTAAAATTGTTGCATCTGAAATTCAGATCGCTTTTGTACCTTATAATCAGATCTACTTTTTACAGTGTAGGTAAAGGAAAATAAGCACAAAATATATGTCATCGGGTGGACCTCATGCTATGTACGGTTGGAGGCACGGAAGGGGAAGCGAAAATCTGCATATTTATAAATAAGCTGAGAGCTTTTACGATGGAAAAGACATATTTTACATTTTTTCTATTAAATAATTATGCAAATATATGAAGAGGTTAGCTTATATGAGATATGCATGGAAATACACGTAAATCCAATCGTAGAATATTTGACTGATGATGATGACGACGTCTACGAATATTCAGGCTTCCTCAGGGTATTTTAGCAGACCATATGAAAATTATGGTTCATCGAATCCTCGATCGCGACATACTTCTCCCATTCATATTGAGGCTATACATAATTAAAATAAAATTAAACCGGGCTCTGATTTCGTTAACTTGCACGGTAGGTAAGTCGGTAACGTGCTGGCCGGGAAACCATAAGTACGTGGGTTCGAGTCTCACCTCAGGAATATACTTCGTACTTGTTTTAGGCTGAATGGTTTTAAGATTAAGCCAAAACTTTTATTAAGTCTAAAATTGTGAAGCATGAGCCTTGCAGTTTTAGTACCTAAAACCTAATTCTACTAAGCGAGATTCCTATATGGAGTAGAGATATTGATAGTTACAAGGAAGTAATTTCAATTTTAATTAGAATATTGAGCACCTCATTAACATTAGTCCCTTTGTTTTGTACGAAGGTTTTTCATGATTGGTTGCGTTATGCATAGAGTTGTTTTTCTTAGTTGTATCTAAGTAGTGCATGCTCAGACTAGTATTTTTGTATGCCTGCATGATAGCAGATGTAAGTTTAGTTATCTCTGATTTAGAATGCATCACTGGTACTGGTTCTCTCCTTGCCATTCACCCTTGCGGAGGCTTGAATCGTATTATGCATCTACGGAGATGAATTGGTAATGATCTGACCTTTTGAACGATAACATATAACGTACAAGGATCCTTTATCGATTCTTGTCTGCTAGCGTCACGTATTTTTCTCTCGTAACATAAGTATGAGCATTAATAATGATATTGTCGTTTTTTAAATTCAGAAATTAAATCAATTCTATCAGTATTTTTCATAAATAGTGGATGATTAATTATGGCAATACTGTCGATATGCTGTTTTTTGCTCAACTGATCCTGGAATAACTCTATATTCTGTTTTTCAAAAGGTATATTAAGTATGCTGCAAATCAGATCAGTTATGAAAGTAAAAGACGCCTTAATGAGTCAATCAGAAATAATGAGCATGTTTGAGGTAATTAAGGAATGAGAGGAGATGAATATTCTAAATTGAGTCGTTTGTACTAATTACCGTTGCGTCTGGTTAGTAGCAATTTTTTTTGATAAACTTCTGTGTACGTGACTTTTTGACGTCAGATAATCTCTTTACGTCAATATGAAAACAGGTTTGGTACATTATAATAAGAGACCTGGAAGTGAATGCCCTTTTCGTTTCGCTGAGCGAAGTAATTTTCTTTCGAGAAATCCAAAAAAACTCATTAATAGCTTCAGCCTAAAATTCTCTTTATATAACTGTAATATTTTCTTCTGTACTTAACTATCAGTGATTTTTATATTGTTCCATCCTTGACTTTTGTGACTTTTTCGGTTAAATTGTTCAGCCACGAAATGTAGGTTAATCATACACCCACAGCTCTGTTTTTGACGAAGGGAGACTCCCACTTATGGTTCAGTTCTACCACGCGGTGTTTTTATTTTGTCGGTTTGAATCACCGTCGGTTCATGCGTGGCAAAAACTAATTTTTTATTCTTACTGTGCGGTGAGCCTGTCTGTTCTCCTCTTCCGCGAGAAATGAGTATCGTTTTGGACCGGATAGGTGTCCAGCCACTTGAATGAAGCGTAATGTGTTTCGTTTGAAGCAGGAAAATTACATAGAAGATATTTGACATCCATTCCTACCTTTAAGACTAAGGTAATTTATACTCCGAAAGCGTTGAGCTGAAAAAAATATGGTTAAAAATAAGTAGTATGAAACGTGATACAACACCTTTCACCATCAGTAGCCATCAATCCAAACCGGCCGCGGTCGGTAACGGGCCAGCTTGGCGAAACAAAGGTCGCGGGTTTGTATACCGCCCCATGGCATATGATAGTGCATTTGTCACAGGATTAAGATTTAAGGTTAGACAATAGGATGCAACCCGAAGACATAGATACAGCTTTGAAGAAAACCAAAAAGACATCAATCCAAATATTGGTTTGACGCACCTCTCCACCGGATTCTTCTTATATATCCATGTCATATTTTATATCATTCTTCTTTTACATCCTTCATTATTTGCTCCATGTATCTTTCATTTTCATTCAAAAGGCCATTGTCTTTGGCATTTATGCCGTTAAATTTTTTTCGACGATTATTTTCAGCAGGCTATCATGTCTCGAGTTAGGCCTATTAGTTTGTTCCGCTTTCTTTTTAATGCTTTTGACAGACTTCTCTTTTCTCCCATTTTTCTTACAGTTCTTAGTTCATTACTAACTGGGGTTATGCTATCATTCCAACTGCTGTGTTTCGTCAAGAGTGCATCGGCTGTAACTCGCTGGAATGAGGTATTGTTTAGGGATACGAAATCGATTTTATTCGCCTTTTTCTCCTTTCCTTCGGAAATAATTTGACGTACATTTAACTCTTAATATAACTCTACTTGGATGTCGCCGTCGTCCTGGAATTGGATTTTTGGCATATTTGAGACGGATAAAAGTTTATGGTGTTGAAACATGTCAGTTATCATTTATATAATTTCAGAAAGAAAGAGTATTTTTAGCTGATTGTTCTTATTTTCATATTTGGCTGTTTCCACTTCTTTTGCGTCCACTTCCTATTTTATCTTTCTTGAAACTCTTCATCTGTGCTAAATTGGCCCACCGTCATTCATCCTGTAAAACGTAACGCCAAATGGGTCAGTCACTCTGATGATTATTACGTACGACGGATTGCTTCCTTTTGCCATGGGTATCATTATAGCAGAACGGGTTTTTCCAGCAGTCTGAGGGGCCACCTTGCGTTGCACTCCATTAAATATTCACTCACTGGGGGTAAAGGCTGTCGTGAATTACTGCACCGCCTTCGCCCGGATCCAAGGGCACACGCTCCCCTTCATCTCCTTGAAGTCTTTTCCCTGTCCTCGAAAAAGAGGATTGCCCGCCCTCCTGCCTCCCACCTGTGGGGGACCTTGCGGGGGAGTGCATTTTTGGCGTTGCACCCGAAGAAGTTTATTGCACTTGGCGAGATCGCCGTGGTAAATGAGAGAATTGATGCAGCCGGTTCCTTCCCATAAACATCGAGTGAATGTTGGCGAACATGGCTGCCATTTGATTTGGCCACCTCTTGAGTATGCCTTCATGGTTCTCTTCGCGGTGATGACTTCTTCTTGGGAGGTGGAAAAGTTTTTCGATGTGAGAGAGCCGTAAATCCTGTCAGTATTGTCCTATTGACAGTGATTTCAATGAAGTGATCCATGATCCTGCTGTGCTTGTTGTCAAATTGGACTTCTCTAAAAAACACTACCTATGTGGTTTATAGGAAAAAAGATCGAAATTTATCACTCGTATCTGTTAAATGATTTGTTCCCACTTTAAAATTCAGAGTTAATTGAATTTTATCGATCAATTTTAACCAGTTGAAATTCTATTGGAGTGGAAGCGCCTTTCCAAATTTTATCGGGTCAGTGAGTTTTTTGTCTTTGAATTATTTTTGCATAAAAATGGGTATGAAAGATCGCATTTCATCATAACAGCTTTTGTAAATGGAAAGTACCTTAATGGAATATCTATCTATTTGAATCTTAAGCTTCAGATATTATTCTAATGGACGATTAAATTCCCACGATTACGTTATCCTCTCCATTTTAGAAGCAGTAATGAATTGCCGTTCAAACCATTACTATTACAATGTTTAATTAACCTTGTAGACTTTTTATTTTATCATTTCTTGTATATGCGCCACCAAAAATGATACCATAATAAATCACACCCGCATATTTTCCGTTTGCATGGTGGATATGCAAAAACTCTAATGATTCTGGAAGTGATAGTAGTATTTCTTATGGTACGTACATGCAATTTAAGAATTTTCATTTTATTTTGATTTTTAACATCATTTTACGCATTCATATAATTAACACTTATGTGCATTACTTCCATTAAAGTGGTGCTCCGCGGAAAGAATATTTTTATTACTAAATATTCAATGGTTGACTCTTTAGCATGCGCAGGAAAGGTAAACATTTGCATGCATGTTTTCTAAAATCGCTCATGTCGTTTAGATTCACGGAACATGAACTGTTCATTTCGGAATGCCATGGGCGGTTGCCAGAAATTGAGACCTTTCCTTCTTTTTTCATGGCAATTTATGATTGCCGTGACTGACAATTTTCCGACGACTTGAAAGTCATTCCCCTTTCCCTGAAATAGTGAACGTATTGCTTTCCGTAGTAGTGTGAAGTGAATGCCGATGATCAGAGAAAGCGAATTTTGTGGATTTTACAAAATCAATGCCCCTGGAAATTGTGCTGAGTGTCATTGCAAGTAGGTTTTGAATGAAAATTAGGAAACTTATTCTTCTTCTGTCTTAACGCTAACCTCTTTCTTAGTCTTGTGACTGATGCCGCATATAAATATTGGTCATTGCAAGTTGGTTTCGAATGAAAATTAGGAAACTTATTCTTCTTATGTCAAAACGATAACCTCTTTCTTAGTCTTGTGGCTGATGCTGCATATAAATATTGGTTCACGAAAGAATACGGAAGAATAGTTTCGCATGTTTCAATTGCTCGGACTGTGTTTAGCATTTGCGAAAAAACGACGCTAATGGTGTACCAATGGATCGATGAAGCTTTGCGTTGAAAATGCCGGAAGAAAAACCTTTTTTCCTCACACAATATTCTCGTAACGCACATGATGACCGTTCAGAGCGTTGGAGTAACATTTTAATTTGATGATTTTTTTAATTTTGAGGCCCAACTCTAGTCTATAACCAGCTGATAACTCTTAACCTCGTGTGGAAATTTATGATGGCAAGCACATAAAGATATTAATGTAAAACTCTAGTTAACATGAAAAATACAACGGGCAGTTATCACCTGAAAAGAACACTGAAACATTATTATACTGTAATAGGGAAAAACCCAAGTCCAACGTTAAACTAGGAAAACAAATTGAGGAGGCGAAAGAGTACTGTTCCTTGGGGGGGGCAGTGAGGAGGGGGGAAGGAATAGGTAACCAAGGAGTCACGTGCTACAAACACGAATGGTTTTCAAATTTAGTGTGCCTGAATTACTCGTTACCATAGCTTTAATTGTTTTCATTTGAGCTTTTCCCATCTGCCGCCAATATATAGCCCCCAGTTAAAAAAAAATGTGTAAACTGTAAATGAGGTTGTAATCAGCGATTTTCACATACCAAATTTTCGGACCATTCGTGTATGTGCCATGTGACTCCTTGGTTACCTATCCCTGATAATCCAGATGGTTTCAGACTCAGCTCCCGGAAGCCGAGTAACCAGCCGTGGACGACGAAAGAAAGAATTAACCTAGGTAAAAATGGCATTCTACCAAAAGAAGAATTTTCTCACAACTGAAAGTATATTCTTGGATCTAAGGAAATACTTTATTAGAGCATGCATCTAGGGCTTGTTTTTATATGGCAGTGAGGAATGTACGATAGCAGCACCAGAGAAGTCAACGCTAAATCATTCGATGTGGTGCTTGAGTAGAACGATCAAGACAAAATGGAAGGACCGGGTGACAAACAAAGAAGTCCTAAGAAGAGTGGAAGATAAAAGAAGTTAGCTGAAAAAATTAAAAAGAGACCGGGCAACATAATTGGCTATATTTTGAGCCAGGATGACCCAATGAAGACAATTGTTGGGGGAAAATTGAATAGGAAGACCTCGCATGACATATGGATCAAGTTGTTAAGGTATTAAAAGAGAATAATTATGCAAATACATATGAAGAGGTTAACTCTTAAGAGAATCCAATAGAGAGCTGAGTCAAACCAATCTTAGGATCGTTGACTCCTGGTGATGATTTTGGAGAAATCTCTCTCACCTTGAAGTTGAAATTACTCCATCAATTCCATAATTTTTGTATTAATCGATTAAAAGATGTCGTGTTATCGACTAAATTTCACCACTTCCGTGAAACGTTTGCGCAATCCAGTTTCTATGATAATTGCTTTCCCATAGCACTTCTTCGGGGATCAGGGAGACTTTCTCCGAAATTTGTTTAATTCATGAACAAGCTGTTTCCGTGGTTACCCTGTGATGCTCAAGGCGCATCGAGATTGGAGCCAAGACAAGAAAAATCTCTTTTAGGATGAGGAATCTGTATCATCTGTGCGTTGGATCAATGTATTGAAGCTACCTTGGTGCCAAATGACGCAAAAACCATTCTCAGTAACTCTACCTAATCGCTTTCCAAATTTTCACCATGGATTTACATTCATTTGAATTCATTAGACTATGTTTGTATTCCAACGTTATTTCCAGGAAGACTTTTCATGGCTTCGAAAATCATATCTCTTCACAGACAAGTTCTGCATAATTAAAACTTGCTATAGTAGTTATTTCCATAGGTTTATGCTGAATTTTTTCGACCTGACCTCTTTCTGTTTTCAAAATTTTGAAGATGTAACGAAAAAAATTACATTCCTCTCAATCATGGTGCCATCAACGTCATCTTCGTCTCTTTATAATAAAAAAATGGCCATATGCCTACTCACTTTATGGCTAATATCGTGAGTAGCAAGCTCTATATCCTAATCAAGCTTGAGAAACGTTGCACAAATTTTAAGTACTAAATACCGGATGGAGCGTAGATCTTGAGATACTCTTCACAGAACTGAAGTGGGGGCCGTTATGCTGCCGAAATGTCTTTACATCTCAGTGGCTAACTGAATGAATGGCCTGTGCTAAGGAGAACTCACCTTTCGGATCCCATCCTAATATTTGAGTTACTCGAAAAAATATGTTTAGTCTTTTATTTTGCGTGTTAACGAGTTTGGTTAGGAGAAGCATAATTAAAACGTGCTGTAGTAGTTGTTTTGAAAGATTTATGCTGAATTTTTTCAACCTGACCTCTTTCTGATTTCAAAATTTTGAAGATGTAGCGAAAATATTACATTTCTCTCAATTAAGGTGCCATCAATGTCATCTTCGTCGCTTTAAAATAAAAATAAAATTACATGCTGCACTCATAAATCACCATCAGGATGTGCGTGTCAGAGGGTGACTCCATACTAGCCATGCCTTATCAAAGAGTAAACAATCACATTACTTGTGACCACGCTACCGATTTCACTGAGAGAGGCTAATTACAGCAAAGGATCAGGGATACCTTATGGGCAATACAGCCTTCTTTCACAGACTTAAGTTATGACGGACAGATATGATGCAAATCTTAAAAAATTATGTCTGCTTACACGTCGAAAACGCGAGTAGGTATAAAGAAATGTTCAACTTATCTTCCGTACAATCCATCTCTCCACTAATGTGATCTAACCTGTTATAATACGTATGTAATTTTATGCACTTTTAACATCTGTAGAGAATTTCTCAAGACCTCACATTTCTGCAGCAGATTTAGCCTGTATTTCAACTTACGGTCGGATTATGATTCCCAATCTAATCTTTTTACGATTTAGACCCAGTGTGAGACATATCATTTCATCTTCTTACTGGCATAGTGCTTTCTGCCGTCCACTATCATGCCTCCAAATCACACCTACTTGAACTTGGTCCCTTCTACTATATGCATATTCTAAGTTTGGTATAACTTGTGAAAAATAACACCATGGTCTTTCGCATTGTGATCCCGTTTTCCAAGTATACTTTCTATGAATCGTAGCATTCTATTGGCTTGACCGTTTCAGAATGTGTCTTCCCCCTCTCTGGTAATCGTTGCGTCTAAATCTTTAACAGATTCTCGCTAATGATTTTCGATCCGTTGGAATAGTAATATATTCGAGTGCACTGTTACATTTTTAATTTTTGTTAAACAATTTTTTAAGTAGCTAATATATTTGGCATTTATTGCAAAAGCTATGATTCATATCCAAATTTCTTTCGGATGTACTATTTTCATTCGCCGTTGAGTTTAATGTTTGGTGAGCCCTAACCTCCCCAAAAGACCAAATTTGGGGTTGAACACAAGGTTGATACTTATAGCAATATAACGAAATTTACCATCTTTCACGACGTGCATAGTTTGGCCTGTGGTTATGGCAGACCAAATTATATGTGATTAGATTAGTTTCTCATGGAAGATTATTGGCAAATCATTGCAGATCTACTTGTAATTCACAGATGATCCACCTGCTAATTGTTAGTGGCGAGATTCGAAAGTTACGCTTTAGACAAAACAGCTACCTGAAATGCATCAAATATCCAGTTGGTGAGCTTTGAAATCTACTATGATCATATATATAATGAATTGCATAAAAGATCGTTTCAAAGTTTCTTCCGTGAGTGATGAACCACGGTTCTCAAATATTTGTCCTCGTTCGTAAGAAATCAATCCATTGTTGATTTCTCAGCATTTAGAATTCACGTATATGGTTAGGGAATGGTATTGACATTCTGTGCTGCCTGCTGTTTTCATTATAAGATTGAAATATATGGAAAACAGAAAGTATTGGTGCACAGAGGCTTACCCGTTCTTAATATCTTTTCTCTTACCTCATTTCCCGTAAAACGCCCTACACCTTTGAAATAACTCACCTGGCTGCATTGGCAACGGTTTCCATACTAGATAATTTTCTTTTTCTGCCAGAGATATTTCAATCGAAAGTAACATTACTTTGAACAGCATCTAGATCCATTTGCACCCCATCACGTAAAGTCATTTCAATTATTTCATGACATTTGAAATTTCTTTATTTATCCTGGGTTAGATGAGGCCGTATGGCCCCCTCTCTCCCTAGCCCAGAGTTCAGTGAGATACAAGGTGAAATGCATTATCATGTACTTTGGCACGTAGGCCACTGATATGTTTCCTTTTAAACATCAGGGTAAAAAAAGGCATTTGGCGACCATAAGGCAGTGCATTTTTCCATGGGTGTAATTTTCGATGCATTACTATGTCACTGAGGATAAAGAAAAATCTTTAAGAATTTCATTGTTAAAACAGTTAACAAAAAAATTTAAAATTTTTAAATAACCGTATACGCATTTTTTTACAAACGCTAAAAATATCTTGAAAGAACGAAATCGGCTTTCGGGCGTTCCTCCGCATCTGGGTGTCTCTTGGCGACTGTTTCTCGAGCCACCATGCTGGCGTCTTCAGGCCAGAAGTGACGATGCATCAAAATTGTCCGCCTTATATGTATAGGGGGCTAGGAACCATAAAAAGTAAGTAACATGAAATTGAATAAGATAAATTAGGTTAAGTCACAACATCAGAAAAATATTAATTCTGTTTTCATCGTTCAGGGTTGTATTAAAGCTTAACCAACAGAACTGGAACCTATGGATCCCGGGTTCAGATACGAGTTTGAGAATCATCTGTTAGCTCATTTAAATTCTTGCAGAGCGATTTTCTCAGTATCGCTGGAACGCTGCGTGAGCGAGGGAGTAGGATGGAAAGGAAAGGTATTTTGGGCTGTGTGAAGCGAGGTGAAAAACGTGACGAACGGAAGAAAGTAATGACTGCGATGTAATCGGCGAAACTAATCATCATGATATCTTCTCCATTCACTTTAAACACGTTGACTCTCACTTCCTGGGCTTATTTGATTGATTTTTACAGGTATATGTTGAAAAGAACCAATAACAGGTAGCATTCTAGTCCAACCCTTTTTTATCTTAGCTTTTATCGTTCTTCCGTCCTTCATTCTCATTATAACTTAACTATTCTACTGTCACTGTAGTCCCATACTCTTTCCATCCAACGTCCTCGAAGACCTTTTTCAATTCAACGAAACAACATTTAATGCTTTCCTGACATGCATTATCAATTCTGTGAGAACTCGCACACAAAGATGGGCCTATCTGGTTCCTCTGGTTTTCCTGAATCCAAATTGGTTGTCCAAGAGGTTTTCTTCATTTTTTCTCTCCATACTTTGTTTGTCTGCTCCTTGTTTATCTTCGACTGTTTTATTACTCTTTAAAATAAGTACAGTGCACTTTAACGTGTTTATTTACCATCGCCGCCTAAATAATTACAGTCTCATCTTGAAATTATATATTTCCATCCTTGTATTCTTACATGCCCATCTCAGCATTTCTTCCGTTCAAAATATCCATCGATTCTAGATTCTTATATTGGATTTTTACAGGATAAATTGGCTTTCACGACTCAGCTTCGTTCCTTCCTAACATTAGCGGTCATGGTCGCACCAAAAGTGCAAATTTAGAACTGTCAATGCGTAATATAAATTTAAATTATTCTAATTGACTAGATACGATCTTCCGTATTTTGCTCGTAAGTATCGAAGAGAATTTTGGCTTCTACGTAAAAATCTTAAGCGTGTTTTGAATGAGACAATGCTAACCGATCTGGAGTACGGTCTTACCTTCCCCTTATTTTTTTCTCGATTTCTCAGAGATTCCAGTAGCCGTTTCATGAGAAATTAAATGTGCTCGATGATAATTATAGTAAGGATTACTAGAAAATATCAGATACAAATTCAGGCCAGCGTGTGGTTGCAAAATATACCTACATGCCTCGGGTAGTCCCCGTGATCGGAAAGGAATACGCCCTGTGCTAAGTCTCTTTGGTGGATGTCAGGGACCCACCGATATCACGATCGAAAAAACTGGTTTGCCAAAAAAAGAGCAACCTAAGTTGGAACGTGGCCTTGCTTCTCGTTCCTCGAAGACAAAAAAAATATTGGCTGAGTGTTTACATTGTAAAGTTCACCGAAGATAAGTGATGGATGAGAAAAATCACCATAACTGTATTGCGAAATTCGCGAAGTTTTGGTCACGTTTTCAAAGAACTCGATCATTTTATTCCGTTAATTATCGCCCATAAAGTGAAACTGCCGTCTCAAAGCTTTCATTCTTCTTTTGGGAATTAATTATGTCATGACCATCTTCTCCATTTTAGAGTCCTTGGTTGGGGCTACGACCTGTGAGTTTCAATTGCCTAACAAGCGGTTTCCAAGGTTATAGGAACATAGTGAAAGTATAAACGAAGGAGTAAGCAATTGGAGGATTGGTATCCGAGCGTGTTGCTCCATTTCAGGATTCGGTTCTGGCCGAGCTATTTAATAGGTATACCAAAACTGATATTTTCAAACCGATGTTTGGTTCGGCAGTTGAGAATATCGGTGCTCTCCCGAAACAAGAATCAGGCAGCGTACGATTAATTGCAAATTCAAGGTGTTTGTCAGAAAGCTGACGGTTTTTATATTTTAAATAATCATATAATTTACAGCCTGAGTGAATTCAAGGGATTCCAAGCGATCGCCTTTCCTTTTGACCGTAGTGCTTCTGTTTCCCAAGCCGGAGGAATTCCTCGAAATCACACATTTAGCCCAGGTACCATGAATCCAATTAACTCACTAACATTTCTCCCTGTTGGCGGTAGGTGAGAACGTTTCCTGATGGTATTACCTACCAAAAATGGAATAGAAAATGTTTTTTTTTCCAAAGATACCATTTTATTTTCCCATTCATACCATCCTCTCACGTGAGATTAATCTATACTCCAATCATTATATTTTGGATCTTTTCCATTGACCTTCAGTTACAGTAATTTATTGTCAATTTGTCAGGTTGAGTTCGGGCGTTAATATTGTATCTTTCGCAATAGACCATTTTTCCTTCATCGCTGAAAATTTCGAAACATAAATAAAATTTAACTAAGCTTTGAACTAAGTGATGATGCTCATTTAAGGTATTGGGTACAGTAACTGTGCACGCAAAGACACTTTATGATAGTTTAAACTGGATTTTGTGCTGTCTATCATCAGCATGCTCCTTCGGCCTCGCTGATTCCTCACTAGAGCGTCACCACCCGCGTGTCTCCCCAGTTTTTCCGGCATTACCTCTCCAGGTTTTTACCATATTGTAACCGTTCCCTCTTTCCAGGCTTTCACCATCATTTGCTCGACCCCATTCATTCCAAAGTATCCACTTTTAGCCCTATCTCCCACCCCTCCACTTATTTAGCCTTTACTAACCCCCTCTGGTATCTTCCTCCCTTAAAATAAATATGGTTTCTCCCTTAGCAATATTTGACTTGTACCTGAAGACGTCTCTGTGAGTGGAAACACGTAGTTCATTAAAAACACTGTGGGAAATTGCGAGTTTTGTTTGATTTAACTTTATGTTAGGATTCAATTTATGGTACCTACTATTAATCAATGGTGGATATCGATTACATAGCTATTCAAAGCCCATTCGAAGTACTTCCAACAACATAGAAAATTCCAACTTCGAAGTATTCGAAGTTGGAATTTTCTATTAACAGCGGTAACCGAATAGTTATACTGATAATTTTCAACTATTATTTATTTTTTACTGCCTATCGTCCCAGCGTTAAAATCGTGAAGAATATTATGTAAATTATTGCACAGTTTAATAATATCAGTTAAAAATTTAAATACAACCTAACTGTGTACTTGATAACATCATCCAATGATTTCATAGTTTGCTTACTTGAGAATTACATCACAACAGAAAAGGAAGGAAAGCTTTCTTTATTCCCAATATTTCATGATACTCTTTTATTATTATTACCACTGTTAATGGCACAATTGAAATAGGGAATCTATTAGTAGGTACAAACTCATAGTTGAGATGGATAAATATTGTTGAAACTAAGTAGACTGAAGATCATAAAGACAATTGATTACTAAAGCAGTTATGAAAACAAGCAGCAGCGGTTGTTAGTTCACTTCAGATCTATACCGACAATAGAAGAAATTGCATGAAGAATTTACTTTATGCTTGGAAAATACTTTGTAGTGTTTTTCAAAGTCTCAGGTGAAAAACCCTTGCAAAATAATTGACTAAAAAAGCATCCGCTGTGCTTCGAATATAATTTCCAAATGTAATTAGTCTAGTTGGGTAGGCGACAGAAAATTTCTACCAGTCTTCATTTGCTACAAAAATATTCCGTAGAATAACTTACGCGCAACTCCCAACCAGAGGGTGTTCCGCGTATGTTCGCAACGTATGTATGTACGGACACATGGGTCCATCCTTCTCCTTGACTTCTGGATTTGCACTTCAATGCAGTAGGCGTGTTGCTGATTCCCTTCCGCTTGGCCCACATTCAAATGCAAGTGTAGAGCCATGGCGTAACGTCAGTGCAGGCGTGCATTCCCAATCGATACGTGCGGAGCCTCTCCTCGTCCCAGATCGGCTTGATTTTTTTGGAGAATTCCATTCGCTCGCCCTCTTGAGTTATTTGCGAAATAAATTCCTCATTTCTTTTCCGTGTGCCTCAGCATTGATCTCGAGGAGCTCCCCTTCGTTCCGTGCACTTCAACTTCATCACCCATGTTGATGTCCATGATGTATCATTGATGATGCATTGGAGTAGATGAGTAATTGAAACGATTAAACCATAAATGCTGTGAAGTCATCCTGATATTTTTTCAGATTTGTTATAAAAACGTGTGAGCAACCTTTCTGTTTGGAAGTTGACGCATGAATCGTGACATATTTTGTTGCTTACTTTGTGATTTTGGACACAAATAACGTGTACTCATAATCAACGCTATTGGTTTCTAAGTCATCATCGTCAGTGCTAAAAAGAATCAAAACTCACCACTGAAAGAGGCCATAATGAACATTATTATTATTCTCTTATATTAAATTATATTTTATAAACTAACATTGCTCTGATCGTAATAGGTTGTACATTTTAAAACACCCGAATCTACTTTCCATGCACGTAGTTAATTAATGAAACCTTGTTCAAATACACTCACCATTATCAAGTAACGTTCGCTGTTTTGCGATACTTCCATTTGCGAATTCTGTCATTTACATTACGCCACGTTATAAGCAAAGCTTATAATTTCTTAAAATTCCATTTATATTATGAATTGATAACAGTCTGTGAAGAGACCGAAAATGTTTTCATGAGCCTTTACTTCTCCAGTAAAATTTTCGCCGAGGAACAATTGACAAGATTTTGGAATACATCCTTATGAATATTTAAAAACGTTTCTTGAAAGACCGGAATTCGAACTTGTGGAGTTATAAAATTTCTTCACTGTAATTTCACGATATTTGAAACTGGATGTAAGATTTACTTCGTCACTCTCCAAAATGTTAGGCAGCAGATTCCTTTAGTTTTTAATAAAATGGTATTCTCTCCTCCGCATTTGACCATCGCCGTTTTTTATAACCCTTTCTTTTCACTGATCCAAACCTTTCCACCCACTCTATTATCGCAAGGCTACCTATATTGATTAAGAGGATGGTAAAATTGCCATTTCATCCATTCAATTTACACCTGGTCCAGCCCTGCAACTCATCTCAGTAACCTTTTCCAATGCCCTCCTTTACGCCCTCCTTCACTTTGGATAGCCCATTCTAGGTCAAGAGACATATTACCAACGTTTCGTTTGCTCTTTCTTTCAGACAAATTCCCATTTAAATGCCATTTGTTTTCAGTTTTAGAATCGAGTAAAATAGATTGACTATGGTATGGCGCTGCAAGTGTATACATCTATATCTCCTGAGTAATCTGTAAACCATCTGGAAGGTGGCTTTTATGCCATTTGAATAATCATAAAACATGCACTCAACACGTGCAGTCAAAAAGTGTGTACTTATATGCACAGAAAAGAATATTTGTTTCAGTATGACATGCACTTCGGGTTCAAATAAAATTGGTGAGAAACATGAAGTAATATAATTTCAATTAATGTGCCAAGGACTTTTTTTTACCATTAGTTACAGCGTTATTTATTGAAGATGGTATGAAGGGTTGCATTTTGTATACGTTAGAAGGTTAAGAAATTTTTTCGAATATATATCAAGGTACAATATACAACACTGAAAGTGTTGCATCTATTTCTATGAGTCTCATCCAAATCCAACGTTTTGCGTGAAAAAGAGTGGCTATAAATCAATCCATTTGGTTCGGTTATGAGCCAGTCTGGAGTCCTAAAGAACGTGGTTTCGAATCTCGACTCTAGATTGGATAGATGTTACTCTAAGGATCGAGCACATATGAGATAGACATTATCATCATAACAGCTGAAGTACCTCGAAACCTCAATGTTATCTTTTCTATACCACCCGGCGGTCCATCTCTATAATCTTATTTTAGTGTTAAAGTCGAATGTAGTACTCAAAGAGTTCTCTAATATTTTAATGTCATCGAAACACAGGCCGAATTAAAATTAGTTCAAAATGTGTGACCTTCTTTTTGATCGTGATTCCCATTCGAGTTCTACTTGCAGGATTTTGACACCAGTACAAACATCATGACGAATTTTCACAAAACTCACCGGCCTTCTCTCCGCGCACGTTTACACGCGCAGATTCCACGCGCAGGTAAAAAACTGCCCCGCGTGGATTCCATATGACGACTGAATTTGGCCTTGCGTGTGATGCAAGACTGTACCTCTCGTGACAGTTTGACCTTTGACGGGGCCACAGGACCACGTTTTCAAAGTACACGAGTGTCCCACCCGCCCCACTTGCGACCGACTGCCGTGCCCGTGACCGTCCGGCGCAATCCGATCTTCATAGCGCGTTGAACTTCGCTCGTTTCGGTGGTCATCCTTGGAGCGGGCCATCTTTCGATCTTCCCAAGGTCCGCCGCGGATGCATCGTGCGCTCCGGGAGAAGCAGTCGTCGTCTCCGTCAGGAGGAGTCGACGACGGCGCGACGGCCGACCGGCGCTGTTCCTCAAGGGCGGGTGGGCGGAGGAGCAATATAGCGCCCTCCTCCCTCACCAAGGAGACGGTGGTGTAGCGGTATCTGTTGTGGCGGCCGCTTCCTCCCGCCTCATCCGCTCGGTTCTCTTCCGCCTCCTCCTCCTCCTCCCAGCACCGCAAAACATCTTCCCAACGCCCGAGACTCCTCTTGGGTGGCGGCAGCGGCCCTCCTGGGAACCGTTATGTGAAAGCTCGCGAGCTCCGTCTCATCTCGATGCTCCAACAAACGCCTTCCGCCGTGTATTATCTCACGCTGGGAGATCCAATGTCGGATTCTGTTGCGCTTGCTCCATGGTAGCCTGCGTTTCTCCCAGGCGCTACTGGGGATCATGTTTTTGTAAGAATTTTTTTCATCAATATTCTCAGTTTCTTTCCGCATATTTTTTACAGAAGAAGTATATTTCCTCCTCAGCAAAAATTACTGCCATACAAGAACAAATATGGTCGTGTATGATAGGCTGGAGTGGACCTTCAATTTAGCTCATCATTAAAAAACGTATAATGTTTGTACGTAGTATTATCCCCTTCAAGGGCCTCAGGTAATTGCATGCGTCTAAAGTATATTTTTATGTGTAGAAAAGGATGAAGTAAAAATGTACTAAACAGGCATACATAAACACTGAAACAGTGTTTTAGTATGCCTAAATGAGATATTTTATTCTGCTTTAATAATGCTTCATTTTTCCATCTAAGACGTCTTCCTTACCTGCGGGTGCTTTGTAGTTCTCTAGAATCTACCTCAATACCCATCAACTAAGCATTGAGTGTCCTCGTGTGTTATAATAATTGTATAAGAAATAATAGATGCTACAAAAAATTTGAAATCCGAGGGAGGTTATATTTTGCATCTTGAAAGAAACTGCAAGTTATGCTAAGGTAAGGCGATAAAAAATAGGATTGGGCGAGACAGTCCCGCATTTCGGCAGCTTGTCTCTCATGGTGATAACTCCCAAAAATATACCGCATTTGAAGAATTCTTTCCCTTTGCCCTGAATTTGCGTTAGTAATCACTCTCAAAAATTGTATGCACTCGCGGATTTGAGCCCTATCTCTCAGCGTTAGAAGTGATACGTCAGCTCAAATAATAATATTTAGTACTGATAAAATACTTTGTCGTAGGAGGATACGTTATTGTTCAACAATTCGTTTTTGACCACTGTACCTATTCTGAAAATTTTCGTGTTGCAATATTAAACTAGCTGTATACTGCGCATTAGTTACTCTTCAACACTTTCTCAGAATACATATAATAGGAAATTCCACGGAAAAGGAAATGAGAATTAAACCAAGAATTGGAGAACGATGAAAGTTGCAATCAATCTAAAACTTTTTTGCTAAAAAAGGAATATGAGGAAAATATGTGAGGAAAATATGAAGCCATAGTAAAAAAATTTTTATGCCAAATTCATTTTCACTTTGAAAAAAAAACTTGTGTGAGATGACTCATTTCAATATCTTCATGCTCGATAAAGCATTATGATATTTAACTTTTCCTAAGTTGTTTTTTTAGTGAAAATTAGTAACTCTTCCTCATGAATCATTCGAAATGAGTAATGACCTTGTAATGGAGTAATTGAGATATTTATTTTGTAAGATGCTTGCTTTCTCTGCAGATAATGACAGTACACATTTTGGGGGGAACGTTAAGCGAAGGAGCGTTATTTATATTTTTGAAAAAACAATATGAGAGCTTACTTCAAAATATCAATGATGCGATTAGATGTGTGGCTAAACTGTGCATTAAACCTGGCTGACAGACACTGATTTATTGCATGTTGATGTCAAAATTATTATCATAAAAATGTTTGTTTCCATTTGTATACGAATCGTAACGAGAAATTAAATGAATTTTGTCAAACGTTGGAAATAGGTTTTGGGCTACAGCGCGAAATGTTGGTCTGCAGTTTTACCCGGTATTAAACAATTTTAACGTTGTTTGTGCCCAAAAACTTATCTCGAGATAACTGAGCATTAACAATAGGAAGCTTTTTTACAAAGTAATATCCAGAAGTTTGCCAAAAACTGTCCATTGCCATTCGCTATTATTCCATGATACAATGAAAAGAGTTAACTCTCTTGATCTAGATAAAGCGACTATACTTGATGTTGCAAAATATACTTTGAGACTTAATAAGAAATGTCGATGTGCTAACGGGAAAATCACTGGATTCCAATAAGCAATAGCTATTACATGACCACTCTTTGAAAAAGTTCGTAGGTACAAATAGGTTTGGTTTGTTGCCAGTATGTAAATGTTACAAATAACACACTAATCTGCAAATTTACAATTTATTTGTTGCTTCAAATGAAGGGGTGTATCAGATTGAATTTTTCCCCAGATTCTAAAATGACGTTAAAAATTCTGTATCAGGTATTTCCGTATTTCCACAAATCACAGAAAATACGAAATTTTAAGAACCTAATTTCTCAAATGACAACTGCGGTATGCCAGCATTAGTTAATAGTGAAAATGTTTTATAGAGAGATTAAATGAATGCGTAAGGAGTATAAAGCATAAATACGTAGTTGATGCTGAAAATGAGGCTTGGTATCTGTATGACATCATGATTTTCTACGGTCACAAAGGTGGAACAATTGTAAAAACTGCTTACTTTCGATTATTCGTGATTGAACTATCATATCAGAACTGAGCGTGGACAGTCAATAATTAATGCCATCTTCACCTGAAGATGGCATTAATTGTCGAAACCCATGTCGTGATTAAATTATTTCAGTAAAATTCGTATTTTTTTTCCATCATGGAAAAGGTCTCGTGGCTGAGCTTAAAACCACCGAGTGCGTCCACCGGGTTGCGGATGGTGGGTCGACCTCTAGATATAGAGGTTAGCTGCGAGATAAGCGAGTTTACTCGACGAATAAGCAGTCGTGAACAAAAAGCGACGGCATTCCGAGGGGGTATTGGTCTATCCCTGGGTAAGGTAGGCCATTAAATAATACAGAACCTGAGAAGATGCCGTGACTTGGCGACGAGAAGCCGCCAATAATTACGCTTCTCATCACCCGGGGGAGAGGGCAGCAGCTCTCCTTCATATGAGTGAAGGTGGAGACCACAGTGGTCGGTACAGCGACACTCATTTCACTAAAGGCGCGGTGATAGTTACTTTAACGGCTGTAGTACTGCGATGTGGAAGGCAATGGGAAACCACCACATTAATATCCCGAGGAGTCGCAGCTACTTCACTCTTTTTTTCTTACCAAGACGTGATGGCGCCCTCTCGAGTAAAATATTCCGGAGGTAAAATAGTCCCACATTCGGATCTCCGGGCGGGGACTACTCGAGAGAGTACATCAGTCAAATGTGATAAACTTTTTAGGGTAGGAACATGGAACGTGAGATCGCTTCGGACCTGCGGAAGACTGGAGAACCTGAAGGTGGAAATGTGAAGAATGGACCTCGACGTATTAGGAATCAGCGAAATGAAGTGGCCCGAAGAAGGAGACTTTTGGAGTGGAAGCTACAGGATTATACATACGGGATCATTAAATGGTGATGCTGGAGTAGGGATCATACTCAGAAAGAGCGCCGGAATGCGTGTGAAGAGCTTCCTGCAGTACAATGAAAGGATAATAATGGTGAAGATTGAGACCAAACCTTTAGATACCGTAGTGGTTCAGATTTACATGCCTACGACGGACTACGAAAATGAAGAAGTAGAAGATGTCTTCGAAGATATCACGGAAGTTATAAAACAGGTAAGAGGAGAAGAAAAACTAATTATTTTAGGAGAATGGAATGCGGTCGTCGGCGAAGGTCAAGATGGAAGAATAACTGGGAAATATGGATTGGGAAATCGAAATGAAAGAGGAGAAATATTTCTGGAGTTCTGCACACAACATAAGGTAGTGGTCGCTAACACAGAAGCAGAGATTTAGAAACCAAGTGAAGCAAAAGCTACCCTGGGGCAGACATCGACAGTGACCATAATTTAGTGATATTGAAATGACATCTAAAATTCAAGAAATTGAAGAAGACTGTGAAGAACACGTGGCAAGTAGAGAACCTGAAGGAGGCACAACAGGCTTTTCAAAAAGCAGTGGAAAACAACATAGGAGAAGACCTGAATGAGAAATTACTGGAAGAGCGTTGGGAAAACATTAAATGTGGACTACAGGAAGCCGCAAAAGAGTTATTGGAAGAAGAAAAGTTGCTAAGAAGAAGTCATGGATCACAGAGGAAGTCTTAGATTTGATTGAATAAAGAAGAAAGTAGAAGAATGCGAAAACTGAAGAAGGGCAGCTTTGCTACAAAAGAATAAGGTATGGAATAAATCGCAAAGCAAGGAAAGCTAGAGAGATGTGGATGAATAATCTACGCGAAGATGTACAAAGCAACCTTGCATTTGGAAAGGTGGAAGCTGTCTACAGAATTGTGAGGAACCACTTCAAGGAACGGAGCGCAAGATGCAATGCCATAAGGGACAAGAACGGATAAATTTTGATTGAAAACGAGGACAAAGTGAAGAGATGGAAAGAATAAATGGAAGAGTTACACAACGGGAAAAGGCTCAGCATAAAAGCTATTGAAGAGGAAAGCGAAGTGGAAAAGGATGATATGGGAGCATCAATATTAAGATCGGAATTCAACGCAGCAGTAAGGGACCTTCGGACGAATAAGGCTTCTGGTATTGATGATTTCCCTACAGAACTAATTAAAAATTTAGGAGAGAAGACATTAACTCATCTTTACAAAACCATCTACGACATGTACTCAACAGGAGAAATTCCAAAGGACTTCGAGAAAAACATCATCATTCCTATTTCCAAGAAGAAGAGAGCTGAGAAATGCGAAAATTTTAGGACTATAAGCCTGACAACACATGCATCGAAGATACTGACCAGGATCATCTACGGAAGAATAGAACAAAAAGTAGAGGAGTTATATAAGATATTTGAAAATTGTCTGCAAAAAAGATATGGTCGCTTCATGATACATGACATTAAGATGATGGTGGCCTGCTATCAATCAAATAGTTTAACTTTTCTTCCCATTCACAGTTCATCATACTTTTGCAGTTAAATACTCACGGCGTCCTTTTAGCGGCTTCAACGGGAACTAATTGTAGCAGCTCTTCTTCTAATGCAAAGAGAAAGCGGTGCAACCCGGGAAGTATTCAAACTGCATATGGACGCATGTGGATTAATTAATTACGTGTGTACAGTGGGAATGAAGTCTCTCTTTGCACTCATGAAGACCTCGTGTTCCATTTCATTGGAGCTAGTGATTAGATCAACATATTTCTCGAAAAAGTAATATCATTGGTCAATTGTTCATTGGATCAATCCTACCTAATTTTTTTCCTTAGGTACAAGCCTCTGTACATTGATGTATCGTCATACTGACACGGTAAGGGTCCTTTCTGCAGCATTAATATCATTAAAATGCGTTTTTGTATATGCGCCACATTAAATTCCCTTATTAAACTGGTTTATAGCTTTTTGCCGAATCATCAATTCTGTTGCTAATACTCAAGTTTGGAAAAAATAGTTCGCTCTTAGCAACAATATATTTATGCACAGTTGTTTGTTTGCTCTATTATTTGGCTTTATCGTCTTCCTTCTCATTCCGTTGCAAGAACATTAACAATTTTGTTTCGAGGCTTTTAAGATGAAGGAAAAAACATCAGCTTGAGCAATGTTGCTTCTTATGTCACCTGTGTTGCCCTTGCGACAATCAGTGGTCACCAGCTCGAATTCTACCTCGGGGATGATTCCCTTCAAGCAATACTTTTAATGGTTAACTGCACGTCATTCCAGCTCATAAATCTATGTGCCAAAATAAGTTATCTTTTACTTCTTATCCTGTGACACCCTATTCCATTTCAAATCAATAAGCGTCATTTAACAGGAGGAAAGTGATGCCATGAATTCCTTTTCGGATGAATGGAGACAGGGGATTTATGGGCCGAAAGAGAGACTTTGATGTTTGCGGATATGATTTCCATGTAGAGGGAAAAATTAAAATATCAGTTTATGTCCAACAGTGAGATTTTATATGATTATGTTCAACTTATTTCACCAAAAACTTGGTTTCAATACCGTGGTTGGTGGTATATCAAACAACAGTGTGAAGTATGATTTGAGTTTCCTTCAACAATCGTAAGAAAAATCCTAAAAATTTTGCCAGAATCAATTTATTTAGGCTTAGAAAACACTAGCTGAAGTTACCCGATGAAATTCAACGGGAGGGAGAGATATAATAAATACAAATTGTGCTAAGAAATTTTAACATTTTTCATGAGGGGCGAAATAATTGCGGAAGGGAAGAAATAAGGGAAGAAACTTTTGCTATGGAGTTAGCTCCAAATCGATATCGGAACCATGAATATAATTTAATACAATGTAAACATATAATTACTGCAAGGACTCATTCCTCGGCCTTTAAAAAAATGATAATATTAATTAGCAACTTTCAGGCCAGATAAAACATAATATGTTAGAAGGGGAGGTGCATACGAATGTCTATTGTTGATTATGAGGCCAGATTCGGGTTTTTGGGAATGTTAGGACTCAATTTTCGGCAAAAAAAATTTTCACTGGCTTTTCATGTATGTTTATGTTTATCTCAATTCTCCAACTTCATGACAGTGGCGTCAATGAACTTCCTACGAATACCTTATCATTGCCTTTCATTCCAATGAGATTAAATTCTTTTCTTATAGCCTGATACAGATTTAGAAGAATGGAAAAGGCGGCACTCGTATGAGATTCATGGAACAAGTTGTGAAGGATGTAAAAGAGAGGTGTTACGTCATTATGAAGAGATTTGTCGATAGAAGAATAAGGTGGAGAGCTGCGTCAAACCAATCATAGGATTGTTGACCGATGATGATGAAATCAGGTACTTGTCAATCGGATACCTATGTTTATACCTTATACGGGATATTTGATGTATCACTAAATTACAATTTCTTTCATCTTGCTACTCCTATTTTTGGTTTGACTTAATTTAGGTTTTTTATCACGTTCTTGTGTCTCAAAATACAACAATTTTGAAAGCGGTCCACTTCGGAATACGGTATAAATCTATAAAATGTTCACTTTTTGAGCTCCACAGAAACTGTCATTTAAATACTTTTAGTTTTATCAAATGCACACCTACTTAATCTGGGAGTAGCACAAAAGCTATCTCGTATGATTTTTCCGGATGAAATAGCCGATGTAGATATCAAGAATCAGCTGCGAAATCTTTTTTAATAATTTTCAATATCTTCACGAAAAGAGCAACGCAGTTTACGTCATCTCTTTTGGACGGACATTTTAGCAATATGTTTTGCATTGGCATTAATAAACAACACACAGATACGTAATGAGACATCACGTTATATTGGGGGTTGAATTTCATTCCCCTGTTTATATTAAACTATCTCAAATCTCAAACTATTTCGCCCGATGACGATTTCGAAAGCGTTCCGTGTCTTCTCTTCACGTGCCAGGTTGGTTCATATGCACAAATCCGTAAAGAAATAAAACAAATTCACAATTTGAACACCGCAGAAGCATTCATTTAAATACTAGCAGACCTGCTGCCTGCTTTGCAGGAACTTTTCATTAGCATTTCGTATGCAGAGAGAAGGAAATGGCTATTTATAAATAGAGAAATATGTCCCACTCTAATTATCCTGTATGTTTTTGTACTTTTTGTTACACAAATATTTTCATTATATGTTGTCTCCCACTCTCAAAAACCACGTTTTTTGCATTTTTCTCAGCACTACAAACTGATAAAAATCCAAAACTACTACCAACTCAATACAGACAGAGAATCCACATTCAACGCACCAAACCTCACTCTTTTAGCTCATAACTTGGGAGAGAACAAAACAAAACGGATACAGAATGAATGAATGACTGACTCGCTACAAAATTAATATACATATATTCGATTGAACCTGCCGATTTAGCAACAAACATTAATACATAATAAATTTTTTATAACCTTCTTTCAAGTATTAGAAAAGTACTTCAAAACGCCTAGCTTTTAAATTCACATTTCGTACACAAGATCGGGGCCGGTGGGCAAAAATTGTTTTATTTCAATATATGCACATCGGAAACTTCAATTAATATTTTCACACTTACAAAACTGATTGATGAAACTAATCCCAACTTCTTCAACTTCTTCAATCCAATTTTTGTCCCTTTACCAAAAACGTGAACACATTTACTTAGCAACGTAAACAAATTTTCATAGCAACTGGATTCCCATGTTAAAATATAGGGAAAACACCAATTTTTCTTTTGCATTTTTCTCTGCACCACTAACTGCTAAAAATCCAAAACTACCACCAAATCATACAAACAGAGAGTCCACACTCAACGCACCAAACCTCACTATTTTACCTCCAAACTTGGGAGAGAACAAAACAAAACGGATACAGAATGACGGACTGAATGACATGCTACAAAATTAATATATACCTATAGACTCCTAATTTGGACCGAATGCAAACCTTCTAAATCTGTGAGTAGCGCTAGCAGTCACCACGTATCTTTTTGCGCAAAAATATGGCTGTCCTTGCTTCACGAATAGCCTACAATGCCTCCAGTATCTAGCAACGCTCGGAAAAGAACCGAAAAAAAAACAGTAAATTTCAACATAAATTACACAATGCCCATAAATCTGGAGAACAAAGAGTGAATCGGTTAAAATAATAAGAATGTTTAAACATTTTGCCATTATATACAGAAATAATGAAATATATCTACTAATATGTAGTTATTTTACTGAGTGCAAGAAAAAACTCTTGCGCTATCATAAATTGAAAAAGTCCATTTAAACCAATGTAAATACATAATTGGCGCAGGAATCGACCCGGAAATTTCAACTCAATCGGTGCATTAGTTTTTGAGGAGATCCGTAACATAAAGCTGGCAGACAGACAGACACCACTTTATTTTTATATATTAGTATGATTACGCCACGAAGGGCGAGAGCAATGATTTCATTGGGGAAGAAGAAAAACTCATTATAAATAATACTTTATAAAAATACTATTATAAAATATTTTTCGTGAAAAACACCTGTGAAAATTGACTTGCAATATTATCATCATCATTGGTCAACACTCCTAGGATTGGTTTGACGCAGCTTTCCACTCGATTCTTCTATCGGCCAACCTTTTCATTGTGACGTAATTCTTCTCTTTTACATTCTTCACAACCTGTTCCATGTATCTGAATACGAGGCCTGCCTTTTCCAATCTTCCCGTTCACTTTTCCCCCGATAGTCTTCATCAGGCCATCGTGTCTCAAGATATGGCCGATAAAGTTTTCCCTTCTTCTTTTTAAAGTTGTCAGCAGACTTCTCTTTCCTCCTACTCTTTTTAGCACTTCCTCGTTACTTACTCGGTCGATCCATTTAATCTTCAGCATTCTTCTGTAGCACCACATTTCAAATGCTTCTACCCTTTTCTTCTCCCCTGCTGTCATTGTCCATGCCTCACTGCCGTAAAGAAACATGTAGATGCCAGATGTATGTTCTGATGAATTGTTTCCTTACTTTTACACTTGTATTTCCAGTTCTAAGTAGATTCTTCTTTTGAAAGAATGCCCTCTTTGCCTGGGCTATTCTACTCACTAGGTATTTCTTTCTTGCTTCGTCCATCGTTGGTTACTCGGCTTCCTAGATAACAGAACTACGTGTAATATATTGCATTATATTGTTGCTTCTCCTATGTTACAACTTCCCCCCACTAAGTTCACAATTATACCTTTGATTGGAATTTCATTTGTAATAGGATCTCCGAAGTTTGGTGCTGCTAAATCAGATTTAGTAGCAACAGGCTAAGGGCATAAGGCAGCCTCGAGCTCATTCAACTCGCTTAGGTATTACACGTAGTTACGTTTTTTGTGGTTAAGTTATGTTGCAAGTTAAGCTGAACATTTCTACGTCTTGGACAGGAGAAAATGATTTTTTTAAAGTAAATTTAAAAGTCCTCAATTTTCCCACCTCGTATTTGTTTCGAGTTCCTAATTGATTTATTTTTTTATTGTCTTGCCTTAATACTTATTTGTTAAACTACTTTTCGTAAATGACCAATATTAAATAAATTTTAAAAATTTAAAAATTCCGAACCTTTTCGGCATAAATATTATACATAAGTCCACCCATGGCAGTTTTGACCCCTAAATACCCGCAGCACCTTGGCCCTGCAAATGGATCTTTGTTCCACAAATTTCCACTTCACCACAGTTTTTTTTAGATACACTGTATCTCCAACTTGAAAATAATGGACAAATAATTTAGAATCAGGAAGTCCTACTCTTAAACAATGGTCTTAAACAAATAAATTTGATAAAGAGTTTCCGAACACTCGTATAGCACCGCAAAGGAATTTTTATTTTTTTAGCCTGGAGAGGAACACCTTTGAAAGTGTTGAATAGCCAATAAGTCTACTTCACTGGAGAAAAAAACTTCGCGAATCGTGATCTTATCGTGCATGGCGAAATAGTATTAGTAATATGTGACGATGGAATCATTGTTATTGCAGAGGTTTTGCACAGAGCTGAAGTAGGTAATACGTTCCCTAATTTGCATCAAGAGCCTATGACTTTGTCGAATGCCAATCAACGGTAACTGACCACACCAAGTTTTTTGTTTTTGCCTTGGGACACATCCTTGCTTCACTCAAATTTATTCCAAATTATTGTTACGTTGCCCATCTCTTAGTGCAAGCCTGATGACCCATAAGTTGCGGGTTCGATCCCGGCTGCTGGCGTTATGTCTTATGATTAAGAGTTTAGCTCGGTCGAAGCGATCGGATCGTAGCCGTTGGAGTACCTGCCAGGTCTGATACTTTACAAAAGGGTCAGAGTGGAATTATCGTATTCTGCTTCTAATTATAACTTCCATATTGATAAACAAGAAAGTCGATTTTCAAAAGTTGTAATTAGGTAATATCAATTCCTTCCGTTTTCAGTTACGTAGAGGATTTTTCGATGTGATAATTTTACTATGAAATGGTTGCTAACAGAAATACTGCACAGAAATGAAATGTCTCTTTCTTTTTGTATCGACTTTTTTCCTTTGTCTCGTCCGCTCAATTCTTCATGGCTCCATCTTTGTGGCTGGCGATAACGTTCTTTACTAAACCACCTAACTATTGACCGTATCGTTCAGCTATGGCTTGTGCAATGCTGGAACGACAGAAATTATCCGTTGGAATCCATAAGATATAATACGTTTTCCGACGGGATTCGATGACTACAATGGGCATTAAGAAATCGATTACTCGCCGGAGTTTCCAGAGAGGAAATGATGTGCAATCTCCCATGAGAAGTTTACGTCACCCAAATCATATCCTCTCATCCATCAAAATAATCCGACCAATTTTCGGTCAGATTTTTTCGTCAATTTCGCCGCCTCTACTCGCCGCCCCATTGCTTCCCCACCCTACCATTCCTACGCCACCTTATCTTCGCCATAAATCTTTTCCTCTAGTCCACCCCCACACATTCCCTCCTCCTTGATCTCAAGACCGTGATCTTTTTTCGGTTCTTTTCTTTTCATTTTTTTCGATCGTCTACACCTCCCGGTTTCATATTCTCAGTCTTAACGCTACAAGGACGACCGGAGTTACGCTTTGCAGATAAAGGGTCTCGTTTTACTGCATTGTTACGCGGGCGCAGAATGTCATTTTTTTTATTTATATATGTATGCTCGTCTGGACGTATGGACTCGCCCGAAGGGACACCGGAAAAATGTGCGCGCGTAAAAACACCAGTAGGTAGGTGTGTCAAGGCCGCGTGAGTCCGGCCGACTAGCCGGGATGGAAGTGGTTCTCAGTGGAGGCTGAAGGCGGTGCCCTCTTGCCTGCCAGGCGGGCGGATGGATGGATACAGCTGTCGGTTTGTTGGAGCCTGCCGAGGTGCGTGGGGGGTCAAAAAAGGGGTTTGGGGGGGGAGGAATGGGAGGAGTGGGTGGATGCCATTCGGACGGACCCCGCCTTTGTCCGAGGACGGCCTCGACGCAGAGGAACTTGAAAAAATAAATAAATATTAGATTAATGCCCGCTCTGTTTTTTCGGTATCGGCCGATTGTTACTTCATAGCTCCGAGAGCGGGGAGGGAGGGCGCTTGGCTCCTCACTGACCCAGTGACACAATGACATTTTGGAGATAGAAATTTGAACAATTCGGTGTGTGAAGCCGTTATTTAATCGGTTGCCGTAATGACTGTGGCCGACGGAAACAATTTTCGCTCTTTGAACGGAGTGCAGGCAGAGCCAAAGTTCGTGACGCCGTACTATGGTTTAAATTCGAATTCTGGGCGAGGGAAAAAATAGTATTTTTTCGCCCGAGAGTAAAAGATGGCTCAGCACGGTAATAGACATGGGCGTTTTCTTCCTTTTGATTTCCTCATACTGTTTGTGCTGGACTTCTAATGAGATGTTAAACGTAAAGTGGATGAGAGAATCGAAATAAGAGAAGTGAGAATGTGAATGACAAGCAGTACCGTTGAAACGTGTACATGGATCGTTGAGCTATGCACGGGTCATTCAAAACTACGTCTAGTGAGCGGAAATGGAAACATTAAATGTCCAACAACATGTTATTGTAGGGTGTATAGGTACATAGATATATGGATTTGTTCCCGCTCTTCCTCTTTCTCATAAACAATGCCTACGAGTATGTATCATAAATTAAACTATGCATAGAACATAATATAATTTTATTATTCCGGGACGATTCCGTCCCTTAGGAACACAAACGATTGTACATAATTAATACATATCCAGAGTCAAGAAATTAATATCATAACAGGATGACAGCACATTAACATCACGGAAGAATAGCTATATTTAATGTACAAAGTAGCACATTCATTAATGCAAATGAAACAACATTTTATAATATTAATTTAAAATCTATTGGCATTTTTTCATTTTTAATATCTTCGGGTAAGTGGTTTCATATATCGCAAGAGGTGGCATCGGAAGAATTAGCATACACAGGTGATCGGTATAGGGGTACATAGAGTTCTTCCATGTGGCACGTTGGGCGTTTATTTGTCGTAGCATTGCACAGTTTATTCTGATACAAATATGTGGGGGGTTTTGTGGCTATTATTTTGCATATAAAAGTTGTCTCATTAAGTAAGCGCCTGTTTTGTATTTTTAACCACCCGAGTTTTTTAAAATATGGCGTCACGTGTGCATAATATTTGATGTCAAAGACATACCTCACAAAAGAATTCTGAATCTTCTGAAGTTTTAAATTCAGTTCATGTTATGTCGGTGTATGCCACACAGCTGTAATCAATATGCGGGAAAACAAGACTGTCTACTAATTTCTGGTGAAGGTAAATCGGAATAAGATGTCTAAATTGTTTCACTGATGTGAAATATGTGTCTTAAATACCTTATGTGAAATGGATTTTGTATTTTCGTTCCATGATAAGGTTTTATTTATAGTAACTCCTATATTCCTTACACACTCTGAAAATTCAATTTGAATACATTTTACAGTTATGTTTGGCAGATTATAAAATACGAATGACATAATATTATTAAGAACTTAAATATTGTTGCCAACAATAATACTTTTCGTCTTGTTAGGATTGAGCCGCAGACAATTTTCCATTGACCATTTACATATGTTTTCAATGTCATCATTAACCTTGGCAATGGTATCAATAACTTCTTCAGGGTTACAATCGATGTAGATCTGAAGATCACATGCATACTACATGTGGTATTTGCTGTTAGAGATAACTTTAGAAAGGTCATTAACATATATTGAAAACAGTAGCTGCCCAAGAATCGACCCCTGTGGTACTCCTTTGTTAATTTCAGAGTAATTTAATAGTTCACCTTTCGGTCCTCTAATGCCTGTTTTCTATTTGACAGGTATGACTTGAACCAGAGCATGGCTGGATTAGTTACTTCGAGGTCATTCAAATGCTTTAGTAGGATTTTATGATTCACCGAATCGAAGGCTTAACTAAAGTCTGATATAACCAACAAAGTTAACTTCTTTTGCTCAATTGAATATCTAATATCGTCAGTGACTTTTAAATGGGCAGTATGGGTACTACCTATATCCTTTTCTGAATCATAACTGATATTGATTTAAAAGATAATTTTTTTGACGTGTTCAGAGGTGGCATCGTAAACAAATCGTTCAAGTGGTTTTGACTGCGTACTAAGAAGGGCAATAGTTCGGAAATCAGACATTTCTTTAGGATGGGCTACTTTTGAAATAGGCTGTATGTGTGCAGTCTTCCAAAGAGTCGGGAAAGTGGAATTATTTAATGAACAGTTGAAGATATCTAGTATCACAGGCATAGCAACTGGGAGTAAAATTTGAAGAACTTTGTTATTAATCCCATCAGCACCAGTGGAATTTGTTTTATTTACTTTAAAGTTTTGAAGCAGTGCTTCTGGCGTATAATGAAGTAAGTAAAGTCTACGCAGTTGAAACCATTTAATTATATGTATTCTAGTTTATTATTATAGAAACTAGTATCTTCTTGCGTTATGGCAGAAGGCGCATTTTCTACATCCTGGTCTTCTACGTCGGGAGAAATGTTCACGAATGATGTAGTATAGAGCTGGTCAAGGTGAAAATTCTCATCGCAGAATTCAGATCGCAGATTTTTCCGACTTTTCCCAAGACCCAGGCGTCTTAGTTCTTGCCAAGTTGACCAAACATCCCATTTGTCTTTGAAACACTCATAATAATATTTTTGTTTACCTTTTTGTAGCAGCTGTTTTACCCTATTTCTAAGTGATTTTTACTGTACGTGAAGATCAAAAAGACGGGCTCTTTGGTAGTTAAGCCTTAAGCTATCTCTTTGCGTCATCAAGAGTCTAATATTTTCAGTTATCTAGGGAGCCGGGGGTCTTTTATATTTCCGCTTAGGCAGTGGGGCATGAAAATCGAGTATTTTTTTCACGTTATCATTAAAAATTTCAACTTTGACATCAACATGATTGGAATTAAAAAATTCAGCCCAGTTCAACATTAAGAAATCTTTTTTGAATTTACAGTGATCAATATGCATGATATCACGAGTATACAACTCGATAGGAATATAAGAAATCAGCTTGAACTAGTACTTTATGTATATCAAGTCATGTTCGGAAGGAAAGGACACTGGATATTGACCATGTTCAAATACATTATAAATATCATCAACAATAAACAGATGAATAAATGTAGGTACATACTGCTATTTGCTATGTTATGAGTAGGTTTAACAGGAACCAGCGACATTACAGGAAAAAATCAAATCATTCATGTAAGCACTGTCGTAATATTTTTTAGCATATCACAGTTTAAATTTCCGTACACTATGACATTTGTGTAAATTGGTAAGAAGGTCAGCAAAGCTGCCTCAAAGCCTTCACTTAGATGACCACACTTCGGAGGGCGATAGACCACCCCGAGAAGCACCTTTCCATGCTCACAAGTTCAGTAAACATGTATTCGGGTTTCAATGGAACACTTACGGGAGCATTTAAGATTCGGTAGGTAAGGGAGTTCAGGACGTAAGCACAAACACCACCACCTACTCTTCCAGTCCGACCATTCCGTATCAATGAATATCCATCCAATTCTACTGCGATAGATTACATGGTGATGCTTATTTGAGAGATGCTCTCTAAATTCATCATTGTGGCAGAATAAGGATTGAGTGTTCACGTGACAGAACTAACCATACACTTTGATTAGTTCTCATTTCGAGAATGCAGAGAGATCTTCTGGATAAGTAGTTGTTAAGCGTTCTTCTCCCTCGCCTTTGCGGATATATATTCTGCCACCTTTTATCCAAAGTCATTTAAATTTGTTTTCCGTCTTTAGTTTCCTTGCCTGAGCATAAAGTTTTCTGTAGAATTGAGTGAGAGACTCGTTGACGTAAATTGCACGACTAATTTTATTAGATAGTCCCAGGTCCCTTGTTGCAAAGTTCCGCTTACTCTCCTGCCATTCACGATGTCTTTTGCAACAGATTGTCTTACGAAGCGTAGTTATCGTTGGAGTCTGCGAGGTGGCACTACGCGAGGGAATAGCATTCACATAACCAAAGTCCAGCGGCGTCGGAAGTGGGGGTCAGGGGGTGCCGAAAGCCCCCCCCCCCCCAGAATTTGTCCCGGGCCCTTGAGAAATGATTAGTCTTCATTAATAAAAATTAAATTTCACTTGTTTACGGCTTGCTTTTTCCCTTCTGATACATATTCTACCGCCTTCATATACTCTTTTAGCCTAATTTATTTCTCTACTCCCTCCTATCCGCATAACAATGCGGGTCTTTTTCATAGGAGCCGTGCCCTTTTCTTAAGAGCCTGGCCCTTTTCAGGGTTGGCCCCTCCCAGCGAAAAAAGTTCCGACGCCCCTGCCAAAGTCTGAACAGCTCACCTTGACACCAAGCGCCACACCGATTTGACAGACAAGGGCTGTAAGTGATTCACTATTTGTTCGAGGAGCACCGTGGATCTCCACAATGTTTCTAATTGAGTCTTGCTCGATCTGGTGTAGACGTGATTCCAGCTGACTCACCCGAGAATCAACGCGGACAGCATCACCCGTTAAACTATCAATACGCCCGTTTATAATTTGAATGGCAGCTTGCAGTTCCTTTACTTCCTTGGTGTTTTCATCGGCCAATTCTTTGCACCACAACAGGGTGTGTTTTACATCGCCTTGCTCATCCTGGATTTCTTTCACTCGTGCTAACAGCTCCCTCAGCAGCAACTCAGTGCCCTCCTTTTGGGCCACTGGGTTGTGGAAAGCAGGTCTCTTAGGGGTGTTATCCCGTCGGGAAGACCTGACGTCAGCAGCACAGGAAGGATCGCTGCTGTTCCTGAAGGACATTCAGCTCAACCTCCGTAACCTCGGTGCAAGCCAGATGATACACCTACCGGCACTTACCACGAGATACAACTTTTAAGTGCCGTTGGTGGCCCAACCACATTTAGTGCAGGCAGTCGGCATTGATAATGAATGGGGAGAATAAGCGCCCCAAAAATTATTCTCTAATCCAGGTGCGAGTCAATAAAGGTCGATCTCTTGCCCAATAACCTCTGTCAGTAATTTCGCAAAACGCTTTTCGAAGGTCTCATTCTAAATTCGATGGTCTTGATTCTTCATCCCTGCTTTTTGCTCATAAATAGTCCACTTCTTGAAGCAGATACAATGGGTTTTCAATGCATTTTTCACATTTACGCAAGCAACTACCACACTTTCGTCCGCCATGCTTCCATCTTCCACCAGTTGTTATAGTCATACGAAAACTACCTATTAAATCATTGATGATGGATTTGGTGTTTTCCCGACAAATAATGGTGGTGAAGTTACTCAACGCCCTGAAGACGAAGGCAGTCGCCGAATCCATGACCCGGTGGAGAAGACTTTGCTGGTATTGAATCAATGAATTAATGATCTTTTTAATCAATAAAAACAGCAATAACTCAGTTTTAATGCAATTATATGCTGAAACCAAAGTTGATATAAAATACTTGTGTGAATAGTGCTAAGTTATTGTTAGGAAATTTGATATAAGAGCAGTAAATGAAACTACTGTAACCGATTTTAAAGTTATTTGACGATATTATGAACAAAAAAATTAAGATTTAACTGTTGAGAAAGTGGGAAGAGTGTATTACAGTCATAAGTGTGTGATGGTAAATGTGTAAGGAACTGAAATTTTAGATCACCGTAGGAATGATTCGGGAGTCAAAGGAGTGGAGGAGATTAAGTACTGTTAATACTGAGCGAGAGACTTTGCAAGAAACTTAACACAAGATTAAATGTGAAACTATTAGAGCTAATAAGGCATTGCAAAAACTTCATAGAGAAAAAATTGAATAGTTATATAAATTAAATGGTTGATATGGTGAGTAAAATGGAAATACCGTCAGATGGAAAAATAAAACGATATCATTGATCAAACTTGAGGAAAATAAGCCATTGACTTAGCGAGAAGAGATCTACGCTAGATAGCAGACGTCCAGGAACTCTGTGATGGTGATAGCAGACCGGAGCTTGGATATGGATTTAAAATGAAACTGGGACATGGATCATAGATTTAGGTATTTTATGATGCGAAACAGACCGTTGTGAGAAGAAGGCATGATGCAGTGGAATGAATGGCGAATAATCTGATTGTCAGTTACTGAAAAGTCCTGGGAAAAGTTTAAATGGGAATATTTTTCGATATGGTTCGTAGACTACATAAGAGTAGTAAAGCTTAGTATGGATAGCTTTGCCTATTCTGTAAAATATAGAACCAGAACGTTTGATGTGTATGATTGATGGATATAATATTTCTCAAATTTGATACGACAACCTTGCCCTAGGCGGAGCTCAACCCTATTACTCTTAGGTTCGTTTATGATGGCATGTAATCTCACGACCAACTCAGCCGGCTAATGTCCGCCAGTCTTTGTTCCTTGTATGTGAACGTCAATCGATTGTGAATTATTTCACTTTAGCATGCGTGTCTACTTCTCTGCACTTATTTCGGCTAGGGAATTTCCTATTGAGCCGATTCCAACCAACGAAAATGTCTAGTGATCACCAATGAGGAAAAATTGCCCCGCACGAAAAAGTGTTATGCATTAGCCGATCGAGCGTGAAGTATGTGGTGGGGTAAAAATTAAGTCATACACACCATACGTCAACACTAATACACACAATATTATTTATTCACTCAATCAGTGGACTAGTAGGGGAGGGTGGATCTCGCGTATTACTAAGGGTAAATTCATAATTCGTGAGCATAATTCGCCGATATTGTTGTCTGCATGACATCACAAAAGTTGCAGCAGGGTTAGATTCTAGTACAAATATTTCAATGCAATACTTTTTGTTTACCTACCTATAACTCGTCAATCAGTCGGTTCAATTCTTCAATTACGCTCTCGATGTTTTCCATAAGAAACCCGAGATTCACGGAAACAAAGCATGAGACTAGTAGCAAAGAAGTGGGATCTTAAACTTACTGAAATCAGACATGTAGCGTACAGACGTCGTGAGTAAGAAAGCTGTAAGCAAATGGGAAAATTAAACAGGGGATCGATTAGTGTTACGGATAAGTCGAGAGCGAGTGAAGTAAGAAAAGAGATGGACACTACTGTTAAAATTAATTGAATTAAAATGTCACGAGTTCAAAGCTGACATGAAGACATATTTTTAACCCTACACTACATCAGCGTGACAGACAGATGCGATAAATCATTAGGTATTAGCTGTATGAACAAGTGATACAATATTTAGTTTTTCCCACACACAGTACACGACTACGACATAAGCAAAGTATATTTCTTTCGAGCTAGTTTCACACGATGTTTCAATATCAAGTAATAGTTTTTTCAGCTTATTTTCATCTGCACGGCTGGTGACCTACCTGCCACACACCCTTGCGGTGACTCGCAGAGTGATATTTAGATGCAGATCTTAGGCTGTCTTCAGAAATGTTAAATTTTTGCCACGGTAAGGTTGCTACTTAGGGTATTCATATTCACTCCCTCTGAAACTTCTTACGGAAACTGTTTCTATGCCCTGGAGTAGGTACATCAGACGCTAAGCTAAAAAGCTATGAGTCACTACTCGGAGCTTGTAGTAGACGCCGGAAAGGTTACCTTACTTGCCAAAGTATTTTTACACAATCACTCAAAAACACTAACCCACTCATGAATGCAGTTACCCAAAATCTCGCGAAGTGTTAAATTCAGGTCCCGCTTCAGGAGATTTTTTTTAAAGCTTATAAAGCTTAGCTTATAATAAAACAGTGCACAAATAAATGGATTAGCTACAGTCGAGGAATTGAGAACAAAATTAATTTCTCAGGGTAATGGTCAAAGTTTTGTGTAAAATATAATCAGACGTAATATTTTGTTAGTTTTTCGAACCTGTTGAATTTAAATAATTAAAATTAAATGTAAAACCAAACAGAAAAGTTGAATTTAACTTCATGTGTGGCACTTTCACAACTATAGCCCTCGGATTACTTTCCTTTTATATGACTCCTCATATCTCATTATAATACTAGTGGCGGTGACGATGAAAGCTGCAATGAGAGCGTATATGTGTACTTACGTTCGGAAATTAACCCGATGACTTGAGCATTACAATTCAATTCAAATCAGTAATCAGCGTCTGTTTGCCAAACATAATTTTGCCATCATTTTCCCGAAAAAGTTTCCAAATAACTAAAACCTTATGAAATAACATTTTTAAACGTTCCACATCACTTGATAACAATTTTCGCCGAGCCTCGTCATAATTAATTGTTCTTTTGATTCCTCTTTAAAGCAATATATGTGGTTATTGTTACTTCTAACTTATCTTCTAGTGACTTTTTCTCAAATATGTTTCTAACTTGCAGTTTCCTTGACAGCTTCATAAAAAAATGGCGTTTTCACTTATGTACATATTATTATCTTGAGAAACAAATGGTCATATTATGCAGTGATTAGTTCCAGATTATTCTGTACTGATATTCTGGTGAAAAAAGACGAACTGCTCGTGGTGACTCACTAATCTTGCATTTCCTTTGAGATTTCTAACATAATTTAGTTTCATGTTAAAGGTCAAGACCGCCTTTAGGGCAGCGCCAAATTTCAAAGAGGTTGAGGAACTCGGTTTCCAAAATATCAAACGGAACCTCATGAAGTTATATGTGAACACGTCCCATTATTCAATGTAGTCTCGGACAGCGAAAATAAGCAAATGTAGTGCCATGACAAGGTGTTCTGGGCATTGAGGGGTGAGTGGTTGAGGGGAAGGTGCGGTAAGCATGCGGAGGGTGTGGCCATTTGGACCCATTTAAGGTTACCTTGCCACTGACTGACTCTCGAAATCTCTCAGGATGTGTCAATACGATTTCAAAGTGTATTTATTCAGCATAATAACCGCCTAAACCCGTGTAAGTAAGCGACAAATGGAATCGGTTGATCAACATAGAGCAGCAAGAAGTAGTTTCCTGCGGTTGGGTGAGACCGTACGTACGGGCGCCGTGCTGAGGCGAGAATTTACATGATGAGTATATCACGTGAACTTAGAATTATACGATATAATTTCTTCCAAAACTCCTAAACTCCTCTCGCCAGTAAATAAGGGCAAAGTACATTCTGTTTTAAATCAACAGACTAGAGCACAGTTTCACTGATATGTACCCTTATTGATTTTTTAGTGGCAAACATCACATTCAGAGTACATACATGGTTGTATGAATGAATATGCTTCGTGATTGTAAGTTGTGTGTCGGAATTGATTAGCTCTTCTCATTCATGAACAATATTGGGACGAAAATAAAAATAGGGATACTTTCATGCATTGAAGTTATATTACCATTGTCCATTTTCTATTTCAGCCACGGTAGCATCATATGGATCATTCCTGTTGAATACTCAGCAGTTTTGATTTGTTCTCAGATTCCTTGTGGATATTGATTTTCTCTGTCCAGAAATTTCAATTCCTCATATTTTCTATTTACCACCGGGTGATCTTAGCTGCGTATAGCGGGATAAGCCTCCTCAGATTATTCGGGCTCCTATGGCTGGACTCCTTACGGTGAGCGCTCGTAACCAGGCCATTTTGCTGCTTAATCTTCTGTTATCAAATAAAGTTTAAGGAAGAGCGCATGAATGTGCGCTGACTATGATGCGGAGTAATAAAGTATTTATGATGTTCGCTTTCATGGGAAAATTAGGATGTTTCATAAATCGATGGAATGGCCCTGTTGAAATGTTATCCAATCATGTATTTGAAAATTTAATGCGAACATTTGAATGTCACGCAAACATGATATTAGTAGAATATCTGCTTTGTTTGATTCGATGTTGGGCATTGACTATACCCTGCTACTTTAATTTGTAAAATGGTGACCGAACAGTAATTTGACCATGGATTGGTTAACACCTGTCTGATAATCCCACTCGGAAATTGAATCAAGATTTAATTTTTGCTGTGGTGTTCTGAAGTATTATTCTTCAGATCCTTTGATATCTTTATAGCACTGGAATATGTTATTTTTAAGGATGCATGTAATTTTGAGATGCCCAACTACGACATTGTGAGTTAAACATCAATTACCTTAGCGGCCAGTCAAAGTACTTTGTCTTTTGGTTGTCTGTAATTTATCATGTATGCCATCAAACGCTTGGTAGACTTCTGGATGAAGTATGGTTAAATTACTTATAATTAAATGTTGCAAATGTTATACTCAGATCAACTGTTAGCGATCTTATAAGGGTAAAGTAAAATAACAATAATATGCCTTTACTCTTACACGCACAAAGTTAAGTCAATTGCTGCCCACGCTATTGAATGTGAAATGGTGTTGAAACGAAATTATTTTCTGATTAAAATCTATTTGCTTACTTTATTTTTGGATCATACATAGGATAGAATGCTAATATCTTCTAAATCGTTGCCTTATAGTTTCTAAATAAAGTTTAATAGGATTTAAAAAAAATAACTATTACCCTATCTTTTTTATTGCCATTTTTTTCTTTATTCGAGTGGAGATAATGGAATAATCAAAAAGTGAGAGGCGTGAATAGGATAGATAAACGCACGTTATTAATTTTATCCTTATGATTAAAATATAACTATTCCCTTAGTTTTTTTGTACTCGATTACTAATATTATAAGTCATTGTTATCTGTTTTAGAGATAGTATTGACCTTAATTCGTATTTTTTGAATGCCTGCAAGCAGAAGGCAAAATATTTTTTCTAGTATGCTCCTCACTTCTGGTAAATCTGATTGTGAGTTGACATCGTTGAATATCAAATAAAATGTTATCCTACAGTGCTTAATGAGGTTGGGTTCTTGAATCATGTCAGCGAAGTGGTTGGCTTTCTAATTTTCGAAGATTTTTACACCGAAATCAATTTTCATGATCGATTGTCTCTTTTTTTCTCCTCTCATTAACATTTTTCATTCATATCTTAATGAAACATGTGATTCAATGTAAAATTTTAATGAAATCGAAGCATAAATATGTACAAATACAGTATTTCAATAACCTTTGAAACATAACATGGTTCTTACTTGTGACTTTCATTCTTCATTGGACAATACACCAACCCTAACCTCATTACAAGTTCTGGCAAGAAGCATTTTTAAATTCATAGAATTTTTGCTGTGCTTTCACATTGGGAGGAAAAATGAGGTATATGTAGGATGGATCTTTTGCCTCTCATTGCATCTAAATCAGCCTTGTATTTATTTGAACCATTTTGTTTTACCAATGATCTCTGTAAATTTTTGATATCATGTACTGAAATGGGTTCAATGAAAACACAACGAATTCCAATTTTATTTATGGAAACGACTTACAGTACACTTGGTGGCTGTATCCCTCATAGAATGTAAGTAGAGGTACGTAGTCTGCAAACACAAATAATTATTTACATAGGGAGAGATTTTTAAGTAGAACAGTGGTAATGTCATCATCGGCAGTGCTCTTCCAAACTTGAATGGCAAAATTTATGAGAGATGTTTGAGATCGAAAATAAGTGCTTTCATTGCTCGGTTGTGTATCCGGTTTCTTGCCCTTGATAGCGCCTGATGTACGTCACCCTCGATTCGTGATGTGAAGATGGTCTTCTCCTGGATATACGCCTTCCGTATCCTTCAGTGCTCTGCGGGATACCTCTCTGCACTTCCTCCTCAGAAGCCGTCGCTCCCGTTGCGGTAGGAGCGCTTCCGTACCCCTGCTGATGGTTTTGTTTCAGCGCATGGTGATATGCAAGCGTTCCGTCGTCTCCAGCTGCGGACGGAACCGTTGGGGCGTAGCCCTGGTGTACACTTGTAACGTACTCGTTTGGTCTTTGAGGGGCCGGGATGACGTATCCCTTCGGCTGCGACAACGCTTCGTTCCGCGACCCAGGGGCGCCCGGATGCCGATAAACTTGAACCTCTTGCTGTGCCAGTTGCTGATGATGGTACAGCTGAGCCTGTTCAGCGGCCACTCGCTGATATTGCTGCTGGGGCGCTTGAGCCGGAGCCGCCGCCGCGGTTGGATAGCTGTGAACCTGAGGGATCAGAGGTTGCTCAGGTGAAGCGGCTGTTGGGTACCCGTGAGAGATGAAGTCACCAGGATATGCCTGTGTCTGATCTTCTTCCTCTTGATAAGTTTGCTGCCCGGCTATCTGCGTGTTAACCTCCTGAATCCCACTCCTACCCGGTTGGTATGCTTGGACCTTAGGCTCCGTTACTTTATGGCGAGGCGTTTGTAATGGTAGGGGTCGTGGAGTTTGGTATGAGTACCCCACGCCTTCAGCACTTGGTGCAGAAGCTGGGCCACTCGCGTATACATTTTGGCGAGAATTTGATGGGAGGTTGTTTTTAGATTCCTGTGCTTTAGATGGCGTGTAATACCTTGGGGCCTGGGGTGGTGCTTCTACCGTCCTGGACTTAGGCAGCCTCAGCTGGTTCTGTGGTGCCGTGTTTCGTGGGTAACCCTGTATGTGTGGAGAGGGTGTGTCCTCTTGACTTGGCTGATAGGCCTGCCCTTCGCTCTCGTCCGCGGGAGTAATGTCGTATCCCGCTCTTATGAGCTCGTTCAGCTCTTCCTGAGTGATAGGACGTTGGTTTTTTGGAGTTGGCAGCTTTATAACTTCTATTTTGTGGTCGTCTTCTCCAAAATCGGAAGATGAGGAGATCTTCGTCTTGGATTTCTTATTATTTCTCGATGAAAGAGGAAACGGAAGCGGCTCCGGTTCGGGAGCAAGTTTTCTCAACAGATCCTCGTCTCCCTTCACGACGGAGCCAGGCGAAGTGGGATAAAATGGCGCGGAAGCCGAAGAAGGCCTACCTCCGGATTCCCCTTCCTTGTGGAGGGTCCTCAGGTCGTAGTCTAGGGAGTAGGTGAGTTGGACTGCCTTTCCGGATCCCTGTCGCGAGTCGTCTTGCGGTCGTGTCCTGCTACTTCCGGGCGATTTCCTCGCGCTCGAAACTGCGGTGGGTTTTGATTTTTTGGGACTGGTTTGGACCGTATCCGGTAGCGGAGTAACATAGAGGGGGGTGGAAGCGGATTTCGCCGGTGCCACCTGATTGTGGAGAGAAGGATAATGTGCGATTGGGGGGCGGGAAGTTTGAGGTTGCGCACGTTCCGTTTGGGAATACTGAGAAGGTGCGGTGGGTAAAGTCAGTGGGGAAACCGGAGATATTCCCGATGCCGGATAAGGCGTTCGCGAGTGGATTCCGAAAAACTGCTGGTCGACGACGCGGCCTTTTGCGGCAGTTTGCTGTTGCGGCTGCTGTTGGGGCTGTTGTTGAGGCTGGTGATGCGGCTGCTGACGTGACTGCAGCGGTGCTTCGGCCTCCTCAGCTCCGGCCTGCCTCAGGAGATCAAGGTACTCTTGAGGAGCGGGTTGATTTCTCTGAAGGTAACTGAAGCCATGGAAGGGAGCTGTAGGGTTTGCTTCCCCGTCATCTGAACTTCTCAGAACATATTCTCCGGGAGCCACGCCATATGTTGCTGTGTATATCGGTCTCTGTGCTAATTTCCGGCTTTGAGCTGCTTGAGAAGTCTCTAGTGGGATGTTGTCATACTCAGTGACAGTAGACCCAAAACCAACGAGCAGGGTGATTCCTGTATGGAAAGAAGAGTCTCAATGAATAGAATTCACATTTTATTCAAATTTACATAACACTAGTGTTTGGTAGTAGCAAAGGTCTTGAGTTTTAGATTCTCTAACGGCTGAGGCTTTATCAGACCGTCCTGCCTAAGATTTTAATGCTGGAATAAATACAACATCCCTCCTCAAGGCTGAACAAACCCCACAAACTTTGAGTCGCCAGGCCAGAGCGATACAGACTTGGCTATCACGACTGGCACTAATTTTTGGAGAAGAGAGCTGAATTAATCTTGCTTATGTTATGACAGTTTATGAGTGTTTGTGTTCTTTGCTTGTCTTAATCGGTCCAGAACCTGGTGACTAAATGCTGTGGTGGTGTATCATGATAATTTTGTATATTAACACATATTTCAGAAAAATACGAAAGGTAACTTTTCAGAATTAAATAACCGAATATGCGGTTACTTTACCTAACTTTGGAACACATCTAAATGCAATCCAATAATAATGCAGTATTCAATGCAATGTAATTAAGGTGGTTCCACCGAATTATGAAGTAGATTTTATGTCATTTTGTGAAAATTTCTGGACACATCATTTTTTGGCCCTTCTATCGATTGTCAATAACATAACTTGGCCTTTCCATAATATATTTGAGGAAAAAAGACGCTGAAAATCAGATATTTTATACATGAGTGTACGGCAGAGAATGGCTCTTGCAGTAAAATTTGCAAATTAATAATGTAAAGGGAATTGTCGTTTTGACGAAAAACTAATATAAGATACGCAATTCTATGCAGAATTTAGCAAAGTAAAAAAGTGCTCGCCTTACTACACTTGTTTAATTGATATTAATAAATGTTTGCTTGAAAAAAAGCAGAAAAGCCTACAGCATGCTGTTATCATTGGCAACGGTACTTTTGACGGAACGTGATTACATGCTTATTTACTCACTTAATTTGCTTAATTTTTCACTCATAAAGTCATAATTAAAAAACTTACACTTATACCTACCTAGGTACTTCTTATATTTTTTATATAATTTAAATATTACATTGGTTATTGATATGGTGTAATTAATACCGGGTGCTTTCCAATCATCGACGCAAGTCGACACAAGTCAACTTGTGTCGCGTGTAGTGCTTTCCAATCAGTGTGTGTCACCAGTGTGTCAAACGCGAGTCGACACACGTTGACACACCGGTGATGGTGAGTTACTGAAAAAAGAAAGAAGGACGGCGCAAGCTCTAAATCGCAATACGTCTGCAAGAGGCATATTGAAAATAACCGATAAATCAGAACAAATGTTTAAGTTAAGTATTTTCTTAATTAATCGTCCTACAACTCATTTTTTTGTTCATTGGTAACAAATCTTGCTATATCAAGAAGGAAACATCTGTGGATTCAATTTCCTTCCCACAAAAACGCACCAATCACGAGTCCCCGTGAAAGTCCTTAGCGCATCAACTACTGCGCATCTGAAACTTGCTTTCCATTCGCGAAGACACAAGTCGACTTGAGTTTCCGCGAGTTAACTCAAGACGACGCATGAGTCGCTTGAATGGAAAGCACCCACCAATGCTTCCAAATGATAGCAGCGTCATTGTTGCCAAACGATTTTCAAAAATACGAATATAAATAAAATTCAAAACAATGAGTTCTATTTGCAAGGTAATAGTTTAAAACTATGTAAGAAAATATTTCACCTATTTAAGAATACATATTAGCGGGATTGAGCATGTATTCTCACTTTGTAAATTAAACGTGGCAACAACACGTCAGTCATGTTCCGAAGTCAAAATGAGTTAAAAGAGCTCGTAAAAAATAGAATACAACTACAAAGCGTAATAAAATAGCATACTCATACAATTATTGTGCATGCGTTATCACTCTATAGATGATTTTCCATATAGGTGTTTTTCTGGCCGGTATTTATTCATTAAATAACATAGCTCTTCTACGGGATTTTTAATCGCGGAGTCACGGTGGAACCTCCTTAATTGCCAAATAGCTTGAAATGTCATTGTTAACATAATATGCCGCTATGTTATTCAAAATTTTTTCTAATTTCATTATTTCGATGCTTTTTTAGTATTATTTAATATTAAATAATATTAAAATTAATATTCATTGATCAGACCTAATGAATCTTTAGACCTTATATCTTTTAAAATCTTTTATTAATTCTTCTTTCGATGCTCTACTTACCTACAGTCATGTCCTTAATAACCGGCTCTAAGGGCGTCATATATTAATTCTTTCACGGCAATGAAATATCTATCGCGTCGTAATGCTGTCTACTATGAACAAGTAGTTAACCATTTGCTACTCTGTGAAAATAATACAAATAATAAATAAATAACGTCAATAACAACGATTCTATCATTTATTAAATGCAAAAATTAACGCAACAATAATAGGTGTAGTTATGAAAATGAAGTGAACTACCACAGTATGTCAGACGAATCATATTCCAAATATGTAAAGAGGATCCAACTCCAAAAGTTATACATCGCAGTGATGTCTAGCAGCATTGATTGACCTTTAAGATAAACGCAATATTATAGCCCGAGGAGGAATATGAACCCGCGAACCTTTGGGCTGCCAAGCCGGCGTGTTTAATACTACCGGTGCCGGCGAGGCAAATCGTGACTCCGTATTCGATGGCGGACGCTTTCATAATCATGCCCGAGAGATTTTTCCGCTTCGTGGGCGTGGGTGGGAGCGGTCATGTCACCCTGGCATCGAATGGTCCGGCAAGTTTTCATAACTCTCTCGGACTCGTCCCAGGGACGCCTTGAATGTTCCCAGCTGCTCTGGTGGTCAACGTAACCCGCCCCATGTGACTTCGGATGAGAACCACGCCTCACTTTGTTACCGTTTCAAAGGTCAGATTGCCGCGTGCTGATCGCCCGAGAGAAGGCGCGTGTAACACTTTTGGACAGCGTTTAATTGATTTACGAGAATTGAACTCCTAGTAGATGCTCAGGCTTGGTCGGCCAAACTTCCAGTATTGTTATCATGAAGCTGACTTCAATAGACATTGTTTCAATCACATTTTAGCATAAATATAGATATAGACTGGACTCTGCTGTCTTTTTGTTTTTACTTTCTCTCTCTTCTTCGTTATGCCATCCAAGGAGGGAAAAAATCTTGATCGCCACTGAACAAAGAGAAACTCTTGGATACATTTTAAGATTTTAAAAATAAAGTTCCGTGAATTTGTAAAAACTTATAAATTGTAGCACCATATAGTAGTAAATTCCTAAGTCCTTTTATTGTTTTTTCGGCACTGATTATATGATAATTTTAGCAACCAAACTTTATGACACATTTAGATGTATGTTACAAGTTTGGATTATAAAATATTATAAATAGTTCCTTCCGCAGAGTATAATCTTGTACTTTGAAATATTAAGCTTCTATGTTGATTATACGCATTATGCGAGCCTCGTAGGAACAATTATTTCATGTCTTATGCCATTAACAGCTTTTTTTGTTATTTTGTATCATTGCGCTTTTCTCAATGAATCAAATTATTGAAGCAATTAGGAGGAAATGAGAAGAAACTATTTTTATGTATTTAAATAAATTACCTCGAGAAAAATATTGACCTTAGAATATTATAAAAAATGGCTATTGTTTGTTTATAGTTAATACGTGGGATTTTATTAAGTTGTTTTGATGTTTACGAAAATGTATGGTGACATGAAAACATTTATGTTAAATTAGTACTGATTTTTTTGTCACTGATGCGTCATTCGCTGGTAGTTATCTTCGATCCCAGTTCTGTGTTTGGCTACCATTGCTTGACAAGTTATACCATCTCTTCACGAGTTGCTTTAGGACTTCGCGAAACATTCCTACGCCAACTGAAGGGAAGAAATCTATCGAGGTCACTATACCGTACGGCAAACGCATACGACCAAACAACCAAATCCCATCCCTCCCGGTAATTTTGAAAATACTTAAGATTCATAAATATATTGTTACTTAAAGGAAAATTTAAATTAATATTTGAACAAGCTATGGTATTGATTACATCTTTAATGAAGTTTGAAAAATAGGGTTATGCTCGTTTTTGATTTAAGCCACAATTACCAGTTGGAGTCATTCAATGAAACTCCGTTGGTTCAACACAGTGGTACCAAGAAATGCTATTTTAAATTTATCGAGAAAAGTTTAATTTTCCTACTCAATTATATCATAGAACCAAGGGTACGTATACTAAGAGTCGCGAATAACTCGCGAGCCACAATTGCAGACCCCAGCTGTTAGGTAAAGGTTGTTGGGAATAACAGTAAATCAAAATACAAGAATAGTACGCCGGCAATTTCTTAGCTAAATATAACTCTACATCCCTAAAAAAAATGATTTTTGTAAAACGTAACTGGGTAAAGGGTACTGGGTATTGCTAGATTTTAAGCTGATAGAACCATGGTTTTTATTTTTTCAACAGCTGTTAAATGGTGATGAAGGCAGAAGAATGAGTAGAATTAGAAGTGTGAAAACAAGAAACGATAAAAATAAAATGTATGTAGATGTCAAATCACAAATAAAATTGTGTCACGTGTAAGGGAGGAAGAGTAATGTGAAGGAAACACTGTTATGGGAAAGTGGGAACTCATTAGATGCTTTTCATCAGTGTGCAGTAATTTACTGCCGTCCTAGTGAGGTGACCGTGTAACGGGATGACCATAAAGGATAACCCAAGGCTAAACTGCGGTAAACAACCAGCAGAAAGTCAGCTGCAAGATCTATGAAGGAGGGAAAAAGATGTGGAGCAATAGAGAGGATCTGAGGGGGAGGGTCGTAACCTCTCCTAGGGTAGTATCAGCTGTGATTGCGACAATGACAGTCAAAGGACGTCCACCTCGTCCAAAATGACTGTGACCTTTTTCCCCGAATATCTAATTTATGGCTGTCATCGAGAGTGCTAGTCTCGCTATAATTGAAGTCTCTTTCATGCAAGACTACCTCCTATTTTTTGTTTTAAATTGTCATCAACTACACCTTCAATCCTTTCATGATTTTTTTATTGTCCTCCCCTCAATCATGTAATTCCTCTAAATACCACCTCAACCTTCACGTTAATAAGTCAGTTTCAAAATTATAATTGAATAAAACTGTCACTTATTTGTAAGTTCTATTCTTTCTAACTATATTCGAATACTGCCTTCGTTTTTCTTGGTCTTTATGATCACAAATTTCCCTTATGGACAGATTTTTTTGGTGAAACTTGGCCTCCAAATTAAATTATAATGATTTTTTAATGATATTTTCATCCCATATATCTTACGGTTTTATTTTGTAGTATCATTCAAGTATCATTTTGTAGTATCATCATCAGTAGATCAATTTATGACTGTAATAGGATTTTCGTGTGATAAATCCGGCGTACACCTCTTTGCTACAACAGAGAAGAATACATTTAAATGATGTACGCATGTAAATTGAATGAAGAGTAATGAATACGAAAATTTTATTGCAGCATAATCGAAATCTTCAAAGAGTTTTTAATCTGAAAGAAATAAATTATGTGATCATAATTTTATTTCGTTTCTATCATATATTGTTACTTGCTTCAATTCTAGACATTTTTCAAAAATATTACTCCATTCACTGTATGTTTTAAGTAAACTTTCTTTTGAATAGGATATGTCTTATTTTATAAATAATTAATTTATATAAATGTCTATGCAATAGTATTCCCTATATCTTTCCTTTATAAAAGATAAGTTTAGCCGCTGGAAAGAATTAAGTGTAAAAAGTTAGAAGACGGTATTTGATCCCGTTCTGTTGTTACATGATATAGTTACTCTTTCAGTTTTACCGATAGGAATTAGCATCCAAAATACACTCTTGTGGCACCAAATTAATGAAATCATGTTAATTTTCATTTGTAGACGGCTAAAATTTCATTTTTTCGAAGCCAATTGTACATTGGGTGTGCTATATTCATTTTCTTTTAGAGGAAGCAGCTGGAACACCCCTCAGGAAATTTGAACTGCTCCACCTTTTGTTCTGTTTCTTCCCACAAAATGTAGCCAACTTCCTTTTCGTTGTGCATTTTTTTGGCTTCTGGGGTGGCGTGTTGGCGACGAGTACTTGACCGTTGATCGCCATTGGAGGGTTCGTTTCTCCTCGGTTTTGGGATCACGTGCGCTGAAACTTCACGGTCGTCTTTTGTTTCATTCCAATTCTTATTTCTGCCAATCGCCTCTCTTAAACTCCGTCTTCGCAGTTCATCTCGCATCTCAACGCTTCCTGCTTCAGAATCGTGCTCCCGTAATTTTCTAATGCCAAGGACTCCGCCCCTAAACCGTTTCTCATGCTCCTCAAGTTACCATTCCCCGTTACAGAAAATTGAAGCCTTTCTTTTGTTCAGCGTGACGTCCTCGACAAAAATTTGTGGTCACTAAAAAGTGAAGACCTAATTCTTCCTTCCTCTGCGCTGCAGGTTAAATCAATGACATGAAAATTACTTGCAATACAATAATTCTAATGATAACGATAACGTAAATGTCATCCTCGATATAGATATAGTTGGCTGAGTGAGGTAAAAGTCCGTTTTTCCGTTGTTCTGGGCAGAAAATGGTACATACATTAAAATGCATAAAATTTGTAAATTTGGATAAAGAGTGTACCTGTTATTCTAAGAAGTACATTGTGCATTAAAATACATTGAATTTGTGAATTTGAAGAATGAGAGTGGTTAGTATCTGATATGTTGGAATAAAATGAAAGCCATTGAAGTTAATTCATAATTATCATGATCTGCTAGCACGTTCCTACATTAATATCTCTTTCTCTCTCTTTATCAGGTTGTTCTGCAACAACAGCCCAGCTTCGGAACTTTTGGGCGAGTATACTAAAGAGAGAGTTACGAGAGTTATTATTTCCTCCTTTTTTTCTTATTCTTGCCACGCCCCTGGTGACATGTGAGCTCCTTCTTTTACCTCCGGTAACATCACGGCTGAGAAAGGTATAGAGAGTCCTTGAAGTACCTTAAAAGTATACACTTGATATCATCCTCTTCTATTGATTAACATTGCATGCATCAAAGCGCATAATACGTTTTGAATAATTCCGTCATTTCATCGATTGCGATTGATGGCCGTAGGGAATACCGTTTCTCTCCTACACACGCAGTTGCCCTGCTAACTCTTAGCGGATATCGTGGAAGTTGTATCTTCTCCGTTATTTTGAATGAGAGAGAGAGAGAAAGAGAATGCGTATCGTTCGCAGCCTCGTCTAATTGGGGAGGACACCGCCGCGCTCCACCTCGCTAAGCGTCGTGATCATCTCGGAGCACTTTCTCTCGTCTCTATCTTCTCATTTTTCTCATCCCGTGGCAATTAATTTTTTTCTTTCGCCGACCAGTTCTCCTCACAGAGAGACCAGTAATCTTACGAGATCGGTTACTGGTAACGGTAGGCGTTTTTATGACCGAAATTTCTCAACGAGGTCTCCCGAGAATATCTATAGCCTACGAAATTGTTTATTTGCGTCTCCATCTTGCGTTGAACAGTAGAAATCTAATGCGTCGTATTTTTGCACCCTTTTCTATCAGTCAGATGACTCATGACACTTCCGACTTGAATGGCAGCCCATCTCGATATGATATACTAGCGTATCTTGTAGGGCCAATGTGACATTTAAAGTTGAGCTGCCAGCAAAGTCACCACATGCACCCTTTCTCTTTATATTTATATGTGGTTGAGTGATTTAGCGACGTAATTGATACTGGGAACTGCGGTTAAATCCATTGCGTGCAGACTTGGGACTCCTACCGTCAAGGTCAGCGGGGTAAACCTTGAGTGATGGGAAGATAGCGAAATATCACTGAAAACATCTCTGCATTGTATTTCGGTCACGTCCGTGCATCTGCCCATCAGTTAGAATCATAATTTGAACATTTACGCGTCACTTACTGCTAATTACCCATGGGAGAACAAGAAAGAAAATCGTGTTTCTTTATGAGATGGGACTCATCATGGTTTGAGGCACTTGGAAACAAGCGAAATAGCTCAAATAACAATGAATTTGTCTCCAATATATCTCATTATTACGTGGCCTTTGCATTAACTTTAATTTTCACGAAGTTGACGCAGCATCAATCGTGCTTTCATATCTTGCCTTTACCCGTGCATATTCAATAGGATAATATGTAACACACTGTTCCCTACATTCGAACCTGCTCATTATACTTTTTTTTTATTGCAGCTGCTTAAAATTCATTTTTCTGTAAAAATTGAGATTTTTTCCATTGAATCATTACTAAAAGTCAGTGTTTCAAGCTATTAGTAATTTCAATACTCATGCACATTATTAATCATTCAGTTTTCAGTAATTAAAATATCTTATATTGAGTATGATATACAACCATCCTTTTAAAGCTCTACATTTTGTTATATTTTGCTCTATTATATAAAATGAATTTCCCTTAATATGAAAATGAAATTGCACTCATAAGATTACTTCGGAAGAATGAAACCAGCGGAGATTAAATTAATGTGGTGGATTTTTTGTAGGATTTAAGTATGTCTGCCTGAAATACTAATGTGTAAAATGAATGCTTGTGATACTTTTCAAATGTTACCTTGTATGTTGGATTGTAGTAGAATTTCTAGAATGATACCGCGTGATATTCAAAGAGATCTCTCTTCATATAGATAGTGTATGTAAACACCACTTTTCCTATTTTTTCATCACTTTTTAACTGAATGTTTTTAACGTGGTTACTTTTAAAAGCTTGTGGAAAATTTTCGGCTCTTGAGTTTTTTTTGTGGGAATTTAAAATTCAATAAGGAGGATGTGTTGCGCATGTTTCGCTGATCGCTCGCCGTCACGATTTGCTCCCCCTATCTCTTTCTCTGCCACCCAACGTCCTTTCACCCTTTGACGAGAAAATCCTTCGATGCGGTGGAGGACATTTTTGGCTTTCTCACATTCCCTCGGAACCTCTCCTTGGACACGGCGCCGCATGTAAGATGGCCAAGGGATAGGCTCGCCAACTTGAGGAAGTGCGTGACATGCTCACGTCCCCGAGCTGGAAGACGCCCAAAACGATCCCGCTTTTCAAAAAGAGAGGGCACGTATTCGGACCTTAAAGAAAAACTCCGTTATGATCCCAACGTTTCATTGTACCTCAAAAAACTCGCCAAGTTGCATTCAGAGCACGCTTCCTCAGACTATAAATGAGGTTGGTATCCCTGGCAACCGATTTTGACCCGAAAATAGTTTTTTTTTTTTACTTGTTACGGTATAAATCGTCACATCAACAATCGTTTGGTATGAATCGTCACTCAATTTTCTTTGATTTATAGAAAATCTATGCAGTGGGAAAAATTTTATTAATGATGGAGACTTTTGAATTGTATTTTTTTGATAGATCAATGGTTATTAATTATAGCTTTATTTTATTCTCTGAAAAAATTTAGTTCAATATTTTTATTATTATTATTTTTATGTCGGATAAACAATGCTTTTCTTTCTTCTTTGCGCAAAAGGGTTTTTTAAACACATGCAAGTGGTGAAAAAAATACCTTTCAACAAAAAATAAGGAAAAAAATTGATATGAAGCTCTTGCGACCTAGGAGGATGCAATATTCTGCGTTAAATCACACTACTTTTCATGGTGCGGATGATGCTTCAGGATATTTTCATAATCAGATGATATCAATTGTAGCGGCTAAAATTCAATCGATTCTCAGTTGATGACAGCTCAAATTAAACCTGCGATTACAAGATAACCGGCGATTGCTACTACCCTGTGGTAGAGAGATTATTAGTATGAGATTAACGAAACGTTATTGACCTGTTATTATCTTATCCTTTTTTTAAGTAACAAACCAAATTGTCTTTCAGTGAATCGTGGCTTTTCCTCTTTGTCCCATTTGGTGGAGCTCACAACTCCCTGGCTTTAGTTTTTGAGCTGTTTTTAATGAACTCCAGAATCCGGATTAAACTTCTGGTACCTGTTAGTATTCAAATAATATTACAAAAAATAAGATCCTCAGAACTTTGATTTGGATATCAAAATCATTGAAATATTTTGTTGCTACTGTAATACATAGCTTGCATCAGTTCCACGTTTCGCAATCATGGAATAGGTCAATTATAATGGCGAGAACGGGACCTCAAATTGGGTATTTAATGGCTGGATGAGACCTCATTTCTCAAGTCCACAATCGTTGGGCTTTTTTATTTTCTAAAAGCATTTTTTTTTGCAGAGTAAGTAGGGTAAGAATATTGTGGCTGCCACGGTAAACGACGCAACGGTATCTCCGATTTTTTTCTCCTAAAGTCCCTCGCGCCAAAAAAGTTCAAATACCAGTTACCTGGCTTCCCCAATCCCAGAAACGGGATTCGCGATCGACTGGCGAATACCGAGCACGTCGGATAGATTCAAATCTCAAGTGGTGAAACTCTTCTTCTTCTCAAAGTGATCCATTGCTCTCCGAATAAATTCTTGGTTCCCATGCCGCCCAAATTTCGCACTTTCTCTCTCCCAACCCCTCCCCCTCCCGTGTGTGTTGGGCTCACACGAGAAAATGAGAGCACACTCGAGACGCCAGGAGATTACACAAATGACCCTGATTCGCACGGCTTTGGGCTCGAGACGATCTGACACGCCCATTATGGAGAGTATGCAGATGATTACGAGAGGGGCGGATGTGTCGAGAAAACAATTGAACCCGACACATCCCCAGAACGTCTACGATTCAATTATGGAATTGGTATGATTGCTATTTCGTTATCTACTATTTAATTTCTGGAGGCGAAAATTCATCTCCTGCTTTAAGAATATTTTGTGCTCATTCATTATTTATTTGATTTTTCTACACTTACCGGGTCCCCCACAATCTCCCTCCCAAGTGTGAGGCAAGGGGCGAATATAACTTCAGTTTTAGGAGCTGCGCAGTGATATTATGAAGTCTGTCAATTCACGCCATTGGCTTGTTACGAATCCGATCAATTTACAGTGCCAATTTGGGAAATTCTTGTGTGGCACACTTCACAAGTCATTATTATTTTTATAGAATGTGTTTAATTCATGCATAAAATACATTTTAGGTGCTATTGGCCAGTTAAAAATTGAAATGCACCTATGTAAGAAATACGGAGTATTTATTATAAATAATATAGAAATTTATTTATAGAGAAGTAAGTAATAAGAAATATTCTTGTAAAACACCACGTAAACATCACAAAAAAAACACCACGTGTTAGCCTTTTCAAAGAAAAGTTCATATTTTCTCGAAAGGCCAATGCTAAAAATGTTTAAAATTACCTACTACTTAATGCCTGTATACTCATGCATGGGAAAACCAAACTTATCTGTTACTCACATTAACATGCCAATTACGACGATCATCGTGTTTTCAAAGCATTATTATACTTTATAACTATTTTATTTATGAATTTTAATTCCATGGCTAAATTTTCAGTGGCCTAAAATCATCTTTTTTTAAGGAACGGTTATTATGAAATTGAATGGATTATATTTTGGCAATCGTGAAAATTATCTTGAAAGATCATTTGGAATGGAATTGAAGTAAAGTTGATAAAAATTTTAAACTGTTATATGGTTCAAAAACATCCATTATTATTTGTATTTTATCTAGGAAATGAAACATTTTTCAATCCAATAATGAACAAAGAAAAGCACATACATAACTTTTGTGAATAATATCAAAGACTGACATACATTAGGGCATAATATCATAGGCATAATTATTTTTTTTCTCAAGTTTGAATACTCTCCTGTAAAACCTATTGGTCATCGACGAAGGCCTCTATTATTAATCTTAATGATGTAAATTTAATAATGCTTTCATTTCTATTCTAAAGCTCCTAATTAGTAACACTATTGTGTTTTTTCACTTGACTGAAATGATTAAATGCATGAAATCTACATCAGGTTTCAAATAAATATGAAGTTTTATTTTTCGGATAAAATACAACAATGGTCTTGGCGACATAAGACTGGGTGAAGATGGACTAAAGAGGGACTCGGGTTTAAAACCCAATGTTAAAGAAGTTGTATGCCCGGAATTTGTACAATATTAGAACACCCGGAAAGACATCATCAGGCTCTATGGCTAGGGTTCAATTTGAGTCCTCGCGGAAAAAACTACTGAACTCCAGTAAATCATATTTTTCTATACTTGATTTGATAAACCATCAAAATTCTATTTCACGTTACCAGAAAGCCGCGAGACCTTGACGTAAGAGCATGTAGTATTTAAAATTATTTAACTGATCAACAATAGTATGAACATTTGGCTAGAGCTTGCGCCAAATCTTCCATACCAATGTGACTCAACAGGCCGCCATTCAGCCACACCCTCATACGATCGAGTTTAATTCCCTGCAACGCACTGATCTACGCCCACGCGGGTGAACACGAAGGAGATATCCCCAGAACTGCAGTGAACAAACCAGTTAAACTTTCCCGTCGCCCCTTTTGTTTTTAGGATCTAAGTACACGAATCGCTGTGCGTTACCGACTTCCAAAAGCGTGATCGAAGGAGGAGAACGGTTGCTGCAGAAGAGAGAGAGAGAGGTAAAGTGGAGGGGAGGCCCAGCGAAGTGGCCACACTTAAAAAAAAAGGCACCCAAGAGAAAAGGTCACTGGATTTCATTACCTATGAGTATCCTCCACCCCATGGCTGCAGAGAGCGGTGGTACCGGTTCTTTCTCTTGCCCTCTCGTCGTCTGGAGAAGCACTTCTCGTCTTCGGATGCCCTCAGCCGGCACCGGAGTGCCTCTCTGAGGGTCAACTGCGCCTATATAGACTCTGGCGGAGGGGGGAGAGTGGATCCCGTGGGTGCGGGGAGGGGAGCACCGTCTCGAGAGGGAAGGGCTCCTCCCTCCGCCCTCGGATGATGGCTCGAGGGACCCAGGCCGCGGAGAGCGCTCCCTCCAATAAACCAACAGCTGATGGGTGGGAGGAGGGCGACGTGCCCACTCTCCTCTCCCTCCGTCTCGGAAAGAGGGATTCCCGGGTTCGAGTTGGGGGGCGTGGCTCCCACCCCCGATAACCTACCCCCGCCTTCCATTGACTCCCTCGGGGTGGGCGTCGGCCGGGAAGCGGGTGTCGGACGAAAATATATGTTAGCGTCGATTCGCATTGTTTCCCTTCGAAGGGGTTGGGGAGGGACCCGAGTGCGTCGTCTACCTTACCACCCCTCTTGTCATATTTTTTTTGCCCATTCCCACTCTCTCTCCAACCATATCTCTTCGTTTTTTCATGCATGGAATAAATAATTTCCGTGCCCCAGGCGGGAGTCAAACGCTCCTCCGATCCTTCGTATCTTTTGTGCGATGGCTCCAGCGATCCGTCTGGCTGAGACCTCCTTGAAAGCTAAATGATTGCGTGTTTCCGAAGATGAAGAAGATGTTCGAAGGAATAATGGCCAACGCATAAATAAGTTCGGAGACATTCAACCCCCGTAAAACCCGTCCGACCTTTGACATCTCCCTAACCTGTGGAAATTAAGGGTTTTCTGTTATCGCTGCCGATCATTGGAAAATATCAAAGTAAATGCTGAAGTGGTCTGAGTTAGGATCATGGCTCCTACGTTCTAGTTATCGCTTTCTTTAGCGATAACGCAAACAACACGCTAAGTATAATACTCACTATAATTGCCCTAGCGACTCAGTAGTGAGTTGTGCTGAGGTATGTGACATCAATTATCAAGTGGCAATTACCTTGCAAGCAAGTGAGGATTTTAATTATTAAGCTAAATTTGAAGAATTGTGTATCTCAGTTAACTCAGTAAAGATTAACTCACTACCTTACTTAAACCAGTAAATATTAACTTGAAACCTCAATAGTGAGTTGTATTGAGGTACCAGTTGAGATAAGTGATTTTAATTGTCAGGCTAAATTTGAAGAATTTTGATCACATTTTCACAGTCAACGGTGCAATGATTAATAAACGAAAACGGGATCGCTTGAAAATTAGGTGAGATAATATTCTGATGATAGTATGCATGTCTGCAACGGTTCTTTTTTCTTTGCTGCATGTGATGAATTTGTGAGTCTGCCGATTACTTTCTAAATCCTTCTATGGATGTCCTTTTTAATGATTTGCATGCATTTTTCTATCCAATTATTTTCCAATGAGGTTTAGTGGTAGTTTTATCACCAGTAGCAATGGTTATCGCTCAGAAATTAGAGAAACTACCTGGTTGAAATCTTGAAATAACACCTGATGTAGCAGATTTCAGTGTACCTCGTAAACTATAGCTTTATTTTTGAAATCCATCAGTAACTATCAAAGAGCTATGTCGAGCTGCGAGAGAAGTACAGTGAACGAGGTTGTTTATCAGTCACATCTTAGTTTAAATTCTCTCATATATTGATATACTCCTCATCCTGAAGAATTCTATGAGTTAGCACCCACTAAGTCCAACTACAACATCGGTGAATTTTTCGATCATTAAATTTTAGTTTAAATATCACTTATGGGTGCAAGGAATATCTGATGTCGTTAGCCTGTTGTTTATCATCATAATTTACGATTTCTCCAAATCTGTTTATGGCAATGACGCATAATGATGAACTATAATTTCTCTATCGCTATAACCTCAAGAAATGCATAGATGGAGCTCTTAGTGGGCTACTCATGGGTGTTAACATTAACATGAAAAAAAATAGTCTTATTTTTAGTAACAACTGCTGGACTACATTATGCTCTCAGTTTCCGCTCACGTTCCTGTACTGACGTGTTTCACTGTATTTATTTTCTCTCCAGCGCTTTCGAGCAATTTCGCCTTTCTCCACTTGAGTTGGAGACAGATGTTTATGATACCTTTTTATACTTGTTGATGTGTTTGCCGTGACTGCGTTTCATTTAAATATGAAGGCCAGGAGCTCCCGTGTTGAGGGCTTCCAAGCTTATTGTCCGTGTATCAGGTGCACGAAAAGGGGCCTGTAACTCATCTCTTCTTCAATTGTTGATCGGACCAAAAGAACGACCCCATTCACGGTTTTCTTCTTCGCGACTGTATGGGCACACATCCCTTATCTTCATTCCGAAGTACATATTATGTTCTTCTGCCTTTGTTCCACTTCCTAATTTTGCAGGAGATTATCTTTCCTCATCAAACGCACACACTCACTCTAGCTTTCCTCAGCGACTGACCTCGTCGATTTTGGTTCTTGTTTTGTCCGTGAGAGACGGACCGCGCGCGATATCAAGCCTAGCTAGCCACGTGAAACAACTCCCTACATCTCCGCGCGTAATATCTCGCTGTTTCGCATATTATTTTATCACCCAGCGCGATCGTGAGAAACACACCTTTCCCCCTCTCACCAAATCCTCGGAAATGCTGATGACTCAGGGATGAGACCAGGGGACAAGAAGAATGTGTTGGAAGCCTCTCATTCATTGTTCGAATTTATTATTTGTTAGCGAGATAATCTCCTCAGAGATTTGTCATCATTTGCATAAATGAACACTTTGTTCTTGATACTTGATCCGCCTCATGCCGAGTAGACTCCATTAGTTTTCGAAATAATGGAAATTCTACCTCTTGCCGGATGTAACAAGTTGTCACTATCAGACAAAAGAGTAATAAATCCTATATATTATCGCGTGCGCTGCTGAATTATCTTGGAGGTGTATAAAAGTAATTGGAAGCTAAAATGAACATATTCAACGAGTATTTACCACTAAGACTCACTTTGAAGCGATGAAAGATTGGGAAAAGATTGCAAACAGAGGAAGTAGATTACATTCCATAAAATTATATGCATATCGCGTATCCTTGTGGGCTATTCAGTTAATTTTATGCTTGATGGCGGACATAGGGAAGGTAAGAATTGATGAATTCCCTGGTATAGTTCGAATGTGGTGCCATGGCGAATAAAACAAGAACCACGTAACGGAAATCGGCCGGGTCATGGAATTAACGACTGGGAATACTGATCGAATGGAAGGTTTTGCACCTTAGTGATTATGCGGGGTCCTTATTTCTTAAATTATTGGGGATATAGTCATGCATTGTCTCATTGCGGATTCAACTGTGGGGAAACGAGTGTTTGTGGTGGATATAGTACAGACCTTCTTTCCCTAGGTTGGAATCCCGGTTTTTTCGTTGATGTACCTGTCCCTACTTAAGTTATGTGTGGAGATTACTTCAAGTGCAGTACTCCGTCCGTCAGATGGGACGATGAACTATGGACCCCTAGGCCACCTTCGTCACCTACTTTCCTATCCTGAAATGGTGAAAATTGCCGTATATGTCCTTCGCTACTAAGAACTACCATCACTAAACATAATAACCAACTACTGAGTGAACGTAACTGTGTCCGGCGAGACGTAGTGGATTGATATCATAATGAAAAAATACAAGAGATAGAACTTATTCCACATTTTTTGCACAAGAGATAACACAATTCCACAGAAAACTGTGGAATATGTGCTTTCCATTGTGTTTTTTCATTGACTACTGAGTGGTAGGAGAGATGTGTTACCAGGTTCCACCAATTGCTAAGCTTTAATTGTCTTATAAATGTGACTTAAGTTTGATCCTAATTATGTAATAATCACAGCTTTCGGAATCCACATTTTATTCTTGAATCGTTGAAAATGGTCTTAGCTATCCCTATCCCCAAATAACATGGATACAATGCAGAAAGCAGATAACTGTGAGAAATATTGATGAATCCAACTATTCCAGCGTATTAGTGTCTTGTAGTGGAACCGACCGTAATAACGCGCCGTACAGTCAACCCAAACGTTGCTGGATCTTAATAAGTTTCGTGAATTGATTTTACGCTCGTCTTGAAATGATGACTAGGTTAAATGATGGAATATAATCTTATTGAGTCGGTGATCTTTTATACTGATGGCACTCTTTCTCCACTTACACCTTTATTGCGCTGCATACTCGAGCAGATGTGTATGGGAAGGATGATCTAACGTCGCATACGTTTTCCTGCCGCTAAGTCCATTGATTCCCCCATCAATGAAATTCTTCGCTCGCGCGCTCTTTGCGTATATTTCCAATGCATCGACATTCCAGGGACGAGTCTTTGCGTGCGTGCATTAGTTGATCATCGTCTCCTGGAAATGTAATCGCCCTACCGTAGTCGGAAACGCTTGGAGAGACGCTCATCAGACTGCTTCCCGGAGTCGGGGATGGTTACCCTTGAACCCCGGCGACCCCTCTCCCTCCCCTTTCACTCTCGTTCCTGACCACCTCTCTCTCTCTTTCCTTTCCCCCGCATTCCGCGTTCTCCCTGCGGGTCCAATCTCCGGCACCGGGCGTGTTCCGGTGCCGTCGCGAAACCTCTCTCTTTCCCCGAAAGAAGTCCCGGCGGGCGGCGATCGTCCTTTGCGGGCGAAGGTCGCTCGTTTCCCACTGCCCCGCGATCTCCATTTGGCCACGAGGGCTCGCGTGTGTGCCTGCGCACGAATTGGCCCCCCTGTCCCTATCGGAAGAAGACTTTCACTTTCCCTTCCTTTCCGATCTCCAACGGGGAGATAGTCCGCTGGGCACCGAGTGGATTTCCAATCGTTCTCGAAAATGGAAGCGTTCCCAGCGAGAAGGAATGCGTCCAGGAACAGTTTATACCCTTGGTTTTGAAAAATGGTGACAAATAAATTGCTGACCTTTCCACCAGGGTCATAATTAATGTAATTGGCTTCGTATTATCGGAAGATTTAGAGTTGATTCTGATTTCTGAGTATACTTCTGTGCGTAAGTAGTCTTGAGAACACAAAGGAAGACATCACATTTTGTTACCTGAGCACGGAGTTTGTCAAGAACGGACAAATTTATTGGCCAACTGACCTTGGATTACTTTTCTGCCTCAGCGCTCTTCATTAGAATAGACATGTAGATGGGAATGTAAACAATTGTGTAATTATACTTTTTTTTAGGTATTAACCTTTTAGGTATTAGGTATTTATCTTGTCAAATTTCTTTTGAAAAGCACACCGCCTGACCTAAGGACTTAAACCTTACATTTACGTATTCTGCGTGTATTTTTTTATCTTGTTTTCCTTTGCAATGACTATATAGTTGTCTAAATCGATTGTTATTACTTAAATTACAAACTGAATTGTAACAAGTATGTTTCACTATGTTTAACGTTTCCTCGTCACAATGTCTCACCAAACTTCTTTAATTTTATCGGCATGTCCGAGTAGGAATCCAAAATTGAGGCATTTAAGGTACCGCTGGGATGGATATTTTTGAGAAGGGCCATTAAAATTTACCGGGGGGGGGGGGGGGGGGGAGAATCAACCTATGACATTCTTGTGTCAATAATTTGTAGATTTTTAGACAATCTGAACTTTTCTTAGGGCATTCCCAACCAGCCCTGTCGCTTATCGTCTCTTCTGATATCAATGAGATATAAGCAAGATAAATGCTACTGAGCACTAATAAATACTAAGAACTGAAAATGAAATAGACAATGCTCGCCTAAACTCCTCCTACCTTCCACCTTCACTTACGGCGTTTTAGATTTCTTCGCACTTATTTAAAACTGAGCGATGAATTTTCTTAGAATGTAAAAAGACTACGAAGTGCCCCTACGAGAAATATTATATGACCTATTGAACTGCATTCGAAGATTCTGATAATTTTATACTTCTGTAGTTTATTAAAAAATGAAATGGAGAAAGGTTAAATAGTGAATGATTTAATCGCAGCAGTCATCAGTTTACATTTATTTGTAAATATTTTAGTGAATTAAATTACGAGACAAAAATGTAATAGTTACTATCCATTATTGATATTCAAACTCTCATTACATGGAACCGAAGCAAATTTATTTCACCAAAAGATTGATTTTTTAAACCCAAATCAAACAAACGTCATAGTAGCTTTTCTTTTTTTCTCTTACACTTGTTTTGTTAAAGATCAAAGGACGTGATGATCATGTGCAACCATTCATGAGATGGAGCACGGGAGTATATTATTGGTTACTCAAGAAGTTAAGTTGATCGTCATCGTAATTGGATTCTTGAATGCAACTTCGTTATTTTTCATTTCTGGCGTGACTGTGGATATAGATTCAATCTCCTACACGCAAACAGAATTCTGCCTCTCCACTTAAGATGGCATGTGTGCAAAAAAAGCTCATTATTACATGAATTGTGAGAATCCGAGAAGTGGGTATCTCAAGAACTTTAGGATCCTTGGAGCATCTGTGGATTTTTCACGGAACTTAATTAATATTCCATTCCCTTGTTCGTTTAATGATGATTCAAGGAATCATCCAGGTTAGTCTTCTTTTCTTCGAAGGTAGATTTTTGATTTCCCTATAATTATTTGATGGTCTTATAGTTAAAAATCAAAGCAGCCTCCAAAGTTCGTATATGATATATTTTACTTTTACCGCCTGTCGGACAAATTTGCATGTTAATGCTCTGATTGTATAATAAAGAAGAGTGTTTGCATTTAAAAGGTGAATTAATGGTAATATGTTTCTACCATTTTATGTTGAATAATAGAGTCCAGTCATATTAATCTGTCTTGCACAATTTTGTAATTTCCTCCGCGAGCAGTCAGTACTTTTAATGATTGCTAAGCAAGAAAGGGTCTCGTACTTAACCAGCCTTAATCACACACGTTTTAAGAATTCATTCTTTATTCTGGCGTATCCATTATTGCAGATACAGCCGTTAAAGTCTCCATATATATTGCTAATATAAAAAAACAATATTATAGTAGTTCCTCTACCTTAGGTATTATTACTAGAGAAACTGTCATCTTAGCTAATCTGAGAGGTCAAATAAATTATGAAGACTATGCTATAATTAAAACCTAAATATATTTCAATGTCTCCCAGCTTTCTTAGTCATTCATGAGAGGGCATGCGGTAACTTCTTATTTACCTATTAAGGAGTAAAATGGGAAGGTTGATACGTAAAATTAAAGCAATGTACTTTCATTTTTAGGGGATCTTCCTCGAAAGTAAAATATATTTAATTACTAGAAATAGTGCTGCGGTCGGCTCCTCGTATTGGGTAAAGTAATCAGAAAACATGAGTTCGTCAACTATTCTGCATCTTAACTACTTTAATTTTTTCTTTCAAGGGTTCAGCCATGTTACCAATGTAGGCCAATGGCATTATAAAATAGGAGGTATTCTTCGCGTATGTCTAATCACGCATTCACGATCCAGCCACCATATAGCCATTATCCTGTGTTTGAAAAGTCATGGTTCCCCAGTGTTTCAATACATTCTTATGTGAGCCATTATTAAGCATCAATTGAAGGAACGGATTTCGCAAACGAGGTCAAGTAGATGGAAAGGTATCCGCGATCAGAGAAGTAATTACTTGATCGTGTTGACTGTGCACTGCATTTGATCTACTTCCTAATCAATAACTGCTTCCTGTGGAGAGCTCTACCACTCGCCACAAATTTGACCTTATATGTAAATTACTGATGCAATCATTTCCTTTGACTTAATTTTTCAACGAGCATGTATGTACATGGTCCTTCAATTTCTTCCTGGCAGGTTGATGTTGAATTTACTTTGGAGTTGCCATGATTCTTTGAGTTCAACACCAGTCTGTGTTGAAGTATCCAGCTCGTGATTAGAAGATAGTGCTAATTACTGAATAAATTCGTGCCCATTGTAAGTGTTTCAGTGGCACATAAAGTAATATACATGAATCATGCTACGTTGGATAAGTGGAAGCTTTCGTTCAAAGTTGAATGCTTTGTTTTTTTTACAGTTTTTGGCAGTGAATTAACCAGAACCTAGACTTTTGACAAAGGATTATCTGGTGCTTTCGATGAAGAGACGTAAGTGTTGATATTTTATTGACGCTCCGTAACTGGTTATGTATTTTCTTGCGATCGTGGGAGATAATTAATTGTGGAGGAATTTCAAACAACAGACTTTTATGAGCCATCTCCCCTTCATCTCATATTTATGTACCCCAAATAGGTGTTTCTATCTTTTCTCATTCATGGGGTCATGGTGGCCTATTTTCCTCTTTATTCTGCTGCTTCTTGTGATGTGATCCTAAGAATCAACCTGCTCAACTCAAGTAAGAATCAAAATATTTTATCTATAAATGTTGGAGGCAAAGTATACGCATAAAATTATGCTGTTTGACGATACAAAATTATTAGAGTCAAGATCCGCAATATTTCAAAATAAATGGGTATTCTGTGGGAGTTATCTACTATTCATCTGGAAACGATTATTTCAACTGCGAACCTGTGAACATGCGAGACTTCAAGACGATGTTTTGTGGATATGCTCCAATCCATGAGGAGATTTGGAGAGGCAGGAGATTTGGCAGACCTTCGTTTACTTAGATGAGTGGAAAAAGTTTTAATGGCATCAAAACGAAAAATGTTGGTAATTTGCTTGAGGTTACACAGACCGTTTTAAAATGTCTATTTGGAAAAAATGTTGGGGTATATTTTTGAATCCGCTCATGTCCTGTAAACATTTATGTAAACTGGCCTACTCCCTGACGAGTTTTTTTATGACTAGGGCTATCGATATCCAACTAATTACCTTAATTTCCTCATCAACTCATGTTTAACGCAGGAGAAATGCAGTAACATCATTCTGTTAAGTTCTCCTGTTGATTAAAAATTGCTATTACAATGTAGACTACTGTTGGAAGTCTTAGCTTAGTCCTCTTCTGCAGTGTGTAAGGAGGTATGAGTAAATAAATCGAGGAAAATATGAGGGGTGGACAGAATGAATTACGAGGTAATGGTGTTACTCTTAGGGGAACCATTGCCTCGTAATGGATGCCAAGAGGAAAATTGAATAACACAGTAAAAGTGGCCCTAAGATAAGTTGCAGGTTTAGGATCGGAAAAGGTAAGAAAATAAATAGAAAAGTGAAGCTTTGGTTAGGGTAAAATAACTAATAGAATAGGCATGAAGAAATAACATGGTTACAAGAAATATTGAAACTAATGGAGGCATCAGAATTTCTCAAGATTCAGTATGTTGTTGGTAATGCTAATAGTTCGCCTGCCTAACTGTCGATTCTAATAGCCAAAAATTGCTATAGACCGCTCCATATATATGTATTGTATTGATGAAAAAAGGAACAAACTATGTAAATTTCACTAAAAATTTTATTCACGACGTCATCTTTCAGGATCCTCAGGTTTATAAACTGTCGATACCCGCATCGTGAATATAAATATTTTTAGTGAAATTTGCATACTTTTTTCCTTTTTTCACCATGGTTGAATTTCTCACAGACGATTTATTGCAATGCACTCTTTTTCTGGGGAGAATCCGTGATGAACAGACAAATTGATTTCTAACAATTCTAAGTTAAGATATGCTATTATCATGCCCACTCAAGTAAATATCATCTAGTTATATGCTAGTAGTTATATGTTATTAGGGACCTATATTTGAAGGGTTGAGTGTCTAATAGCCTACACGTGTGTTAAATTTGTAGAGGAGCAATTAATGGAATCAGGATCAGGGGTCAATGAATCATGTGTTTTGTTTTGAGACTTCAGCTTAATTTACCCTCTCTGCTCTGGCTTTCACCTTCATAGCGTGAACAGAAATTCAAACATGCTTTAAAAGAGTTTAATCTGAACGAAGAGCTAAGCGCTACGTAATCCTTTGCTGAACTTGAGCATTAAATTGCAGAAATGTGCCTGTGGGAGTCGGATGATGGTTAAATGGATGGGCTCTTCTAATGGCACTCACTCGTCGTACCCTTTGGGACTCTATTAGTGGCTCGGCTCACTCCTTCGCAGTCAGAAATTGATTCGCATGCACCCTAGCGTTTAAGAGCGGCGCGCTCTCCGCCGTCGCTTCTGGCCCCCTTCCCTCTCCATTATTACGTGTCCCCTGTTACTTTACACTCCTTACACTACTCACTCCCCCGCCGAGATCGCCTTTTGACTCCCACGCCACCGATGCTCAAGAATCCGTGACTGCTTCCACTTAACACTCCCTCTCGGCACGCACGCAGAGCAGGAATCCACCGCCTCGTTAAGAGCAGTTGCGTCACTCCTAGAGCTCCCATCACCCATTCTCTTCGTTCCGCCCTCTCATTATTTCCTTCCCGTTTATTTTTTACTCTTCGTCTCCTTGCCTATTTCCATTCTTTCTTTTTCTCTTTCCATCCTGGTTCCTTACCTGTTAGCTGACAATGATTTCCAATTCACCTTTCCACTCCGCGAGTACTTATTTGATATTTTGGGCTAATTTTGTTCTAGTTGTTGTACTAGTTGTTTTCCTATCATTTGATCTTCTTTCTCGTCTGTTATATTTTTGGCAGACAGATGCACATCGAAATTGGTCGTGTTTGTCCACCAACACATTGCACATGCCTATTGTTTCCTGAGAAATCAACTCCTATAATATGTTCATTTTTAGCCTTCCCTGCTGTCAAATGTCCAGAAGTCAATTAATAATATGGTAACGGTGAGAAAAGTTCGTTTAAATATTTTTGAGTATTTTTATTTGGCATAAATCTTGATATTCAATCTCCGTTCCCAGTCTATTATTCATTCATGTCATTCTGGGAATAGTGTTCTAACGTTTCGGTGATACGCTTGTGTAGTTCCTACTTTTTAGTGAAAAAGATTTTCTTACCGATCATGGCAGTCAGATCCTCCCTCCAGGTTGCCTAATGGTCACGGGTTTGGATTCCTCCTCGGACAAGGAGGTTGTGTTTGTCTTAGGATAGGGGACGGTTAGACTGAGATTGACATATTTCCTGGGTTTCTTAGAAAGCAAATGAAGTCACTGGGCACCTTATTTTGCCACAGTTCTCGTGGGCAGTTTTTTCCCTAAAATTTGGAGAATCAATTGTCTCTGAATCCCTTGATATTAAACACTACCCTCTTCGCATCACTGGGATACGCTTCGCAGTAAACATTTCTCGAGGACGCATATATGCGAGTGAGATTTCTTATCATTCGATGCTATTCATCGGTGTTTTAGAGACGAATATCAACTACATGTAAATTTAGCTCAAGGTCCACTAGCATTGTATTTTAGTTGGCTGTAATAGACCCAAATCTGTGCTATAACTTTGAACACGGCGAACGGCTGAGTTGGAAGACTAAAATAAAGTTTGAAAAATATATTTATAATTTTACGGGTTATAATAAAATATTCAAGGCTAGGGTTATTCTTAGATAAGACCGTGAGATTTTAAATGAGCGGCTATGGAGCTCTAAAACTCATTTCAGCCGATAATACTGCAGATACCTTCAGCCCTTTTCCACTTCTCTTGCATATGCTTTTCCTCCTTTCTCTCACGCCTCCGTCATCCCCTTCATCCTCCCCTTCACTCCCCCGGCCTTCCCCAAGCCCTCTCACGGGGGTAGCTCCCTTCTTCGCCGCCCAGAATCTAAGTGGTTGTTCATTTCGCGACGGCGGCGGTCGTAGGTTCAAGGCCTGCCGTCTCCTATTTCTCCTCCTTCCCTTCCACGCCCCCCTCGACCGTCCCTTCCCCCTCCTCGGTGGCGCCCGTCTCCCTCGCACCAACGCCTTTGCCGGGTGGAGAGGGGAGGGGTGTCTGTTGGTTGGGAAGAGGCGGAGGAGGACGATATCTTACGATGGGAACTCCCAAGTTCGTCTTCTCAGCAAGACGCGCAGATCTCGGAATGCTGCTTCGTCCCTGACCCGACCCAGTGCGCAGTTACGTGAGACGACGAATTTCCCATAGCTTCCTCGAGGTTCGAACAAATTTATTTTCTCTTCGCCCGGGAGGGATATAAAAGAAAAGGTATCTTTTTGTTAGTCGGTGGAACTCAGGGCGTCCCAGATTTTCTAGTTTGGGACCCAATGCTTCCTGGAGGATATTCGCCTCACATGAAAGAAATCTTCGTGCATGGCTGGGAGCCAGTAACCGTAATTTGACTTCATATTATCTCCATTAACCTAAGTATATTATACGTTAATACCAATGTTTCAAGCCTACCACAGTACCCTAACTCCTCCTTTTCTCAGAAAATGAAAGATATGAAATGAAACCTCATCTCTTATTCCTAACTCGCCTCAAGTGGTGCTGTCTCATGAATGCACCCTAATCTCAAGATCCGTTGTGAGCCTCTCTCAAGTAATTATATACTTTCTACATTCAACTCACTCCGTTTCTGCGTTCACTTGTCTCTATCAAAAATTATTATTATAACGTTTTGGCTGTATTTACGTTATTTACTTTAGAATTCATGTGCGTGATAACCTGTTAGAAACCGCAAGGGTGTGTGATAAGGGGTAAAACATCACCAGGCATGCATTTTAATCAAAAAGTGAAATCATGTATTCATTCATTTGATTTAGGACTCAAATTAGTGTAGTTATTATATTTATTGTTTTGTTCTGATCCACTCCTATCAGAGTCATTCACTTCCTCCGTTATTTTACTTCCAAAGTTATTTTCCTTGACTGCAAGCCGTTGTGAATGTCTGCTATATTTAAGTTAAAATAATCAACCTATTATTATGATTAATTCTTGTCAGACTCACGAGCAAAATATTTTGAAAAATGTTTTATGTTATCCATTTCTAATGATCTTGTTTCCTGAAAACACTTTACATAATTGATAACATAATCTGAAGAATCCTTATCCAAAGCCTTTCCTAGTTTTAATGGCACTAAATGGGGATTATCGAGCATCCTTGAGTTATTGATAATTTGACGTCAAAGGAATCAAAATTATAATGGAAAATGAGTTTGATTTGGATTTTCCGGTAATTCGATGGGTGATTTTTGGAACTCACCACCTTTTGAAATAACAAAATGTAAACTATAATTACACTTGGTTGCTAGTCACTTAGGGTATGTAAGGCTGATTTCAAGTATCTGACATTGGTAAGAGGACCTGGTATGGCAGGTTTCATGTCGTGATAAATAAGATGACCCGGTATATCATGATGCATGAAGTCAATCTCGATAGAGCACGCAATTTTACTCAGCAGAGATGGGAGTGTTCTCCCTTCTCTTCCTTTGAAGTATCCTGCAGATCAAGCTGAAGTTGAATCTTACGCTAGAATTTTTATGAGCTACGGTAATCTGGGGTAAGATCAGGGATCCTACTTCTGCGTTGTTCTTGTCTTTATGGATGACGCCAACCATTCTGAAAGCGAACGCTTCAGATTAGTCATCCCAGCTACTCGCTTCAATGATGGAAAGTCTGAAGCAACAGGCTTAATTTGAAGAATGGAGATCATTTTTCATCTCTCCTTAACCCTGGCAGAAATAAAAAAAGTGTTTTTATACCTGGCTGGCCACATTTTTTTACATATTTTTGAATAAGAGGATTTCTTAGCGGTAATTTGAGAGCTCCAAGTCATGAATTTAGGCGATAGAAGACCCCTTTATTACTTAAATTTACTTTAATGTGTATGCATGAAAAATAGGAGGCTTAGGTGGATAAAAGTGCAAATGAAGACCTGGAGTTTTTATTATTATTCCAACTCCTGGTGGTCTTGCAGCCTCAATTTATTTTATGTCACTGAAAATTTTCTTACATGAGAAAACAAAATTGCTAAAAAATGTGGCTAAAAAGCAGTACTGCTCAATTTATCCGTAATGTATAATAATTATAATATCCTTGATGTGGTCACTCAAGCGAATAATTTATGTATGGAATAAATTAGCGCAGAGAAAATTTGGTATAAAACTGACGCGCCATGATGTCCGTACGGATTCGATCAAATGCCTTTGAATTAGGCCATTAACATTCTTAGACCATTAACAATGGCCTAAGAATTCGACTGTAGCCTCGGCCTCGTCGCAAAACATTCATTGGTCGAATCAGCTGAATTAACAAAAGTTTTTTGAATCGACTCGGTCATGACCCGCTACAATGCTCCGTCGAGGTTGTGGAGGGAGGCACGCATCATCACTTTGCCCGTGGATGGGAGGAAGTTTCACGCGGAAAACTGATTATGATGAGGCGTGAAAGAAAACATCATTAAGCAGCGTCGAATTCGTTCCACACTCCGGAAGCAATCGTTAAAAAAAATGTCAAAAAAGTTCGGGTGCGAACCAATCTAAGTAAACATTCTTCTTGGGACGTGACGAAGTGATCTAAGATAAGTGGAATGCCATTGTTGCGAGACAGAGGGAGAGAGGTGGATACTGAAGTGGGGGGAGAGGATATAATAGTTGCCCCTCTTGGACGAATGTCGGCCCTCGAGGGCCCTCATGTGTTTTGTTCGATGCTGCTTCCCTCCGACGAGGGTGTCGGAAGGCCGAGGGTGGTGTGGGGGGAGGAAGCGAGGTGAGGAGGAAGGGGGGAACTTCCATTGCGCCTCCGACTTCTTCCCTCGCACCCCTTCCGACTGCGTCTCTCGTGCACCCTTCCGCTCCGCCGGCGATCCCGATTGTTTCCATGCGAGCTCTTCGAAAGCTAAAATTCGTGCAGCGGGCTTTCTCCGCATTGACGCTTCCCTTCCTCAGGTCTCCGTCGATTGTTGCCAACTCTCCGGGCTTTTTAACTGACACGAGACAGTTTACCGACCACTTTCACCTCGGATCTAGCTTTGTTTCACTAGATGTATCAGTGGGTTTCATTCGGTGTTCAATGGTTATAATAGATGCATGGAAAAGAATTGAAATTTAGTAAAGTGAATATCCGTCGTTACAATTTAATATGACCTAAAACCCTGCATCATGATTAGTAAATAACCAGTTGGGAGAAGTTGTGAATCCTCTTCAAGTTGGCCATCCTAATTCTCCCTTGTTTGGAAAGAAATTGTAATGACCATTTTTTTAATATGCATTCATCTCTCCTCAAGGTTTTTGTGCCCACGGCAACTGAACGTTTTGTGTCGATTGGGTCTTCTACCAAGTTTGATGCCTCCTTGCCAGGTTTACATGATGCAGTTCCGTTTGTCCATTCCCTCCTATCCCACTCCTCTCTCTCTCTCCTCCCCTCAACCCTTCCACTTCATCCTTTTTTTCCTAAGAAGAACTATAAAAAGACATCGCTCATGCTCAATTATCCACCTTGAAAAAAATTACACGCAAGGTGTCTAAACCATGGCTGGTCAGATTATAATACACACTTCAGAGTGTACACTTCAAAGTATTTCACAGCATACAGGTACATTTCAAAGTACTTCACATAATGTGTTGCAGAGTGATTTACATTAGTATAAAGATATACTGGAGGATTAATTATTAGGATAAATATATGGAGTTTTTACTTGTGTTCTCTTTCCTGCGATTTGTATGTAAGAGATTTCCACAAATTTACGCCTGACTCTCTTTGTTGCGAAGTGGTTATTTGGGTTCAAACGATTAAGGGTACTACTATTTATCCAACGTTTGACTGGTAGGTGTAAATAATTTTCATAATTCGCCTAAGGATTTAAATTATTATTCCATGAGTCATAAATTTAATACCTGAAAAGACGTGTGGAAAGGCTCACGCGGGAGATCATTGAAGCATTTTCTTGACGCCAAAGCAATGAAAGCGCGCGGGAATCCAAAACTCAATATATTCTTTGATTTAGACCTTCTCTCAAATTTGTGTGTCTCAGATGTGTTCTTAGATTTTTATATTATAGTTTACCTCATTTTCATACCATATCCGATCTTACTAGCGAATTAGACTTTGCCACCGACACTAAGTTGAGATTTCTTCCATGCAACGGTGCCCGTCAATCTCACCATAATGCACGCACTGCTTTTTAAATCTTCCCCGACCCTTTCTGTGCTCATGACATTCATGTGCATTGATCCGCATCCCTGTAATAAGAATTTTTCACTTACAAGGTTCGTTACTTGGGAACTCATTTTTCACCGCTCAATGTATCGCTCGCATTTATTACTCGTATTTTACGGACGTTTCCCTGAAATAATAGAAACTCTCCGGCCGCTGTAAAAATAGCTCTTGAGAATAGTGTAGCTTATTTGAGTTCCCTTGTTTCTCTTTCCTGCTTCCGTACTACAATGCAACAGTATCGTGCATCTAATCCAAAGTTAAGGGGCCGACGTAATTTCATCGGCTGCATAACAACGTACCCTCTCAATTCACGAAAAGACTTTTTGAACCTAAGGGTGCCGTAGCAACAGAAGGATGGAGAATAGGAGGTTTTGGTTGTAGAATTAAAACTAGGAAACATCTAGTTTTTTCCTTCCCCTATTGATTTTTGTAGCAAAAATAATTCCCTATGCCAATTGTTCCAATGTAAAATTGTATAATTTAGCTTTCGTATTCATTCGTAGAAGTGTTTTTTTCGACATTAATAAATTATAGATCTACTCAATGGATGTATGAACTTGATTGTCAAAATCAAGTTTTGTTTACTCACCACTTAACTCAGCCACCACTCACAACTTTAATGTCAGTTTTAATAAGGATAGAGAAGGAAGCACATCACAAAATTTTCTTCGTTGCACGTGTGACCTTAGCGTTTGCTTTGCTATTCGGCGTGTGTGGGTAGCTCGAGGTCAGCGCGCATCATGGTAGTCGACCTGTTGAAATTATTTGAGTGAAGATATACCGGCTCTCAATGGTTTCAGCGGGTCCGTCGAATCTTTCACTTTTTGTTGTTCAACCAAATAAGGATTAAGCTAATTATCTATTGTCCTTCGATCTCTCAGCCAATAATAGCTACTGTCAAAACTTTAGAAGGGCTTTCGAATGGATCACATTCTAATGCCATCTCCAAAAACTTTTAATAATACTCTATGTACTATTTTAACTGCGCATTTTTGTCCAAATAAATATATTTAGCCTTGAAAACCTGTGTTTCTTCGTGAAAGGCTGCTGCTCATAAGTTCCACTCTAAGGACCTGTTAATGCGAGTGATCTTTTAGTCACTTCGTAGCACAAAGAGTTTAACAAGGCCAGAGATCCCAGATCAGAAAAGCCAGGTCAAGGAAGAGAAAAGGTTGAATGCAGATTGACATATTGATATCTGTTTTAGATACTATGAAACGATGAATAGGAATAACAATTTGAATCTTTTCCCTCGTGAAAATTACCAATATTTTATCTATCGTTTCATCATCGAAATAAATATTTTAAGAATAATTTTAGCGGTATTCTCCCAATTCCTAATTAAAATATAATCTCACACTCATTCTCTTATTACTTTCCGCCCGTAATTCATTCTAATGAAATTAAGTTATCTGATCATCTTGCTGACTGTCTGTTTTAAAATTATTGTGACTAGCGTTCGTGAACTTTCTGCTGTAATAATTGTCAACAACCATTATGTCTCTTTCAAAAATCCTGTGATAAGCTTCCGACAGTAACACCATCATTAGCAATTCACGCATGAGTGGTATTTTATCACCATGTTGTGCAACATTACACACTTTTTGTGACATTTACTTCGGTTCACGTATCTCTTTGAAAATGATATATGAATTAATTCGATGAGTATTGTGCTCAAAGGGTCCGTTGTAATGTCCCCTGATCGGTCCGCACGTCGGGAATAATTTCATTGTTCATCTACATCTACGCAATACCCTGCAAGCCACCCATGAGGGTGTGTGGCAGGGGGTGAATCACCAGACATTAACTATTGACATGCAACTAGGATACTACATGGAAACATACTAGATAATAGGGTCACATGCAGCTAGATGGTTAGTATCCCATAGTAATTAAGGGATTGGTTTTTAATACATGCGTCATACACTACAGACTAACAATTTCACTTACCTATCCCTTTGCTATGCTGCCTATTGTGCTCTCTTGTGGTACGCGGGAAAAATGACATTTTAAATCTATCGGTACCACAATCTCTCTAATCTTGTTAATCTGATCATACTTAGCATGATACGCAGGGGTTCTTTTTATGTATCTAACGTTATCTGTAAAAAAAATCAGCTTAAAAATTACTTAAAAGGCTTAGCTTAAATTTTAACCTTCATTCTGATAGTAATTCCCATATGACATCAAACTCTATAATGAGGTCAATAAAATCGTATATTAAAGATATTATAATTTTTGGGACGTAATTTTTGCAGTTGAATGTATTCATTTCTCCCGCTATGTAGAATTTTGTTCCAGCTCAGATAGCTTTCAGAGCTTGTCGTTCATGCTGACACGTGTTCTTTTTTTCTTCTTTGTCGTATTCTTCTTTTGGCATCACCATCGGGAGTGAGTTGGCGTTTATAAACGGTACATCTAGGCCGCAGCACGCACTGACCATCATCGTTTTTTTTTAGAAGCGGCCGAGGACGACCCGTAGTTTGGACGACCGAGAGAGACGGTCGAGGAAAAAGAGTGTTGCCGCATCTCTATTACGGAAATGGACGACCAACCACCAACTCGCGGGCGCTTGAGTTTTTTTTCCAATTCCGTTTCCCGTTTCCACAAATTGCAACGATTCGCCCTCTCCTAACTGTCTCGGGAAATCCTCTGCATCAGTCCGCGACGAGCCGAGACTCGCTCTCGCTCGTTCAGGTGAGTCCTGTACGGGTTGGTGTGGTGGTAAGAATGCTGGCTTCCCTTCCCGAGGGTCAGGGTTCGGATATTACTTTTGGAAGATTTTTCAGTTGTATACCGGTCCCTTCTTGTGTTGTGCTGAGTGGAGAGCACTTCGAATACAGTTCAGCTCTCGAGAAAATCGACCCGACCACAGTATTTTAAGAATAACACCGATCGTTGTGCATACTTGTAAATTGAAATCATACTAACAAAATGGGGCGAGTACGAACTTAGAGCGTGAAATAAAAATTTATCTGTCAAATCGCAGGTGTATATTAATCCCCAATGGATATTCATTAATAATGATAGTAGATGGAATTTTCTACTAATATTTTTCTGGGTTGGTATAAAAATGTGCCGAAAGACCAGAAAGCTAAGAATAGTCTTACATTAATTTTCAAGTAGTTAATATATAATCACTCACATAAATACTGGTATATCGGTATTTTTTCTTCGGTTTTACCGGACGACAAACGTTATTGCTTTCTAATATTCATCAGTAAAATACCGGTACCTTTTTCAGTACGGCCCATGCCTGCTTGGCTCCTTTCGTTAAGAGCAGTCTAATGCCGACGAAGGGTTTCTTTCCACCCTGCATCCATCCACTTAATCCTTATCATCCTTAATCCACATTATTGCTTTCTAATACTCATCAGTAAAATACCGGTACCTTTTTCAGTACGGCCCATGCCTGCTTGGATCCTTTCGTTAAGAGCAGTATGATGCCGACGAAGGGTTTCTTTCCACCCTACATCCATCCACTTAATCCCTTCCTCTTCCTAAATACGTACTCACCAAATGGCGCTTAATGGCGCAAATGACCATGGTTGACCGTCGCCTTCCATAACAAAGGCAACAACAGCCGTGAGGCTCAGAGACCCTTGTGGAGATGACGACGTGCGTTAGCAAGGTGCGCAGGAGTAAAATGGTGGTCGTAGCTGGAAGGAGGAGAGATGAAAATAATCGCCTTTCCTCCCATGGGTGTGTGAGAGAGAGAGAGAAAAGGTTGCGGTCGCTCAAGAGGACGCCTTAGCGTGGGCCAAGGTCCCCGAGACGGCCGGCCTGCATGAGAGAGGGGGGCGGTAAGCAAAAAGCCGTCACCGTGACGGCTCTGTGTTCACACCTCAGTTGAGCTATCGTGCGCGATATTTCAGCAAGTTTCGGAGGGGGTACTTGGCAGCTGCCCTGGTGACCTTAATATTTTACCGGCCAGACACGTACTACACTCCGGAAAAAAAATTTCTCCAACTTAGACTGCATTTCAAATTGTCATTTTGTCCCAAAAGGACTAACTGCCTCCTGTTTCTACCCTATCTATGAACTATTTCACACGATTTGTTCGTCAAACCATAACGTACCTTTGAGAATCCACTGTCACCTCACATAACGCAGATGACTCATGTAAATGTTCCCATTTCCATCAAATGGTTTCAAGTCTGCATTTTATTAATTTATATCTAATTTTAATTTACACGTCTCTCCGAAGGAGGCAAGCTATTATCCGGAGATAGCCATGGGTAAAAACATCCTCAATACTTGCAGTAGTTTCGGTGATGGCAAAAGATTTTCAAATTCTTTTTTGCGTGGTTCTCTGCTAGTTCATGATATCAAATTAGTATTGACCTCTCTTTAAGGTCTACAGTCGATGGCCTTGATTTTTGTGCTCTCGATTCTCTTTTTCTTCCGAACTTTTGATCAGCCAATACCTATCCATTCTTTCCGGATCATGTACTCACGAATCTCAAGTCTCACCTTGGACTCCCATGAATCTCCATTCCGTTGTTTGTGCTTCCATTTCGTTCTTACATCATATCTTGAGTCGAAATGTGCTCATGTATTCCTGAAGATTCAACAATATTCCCGAATGCATTTAATTTAGTACCCTCATTACTCACTAATTTTCTGATGATGTTAACATATTATTTCACTTTAAAATTATTAAATTTATTTTAATTAGCTGGACTTAAACTATATAAATGTAGTTTTCTGATGCTAAGTTGAAGAGTGTGTAGGTATATCCAAATATACCTTTACTTTAAATAGTTGGAAGTATTTTTCCATTCAAAGGCGTAAAGAGTTGTGCTATTCCAATATTAACTTGATTAATTGGCTTATTTTCACATACTAGCAATGGAGTTCCACAAAGTATCAGCCACTTTCATCAACTGCGTATTTTGTCCTCCCTTAAATTCACCATGATCAATATTCTTTACAATGTTGTACTGCTTTCCAAAAAAAAATCAGGCAATTGATAAAGAGTATGAGCTGTGCGTATATTTTATAAAGAATTAGATGCGTTTGTGAAGGCTGTTCGGGTACTCCACCGCAGGCCCGGTGACAGGATTTTCGGGCCCCTGGGCAACTGAGTGGTCCGGGCCCCCTAAATCCCGGCAAACCTCCTCACTCAATTTAGACCAGAACTGCGAACTTTCGGGTTATTTTATTACGAAGACCTGATTATCAGCTTTTTCTGCAGAAGAAACTTGCACACTGTTTTCTACATTATCTTTCGATTTACTATAAATTGTCCTTTTTTAAATTACACACGTCAGTGGAATGGGATGGGGAAACAATTTCAAAATGAAAAATGTTTGAGGGTGTAACTTGACTCTTTCATTTTACAGTAATCAAAACTAGGACTTATTTGAACTTGAAAATTTTATAAAAAGTCGTAATAAAACGTACTTTTCTTTTTTTTCAAAATTAGCATATCCACAATTACTCCCATCTTTTCAAGATATGGAGATAGTTATATCACCACCTAATTAAAACGAATGCAAAGTATTCACTTCTACTAAGCTTTGCTTTCACTGCAACTCTCTCAATCAAACATAACAGCAGGGAGTGAGTAAAAATAATGTAAGTTAAGGGTTTTGACGAACAAAATATATTTTTTCGTGCCTCAATATTAAGCTATTTTCGATAATTTGTTTCCTTCCTGTGTGCATAATTCAAGTAAAGTAGAAACTAAAGTTTTCCTAGATGAATCAAGTCTAATGTGACGTATACCTGTAAATCAGGGATATGCATATTGTAACGAGGGGAAAATGAAAGATTTGAGTAGATTTTCTCGATGAACAACCAAAAGCTCCGCGGTGTCCAAAATGTACCTTTCTGCATGAACCTCCTAGTAGGGTCAAAGGCTTGGACTGCTGGGGCGAAGGGGCAAATAAACGGAAAGAAGTCCGGAATAGTATCCCTCTGGAACGTAAAATAATGTTTCGTCGGAAAAATACAGTAATTTTAAGGCTTTGAGGGTGTGAATGAGAAGTTTACTTTTGAGAGGAGAAACCTTGAACGCGATTTCGCGTGCAATTTAAGACCTTAATATTTCTATATCCCCATGATTTTATACGTGTACAGCTGGCGGAGATCGATAGCAATGTACACACATTAAAAAAGGCGAATAAGAAGCGTTATGTTCCTTATGGCTTGAAAAAACTTACTTGCGTCACGGCATTTCCAGCTCCCGGCGCGTGTCTTAAGCTCCGCACGCGCGTACGTAAAATCAAATGTAATTATTGGCGTCGCTAACGAATTTTCAATTTTTTTCAGATCTACCTTTAAAAGCATCAAAAATTGATTTAACATGAGTCACTTTACATGCACTTAACATGCCAGATATTTACTGCTTAAAATGAATATTTGTGTGAAAATAGCGTACGCCATTTTGTTACGTAATATCACCTACATTTAGGAAAAAAACTCCCAAAGATAAGCACAGTAAAGTAAAAGAGTGGTTTTAACAGACCTACTAGTTTTTTATCCGACCAAATTCCTCCCACAGCGTCACACTCAACTTAAATAGGAAGATTTTCATAGAAAACTGGTCGGGTGTAATTTTGGCTATGTTTGAGCCCCTGTATCTCGGTAACGGCGACAGAACATGGCCAATGACATGCCATTCCGTGTTTGCCAATCAATTATGAGTATTTGTACCAAGTTTTATGATTCTCTCTCCAAAAAAGCCATTTTGGAATTTTGTTCGCGGCAAAGGGAGGGGAGTTGAGTGTCTCAGCGCCCGCACTTCTCGCTCTATCGTCCCCATCACCCCAAAACCCTCGATGATCATAACAACAATGCTAACATCATACTTCTCTATTGCACACTGACACACGCTCTACCTTCATTTGTTTTTTTTTCACTTTTTAAACAAAATTTTGTATTCTTTTTGGCATTAAATATATTCATACTTAAAATTTTTATTTTCAATTAATTTATTTTCGCCCGGGCCCCCTGATGGCCCGGGCCCCTGGGCATTTGCCCCCTTTGCCCCCCCCTGTCGCCGGCCCTGCTCCACCGGGTCAAACTCTGTATTTCTGCCGACGTATCGATGGTCGAGTCGTCCATCGTCTTCAAGGCTCGATACGTTAGCATCAATTCAGAATTTGACCCGGTGGAGTACCTGAACAGCCTTCACAAACGCCATACGCCGGGAAAGCTTCCGATCTTTCTTCCAATTAGATGCGTGCTTGCAAAATCTTACTTTATAGCAAAGGGATGTGCGGGATACCGCCAGTTCAGCATTAGGTGTTACCATCCCTATTTGAAAGTTCTTTCTTCTGATATACCAACCATAGTAATGCAAAGTTGTCGCTTCCGTCGTATGGGTTATACTCGTTGAGTTGTATGGAAGGCAGATTTTTCATTTAATCCGCATCTCCTCCAATTACTTTCAAAAATTCAGGTGAAAAAGGATTATGAACTAATAGATTGAAACACGAAAAGAAAGGTAACAGCGTATTATGTTTGTGTATCGTAGATCCAGTCTCCATGGCTAAATGGGAGGTGAATTCTGATTTCCTTCGTAAAATAATGTTTCGGAAACCAATATTCTTTTCTTTGATGGCATGGGAAATGAAACTTTTTCTTATCTACTGTTCTTCAGGAGAAAAACTATTTACACTGGTTGTTAGAAAAACAACGTTCAATTTACCCACTCGTTATTGCATTATTACTTGCCTCTTTTTTGTGGTAGCAAATGATTATTTATTGTTATCTCGGTAAAATGTTGGTTCACTCTTCTTCAATTCCAAGCTAGCGCTAAAAGTTTCCACCAAGCTAACAAATTTTTTTCACCATCTCAGGTATACCCAGGCCACATGTAATACAAGTCGGTCCGCAAAATTTTCAAGTCCGTATAGCACCTGGAACCTGTACGTAATTTTGGACTAAAGTTACTTACATTATTACCTGAAAAGAAGTCATCTTCTTCCTTTGCGAAATGTACGGAATGAACTTGAAGGGTAGTTCATTTTCTATGCATTTCATTCTAGTGTGTTTTTGTGTTCTAAGTGCCTGTTCATAGTAGGTAGCTCATCAAGAGCCTTGAGAGCTGAGGAGCAACCTTCTGCTAAAAGTCAGTGAGCACGGAGTGATTTCCATATACCTACTCTATCAATACTGAAATTGAAATTATTGTTTCAGGGAATAAATTTTTTTAGATCGCTCACTGTAATGTGCATATTAAGAAAAATTAGTTGTATTAAATATCACAGTGAATGTTTATTGCGTGAGTTACAAGAGCAAGTGAATGTACTTACGGATTTGAAAATGAGGCTTTTGGTCATCGTATTTCACCTTCTTGAGAGCCTAAAAAGCTTTTACAAAATCATGGCATGATTTAAGATCTATGGGCATGATAGCCCAGTTGGTAGATAGTTATATTATCTATTATACGATAGGTGATTTGACTACTAAGATATTTTCACCGTCATGAAAGGCGGAACTTAGGAAGAAGTAATTTTTAGGGAGAGAGAGAAGGATGAAGATAAACCCTGCGTGGGCATTAACCCCCTCTTAACGAAAGGTGCCAAGAAGTATACCGCTCTCCGGTTCCATTCAATGTATGGAGCACTGCATTTAACATCCTCTCCGCACACCGCTCATGTATAGTGAGCAGTTTATCGCCGAAATAAAAATCAGCCTCTCTTGGGATTCGAACTCGGACCCTCGGGATGAGAAACCAGCACTCCAGCTACCACTCTAATCGGATACACATAGGAAGTTGAGCCCTTGACCGGGAGTCAGGTACAAATGCGGAAGAGGCCTCTTTCGGAGCACGTCTAGCCAAGCCAATATATGATTTGCTACACATCTGAACTTTGCGCAGATCAATAAAAAGAGGTAGTCCCCAAACCTTTTTGTTTGTGAATTCTTTTTTGAGCACTGCACTTACCAGAAAAACCGATATTGGGGTTGAGTAGTGTACATTGACTGAAGATGCGATGCTATTGAAAATATAACCTGTATTAATGGAATAGTTTTTAATGGTTTTCTCCAGATTTAAAGCTCTTACATCAAGTTTCCTCAAGATCCCATCGCAGATTCAGTCTTCCTTTACCCTCTCCATACTATCCTCTGGTAGTGTGCTATTAGTATTCTTGTTTTCAGACTTGACTCCAGGGGATGCTCAACCACAGCCCTGCAGAGTTGGGGTGCCCAAAAAGAAAATATCTTCCATTTTTTTCAATAGATATTTCTGAAGTGTGCCATTTGTTTCCTGTGTATGATAAAACTAAAAGTTTGGTCCTTAAAAATCTTGTGTTTGCACTGATAACAAAAATCAGCCTTTGTAGAGCAGACAGTCTCTCAGTTTATGTATGTGTAGCATTCACTAAAGGTATGACTGGGAAACAGGTTTATAAAAGTTATCACCCTCAACTAAGTATTCCTTTTAGCTTAGAGTGTCATCTAAAAGTATGATTGTGTAATACATTATTAACTTAAATGGGTTTCAGTTAGAATTGATGTAAAAATGCTAAGGGGTGGGAAGGAGCCTTCTGGAGCCCTCCTGGCTCTAAGATCCCTTTTAGGTCCATTGTGCCCACATTTTACCTACCCACCACTCACAGACAGGGAACAATAGCCCCTGTGGTAAATATATGGGGTTCACCCATCTAACCCCCATTTGGGCCCAACATTGATTATATTTGGTGACGGTGGGAACCAGTGTTTCAAGGTGGCTTGGTGCTTGTCCATTAGAGCTGATAATGTGTGTGATATATATAATCCAACTATAACTAATAATCTTCAAATGAATTATATATAGTATGAGTAAAGTCTCCTTGTGAGTGACAGTTTTTCCAGTATTCCAGTAGGTTTCTTCAGGTCTGAAGAAGCCTGCTGGATTGGCCAGTCAACAAGGAGAGTAAATCCAAAAAACTACCAATAGATTTTTAGCAATTCTTAAAAATATTTATCCTAAAGGATGTGTTGGAACCATTTACTATAATTTGAAATTGTGAATTGGGGCTCAATTACTATGAGATAGGAGATCAGGTTATTGTGGTGACTAGAGAACTAGCCTCCCATACCCTGGGCCCAGGCTCGATTCCAGGCAGTGGCAAATTTTTCAGTGACAAACCAGTCCTTACTTGAGTGTCTAGTGAAGGGTATTTCAGGATCAGTACTCCATCCGTTGAATGGGACATTAAGCCATGGTCCCCTTGGAGCCTATTGTTCACAGTAGGGTAATGCTAATGCCAGTTTTCGCTCCATCTTTTTTCATTACCGAAATGTTCCTTCCATTACCCAATCACCCACCTATCCTAAAAGGGTGCAAATGACCTCAGCAGTTGGTAGCCTCCCCTGAATAACTAACTTACTACTATAAGATAGCTGAGTCCAGTTCTCACATGGCTTGGGACCACTTAACATTCAAGGAAGCATGAGGATGGGATTTCAAGAATAGTTCATGAAAGCAGGATTAGAATAACTTGCAAAACTTCCTGTGATTTTCTCTTCCCTGCTAATACACATACTTCCATCTATCACATTGATCAGTATCTGACCTTATAATGCTCAATGTCCTCCATCATTTCCTCTTTCAAATATGACATACTGATGTCCTTCTTCCTCCCAAGTGTCAACAAACTCTCTTTCACATCTTTATTTTTGGCTAATTTTTCATGGTATGTTTCCAATTTTAAATACTTATTTAGAATTTCATAAAATGAACATTGGATTAATTTTATCAAGATTGTATATGATTGGTCTTCTGAAAACAAATGCATTTATCAGTTTTAAAAGTAAGTATCAGTTAGAATCAGTGATGCCATTTTTACTATGGTAAAGAGATCTCACTTCTGCATAAAGTCAGATACTGGAAAATGCTCTTAAATCCTTTAAAGTGGGAGTAATATATAGTAGTTGATAGTGATTTCTATTTCACTTCCCATTGTTTTAGGTACTGCTTGCAATAAGGACTCCATAAAATAACAGCCAATGATTCACATGGTCTCCACACCATGCTCGGCAGAAGGTAGTTTAAAATAGTGATATTTCACTATGGAATGAAAAATTAAAAGTGATAAAGTTTTAATGCCATTTTGGGAAATGTAAAAAAACTGAAATTATTTCCTCTACATTTTTTCTAATGTAAACATTTGAGTTCTCACATCAATTTTTTTAGTATGAGGTGCATGTAATTTTGTGGTATGAGCATTTATTATGAGTGTTTAGTTAATTATCTAATGTCATGTGTCACAAAATATATTCAGTGGTACCAACTAATGGGTCTGAATTTATGTACATTTTTTTAAAAGTTTTCAGAGTTGACAATTTATTAAATTTAGGATGAATAAATAGAAATTTTAGGTTTTGCTTAAAACAAAACAACCTTCTTCAAGTCATCTGGTTTTGGCTTGGGCACATAAGGGTTCTTCAGAGGATCCAGGTTAAAGCTGAAAGTAGAAATATTGAATCTTCATTAGTAAAATGTCTTTAGAATGATTAGGATTTCATTCATCTCATTACATCAACCATGAGGTATATTAAATCACATATGTATATGTTAAAAGTATATGAATTCTGGAGAGGTTTCAGGTTGATGTGATGTAGCCATCCATAATCAACAGATATCAGTGATATACATTTAACTTCGGTTTGCTCGACAATTCTAAAGCCAGTGTAAGGTCTGACAGAAGGGGAAAGAGTGTCAAATGTTTCATTCATGAAATTGTAGTTGAGATAAAGGAACATCCTGGAAATCATTAATAACTAATTAATAATAATATTGAAAGGAAAGTAATTCTTCCCTTTCATTATATTACTTTGGAAAATTTAAGGTTCATATAAGACATTATTTTTTAAATGGTTTAGGTACTGTTAACAGTACCTAAACCATTTAAAATCTAAGAATTCTTTTGAGAACAGATGTGATAAAATTCAAGGGAATCATGTTTTACACCGGTGATCAATTTTTAGCTTTTCATTCATCGGTATAAGATACCGTATTAATTTAAAAAATTAAATTTATTATTTATATACACACGTGGAAAATACTTGATTAAAATTTTTCACAATTTGCTGATTTTAGCGTGTTTGTGGTGAGTTTGCCATCTATGTAGTCGATAATTCTATCTAGAGTCACTTTTAAAGGAGATATGCCCATTTTTTCAATATTATATAATTTCCTCAATTATTTATAATTTGTAGTTTTTGGTAGCATGAATATCTTCTTTTATTATCTGTAATTACAAAATGCATATTTAAATTCCCATCTGGGAACACTGGACTGTAGACAGATCATATCATGCTTGATGGAGTCTGATAGTGCTTCTCCATACCTATATAGTTACATATATGTCTTTTACAATTCATCATGGATTATTTTGCTAAAATATAATTATTTATGCAAATTCGTACTGAAACTTTCAACTTGGAATTATTTTAAATGGGGCATTTCATTATAGTAAACATGAATCTTTAGGTTTTGATTGGCATGTTTTGTCACAAGATTTCTTCCATACAGGGGCGTCGGAACTATTTTCGCTGGGAGGGGCCAACCTTGAAAAGGGCCTGGCTCCTATGAAAAGGGCCCGCATTTTTTCACGGATAGGAGGGGGTAGATACTAGAATCCGCTAAAAGTGCATATGAAGGTGGTAGAAAATTCGTCAGAAGGGAAAAGGCAAGCTGGAAACATGTGAAATTTAATTTTTATTAATGAAGACTCATTTCTCAAGGGCCCGGGTCAAATTCTGGGGGGGGGGGGGGGGGGGGGGGCCGAATGCCCCCTGCCCCCCACTTCCGACACCGCTGCTTCCATAAAAGTGTTTGATGTGGATCCCTCTACATATGGTCTCTTGAGTCTTTTGCATCTCATACGTTCTTCTCATGTTAATCATTTTATAAGTCCATATTTTTATTGTCTATGAAATTCCAGTATTATATTTTTGATGTTACCTTAAAAAAATGTGCTCTAAGGAATTTCTCATGATAGAAGGAGTAGTTGAGTGTTGATGTGATAAGTGCTGCTTAACTATAAAAATATGAATTGTGCTACCTTCCTCCTGATGTTGCTGATTAGTATTCCCTCTGTGCTCTACAAAAATATTAATTAATATAGGTATTGGACAGACTTAAGCAGCTGCAGGCGTAAGCTTCAAAGAAAAAGTGAAGGTGGAAAAAACTTTCTTGTAATGCTCTAAATATGGGTTTTCACTGTGCATGGCTTGTACAAAGGGAAATCCATGGGAAGTGGTCAAACGTCACTTTGAATTTCTATATAATGTAGCAATCAGTTTCATGCACGTACTCCACAAATCATCTAAGGCGAAAGATACACTCCTGAGAAAAATGAGGAGAAGTAATTTAATTAGACCTTCTCTGGATATTAGTATCCTTTGAAAGAAAAAGACAACTTCAATGTTCAGAATGTGATAAAAAACTACATCTTACTTTTCCAAAATATCAAGACTGATATGTAGTTATGGCAATATTTTCTTTTGATAAGTGCTTCATTTCTCTGTTAACATGAATTCATATACTGTTTAATTCGTTACATATTTTAATAATATGACATTAAAGCAGTAAATGGTACAGTAGTAAAGCAAAATTGAAATTTTAGGCATTTTAATATGCCCAATGTTCCCATTTGGGAACATGCTCAAAAACACATTAAAACATTTTTGTGTTTTCCTTAAGATACTGTAGACCCTCTCTCATTTTTCCATGCAACCTCCAAATCCTAGATATTGAAAATGATATTTACTGTCTTTGGTATTTTTCTAAAATCTATGTAATGAAATATTATTATCACCTTCCAAACATCAGAGATCACCTGGTTTTAAACCTATCAGGATAGGTTTTCTTGGGCTGCTCTATTCTTTTTTAATCTTCTGAAAATTTCCATCTCTCTTACCCCCCTTTTTGGTACATGCTGTTCATAATGGGCATTCTAAAATTACCTAATTTGCCAGGGAATTAGGCCAACTGTGTGATGGACAGTTTACAGGGAGGGGTGTCCAGCCTTCCATTATGTTGTGAGAAAGATACATTATGTATTCATTCCTTATTAGAATAATAATGATGATACTCATTTGTGCATAAATAATAGTAATTAGAAATAAATAAGCCATCAAGAATATCTGTTTTATAATTCCCCAAAAGACGAATGATTCATTAGCTGTGAATGTATTTAGAGTGTGCAGGGTAGGGGGAATGGTTCCTTAGAGAATATTATTGAATACAATTAGGGGAGGTGGATGAAAAAAGTGGAAGTTTAGCATCAACGCAAACATAGGTTTCCATGGTGTTGATCTGTTAAATTTTGCATCATGATGGGTTTTGCCATGTAATTTTGGGTTAAGACGACACTTTTGCTAGAAATCCATTTGCAATTTCAGAGACTGTTGTCTTACACCAAAAATAGTGCAATGAAACCATTTTGATATTCTAGCATTTTAACTTCTATAATGACCTTTGATAAACCATTGCCTTTCATTACTATTTCTATCCACCTAATCTGCCTCCTCTTAATTTTTTTCCAGCAACATTACTCCCCAACAATATTCAGTACTTCATTATCAGTCTTCCTTTCTGTTCTTATTCTTCTCCATTCCCACATCTCCAACTCCTTCAATCTTCACCTCTCCTCCCTCCCCAAAGACCTTGTTTTCGACCATGGACTGCCACATCCAAAATTTAACTGTTCTGAGCATTATTAACAGCATCTGTTTGATGTCACCCGAGGAACCCTTGCTATTGCACTAAGCAAATCAGGATCTATGAACTTTCACGTATGAAATATACCAAAATATATGCTTTTTATAAAATTACAATTTAAGCATTAGCTGATTTACACTTGTTAAAATGCATGAGAAAATCACTAAAACACTATTGATGAAAGTAGCATCTATCTAAACTGGGTGATTGTAAAACAGGAAAGAGGAGTAAATGGCACCAGAAAGATCTCAGAAAAGTACTGGGTAATCATATAAAAACACATGTAAAATTTGTAAAATGCTTGAAAAGTACCCAAATATCTTATATTTTTCATTAAGAGCTGGCTCAATTATTAACATATGGAAGTATCTTGTGCATTATTTTGATTTAGCAATTGTTCATGAATAAAGAGGAAAGACAGATTGATATTTAAGCCCGGAATGATGCAGATATGCAGGGAGAAAAGGACTAATAAAAGTAACACAAGTACATATCAATATTTTGGGAATTAAAACTGAAGAATAACTTTTAAATCAAAGGATTTCTATGTCTCATTCATGTCTTTCACTGTTTCTCTTCCCTCCTCTCTCTCCCTAACAGCATATCATTCTCTATTCTTCAAACCACCTGTACTTTTCACCCTTCTCTTTCCTCTCATACTTCCACTGTGCCCTCTATCACACCTTTCAAGAAACACTACTGCTGACTGCAATATTAATTGCATTAACCAACATTCTCTCCTCCTCCACTATCTTCTGTACCTCTTCATTACTTACTTATTTTATGTATCTATTTTATTTTCTGCATTCTCCTTCAAATCCACATCTTTACAGTGTTTATCCTTTTCATGCCATTCTTTAGAAGGGTCTTCATCTCTTAAACACTCCATACCAAATATTTTCCCAATATTTTCCTCAAAAGTTGTGTTCAACCCGAAAGGTTGGTTTTTGATAGGTGAAGGTTAGAGCTCACCCTGTACTAAGGCGTGTGAAATTCACACATTCAGGGTATGGGGGCCAGTTTCCTTCCCTGGGCCACCTGCGATTTCCCACAAATTTCTGTAACGCAGAAAATCGAATCGCGAGGATTTTAAGTAAGAGTGGATTTAGGGGGGGGAGATATGTTAGGAGAGGGTAGAAATGCTCTTGCCTGGAATTTGAACCCGGGATCTCCAGTCAGTAGGTCAGTGCTCTGCCCACTAGGCCACCACAACCCCTATTTTCCTCAGATAAATAGTCCTGCATAATATTTTACCATTTTCCCTTAGCACTTTCTTTGTAATTCCTATCCTTAAGCTGTCTTATCATTCTCATTTCCTACCTTCCTTTCATTCTCTCCTGCTCTTTAACAATTTCATCAGTTCTTCCATATTTCTGCCATAAATATTATATCATCAGGTAATCTAGCACAGTCCACCCATTACTGCTTTTTTAAACCCTTTCCGCAGTAGCATACACAGGATTTCCTTATCATCCTCCTGTCCCTCAAATCTATACCTTTTTTCATCAATATGCTCATCAGTTTTTTCCACTTTACACAATTATAAGCCAACCTTAGATTTACAAAGCATGTTCTCAAACTTCTGCCTTTTTGCAAAAAACTTTTTTTCATATACATCCTCCTAACCCCTATTGCCTAACCTTGTCCTTATGCCCAAACTTATCTTTTGTCATATTTTCCTCTATGACCCCATTGAGTTCAATATTCTTATAGTCTTTTTACTGCATGTTCTATGAGTCTAATTGTTCAGCATTACTCACATTTCTGTGTACCCTTCTTTTCTACCAGAGGTATCATTTCTGTCCTCAGAGTGTTGAGCAGCCATACTCCACCTTGGAATATCATATAGCATAAGTATTTCTATTCCTTCCATCTATTCCTTGCCAGGCACTTCAGCAACTCCACCTGTATCCAATCAATTCCTGGTGGTTTTCCCTCAACAATATTTTTTATGGCCCCACCACTTTGTCTAATAAACTATCTTCTCCCTTGTTATTTAGCGCTACTTTATCTTCTTGTTACACATTTTAGTCTAGTGGTTTTTTCTATCACCAAGACATCTGCAATTCGGACTAATTTAATCAGCTCTCCCTTTCTTTAATACCTGCTTCAGCTTTATCCAAGGCATTTCTCACAATTACTTGTGTAAAAAATGTTAAAGGACCATGGCAATAAAGAACAGTAGCCTCCCACTTCCTAAGTCCAAACTAATTATCACACCAGAATTCATCAGCCTTTTATTCTAGTCTCATGTTTATAATTCTAGGAATAATGTTAGCTACACATTGACAGTAAAATAATGGTTTTTAGTTCTAAAAACCTTCTGTTTTCCCTCATTTTTGGGATTGGAACCCATGCTATTTTCATGGATTCTTCTGGCCATACTCCCTAAGACTCCATTCTAATAATTCAAAAAAATCTTTGTCATCCATTTCTTTCCACACTGTCAAGCAGTTTTGTGGGTAAATTATCTATTCTTCTGTCTTCCTCATCTATGTTCCCTGCTTTGTTTTTTCAGTCTTATAGTCCATTATTCCTGAAAACTATACGAGGATAGCCATGTGGCTATCCTTGTATACTTTTTCCACCTTCTAATTCTAACCCTGTTAGTACCCTGGTAGACCAATTGCCATAACTGCATAATTCTTCCATGCACATTACATTCACCTGCAGGCTAGAGGAGATTCAAGCCATGGCTTATTTAGCTCTATCCAATAGCATAGCCAAGTTTTCCTTTACTTATGAAAGTCAATGTCCAAATTAACTACTACCTTATAAGGTACATTTTGGCTTTCTCATGTCAGGAACTCTTGTTCAGTCTCCATGTGATTTTCCTATTTCCTCATACATATTCCTCTTCCCACCTGCACTTCTTTACCAAATCTATTTCTGGCCTGAGTGTATTATTTAATTCTTTTCACCTTATCCTCTTCAATACTTGGCCTTCTCAGCTTTTGTCTATAAATCATCCTTCTAATAATTTTTTCAGATAACCAAGTCTTCTTGAACTTCCCTATTAACTTCTTCTATTCCCAATATTTCTTCTGCTACATTACTATATCCCTGTGAAATTATCCCTGACTGCACTCCTCCCCCTTTCCATTGTGCCCAACTTTCCCTTACTCCTGTTACTAATTCTGTTGATAAACATTGGTATGCCATCTTCTAAACACAATTTAATACTCATAGATTGTATTTTCTTACTCTTCTTCCCCTTATTAGTGTTTTGAATCTAACGAATATAAAATGGGTTGAAGAGTATAATAACGGGGACTAGTGGCAAGCGGCTAGTACCAATGGGGTCTTTTACCATATTTTTTTATTGCTGAATCTGATAGAGTTTGTAAAATAAAAAGACTGCTATTTTTCCATTTTTCAATCTGTATATTACTTCTCAAGTTATTAGCTGCAAAAAGCATGTTTTTAACCCTTTCAGAAAAGTGGGCATTTTGACCTCTTACATCATCCACTTCGTCCAATCACAACTGAGCCCACAAAGCTACTTCACCTTAACGCAATGGGGAACACACAGCTGACTCTGCCAATGGAAGCGGTTGCAACAGGATCTGTGCGAGCAGACCTTCCGACACCCCCTCCCCCTCCACACCTTTACCTTTCCCAAAAGCAGTCAAGGATGGGAGGTGGATGATGTAAATGGTCTCAAAGCAGCTTCTTTGGTGGGTGAAACCTTTTGCTTATTTTAATTTTTGATTTATGAGTGAATGGCTCTGGTTAGGAGATTCATTTTTCGTTTCCATCTAATGATTTTGTGTACGAAATAGTGATTTCGGTTCCGAGTAAACACCCACATTGTAAAGGAAATCCCAACCCTTGAAAATGTTTTTGACAAATTATTACTCTAAGGTGTTCTGTGAATGTTTCCTCAGTAATATGATTTTGACTAGGATTTTGGTATCCTTCCACATCAGTTGATCATAGTTGATGACAGTTTTTCCACCATTGCTGTCAACATTCTGAATCCATGAAATCCCTGTGTCCATCTTCTGACCTGAAGTACTGACTGCAATTCAGGCAGAACTGTCATCAACTACTATCAACTGGGAACCAGCTACTTTCAGGAGTCACAACTTTAAGGTTCTAAAACTTTACTAAAATTCAAATGATTGTTTAAGAATATTTTTATGTTACTATGAATATGTATATGCCTCACACGCCTCACATAATAATAGGCCATGTTTGTAATGAAAATTTTGAAATGATATATTAGCAGCATTCATAACTATTTATCTGTATTTCAGATGTTCTCACCTGTAAAATGTTGGGGCATCATGGCAGTTTACATTGTACCACCAATCACAGGTAAATTCCGCTTGATTGAATAAAGTTCCATTGGTGCAGAGGAATGAAGCACCCTGGGGTCCTTCTCGTCCATCATGGCATACATGGTAGGCCTAAAATTAAATCAGTTGTACATTATCCCAATGGATTTTTTATTGGGTGTAAGTATCATAATCCAGTACCATATGTATTCAGGGCTATGGCCATTGATTTATATTAGGGATGGGTCGGTTCGGTTCTTCGGTTCTCGGTTCCACAAGTTCTTGAGCTTAGAACCGGAACCGAGGCCAAAAATAATCGGTACCGAAATAATTGGCGCGAAAACCAGTTTGAAACCTGCTCACACTGTGAAAGTGGAGGCTTCACATTAAAACCTGGTGAAATAGTGTACTTAGATGCTTCAAAGTTGCCGCGAATTATTCTAATTCAGACGTTAAAATGACTATATGATTTATTTTATTACATCCAATTCTAGTAAGTGATGAAATACCACCCTAATAAGGAAATTCTGATTAATAGGTATATGTAACGTCCACCAACTTTGGAGGTGCGAGTCCACATATCATTTTCGTAAATTATATCATAATATAGTATATATAACACAAAAATATAATGAAGCTGGTATTCTTTTTCAAGCAGTATGTCTCTGAAAATGGTTTTTGATTATCTTATCTTACCACTAAGCAATGCAAAGTAAGTGGTAAATTAAGAACCGGAACCGAGAATCAGAACCGAGAACCGAAGTTAAGAACCGAACTGGAACCGAAAAAAAGTGGAACCGACCCATCCCTAATTTATATCATCAATGAAAAGTATATCTCTTTCTTTGTGAATAAGGTTGAATTTTTTCATGCAGGCTTGTTTCATGCTAGCAAATGGGCTCAGGAGCTCTTTATTTGCTGGTCTACAGAAACTGACCTTTTTCATGAATTCTAAACAATGAATTGTTAATAACCAGGATATTTAAACTCATGAAATAATAGTGATGGCAGTGAACATAGGTAATATATACAGATATGTCCCATAAAGACCTCCGATCGTAAATTGCAAATCAAAATTGCTCAAAGTAAAATATTATGAGTGAAGATAAAACCAGCTCTTAGATTAATGGAATTGGAATTCCAATTAAAAATTACAAATTACAGTAGTGGAATTGGAATTCCAATTACAAATTAACTCCATCGATGGGGAGGGAGGATATAATCACTGACCTTAGTCATTCACGTCATGGGGCGCACAGAATATATGCACATATTCTACATTTTAACTACATTGTGTTCCCCAGCGTGGAAGTGGAAAGGAACAATTATTTCCCCATTATAGGGGTAAATAATACTTTTGTGAGTTGTTGCAAAAGTTATACAAGGCTAGAATATATTATGTGCTAACCTGTTTTTGCATTCACAACTATCATTTGTGTATTGGGATATAAGAGAATGTTAAAGAGACTGCTGATTAGCATTACAACTGCCACCTTCACCCTTCCAAATTACCAGAGAAGGTACCTAACTGTTGAGTGGATGCATGTTGCTGATGATGCAGGCATTTCTAATGCATTTTCAGGTACCTAATGGTATTTTAGTAAACATTCCTTGCGATTGTGCACTCTACAATAATGAAGGAAAATAGCTGGTGCACCAGAAAAAGTTGGTTCATCCTGCAGATAATCTTTTGTAACCTTGAAACAGACACTTTGGGTAGATTTTTTGAAATCATCACACAGAGTAACTCTTTGCTAAGTGGTTTTTCTTTGTGACACCAAACACCTATTTCAATCACTCCCCTTTTTCTAAGACAAGGATGATGCCATTGGCATCATTTGCAAATATTGGGTCAAATAAAATGATTGCCAATAGACTGAATATCAATATAAATTTAATAATATAAACTAATTCTTAGCATTTTAGAGTTTAATTTTTTACAATTTAAAGCAGATATTTTGTAAGAAAATTTACCTTTATGATTTTACCAATTTTGTATTAGTAAGCTCTCAGCTGTTATAACAGAATACTGTTCTTATAAGAACATTTCCCAATGTTTCAAAGTTTTTGTGGATTTTGGCCAAAAAAGGGTAGTACCTAAGCCTTCTGAAAAATCATGATCGTGAGTAGATAAATAAAATTGAAGAATGCTTCAAAGTGGCACATTTTAAAATGTAGTTGAGGGCATTTATACATTATCTATATGGGTAGGTATATAATAGGAAAAACATTATGCCCAAAATGCTGCATATTTCATATTAAATTGGTGATTCTTGCATCTGATATATGCTATGTTAAATTAATTGATGAAGGCGATACTAAGTGGAAATTACGAATGTTAAACATGATAAATGAAACAAACTTTGTACTTTCCACACAGCTTTATATATTCTCCGATCGATTTCAATGACTAAGCATCATTTTCAAGGGGGGTCAACTTTTAAAACTTTGAGTTTTTTCCCCCTTGAAAATGACGCTTAGTCATTGAAATCGATCGGTGGAATATATAAAGCTGTGTGGAAAGTACAAAGTTTGTTTCATTTACCATGTTTAACTTATGCTATCTTTATTGAAAATGGTTATCACATGGGATGTAGTCAAAATACTGACTCACAATTTGAAGGATGTGATTCTTTTGATATTTACACCACGTGTACCAAATTCGATCAATGTCTCTGGCAGTGTGACTACACTTTTAGGGTGGATCATTTTTTTGGTTAAATATTTGACAGTATAGAAATAACACTGGCATATAAGATATACCCTCATTTCAGTAGGCCATATCTCTGAGGAAATATTTTGTAGAGGAACATGTACCCACAGATGGGCTTGACCGTACACTTGGCCCAATCAATTTTGTTAGATATCTTGCTCGCCACTCTTTGACATCACAGAAGTAAGGCAAAATATTTCTAACCTTGGGCTTATCAGAGAATAAAGATGTAATAATTACAAGTACAACAGCTGTAATATTCTTCATATTTATCATGAATATTTATCATTAACTTTGCATATAAAACCCATGGGTGTATTTTAGAGCCATAATTATAGAAAAAAGTTGGTCTTTTATGCCATTAAATAATATAAGTTAGAAAAACCTTACAGCTGCAGCATCCTGATCTTTTTTCTTGCTACAGTTAATGGAAGCAAAGGTGAAGGAGGAGCAAAGCATGAAAGTCGGAGTGTATAAAATACATCAGGTGGAGCAAAATATAAATATTGGCGGTATTTTGGTTATACAGGGTTTAGCAGTATGGAGCAATAAAATTATTCCATAATTGGAAGAAATAATCTCAACGACAAAGAAATTGACTTCCAAGCAGAGGAAATTAGTATGTACTATTGTGTAATATTGCATCATGTGGTATAGAAACGTGGTATTTTGGTAGGAAGACAAGAGGCTTTTGAGGTGAGGTTGACGTTATGGGAGAATAGAGGGGGCTTGCTACATGGGAAGTCAGGAGGTAGGGTTATGTTTGATGGGTGCATCAACGAGAAGGTTATTAGTACTGCACATAGAAAGTAAAAAGAATGAAGAAGTGTTAGGTGTGCATATAATTAAGGAGACAAAATTCAAAGGAGGTGAAAAATTAGTTGGAAGTAATATTGAAAGGCAATGGAATCCAGCAGACTGCTATGAAGAGGAGAAAATAATGAGTGAGAAGGTAGGAGGAAGGCACATGATATGAATTTTGGAGAACATAAGGAGAGGTGAAAGGGATAGATAGTGGGATACAGGTATAGTGTGGCATTTATACAGTTGGGTGATGGAAGTGACTTTTTATGTCTTAATGAGGGGTTAAATGGGGTAGAAATCGTCTGAGGGCCTGTAGTATATGATGAAACACTGAGAACTGATTTTCATGTATGAAAAATTGGCTTTGAGGTAAGCACAATAAAAAAATTAGCTTTGCAGTTTCCTCCAGCTCTCTTGTAAAAGCAGTTGGAATTTTCTTCAAAATACTAAATTGAAATTGTTCATCATGAACGGATGTTACTTTCTCTAATTCCGAGTCCTGAGCCAATAATTAAAGACAAATTTTATACAGATCTAATTTGATGCTGTGAGTACAGCTTGACTTTAAGCAGGAGGACTTGGTCTGCATTTCCTTTTGGACTTCATCATTTCATTAAATGCGTTGCCATAAAGATAATTTCATTCGAGTCGTTCCCTCTGCAGCAGTTTTCGCGTCACATTCCAGGAAAGTAGCCCTAAGATCACTTCCTGTTCGACATTCAATTGGCACGCCGGAGGAGAAATATTTTCACCTCCCACAACATAACGCACAACTCCCTTTCTTTAGGACTCATTCGGTATCCGTTAATCTCCGCCCTTATTGAGAATTGGTTCGCGGGTATGTTGAGGTTGTGTGCGAGGGAGAAGGCACGCGTGCAAGAATGGACGGGCGAAGAGTGATTGGTGGAGGGAAGGGAGTTATTTGGAGAAATTACGCCGGGAGAGCGGGGTGCGTTGCTCCAGTTCATTCCTTCGCTCTGCGGGGGAAAGAGGTGGTTAGCTGAGGGGTGTTGCGAAGGGGAGCTTGGTTGGTTTCGGGACACGCCCATTCGCTGTACTTAATGCCGCCGCGCGGACCTCGTTTGTCGGCTTAAGAAGTCACATGCAGCCTCCCCGGAGGCCGTCAGCTGTCCCTATTCTTTTTTCTCCCCATTCGTGTTGCGTAATATTCCCGGCCGGCTGGAATATGGGCCTTTCACCTTCTGAGCGGCTTTTATGTGCGAGGAGCGTTGGTTTCGGGCACAGAGGTCCGGCAACGATATTTCTAAGTTTGTGTTTTAGATTGCTTTTGCTCCTCACGGACAGTATCTGAATGAAGTTCGGACGCACTTTCATGCTACCGTGTGCTGTAGAAATATAATTGCACATGACCGGGTCCGAATTTGTTCTGCGGTTTTCACACAGCCAAGCCGTGGTAGTTAAGGCGTGCTTAGGAGAGTACTTGCGAGGGAATTGATTGTCTCCGCTCATTTTAACGTTGCGGGACTATATGGGCAATTGCAACTCATGGCATAAATTTGCGAAAAAACTAAATCCATAATTACTTCCATGAAGGTGAAGAAGCTAGCTGTCAATCTGAATAAAGCCATCCTCTCTCTATGGAATAAAATCACCAACTGGCCAAGGCGTGTACGATGCGGCACGGCCAGGCTCTCTGTTACAATCCGTATCTAGGCTGGTCGCATAGGTTTCCGGGTTCATTGAGTTCGATCAGTATGCTCAACCATTCCTCGTTCTTTCGCAGAATCTACATTAGATCGCCGTCTAGAAAGTCGCGGTAAAGTGCATTAACTCGGGGAATTTAATCATTGCAATGCGGGACCATAAAGTGACCTGCAAGTGTTTTTTTTTTCGTCCTCTGATGTGGGATTTCATGGTTCCACCTGGGAGCTGGAAGCCTGGGACACAGTGTTCAGCTCTCTTAGTCTTCTATTAATTAATTAATGGAATACTAACAGAGCTTAACTTCTAATTAATTAATATCAATCATCAAGAGTCACTCGAGATTTTATTGGAAGATGATGAAAATATACTTCTCATAAATGTGTGGATGTCATTGATGGAAATCTTCTAGTGAGATTTTACAAATTCACCTTATTGAGTTCGATCAATATGCTCGTCCATTCCTCGTTCTTTCGCTGAATCTACTTGAGATCGCCGTCTAGAAAGTCGCGGTAAAATGCATTCACTCGGGGAATTTAATCATTGCAATGCGGGACCATAAAGTGACCTTAAACAAATTCACCTTATAGAACTTAAGCCCTGAAGAAGGAAAAAATATATTTTCCGAAACGTCGGCCGAAAGTTAAAATTTGTTTCATTTTCTAAAAAAGGACCTAAAGTCCCGAAAAATCATCCATATATTTAAAAAAGAGGTCTGGAATTCAACTTAGCAAGTATTTCTGATGTTCAGTTCATACGATATATTAGTTTTATAACACCTTCCGTGATCGAAAATCATAAAAATATTTTCTAAACGCCTAGGCATTCGTTACTACCGGTCATACGACGCCATACGATTTTTGGACAACTAGCCCATAATTTAATTTGCTCAACTCACAGAACCATTGCGGATCTATCTTTCATTGAATACGTCTTCAGATAAACCTATGTGCTTGCGTGACCGTTTAACGTTTCTACTGAAAAGGTAGCTTCCTGATAGTGGCATAGATCCTTTCCTCGTTTTGAAGGGGAGATGTTGTATGTGTATTTGTATTCCGGGATTTGAGACGAACGCCAAGTGCGTTCACCCACCTAGACACTGTAATCGATGGCGCAACCGAGAATCGCTCTTATTTCTCGTTCAGGGACGTCTGAAAGTGGTGGACGGATACAAAACTCGGTCACGCACTCCAATCGCTTCAGGTGCCGTAATTCCCGCTGGGATATCTTTTGAGCGTGAAAGGGATATGCTCACGAAAGCACCACGTGGACCCACGTGGACGCGCAAAACCCGTAACAGCCGAGGTGCTCCATTTGTTGCTATGTTTTCGTTTTGGATTCCGGAACTGATGCAGTCGTTTTATCAATCCCGACATCGATGCCTAACTACAGTTATAATTTGCATCAACGATGAGTGTAATCAATAATATGAGATTTTTTTTCATTTTCATGCAACAAAATTTATCCATGTCATACATTTCCCGAACCTCTTTTGAGTTGTTGGATGCTTTTTGAAGTTAGTATATTAATTTACCACTCACATTTGTGCATAAAATATTTTAAAGAAACAGTGTAAATCGTCGAAGTTTGCGTGCATATTATTTGATACTGCAGTAATAAATTTAATATCGATGAGTATTTTTGCAAAGAATGGACTAGGTAATAAAAGAAACTTTTTTGTAGGAATAGAAAAACGCCTCCTGAATCTGAAAACTGAAATATGGGACTTTTTTCTGTCATCCTTCTGAATTGGAGACTTGTGCAGTTATAATAGCTGTTATCAGAAATCACAAGAGTAAACTCAAACCACCACAAAATACCTGAAAAGAATTTCTTAGAGCGGTGGTACAATGCCAGTATGGATTTTTTTCTCTAAGCCTTATTATAAGATACAGATTTTTTTATAAACAGAAAATTAAGTTTATTTGGGTCTTTATAATTGTCTTTACCACTAAATCTATTGGTTTGTGCTTAGCAGCCAATAAATCAGACTATAATTTTAAACCAGTTTCCGTCAGTTCATGCAGCATTTTATGATAAAAATAGTCATACAAAGTAATACTAAAATAGCACATTATGATGTACTGCTAAATATATCAGAAAATCGTTGGGGTCTGGGAACATCTCGTCAAACTTTCTCTTGGTATCGTAGCGTTAAAAATATTACTCATTGTCCGGGTTTTTAATGTTTGATTTTTTTGCGGCACTAACTCCTCAAGTTACGCCTTCTTGTTGTGATAATTCATGTCTTTTAACCATTAAGCAGACTGATATGCTACTTATAATCCAAATTTCCTGTAAGTTTCTCAATTAGCCTAACGTTCGGCGTTTAGCCAATAATAACTCGAACTTCGAATTCTGACGTAGTTCTTCATCGCAATCTGTCACCTCGTTGCTTCATGACGATTGCGTCTCGTAAATTCAACAATGCACTTTTTGTCGATCCATATAGATATTGGAGGCTCTAACTGCAATTTTTTCCGTCGCTCAAACATTATTAGGCTTTTTTACCTATTATTGTCAACAACTATTTCTATGCCTCTTATAGTTTTCTTTGTATTTCTGTTCAAAGAAATGAATATAAGTTACCACAATTCCTCACTACTTTCGTTGACTTTCCCTCAACATTTTTAATCAATATTTTATTATTGCCTCATTATCTGATTGGGATCTTCCTCAACCCTTTAACTTTATCGGTGCATGAAACGTCTTATTTATGAGGGACAGGGAGCATTCTATCCGAATCGGCATTAATATTTGCTCGTACATTGCACAGCAGACTCAACATGTGTTAATCCTTTCCAATTTCAAACCTGTCCATAGGCCCAGGTCCTAATAATCATATCACTTTTACCATAGTAGTTATCTCTACTCTGACCTTACCGCTTTCCAAATCGAGTCGCATCAGAAATGGCCTTTGCTGAGTGTTCTTTTGCATTTCGTTATTTCCTCAAACCTTAAGTTGCAGTGCAATTTTTCCAAGACATCTGGATGCATGTCTCCGTGATTCCGGTACAAAAGTTTTCACATACACTGCCATTTTCTCTCGCTATGTGCGGGTAATATTATCTAGATATACCTATCATTCTGAAGTCCGCCGTTATCTGTGCGTTCACCTCTGCGGTATTTTTACCTGCTTGGTATAAGTTCTCACTCTTAGATTACCCGCATTTTCATCAATTTTGTTTCAGATACTACCAAATGCAGAACCTGCCTTCCTCCGACCGTTATTTGTGTGAGTTTTTCCAAACTTCCTTCATGCTATACATTAATTCAATCTATTCATTCATATTCATTGTGATATCGTCCGAATTGATTGGTACGTGATAACCATAACTACTTTACAAGCCTCTTGTTCTTTCGGTCAATAATGCATTAGCTTCAAGATAATTCTCGCCTTGCAGTTTCTTCGATGCTTAAGTGGCTATTATCAAAGTTTTAGTTAAATGAAAGTTCTTATACCGAGCCCTGTGATCTTGCGCTGCAAAAGAAGTATATAATCCACCCTCTTTATCTTGAAATTAAATACAAGTTTCCAGTGTCTGCTGATCACGAGATTGGATTCTTTATCATAGGTCGCCTTTCAAACTCGAGGACTGTACCTCCGCCTACTGCTGCTGTTCATTGTCCGCCTGTGCTACGTGATCAGGCACCTCGTTTCATTTTTCAGATTCTGTGTACACGGAGGTTAAAGTGAACAACACTTAAAACCCTATAGGCATGTTTAGTAGCTGTATCAGTATCACTAGCAAGTAACATACAAGCAAGCTTCAAAATGTGAATTCTGTTGATTTCGGTCACTCTAACACTAGTAGATATTTGCACATTGCGAATTTTTATGATTATGGGAGTCACCATCATAATAACATAATGCTTTGTTGCACCTTAGCGACAAATTTCTAGCGTAATTCATAAAAAAAGGATTTTCTGGTTTTTTTTGTGTGCTTAAGACCACGCGGAAATCCAACTATAGTTGGATGTATAACTATATGTAGTTCGCACTCATTTTCATTTTTCCGCAGCCTTCAAAAGTATGTGATTATAATTAACTTATTTTTCAATAGCAACTCAAGCAATCAACTCCTATAAACTCGAGGTTTACATTAATCCCCTTTTACGTGCATCTTTGTTTATTTCTGTGAGTCAAACCAAACATTTCGGTGAAACAAGTCTCTTATTTAGTCCAACGACGCAGATAAAAGACCCGCTAAAAGGACTTTTAGTATTCGTTGATTTTTTTCGCATTTCACATTTCCGTAGAGTAAATTTAACTGTTATGTAATATTTGGCTTTAAGTTTTACCAGTGTGCCCGGCCACTTAGATATTTTAGCTTCTAGGGCCGCATGAAAAATTACGCTTTGGTTTCAAGTGCCCCCAAGAGTTGTGCATATGATTTTTCATCTCGGCTATTGGAAATCAAAAGATGTGATATTTGCTGGGCAAAGAAAATCCTCCCAGTTATGAGCAATGAGGGAATTGGTCATGAAAACCGTTCAGCCTGTTCAGCTGCCAGATGGTTATGCTGAAATTCGTTCCACCGCCTCGTTTTACCTGGCATCCTGTCTCGACGTCAGCATACATTCCTGGGGCGACAGGAACATTACCACAGTGGAAGCTGGTGGGAGGCACGTCGTGGTAGAGTGGATAGTCGACTCCAGGGATTCCGGGAATCTTGCTGAAGTCTTGCCTCTGCTCCTTGGGTTTCCTGTGCACCGTGGGTTGCGCCGGCGTGTGGATGACCGCCCCTATCGGCCTTGCGTGGTAGATCGGGGGATCAGCGAAACCGCGTTTCTGGAACGTCAAATGGAAGGATGATGTTAGTTCTACATTTCACTTTTGGACATTTAGGACCTCTGCTGATCCTTTAGAAAGTCAAATGGAAGGATATTGTTATTTTTACGTTCCTCTTTTGGACTTTTATAACCGCTGCACAGACTGATAGGTAGTTGCATGTTGTTATAAGATCTTTAAGCTTACCGAACTAACAGCATGTTTTTGCATCCTTGCTTTGCTATTTTTATCTTTTTTTAAATTGCGAAGTTTAGGCTAGAATATATGTACTAACCCTTTTTATTCATTATATGTAATGCGTGTGGTGTGAATTCACCCCGTGCCACACACCTTTATGGTGGCTTGAAGGGTATTATGCAAATGTAGATGTATTTTATTTCTTGAAAGTAACCACTAAGTTGGGTCAGGCTATGACTGTCGGGTTTGGGAAGAGCCGCAATCGCTTGGTAGCCGTCTTGGCAGCCTAAAGAACACGCATTTGAATCCCGCCTTGGGCGTGGATGCTGTATTTATGCTAGGATTAATTAATGTTAAGGGTGCGATATAATCTAAGCCATGGAAGCTTGTTACTGCCTGATAAAATAATTCGATACGTAAGTGGGGATGTGTTAAGCCTGCCCAATCCACGGGCCAGTAGTGTATCTTTCCTTCTACTGCTTATCACCCTCACTGTTATTTCATGAAATTCGCAAAATTATCATGATTGGTAAATGAATCGACCTTGAATTACGCTGCTAGTTAACCTATATTTTGGACCGCGGTCTGTATCGCGGCTTTAAGATTCTATCTGCCAAGTCTGAATTATGGGAGCTGGAATGAGAACAATGAGGTTCACTGCGTGTCTTTGTGGAGGGGAAAAAAGAGAGATTTCTTTTTTTGCCGCGCTTGGGTTCGCGCAAGCCGAACAAATGACAAGGACGCACAAGCCTATTAAGCATCACTCACTGGATAGACCCGAGGTTGTGAGTTCGTTGACACGGCAGCGCATGCAGGTGGTACCCCTTTTATGGTGGCTGCTGTGGTCATTGGTTAAATAAAGTACTACATCGACCCTAATGCATCTAATAAACTTCGATGTGAGGACCGCAGTGGAAAGGTGACTTGAGAAAATCTGAAACGTGAGCATAATAAGAAATACTGTTATGAACCAGTGGATTTGCTGTGTTATTTTGTACGGCAGTCTCGAGCGCGAAGCATGAACCAACAAGTCTGTGAGCTACTTCCTTGTTTTCACCCTCTCGGCAAAAACATACCGTCGAACGGCAACACGGTAGTAAATATAGTAAAACTTTTCTACGTCGACCACTGATGGTTCCAAAGGATAGTGGGCAACTTAAGCCCGATTCACGCGATACTTGATCCAGGAGACCGATGGCCCGAGTCTTGAATCTTTCGCTACTCACCGAATAAATATTGATTGTTACCAACGAAAACGTCATATTTTGTTATCAACGTGGATAAACGAATAAATTGAAACGAATTGAAGCGACGTTAGCATAACGAAAATTTTCATTCATTATAGCGTAACGAAAGATTCAAGACTTGGGTCCCTAGTGTGCTAGCTGCTACTTGATATTGAGGACGGAATCTAGCATGATTGGAACTCTCCTAGGTGGTTTCACACTATCATCCACCTATGAAGCGGGTATTCCATATGATTCCATACTAATTTAAAAAAAGAGAAGTTCGCACAGCGTCTGTAACGTGACGTGATTGGTAGAGGGCCACTGGGTCCTACTGGGAGCTAGTAGCAAATTAGTACCGCATCAAGTAGGAAATCCAGTAGCTCAGCGAGTATACTAGCGATCATGCTTGCCAGCCAGTATACTGGTTCTATTCACACGATACTGGAAAGCTAGCATACTATAGCGAGTATCCTCGACCTTGTGCTGGATCAAGTGTCGTGCGAAACGGGCTTTACGGAGGTGGCCACTTAGAGGCGTGGTCGTACCCTTTTCCTTATATATTCGCCGGTTCCGTTGAAAAGTGCTCCTCTTAATATGTTTTTCTGCATTTACAAATGAGAGCTCCAGTGTAAAAGGAGCATTAAAACGAGCTAATTTTTTAACCTTGAGCCCGGGAAAACCCTCATAGGGTGGGATGCTTCTTCTACCTTTGAAGGCGTCCGTCATGCGTTTCCGGAATCAGTCTCTGCTTGGCTGGAAAGAAAAAAAATCCATCCGCCGACGTATCTTTCTCCCGTGACCTTTCCTGTAATTCCGCGGGATATGAATCTTCACGCTCTACCTCACTGTCCTTCACCATCACGTAATGACTCCCGAGGATGACGCCGCGGTTGCTTCTTTCCCCTTCCAAGTGAGAGTGGAAGAAGAAACTTGATGCTCCGACTGCCGGCTCGCACAAAATAGCCTGGACGTAATTTAGACGCGACATTCATGCCCGTGTCGGGATTCTAGCACAAAGCTGTTGAACAGCTAGGGAAGCGCGTTTCTTACATGGCTGTGGCTATGTTTGAAGCTCGAACTTCTATTTTTCAAAGAGTAATCTTGCTAAAGCCGTATTCACTCGCCTGAATTAATTTAAAGAGAAACCTGGGCATACCCCCTCAAGAGATCACTAACCTCTATAATAAAAACAGTATTTATTTCATTTATAAACTCGTGTGCTCATTACTTTAGAGCTGATATTATTTGAGGAACTAACCCGATTAAGCTTGTAATTACCGCAATAACTACGTGGTTACTAATTTGAATCCCATTAAAAAATCCACTGCATAATGTTGTGAATACGAGGTAGCTTAGTGAAGGAAATGAAATGTGTATTTAATTGGAAAAAATGTTGCTATCTACAGTAGTATCGATAAATGAACTGAAATATTATTTTTGGTGAGGTATTATGCTGTAATGAAGTTATGAGTGCCTAATTAATATTCCACGGACAAAACTATAAATTTACTTAATCTAACCAAGAAGTCTTAATTTATCAAGTAATGTATTCAGAAAACTTAATTTTTTCTTTGTATTTTAGAAACTACTTTTAAATATTGAACGAATGCCAAACCATGATGTGGTGTTAAGAAAAAATAAAGTTTTCATCGTAAGAACATCGTAAGAAAAATAATAGCCAAAATTACAAATACAATGACGTTAAATCGGAGTAAATAGCCAGTTTTATACCGGTGCCGTACTTCGCAGACATGATTGAAGAGTGTTGTTCAATTTAAAAATATTCTTTTGATTGGCCTTGTTTCTGTTGCGAAAAGTGAGCCACATAATAATCCAGTACAAAAAAAGTAACTTAAGTTGGGTTTTGCATTTTATTTGTAAACTTCGCACGACTTAGTCCTGTTTTCCTTTGTTAGTGCTTTGCTGTTCGTTTCTTGGAAATGGGGCCACTATGAGCTGTTGCACCTTTAATTTTTGCCCAGTGGCAGTAGATGTTTTATTGCTAATGACATTACGTGGAAAGTATATCAAAGGTTTTATAAATTAGCTTTAAAACCAGTTTTGTCGTTGAATGCCACGTATGCTGCCCAGCTGGCTGGGGAGAATGGGGTAAGCTGTTTTGAATCGTGCTTATAATGTAATATAAAAGAGAATCGATCGAGTTAAATGATTACTTATGATTTTATATTCTTTGATCTCTCTTGAGCCATACTGTTTCGTACTTTTTCTTTATTCTTAAAACGGGAATTTTCAAATGTTTCCCCTTATTTATTAGCTTTGTTGAATTTCGTTACAGTTGGTAAAATATTCTTAATTCTATTGTATAAGTTGAGATAACAAAGACAATTTGGCGAAATGCTGCTGGCTCTCAAAGGTCTCCTTATTGAGCTTATGAACATTGAATCGGGTACTGATTCGTCGCATCTAAGGTTTCCCATCTCCTATATCAACTCTCATTTGAAGTTAGCATAATTAATGTACTGATAAAAATCGAAGTAAGAGGTTGGGAATACACATGCTGGCCACTTTCACCTTTAGGAGTAAATTGCAAGATTGCTTTCGACATTTCGCCAGTTAATGAGGACGACTCCTTCAAGGTCTCTGGGCCACCACTTGAGAAACGTTGCCGAAACATATTTTCTCCGTAATCGAGTGCTAATGTAAGGATTTTTGAAATCGCCGTTGTAAAGCAGAGCGAGATTCAAAAATGCAGATGAAGGCAACTGAGTTGGAAAGGTCACGACAGGTGCGGCGAAAGCTGACTGGGAGACTACTTAAAATTAAAAGTGGGAAAAGGAAAATTTCAAATCTCCAGTCACGTACGCATGTTTAAGCTGTGTACGAGTCTTAAACTCTAGCGGAAAGCGCATGATGCCACAGAAAATATATGAAGCCATTTTGAAACAAATCGTAAATATGAACTGGTACTCGTAGTCAGATCATACGCGAGTTTTATTCGCTGTAGGTATACATCATCCTCTGAAACCTTACATTGAATTAATTAATGGAAGAAAACATCATAAATAGTTGTCAAAGTCACGGTTTTACACTTGCCCTAAATATACCTTTATATGTGATCTTATACCCTTATGTGATCAGCCCTGATAATGGAGAGCGACTCGGTCTCCGAAACGTTGGCAGAAATGCAGGACCTGACCCGGTGGAAAACCCGCATAGACTTCATAGTATACCCTTATATATTCTCAAAAATATCAATTTTAAGTAATATGAGCAAGCGTAAATTTTAATTTTAGCTGAGTGCTACGTACCAATAGAAACTTTCAAAGATTTCGTCCAACATGAAATAATAACTTACCACACTGAAGACCGAAAGGTCGCTTGGATATTAATATCGTGCCGTAAAGTCGTTCAGACTAAAATAGGTGGAGTTACCAACCGTTTTTCTTTTTCCCAACACAAGCAATATTATGTGATCGTGGACTGTTTCGGACTCTGGAATTCCTGAACTCAGAAATAATTTGAGAATTTCATGAATCGGAACGAAAACATGTTAGTGGCATACAATTTTAATTACTTACATTATTAACATGCTGCATTTAATTCCATTTGCTAATTTCTTAGATTCTCGCATTCCTTAGGCTCTCGCGGAAGATGAGAACCTCCGAGTACCCTATCGGCAGATGAGCGGTGAAGTAACTTACCTGTATTGACTTGGAGCTGGTCGACTCCGGAGACGAAACCAACGCCAGGGTGACGAATAACACACAAACTCCCCACGCCATTTTTCACTGCTCTTTTTCCGCGCACTGTCGTCAAGGTGATGCTGCTTCTCGTGGTGCGTTGGGCTGTCTGTGGCGAGGGAGACTGTGGCGGCGCCCGATGGGAGCGGGTTGGTGCGTGGAGAGGGAAGGTGCGCCGGAAAAAGGGGGAGGGCGGTACAGGGTGAGGGACGGGGAGGGGGTGGTTCTCCCACCGTTTGTTTTGGACCAAGAAAAGTGAGAGTTTGAGTCTGGAGAGGAAGGCCAAAGGATTCAAAGACGATTTGAATCTCCTTCCTTCCAGTCTTTTGATTGCTTATCCAAGAGTCACGACTGAGTTGATGAGCGCACGGTTCCAGCATTTCTGGATTTCCGCGATCCGCTCGACCACTGGGGAAAGATTCTTTGCTCATTGAATCTTCTAGGCGAGCTATGTCGTGAGGAAACGATTCCTAGGCGTTGATGTCTCCGAAGCGATGGACCCGTATCTCATTCAAGTTCCCTGAGGGGGGTTCACGATTTTCCTGCATTCGATTGAGGGTGAGATAACCGAGATGACGATTGGGGTCAGGGGTAAAGAAGTGATATCAGACTTTACGGAAGGAGAGATTGAGTGACTACATCAATCCAGTACCGATCGTTGGAGATGGATGGCATGTTAATTAAATATGCTAGTTTGTCTGACAATGAGATTAATATCTACTCGAATATTTTAGCTGCCGGCCTAAGTGGAGATCACGAGGTTGTGGAGTAAGTGTTATGTGTTCCCTAACTGATTGCATCTATGACGCTCATTTAAGTCTCGTGTGATTTTTTTACTTTTGCGCTTTCTTTGCCAATTTTTTATAATTTATAGGCCGACTCGAAGATAATTTATATTATGTTATGTTATATTGGCATCTTACTTAATCCAGTTGTGCTTTCGTTATGAAGGTGGCCCCATCCTTAGGCAAATGACTTGGGGAAATGTCAACTAGTGTCTCTAATTAGAGTACATTTCTTATGCATGCCAGAAGGGTAATTATCATTATTGTTCATTTGCTTTTTTCGTATAAAAAAATTAGGTAGGGCGTCATACTGATAGCGATACCATTTTCCTGGGCTTTCGTTTTTATTTTACGAGCTTGTGACCGAGCTAAAGGAAGTTTTCCAAAAGTCGAAATCGGAATAATTATCTCATTCTCAGCCGTATAGGTTGTTCTCTTGATATCTGTTTCTAATTGTGGCTCTACTGAAGGGAGAACGTTCACTTCCAAATCCAAAACTTTCACCTATTTCGCTTGTCATTGACCTGTTTTAATTTTCAAATTCTACCCATTTTATGCCTTTCTTATTATTATGTTCCTGATTCCACTCGGTGCAGACATTTCTTTACTGTCTACAATTGACCACTGGGCAACAAAATTATAATAGTGTTCCGTTATCTCAAGGAAATGACTTTCTTTCAAGGATTGTGGCTATTGTATTTGCATCAAATTCTTTTTAATGATTGATGAAAATGTTCATATAAAACCATAATCTTTCGCTATTTTAGCAGCCAAATTGTATTCCTACCCCAACTTCCAATTATGTCTTGTGAACCTGCATATCCATTGCGTCTGTTGTAGAACTCATTATATCATTCTCCTCTTTTATTCCACCTTATGCAGCGCCACTTTAGTCATTACCTCAATTCTGCGTCCGCTTTCATCTTCCCTACTTCCTCATACCCTCACTCAGAGGATATCCTGCCTGCGCTGGCAGAGATCAAATTAACGAAGTCTGGTCAAATCTGCCAAGGTCAACGTAGCATTCAAGTGAATATTTTAAACCGAAAAACGTGCCTTATGAGTATTCTCTACTTTTTCGAGCAACCATGTCTTCCGAGAAAACTGTCTTCAATTATTATTTTTTAAGGAAATCAAAGTCAGACCAAGGGTTCCGCTTGGAAATGCGCATTTTCTGCTTTGTGCACATCTTGAAGGATTCTTCGTCATCGGATGACCAAGTTGATGCTTCTTCTTCCCCCTCCCCACCCCCGCCCTCCACCAACCCCCTACACTCTCGCGGTTGCGCAAGGCCATTAAGCTGCTATGACGCCGGCTTTCGATCATAAGTCTTGCGCTCTATGCAGACGCTGGATTCGAAAGCGAACATTCGCGGTAGTTGAGATTTTTCTTCTTCCTTGTATTTCCCCCTATTAGATTTGGTTATTCTCCACGTGTGTCTGCGAATGACTTGAACTTAAAATTTTCAAGAAATCTTAGAGAATTGAATAAACGCACGGCCAATCATTTTGGAGGGGAAAGCCAGTCAAGTCTCTCAGGTTGAGAACAACAACCGTAGGGAGTCTTGAGTCTTGTACGGGTCTGACTTCACAAAGGCAACTCGATTTGCTCCGCGTAATACTCCAGAGACTCTAAATGGAGCCGGCCACGTTGAAAACATTTCAGATTGTCTCATACGATGCTACTGTAATTTTCCCAATTCATTTTGCACATCCATATGGGACTTGGTAAGGAGTTATCATGATCCAAACAGTCTTCGAAGTCGAGTGTAAAAATTACTCTATAAGTTACTGAAATTATCGGGAATATGTGACGGTGAAAGGAATTCAATCCTAACCAAATCCTAACCATCCGTTGCTCCCTGCGTTCCATTATGACAAATATACCGATTTTTCTCAACAAAATATTAAGTACCTAATTAGAATTATTGCTATGTGAAACAAATTATCCAAGGTGGTGAATCCGTGTACTAATATTTTTACTGGTCATCACGCTGTGACTAGGAAATGAGTCAGTAGAGTAATTTATCAAGGGTTTAGCATATGACTCAGCCCAAAGTTTTCATGAGAGGTCACGTAGGAATATCATTTGTTTCACATGAATTTAGAATTACATTATTCGCAATTTGGGTAAATTTTTGAGCCCAAATTAAACTTTCAATGCAATCATATGATACCGGACTAACTACTTGAGGTATGTATTATATATAGGTCATCATCATTATCATCGATCAACAATCCTACGATTGGTTTGACGCTGCCCTCCACCCATTCTTCTATTGGCCAACTTCTTCATATCGACGTAGCTCCTCTCTTTTACATCCTTCACAGCTTACTCCATATACCTTATACGAGGCCTGCCTTTTCCATTCTTCCCATTCACTTTTCCCTCGACGATTGATATATGGCTACTATACAATATATTAGTAACACCGACGTAAGCACTCGTCAAAATAAGTCTTGGTAACGCGAGTGTTAGCAGAAAGAAAAATACTCCTTGATTTGGCAGTTATTAGTTACAGTTCACCAACAACGGTCATTTTTGTATAAGTACTGGTAAAAATAATCAGCATTTGACCAGCAGATTTTCGTTTTGTTACGGAAAATGTCACCATTAAAACACCCTTGGAACCCTTCGGCTGTCTCAGAAGTCATTCAGTTCTCACAACCCGTAGCTATTACTTTGCTCATGCTGAAGAGAACTGACTTCTTCCGAATGAGAAATTCGAATGAAAGACCGGCCGGTTTAAATTTCGATCCGAAATACTCCGCCGTGGTCCGAGCACTTGAGTAGCCATAGACCTTCTCCGCTTTCCTAATCCTGCCTCGCCTCCCCCATCCTCTTCCCTTTTCCTATTCTCCACACTTCCTCTCCCACCGCCTCCTCTTTCCCCCGCGATCTACCTCTGTCCGCACACACCCGTCGGCCACTTTCACCTGACCCCTTTACGCTCCCCGCCTCCCGCCCCTCGTCTCCCCCTCCTTCTCAACCACCCTCTCCTCCGTCCACTCCGACTCAACACACACGCACACACTCCCCGCACGACGGAGGAGGCCTTCTCACCTTCGATATTGGGAGAGAGAGGGATGTCGAAGCGAGAAATCTATCATTACTGCCTCTGACATCGGGAACTGGTTTCACGATATTCGGAGACGGTGGGTGGAATCAAGACACCGCGTCTGGAACTCAGCTTGGCTCGAGTTTCGTCACTCGAACTGAGACCTAGGGCTGAGCAGCACTGCGTTCACTAGTCAGCGTCATGCGATTTGTACTTGATATAGTGATGTGTTATTGAAAAAGCAGCCGACGCGATCTCACGTAATGTGTAATATCGTGCGATATTGCACGATACGCGGTAACTGACATCACGTGATGCACGATATCACGCGATAATCGATATCATGCGATACTACCCCAGATCATTCGTTGAATATTACCAATTTAGATCGCGAAGTCGACATATCGACCCTTCATCTATATCTACATAGTATCCTGCAAGCCACCGTAAATTTGTGTTGTAGGGGTGAATTAACACTAAACATGCATTACATATTGAGCTTAAAAAGGATTAGTAGCTCTATTCTAGTCGAAACATACAATTTAAAATAGATTTAAAGTGCCAAGCAAGTGTGCACAAACATGCTGTCAGTTGGGTTAGCTAAAATTCCTCATACCAACATGCAACTATCTAAGCTATCCATACATACTAGGTATGAATATATTCGCAACTATTCATAACCCTAACTGTACGAGGAAAGAAATGTTTTTTAAATCTGTGGGTTCGTCAATCAATTTCGCTAAATTTATAATCGTAGTCCAGTCTGCCATGGTAATTCGGAGTTAGCAAAATGTTATTAACGTCATCAGCAAAAAGGTCTTGGAATTTAATAGAGAGATGAAGACTATATTTCAACCAACGGTCTAATAATGATTCCCATTTTCTTTAGTTCATCTAATAGACTAGATACGTTAATATAATTAATACCTTTGGCGATATGGAGTCACTATCGGAGTGCGATATTCCAATTCATTAATCGTATAGCCCAACTGAGTCCCCGCGAACTTTGCGATCGGTCCATCTCACTCACTATCTCTTTTACCGCCTTTTCTCCGAACTTTGGGTAGATTGAGATGAGCTGTTTGCGCGAAAGGGACTCCCATAAATCGTTTGAGTGCAATTGACCGAGGTGATGTTACAATGCTAAGATGCAATTTTTCCGGGTCGTTCATTGCATTGTCTGCATTGACTCACACCGTCGGCGCGCTGACGCGAATCGTCCTTGTGCGGATTTTTCAATCGTTTTGCATCGCGTGACTGGTTATTGAAGTTTCAGGCCCCTGATTCTCGCTGTATTCGTAGTCGAAAAGTATGCATAAATCCTCCTGACCAAAATTTGTATGTTTAGGACTAAAGGCGAGGTATTTTAACAGAAGTGTTAGTGCTACTCCAAGACAAGTTGCTTCCGGCTCACATTCCTTCATCCTGTTTCCTTACCTGCGGTGTCTTGGCCGAATGCTGGTTTATAATAAATCTATATAATATGTAATAATATCTATATAATAATTATAATGAGCTAAATTCAATTTTCCATATGCCTATATGAAAGGAATGTTAAAAAATGTGTCATTTTACGATATTGTTGATGGGAAAAACTCATTCCTAAGAGTCATTACAGGTTCGTGATCTTAGATGCGATACTTTATGTTGTCTTAACTTGGCGTCTCCTTGCATCTTCACTCTAACAGCCCAGATGTAACTATAATTTCAGCTATAACACCTTTTACAAACTAAGGCATAAATGCATGTATACTTACTACAAAATTTCAATGATATTAAAAGAGTCAAACGGAGAGTAAAACATAAGCCTTTTATTCATATCCAGATGTTTTTTTAATGTTGTACTTAAATTCTTTTTCACTCACGTAAGAGCCAACTGGGATCTCAAAAGGTCGTAAATATAGTCGTTTGAGTTTTTGAATAGTGGTAACTGGAAAGCATAACTAAGTGATGACCAATCGCATTGTGGCCGCAAATCCTGCGTCATTATTGGTTTTGCCAGAATGTGGCCGGGGAGGCCTGTCTGGTTTTTTTAGAAGAATCTGGAAAATGAACTCATGATGAGCAGCAGTAAAGCCTCTCAAAAGAGGAAGACCTTGAGTTGGCTTTCTTAAGGGCAAAGGGCATTTTAGCAGCACACGAATGGGTTAGCAGGTAAAAGGCTGAAGGTCATAATATCCGGAAAATACTCGCCACCACACGCAGGAGGTGAAGACACGCGTTTTCTAAATACTCTTCAAAATATAGGATGAAGTTGAACCTCACCCAGAGTGAGTTGCTTTCGCAGTATTTTCAGCTTACCTATTTTCATTGGTAATTTATATTTCAAAGGCTGGATATCCACTTAACTGAGAAACCAGCGCAAGACGTAGAATGTCGAGTTTTAAATTGAACGTAAAATAATCCAAACGGTGCAAGCGTTTGCCCGTAAATTACGGTTTATTAGAAATAAAGACACATAAAAATTTCCCCGCTATTTCATTTACTTAAGACCAACCTGTACAAATTTAAAGACAGTTTTCATTGCACTGAAAATGAGGTTTGAATTCGCCTATAGGACTACACCCCGTAATGTTTCCTCCTTGCCGCCTTCTCCACCCCGACTTTTTTCTTCTCTCATTTCTTACCCTGGTCCGTGTTTGTCTGTGAAACCTAATTAATTTTATTTTCCACATTTTTCAAACGTTATTTGAAGTGAGCCCAACTGCATCGGGCTTCACTTCGTGGAAGTATTACTTATTCTTGGCAAAAAAGGTACAAATTAGTACTTTTTCACACGTTTTTTATATCTGTGGAAAAAAATATCGTGTCTTGTTTTGCTATTCGCTCTAATTAGGATATCTTTCCCTTTAGCTATAGCTTATGCCTAACTCACCCTTAGTTGTAGTCCTGGGTTTTAGTTGTCCCAACCTCTATGATTATAGCGTGCCGTCTATCCTAAGATCTCAAAATTGGGACAGATACAACTCAAATGCACGAGACCGGAATCGAAATCGCGATCTTTATATTTCCCAGCCTTCACGTTGGCACCTCGGCTACCGCGGCCGCTCGGCGCTCTACAAACATAAACATTTTTCTCCTTGGATTAAATGAAGTCTTGGCATGTCCCAAGGCATCGCCTTCTCCTTGCGGCATACAACTGCTCAGTAACAACGGAGACAAGTGGCAGCCGGACCGGAAAGGTTGTAGTGTCGGAGGCTTACGAAAATCCGCGCAAGCATCGTTGCCTCTCCCTTGGCTTCGTATTATTTTGTCTGCAAGGAGTTTGCCATTTTATTAATTAAATTTATTAAAAGCGACATTGGTGGAATATCAAAAAGTACGATTGAGGCAGAGAGAACGAGAAAAAAAAACATTATCCCTTACTAAATTTAAGACGACGTAAACATGAGCAGTACGAGCCAAAGACAATTTTTTTTCTCATTTGGATATATACTACATGATCATAGTAACGTTCAAGTTATGGAGCAAAGTTTTAGTTCATAAACTGGTCCCAACTTGAGTGCTGTGTGTAGAGCACTTCGAGTTCACTAATCCATCCTTTGGATGGGACGTTAAATCATGGACCCCTAACGCCTTTCGTTAAGAGCAGGTTAATGCCAACGCCGGGTTTCTCTCCACATGGGAGGAAGGGAGGATGCAGTACGAAAATGAAAAGTGGCCAAGTGGTGGGGGCTGAGAACATCCCTGTAGAAGTAATAATAATAATGAAATGTCTTTATTGTGGCAAGATGGAGACAAAACTGCCCCCTTTGCCGTCTAACCCCTCGTGAAAATAATTATATAAGTATGGAAGAGGTTATTGGGGAGGAAGGGGTGAATATAGGACAAATGGACCTACTGGACAAATTATGAAGATAGGAAAAGATCGCAGAAGAATGGAGGAGAAGTGCTCTAGTACCGATCTTTAAAGGAAAGGGAGATTTGCCGGACTGCAATCACTATGAGGGATAAAACTAATGTCACACTCCATAAAGTTATGGGAAATTATTAGTGAAAGTTGACGAAGGCAGGAAACAGAAAAAGGGGATGAACAGTTTGAGTTTATTTCAGGGAGAAGGATAATGCACGAAATCTTTTCGCTGAAACAATTAGGGAAATACACATGAAATTTATCGACCTGTAGAAAGCACTCGATGAAGTACCGAGGCAGGAACTACGGGGATGCCTGAGAGAAAAAGGAGTTCCGGAGAAATACATAAGGTTGGCCAATGAGATGTATGCGGGAGCTGCGACACAGGTTAGAAGTAGTGACGGCATGACAGATGGCTTCAATGTGAAGGTCGTACGCATGCACCATGAGCACCGGCAGAAAAATTGTCAGGGGGTGCATTCAGTGCCGTTCCTGAATCGCTAGGTTGCCAGATTTATTGCCGATTCGATTAATCTCACTTGATGATGCTTTGGTTTCTGGTTTGTGATTAACTGGTCATTAACGTTTTTTACTGGTTACATTTTGGTGGTGTATGGTTTTTAAATTAATAAAACGGTATTTGTTCTAGTTATTCTTAATTGTAATGTATTCTTTTCTAAACAAACTCTTTCTATTTTAAATTACAAAAGTAGTATAAACAATCATTTCCCAAAATTTTCCATGAGCCAGGGGGATGCAGGTGTGCCCCTTTCACCCTCCTCCCGGCGCCCATGGCTAACATCTCTTGCTTGTTTGACCTGGCTATGGACGTAATGGCTAAAGGCGTCAGATGCGATGCTTCATTGATTATGATTGCAGAAGATATTGTTATGTGTGATAACAGCGGAGCCATTTTCCATCAGAAAGTGGAAGAATGGAGGAAGGTTGGAAGAGAGAGGGATGAAAATCTAAGGACGAAAACCGAGTACATGATTTAAACGAGCAGCAGGAAGATGCCGCTGTGTGACTGCAATGCTAAAATACCACAGGCAGCGAGGTGTCTTGGATCAATCCTGGAGGAGGATGGAGATCTGGAAGCTGATGTGTCCCACGGAATCCAATGCGGATGATGAAATTGGAGGAAAATGAGTGGAGTGTTGTGTGACAGGAAAGTAAGATATAGAACGAGAGGAAAATTTAAAAAAAATGGCAGTTTGGCCGGCAATGCAGAGACATGGGCAACGGCCGAGGCACAGCCACGGAAATTGGAAGTGACAGGGATGAAAATGTTGAGGTGGGTGAGTGGAATCACGAGATATGATGGAATAAGAAATGAATGCATCAGAGGAACACTCAAAGTGAGTCAACAGAGTAAAAAGACACGAGAAAGTAGACTAAAGTGGTTTGATAATGTCGAAAGAAGGAGCGATGACTGCGTGGCAAAGAGAGAGCAAATATTGGCGGTGCCTTGGAGGAGAAGGGTAGGAAGATCGAAAATTTGATGGAAAGTTAAGGTAGCGGAAGGCCTAAGAGAGAAAGGATGGAGGGGGAAGGAAACCGAAAACTAAGAGGAATGGTGTAGGATATTAAAGAAAGGAAATACTAACTTCCACATACGAGTGGGATGAACGAGTGGGATGAAGGCAAAGTGAAAAAAGAAGAATGTATTTATAGAAATGCCTGACTCAATAGTAATTATTTCGTTCGTTTTTATACACTAACAATTTAGTTACACGTTTCTCGCTATTATATACCTCATATTCTCCACAAAGTCGTAGCATAAAACCCCTTTAGTTCCATATAAGTAGTGCATGCGCGAACTAGTATTTCTGTTTACTTGCAAGATAGTAGTGCAATTTTAACTGCCTTTGCAGTTCGGTTTCAAATGCATGCCTGGTGATAGTTCACTCCCTGATACACGCTCTTGCGAGGGATTTCTGGGTATTATGTAGAAGTGGCATTTTTTGGAATTTGCAAAGCTATAAAACTGATAAAACCATTCAACATCTCAAGTCATCAAATCAATTGTTATTTTGACGCAGAGCTCAACTCCGTTTTCTTAACGGCTTATTTCTGCATATTTGCGTAAGTCTTTTCTTTTACAGTCTTCACTATTCTCTCGATATAGGTATTCCGTGAGTGGCCCCCTTAACCATTTTTCCCGTTCACTCCTCTCAACGACTGTCCTCAGCAGACTATTATGTCTCAAGGAATGGCAGATTAAATTGTCCCGTCCTCCTTTCTTGATTTTTCAGCACATTTCTGTTGCCTTCCACACTTCTTTGGACTTCTTCGTTTGTTACTCGGTCGATCAGTCGACCTCTTGCTATACATTATGTCTTCATCATTCTCTATAAAAAGCGTTGACTTTTCTTCTGTAAAAAGCATTGTATTGCAGAAGTAAAAAAATTGTCAAAAGACTCCAAATTCACTGCGGTTATCGTCCATGCCTCACCACCATAAAGAAGCATGCTATAGATATATGTTATTAAAAAGTGTTGCCTTACATTCACGCTTGTATTTCAAGCTTTAAGTTGAATTTTTTTGGTAGAATGCCTTTTTTTCTGAGCGTTTTCTACTTCAATTTCTTGCTTCGACTACTGCTAGTTTACTGCTAACAATTCTCTTTCACCTCTTCAAATTTAAGTTTCCCGAGTTCATCATTGACCTTTTCCTCTTCTCTCTTGCTGCTTACCATTACCTTAATTATCTTTTTATTGACCTCAAGTTGATATCTGGTCAATATATTTTCCATGTTGACCAGAGCCTTCCTTGAATCTCTTTATCTCTCCTAACGCCGCTATGTCATCGGCGAAACGCATATTTTTTCCGTGATGTTATTTAATTGTCTTTGATTTTTTTAAATTACTCTCTCGAAGTAGACATTACAAACCACGGGAGACACTGTACAGCCTTGTCTTACGTCTCTAATTCTTCTTGCTTTTTAGCGGTTATTTTTTATCATCCAATTTAATCAGAGCCACATGGGTTTCTAAAACTGGGTAAAGCTATTTGGTTATTCCAAGTATGAAACTACAATTTCCTTTTAACTCTTCAGTTATGAATTGCAATCCAAATTGTCAAAAATTTCCAAATGCTGAGATCATCGTTTTGTTCTTCTTTATTCTTTCTCGATGACTATCCAAGGGCTAAAATGGCTTCTCTTGCCCCCTTGCTATATTTTCCCCAAAATCCAAATTGACCTTTGATGAGCCTTCTAATATTGACAGGTGTTACGGTCTTGACAGGCTTATGGTAATAGCTTTAACATTGCTCTGCCAAATTCTTGTTGGGGAGAGGGATAGTGATGTTTTCTTATGGAATCTCCTAGGTATCTCTCCAGTTTAGGAAGTCTCAATTAAATTCTCTCCGTAATTTTTTTAACTCGGCAGAAACTCATCGATTCCGTAAACGTGTGATCTCTTTCTGCTGTTTCGAACTCTTACCATAATATTGATTCTTCCATATCATCCCTCTAGACTTCATTTTCTTTTACGATTGCCTCCGTACTTCCGTCCGGCAATGGCTTCAAATATTCTTTCCATCTCTTCACTCATCATGTTCAAGTAAAAGCTATTCATTTTTGTCCTTTATGGCATAACACGTTTCTCCCCGTTCCTTTAGCTGATTCCTCAAAATCCTATATGTATATTCCAACTTTCAACGTACAAGTTTGTTTTCTACACCTGCGCATAGATCCTTCATTCACATTTCTCTAGCTCTCCTCGCTTTGAGACATTTCATTTCATTCTACATTTGCTGCAGATTTTCCGCCTTATGGTTTTCGAATTCTTGGATTTTCTTTTCTTCAATTAGTTCTTTGAATTCTTTTTTTATTTTAGTCTTCTTTTTCTTCTTGATCGTTTTTTTCCGAGAGATTGCGACCGTTGCGTTCGCAGCTTTCTTTAACTCATTTTTGGTGAATTTTCTCATCTCTCTTCCACTGTATGCATAGTCGCGGGCTCCCTACATTGTTTTCCAATGACCTCTAAAAGACCACCAGATGTTAGGCATCCTTTACTTTTTGTACTTGCCTTGTATTCTTCATAGTTTTCTCCAGTTCCTTGGACTTGAGATTGCTTTAATCTTCGCTAAGTTGTGGTTACTGTAGTTATCATCCCTCGGGTACTTATACAGACCTTAACCTGGTTTCTGAATCTCTGCTTCACTAGTAATTAGTAGTAAACTAAAATCTGGAATTGGTTGAAAATGAAAGGGTATTTTGCTTTGATACTAATTATGGGATTCTAAAATTCTGTAATTGTAATAATCTTGAACTAGATAACTGTTAAATGGCTTATACGGACAGGCTCTCAGAAATATCCCAGTTGCTTCAGCTATCATCCTAGACTGTAATCCCGTGGTTTCAATGTGCACTTGTCACATGTTCTATTCCTCTAATATTTCTCCCGGTCCAATATTTCGACTTGGTACGCTACCCTTATCTGAAATATATTAAAAAACACTCATTGTTCGCGGTGAAAGACAGTAAAATATTATCACCTCAACGACGCATATAAATTTTCATGGAAGATAAACTACCATTTTTAATGCACTTTAACTAAAAACGAAAAAGTCAATTACGTCAATCTCGGCCTCGCCCGCGTGAAATAAATCTAACCTCCCCTCCCAAAAGAAAGAAACAAAATTCGTACGCAGTCACTGGAATAGACTTGCCATCAGGCTCCTTGTACTTTTAATTAGGAGAAAGTATGTTCTCGCTTTCAGATTGATCGAAACTCTGTGAGATTGTGTCTACAACAGCACCGGTGATAGAAATGTATAGCAAAAGAAATGCCAAGTTCGCCACTTGGAGTTTTTTCCACCTCTGCGCATCCAGTCCAATGTCTTCCGTCGATTCAAACTCAGTGATTTGGTTTCCATAAAATAATGCTAATCATTTTCCGCCTGATATTTTGATTTCTCATGACTTCAGAAAACCAAGATTATTTTAAGAATACTTCGGTCCAACTTATCCAGAAAATTTTGGAAATGAGATAAAGAAATTTAAAGACCACAGCCGCCTTCACTCAACGTATTCTGAAGGTACTAAATTTATGTCTTCATAACTGGTCAAGTTTTGAGAAAGTTATAATCCAGGGCTTAAAGAATGCCAGATTAGTGGCACGAACACTCCATCATGTGATATCATTCCGTACGGAACTCGAATTTGTGCGGCTTAAATTTAGCATTCATCCACAAATATATTTTACAAATATAACTGTAAGATATTATATGATAAAATTACGCGTTAACTGACATTCCTCATAATTTGCGCAACAGAAAATAATAAAAAATCCTCACCCTTGAATTAAAATCCGTTGTAACGAAGTCAAGAGACAAAATTTTTCTGGCAGGCTTATGGAATTTTTGGTTTTATTCCCAAAAGCTTGTAAAGCATATTTTTTACAACTTTCGGGAGTCTTTTTCACTTTCAATTAAAGCGTTTCAAGTTCCTTCTCGTAATATTGTAGCCCTGTATTCTTTTGTACGAAATCGGAAAGGTTTACATATAAATTAGGTGAATGATGAAAACGTTGCTGTTTTCAAGTTGAATTAGATAGATTTTTCCCCAGTATCCACATTTGTGTGAAAATAATTGCCAAGGTAAGTTAATTTATTTACATTGATAATTAGTGTTCCTGGTGATACCATGTAAGGTGATACCCTAAATCTTGCTTGTATTGAAATTAGAGGAAAACGTATGCATGGTATCTTTAATAATTATACGTACAGTCGGCAGGCGCTTTTGATAAAAAGTGCATGGCATTGCTTTATTACGCACTATCATGCCCTTTCGGTTGGAACTTGTCTACATTTATTAGGTATTTACGTGATTGGTAGTTCGCTTTATTTACTTAAATAGCTCATATTGTGCTTTTCAGCGCGAAAGAATGCATAAGCATGTAATGAAATGAGTGACACCAACTATACTAAAGAGTATATTGGCGAACAAAGCAGCCGGAACATTTTCCCTGGAGGAAATTTTCCCTTCTTTCGCCATATTTTTATAAAAAACCTGTCTTCATTTTGAATAAGTATGTATTGTATTCAATATATTGATAGTAGTGCATACATATACCAGTGTGCATCGGAAGAGAATATCTACGCAGTTTTGAAGGTATGTTTACTGCAAAACGGATACACGATGAAAATAGTATGCAATACGTGCTGCAAATCCCTACTGCGTTCGTTAGAAACATTACCAAAGCATACTGAAATCAACTTCACTCTTCCGAATCCAGCTTCACTCCTACCAAGTACTTGTTGAGGGGGCTACTGAACTCCTACTATACGCAAACGAATCTAGTTGCCTATAAGTACATGTCCACAAATATACTTCTTCAAAACCAAAAAAAGTATAAATATGATGAAATACTAGTTATGCATATCCCAGTAAACACACATAGCTGCAGCAGCGCACCACAAGGATGTCAGCGATGTGTGTTTATTGGGTATCTCTGCCTCCCACTTGCAGTTGAAGCATCACTACTTCGTGTACCCTGTATGTAATACCATTAGAATAGTGATTACTTTTAAATCACCACCGATACACCATTTTTCAGGTGAGCGGAATATCCAATCGGTACTCACACCATTTTCTGTTGAGTAATAATACGGTCTTCAAACTTGTCTTGGATGAATCCATAGAATATTGCAATTTTTTTTACTCCTGGCATTTGTAGTTAAAATTTCAGTACTCAATTTGAGTTCTTACTCCGGGTTTCTGTTCAAATCATACACTCCCATGGCAATGGATACTTCTCGTCCATAAAAAAGCATCTACATCGTACACGTAATGCCGTTAAACCTGCCTTTGACGGAATCTCATGGTGCCACGATTTTTTTTCGGCTAACACAGTTTTCTGGGTAAGTCAGGGTTGGCTATGTCACCAAAATTACGTTAGGGGTCCTTCGTGGCATATCTCATAAGGTGTGATTCCTACAGTATGTTTCACAGATATTAAGTAGACACTGGGAATTCAGAAATAAAAAAATGTAATATCATATTACACATGCATAAAATATTTTTTATTTTAAATACGTAATATGGAAGGTTTTTACAAAATGTTCACATATTCCATGATTTTTCTTTGCTTTTCCTTCCTTTCCAGCATTATTTTATGATATACGACATCATATAATACGTTAAATAAAGCAAAATTACCTTTATGCAGACTGGAATCCGACAAATTTTTAATTAGCGTTTCCCCGTACTATTTATTGCTGCCGTCACCTTCAAACACTAAGTGTCCGTCATCATCTAATTCAGTCCCAGAAACATCCTCTTACTAGTCAACCGCAATGTCATATTCATCATAAGACAGCAGATTGCCATTGAAGGTGACAAACTTAACAGGATCTGAACTGTTGCCGATATGCCTACTTTATGTACTGACTATCCATCAAGTAACCTCGTGGGTATTTATGGCAGGGAGTGAGTTACCCCAATCCGTGCGCTTAAGTTTGATATGCTCAATAGTATGATAATTCTCACCGCATCACTGTATTCCTGTTGCCTTGCGCGCAAGATTTAGAGGACTCCGCCGCGCGATCGAAAAGTTGAGTTTATTTCCGGACGCAGGCGGTCGCAGAGTTTTTCGACGGATTCACACTCCTGGCGGTTCAGTAAATCTTGTGCAAATGTGAAGCCAATGTATCGATATAATTATAAATATTTAAAACGAATGCACTTACGTCTTACTAAGAGACTCATTTAAAGCCAGATTTAAAGTAACCGCCTCTCTTAATTACTTAACTCTGCAGCGGTTTCCATCAAAGGTACATAACATCATTAATAATGACAAAGTTACCGTGTTACAAAGGAGTTTAATGTGCTTGGAAAATATTTAACCAGATTTTCTGAAAATAATTATCCCTGTATTCCATAGATGCAATTAACGATTAAAATTAATCTTTAAAAATCTAGTCAACTACTTAACATAACCGTTACTTTCTAGAAGAGTTAACTTTTAATCGTTAAAATTATACATTTCCTGGTACAAAACTAACTTAAGTTAATTTATTTTGTTAATTTTTGGCGGACCTGTTCGAATTTGGGCACAAAGCTTGCCCAACAGACAAAGGGGAAAATAAAACGGTAAGAATGCAATATAACTGGGTAGTTGTGCAAGAATGCAATGAATTGGTCCAGACAAATGCATCCAAACAAAAGAGAGGTTGAGGGGAGTAACCTCCAAAGTTTAAGAACTCATCCTCAGACGAGAAAACACGAGAACATTGGAAGACTATGTCCGCGAGGGCACGAGTGCTTTACTCGGCGACATCGTGTCATCAGTACTACGTAGTTGAACGCGAGAAAAAGGGTCATCAAAAAACTTATGACGGGTAACGAGGGGGACAGGTTCATTGAAAGTAACGTATCTGTAAAATGCGACAGTTTACGCATAGCTTACTCGGCGGCATAAAGTTAGTAATACAGTTATTTACTAACTCTATGCTCGGTGGCTTCCCGTCCTCAGCGTATATCTCGGTGGTCTTGCCTCAGCGGGGTTGAGTGGAGTGACCGCAAAAATTTCGGAACACACTCCCAGACGAGAAAACACGAAACCACGCGAAGTCAATGTCCTGGAGGGCTCGTATGCCTTACACGGCGACATAATGTCGTCAATACTACATAGCTGAACCCGAGACAGCTAAAAACCAATGACGGGTAACGAGGATGAGGGGTCATTGCAAATAACGAATCTGTTACGATGCGGCAGTCTACGTATATGCCTCGGCGACATCACGTCGTCAATACATCGGTTGAACGCGAGGAAGGGTGCGCAGGCGCACCCCCAGCATCTACTGTAACTCAATATGGCCTATTCCAATGCAGTGTTAAAATTGTGAGGGGATACATCACATCGCGTAAATTTCAACCCTCTTGCGTGTTAAATAGTGACTCACGACGTTTTTCAAACCAGCAGTCAGGTTTTATCTACTTTCAAAATACCTTTGTTGTGGCCCAGTATTAAAAATACTTTTAAAGAAATTGATACAGATGGAAAAAAAAACATTATGCCAGTTTTCAGTGTTTGCTTTGCTTGCCAAAGGCAAAAATGATTAAGGCCTACATTGCCACAGCCATGGTCCTTATATTATAGGGACCTTGGCCACAGCATCAAATTTCCTAAAGTAACTGAAAAAGTAACTTTTAAAGTAAAAATTACTTTTTTAACTTAGCTTTAATCACTTACTTTTTCAGAAAAGTAACTTTTACTCGTTACTTTTAACAGAGATTAACTTTAACTTTAATCAATTAATTTTTTTGTAACTTTCCCACATGTGCAACTACTCGTTCTGTTTAAATAACCGGCTTTTTTTCTCAACGCCCATCCCTACTTATCACTACTCAATTATTTTTATCGGTGGTTGTCCTTTTTGACGGTAGATGGCGGTATTGCAGAAGTAGCGGAATTTTCAGTGCCGAAATCAATGTGGTTCCAATGTAAATAATGTCTGTTACTGTCAGATTGAAAAATATAGCACCCGGCACGACAGGTATTCGTATTTTGCCCTTTTTTACTCTCGCTTATACTTCTTGAATTCTTAATCTCACCAATCACCGTTCCATATCTCGCGCAACTCAAGCGCCCAAGGTCTTTCATGTCATTTGACTTCTCAACGTTGGGTTGGAATTAACGTCTCGTGCTGTGCAAAATTTCTCGTGTGGTTGTGTCGTGAATTCATACAATTTGTGAAAAATGGATGCTGTAATTGAGATGACATGGGCGAAAACTACTTAAGCGATCAGTATACTGAGAGGGATTAAATATATTTAAGATTCTTCGTCAATACTATCAGGTAATATTGTGCATATTTGAGGAACTTGTCTTTTGTTGCTGTCAAAAGTGCTGTTTCGATAAATCAAAGTGGTGACAATCCGGGAAGGTTACTTAAGTGCGTACGTTAAGTAGAACTATAAAAGAATTAAGAGTTTTTGTGGTCCACAAAGATACATTTACCGGTGAAGACACGGTGGTTACCTCTCGTTAACCCGCATGATGCAATTTTCAGTATTCACTTCCAAATTTTCATTTGTATAACCTGGGAGAGTAGGCACTTAATATAGCATTGGAATGTAATACCTAGTATATTCATGCCTAATTGCACTCGAGAGATCTGATTTTTGGGTGGCCTGTACTCCATGCAAACCGGTGATATTACATTCTAGGTTAATCATAATATCCTATTTGTTTGTGACTCTTCTGGCGAATAGTTTTTGGTGACCATGGCTGGAGATGCATTTGGAGGACAAAGGTGCTCTAAACATGTTCCACCTGTCACGAATGATCTCATGAGACAAACGTCACATCAAGCCGTACCTTTTCAAATCAGGAACTTCATCATTGGAGTACATCTTCAGTTATCCATGTCTTAACAACTGGAGAGGAATGAAGCCAATCCTTAGGATGTTAAAGCCATGCATCAAAGGCGAAGAGAAGCATAGGTGCCTCGTTTTATTGTATTGCCCGCACAGTACTACCATTTGATCTGCTGGTTATCCCTCACGAAGGTAAGTATCTATACTTTTTTTGTAGTTCGATACCTTCTTTATCCAATATTTTGAGAATTTATTTCTTTCCAAACTTATTGATCAATCAATTGAATCAAATCTTGCCATTTTTTTAATGATTTGATGAAGCATGTCATTTCTTAATTCGTCTGTCTTGAAATAAGTTTTTATGAGTGGTACCCTGTTTCATGACCAGGTAGCAAAATTTATTCACTTGTCATTTGAATTTTATATTGATGTAGGTACGTCACGTGACAGTCTTCTACCTCTAAGGGTAGGTTTTGGGTCAGAGTGCCCCAGTTCTTTCTTATATCAATCATGTATTATCTCCATCCCTAAGCTTCTTCTCTTCAATCTCTTCAAGCTTTCATGTTTATTCCCCCTTCATAATGTTATTTCATCCAAAATCTTTCTCACCAGATTTGTGAAGTGTCTAACAAAGATTTAAATCCTTAGCTGTCTTGTAATCTACTGCTTGGTCAATGGCAAACCTGACTAATTGAACTACCATTCCTATTGTGTTTATGCAAATATGAATGTCATCCCATGGGTCCTCAACAATTTCCTCCATGTATATATCAAAGAGTACTGGGGACGACAGGCAACCAGCCTAACCCCCCCATTCTATTCATGTCCATCCAGATTCGCCACATGCTCTCCTTACATGAGCAAAGTGCTGTATGCAAAGGTTACACTTACGAATTCCATACCCATCTTCTACAGCTTCCTGTTTTATATTCCAAGAACTACTTTTGTATATGAAAGATCAAACTAATCATTCTATAGTCCTTGTAAACATCTTCTTCCTAGTTTAGGGATAGAGATCAACACATTTTACAAAGTTCTCCTCCAGACTCTAGCTCCATATCCTACCCATCACTTCATGAAATCTGTCTTCTAGTCTCACCTTGACCCTTTAACAATACTTCTTGGATGCTCTATATCAGGGGTGCCCAACTTTTCTGCATATAGGATCTACTTTTTATCTTAAAAGTGTGTCGCGATTGACTTATTGTCATAGGCGTAGTCTAAGGGGGAAAAAGGGGTGTGAAATGCATACTATGTGTATACACTGTGTTTCAGCATAAGGTGAATTCCAGCGAGGTATGGGTAGATAAGTAAAATATATGTTCAAAACTATTTTTTATTTTTAAATCACTTATTAAGTTTTCGAGATATAGGCTCCTGAAGAAAATAAATTTCCAGACCCAACTTTTGATAGCAGCATTCCGTACATGCGGTACCTAAAAAATTCGATTTTCCGACACTTTTTCGAGATAGAGTTTTACTAACTTAAAATGCAATTTAATTTTCTTATCAACTGCAATGTATAAGTTGTACTATTTGTTTGTAAATATAAAAAGTTGTTATAAAAATGCACAGTATGGCTGATAATTTGATTTTCACTTTCTCGTGTTTTTTGGGGCCAAGAAAATTTATCGAGAGAATAATATGACTTACTTTTTGCTAATTTATCAATAGCTCGCCAAGTACACCTCGTACTAAAATATAGGTATACGGCTTATCTACCTACGTAAAAAAACATCAACAATAATTATTTAAATGGCCAAAAAACTCACTTCCAGGGGAATTAAAAGAACATGGATAATTATTGACAATATTTATTAATTCAAAGTAGCCACAGATAAATACAGATTTAGAATTTACTTTGTTCCCTTAACATTAATGGGAAGACTAAGTTTGCATGTCTCTAACCAAGGAATCATAATCAGGTGTATATCCTGACAAAGATAATAATAATGAGTCTTCTGTTTGGGAATCAGTCAGGACAGAATGGTGTTTAGTCTTCGTTAGCTTCAAGTATGAAAATGCCGATTCGCATAGGTATGTAGATCCGAAACATGAATAGATATATTCAATACATTTGGTGACACTGGGATATTTTTCTCGGTTGACATATTTCCAAAAATCTTCTTCAGATTTTCTGGCTTGTAAGTTTAAGTGAGTTTGTAAAATTATAATTTCATTTTCTAATGCCTTTTGATCCATATGAAATATATCTGAAATTTTTTAGCTAATGCGTTTCACACTTAAATCTTTTTTAAAAGGAAAAGATATAAATTCCACCATTTCTTTAATTTTTTCAAAATCCTGGAATCTTACCTCATAATCTTCAATTACTTTTTGGATTTCCGCGACGTATTTGTCGATCTTATACTTAATATTTTTATGTTTTTGTAGGTTATCCGCCATATTTGGAAAATGATTCAGATTATTTTTTTGCAGATCTTCTATTAGCAAAATAAATTTTGTTTTATATGCGTATATACAGCTGATCATATCAATTACTGTTTTATTTTTACCTTGTAATTCTAAATTTAAATGACTTAATATTGAAGTAAAATCGGTAAGAAATGCCAAGTCACTAAGCCAAGTTTCATCATTTAAATTTTCACAGTTTCCATCTTGTTCGTGAAGAAAATCTATAATTTCAGGCAATAAATCACGAAATCGCTGCAGAAATTTACCTCTGCTCAGCCATCTGACATCGGTATGTAGTAATAATTCAGGTTGGCCTTCATCGAGCTGCAGTTGGAAGAGACACCGTTTGAGGGAACTTCCTCGAATTGAATTAACAATTGTAAATGCTATGTCCATTACCTCTTTTGTGTTTAGTCTCTTACTAGCTAACACTTGCTGGTGAATTATGCAGTGATAGCTCAAAAAGGCTGGGAATTCATCTTCAGTTTGACATAGGGCTATAAATCCATTTTTGCAACCTATCATTGCAGCTGCGCCATCCATTGTTATTGAGACTAATTTGAAAAGTGGTACTTTCAAATCATAGAGCAAGTTTTTAAAGGCTTTGAATATGTCGACACCTCTAGTCCTTTCCTTCAAAGAAATCATACCCAACAATTCTTCTTTAGATGTAAAATCCTTAAAAATCATACGAACGAAAACAAGTAATTGTGCTGTATCACTTATATCTGTCGATTCATCACACTGAATGGAAAAACAAGAACATCTATTAATATCATTAATTAACTGCTCTTTTACGTTCCCACTCATCATTTCAATTCGTCGCACCACTGTGTTTCGAGACAATTGTAGATCTTGAATTGCAGCAACAATTTCACTCTTGTTCTTAAAATCGTTAAAAAGTGAATCTGACATTTCCAAAAATATTTCCTTTACAAATTCACTGTCGGAAAATGGCTTGCATTTTTTTGCTAAGAGATAGCTTACTTTGAATGATGCAGTAGTTACTGCTTGTGACTTCAATCTTGGCTTTTTTAAAACGCTTTGTTGAGATGTTAATCGAGTTTTAAGATCCCTAACTTTATGTTTTCTCAGTTCAGAATTTGGTGGATAATCTGTTTGATACTTGTTATGTAAAGCTAAAAAATGTCTCTCCAGATTACCCTTCTTAGCAATGGCTACCGAGGTAAGGCATATTAAACAATAGCATTTATCATTCACCATTGTAAAAAAGTAATCGAGCTCCCATTCTTCATTGAAGTGATAAGTTTTAGATTTCTTCGGTTAACTACTCATGTTCATGGGTATACTAGAATGCAAAGAAATATGACAATTTAAAGAATAAATATTGAATTAAATATTTTACTAGAAAATTCAAAAACTCGTGAACTGCGGCAATTATCTCCATTACATCGAGAGAAATAATAACAATCCTGCATACTACAATCGGGGACAACAATACAAGTATATTAAAATCTACTACAGGTATATTCGAATTTACAAGAAGTATGTTAAAGTTACAATATATTTATTACGGTTTACAATGCTGACCTCTTACTTTAGATAGCATTACTGTTATTCCTTATATATTTGTAATACTGTCCCTTATTTTTCTCCCAGTGTAATGACCGCAGTTTAGAGATCTGTTGCCAAGAATGCTCACTTATCAAGTAAATAGATAGGTAAGACAAGCAATTTAATTTAAAACAAAGAAAATGTACTTACATTTTAAACAGAAGAAAAATTGAAATCCAACGTGGTCACCGAGGATAAATAATATTGCTTAATAATGACAATACAAAAGAAAAGAAGCTACCGTATGGCACTACCAAATATGTATTCAAGCTGACTGACTGTGTTCTTCGATGAGTCGAGTTGTAACTGTTGCGTTCGCGCGTTGTGTCCGGTGACAATGTAACACATAAGTCAAAATGTATTGTGGTGGGTGAGCGGAGATAAGTGTCTGGCTGTCAGAATTCTAGATATTCATGAACTTGGCAAGTTCCCAGAATACATTCAACTATTACTACATAGTTTTGTCTTCTAAAATCGCTTCAAAGTCACGGGAGTACACGGAATTCTACCCCAGACATTGCGAGAGATCGACGATCGACCAAAATTGGCCTCGCGATCAACTTGTTGGCCACCCCTGCTCTATATTGTTACTGGTTTTCTCACTTTCATTTCACGTGATGCTTTCTAAATGTTTCACTTTAATATTCCTGTCCCCATGTTACTCTTGTCACTCTCGATACGTATTTCTCTATATCCTTTCCTCCAGATATCTTCACTTTCCTTCCATCTGCCCTTTAATAGCTCTATCATGTCTTAATTTCACCTAGCCATTTACTGATTGCTGTTTTCTAATTACACTACCCTCAGCATCATCCTGACTTCCATGTTCCAATTTTGTTATTTCTGTCCTCTTTCTTGTCTCCATCCCTGGAGCTCTTGTCACTGCTGCTGGGCCTGACACCCAAACCTGAGCTAAGACCGATCCCGCAGCTCACAAGATTCAATGATCTTTGTGTCTATCATAATTTTTTCGTGGTTCCCCATTGCCTACCCAATTGTGTTTCTAACATGATACTATCACTTGATCACTTGCCACACCCCTAGGGTCAGATTCATGGTCACAGCCATCTGTCTAACTAAATTGGGACTCCTGCCATTGTTGGCAGCAGTAGACATTGTCAACACATTGATGTGGATTGTACCTGGCAATGCCACATAGTTGGTGAAAGGTGTGTCTTTTAACCATTTCTGTGGAATATTACAATTGTTGTTCTCTTTACTATGAATATGTAGGCTTTTCCGATCTAATTTTTTCTTGCGTTAAGCGATTAAGATGGATTAAATTAATAATCACTTGATAAGACAGCTAATGCAGTTTCTTTTTGGCTTTATTCACGAACAATCAGGAACACAGAGTACATAATAACAAGGAAGTTCATAACTCCAGAAAATTGAAATACAAAATGAATATCAAAATGAGAAACCTTCACACACATACATATTTTAAATGAGAGATTAACACAAAGGAACATTAATTTCAACACCCCCCCTTAATCACATCATTTAGATTCAATACAGCTGAATACATATTTCCCTTTTACAGTTTCACCAAGCAGAGGTTTTCAACGTGAGTAGAAAATTTTGTGGCACGTAGTGCCTTTGTATCAGCAATCATCTACTCTGTTTGCACGTAGATTAGCTTCACATCCCCACATTGTACACAGTCTCTGGTGAAATGATACTGAATACCAATATGTTTAGATCTATTATACAATATTTCTTCAGACGCTATAGCACGAGCTGAAAGAGAATCAATTCCAAGTACAAATTTCACTGGTTTCTGTAAAATTTCTCAATAGGGGTTTTTGAGAAACATTCCCTCCTTAATAGTTAGTGGCATTGACATGTATTCCACTTCTGCACTTGGCTGATTCTGAAAGAATCTGCCAAGTGCAGAAGTGAGAAGATCCGCCAAGCTGGCAAAAGCTATTAAACCAACAGAAAAAACTAATGCTACCTGCATTGGTTCCTTCATTAAGTCCCCACAAAAATGTAAATCTGGGGAAACACGAAAAACGCGTGAGAATACGCCATCCCACAGACTTTCCAGCTCAAAACAACCAGAGCTGGAACAAATGGAGGAGGACGAAAGTCTCTCGGAGATGGAAATTCTCGTCGCCTGACAAAAAGGCAAGAAGAATCGCCTTAGATGCTGACCACTTTTGTGTTCAGTCTGACTCTTGTCTTTTAAATTTATTTATTTTATTCCCCTTTTTTACTCTTTTAATGGCTTTTATATTACAGTGGAACTGTGACGGTTTTTATTGCCATAAGGAGGATCTGGGCATTTTAATACATGATTTTAACCCCTCTTGTATATATCTACAAGAGACCCATTTTAAAAGTATGGACAAGGGTATTTTAAAATGCCCTTTGTATGGGTATGTAAAATGGGTATAGGGTATAGGGATATAAAAGGATATAGAGAAATACGTATCGAGAGTGACAAGAGTAACATGGGGACAGGAATATTAAAGTGAAACATTTAGAAAGCATCACGTGAAATGAAAGTGAGAAAACCAGTAACAATATAGAGCAGGGGTGGCCAACAAGTTGATCGCGAGGCCAATTTTGGTCGATCGTCGATCTCTCGCAATGTCTGGGGTAGAATTCCGTGTACTCCCGTGAAGGCCTTTGACAACGGTACATAATGCAGGGCTTCGTATTTCCACTGGTGCTTTGTTGACCAGTCCGGTCCTCAGCATTTATGCTGATTCCGGGGAGCCGCCTTTGCCGTACTGTAGTAACATATTGATGTGCTCCTATGTGGCGAATATTTTAGCTACAAGGAATCGCCCATGTTTTAACTTTATTTTTAACTCTAGATTTATGGAACTTTTTAATCCACGGACAAGAGCTACCAAGCTGCTCAGTTTTCATTTTAATTTATTTATTGAGGGTATTGGGTTAAGGCTCCCAGATGTCCATCCTGTTGGGTACTTGAGTTACCCACCATGGATTATGCGGCTGCTGGACATCCATATGGCACTCAGTAAGTGCCATAAATCCCACACCACTGCTCTAGAATACCAGCGTCTCTTCAATGAATTTCTCTGTCATCCCTCTGACTTCATCCCCGCATACACGGATGGATTGAAGTCAGATGCAGTGTGTTAGTGTGTGGTAACCTCATCTCATCACGGTGTTATCCAGTCCAGGCTCAATGACCTGTGTAGCGTATACACAGCGGAGCTGCTGGCCATTAAGATGGCTCTTGATGGAATTGGGGGTTTTTCGGGGTCTTTTGTCATTTGCATGGACTTGATGAACGTGCTGCAATCCATTTCAGTATTTTCTTCTCCACACCCTATTGTCCAGCGAATACATACTACCATTTTATCCCTTAATAGAAAGGGAATCAAAGTTATTTTTCTCTGGGTCCCAGGACATATGGGTATTGCTGGAAATGAGAAGGCGGATGCAGCTGCAAAAGAAGCCCTAAATATCCCTGAGCCAACGTCAATGCTGGTACCCTATCAGGACCTGCAAGCTACTCTCCGTAAAGTAGTCCTAGAGCAGTGGAGTGAACTTTGGAGTGATGTCCCAGACAATAAGCTATGTACAGTTAAACCTGTAACATCAGGGTGGCCCACTTCCGTCAGGGGTAGTCGCAGAGAGAAAGTCGTCATCACACGTTTAAGAATCAGGCATTGCGCCCTGACCCACTCGTTCCTCTTTACAGAAGAGAAAATCCCTCCTCGATGTGATGACTGTGACTGTCCTCTCGGTGTGCGAGATATCCTGACAGTGTGACAAATACCGGGACACACGTAACAGGCTAGGTATCAGCGGTGACCTAGAACAAGTTCTAGGCAACAATACTGATTGCCTAAGCCATGTCATTACTTTTTTAAAGGAAACTAACCTGTTAAGTAGAATCTAATATACTTTCATATATTCGTGCTTTTAATACTACCATTTTTTTTCTAAATTTATATCTATGCATATTTGATACATAAATTAGATTGTGCGTGGTGCAAAATGACCATAGCTGTCGACGCACCCTATAAATTTAAATCTACTACTACTACACTTCTGCACTAGACAATGCAACTGTTTGCAGCTTGCCCACGCAATTGGGCAATCAAAGGGGTTGAAAAAATTTCCTGAATAAGATTTATGATTCGTAGAAAAACCCATAATCGTGATCAGACTGACTTAGACCCCAGTCTGAGTCCACAAAACCCATCAGACCTTCAGCACCATTTTTTCTTAACATTAGACACAAGTCTTTGGTCCCACTGAGATATCTAAGTACCCTTTTGGCACAGTTCCAATGGCTTTCATTATAGCACGAATTAAATTGAGACAAATAACTGACCACAAATGTTATGTCAGGTCTAGTCATCAAACTTAAATATATTAGGCTCCCTATCACGCTTTAGAACGGCAAGTCTTTAGTCTCTTTTCTTTTGGCCAGTTTTAACCCTACTTCTATAGGTGTTGACACAGCTTTACATTATTGCATTGAAAACTTGTGTAATACCTTGTCAATATACTGGGATTGGTCCAATGAATATCCATCATCAGTCTTCCTGATTCTTACACCTAATAAATAACTCACTGGTCCTAAGTCTTTCACTTTAAATTTAGACATCAGTTCAATCAACAACACTTCTCTCTCTTTGGGTTGGTTAGTTATCACAATCAAATCATCAACATAAGTAGCAGCAATTATAATTATAATTAGCTTTCCATTAATCTTAAAGAAGACACAAGGTTCAATCTTTGACTTCTCATAACCTTAACTTGTCAAAGAAGTTTTGAGTTTAAAGTACCATTGCCTTGCTGATTGCTTTAATCCATACAAAGCTCTTTCAAGCTTACATACTTTCCACTCTTGACCCTTCTTTACACATCCCTCAGGCTGTATCATATAAACATTCTCATTCAATTTACCATAGAGAAAGGCAGTCACAATATCCCAATTAAATACTTCCATATTTAGCCTCACAGCAAGTGTTAACAGGAATCTAAGACTCACGTGTCTTATTACAGGAGAGAAAGTTGACTCGTAATTTACACCATATTCTTGACTGTATCCTTTAGCAACAAGTCTAGCACGGTATCTGATAACCTTACCTTCACTGTCTCTTTTTATGGCAAAAACACACTTACTTTTTAGTTTTCTCACCTGGAGGGAGATCTACTAATTTCCACTCTGAGTTTTCTTTTAAAGAGTTCAATTCGGATGCTATCGCTTTCTCCCATTCATGTCTCTCATCGCTCATCATTGCATCTCTGTAATTAAAAGGAACATCAATAATATTAAAATTAAGTACATTGCCATCATTACATTCAACATTGTATACTGCACAGCGAGCATGAATGTCTTCCCAATTAACAAAATCAGGGAATCTCTTGGGCTGTCTGTCTCTCCTTGGATATCTTCTCTCTGGACCTCCAAAAGCTGCATCTGGTTCTGGTTCCTCGGGTTATCTTCTGAAGTGGACTCATCTGGACTTCTATTTGGAGTTTCATACTCATCATCACTTTCTGCCCTAAATTAATCAGCTGTAAAATCCAATAATTCCAACCTGAATTAATTTAGGATCAATTCTTGGAATTTTCCTTCTTTCATGTGCTGGAAACTTATTTTCATTAAATATTACATTCCTTGATCATTCTCTTTTCATTGATGACAAATCTAGAAATTTATATCCAAAGTTACCTTCACCATATCCAATTATTACCATCTCTTTGGCCTTGGGATCCAATTTGGTCCTGCATTCGTCAGGAATATGCATATATGCTGTGCACCCTACAGCATGTAGATAACTCAAATCTACTCTCTTCCCAGTCCAAAGTTCTTCTGGCAATACATTTTGCAGACTTCTTGTGGGACTCCTATTTTTTAAGAAAACAACTGTTCAGGAGAGCTCTGCCCATAAGCACCTACTCAATTCAGCACTCACAATCTGAGTCCTTATCCTTTCAATGTTACTAATTTTGAAGATTTAGGCGATATGGAGTGGAAGTGAAACATGATAGCATAGAAAGAAAAACATGAGCCAAATTCACAAAAATAAACTGTACTATGACTGGGGTTTCACTGTATTACAGTACCGTCAGGTCAAGTCTGACGATGCTGTCATACAGTGAAACCCGGGTCGTAGTAAAGTTTATTATTTTTGTGGATTTGGCTTGTGTTTTTCTTTATATCTTTAAATTGTAGTTCTGATAGCTCTCTCAGCTATTCCATTGTGTTGAGGAGTGTATACTTCAATCTTCTGATGCTGCATTCCATTTGCTTGAAGATAATTTTCAGTCTTCTCCGCAAAATTCTCCTCCATTGTCTGATTTCAAGCATAAGATTTTCTCATTCACTTGTCTCATCAATTATCAGCATCACGTACCTCTCACCTTTTAATCCTTTTGGCTCAATAGGTCCACACAAATCCATATGCAATAATTTCTTAGTTGCCCCCTTTACTTTTGAATGGTAACTTAGCAAATTTTCCTTTAATGCAAGGTTCACACAAAGTCTTTTCTTTCTTTTCTTCAAAATTCACTCCTGATACCATTTCATTTTTCAATAGCTTCATTGAGTGAAGATTAAGATGGCCTAATCTTTCATGGCATAATATTTCTGAATCTTCATTCCTTGATACTTTCAATGCATTCATTTTTGGCCTAACAACATCCAACTTGTACAGGCCATTAACCTCAGAAGCAGTTACTAAAATTCAGTTCAACTGTAGGAGTATCATATATTACACATTCCTTTACATAAAAAAACAACTGAATAATTCTTTGCAACAAGTTTGCTGTCAATCCTGGTACAAATAAACTTCAGAGATCTTGGTTACTTCAGGTTTCACTTTAACTGTAATAGGAATGTATGGGCTTCAAAGTTGCACAATTTACAACAGCAACTGTCATGTCAGTTTTGATCTTCATGAGGTTCTCCATTGCATTTTTAACCAGAGTCATATTCATTTGAACCAGCATCAACATACCATTCATCTGGCTCAACTTTAGCTGCTAAGCCTTGCACTGGGCAAAACAAAGCTACATTTTTCTTCTCAGGCTCTTGCTTTTTGTCTTATTTAGGCTCTCCTCTGGGCTCACCTTTTCCTTTACTTTTAGGGCTCAAAATTGTGCGGCAGTTACAAACCAGGTGATTAGCCTTCCCACACGTATAGCAAGTGAACTCTTCATTACTGCTACTTGCCTGTTTTTCCTCTCGTTTGGGGTTCTTCTTTTGCATTGTATGCTAGGCTACAGCTTTGGAGCTTGACTGCTGTGCTGAAGAAGTAGCATCTTCTTGACACCTTGAAGCTTCCTGGTAAAGAGCCGCAACCACTGTCTCTAATTTTATATCCGAGACACTATTTGTTAATGCCATTACCAACAGATCATAGTCCTCACCCAAACCACTAAGCAAAATAGAAATCTGCCATCTATTGTCAACTTCGGTTTTAATATCTGCAAGTTCCTGGCATAAATCCTTGATTCTTGACACATACTCGAACATATCCTTGAATTTATTGTGTTTGCAATTCCACAATGCTCTTTACAATTTGAATCTCCGACTCCACCCCTTATTTTCGAAGGCATTGGAGAGATTATTCCATGCTTCTCTCGCTGTCACAGCTGACACAACATGAGATTTTATGTTGTTCTCAATCAGAGGACTAATAATATTTTTGGCCTTCATATCATCACTGTCCTTTGATTCATTTTCTTGTTCATTGTTCACAGGGTATTCAATGGCATCCCATTACCCCTTCAACTGAAGAAAATTTTTCATTTGAAACTTCCAGTCCTGGCAATTCTTAAGTCCCTTTAGTCTTGCAATCAAGTTACCAAGAGAATTCAATGTTGAGTCACTCATCTTGCTGTTTCTTGAAAATATCTCAATTCAGATGAAAGTCAAAAATGTGCTCTTGTCACATCTTGAGTTGGCCAATTTAGTGTTGAAACTGTCCACTCACTTTTATTTCCTCTTCATCACACTCTGGGCCCATAACCATTTGTAGGCTTTTTCGATCTAATTTTTGCTTGTGTTAAGCGATGAAGATGGATTAAATTGATAATCACTTGATAAAAGAACTAATGCAGTTTCTTTTTGGCTTTATTCACGAACAATCACGAACACTGAGTACATAGTAATGATAGAAGTACGTAACTCCAGAAAATTAAAAAACAAAATTAATATGAAAATGAGAAACCTTCACACACATACATATTTTAAATGAGAATAAACACAAAGGAACATTAATTTCAACAGAATATTCGTATTTACATAAATCTTTTGTCTCACATTCTCCACAACTTGATCCACATATTTCTTGCTTGGCTTTTCTCCCTCATTCATTTCCTTTTCCCACCACACTGTGTCTAGATATGAATGACTAGTTGGCCTTTCTGCTCTTTAAAGTTTTCTCTACTCTTCTCCAAAACTATTCTTCGTTTGTTACTTGCTCTATTTATTTTACTCTGCTCGATCCCTTAATTTTTCTTAAACTTTGGTTTCAGTTCACTATCATTTTGAATTTTGATTGGTTCTTCTTCTAATAAACCACCTTCCTCAATATCCATAAATGGAATTATGTATTACCAATCTGGAGTCTCTTCCAAAAGGTAACCGTTTGACCATATCTTTGTGTACCATTTCCAAATGCTCAAAGTCGGTTGAAGACTGGTGTAATAAATGGCAACTACGCATAAATCCATTGATGTCAGTTGTGATGTTCTCCTCTTTGGAGTTTAATACCATATATTCTACACATAGACTTGCCAATTAGCCAGTTCCTACGGTCACCTCTCGCTCACTTATTTAGGAGTCACTTTCACCAAAAAATGAATGCTCTTTGAACATATTGAAGCTATCTGTAGCAAAGCAGTGTCAACTGTATGTATCCTCTACCATCTGAACATAATCATAGACCCTTTTGCATTAAATCCCACGCTCCCTGGATGTATACTACCCATCCTTGAATATTCCTATACCACCGATGCAACTGCCCCCCCAGACCTCACTAAAATTTCTGTCCCTTTATTTCTTTTTAGCAATAGCACATAGTTATGTCCCCCATCTTAGATTCTCTTCACTTAAAGAAATTTTATTCTCTCTTGGCCTTCCACACGTCACACAGTGGAGGCTGACTTTTGGCCTCAAATTACTTCAGTCAATGAATGGGTCTTCCCGTGCTGAAAAACTCCTTTCCGAATTACTGCTGGCACCACTTACAAATGTGAACTCTCACACATACCCCACTTCTGGCTGTCAATTTCCCAACAATCATTATTCTACGATTTACCTTCTTTATTCAATACCTCTCTGTCAATGACCCTTCCCTTCATCTCACTTTCTGTATGTATTCATATCTCAATGCTAATTTATTCATATTCAACACCTTCATTTCATTTTACGGTCTCATTTGTACTATTTTCTCTGTTTTCTTCTTTTTTATATGTATTGTTTCTAATTTATCGTATTTATGGTACCATCACAAAAACTGCCTCGGCTGGTATGATAGATTCTCATACATGATCTCTCTCCTTCCACTTCCCCCTCCTGGATTTACCTCCTGGATTCTGGTACATAACTAAGGACTCACTGACATATGTCTGGTTTTTCATTGTCATCATCATCATTAGTCATCAATCCTCAGATTGGTTTGATGCAGCTCTCCACTGAGTTCTTCTATTGGCTAATCTCTTCATATTTATGTATTTTTTCTCTTTCACATCCTTCATCACTTGTTCAATACATCTCAAATGAGGCCTCCCTATGCCATTCTTCCCACTCACCTGTCCTTCAACAATTGTCTTCATCAGGCCATCATGTTTCAAGATATGTATAGCCGATTAAGTTATCCCATCTTCTTCTTAGGGTATTCAGAAGATTTTTCTCCCACTCTTCTCTAGACTTTCTCATTTGTCACTCAGTTGATCCATTTTATCTTCATCGTTCTTCTGTAGCACCACATTTCAAATGCTTCCACCCTTTTCTTATCCCCTGCTGTCATTGTCCATGCCATAAAGAAACATGCTCCAGATATACGTTCTGATGAATTGTTTCCTTATTTCTACGCTTGTATTTCAGCAGTAAGTACATTCTTCTTTTGATAGAATGCCCTCTTTGCGTGGGCTATTCTGCTGACTAATTCTTTCTTGCTTCATCTATCGTTGGTTACTCGGCTTCCAAGGTAACAGGACTCTTTCACCTCTTCCAGTTTCTGTTTTCCAAGTATAACGTTGTTTTTGGCCTCTTTTACCTTGCTGCACACCAATATCTTCTTATTCTTCTTATTGATCTTATTTATAAATTCTGCAGATGATATCTGGCTTCTGTCCTTACCATGGTTATTAGAGTCTTAATCAGATCCTTTTCTGTCTATGCTATGAGTGCTATGTCATCAGCAAATCATAGCATGCTAATTTTTTCTCCATGGATATTCACCCCAGAAGGCTTCTCTTTGATTTCATTGATGGCTCTCTCAATGTAAACATCAAACATCACAGGAGACAGTGCACAGCCTTGTTTCTCTCCTTTCATTATTCTTGCTTCTTCAGAGTTGGGTCCAGATTTAATCACATCTACTTGGTTTTATACAAACTGTGTATAATTCTTCAATCATTGTAGGACACTCCAATTCCCTTCAAAATACCAAGCATTGAATTCCTATCCACGTTGTCAAAAGCCTTCTCTAAATCTACAAATGCAATGATTATCAGTTTATTCTTCTCCATTCTCTTCTCTATGAACAGTCTAAGGGCCAGTATTCCTTCTCTTGTACCCTTACTTTTCCTGAATCGGAATTGATCTTCATCCAGGAACTCCTCAGCTTTTTTTTCTATTCCTCTGTAGATGAGCCTTGTCAATATCTTTGATGCATGTGTCGTCAGGCTTATAGTCCTAAAATTTTCACATTTCTCCACTCTCTTCTTTTTGGGAATAGGAATGATGATGTTTTTCTTGAAGCTCCTGGGTACTTCTCTGTTGAGTACATGTCGCAGATGATTTTGTAAAGATAGGCTAATGTCTCCTCCTGAATTTTTAATTAGTTCTGCAGGAACATCATCAATACCAGAAACCTTATTCATCCAAAGGTCCCTTACTGCTGCGTCAAATTCTGATCTTAATATTGATGCTCCCATTTCATCCTCTTCAACTTCCCTTTCCTTTTTGATCACTTTCGAGCTGAGATTGTTTCCAATGTATAACTTCCAGATATCCTTTCCATATCTTCACCATCTCTTCACCATGTCTTCATTTTCAATCAATAGTTCTCCATTCTTGTCCCTTATGGCATTGCATCTTATGCTCCATTCTTTGAAGTGGTTCCTCACTATCCTATAGGCAGCTTCCACGTTTCCAAGTGCAAGGTTGTTTTGTACATCTTCAGATAGATTCTTCATCCACATGTCTCCACCTTTCCTTACTTTGTGACTTATTTCGTTCCTTATTCTTTGGTAGCAAAGCTGCCCTTCTTTTGTTTTCACATTCTTGAACTTTCCTCTTTCTACAATCAAGTCTTAAGACTTCCTCCATGATCCATGGTTTCTATTTGGTAACTTTTCTTCTTCCAAAAACTTTTTTTGCAGCTTCCTGTAGCCACAATTAATGTTTTCCCAATGCTTTTCCACTGACTTCTCATTGAGTTCCTCTCCTATGTTGTTTCCCACTGTTTTCTGAAATGCCAGCTGATGTTGAGCCTCCTTCAGTTTTTCTACTTTCCATATATACTTCTTTGTTTTTTCAATTTCTTGAAATTTAGATGGCATTTCATCATTACTAAATTACGGTCACTGTCAATGTCTGCCCCAGGCTAGCTTTTGCAGTCCTTCACCTGGATCCTACATCTTTGCTTCACTAAAATGTAGTCTATTTGAGGTTTTCTTCTGTCCTCAGGTATTTTCCACATGTATCTTGTTCAGTTGTGGTTATTAAGCAATGTGTTGGCGACCACTAACTCATGCTGCATTCAGAACTCCAGTAGTCTTTCTACTCTTTCATTTCGGTTACCCAATCCATATTTCCCAGTTATTCTTCCATCTTGACCTTCGCTGACCACTGTGCTCCAATCTCCTAAAATAATTATGTTTTATTCTCCTCTTACATGTTTTATAACCTCCATGATATCTTCATAGATGTCTTCTACTTCTTCATCTCCATAGTCCGATGTAGGCATGTAAACCTGCACCACTATGGTATCTACAGGTTTGGACTTGATCTTCACCATTATTATCCTTTCATTGTGCTGCAGGAAGCTCTTCACACACATTGTGGCACTCTTCCTGAGCATTATGCCTACTCCAGAATTACCATTTTGTGATCCGGTGTGAATAATCCTATAACTTCCACTTCAGAAGTAACTGCCATCTCATTTCACTGATTCCTGATATGTCGAGACCCATACTCTGCATTTCCACCTTCAGGTTCTCCAATCTCCCACATGTCCAAAGTGATCGCACGTTCCACGTTCCTACCCTAAAAAGTCTGATCACACTTGACTGGTTTACTCTCTCGAGTAGTCCCCACCGGAGATCCAAATGGGGGACTATTTTACCTCCGGAATATTTTACTCGAGAAGGTTCCACCACATCCTGATAAGAAAGAAAAGAGTGGAGTAGCTGCGACTCCTCGGGATAATAATGTGGTGGTTTCCCCTTGCCTTCCACATTGCAGTACTACAGCCATTAAAGTAAATGTTAACCTGCCTGTATTGAAATGAGTTTCCCTGCACTGACCTCTGTAGTCTCCACCTTCACTCATATGAAAAAGAGCTGCTGCCCTCTCCTCCAGGTGATGGAATGCATAGTTGTTAGAGGCCTCCAATCACCAAGTCACGGCAACTTCACAGGTTCTGTATTATTTAATGCCCTACCTTACCCAAGGATAGACTAATACCCCCTCGTAATGCCTTTGCTTTTTGTCCATGACTGCTTATTCGATGAGTAAACTCGCTTATCTCGCAGCTAATCTCTATATCTCGAGGACCTGTTGATTGCACTCAGAAGCTTTAAGATTAGCAGTGAGCTTTTCATTATGTTTGCGATTATTTCATACCGGAATGAATTTTTAAGGAATTTCAACCCCCCTCCAGATGAATAAACTCATGTGTTGCCTTCTCTTTAACCTATCTGGTATAGACACTCTTCACAGAAACAACAATCTCTATTCTCACCATTCTATCATGGATTGAATAAGATTTATTTGGAGCCATTGTTGGTTGTTAATTAATCTCTTTAAGAGGCATTCTTAATTGTGAAAGTTGCCAAATGCTGAAAAATTTGTTATTCATGTTTTTTTAGAATTTTTCATCATCATCATGGGTCAACAGACCTAAGATTGGTTTGATGCAGATCTCCACTCAATCATCTTATCAGCTAACCTTTTCATATTTGCATAATTCTTCCAGAGGTATGTTGTGATGAATTTTTCCTTACTTCCGTGCTTGTATTTCCAGCTATAAGTAGATTGTTCTTCTGTTAAAAGCCCCCCTTCATCTGGGCTATTCTACTGATTATTTCCTTTTTGCTTCACCCATCACTGGTTATTCGGCTTGCTAGGTATGAATTCTCGCTCACCTCTTCTATCTTGTTGTTTCCGAAGTGTGAGATTGGACTTGGCCTCCTCTCTTATACTACATTCCATTACCTTTGCATTTTTTGTTCATCTTCAGGGCCTACCTATCTGGATAATATCTTCTCCTTTTAAACAAGTCTTCTTGTCGAAATAAAAGTTTTGTGGAATTGTATTGTTAGTTTTTCTCTGCTCCATTATGGAAAAATTCCACCAATTTACCCCGGAAACAGTTTCTTATTATAAGTCATCTTCAATTTCTCTTATTAGTATCTTTCTGTCTCTGCACTAACGGTTATATCAGCAAATCAAAGCATGTCAATTGTTTCCTTGTAGATATTTAGTTATAAAGCCTTCTCTTTGATTTTATTAATGGCTTTCTCTATGCAATCATTAAAATTATGAGAGACAGTGCCATGCCTTGTCTCACTCCTTTCTTATTTCTTGCTTATTCACTGCTGGGCCCAGATTTAATCACTGCAACATTTTTTTCTACAAACTGAGGATAATTCTTCTGCCATTATAGACCATTCAATTTCCCTTTACAATCTGAAGATGCTTTTCCAAATCCACTAAAGTAATAAATGTCTGTTTGTTCTTCTACATTCTCTTCCCTATCATTAATCTTGAGGGACAGCATTGCCTGTCTTGTGCCCTTGCTTTTCTTGAATCCAAATTGGTCCTCATCCAGACTCTCTTCCGAACTGCTTTTCATTTGATTCTTCTATAGATATTGGAATAATGATGTGCAATTTTCCACAAAAAATATAATTTTTAATGTGACCTGGGTTTCAATGCTGGTACATCATCGTCAGGGTACAAATGGTGTTAGGTGTCACCAATATATACATCATTGGAAGTGGTGGGGGATAGGAGGGGAGAGAGGAGGGGAGATGAGTGGAAATAACCGAAGGAGGAGGTGAAAGGGGGATGGGGAGGAGTGAAGAGTGGGGAAATGGTGGGTTTTTTCAAGGTTAACAAACTTATACAAAACACAGTGGTAAAACAAAATTGGTGGTGGTCTTCTTGTCATCTTATGGCTCAGGTCAAAAATTCAGTTGTGTTGCCTCCAAAGGTCCTCGGTGAATGGTGGTGGAGGGAGATTGTCCCTGGGCAGGCAGGCAGCTGTGTGGCATGGGCCACTCAAGGCAGGGTTCATCTGAGAGTGGGTGGGTGGGGGAGTTTCCTGTTAAGAGGCCTTAACACTTTGAATGAGGGAAGAGGTTGGGAGATGTGGGGTGAGACCATTTTGTAGTTATGCGGGTGGCCTACACTTTAAATTAGCTGTTTATTCTTAGGCAGCGTGTAAGCCATAGATTTCGATAAATAAACTTCACATTTCAGTTTTGTAATCGAAAAACATGTATCTATCATTGATATTTACCAATATTCCAGTATTCGCAACAAATTAGTCTCCATAACCGTTTGTTTCCCATTTCCACCTGAATTTTAGCAAAATTTTAAACTTTAGAGCTCAGGCAGCAGTGGTTAATATTATCCGATTTCGAAAAAATTTTGCATGCAAGATCCTGATATCAGTACACAACTTTCCCGCATAGGGCAAATTTGATCGGAAAAAAACCTTTTTTCGGCCCACCCTACTGTATATATCCTATACTTCGGACCTGAAGATGCCGTCTGGAATGCCGGTGAATCTGTCGTGCAGTCAGATGAACCAACGTGGCAAAAAAATATAAACCCTCGAGTAATCTTCTAATCACCGCGGAAATCTTCGCAGCAACTACAATATTTTCCATTTTGGCGTAAATAAAAATTGTGAATTCTCATATGAGGATCATATGATGCAACTTGCAATGATATAGCAAAACATCTAAGATTACCGGTCTATACAATGGATGCTAATATGTATGAAAAATCGCGATGTTATTCAGAAACATGCTAGCTAGTGCAGACACCTGTCGAAAAAGAGAAAATGTCAAGAAATCATGGTATGAAGGAATACCAACTTAAAAAGCAGTTTCTAAGTTCTAGGTCGTCTAATATCGCCGTGAATGGCTTCATCATGAGAGGAAAGGCATTGCATAATGTATAAGTTAGTGAATTATTGAGTTGATACCCACCAATGGTTGGTTGGGTTAGTTGAAACATTAGTAGAAATGTATCTTACAAAAATAAATCAGGCGAGCTCTATACTTAAATAATAATATTGCTCAAATTCAGTTTATCACTGTTTCTTATTTATATTTTTTCTTTATATTCTTAAAGTGTGAAACTGTGCATGTGAAACTGAAAATTGTCCTTTTCCCGCTATTTCCTTTTTCCTGCAATTTACACTTTTTTCTTGTGGTCCCTAGAAAAGCATAAATAAGGGGTTTTACTGTATTTATTAAAAGTATTTTTGGTTACTTACTGTCCTTGACATTAAATTTTATGTTATATGTGATTATTTGGAACACACAACATTGATTTTGCACATTTACCCCTGAACGTTTCCATACTCTCTTGAATTCCTATTGTGCCGTGGCAAGTAATATAGAAATGCCGTCGACTATTATCAGGAAAATTTTCATATGTCTCAAATGGAAGTTATGGACCAAACATAGAATGAATTAATGACTTCAGCAATTACAAATACTGATGACTAAATAGCGTCAGCACACTTCTATTCAGGCTACCCAGTTTTTTCTAACAGATGAATTCTTAATCCAGCCTCCATTCCTTCCATTTCCTTCACAGATTACAAAGAAAGCTTTTGGTTCAAGCTGGAGGATGGCAAAGCAACCCATGCTTGTGACCTTTCAGGTCATTCTCCACTTCCTCTATACCTTCAGCCTCTCATCATCATCCTTTTCATGAAGGGCATGCCCCTGAAGAAGCTACTATTCAGGCTCTTGAAAAATATTAAAAAACAAGATATCAACTCCAATAATTGCCAGCCAAAATAACAAATAAATTAATTTTCATAGGCAACATGAGCTAAGTGCAAAAAAAATCACAGCCTTGGAAATATTCATGTTTCGAAATTAAGGAACTTGAACATCTTAATGCAATATTCATGAATATTTAAAAAATATGGATTTAGCGAACCATCATCATCGGTCAACAATCCTAGGATTGGTTTGATGCAGCCCTCCACTTGATTCTTCTATCGGCCAACCTCTTCATATTGACGTAGCTCCTCTGTTTTACATCCTTCACAACTTGTCATTGTGTACTTGGGTACTTCTAGAAATCCAAGGTCTGTGAGGAATTTTCTGGGTATCAGATATTTCTGAGGAAATGAAATGAGCGCATGACTAAGGAACCCCCCTCCCCCATTAGAATGGTGTGCACATTTAACATGTCTTTAGGCTTAGTAATTAGTGAGATTTAATCTTGTAAGCTTGACAGACTTCAGGGTTAAATAGTGTAATTACCTCACATAGAATTAAGAATTACAGTCACATGTGCATACCAAAAATTGTGTGCCAAATAATACCCTGCAGTGAAATTTACATGAATTGAGAACATGATTTAAATGAAAATGGTCAAGTCGTAGTGGTATATACTACTAAACTTGTATAGAAAATATGAAATGTTTCTTCAAAGAGGAAAAGGATGCTTAATCTTAGAAAATAATCTTGATTTTCATTGGCAGAAAATTCAGCATTGGCTCCTGACATCACTGGATTTGCTGTGGATTTCAACTCTTTATGTTGTTATGCAGGTACCAACCATCATTTGCTCTCTCTGCAATGGTATGTACTGGTGTTGATGACATTGATATATAAGTACTATGTATTAACTTTTCCTTGGAAAGTATTTAATATTGAAGAATTTTTTATCTATGAAGTTTGAATTACATAATTAAATGGCCTCCTCGTGACTTTATGCTTGTAACCATTAGTGTAGGAGGTTTCCAAAACAAGATGAATGTTGTAATTAAAATAATAATATGTTTTAATCACTATAGACCATCTACAAAGGTATAGAAATTATCATTAAGCAATATCAAAAAATTATGTGGTACAACGTGAGGCCATCTGTAAAATATTTATTTGAAGAACAATACAATTGTTCTAATAGGAAAATTTTAAATCTTACTTTAAAAGTAATATATGCCTTTAGAATTCCTCATCCCAGTTGGTAATCTGCTGCAAAGGTATAACCCTAAGGTTTTACACTTGGCAGTATGGTTCAAGTTTTATTTTGTTTAGTATTACAATCAATATTTTGTTTTTTACATAAAGACTTACATAAGGCCATTTATGAAATGCTATGAATGGACCCAATAACCTTTTTCTGAATGGTTCTGCATTTCTCTCGGGTTTGCTCTGCGTATGTTGGCTACACTTGACAATGGTTTCACCTGCATTCCAACCGGCGTCTTCAGGTCGACTGCTGTTCGCTGCAATTTTCGCCGCCTATATATAGGATGTCTTGTCTTGTAGCTGCTCTCTGATTGGTTAGATGGTGGAGGGTCCTTTTCCATGCACTGTGCAATGGATATCCGTCCTCTCGATTGAAATTATGAGGTGCTTTCACTTTCTCGATGGCCTCTCTTATCAATCTGTGGAAATAACTTTTCTCTTTAGCTTACATTCTTGTTAGCTCCATGCTTGCTTAGAGACATCGGATAAGTTGTATTGTTTCTTCTCCGTAGCTCTCTGGTGTTTCTTCAGTCTTACAGCAATTGATCTGCCCATTTTGCCAATATAGGTCTTCCCACAGGAGCATTTCACTTGGTAAACTCCTTCGTTCATATTTTGTGGGATTCTGTCCTTCAGCATCTGAAGCCTGTCAGCCATCTTTGTCAAGTAATGGTACCTTGTGCCGACTTGATGTTTTCTCAGGACTCTGGCAATCCTCTCCATTGTTCCTGCTATGAAAGAGATGTTGGTGTACATTTTGGGCTTCTCATCTTCCGTTTCACGCCTTTCCTCGGTTGTGACCTGGCCCCGTTTCTCCTCCTTCGTGATCCTTTTTAGGATCATGTCTATTCTGAAGCCATTCTTTTGTAGAATTCCCAATAGGTGTGATTTCTCTGCGGCCAGTGAGTCAGCATCTGAAATGCAGTAGGCACGACTTACTAACATAGCCACCAGTGAAGCTTTCTGGGAATGATGGTGATGCGAAGAAGCGTTTAAGTAACAGTCCGTATGGGTCTTCTTTCTATATATTGCATGGTTAAGTTTACTGTCGTGTCTTTTCTTCACCAAAACATCCAAGAGTGGGAGTTGATTGTCTTGTTCAGTGTCTATGGTGAATGTTATAGCCAGATGCTGGGAGTTGAGATGTTGAAGGAATATCTCCAGTTCATGTGGGTTGTGGGGCCAGATAATGAACTTGTCATCCATGTATCTCAGCCAAATAATTGGGTTTCTTCTCCCATGAGTCCAGTGCTGTTTTCTCGAGATTTTCCATGATAAGGTTCACAACTACTGAAGGGAGAGGTGAGCCCATCGCCGACCATTCTGTCTGCTCGTAATAGTTTCCATTCCAAAGAAAGAATGAATTTCGTAGGCAGTGCTCAACTAATTTGGGGAAGTCTTCAGGGATCCCGAATGATGCAAGTTCCTTAACGGTTTCCACAGTCTCTCCAATCAGCACGTTGGTGAAATGGGATGTGACATCGAAACTGACCAGTATGTCGTGTTGCTTGATAGTGACATTCTTCAGTATATCGATGAAGTGCTTGGAGTTTCTTATGTAGGAAAGCATTTTCCCCACATGGAGTTGTAGGGACTGAGCCACATATTTTGATAGTGCATTGGTAGGGGCATCAATTTCGCTCACTATAGGTCTGAGTGGCATCTCTTCTTGGTGAATTTTCGGCAAACCGTACAATCTTGGTGGTTTGGTGGCAGACAGGAAGAGACCTCGTTGTTGTTCTTTCTGAATTGATGACTTCTTTATGATGGCCAGTGTGTTTTGTTCCATTTTTGCATTTGCTTTTAGTTTCTTATAGATTGGATCCTCGAGAATCTCGGAGATCTTCCTGTCGTGTTCCTCTCTTGAGATCAAGACAGTAGCATTGCCCTTGTCTGTGGATAGTATCAGTATATTCTCATTATTTCGAAGTTCCATCAAGGCTCTCCTTTCTGTTGCTGTGGTGTTCGACTTAGGTGGTCTCGCGTTGTGGAGAATTTGGCCCACGTCTTCTCTGATCTCATCTGCATCCACTTTTGGAAGTCTACAAATAGCGGATTCCACCTCAATGATGATCCTTTCCTTCGGTATTGTTTTCGGGGTCGGGGCGAAGTTTAAGCCCTTGGCTAGGATCTCAGTAGCAGTGTCGTTTAGGTGTAAGTCCATAAGGTTGATGATCGAGTGGTTCTTCTCCAGGCCTGTGGTGGGTGGATGTTGTGTTGCTCAGATTGTCAAATTCCTTGATTTGCATCTCCTGGGCTTGTCGCTAGGGCAGTTTGGGAAGAGCCAAACATTATCATCTCAATAGTGCCCCAGTCATCAGTGTTTAAAATGGCACCAAGCTCCAAATGGATGTGGAAAAGTTCTTTTGAGCACAGGTGGAGACTGTGATGCATATGATGAACGCGTTCTCTCAGCAGCACCTCGCTGGCCCGACGAAGGATTTTCTTGGCTGCCGTCATCTTGAGGTGGTGTGTGACGTCAACACATGATGGCAAGGTGTTCTTGTCCCGGCAGTGTAATAGGAAACAAGCAAACCCGAGAGAAATGCTCAGCCATTCAATGCCACGCCACAGAAATCTTTGAACGAACCTTTTTGTGAATTAGGGAAAGCTAATGCAACTGGAAACAGATGAGCCCAAAACATATCAGAAGCCTCAAAATGCAAAAGTAAAAAAATATGCAATTTTTGGCACACATATCTAAGGATACAGTATTGTAAACAAACATGATTGTGTATGCAATACGGAATACAATTCATAGCATAATCTTTCAAGATGAATGTTCTAACTTCCAGTTAGCTAAAAGTATAACCCAAACATTTTGAAACTTGGTGGAAAGTTGGCAATTACATTGTTGATGTTTAAATTATTACCTCCTCTAGTGACCAATCTAAGTTTAAACCCATGTTTTATTTCACTTTAATTTTACCTTGTTACCAATTCAACAGCACTAGACATTATCTAAAACTTTTTTAGTATTATTGAGTATCCTTTGTTTTAATTTATCATTATCTAAAACTGTTTGAGTCTTATTATTTATTCTTTGTTTAAATTTATCATTATCTAAAACTGTTTGAGCCATGGTTGGGTAGCTCTTGCGTGCATCTACATCCACATCTCCATTTTACCTTGTGATTCACTACCAGGGTATGAGGCAGGTAGGTGTGAAGATGATGTGTGATGATTAGCTGTGAAAAAACTGTTAATTAGTAATGAAGTATTGTGTAAAATTATTTGAAGGAATTTTTATTTGTGTTGTAGTCTTGGATTATGTGGAGAAAAGCAAATTATGTATTTCATTTCTCGGTCTAATACTTGATCTCTCTTAATTTGACAATTGATCTGTCTTTTTTGGGAAATGAACAATCCCATTTTCTTCATATATTTTGTTGTCCATATCAGACTTTGAATTATAGTTTTTCTCCAATATCTAGCAATTCTAAATACTCTAGCATGGTATTCACAGAGAAAAAATCATTCGCCTTGACCCAGACTCAAATCCGGATTTCTGGTCAGGTGCTCTGCCAGTTGAGCTACCAAGACATCCTCTTTCTTTGTGGTTAAATATAAAATAATTTTGTCCGGCACAAAGTCAGCAAGTTATTAATGTCCTGCTGAATTACTTCTTCACATAACAGATTTTTAAGGAGCTCAAGAGCTATAGATGAAGCTTCTGATGCTGGAATAGAAATGAATAATTTAGTCACATCAAATGATAGCAACTTAGCCGAAGGAGGTGAGGTTATCTTAGATAATTTCTCTGCAAGTTCAACAGTGTGTATGATGCTACACCTGGATCTAAAGTCAGAATATTGCTTAATAATTAGATTTAACTGTCTAGCTAGATGGTGACATGGAGCCATGGCATGGGAAACCACTGGTCTAATCGGAATATTAGCCTAGTGAATCTTTGGCAAGCTGTAAAATCAAGGTGGTAGAGGACTCGAGACGCCACTTCTCTGAGATACTAAGCAGGTTTTGACTAAGATAAATGGCTTTTCAAGGCTTTCAAATTTATCAGTGGCATCACTTTTCAACTTGACAAAATCACTACTGTGTACTTAAACTCCTCACATTTCTTAACATAGTCAGTCTTATTTGAGAAAATGTGTGCCTTGATAATGGTACTACATGCTGAAACCTTAAGTCGGTTGAGTCTTGGAAATATATTTAATATGGAAAATTACAAGTGTTTTCTATTTGAAATGGACGTCAAGTACATCCACAATGTTCAGCCTCATATGCTTTTTTATGTTTGTATGAAAATTTAAGAGGTTAGGTGTAAGATTCTCTCCTTTAAAATCACAACTGCTCTATTATTTCCTACTCCTCTTAGCTCCCGTTGAGAATCAATGGGCACCTTCTGCTAGTATTAAATATATTTTCATTATACTTAAGGTAAACCACCAATGTGTTACTTAGCCTGAACACAGGCTAAAATTTTTACTACAGGCGCATCAAGGATACAGTTACTCCATTTGAAGGCCCCTAATGTACTGTTAAAAATTTTAGTGGTTAAAGTTACCAGAATGTACACCTGAAGCACTCTTTTCTATGGAAGTGACACATGGATGATAACAGCAGCTTAAAAGTTGAAGCTTTAAGCTTTTGAAATGTTGTTCTAAAGAAGAAATTGATCATCAAATGATTTGATTAAATTGATCTATGAATGATTGAACGTCAAATAATTAGATTGATTTTATCACAATGACTGAATCACTAAAAAGAAGTCCTACGAAAATTGGAGAAAAGCAGTCTACTGAAAACTTGGATAAAATGATGGAAATTTCTAATCGTCCACATCTTGAGACATAATAGTATGATGAAGACAATATTCCAGGGACAAGTGATGGGAAGAAAGGCAAAGGAGGCTTTGTGTGAGATATTTAGTGAAAGTAGTGATGGATGTGAAAGATGAGAATAACATAAATACACCTGAAGAAGTTAGCTGGAAGAAGAATTAAGCGGAGAGCTGCATGAAACCACAATCTTAGGATTTTTGACTGATGATTACTGGTGATGATGGTGTGGAGGGGTGTTGTCTGAAGATAACATATTCTTATAGTGTTAAAAATAGGGTCTTGCAAGTTACTCTGATCCTAATGTTGTATTTTTTAAATATTATTTGATGGGGGGTAAGGGATGGGATGCGTCTCAGAAAGCCTCTCCCATTCAAATGTCAACCTCTCCTGCACGTGGCACCCCCTGCCTTTGCTGATGAGGCTCTGGCGACCGAGTTTCCCGGGATAAGGAAACACCCATCGTCAAGAGTCAATGGCTCCCATGGAAGGTGGATGAGAGGGTAGTGGTTAGGGCACTGTATGAGGGGCAAGAAATCACCTCTAAATGCAGAGGATCCATTATTGGTCAGTTACATCAGAGGAGATCATAGTGCTTTGTAGATGGATGAATAAATGGCAGAGAAGATGAAAGGAATCTTTGCATTAGAGGAACCAGCAGTATATGTATCAGCGTGGTGCAAAAGAGGTGACTCAAAATAGACTTATATAAAAATAAGGTGGAAAAGTAAGTGAGACTTCTATCATGATATATTTAGAATGAAATTTAGTGGAGGGGAGGAGAAGGAGAGGTAAGGATGGTGTGGTCATGATACAAATGTAATGTATGGTAGTGTCATGGGTTTGGTAACAGATATCACAGCTTTGAAGGTAAATTACTGTTTTTTACTACATTTCAAAAATAGGAGGATAATGAACTTGATGGTTTCAGGGACAACTTTGTGAAATTTAATGTCCACAATGAAAAGTACCACTTAGTAACAATTTTTACAGAATTTTAATCATTACAACCGGTTTGGTCGAAGAGTCAACATCATCAGGTGAAATAATACAGAACCCTTCAGCTTATATAGTCAAGTCTCAAGTCTAATAACGTGGGGGGGGGGGGGGGGGGGGTAATGAGGAGAATGGCAGAATGTGGGGAAATGGGACGGGGGGAATAAGATCTGACCTTAGCTGGGGTAGGTGTGGTGATTAATGTGGGGACCTAGTGGGTGCAAATGGGGTTGGGCAAGGAGGGCAGCAGGCGATACTGGCATTTTTTGGTGAAGATAAAATCTAGGAGGGGAGAAAGTGTCCTAAAAATGTTTTCATGTAATAAAAGTTGTCCACTGTTAATACTTCTTCATATCTTCAACTGCTCCTAGGCATCGAACCTTCTTCCCTTCCTTTCTTGGCGGAGTAGGTCAGGGTCGAAGTTGGTGGAGTAGTCCTCCTCCCACAGATGCTTAGAAAAGTGTGACCGATCTGCATTTCTACTAGCAAAGCACCTCTTGTGCTCTCATTCCCTCACCTTGAAGGATCTGCCCGTTTGACCCACATCAAGAATAATGGTGAGAATCAACTCTGAATCATCTGTTAAAGAGCAGTCATGCTTCGCAACCAGCCAGGCTGATTAAGATGAATTCAATGGCTTCAAAAGCCATAAATGAGTTATCTGCGGAGATTGAGGTGGATTATCCTATGAAAATCCTGCCAGTGTGATCAAGATGGATGACTGTTTTTCTCAGAAATCTTGGACATCTGGGAGGCACAAGATGTAAGAAAGTATCAAATTTATTACAATCTGGTCAAACAAAGGTATATAAATATAGTAAAATCCAGCCAGAGATAACCAGTTACGGATAGTGATCATAAACTAATCACAGCAAAAGTATACTATGCATTTATATTCATACATGCATTAGAATTAAGAAAATTGATAGAATTTCTTGGGGAAACAGGAGCTTAGAGAGATTCATAGTTATACCAACAGCTATATACTGTCAAGAAAGATCCAATGAACTGACAAATCCTGGAGAAGTGTATGGATGGGAAATGTTAAAGAAGGAATAATTGAAGGCACAGAGAAAGTTCTTCAAGGGAAAATGCTGGAACCAAATAAACATTGAATTGAGTGACTAAATATATGAGGAAAGAATAGAAAAGAAAGGAAGGGAACTTTGGTACTTATAGGCAATAAAAGAAAGAAAAATCATAATAGTATGTCCTTACAAGATAACAGCACTATGAAATGCAGGCTAGAGAAAGAAAAGTTGGCTAAGTAAGTAACTGAGGAAATCGAAGAAGACACTGAAGGAGGACAACTTGACAAAGCATTGAACATAATAAAATCTTTCCATTAGAATTCATATATTAAAGGTGCACAAGGACTTAAGCTATAAAACACCAAATAAGTTTGTGGTGCATAGAAAGTACATAGAAGAATTATGTCTTGGCAAGGTTATCAGGGAAGAAAGGGGATGCCCAGAAAAAGAAGACTAAGCAAGTAGAAGCAGACCATAGGCAGGAGGAGAAAATAAGCCCACCATTAATTATAGAAAAAATTAACGATTCCTAGCTAAACCATAGGTTAAGTGGCCTGCCACCTGGCATTCATCAACATTCAATATTCATTTTCTATTTATCCGTGGCCATTATATTTGGACAATCCTTAATCATTAGATTTTTATTTCGGCAAGGCTGTGTAATATCGCACATCATGTTCAACATAGTCAGCGAATGGATCAATCACAATTTCCTAAGATGACTTTCAAGGAGGCATCAATACCAATGGGAGATGGATTACCATTCTGAGATATACAAATGACATGGCTCTCCTCAGCAGTGAAGATCAAAACTTGGCCACAATACTATGACATATTGAGACATTCACCACAGACATTTTAAAAATTCCTCACCAATCTTTCTTCATTCCCTCTTACAACATGACTATTCAGAAACTCTCCTCAGTACATAAGTCCTACAAATATCCAATTCTCCCTAACCTCGCCTCGCCAAAAAAACCCTCATCCTTAGCTTTCTTTTTTCTACTTTCAGGCATCCAGTTCCTTAATTTAATTTTGAAAGATGTAATTTCTGTAGGCCACTAAACTACCACCAATATTTTCTCATATGTTCCCTATCCCCAGAAAATGTTCTGCCAACTTATTCAATCTCTTTAAGTGTACTAAACCTCACTCCAGAACTACCAGACGCACTCACTCACTCACCCTTCAATGCATCTGTCCATGATGCAAAACTAGTCTTGGTTAATTACCACTCAGTTTATTGAATAGTAGTACAGCCCAAGGATTCAATAAATTGAATGGAAATTCACCAAGAGGTGTTCATACATCCAATGATTGAAATATTCCACGAAGTGAGGGTCTTCATCTTTTGATTAGATGTAAAACCAATCCAACCTTAAGAACACTCAAATCTACCCTTTGCCATAAATATCTCTTATCTCCTCCTCATTCCTTTTACATTCCAACAATATTTTCCACCTCTTGCAATGCGAACTTTGTCTGTTATAAATACAAGTAAATTACAATATATTCATTTGAGTGATTTTTAAGCATATTATCTACTTCTTTTGAATCTTGAGCAATTTGATACAATTAGAGAATTTCAACTTTAATTGCAATTACTTTTTTTGCCCTTTATTTCTTTTATTCAATAACATCACTCAAAAATGTATTTTAAAAATATTCATCTGAATTATTCAATCGGTTATTTCTGTTGAGAATTAAAATACTGATGCTTAAAATGGGCTCAGGCCTTAATACAAAATCACCGAATTGAACTGTGTGCCATTAATGATTCATATGCTGGACAATTTGCAGAATCAATTCTCACCACTAGATAAATCAGCAAAATAAACTTGACTAATACATGATTGATTCAAACCTGTGCCATCAAGTTTCCTGGCAGATTGTTAGCAAAATTTGTAACTAGTGATGGACAGATCCAGGTTTTTCTAGTTGCACAGGAACATTTTCATCTAATTTCGTGACCGGAGTTACTCATCCTCTTCTTGTGTGTATCTACCGCACCTACATTCCATTCACGGGCCGCTTCAATTGCTTAGCCGCGAAAATTGAAAATCTACGATCCGGATCCGATTTTACTCCTAGTCTTTGAGTCCGAATCCGGAACCGAGTAAAATGAAAGATCCGTGGATCTTTGGATCCAATCTGGCCATCACTATTTATAACAAAGGGGCTACATTTTCCACTGGTTATGTAATTAAGAGTTCTTGATGTGCTGGCTGAAGTATGCGAGTCTCCTAAAATTTTTTCATATACAGAGTGTCCCATTGATCGTGTGTCATTTCTAACCTGTAATTTTAGACACTTCCTTTCAAGCCATAAGGATGAAATTTGGTACTTGGCTAGAAAAAGGATGTAAGTTTTGTTGAGTTTAAGCAAAATATGAAAAATATGACCTTTTGACCCCAGAAATAGGGTCCAACCTAAAATCCAAATTTTGCCTTATGGGCTTTCAATGTTAAAATATTCGAAGTACAAAAAAGACGGAATTTTTTAGCGAAACTTTCGACTAATAGGTTTTTGGACACGAAGAACACGATGGAAGAACTATTGAGGTCAGAAATTGCAACTGTGACCCCTGAAAGGTCACAGTCAAGGTCACAGGGGTTACAAAAAATGAATCACCGCTTCAAACCTGTCGAATCATAGGTTTAAAAAGGTTCCAAGGTCGATTTTAAGGTCTTCATATCCCTCTTTTCATCTCTTGACCTTCAAGGGTAACTCAGAGGTCAAAGGTCACAGGGATGGAAAAAATTAATCCAGGCTACAAACGTGTCGAATCATAGGTTTAAAAAGGTGTCAATGTCGATGGAAAAGTCATAAGATTCCTCTTTTCATCCCTTGACCTGCTAGGGTAACTCTGGGGTCAAAGGTCACAGTGATTACAAAAGGTGAAATAAGGCTACAAAACTTTCGAATCATAGGTTTAAAAAGATGACAAGGTGGATTTTAAGGTCTTCAGATCTCTCTTTTCATCTCTTGACCATCAAGGGTAACTCAGAGGTCAAAGGTCACAGGGATGGAAAAAGAGAATTCAGGCTACAAACGTGTCGAATCATAGGTTTAAAAAGGTGCTAATGTCGATGGAAAGGTCATCAACTCCCTCTTTTCATCCCTTGACCTTTAAGGGGTACTCAGGGTGTCAAAGGTTGAAATGGTGACAAAAAGTGAAATTAGGCTAAACTTATCGAATCATAGGTCTCAAATAGTGCACAATACGATGGTCAAAGATCACAGGGATGGAAAAAATGAATCCAGGCTAAAAACGGGTCGAATCATAGGTTTTTAAAGGTGCCAATGTCGATGGAAAGGTCATCAGATTTCTTGTCTTTTCATCCCTTGACCTTTAAGGGTTACTAAGGGGTCAAAGGTCAAAATGGTGACAAAAATGGAAATGAGGCTAGAAACGTATCGAATCATATGCTTGAAAAGGTGCCAAGGTCGATCGTATGGTCTTCTGATCCCTTTTTTCTCTCATTGACCTTCAAGGGTTACTCAGGGGTCAAAGGTCGTTGGAGTGACAAATTTCGAAACGGGGCCACAACGACTTATTTGTTTAAATAGTGCCTAATACGATGGTAAAATCCCTCCAGGAAGACTCTGACCTGGAACGGTTGGGAAAGGGTCAAAGTCCACCAGGTGTAGTGAAAAAAACATTTTCGGGCATTGAAGAAATAAAAAAAGAAATTACAACGTGTGCAGAGTCCATATCTCCGAATATGCTGGAAGACACATTCACACACGCTTTTATCAGGCAAATTCCAATGTGCCTGGCATGGAATATCGGGTACGTAGAATGAATAAAAATTGATTTTCATTCTTACTGCTTCCATATTTTCATTTTAAATTTTAATATTGAAATTTTTTTTAATAACACTTGAAATACTTTTTTAAATAAAACGTATGATTAAGTATTTTTAATTTAATAATAGCAATTAACTTGAATTTACAATTGAAATTTTCCATTGATTAGTAAACTCTAAATCAACGACTACCATATGACCCAAAGGGTTTAAGGGATGGAAGTTGGGATCTAAATTTCTTAAAATTTACTTTGGGAGCCTAAATAATCTCATTCAAATTATGTGTTTCACGTCTTGGCATATTTACATCTGTGACCAATAAACTCAGTGTAACCCTTTGAGGTCAGGAGACAACAAAAAGGACCAAGTAACTTCATCTAATTCTTCACCCTTTCGAAGATAGAATTCGACGCATCTATTGCCCTAAATCTTGGATACACCTAGTGACCTTTTGCCCTTTCCCAATCATTCAATGTCAGATAATTCCTGGAGGGAATTTACCATCGTATTAGGCACTCTTTGAAACCTATGATTCGATAAGTTTAGCCTAATTTCACTTTTTGTCACCATTTTGACCTTTGACACCCTGAGTAACCCTTAAAGGTCAAGGGATGAAAAGAGGGATTTGATGACCTTTCCATCGACATTAGCACCTTTTTAAACCTATGATTCGACACGTTTGTAGCCTGGATTCTCTTTTTCCATCCCTGTGACCTTTGACCTCTGAGTTACCCTTGATGGTCAAGGGATGAAAAGAGAGATCTGAAGACCTTAAAATCCACCTTGTCATCTTTTTAAACCTATGATTCGAAAGTTTTGTAGCCTTATTTCACCTTTTGTAATCACTGTGATCTTTGACCCCCAGAGTTACCCTAGAAGGTCAAGGGATGAAAAGAGGAATCTTATGACCTTTCCATCGACATTGACACATTTTTAAACCTATGATTCGACACGTTTGCAGCCTGGATTAATTTTTTCCATCCCTGTGACCTTTGACCTCTGAGTTACCCTTGAAGGTCAAGAGATGAAAAGAGGGATATGAAGACCTTAAAGTCGACCTTGGAACCTTTTTAAACCTATGATTCGACAGGTTTGAAGCGGTGATTCATTTTTTGTAACCCCTGTGACCTTGACTGTGACCTTTCAGGGGTCACAGTTGCAATTTCTGACCTCAATAGTTCTTCCATCGTGTTCTTCGTGTCCAAAAACCTATTAGTCGAAAGTTTCGCTAAAAAATTCCGTCTTTTTTGTACTTCGAATATTTTAACATTGAAAGCCCATAAGGCAAAATTTGGATTTTAGGTTGGACCCTATTTCTGGGGTCAAAAGGTCATATTTTTCATATTTTGCTTAGACTCAACAAAACTTACATCCTTTTTCTAGCCTAGTACCAAATTTCATCCTTGTGGCTCGAAAGGAAGTGTCTAAAATTACAGGTTAGAAATGACACACGATCAATGGGACACTCTGTATACAGTGGAATCCCGGTATAACGAGTGCCCATAATCCCTCGGAAATCACTCGCTAAATCGAGCGCTCGTTATATCCGATGGTGTTGAAAACACCCACCTAATTCTCATAGTCGTTCGTATTTACAGTTTTTCCTTTGTTTCCGTGGTATTTGACGAAGGTAAACAGCAAAAAAGTCATTTCAGGCACAATCTGGTAGAATATCAACATATTTCATGAAAGAAACAGGACATTTTCCATTATATAAAATATTAATTCCCCTAGTTTCGATGTTTTTCTTCCAGTTCTTCTATTTTTCGATCGCCGAAGAAAGCTGTAAACACAGCGTAACTAGTCGGAATTAAAATATTAGGTATACTGCGGAAGTTTTTGGATAATTAGCGAATATGTCATGACGATAATATCAGCTTTGTCGAGTTTTCGAATGTTAACCAGTATGTCCATCAGTTGGGAAAATTGGCCTGAAGGTTCACTGAAATATGGCATGTTTCGGGGGTCGTAGATATTTTTCAAGCTTAAGCGAAGGCCAACTTACGGCTGTCTTTTTCCGACACGATTAACTGGAGCAATATCACGATAATTCATCGGGCGCGAACACGCTATGTTTGAACGAGCGCAATATCACGATGTTCTATCGCGATATTTATCGTGATAATATATAGTGATATTCTATCGGGGCGCGATATCGTGATATTTTATGGGGGCGCGATATCATGATATTTTATCGCGATATTTATCATGGTCACGATATCATGATATCTCATCGCGATATCTATCATGGTCACGATATTTATCGTGATAGTTATTGCGATACATATTTATAGCGATATTTATCGCACCCCGATATCATATCGTGCCCCAATATCTTATCGTGCCCCGACATCTTATCGTGCCCCGACATCTTATCGTGCCCCGACATCTTATCGTGCCCCGACATCTTATCGTGCCCCGACATCTTATCGTGCCCCGACATCTTATCGTGCCCCGATATCTTATCGTGCCCCGATATCTTATCGTGTCCCAATAACATATCTGGGCACGATAAGACGATGTTTATCGTCACGCAGAGTTATCGTTATCGCCACCTTATGATATGCTAAAATTATCGTATCCCGATAGTGAATTACCAATATCGTCCATGCCTAGACCTAACTCCCTCTCCTACTCTCATCTTGCTCGTCGTCTGCCCACTCCCACTGATGACTGGGCCTAACAAAAGAAGAACGTAAAATGGGAGCGCGCAGAGCGTACTGAAGGCCGTAAATCGTTAATGTTTGGACATAATTGGCTTTAGGTGTTGTAGATATGGCACACATATTGTATTTTTAGTTAAATTAGCAGATAATACAAAACACAATGGTTTATTTTTGCTAGGCGGTACATCACCCTCGAGAGATATGTCGTAATACCGAGCGTATACCGTGGAAGGAACTTTTTGGCCTCGCTATATCCGCTTTATTTTACATGTAAAACATAGGCCTTTTGGCGGTACAAAGACAATCACTCGCTATAACGCGATTCTCGCAATAAGCCGTACTCACTATACCGGGCTTCTACTGTACTTTCAATCGCAACATTTCACATGCCATTCAGTAGCATTTCCTTAGCATGATGTGGTCAGTTTTTATTTCAAATACACACATGATCATGCCACCAGTTTTGAGCATCCAAAAATAGTGCTCTTAAATCAGTAGTTAGAAATCAGGAATCAGAAAAATAAGTAGTAATATCTAATAGTTGCTGGATTATGGATAGCTTTTTGTGAAAACCTGTGGGGCAAGGGTGAAATTCACCATTAACTTTACCCAGGAAGAAAAATAACTATTCAAGTTGAGCATGTATATAATTCTTGAATTATCCTTTAAATGAATTACTAGGAGACGATTGAGCTTAAGTTCTTTTATACCACCAAAAGACTTTTTAAATTGCTATAGATAAAGTTTTGAAGTTACATTTTCTTACCAGGTGGGACAGAATGGAGTGCTGGCCAATGCCGTTGGTAATGTATTAGATGTTTTTGTTTTTATAATGATTTCTTCAAGCCCACATTTTTTCTTGTTACTATGAGATTTTTTTACTTCAGGACCACCTCCTTTTAGGGTTAATTCAGATCATCATAAAATTTTAATATTGAATATTTTCCCATGCATTCAGGTATCCTTTTGTTCTGAACAAGCAAATTTACTTTACAATGACAAAATTTCATACTATCGAAGATTGTAATGATGAGTTTTTAGTGCAGTAACTGATACACGCATACTTAAAATAAAGGGAAGTAAGTGGTGCTTTTTATTTTAGACGGCACATGAGACAATGGGTGGAGATTAGGACAGCTAACCAGTGGCACAGGGTTCAAACCTAGGGGTGGACTTGTGTAGGGTTGCCAGATTATTTTCCTTAAATCTGGAATATCATAAAATTTTCACTCAAAAATTTCTAGATATTTTAAAAATTTATGTGATGTGCCAAACTTAATCAATTGTTAGTTGTCCTCATATTTACTGCTATAAAAAGCATTTTAATTGAATATGTTATAAAATTAAGTGATTAAAGTAAATAATGTTTAAGTAGTATATGTATATCATTTATAATTATTATCAGCATTATTATGGAGGTTAGAAATAATATTCATTAAATAATTTTTCCTGTAGAATTCTTTTAAAAAATGGAACCTTAAGAATAACTTAGTGGCGGTATTAAGTTTTAAGGTGCCCCCACTGCTGAGGAAATGATGTGCTTTTTAACATAACGTAACCTTTTATATAGTATTCTATAAACATAATGTTTATAATAACAGTTATAATAGTTCATGTCTCTGTTAATGATCCTGTCATTAGTTTTCTCTTATGAGCCTTTCCAATTCTCCGATTAACTTCAATAAAACTTTACCCATTTTCCTCCAGTATATTGCCGAGGTAGCTGAATTGCTCTAGTTGTGACTTGTAATTTTACCATTTCGCTATCACAGTATACCTTTTCCATCCCAGAAAGCTTGTGGCTAGACTTAGTAAATTTATTAATAAGATAGATCGCCATTTTTATTGAACCAATATATCAGCACCTTGGCTACACCTAGTAAATATTTACTCCGTTGTTTATACTATCTTTTTTGAAGCCTAACATTTAACCTTTAAGCTTGAATTTAATAACTATAAAATATTGCAAACCTATTTCAGCTTCATTTAAATTTCTTACTTATCGTCAGTTTAAAATTTATTTTTCAAAATAGAATATTGTTTGAAGGAAAACCATTTTTATTGAACTTTTATATCAGCACCTTAAGCATTTTAAATAAATCATATGAGCTGAGAATTTGGTGACGTGAGCAGCAATAGACCTGTCCCCTTTTGTTCAGGAAAATGTTATTTCTTCAGTTTATTTTGGCTCTGTAATTTTTGCACAGCTCTTCCAAGATATCTTGTAATTTCAGGTACATCAGGTGAAACGTAAGGATCACAGGGAGATTTAAATTTCCATTTAGACCTACCTTCACCAGTAGAAAACTAACAATAATGGTAATATTTTGCACTGCTCTTCTTTGGAATCTTTTAATGTCTGCAATTCTTTGAGTAGCTATAATGGTTAGTCGAATACTAGCCTTCACAACTTTCCTGCTGAATTGACGCCTGCATCCATCCCATGCCTTTCTCTGAATTTCCGTAGAATGTGTTAAACACTTTATTTTTTGTGTCATGGATTTGTCTGATATGTTCACCAAATTACCCAAGTAGCAGCATGATATCGGCCCAATATCATTTTTACACCGTCACATATCACTTATTGGCCAATCCGATATTGGAAAATGTCAAAAGTGATAACATTTGCCATTATAAAAATGGAATTATAAAAATGGCATCAGGTGATATGGAGTGGAAGCGAAACATGATAACACAGGCTTGTGTTTTTTCTTTCTGTGTTATCGAATCCTAAATAATCATATTTCTAATTTTATATGTAGGCTTCCAAATGGTTTCTGATGTTCTGACCAATCACGAATATTTCATTTTCTTATCTCTGACATTGGAGGAAAAAATTTGAATGCTCAAAATTATAAAATCCAGCAACCAGAAGAATAGGATAATTTTTATGCCCTTTATTAGTCAGCTCAACTGATATCATTTTTGCATTGGAAAACGACCTACTAAATATCACTTTAATATACGATCGATAATATCAATTCTACTTCGCAGAAAGGTATCATTTATATGTCATTTTTATATTGGCATTATCAGCCAATGTTAAAACAACATTGGTGACATCAAAATGACATTGGGCCGACGTATAACTGCCATACGATGCTGCTTGGGTAGGCGCCAGCAATACATGAGTTAATACTATCATGTTAACAGATAAGCCCAAAACCATTCATTTTTGTGTGGAATTTTTACACAACTCACTTTTTTTAGAACCGTCTTAAGACTTTTGCCGTTTTAGTAATTTTAATTCAAAACCATCGGAAAGAATGTTCATTGAAGATAGTACTTATTCCATGATTTATTATCATTGACCTAACAGGAGTTATTAATTTCATGGGATTGTGGGTACTATTACACTGATATATATGGTATTGGAGAGAAACAAAAATTAATGTAATTCTAGTAAGTTGTTACATTCATACATACTGCTGTAAACAGAAGTGAAATAAACACACTCCTATCCAAAACAATACCTGTATCTTTTTCCTCAGTAAATGTGCACATGTTTAGATAGACATACATTATTTCCCACAATCTCAATATTTTTGTTTTCTCTTAATTTCTGTGTACTTCCTACCTTGCAACATTCCGTCCAAACTGGCTATTCTTCCCTCTGAAACATTCTTCAAAATACCCTTGCCTGTATTGCCTGCTCCATGCAGAATCAATGCTTTAATTCCTTCTTTCAACTTCTGTCTCACCCACTCATTCTCCTCTTACTCCTCCTTTATCTTGCTTTTAAACTACCTTACCTCATATATCCTCCTCCATAGCCACCCAGGTCTAATTTTCTCAAAATCCAACAGCCTGTCTTTATCCTCTTTTCTCAGCATCTACAATAGATTCATTTCCTGTCTTATCCGTACTTCCTTTGATGATCATTAGCATAACCTTTGCCAAATGCAAGATTAAACTTAGCCTTTATTAAACTTTGCACTACTGATCAAATTGCTATTGTCTTTTATGAAATAGTTATATATTTTATGTGAACAAAGTACTTTTTATGCATAAAAGTCCTTTATAACTTTGTTCTATAGATGATATGTTTTAATTCTGGTTTAAAATTCAACATGAAACCTTAACGAGATATTTGTGTTAAACAGCATCAGATAAGCATAAATGTGATGCTTTGATGAGAATGGTCTTCTTAGGTTGGTTCATCTAAAATAAAATTGATGATAATTATAAAATCCTGGTCGACATGTGATATCAAATCATGGAAAAAATATGTACTGGCTTCAACAGATGTTCTCTTTAGTGGTTTATTGATAACAAATATACGAAAATGTTTCTTTTTTGAATAAAAACTAATGTTTTGTTTATTTATTCATTTATTAGCTTTCATCTAATTAAGCTCAAAATACTCTCCATTCTTAGCTTTATTCTCAAAAGAGCATGAAATAGTACAAACCATTAAAATGCTTGTTCAAAAAATCTAATCCATAATATTTCAGGATTGTTTTTCCCTCTTTGTCTTCCATTGTGTTGTAGTCTTTTACAATATTGATGTATTCAGAAATTTTATCTAGTTAGAAATTTTTTTAAAACAATATTTACGTATTGGCGGTGTCAAAAGTATTGAAAAATGTGTGATAAATATGAAAACAGATACTTTCTATGCAATATTGCATTATATATTGTCACGAATCCGTGCGTTTCCAGAACTCACCCGGATGAGTTCCAAAGGCTCAGACCCACGCACATTAATAATTTAGAAAAAAACAAGATTTGGGGGGTTCCTCGACTCATATCTGGCTATTCCCCAAGCAAAACGTAATTCACACTAGGAGAAAAAGGGCTTGACATCAGGTCTGAGGACGAGTAAGCACAAATTACCCAAAACTTTCATCAAACAATATATTGTACGACCAATAAGCATTACAACAAAATAAACACTGAAAAAAAGCCCTCGTACCATGGCACGTGCAAACACTCTGTTGGACAGTGAAAAGAAACATACGGTTTGATCCTCCAAAATATTGATTACACAAGGCAGAAATAATTATCAGACTTGACATCTGCTATTTCACAGCTATGGAAAATTGGATTAGGATGTAGTGCCCGTCTCACTCGCATTAACTGAGTCTCCTCAATGGCTGAAGAGGGTTCAGGACAGGGGGACAATATCTTGGTGCGGGAACTCTCGAGCATGACAGACAAAAGGGGAAGAATTCTCTTCGGCCTCCCCAGCTAGGCCCACTGATCACTTGGAGGGAGGGGAAGGGAATGGCAGTGGGAGGATCTTACGTCGCGGTTCTCGATCACCTTTCCTTGCCTCGGACCGTGGCTCCACCCAGATTCCCCTTGTGCTCTCCTCCGCTTAGGTTGTGTGCCAAGCTCCATCACTTTGAGTCCGTCTCTTGGGACCTCATCCAGGTGAGAAAGGACTCGCACCGTCTCCGCTTGTGCACCAACCCCTCGCCAAGTCTCCGCTCCTCTCATATATGACAGAGAGAGAGTTGTCCTTTTTTATCCGTCTCCGCCTTGCACCAGCTTAAAGAAGAGTCTTTGTTCTCTATCTTGGGCCTTTTTATACCCGGTTGAAGAGGGGGAGGGGGGGGGGGGGGGGCGATCTAGTGGGGCAGAAAAAATGGGTGGGGGTCACACACTTGGTCGAGTGTAATGGATCGGCGGCACTTTCCTAGGGTCGCCGATTCCTCCCTAGGTTCCACTCGACTCGGCTTTGCTTTCGCCCAACACTCTCTTCATGCACTTACACACACGCACGTACACAAGCCGTCGTCGAAACCATGCCTGATGCAGATGCCGATAAAAAGGGGAAATGAGAAAAAAAACTGCGATGGTCGCATACCATCACAATATATATATGTTTAGTTTGGGAATGTTTCCATTTTCGTGTTCAAGTGATCCTCTTTCTATCACGCTTCATTTTTATATCCAAACATTATTTCTCATTGTGTGATTCCTATGTCACCTCGTAAAGTTACTTAAAAAAAATCATTCTCACCCCTACACAACAGTTGTACAACTGTATTTGTGATCTTACTTTCTATACTACTACTTTGTGATCTACTCACACATTTTGTTCTTTTTTCTGTGCATTGGTATCATGTAGAATTACAGCCTATGATATTATTTTATATTAAACAAGCTGACCCGGCCACGCATTGCTGTGGCTCAATCTGGTTAAATGGAAAGCGCACGTTTATAGTATGTTTAATTTCACAACTCTTATGGGTACACAATATATCTCAGCTGATCGATTGTTTTGCAGCTGGACACGCATATTTGTATATAATTTTAACGTCTTTACATGTCGTCACATAGTAGAATATTTCAGGCAAGCATTTATTTCATCCGCTAGTGCCAATCGAGGGATTACAGGTAATTAACCTTCATGGAGTGAACAAAACAACTAACCAAAGCTTCATGGAAATTGGATGAATGTTGTGGTAATGCATGAAGTTATCAATATTGTATCGATACAGTATCGCTATTGTAATGATACTTTATAAAACTTTGATAAAAACACCTAAATAATTTCACCTCAATTTTGTATCAACAATGTATCGATGTATCCATGTTTTATCGATATTATATCGATACAGTATCGACATTGAATTATCGATTTTGTAGAAACCTTCGCGGAGCGTACTCAATAACTTTCCAAAGTTTCATGGCGATCCGATGAATGGTGTAGTAATGCATAAAGGACAAACACATTATATACATTCAATACAGTATCGATATTGCAACGATACATTCCCTTTAAAAAACTAAATAATTTCACTTCAATTTTGTATCAATAATGTATCTATTTATCGATACTTTAGCGATATTATATCGAGAAAGTATCGATATTGAAATATCCATTTTGTAGTCCTCTTTTCGGGAATGTACTGAACAACTTCCGAAAGTTTCATGGTGATCCGATGAATGGTGTAGTAATGCATAAAGGACATACACACACACACACATACATTCATTTTTATATATATAGATAGCTCATTACTGGTAGATCCCTATAGTTTGCAGGATGCATGGCATGTTTAAGTCCTTGGTGAAAGAAAATACATGTGCTTGAGAAAATTTAAATCCTTCCTTGTCATTTCCAAAATCATTATAGCTATCTCACTCACTCAGTGATTCAACCCGAAGGTTGGTTTTGATAGATGAGAGTAGATCTCACCCCGTACTAAGCCACTGGCATGTGAAATTCACACATTCAGGGTAGGGGGGCCAGTTCCTTTCCCTGGGCCACCTGCATATTCCTATGAAGGTCTGACACACAGAAAATCTAATTGTGAGGATTTTAGGTGGGGCTGTCCAGAAAGGCTCTTGCCCGGGATTTGAAGCTGGGACCCTATGGTCAGTAGCTCAGAGCTGTACCCACTGGCCCACCACAACCCCCTATAATAGCTATGAATGCATAAAAATAAATTAACTTTTAGCTTTAAGTGCAGATGGATCTTTCTGTTTTGTCAAGTTTAAATAACAACAACAAGGGAACAACGTTGTCAACAATAACAAGGGAAATTATTGCGAATGTTGGAGGGTTTTTCAGTACACTAAATATGTCAAGACAGGGATCATTTGTAATCGGATTCACATTTTACTTTGCATTTCATTATAGTAAATATACTCCCACTATCTTCATGGCTTGCACAATAGAGACATCACAATGTTGAATAATAGGTAACTTGTTTTCATGTGGAAAACTAATCCACAGAGGAAAATATGAATTGATCAAAAAGACCAGTTTTGGAAACAAAATTCATGTGACTTAAGTATCCACTGTAATCAGGGTGGCGATCGTCAGGGAAAACCTGGGATTGTCAGGGAATTTCGGAAATATGGAAAAGTCAGGGAATTCTCGTAACAGTCGGGGAGAAATTGGGATAGTAAATTCTCGTCATTTTTCTACCATTACGTTTACCTGGCAGTCTTTCCCTACCTTTGTTTCACCAACTAAAACTAATGTCCGTCGCTGCATAGAAGTGCATAGAATAATTGCCCCGTCAATTCGTTGCACATTCAGTTGTGAATATTAGTTATTTAGTTGTGAATCAGACTTACAATGTATCCCTTTTGTATATACTTAATGCGATATTTTCCTAGTAGTGTTAAAATTTATGATCACCGTGTATTCTGCTCATCACAAGGAATCCGAGGCTGTTTTTCGGAAGATTATACCTCGCGTTTTTTTTTAACTTCCGAGACTCAGGTCGAGAGGTAGTTGTAGCATACTAGCTTGTAGTAAATGCGTGCTTGCAGTTCCAAAAATACAAGACGATGATTATTAAAACGGTAAAAAAAAGTATGATCACACATGTAAACAAAATCTTACGTGAGATCTTGGATTTCCATACCCCCTTTCGCGAGATCATAAGGAGTTCTCATCCCCTCCGCACCTTCCACGCTCGACGTAATTATTGAATGGCCCCCTTAGCTCCCCCTCGAAGCAAGTTAGTCAGGTCACAAACCACCTGAAATATGACATTCCTAAATATGATGCTGTCGTTACTAATTGCCTCCTGATTTCGCTCTCAGTGGCGCGATTACATTTTGTTTGTTTATACAAATATTTTTACATTTTTGGTTCCCTCTTACAATCAAGGGGTTATGACCACGTTAATCTAATTGTTATTCGCTTCTAAAACTCATGCCATCCGATTTTGATCCAGTCCAAGAAATTGGCTTTGGTTTGTATTTATCGTGTCGTTTTGTGATACCTGTGCCGAAGTCCGCCAGTAAATTGGCCACTAACTTTCCCTTAGATGCCTTTCCAGTATTCTTCAACTTCCCTGAACTACCACAACACGCCACCTCTTCCTTGAAGAATTAGACATTGTCAATTAGGACCGAAGGAAACATACACGGTCATGGAAATATGATGTAAAACCAAGGATACGCGGCCTCGAAAAATGTATTAAAAGTGTGTACTATTCATGTGAGGGATTAACTTGTGAACGTTTAATATATTTTTTTCATTAAGGTGGAGGTTCCATATATGTTTTCATACTTATAGATTTTAATGCAGTATTTCAGCTTTTAACATTTTCTGAGTTTTGACGAAAATTTAATTCAGCAGAAATAAAATATTCCGATCATAGGAGACCTTTTGGCAATCGGTCAGGGAAATTTGTAAAGTAACAGGGAAATGTCAGGGAATTTGAAAATTGATAATCAGTAGCCACCCTGATTCTCCTCTTACATGTTTTATAACCTCCATGATATCTTCGTAGATGTCTTCTACTTCTACATCTATCTACATCTACATAATACCCTGCAAGCCACCACAAGGGTGTGTGGCAGAGGGTGATTTCTCACCAAACATGCACTACATATCATGCATTAAAAAGGAATTCTACATCTCCTTAGTCTGATGTAGGCATGTAAAACTGCACCACTATGGTATCTACAGGTTTGGTCTTGATCTTCACCATTATTATCCTTTCATTGTGCTGCAGGAAGCTTTTCACACACATTGTGGCACTCTTCCTGAGCATTATGCCTACTCCAGAATTACCATTTTGTGATCCAGTGTGAATAATTCTATAACTTCCACTTCAGAAGTAAGGGTCATCTCATTTCACTGATTCCTAATATGTATAGGCCCATTCTCTGCATTTCCACCTTCAGGTTCTCCAATCTCCCACATGTCCAAAGTGATCGCACGTTTCACGTTCCTACCCTAAAAAGTCTGATCACACTTGACTGGTTTACTCTGTTGAGTAGTCCACACGCGGAGATCCGAATGGGGGACTATTTTACCTCCAGAATATTTTACTCGAGAAGGTTCCATCACGTCTTGATAAGAATTGAATTCCAATCCACGTTGTCAAAAGCCTTCTCTAAATCTACAAATGCAATGAACATCAGTTTGTTCTTCTCCATTCTCTTCGCTATGAGCAGTCTAAGAGCCAGTATTGCTTCTCTTGTATCCTTATTATTCCTGAATTCAAATTGATTTCATCCAGGAGCTCCTCAGCTTTTTATTATATTCTTCTGTAGATGATGCTTGTCAATATCCTTGATGCATGTGTCGTCAGGCTTATAGTCCTAAAATTTTCACATTTCTCCACTCTCTTCTTTTTGGGAATAGGAATGATGATGTTTTTCTTGAAGCCCCTGGGTATTTATCCTGTTGAGTACACGTCACAGATGGTTTTGCAAAGATAGGCTAATGTCTCCTCCTCTGAATTTTTAATTAGTTCTGCAGGAACATCATCAATACCAGAAACCTTATTCATCCAAAGGTCCCTTACTGCTGCATCAAATTCTGATCTTAATATTGATGCTCCCATTTCAACTTCTTCAACTTCCCTTTCCTCTTTGATTACTTTCAAGCTGAGATTGTTTCCAGTGTATAACTCTTTCAGATATTCTTTCCATCTCTTCACCATGTCTTCATTTTCAATCAATAGTTCTCCATTCTTGTCCCTTATGGCATTGCATCTTACGTTCTTTGAAGTGGTTCCTCACTATCCTGTAGGCAGCTTCCACGTTTCCAAGTGAAAGGTTGTTTTGTACATCTTCAGATAGATTCTTCATCCACATGTCTCCACCTTTCCTTACTTTGTGACTTATTTCGTTCCTTATTCTTTGGTAGCAAAGCTGCCCTTCTTTTGTTTTCACATTCTTGAACTTTCCTCTTTCTACAATCAAGTCTTAAGACTTCCTCCATGATCCATGGTTTCTATTTGGTAACTTTTCTTCTTCCAAAAACTTTTTTGCAGCTTCCTGTAGCCACAATTAATGTTTTCCCAATGCTTTTCCACTGACTTCTCATTGAGTTCCTCTCCTATGTTGTTTCCCACTGTTTTCTGAAATGCCAGCTGATGTTGAGCCTCCTTCAGTTTTTCTACTTTCCATATATACTTCTTTGTAATCTTCAATGTCTTGAAATTTAGATGGCATTTCATCATTACTAAATTACAGTCACTGTCAATGTCTGCCCCAGGCTAGCTTTTGCAGTCCTTCACCTGGATCCTACATCTTTGCTTCACTAAAATGTAGTCTATTTGAGGTCTTCTTCTGTCCTCGGGTATTTTCCACATGTATCTTGTTCAGTTGTGGTTATTAAGCAATGTGTTGGCGACCACTAACTCATGCTGCATTCAGAACTCCAGTAGTCTTTCTCCTCTTTCATTTCGGTTACCCAATCCATATTTCCCAGTTATTCTTCCATTTTGACCTTCGCCGACCACTGTGCTCCAATCTTCTAAAATAATCATGTTTTATTCTCAGGGGGGCGATCGTAAGGGAAAACCTGGAATTGTCAGGGAATTTTGGAAATCTGGAAAAGTCAGGGAATTCTCATAACAGTCGGGGAGAAACTGGGATAGGAAATTCTCGTTATTTTTCTACCATTACATTTATCAGGCAGTCTTTTCTGCCTTTTATTTCACCAAAACATATTTTACCAACTAAAACTAATGTCCATCGCCGAAGTGCTTAGAATAACCCGTCAGTTCGTTCAACTTTCAGTTGTGAAGATTAGTTATTTAGTTGTGAATCAGACTTACAATGTATCCCTTTGGTATGTACTTAATGCAATATTTGCCTAGTAGTGTTAAAATTTATGATCACCGTATATTCTGCTCATCACAAGGAATCCGAGGCTGTTTATCGGGGTATTAATCTTATAATTATACCTCTCGTTTTTTTTTAACTTCCGAGACTCGGGTCGAGAGGTAGTTGTAGCATACTAGCCTGTAGTAAATGCGTGCTTGCAGTTCCAAAAATACGAGACGATGATTATTAAAACGGTAAAAAAAGTACGATCACACGTGTAAACAAAATTTTACATGAGATCGTCTTTGATTTCCATACCCCCCCTTCACGAGACCATTATAGGAGTTCTCATCCCCTCCCCACCTTTCACGCTCAACGTAATTATTGAATAGCCCCCTTACCTCCCTTTTGAAGCAATTTAGTCAGGTTACAAGCCACCTGAAATATGACATTCCTAAATATGATGCTGCCGTTGCTAATTGTTTCCTGTTTTCGCTTGCAGCGGCGTGATTACGTTTTCTTTGTGTATACAAATATTTTTACATTTTTGGTTCCCTCTTACAATCAAGAGGTTATGACCACGATAATCAAGTTGTTATTCGATTTTTAAACTCGTGCCATCCGATTTTGGTCCAGTCCAAGAACTTGGCTTTGGTTTGTATTTTTCACGTAGCTTTGAGATACACGTGCCGGAGTCTGCCAGTTAATTGGCCATTAACTTTCCCTTCGATGCCTTATCAGTAATCCACAACTTCCCAGAACTACCACGACACGCCACCTCTTCCTTGAAGAATTAGATATTTTGAATTTGTAATTTTACCGAAGAAGACATACACGGCCATGGAAAAATGTATTATAAGTGGGTACAATTTGTGTGAGGGCTTAACTTATGAAGGTTTAATATATTTTTTCATTAGGGTGGAGGTTTCGTATATTTTTTCATTCGAATAGCTTTTAATGTAGAAATTGTTTTCAGCTTTTAACATTTTCTGAGTTTTGACGAAAATTTAATTCAGGAGAAATAAAATATTCCGATAATAGACCTTTTGGCGATCGATCAGGGAAATTGCTAAAGCCATCAGAGGTCAATCAGGAAATTTGAAAATTAGTTATTAGTAGTCACCCTGTTAAATGCACAGAGCAAAAAATGAATTGATCAAAAAGATAAGTGACATGAATTTTTTTCCAAAACTGAAGTAACCACTTCTCACGTAAATAAATAAAATTTAGAAATTCAGGGGAAAGATCTTTTAACCACATATTTCGGATGCTGGTTGGACACCATCAGTCCAAAGATTTATTAGCATAAACAAAAATTTTTAAAGATACATATAATGAATTGAGAAATATACATTTTTATTAACAATTAATTATTATAATTAATACATTTCATAAAAGAAATGACAAAGCAAAAAGAGAAATATTAACTACAAATGGAGTTAGCCTGTGACTAAGAAAAGCATTCTGTAATTGGTAGGATATGTCAGGGACAGATTACTTAACTCCTCCAGGGAGGGAGGTAGTTCTCCTAAAAAAGGGGAGGAGGGAACTCTCCCTTCTCCTCCTCCAGAGGAGGGAGGGAGGCACTCTCTCCCTTCTCAAGGAGGAGACCATCCCTCCCTTCTTCAAAGGGGGAGGAGGGAGGGACACTCTCCCTCCCTGCTCCAAAGGGGGAGGAGGGAGGGACACTCTCCCTCCCTTCTCCAAAGTGGGAGGAGGGAGGGAGACACTCCCTCCCTTCTCCATAGCGGGAGGAGGGAGGGAGACACTCCCTCCCTTCTCCGAAGGGGGAGGAGGGAGGGACACTCTCCCTCCCTGCTCCAAAGGGGAGGATGGAGGGACACTCTCCCTCCCTTCTCCAAAGTGGGAGGAGGGAGGGAGACACTCCCTCCCTTCTCCATAGCGGGAGGAGGGAGGGAGACACTCCCTCCCTTCTCCGAAGGGGGAGGAGGGAGGGACACTCTCCCTCCCTGCTCCAAAGGGGAGGATGGAGGGACACTCTCCCTCCCTTCTCCAAAGTGGGAGGAGGGAGGGAGACAATCCCTCCCTTCTAAAAAGTGGGAGGAGGGAGGGAGACACTCCCTCCCTGCTCCAAAGGGGGAGGAGGGAGGGACACTCTCCCTCCCTTCTCCAAGGGGGGAGGAGGGAGGGAGACACTCCCTCCCTGCTCCAAAGGGGGAGGAGGGAGGGACACTCTCCCTCCCTTCTCCAAGGGGGGAGGAGGGAGGGAGACACTCCCTCCCTGCTCCAAAGGGGGAGGAGGGAGAGACACTCTCCCTCCCTGCTCCAAAGGGGGAGGAGGGAGAGACACTCTCCCTCCCTGCTCCAAAGGGGGAGGAGGGAGGGACACTCTACCTACTCCAAAGTGGGAGGAGGGAGGGAGACACTCCCTCCCTTCTTCAAAGGGGGAGGAGGGAGGGACACTCTCCCTCCCTTCTCCAAAGTGGGAGGAGGGAGGGACACTCTCCCTCCCTTCTCCAAAGGGGGATGAGGGAGGGAGACCATCCCTCCCTTCTTCAAAGGGGGAGGAGGGAGGGCGAGTGTCCCTCCCTCCTCCCACTTTGGAGAAGGGAGGGAGAGTGTCCCTCCCTCCTCCCCCTTTGAAGAAGGGAGGGATGGTCTCCTCCCTCCCTCCTCCCCCCTTGGAGAAGGGAGGGAGAGCCTCCCTCCCTCCTCCCCCTTTGGAGCAGGGAGGGAGTGTCTCCCTCCCTCCTCCCACTTTGGAGAAGGGAGGGAGTGTCTCCCTCCCTCCTCCCACTATGGAGAAGGGAGGGAGTGCCTCCCTCCCTCCTCCCCCTTTGGAGAAGGGAGGGAGAGTGTCCCTCCCTCCTCCCCTTTTTGAGCAGGGAGGGAGTGTCTCCCTCTCTCCTCCCACTTTGGAGAAGGGAGGGAGTGTGTCCCTCCCTCCTCCCCCTTTGGAGCAGGGAGGGAGTGTCTCCCTCTCTCCTCCCACTTTGGAGAAGGGAGGGAGAGTGTCCCTCCCTCCTCCCCCTTTGGAGCAGGGAGGGAGTGTCTCCCTCCCTCCTCCCCCTTTGTAGAAGAGAGGGGTTGGTCCCTCCCTACCTCTAACAGGGAATTTCTTCCTACAATACCCTTCTGTAGGATTTTTTGTCTCCCTATCTCATCCCATTTTTGAACAGCTGGTCACCCTTTCTGGGTGGGGCTTTTCTATGAAATTGTACTTTATATTTCTACAGTACAAAGTCTTTAAATCAAATGGTATTGATAAAATATTTCTTTGCTTATTTCATTACTAGTAAATCATTTATGTTTAATTTCATTTACTTTTAATTCATCTGGTACATAGATTGCTGTAGAAGACTTACCAGACTCCCATGTCATCCTCATATATTGAAATTAGATTTGATGAGATATTACTTCAATCATTTGAGAAGTGGACACGTGAGATGTTATGTCAACATTCCTGGTCTTCGGTCACATTTATTCACTCCTATACATCGATTTGACAATGTACTATCTATGCAATATAATAACATGCTTTTGCTCTCTTTATTGTGCGTAAAGGTGTGCAAGATGGAGGAGTTAGAGATAAGGAGACACTTCAGAAATGAACTTATAGTGAATGAAATTGTGTTTGTGAATCACTCAGTGCCAGAGGCCACCCTTTCCTGGAGAGAGAAGAATCCATGACCCTCAACAGTGAGCCTTCCCCACAAACACATTTACAGCATCCCCTGCCTACCTATTGCTTTCTCCCAAAACAATGAAACTCCTCCCCATTTTTTTGGTATTAATACCGAGACGGAAATATTAACTTATACCTGAAGATTATGCCTATGCATCAAAAGTAGTTGTACCGAATAAATTTAAGTGGAAATATACATAGTTTTTTACTTTTGATCTTACATTTCGCAAAGGTTTTGCTAATGATCATCAACAGAAGGATTGAGAAGAGAGGAAATGAATATATTGATGATGAAGGGAGTAGATTGGAGAAAATGTTTAATTGGCACTATTCCCTGACTACCTGGCAATCGGTCTGACTGCGACATAGGGCTGTTACCACCGGTGCTGCTTTATATTTGTAGGTGTGGGGCATGTGATGGTTTGATGCAGGAGTACGGGTAAGTGAAATATTGATAATGATGAGGTTTACATATTCAAGCAAGACTCAGCCGAGGAATTACTAAATGTATTACAAAATCATTGTGAAAGATAAGGAATTGAGATAAGCCATAAGGAAGTGAAGGAAATGAGGTTCTCAAAATGAAATAGGCCCATTGCATTGGGATAAGAGGCATTTACATCCATTCCCTTGACTAGGTCAACGTTCCCCTTCCAGGAGAGGAAGTGTGGACTTTAAGAAAAAAGGATAAAGATAGGCTGTTGGCTTTTGAGATTAAAAATCAAGGTGAATGATAAGTAGGAGGAAAATGATTAAGGTGAGAAATAAGAAATTAAAGAAAGCATTGGGTCTGTATGGAACAAATAATAAAAGACAGGTGTTTTGAAGAATGTTTTAGAAAGAATAGTCAGTTTGGACAGAATGATGCAAATTAGGAACACACAAAAATATTGAGGTTGTTGGAAATTTGCTTGCATCCAACTTAACTAGCACATATTTACTGGGAGAAAAGACGGGTATTATTTTGTATGCCAGTGCTTTCAATTTTGTTTACAAAGGATAAATTTGTCACAACTGACTTATAGATACATTTATTTTTGTTGCTATTAAATACTGGATCAGAGTAATAGTATTATCCGATGAAAATTAATATGTAACTCCTATTAGACAAATGATAATAAATCATGGATCAAGTATATGATTTTCAATTAATATCCTTTCTGGTGGTTTTGAATTCCATTTACTAAAGCAGGCAAAAGTTTTCAAGTTTTTTTTTTTTAGTATTCATGGAATAGGAATTTCATTTATTTATGAAAATTAGAAAGGCACTTAATTTCCCAAGCTTTATCCTGCAAATTGCATGTCCATTTCACATAACATCTGAAACTCATGTTTAATGCTTAGTATAGAATTTTTACATGGGTTATTTTTACACCATAAATGGCTTTTACAGCAGATAAATTTTACTATTATTTTTGAGTGGATTATGCTCCCTCTCATGGCAGCCTTACTCCCCTTGTGTCACCATTACTCTAACAATAGTGGGCAATGTTTTCCTATCATTGGTATGCTGCAATGGGATTAAAATGTACTGGAGGCATTACAGTAGATTTGAATAGCCAGTGGCATTCTTAGTAGGTACGAACATGTTACTCAATTTATTAAGACAAATCAATTTACAAGATGAAGTCGTTTTGCATGCGGTAAAACTTTGTAGAATGATAAATAATGGAATGCATTTTTTAAATTCACCCAAGAAATGGATGCATTTCAAAACACATGAACAAGTACCAAATATGTAGTTTTACTTTGAACCATCCCAGGGTATCAAATGTGGCTGCATGCTGAAAAGCCATTTAAGAATGCATTATTTTGGAAAATTGTAAAAAGTACACATGGTTGAGGAATCCGGTAATTAAAAGTATCTTATACTATGTGAAATGAAAATACTTAATGATTTACCAAGTTTAAAGCTTGTGCAACTTATGGTTCTAAATTACTGTGAGCTACGTAAATAAACTGTGCTGAAATGCATGGATTTGGGCTTATATTTTTACATTTTAAAATAAACTCATGTATTGCTGGTGCCTAGTATTGGTAAACATGAGACAAATCCGTACAATATTTCCAACCCCAATGCAATTAAAAATGCAGCTAGTCATCAGGGTGAATTTTTAGTATAAAATTTTTTTGCTGAGATATGAGAAAAGATAAGACTAACACAATATTAAATCCTCTAAAAGTATTTAGCATATGGTTCTGACTGGACTGCCTGAATTTAAAAAATCAATGAAGAATTATAAGAAATTTTGACCTTTCTAGTAGCGTTGAGTGTTTAGGAGGGAGTTATACGAAATGACTATCAAGGAAATATGAACAAACCTGAAAATATGGAGATTCCTGAAACTTTGTAATTTAAAAGGAAAATACCCATAGCACATTTGTAATGGTATCAATTTTATATACTACAAGTTATTTATGGAGTGATAGAGCCCCAAAAAATTTGAAAAATACACATTTTTGGGTGTTTCCCTTATATTTAATGACACAAAAGCTAATAACAATGTTGCATTTTTTCAACCACTTACTATAAATGTATCCTTTTGGTGGGAGGAAAGGAACTAAGGAGAAGCCAGAAGGTTATAATTAGTGAGGGTGTTTTGAAGGATGTGATTAAGGGAAGAATGTTGGAGGAGAAGAATTGGGAGGATGGAATAGGAGAAAAACTAGTAGTTCAGATAGAATGATAGTGAGTATGATGGGCTGAAGAGGGGCATTGTGTGAAATTAAGCATTGTGGAAAGAATTGAATGTCTATTTGAATTTACCTGGAGGTAAAACAGTCCTCCATTTGGATCTCTGGGCAGGGACTACTCGAGAGAGTACATTAGTCAAATGTAGTAAACATTTTAGGGTAGGAACATGGAACGTGAGGTAGTTTCGGACTTGCAGAAGACTGCAGAACCTGAAGGTGGAAATGAGAAGAATGGACCTCGATGTATTAGGAATCAGTGAAATGAAGTGGCCCAAAGATGGAGACTTTTGGAGCGGAAGCTACAAGATTATACATATGGTATCATTTAATGCTGGAGTAGGGATCACACTCAGAAAGAGCACCAGAACACATGTGAAGAGCTTCCTGCAGTACAATGAAAGGATAATAATGGTGAAGATCGAGACCAAAACAGTAGATACTGAAGTGGATATTTAGAAAAAAGTGAATGATGGCAAAAGCTACCCTGGGGCAGACATCGACAACAACCATAATTTAGCATTGATAAAATGTCAACTAAAATTCAAGAAAATGAAGAAAACAAAGAAGTATACATATATGGCAACTAGAAATACTGAAGGAAGCTCAACATCAGCTAGCATTTCAAAAAGCAGTGGAAAACAACATTGGAGAGGATTTAAATGAGAAATCAGTGGAAAATCATAGGGAAAAGATTAAATGTGGACTAGAGAAAGCCAAAAAAAGTTCTCGGAAGAAGCAAAGTTGCCAAGAAAAAGCCATGGATCACGGAGGAAGTCTTGACCTGATCGAAGAAAGTACAAGAATGCGAAAACTGAAGAAGGGCAGCTCTGCTACAAAAGAATAAGGAATGAAGTGTCGCAAAGCCAGAGAGATGTGAATGAAGAACCTATGCGAAGATGTACAAAACAACCTTGTACTTAGAAAGATGGAAGATGCCTTTAGGATACAGAGGAACCACTCCAAGGAATGGAGTGCATGATGCAATGCCATAAGGCACAAGAATGGATAAGTTTTGATTGAAAATGAAGACAAAGTGAAGAGATGGAAACAATATCTGGAAGACTAGTACAACAGAAACAGTCTCAGCACAAAAGTGATTGAAGAGGAAAGCAAAGTCGAAGAGCATCAACATTAAGATCGGAATTTGATGCATCAGTAAGGGACCTTTGGATCAATAAGGTTTCTGGAATTGATGATATTACTGCAGAACAAATTAAAAATGTAGGAGAGAAGACGTTAACCCATCTGTATATAACCATCTATGACATGTACTCAACAGGAGAAATACCCAGGGACTTTGAGAAAAACATCACAATTCCTACCCCCCAAAAAAATATCGGAGAAATGCGAAAATTTAATTACTATAAGCCTGGCGACACATGCATCAAAGATATTGATAAGGCTCATCTACAGAGGAATAGAAGAAAAAGCTGAGGAGCTCCTGAATGAAGATCAATTCTGATTCAGGAAAAGTAAGGGTACAAGAGAAGGAATACTGGCCCTTAGACTGTTCATAGAGAAGAGAATGGAGAAGAACAAACTGATGTTCATTACATTTGTAGATTTAGAGAAGGGTTTTGACAATGTGGATTGGAATTCAATTCTTGGAATTCAATTCTTGGAATTCTGAGGGGGATTTGAGTGTCCTACAATGATCAAAGAATTATCCAGTTTGTATAAAACCAAGTAGATGTGATTATATTTGGACCAAGCTTTGAAGAAGCAAGAATAAGGAAAGGAGAGAAACAAGGCTGTGCACTGTCTCCTGAGAAAAAATTAGCATGCTATGATTTGCTGATGACATAGCACTCGTAGCATAGACAGAGAAGGATGTGCGTCAGCAGCACTTCGTGTTTACAAGGAAAACAATCCTTTTATCAAATAGTGCAATTCCACTAATGCAAGAAATTCTGACCAAAGGCAATTGTTGGCAAATTTACACATCAACTGAACTTGAAAAATAATTTTTTCACATCAACATTTTCCAAAGTCGTTTAACTTGTGAAAAAACATGCAGTATTTCCACTTTGAATTTAGAAAAAAATGTACTGCAATCATCATGCAAACAACATAAAAGTAGTTTGGCCAGAGAATTCCATAAAGAATACATTAATACCTACCTATAGTAAAAATGACAAAAGGGAATGCCAAGAATATAGAACTACAAGTTTAATGCCAATGTGTACTTAAAAATGCTGACAAAAAGGTTGAAAAGACAGCAAACTTACTTCCTAAGGGTATAGTTTGTATTTAGAAAGAGTAGGACACCTGGAATGAGATACCTAGGATGTTAATATAAGTAAAAAGGAACCTCTAATATAATCAGGTATATTCAAGTATTGTTCATTTTCAACACGTTTGGCAGTAAATTTGGAAGAGTGAATGAAAATATCTAAGAATAAAGGAATATAATGGAGAGATATGAGACTTGATCGGCAATTTACACATGGTTCATGAGAGAAGAAAATGAAATTGGTTTGGCTGATCATTATTGGGCAATGTGAAATGTTTGACAGGGGTGTTCCTTATGGTGGTGTTTAACACACATTCTAAGGAAATACAGGGGTCAAAGTTAGGAGGAAAGTTGAGAAGGCTTGTAGTTGACTAAGCATTGGCCAGCCAAAGAATTACAGAAATTAATAGATACCAAAGAAGAGCAGTGCTAACCATTAGCCTTACTATTAGTTTTCTACTGGTGAAGGCAGGTCTAAATGGAAATTTCATTCTCCCCGTGATCCTTACATTTCACAGATGTCCTTGAAATTGTAGGATAGCTTGGAAGAGCTGTGCAAAAATTACAGAATCTAAATAAACTGAATACGTAAAGTTGCATTAATGTAAATCGGAGAATTGGAAAGGGTCATAGGAGAAAAGTAATGACAGGATGGGAGACCTGAAAAAGAGATTTAGAAAGTTAAACATGGAGCGTGTCATCCAATAGCACCAAAATGTATACTTTAAGGAAATAGGATGAAGATAAAATGGTCAGCTTTTGAGATACATACGTGTTTGAAGAAGGATGTTGGAGGTGAGGTGGATGAGATGAAAAGGAAGAATAATGGAAATTCAATTCTCTTAGTCAATATGAAAATGATTTGCAGACTACAATTTGAGTAGAAAGGAAGTTGACTGAATAAATTATGAGAGGTAGGACTGGATGGAGCAATAGAGTTCTGAAAGACAAATAGAGGAAAGAATACTGGGAAGCACTTATGAGGAATGAGAAAACTTGTAGTTTGAAGAAAATAATAGGAGGCAGGAAATGTATGGAACAAGAAAATATATGAAATATAGGGGTTATGAGAGATCTTGGATGTCAACCTAACTGGTAGTAAACTACAAACTTTTTTTAGTTCAGTAAAGTATTTTTCTTTCTCTACTGTTCACCGGAAATGAGCTGAAAACTACAAGCCCACATCACAACCCATTCAAATTCTTCTTTCTGAGGCTCTTTCCACCCCTTAAATGAATTTTACAGAAGAAAAAATTATATCAATATTCATGTCTTGTTGAAGCCTAAAATGGGTGAAATTTTCATAAATATCTAAATGTTCAAGTGGGTTGAATGTTTCCTTGAAAGATAACACTGCCCTAAAACCTACGTCACACAAAAGAGAGCCGTAAGCATGTGGAAAAAAAAAACAAGTTTGCAAATTCACATTAAAATCCTTCTACGTACTTCAAAGAATTAAGAGAACTGTAGAAATGGGAGAATAACATCACAGGCAATGACCAGTTTGAGTTACCAATACCATCTATCTCTTGTCCACTCTTCAAATAATAAAACTTCTTACCTGGAAGTATATCTCACTACATTCTTCTTTATACAGCCAGCAAAAAAATTCCTAGTCCTATTCCATTGCATCAATGGGAAAATATGGAAACCTCACCCATATAATTCCCACATATTTAGTTGATATTCACTAGTACTTATTCTTTGAAGAGGGAGGTAGGTGCTGTAAAAAACAGAATTAAATTGGTATGATCGAACTCCCATCCAAAATTTGAACAGTGAAACTTGCCATAAAGGGACATCCATACACATTATATGATTCTTAAGGGGCAATGGGTCAGGCTAATAGTTACCATGTACATACTGTGACATTGACAGGAGGGAGGCTGGTGATGTTGGAAGAAATATTAATTCATTCTTAGTTCAAGTGGTAGTGATGAAACAAATGATAATTTGTGACTAAATTAGAGCATTTAGGAATAAATAAGGGATTTAAAGACCATGTGTCCTATCAAAATAAAAGATTCGTTGCCAAAATTACGTATTTTCGTCAGGTGTTGACAGGGAATGCAAAGGAGCATTATAGGATGCTATGAAATCAGAAAATGAACGTTACATATGAATGAAATCTAAGAATAGCCATTTCTAATCAAAATCTTCTCATACTTGAAAAAGAATTTGGTCCGAGCATGCATCACAGACTTTTGATGTACGTGTTACAACCACGACTTTAACAGAAACAGCCCAACTTGAAATAAAGGGCTCCACATTATTAAGCTTATGAAGCTAAAAAAAATCCTTCCTTTCATTGTTTTAGGAGAAAGTTACATCTCAAAATTTTTGCCCAAATAATAATGATAAAAACAATTAGGTGAATGAATTGATGATTCATTCATCAGTGAATTAATTAGGTTACCATGTGCTTATCTGCAAAATTACTTAACTTTCGGGCCTACCTATCTTATAAAATGATTTGGAGGATCAAGGCTTGGTCAAACAGAGAGTGGGCTATGTGCTACATTATAGGTGAATCATCAAGGTCATCCTCTTTAATCGGAACATGGGCAGACACGACAATGGGGTCGTTTACCATATTCTTTTCATTGCCGAATCTGATAGTTTGTAAAATAAAAAGACATTTTTCTGCTTTTCAATCCATCAATTAGTTCTCGAGTAGTAACCAGGGAAAAACTGATGTTTTTAACCCTTTCGGAAAAGTGAGCATGATGCGACATCTAACGTCATCCAATCACAAATGAGCCAGCAAAGCTACTTTGCCTTATCGCAATAGGGGGGGGGGGATAGCTGACAATAGGAGAGGTTACGACAGGATTGTGCAAGCAGACCTTTTGAGACTCCCCCTCTACTCCCTTTCCCCAAAAGCAGTCAAAGACGAAAGGTAAATGATGTCAATGATCTCCAAGCAGCTTCTTCAGTGGGCAACACCTTTTCCTTATTTTAATTTTTGAGTGAGCAGTTGCAGTTAGAACATTAATTTTTTCACTAAAATTCATATCTAATTTTCATCTAATGATTTTGTGTACAAATATGAGATTTTGGTGGTGAGTAAACGCCATTGTCTAAACCGTTGGGAGCAGCGATCCTGATGTATTTTTCTACAGAGTCTGCAGTGGACAAATCATTTATATGGCAAGTGAGAGAGAAAAATTAATAGATTTTGTGCATATTTTCCCGTATTGATATAATAGTAGCCATGCAGATTACAAATATATGATTATGAAGGCTGAAATATGGAATGAAATGCTGCGATCCTCAATAATTTGATAAGAAGAAAAACTGTTAGAAGTACTGCTGCTTATTATTCTAGCACTTCACTCACTTTGCAAGGTGAAACGCATCAACTACGTAGGTGTTGCCCAAGTAAGCCTTGAGTCAAAATGGAACGCCTCCAGCTGCTTGACATCTACAGACTGGTGGCTACCCACACGGGCATCCTGCTTTGTTTGACTGAGCCTTTTTGAGGGGAAACAGTGGAAAATCAGTTTGTTTTATATGGATGACCCATTATAATTGATTTCTCAAGCCATAATTCTTTTTAACGCTGAATCCCAAGAAAAAAATCTGCTTCTAAAAAGAAGCCATATTGGAAGTTAATTCACCATTAAAATGTGAAAGAAGGATAATCTCACAAGTTATGTGATGTCCATAACACTCGAAGTTGCCAGTTATGATTGCTGTTACAAGTTTCCCCCTCATCCAATTAGCGCAAAGCATCTCTTGGATATGGGAGCTGGTTAAAAGATGCCTATTTTTCAACTGCTAGACTGTCAAGCAGAGCCCGTTGGGTCTTGCTTTGCAGTCATGTGCCATCTGGGTTTACACTTAGAGATTTGATGAAAGATAATTTTTATGAAATAACAGATGAAGATTAACAAGTTTCAAGAAAAACAAGGGAAATCAAGAAAATAATGAGAGAGAGAGAAGAACAAACCAAAATAATATTCAGATTACTAAAATAATTTTTTGATAGGAATGACTTTTGGCAGGCTAAAATTACATGCCAATATGGAATATGAGCCAAAGAATAGCTAACCAAAAGATAATTTATCATTCATTATTGCCATTTGTAATAAAAATCATCATAAAATGATGAAGAACATCTTTATTCTCATCAAGTATGAACATTCTTGTATTTTCTGAAATGGAAGACTTACAAACTGTTGTGTTATCTGGGGATTGATCATGAACTTTCATAATGCACAAAATTGTTATCTCTTTATATTTTTAGTGTACATGGGAAAGTTAATGATATCATGACAAAACATATCCTACACATCAAATCAACTCTCAGTTGGTAGAAAAAGTCATTAGGGGTGTTGATGAGGGCAGTGTGCATTTAAATGAATTTTACTTCTGTATAAGAATGGAGACACCATGAAATAAATATTCATGATCCCACTCCAGATTTTGCTTCAAGGATATGTGGCAGAACTTTGGAGGACTGGATGCTATCCTTAATTTTTCTATCTTTCCATTGAATTCTTCAGTTGCCCAAAAATGTGTTTAGTTGTATGATAGTGGATAGTGATACTTTTAGATTATTAAGCAATCTGATGCACTTTCATAAAAATGGCAACTAATACATAGGTACTAGAGGAGAAAGGTTCATAATTAATCATAGCTTAAATTAACCACAAAACAAAGCTCTCAATGGAAAACTACCAGAAGATGGGTATTCTACAATAATTAATCATCTGAGAAGATGCATAACATCAAAAATAAATTGACTCATACATAGTTCCTACAGCTATGAATATTGCTCTCAGGAAGTTGCTGCAGTAAAGTAAAATCAGAACAAATTTGAATGAATTAATAAAGACCGGCCATAGCAGCCATTTTGGGAATGCATTGAGCACAAAACCCAAATGTTCAAATCTCACTACTACCATGTACATCTTCTTACAACAAAATCATACCACTTCCTGATGCAACCACCTTAACAGGCTATTAAAATCATGGATGAGACAACATTGTCTCCGTATTCGACTGTTGAACATTATCGTATTGGGCTGACGATCTCAGAAGCACTTTAATATAACATGAGCTGGCTAATCAAAGGCCCTGTGATACAATTGGGCTGGAAGCTCACTGGCAGTACAGAAGGATTTTCTGAAACAATTTATGACTGCCTTTCGTGTACATTGTTTATCTTAGATTTGTTTTAAATCATACGATCTAATCACTGTATTTGGAGTGCCTAATTCTAATCTTACAAATTTAATAGGATATAGCCTGCTGTGGTAACTAGGTTAGTAAGGCACCAGCTTAGTAAACTAAGGATTTTGTTTTCTAATCCCATCTTGAGCATTAGACTAAAGGTTATGTTATGTTAAAAAGCTCATTATATCCTCAGCAGTGGGAGCACCTCAAAACTTAATACTGCCACTAATATATATAAGTGATTTAGTTATAAACCCAGGGATCACAAGATTATTCAATTCATTTTAAAATAAAATTTAATGTTTACCCAAATTTAAATCCCAGAAATCTCAAGAGTGCTCAATTCATTTACATAAATAATTTAAAGTTAACCTACAAAGAATGTGCAAAATCTTAGGAAACACAGATGGAACAGTCCCTAACATCTGCCAAGAACAGTTGAGGTCTAAAAGAGAAAACTATGGCTGTTTCCTTAGTGCTGTATTTACGACAGCAATCAAAACTCACATAATGTAAACACAGGTAGTACACGATCACAAAGTGAGATATTGGTCATGTTTCAAAACCAGCCAATTAAAAATAGATCTATCTTCCTACCAGTACCTGTAACCAAATGCCAGTCAGCACTAATTGGCTGAGGGCACAACTGGCAACTGCAACCATAACTGGCAACCTCTTGCTCGATATGGGCTTTGTGTGCAAAGCTTTTCTGACTTTAGTGTCAAGATCCATTCATACTCTAGTCAAGGCAAGTTTCACTGTAAAGGCACAGAAAACACATGTACAAGTTGCGCATGTACTTCATGATGGAAGGTAGTAGGTCAAGGAGTAGGGATAATTCTTTATTACAAGCACTATTCACATATTACACATAAATCCTGGACTCTGGACCAGATCTTCAAAGAGAACTGCAAGTGGAAGAAGGAAGGGAACCAGGCCCCTTTTCTGTGGTATGTCACAACCTTTCAGGGCTGGAACTTGGTGATTGATAACCAGACCCAAATTCAGATTCAGCTCAAATAAGGGTCAGGTTGGAGAGCCCCGATACCCAAAAAATCACAGTGTGAGAATTTCACTCGAGGATAGGACTCCCATTTATCACATTTTTCCCCTAAACAATCCTGATTTTTTAAATAAAAATATCCCAAGTTAATTCTAAGGGCCCACTTTTTAAAAGTATTTTTCAGGAAAAATTATTTAATTAATATTATCTCATATATAATTCTAACATCCATAATAATGCTGATAATAATTATTAATGATATTATAAATGATAAATAACTACCTACTTAATCATCATTTTCTTTTTTCATTTACATTTTATAACAAAATCAATTAAAATGTTTCTTACAGCAGTACCTAATTAAGAGTACAACATACAATAATTTATGTTTGGCACATCACATAAATTTTTAAAATATCTAGAGTTTTTTGAGTGAAAATTTTAAAATATTTCAGATTCAAAGAAAATAATCTGGGAATCCTAACATAAGTCCTCCCCTTGGTTTGAACCCTGATCCTCTAATTAGAAGTCCTAATCTCCACCCATTGTCTCATGTGCCAACTAAAATAAAAGAACCACCTACTGCCCTTTAAATTAGATACACGTGTGTGTCAGTCACTGTACTAAAAACTCATTATTACAAGCTTCGATGATATGAAATTTAGTTTAAATTATATATATATTAAGTTTATATATATATATATATATATATATAGCACTCCATTCTGTCCCACCTGGTAAGAAAATGTGACTTCAAAACTTTATCTATAGCAATTTAAAAAGTCCTTTGGTGGTATAAAAGAACTTAAGCTCAATCCTCTCCTAGTAATTCTTTTAGGGATAATTCAAGAATTATTTAAACGCACAACATGAATAGTTATTTTTCTTCCTGGGTAAAGTTAATGGTGAATTTCACTCTTGCCACACAGGTTTTCACAAAAAGCTATCCATAATCCAGCAACTATTAGATACTACTACTTATTTTTCTGATTCCTGATTTCTGACTAATGATTTATAAACATTATTTTTGGATACTCTAAACTGGTGGCATGATCAGGTGTGTATTTGGATGAAAAACTAACTACTTCATGCTATGGAAATGCTATTGAATGGCGTATGAAAAGTTGTGATTGAAAATACACATGCAAAAATTCTAGGAGACTCGCATACTTCAGCCCACATATCAAGAACTCATAATAGCATAACCAGAGGAAAATGTAGTCCCTTTGTTGTAAATTTTGCTAACAATCTGCCAGGAAACTTGATGGCACAGGTTTGAATCAATCATGTATTAGTCAAGTTCATTTTGCTGATATATCTAGTGATAAGAATTGATTCAACAAATTGTCCAGCATATGAATCATTAATGGCACACAGTTCAATTCAGAGATTTTGCATCAAGGCCTGAGCCCATTCCAAGCCTCGTTATTTAATTCTCAACAGAAATAACTGATTGAATTATTCAGATGTATATTTTTAAAATAAATTTTGAGTGATGTTATTGAATAAAAGAAATAAAGGGCAAAAAAAGTAATTGCAATTAAAGTAGAAATTCTCTAATTGTATCAATTTGTTCAAGATTTAAAAGAAGTAGAAAATATACTTGAAAATCACTCAAATGAATGAATTCATAAATATTGTAATTTACTTGCGTTCATATCAGACAAATTTTGCATTGCAACAGGTGGAAAACATTGCTATAACGTAAAAGGAATGAGGAGGAGATAAGAGATGTCTAATGGGCAAAGGGTACATCTGAGAGTTCTAAAGGTTGGATTGGTTTTACATCTAATCAGAAGATGAAGACCCTCACTTCGTGGAATATTTCAATCATTGGATGTATGAACACCTCTTGGTGAATTTCCATTCAATTTATTGAATCCTTGGACTGTACTACTATCCAATAAACTGAGTGGTAATTAACCAAGACTAGTTTTGCATCATGGACAGTTACATTGAAGGGTGAGTGAGTGAGTGAGTCTGGTAGTTCTGGAGTGAGGTTTAGTACACTTAAAGAGATTGAATAAGTTGGCAGAACATTTTCAGGGGATAGAGAGCATACTTATGGGGAAACATAGGTGGTATTTTAGTGGCCTAGAGAAATTAAGTCTTTCAAAATTAAATTTAGGAACTGTATGCCTGAAAGTAGAAAGCTAAGGATGTGGGTATTTTTAGCTAGGCGAGGTTAGGGAGAATGGGATATTTGTAGGACTTATGTACTGAGGAGAGGTACTCTTTCTATGCACCACAGACTTATTTGGTGTTTATTAGCTTAAGTCCTTGTGCACCTTTAATACGTGAACATTTTGCTCCTGAATTCTAATGGAAAGATTTTATTATGTTCAATGCTTTGTCAAGTTGTCCTCTTTCAGTGTCTTCTTCGATTTCCTCAATTACTTACTTGGCCCACTTTTCTTTCTCTAGCCTGCATTTCATAGTGATGTTATCTTGTATGCACATACTATTATGATTTTTCTTTCTTTTATTGTATATAAGTATCAAAGTTTCCTTCCTTTCTTTTATATTCTTTCCTCATATATTTACTCACTAAATTCAATGTTTATTTGGTTCCAGCATTTTCCCTTGAAGAACTTTCACTGTGCCTTCAATTATTCCTTCTTTAACATTTCCCATCTATACACATATCCAGGATTTATCAGTTCATTGGATCTTTCTTGACAGTATATAGCTGTTCGTAAATCTATGATTCTCTCTAAGCTCCTGTTTCTCCAAGAAATTCTATCAATTTTCCTAATTCTAATGAATGTATGAATATAAATGCATAGTATACTTTTGCTGTGATTACCTAGTTTATGATCACTATTCGTAACTCGATATCTCCTGCTAATTTTTACTATATTTATATACCTTTGTTCGACCAGACTGTAATAAATTTGATACGTTCTTACATCTTGTGCCTCCCAGATGACGGAGATTTCTTAGAAAAAGTCATCCATCTTGATCACACTGACAGGATTTTCATAGGATAATCCACCTCAATCTCCGCAGATAACTCATTTATGGCTTTTGAAGCCTTTGAATTCATCTTAATCAGCCTGGCTGGTTGCGAAGCATGACTGCTCTTTAACTGATGATTCAGAGATGATTCTCACCATTATTCTTGATATGGGTCAAACGGGTAGATCCTTCAAGGTGAGGGAATGAGAGGACAAGAGGTGCTTTGCTAGTAGAAATGCAGATTGGTCACACTTTTCTAAGCATCTGTGGGAGGAGGACCACTCCACCAACTTCGACCCTGACCTACTCCACCAAGAAAGGAAGGGAAGGAGGTTCGATGCCTAGGAGCAGTTGAAGATATGAAGAAGCATTGACAGTGGACAACTTTTATTACATGAAAACATTTTTATGACACGTTCTCCCCTCCTAGATTTTATCTTCACCAAAAACTGCCAGTATCGCCTGCTGCCCTCCTTGCCCAACCCCATTTGCACCCACTAGGTCCCCACATTAACCACCACACCTACCCCAGCTAAGGTCAGATCTTATTCCCCCCGTTCTGCATTTATCCTCATAAGCCCCCACCCCCACTCGTTTTTGTACTTGAAACTTGACTATATAAGCTCAAGGGTTCTGTATTATTTCACCTGATGAAGTTGACTCTTCGACCAAACTGGTTGTAACCATTAAAATTCTGTAATAATTGTTACTAAGTTGTACTTTTCATTGTGGACATTAAATGTCACAAAGTTGACCCTGAAACCATCAAGTTCATTATCCTCCTATTTTTGAAATGTAGTAAAAAACAGTAATTTACCTTCAAAGCTGTGATAACTGTTACCAAACCCATGACACTACCATATATTACATTTGTATCATGACCACACCATCCTTACCTCTCCTTCTCTTCCCCTCCACTGAATTTAATTCTAAATATATCATGAAAGAAGTCTCACTTACTTTTCCACCTTATTTTTATATAAACCTAAAAGATCAAATTCAATTTTGTTCATTTCATTCGTTATTCACTCCAATATTTCCATCCTCAGTTACGTTCTTGAATTCCACATAGGAATTTTGGCTGGTGTTCCATGGCAAGCATTTATTGGATAATGACCTGAAAAAACTTGTTACTTCCCTCTGCTAGATTTTGGGTTCTAATGACCGTGGTCAACAACACATCTACCCCTACAGTTCTCCATATTTAAGGGATGATAATGCAGTGGCTTTGGTTTCCTTCCATACAGTCTATTTGAGTCACCTCTTTTGCACCACGCTGATACATATACTGCTGGTTCCTCTAGTGCAAAGATTCCTTTTACCTTCTCTGCCATTTATTCATCCATCTACAAAGCACTTTGATCTCCTCTGATGTAACTGACCAATAATGGATCCTCTGCATTTAGAGGAGATTTCTTGCCCCTCATACAGTGCCCTAACCACTACCCTCTCATCCACCTTCCATGGGAGCCATTGACTCTTGACGATGGGGGTTTCCTTATCCCGGGAAACTCGGTCGCCAGAGCCTCATTAGCAAAGGCAGGGGGTGCCACGTGCAGGAGAGGTTGACATTTGAATGGGAGAGGCTTTCTGAGACGCATCCCATCCCTTACCCCCCATCAAATAACATTTTTAAAATACAAGATTAGGATAAGAGTAACTTGCAAGATCCTATGTTAACACTATAAGAATATGTTATCTTCAGACAACACCCCTCCACACCATCATCACCAGTAAACATCAGTCAAAAATCCTAAGATCGTGGTTTCATGCAGCTCTCCACTTAATTCTTCTTCCAGCTAACTTCTTCACGTGTATTTATGTTATTCTCATCTTTCACATCCATCATTACTTTCACTAAATACCTCACTCAAAGCCTCCCTTGCCTTTCTTCCCATTCACTTGTCCCTGGAATATTGTCTTCATCAGACCATTATATCTTTTTATCCATGTTTTCAGTAGACCTCTTTTCTCCAATTTTCGTAGGAACTCTTTTTAGCAATTCAGTCATTGTGATAAAATCAATCTAATCGTTTGACGATCAATCATTCATTGATCAATTTAATCAAATCATTTGATGATCAATTTCTTCTTTAGAACAACATTTCAAAAGCTTAAAGCTTCAAATTTTAAGCTGCTGTTATCATCCATGTGTCACTTCCATAAAGAAGAGTGCTTCAGATGTATATTCTGGTAACTTTAACCAATAAAATGTTTTAACAGTACATTAGGGGCCTTCAAATGGAGTAGCTGTATCCTCGATGTGCCTGTAGTAAACATTTTAGCCCGTGTTCAGGCTAAGTGACACATTGGTGGTTTACCTTAAGTATCATGAAAATATATTTAATACCTACTAGCAGAAGGTACCCATTGATTCTCAACGGGAGCAAAGAGGAGTAGGAAATAATAGAGCAGTTGTGATTTTAAAGGAGAGAATCTTACACCTAACCTCTTTAATTTTCATACAAACATAAAAAGGCATGAGGCTGAACATTGTGGATGTACTTGATGTCCATTTCAAATAGAAAACACATGTAATTTCCCATATTAAATATATTTCCAAGACCCAACTGACTAAGGTTTCAGCATGTAGTACCATTATCAAGGTACACATTTTCTCAAATAGGACACACTGTGTTAGAAATGTGAGGAGTTTAAGTAGATAGTAGTGATTTTGTCAAGTTGAAAAGTGATGCCACTCATAAATTTGAAAGCCTTGAAAAGCCATTTATCTTAGTCAAAACCTGCTTAGTATCTCAGAGAAGTGGCGTCTCGAGTCCTCTACCACCTCGATTTTACAGCTTGCCAAAGATTCACTAGGCTAATATTCCGATTAGACCAGTGGTTTCCCATGCCATGGCTCCATGACACCATCTAGCTAGACAGTTAAATCTAATTATTAAGCAATATTCTGACTTTAGATCCAGGTGTAGCATCATACACACTGTTGAACTTGCAGAGAAATTATCTAAGATAACCTCACCTCCTTCGGCTAAGTTGCTATCATTTGATGTGACTAAATTATTTATTTCTATTCCAGCATCAGAAGCTTCATCTATAGCTCTTGAGCTCCTTAAAAATCTGTTATGTGACGAAGTAATTCAGCAGGACATTAATAACTTGCTGACTTTGTGCCGGACAAAATTATTTTATATTTAACCACAAAGAAAGAGGATGTCTTGGTAGCTCAACTGGTAGTGCACCTGGCTGGAAATCCGGGTTTCGAGTCCTGGTCAAGGCTAATTATTTTTTCTATATGGAATATCTTGCTAGAGTGTTTAGAATTGCTAGAAATTGGAGAAAAACTACAAGCCAAAGTCTGTTATGGCCAACAATTTATAAGAAGAACATGGGATTGTTCAATTCCCAAAAAGACAGATCAAGTGTCAAATTAAGAGAGATCAAACATTAGACTGAGAAATGAAATAATTTGCTTTTCTCCACACAATGCAAGACTACAACACAAATAAATAATAATTCCTTAAAACAATTCTACAGTATACTTCATTATTAATTGACAGTTATTTCACAGCCATTCATCACACATCATTTACGTAGCTGGTGACCTAACTGCCTCGTGCCCTTGTAGTGACTCACAAGGTAAAATGGAGATGTGGATGTAGATTCAAGCAAGACCTACCCAACCATGTTTCATACAGTTTTAGATAATGATTAATTAAAACTAAGGATACTCAGTAAATTCAAAAAGTTTGAGATAATATCTAGTTCTGGTGAATTTGTAACAAGGTAAAATAAAACTGAAATAAAACTCAGGTTTAAACTTAGAATGGTCATAAATAATTGGACATACGGGTGTATGCCGCGTCGTATATTGGATATACGACGCGGCATACACCCGTATGCCCAATTATTTATCATCATGAGCCGGGAAAGCTTCAATGTAGAAATTAGATTGGTCATTACAAGCGTTAATAATTTAAATATCAACAATGTAATTGTCAACTTTGCACCAAGTTAAAATTGTTTGGGTTATATGTTCATCTAACTAAAAGCTAGAACATTCATATTGAAAGATTATGCTAGGAATTGCATACTGTATTGTATACACTAGCATGTTCCTTTACAATACTGTATCCTTAGATATGTGTACCAAAAATTGCATATTTTTTAATTTTGCCTCTTGAGCCTTTTATGATATGTTTTGGGCTCATCTGCTTGCCAGTCGCAATAGCTTTCCCTAACTCAGAAAAAGGTTATTGGGTCCATTCATAGCATTTATAAATGGCCTTCCGTAAATCTTTATGTAAAAGACAAAATACTGATTGTAATTCTAAAAAAAAAATAAAACTTGAACTATACTGCCATCTGTAAAACTTGGGGTATTAGCTTTGAAACAATTACCAACTGGGATGAGGAATTCTACAAATATATATTACTTTCAAAGCGAGATTTAAAATTTTCCTACTAGAAGAAGTGCAATGTTCTTCAGAATAATATTTTACAAATAGCCTCACGTTGTACCACATAATTTTTTGATATTACTTAATGACAATTCCTATACCTTTGTAAATGGTCTATAGTGAACAAAACATTATTATTTCAATAATAACATCCATCTCGTTTTGGAAACCTCCTACACTAATTGTCACAAGCATAAAGTCACACGGAGGCCATTCAATTAATTCAAACTTCACAGATAAAAAATTCTTCAATATTAACTACTTTCCAAGGAAAAGTTAATACATAGTCATAGCTGGGCAGAAAAGCATTAATCCGTTAATCGTTAATTAACGAAGTTAACATATTGCTGAACGATTTAACTTTTAAGTTAAACCCAAAAACTATTAACGGTCTTATTAACTTCCGTTAACTTGTAATTCCGTTAATTTAAGTCCGTTACTTTTTTTCAGAGCCATCTGGATTGCCATGTAATAAAGTGGTAAGGGTGTAGTGCTGAGAATGCAATCTAGAGAACTTAGCGTTTGAATTGCAATTAGACTTTTGCACAACTTTTCAGACAAAATGTACACAGGCAAGGTTCACGTTTCCACCCTAAACAATCTTAAACAACACATGAGGAGAATGCACCCATCTAAATACGTTCAATTTGAAGAAAAAGTAAAGGCAGGATCAACTCGCGGGAAAATGAAAACCAAGTCTACTAGAAAAACAAGTAAGGCTTCTTCAAGAGCTGTGGATTCTTCTTATGTCATTAGGACTGGAAATAATTTTTTTCACCGTCTAATGGCAAAAAACTATGCCAGCAAAATACTGGTGAATCTTTTGGTATCGCAGCTACCGTTAGCGGCGTATCTGAAGGGTTCTATTAACATAATCAAATACAAACAGAGCCAGGTCCAACTTTACTGACGGAAACGGGATATTACTAAGAAATTCCATGCCTCAGGTATATAAGTCTACATTATCTAAGTTATGCTGTTTATTATATAAGCATTTTTGACTATGAAATTCTGATTTCGTTTATTAACATTAAAAATACCAAAATGTTAAGTAACATATAATTCAAAATTGCCTAAAATTTCATGTAGATTTTTAACTTAAACGGATAATTTTAACTAGCATTAAATTTTCATCAAGATAATGTTTTAACGATTAACGAAGTTAACTTTGTGAGTAGCTTTTAATACATTAACAAAATTAATTTTTGGATTAACTTTGCCCAGCTATGTACATAGTACATACTTATGTATCAGTGCCATCAACACCAGTACATACCATTGCAGAGAGAGGAAATGATGGTTGGTACCTGCATAACGACATAAAGAGTTGAAATCCACAGCAAATCCAGTGATGTCAGGAGCCAATGCTGAATTTTCTGCCAATGAAAATCAAGATTATTTTCTCACCTTTTTCCTCTTTGAAGAAACATTTATTATTTCCTACACAAGTTTATAAGTACATATATATCACTACCAGTTGACCATTTTCATTTAAATCGCATGCTCATGTAAATTTCACTGCAGGGTATTTGGCACAAAATTTTTGGTATGCACATGTGACTGTAATGCTTAATTCTATGTGAGGTAATTACATTATTTAACCCTCAAGTCTGTCAAGATTAAATCTCACTAATTACTAAGCCTAAAGACATGTTAAATGTGCACACCATTGTAATGGGGTGCAGTTCCATAAGTCATGCCCTCATTATGTTTCCTGATAATATCTGACATCTATCTGATATCTAAATATCTAATACCCAGAAAATTCCTCACAAACCTTGGATTTTAGCAGTACATAGGTACACAGAGACATCTCCCAGGTTCAAATAATCTATTGTCAGTGACCCAACACTATGAAGCTCTCACTATAATGGTTGTAATTTGACATAATGCATTACCATTGTGGAATGTAACCTCCTTTTCTGGTGAAATTTCATTTCAATGGGTATAAAAATTTCACATTAACCATTAACTTTTGCTAATGAAGACATACACCCCATTTGCCAATGCCCATGGAGATGATCAGCCTTGATCCAAACCACAGCTGCCGAGTTAGATGAGAGCATTCTGATGAAATTTCAAATAATCTACATGAATTTATACTATTTTCCATAAGTTCTCCCTTATGTGTACATACTAATGCCAACTCATTGCATACTCTGTATTCTTTCATGGATCACAGTGTGTTTTGGCATAAACAGTTTAGAGTTCGGCCTCTTTCTTGTTCAAAATGGATAAGAGTTAGGGTTAAATGAGGCACATAAAAATTGGATTTGAAGGGAGAAAGAGATGTATTCAAGGCTCCATAGAAAAAGATTTAGCACACATGGACGTGAACATCAATTGTTTTCAGGTTTCACTGTAGTGACAATGAGTTTTTCCTTTCCACTTATTCACAGGAAATGTCACATACATCTAGGCTTACTGTACTGAACACAGTTTCCAATCCAATATTATGCAACCTGCATACCACCCTATTCGTTATTTATTTTGGGCTGGAAAGAGGTCAATGGATTTCTATTATTATAGTACTGTTCAAGTCTCACCTTACTGAAGGCAGGAAATTAAAAAAGATGAATCGATAGAATACTCCACCGTCATCAACATTAAAAATATGCATCACTAGGATAGAAACCTTCCAATACTGACAGCAATCTTGACAACCTATCATATATATCGATGAAAAGATAAATTGTGGCATTTCCTGAAACAATACAACCACCTATTACTTGTCTCAAAGTTTTCTACTCATAAATCTTCCACCACCTGTCAAGCCTTGCAGCTCCTGCAGCATTGGTGCACTCACTGGTGACGTTTAAGGAATACACTTAATCCATTTGAAAACAAGATCATTTTCTTCCAAAGCCTTTGACTCCCTCTTTCTTATCATCCCTTAGTTTATTTATTTACCTTATTTTAACCCTTATTTTCCCCCATATGTAACAACATCTATTTTTTAATGGTACAGTAGAATCCTGATTTAAGGTTTTTCAGGGGGGACAAAATTTAAAACACTAAATGCGGAAAAACACTAAATGAGGACTTGCCATTTTTTTGAGGTTTTAGGGTCTGAAATGATTAGAACAGCTTTCTACAAAAAGAAACTATAATTATAATATAATAAATAATAAATATAAAAATATAAAAGTCACTAAAAGGGGTCACAAAACAATAAAAAATTTTCATTAGTTTTATATGCTCTTCCCAAAGAAGGTTGGATTCAGTGACAAAACGAAAATAAATGAAAAATGAACCAAAAATGAAAATGCCTTAACCAAAAATACAATGCTTTAGACTTCTGACTACTCAGGAATTCAATATCAATTTTAAAACTTTTAGGAGAGACTAATTTTATTTCTGAACAGCTACTTTTTAAAAAAATCTGAAATTTTACTCTGCTTATTTTTTTACTATAACTAAGAAGTAGCTCTTTTCCACTTTTGAAACCGTCAGTAAAGTAGATTGATTGTTCTCAATGGATGAAAAGTATGATTTCAATTTTTCAAGTCCAACCACAGCCTCCGAAAAGGTATAAGCCACTGTCAGCACTTCTTCATCCTCATTCTCACTGCAGTTAGAATCTGTTTCATTTGATGTACCACACAATTCCCCTATTAAAACAATGCCACTGGTCTGCAGTTCATCATCACATTCAACAAAATCACTGAATGATATTTCTGAATTCAAAGTTTGCCATTCATTATTGCCCACAAAAGTTTGCAAATCACATTCTGTTTCAGTGGTATTCAGGAACCCTCCTTTGGCAAAACAATTTTAGATGGTTGCACTATTCACACTTTCCCATGCCCTTGCAACGAAATGGATTGCCTGTAACAAATTTATTTTGGCTTGTTGCTGCCCACAATTTATTGATACAATTGCCTTTCTCACCAATGCAATGTAAATGGCTCTCCAGTTCCTCAAACGAGGACTTTTTTGAGTGCTTACGAGGCTTAGATAAAACAACCAATGCTGTGGATTCTCTTGAAATTGCTTCCCTTTTCATTATGATGTTGTTCAATGTTGTTACTGGCATGAGCAGCTTCTTCGCCAAGTTAATTCCCTTTAAGTGAGGATTTTTATCTACCTCCTCAATAATTTTTCTCTTCTCTTCGAAGCTAAGAGATTTCCTTTTTGAAGCCATCCCAAAATCAAAGCCAGCAGCCTCTGCTCTCTATAAACCAATAGCACCCAGGAGACTGGTACTGGTCGATCAGTGGTCTTGTTGAAGAGTTTTTCCTTGTAACACTGCCGAATCGACTGCCAAGGGGCATATGATTTACAAAGAAGTCGCCAACTCTCTTTTCTGAGCCACTTCTCACTGGCTTCAAATGTGGCTATATAATTAATTGTATTTTTTTAATTTGTTACGCAACTAAATAAACCCTTACTACCAACCATCCAACCCTAACTCGTAAATGCTCTAATTTGAACCTTCAGGCAAAACACATTGTAATTCAACCCTCCCGCCTTTTTTGTGCGGCCGTAACTTAGCATGAAGCTAACCTCTGCATTTTCTGGGGTTAAATTTTACTGTCGTTGTCACTGCGGCACCTAATAGATGTTGGCAATTTTCCTAAGAAAAATGGAGTTAAGGAAAATTCCCACTGGGAATGTTAGTGTGGACGGTTATCAACGTTAAAAATTCCATTTTTACACATTTCTCAGTGGGCTCGATGCATATTTACACCCATTTTATTCTGTAAAAGTGAGGTATAGGCGGCTATGTACTCGAAAAATCATCATCATAGCATCATTAAAGACGAGCGAAAGAAAGACATTTCATTTCCCAAAATATTGATACTTTCTGATTATGAGAATATTACTGATGGTACGACATAATGAGAATGCCTTATTTAGCAATCAGTTTTGATTTTTAGCTCAGAGAAATTAAGCTGCTGTTGCACATGCAAGTTTCTCACATGGCTTGCAGTTCCACATTCATTTTTTCTACACAGCGCCCGGGAAAATTTCGACGATTTCAACTGCCTAATATGGCATATCATCAGTGGGTTAACACGTTCAACCCGACGGATGCGAATGCGCGTCGGAGGTGCATTGCCAAGACACCGAAGGACGCGCATTCACGTCTGTTAATGACCTCTATGATGACCTCACTGAAGACCTCTCTGAAGACTTCTCTGAAGGACGCGAACTCATGTCTTTAATAAATTATTGAGTTTTGTTATACAAAAATTTTTTAACTAATTTTATAATTACATTTAATTGATTGGCCAAATTAATGTGGAGGAAAAACCTTTCCGTCTTTCATGATTGCACACTAGAAATATTCCGGGTTGAATGTGTTAAACCTACTATAGAGGAAAATGCGGTTTTACATTTATGTATTTATTACCAAGAGCATACAATATCTTAATATTCATATGTTCATTATACATTCATTCATTGTTGGATCGTACATTCATTCATTGTACATATACAAGCATCTTAAAGCGAAACCTTACAGACCATCAACCAATTGAAAACTAATGCTGGTGATAGTCATCACTGAAGTATGGATAAACATTTGCATGAATCGTCATGAATAAACCTTTAAATCGGGTAAAAAATCTTGTGCGGGAAAATTTTTTACGACCTAGAATAAGGAAAAACGCAGAATGCGGAGACGCTAAATTAGGACAATTTTTGCATTGTTTTTATAGGGAATGAATCGGGACCTCAAAAATAAACGTTAAATGTGGAAAAACGTTAAATGCAAAAACCTTAAATCCGGATCCGACTGTATTGAGTTCAGTTATACTCCATTTAACAATTTCCGAAAATTTCCTCGCTGACATTCCCTTCTTGCTCTCCAAGAAAACTCTCCTTCTCTCCTCGAGATTTAGAATATTCTATTGCCAACAATTGCTTTTACCTTCACGCATTTTAGTAACCACTCTCACCAAATCAAAATACACAAACGCTTTGACAGACTACATGGAACAGACTTCAATTTGAAACTAAAATTTCTTTGAAGAAATTGACCCAATCCGACAGATAATCATAGTACTCGCTGGGCTACCAAGAAGGTTTCCTTATTTTAATATTCTTCTTCCACACTGATATTGAACAACATCCAAAACGTACTTTTTCTTCTTAGATTGCTATGTTTTATGGTGTGAGCATGGTTGAGTGTCTGTCCTCTTTCTTCCTATGTATGTTGCATAAATATGTATTGTAAAGGGAGAAAAAAATGTATATATGGCTACCTAGGACAAGGAATTAGTTTCACATACCTTGTCCATCAATTTTCTATGTTGATTAGTACAGTTTTGACAGGACAGATTTGTAGATCAGTGATTACCATATCCGTCTACAAAACTGTCCTTTCCTGGGGGACTAGTGACCACCTTTCATTAAGAGCAGGCTGATGTAGATACCGGGATTCTCTCCACCCTTTGACTCCCAAACTTTTACTTCTCTTACCAGTCTGAAGTACCGGTAAGAGTGATTCAGACCAGTAAGTGAAGGTAAGGGCTTAAAAACCCAGATGATGATCACTTGTAGGATTAGATTTGTACGGTCAATGGTGAGAATGAAACAAAACTGGTGGGAGGCCATGGACTAGTGGCTACATTCGGAAAATCAAGCAGTAATTTATCTGTCACATAGAAGTAGACAGGCTGCTAACAAGGCTCTAGTAATAACTATGTGCTCCATAGAACATACAGTTTTAGGAATAGAAGAGAATAATTCCCCAAGTATGTTCCAAAATATGTTTGTGACTGGCCGTGATAGGCTACTGGACAGAAACAGTGTGACTGCTGGCGATTGAAGGAGGTGGCCTTTGAAAAGAGGGGAAATTTATATTTGTTATACGTGGAATGTATTCGGTTCCAGGAAAAAAGACCACTTAAGGAGGTGGCCATTTAGGCAGGTTTCACTGTACACCCATATGCTGATTGCAACCATGATTACATCTTGCTGCTAGTACTGCTACCAAGTAAAACAATTTCAAGAAATGAAAACTAGCTCCCCTCCCCTCTATTTCTAAAAAGAAATAAAGGGGACAGAAAGTGTGGTCGGGGATTCAGTTGTGTTGGTGGTAGACCAATATTCAAGGATGGGTAGTACACATTCAGGGAACATGATTAAGAAAGCATCATGTAAAATGAAAGTGAGAAAACCAGTAAATATAGATAGTATCCCAGTACAATTGTTAAGGGGCCTGGATACTAGACCCAATCTTAAATCGTAATCGTCGGAGCGATTTAGTTCCGCATTCGGCCACAGAAGGGTCCCTCCCCTTCTCCGGTGTTTTCAGGGTGTGAGTTGGAGAGAAGGAAGTAGAGAAGAGGGGGAAGAGGATCAAAGCCTCTGTTGCAAGTGGTGTCACATTACATGGACACAACCTTCTGCCAATTCGATGGTGCTCCCCCTCGCTGAGTAGACAACCAAACAGCATATAAGGAATATTTGTTTTTCATAGCTTATTTCATTGGATTGGAGTGCATCGAACTAAAATGTTCCATTGATGTAAAAGGCAGTTTGAGCTTAATCGTAATTTACGAGCGAAATGAAGAAAAATTTATGAGCGAAATTGCTGAATGAATTAAGTAGTGAAATGAATATTTTTAACATATTACTATTTATGTTGTTAGATATGATGAGGCAGGAACATCCCATATCAACTAGTGGCATAATTAAAGTACATGAGCTGCTCCCCAGATGAAGGGGAGTAGACAATTTAAGACATTAGAAGAAAAAATGTCAGGCAAAGAACGGGCCTGAATTGCAAGTTTGTGTAAATAAAGAAGCTGTTTAAGAATAAAGTAAAAGATGACGTGCAGGAGGATGTAATCAAAAATCTGCTCATAGAAGGCTAATAATAATATGTACATACACATATGAAGGACAATGCATGAACTCTACGTGGAGCCACTTTCAATTTAGTTGATATAAATATTTAAAACGAATACACTTGCATCTCACCAAGAGTCTCATATAAAGCCAGATTTCAAATAAATCGCTTCTCTTGATGACTCATCTCTGCTGTGGTTTCCATCACAGGTGTTTCACTTTAGGCTCGTGAGTACATAACATCATTAACAATTTAAAACTCAGTGTGTCACACAAAGGAGTTTAGTATGTTTGGAAAATATTTAACCAGAATTTTCTGAAAATGATTATCCCTGTACTCAAGCCAACGAATTGTAGTGATCCCCCAATGCATGATTTTCTCAATTTGGAGGCACTATTACATGAACTTAGGATAGCTCCTTTCATCATTCTTAGATGTTCTTCGCTGTACATGGTCCGATTCTGAGATTAACCTATTTTCTCTGGACTCATTCCGGCATCATGTTCCTAGCCGGTGAAAACCAACTGAGCGATTTCACCTTCTGAAGGCATTTCCTGTTATTCACTTTTCCCATAAACATAACCTGTCTACAAACTTCCTCCAATATCTCAGGCACTTCATAGTGCACCTACCTTTCCAATAATCAAATGCAAGTGATACCCACCACCCAGAAAATATATTTGAAGACAGCTTAACATACGATAACATTTCTAATATACTATTATCTGTAGAAGTACTAGCTTTGATTAATAACCATCACGTTCTTCCTTCAATTTAAATTTTGGAATGTTGAATACAAATCACTTGAGTTTACATCCATGAAAGGGACCTCAGAGATGAGAGAAGTGGAGACGGAAGCATGTGTCATCGAGAATACAATTTAAACATGAAACGAATGCATTTAAATATAATTATAAAAAAGCTTATTAACAACTGTGAGTAAAAAAAGGGGTGTACTGAGTTTTTAGAGAGAAAACAAGCTAAAGATCTCTCCATTTGAGGACTACTTCCTCTATTTAGCGATATGCGTTTTCCGTGGATTCGTAAGTAGTACGGTCCGCTTTTTTCAAACCCGTGTCCTCAGCATGGAAAGCCACTACTCCAAACTAAACCCCGGAGCAGAGCCATTTCACTTCCAATTTGAGTACCCGCAAATAACATAAATAAAGCCAATAAAAACATGGCATGAAATTTCCAGAGCCACGTGCTTTTCTTTTACCCATTGCATATAATGATCACAAATGTTGAGTTTTATTTCTCCTGGAAATGATAGTTTAACCAAATACTAATTTCGGGAGAAAGCAGCAACATGTCAAAATAAATAAGAAAGGTATTAAAGAGTAGATTGGATTAATTATCAACTTAGAATCTGCGGACATTTTGGGCTGAAGAATATTAAAATAACTTGCAACTTGTCTATTATGTTGTTTTCCCACGGCTATTCTAACCCATTCTTTCCAAAATTATTCCCATATGGGAACAAACAATAAAATCGAAATAATTTTGTAGTAAATTTGCAACTCTCCCTGCATGAAAATGTTGTGAATTTTTCTGCCAGAAACAAAATTTTACAGTTATTCCTCAGTAAATGTTACCCTTCTCTATGGATTCCTTTTTCAGGAGTAACATTTCTGTAAATAAAGGGGTACATTACATTTATCATCCCATCCCCATCGGAGACTAATGAGTCTGGAGAAGCTACCCAGAATAGGCAGATTTTCGTCTACGAAGAGATCTGTGAGGAAAACTCGATTTCCGCTACTCTTCTTGCTGTCCGCAAACGTTCCCCAATTCAGTCACCTTATTTCGATTGCAGGAAGAGAACAGTATATTATCTACCAATATGTCTTTTGGTTTTGTGTTCCGTTAGTTGTATATACGCCCAAATGTTGACGTGGTCAGTGTCTCCGTGAAGCAACTCCTATTCATAGGGTTGAACCAATTAATTGACAAGTAATCGGTAATCATCCACATGGACCATTTTGCAGATCAGTATCGGTGATTTAGCAGATTGGCCGGCTTCGATAATCGGTAATTTTTTTATTTTGATATAGTTGTTTGATACTGAGCTGGAAAGAAGTATCATAGATTCTGGTTAAATATTTATTACTTTCATGAAACAATGAAAATTAACCCATTACCGCCCAAGCGGGTCGTTTACTACCCATCACTCAATACACTGTAGTTAATGCAACAAAGTAGATAGCGCAGATACAATGTATTCTTTGAGTGTCGGGGAATGTTTTCTACGTGATGAAACCAGCTGCTGCTTATTTGAGTGTTTCACTATGGAATGGCATGCTCTGCGACCAGCATGGATCCTAAAAGAAACTTAAGTATGTGTCGGTATAAAGTGCATTTTATGTGAATACATCTGTAATTTTATTTTCCTGAAACTACAAGTAATATCATACAAGTAATTGTTTGACGCGATTGCAAACCATTAAAAGTTTTTGGGATTGGAAGCGAATTATGGGTCGTAAATACCCATTGGGCGCTTCCCTGAGAAAGTGCGCTTATCACGAATAACACGCTCAAATAATAATTCCATCTGTTTATTTGCCACCTCGTGACCATAATTGAGATCATGTTATATTTGCTATAATATAAAGGGGAAATAGTGAATGAAGTTTAATTTTGACAGTCAATTATGAGCCTTATTTATTTATAAGAATACAATGAAAATTCTTTAGTTTTCGACGTACGTACTTAACCTATACTCAATCAAATGTATTTTATTCATAGTTCTGGTGGTCTGACTGTGGCCGAGATACTCGAGGAGCTTAAGACTGCAATGACCCAGACTGCCTTAGCCGTCTACAGCTCTGTGCGGAAGGAGAGATAATGATACAGATACCAGACTTGGAGGCCAAGGATCCCATCACTGTGACTGAAGATCCAGACGGAACACACTAGTGGAGGAGACTTCACATTCTGGAGGAACAAGGAGGAAAGTAAAGCACGTTTCTTCTGAAGCAACCTTACAGAACATTGATACATGCCATATTGCTCAAAAATCGACAGTAAAAAGTACCTTTAGGGGGAGAAAATGGGTTAAGGATGATTCGAATGTAGCTGATTATCCCATTCAGAACATAAAACACCCACTGCGAAAAAATTAACACAAGATTCTACACCCCTTGATTTTATTATGACTTACCTGGGAGAAGAAACTGTTTTAAGATTGGTGAGGTGTAGTGTTAGGTATGCAGTGCAGGAAAATAATGTAAACTTTAATTTATCGCTAGAGGAAATGTATACATTCCTTGGAATATTGTATGCCAGTGGTTACATGCCTTTACCAAGCAAAAGAATATATTGGGAGAGAGCTGATGATGTTAATAACATTCTTGTTAGCAATAGCATGCGATGAAAGAGCTTTGATGAAATTTTTCGCTATCTGCATGCATGCGATAATACAGAATGTCAACCCAGGGGACAAAATGGGCAAACCGAGAGGCCTTCTAGATGAGTTGAATAGTGCATTTATCATAAATGCTCCTAATGAATGCAATATTTTGATTAATGAATTCATGATCCCTTGATGAGGTTAAGGAAACAATAAACAAAATAGCAAAAAAGGGTATGTATGGCACTGGCACAGTTAGATCAAACAGGGTAGATCGCTGTCCCATTCCGTCCAAGGAAACGATGAACAAGAAAGTGAGAGGTTGGTATGAATCATTTGTTGATAAAGAGTCAAACACCATCGTCGTTCGTTGGAAAGATAACAGCGTCGTCAACATCATGTCCAATCAACACCGGGTCTTTCCGATACAGGAAGTCCCACGATACTCTGTAGCAAGAAGAGAGAAAGTAAAAGTCCTGCAGCCTAATGTCTTCAAACAATATAACCGCAATATGGGCAGAGTGGATCTTATGGACCATAATATAGCAGACTATCAAATTTTGCTCGCGGCTGAGCTTAAAGCCACCGAGTGCATCCACCGGGTTGCGAATGGTGGGTCGACCTCTAGATATAGAGGTTAGCTGCGAGATAAGCGAGTTTACTCGTCGAATAAGCAGTGGTGGACAAAAAGCGACGGCTTCCCGAGGGGGTATTGGTCTATCCCTGGGTAAGATAGGCCTCTAAATAATACAGAACCTGTGAAGATACAGAACCTGAGAAGACTTGGCGACGGGAGGCCGCCAATAATTACGCTTCTCATCACCCGGAGGAGAGGGCAGCAGCTCCTCTTCACATGAGTGAAGGCGGAGACCACAGTTGTCGGTACAGCGACACTCATTTCACTACAGGCGTGGTAACATTTACTTTAACGGCTATAGTACTGCGATGTGGAAGGCAAGGGGAAACCACCACATTAATATCCCGAGGAGTCACAGCTACTCCACTCTTTTCTTTCGTATCAAGACGTGATGGAACCTACTCGAGTAAAATATTCCGGAGGTAAAATAGTACCCCATTCGGATCTCCGGGCAGGGACTACCCGATAGAGTACATCAGTCAAATGTGATACACTTTTTAGGGTAGGAACATGGAATGTGAGATCGCTTCGGACCTGTGGAAGACTGGAGAACCTGAAGGTAGAAATGCAAAGAATGGACCTCGACGTATCAGGAATCAGCGAAATGAAGTGGCCCGAAGAAGGAGACTTTTGGAGTGGAAGCTACAGGATTATACATACAGGATCATTAAATGGTAATGCTGGAGTAGGGATCATACTCAGAAAGAGTGCAGGAATGCATGTGAAGAGCTTCTTGCAGTACAATGAAAGGATAATAATTGTGAAGATCGAGACCAAACCTGTAGATACCGTGGTGGTGCAGGTTTACATGCCTGCGACGGACTATGAAGATGAAGAAGTGGAAGACGTCTACGAAGATATCACGGAAGTTATTAAACAGGTAAGAGGAGAAGAAAACCTAATTATTTTAGGAGACTGGAACGCTATCGTCGGTGAAGGTCAAGTTGGAAGAATAACTGGAAAATACAGATTAGGAAACCGAAACGAAAGAGGAGAAAGGCTGCTGGAGTTCTGCAGTCAACATAAGTTAGTGGTTGCCAACACATTGTTTAAAAATCACAACCAAAGGAGATACACATGGAAAATGCCAGGAGACAGAAGTAGATGCCAAATAGACTACATTTTAGTGAGGCAGAGATTTAGAAACCAAGTGAAGGACTGCAAAAGCTAGCCTGGGGCAGACATTGACAGTGACCATAATTTAGTGATGATGAAATGCCATCTAAAATTCAAGAAATTGAAGAAAGCAACGAAGAATATATGGCAAGTAGAAAAACTAAAGGAGGCTCAACATCAGCTGGCATTTCAAAAAGCAGTGGGAAACAACATAGGAGAGAACCTGAATGAGAAATCAGTGGAAGAGCGTTGGGAAAATATTAAATGCGGACTACAGGAAGCCGCAAAAGAAGTTCTTGGAAGAAGAAAAATTTCCAAGAAGAAGCCATGGATCACGGAGGAAGTCTTAGAATTGATTGAAGAAAGAAGAAAGTACAAGAATGCGAAAACTGAAGAAGGGCAGCTTTGCTACAAAAGAATAAGGAACGAAATAAGTCGCAAAGCAAGGAAAGCTAGAGAGATGTGGTTGAAAAATCTATGCGAAGATGAACAAAGCAACCTTGCACTAGGAAAGGTGGAAGCGGCCTACAGCATAGTGAGAAACCACTTCAAGGAACGGAGCGCAAGATGCAAAGCCATAAGGGACAAGAATGGAGAAATTTTGATTGAAAACTAGGACAAAGTGAAGAGATGGAAAGAATATCTGGAAGAGCTATACAATGGAAAAAATTTCAGCACAAAAGCTATTGAAGAGGAAAGCAAAGTGGAAAAAGATGATATGGGGGCATCAATATTAAGATCGGAATTCGACGCTGCAGTAAGGGACCTCTGGTTGAATAAGGCCTCAGGTATTGATGATGTTCCTGCAGAACTAATTAAAAATGCAGGAAAGAAGACATTAATTCATCTCTACAAAACCATCTGCGACATGTATTCAACAGGAGAAATTCCAAGGGACTTCGAGAAAAACATCATCATTCCTATTCCCAAGAAGAAGAGAGTGGAGAAATGCGAAAATTTTAGGAATATAAGCCTGACTACTCATGCATCGAAGATACTGACCAGGATCATCCACGGAAGAATAGAACAAAAAGCAGAGGATTTCCTGGATGAAGATCAACTCGGATTCAGGAAAAGTAAGGGTACAAGGGAAGCAATATTGGCCCTTAGGCTACGCATAGGGAAGAGAATGAAGAAAAACAAACTGATGTTCATTGCATTTGTAGATTTAGAGAAGGCTTTTGACAACATGGATTGGAATTCAATGCTTGGTATTCTAAAGGGAATTGGAGTGTCCTACAATGATCGAAGAATTATCCACAGTTTGTATAAAACCAAGTAGCTGTGATTAAATCTGGACCCAGCTGTGAAAAAGCAAGAATAAGGAAAGGAGTGAGACAAGGCTGCGCACTGTCTCCCGTAATTTTTAATGTTTGAGAGAGCCATAAATGAAGTCAAGGAGAAGTGTTCTGGAGTGAACATCCATGGAAAAACAATCAGTATGCTACGATTTGCTGATGATATAGCTCTCATAGCAGACACAGAGAAGGAGCTGAATAAGATGCTAACAACCATGGAAAGGACTAGGGCCAGATACCAGCTGAAGATAAATAAGAAGAAGACTAAGATATTGGTGTGCAGCAAGAAAGAAGAGGCGAAAACCAATGTCAAACTAGGAAAAGAAAAACTTGAAGAGGTTAAAGCGTTCTGTTATCTAGGAAGCCAAGTAACCAATGATGGACGAAGCAAGAAAGAAATAGTGAGTAGAATAGCCCAGGCAAAGAGGGCATTCTATCAAAAGAATACTCTACTTACAGCAGGAAATACAAGCATAGAAGCAAGGAAACAGTTCATCAGAACATACATCTGGAGCATGTTTCTTTATGGCAGTGAATCATGGACGATGACAGCAGCGGAGAAGAAAAGGGTAGAAGCATTTGAAATGTGGTGCTACAGAAGAATGCTGAAGATTAAATGGATCGACCGAATAAGTAACGAGGAAGTGCTAAGAAGAGTAGGAGAAAAGAGAAGTCTGCTGACAACTCTAAAAAGAAGAAGGGAAAACTTAATCGGCCATATCCTGAGACACGATGGCCTGATGAAGACTATCGTCGAGGGAAAAGTGAACGGGAAGATTGGAAAAGGCAGGCCTCGCATGAGATACATGGAACAGGTTGTGAAGGATGTAAAAGAGAAGAATTACGTCATTATGAAAAGGTTGGCCGATAGAAGAATCGAGTGGAAAGCTGCGTCAAACCAATCCTACGATTGTTGACCAATGATGGATGATGGATCAAATTTTGATTCGTGGAAAGAAATGGTACATTCCGATTATGTTCTGGCTTTTTGATGTGTGCATGAATAATGCTTGGATCCTGTACAGATCCCAAAGTCATGATATGTCTTCACTAAACTTCCACCGTGAAGTGGCACGGGCAATACTGCTGAAGTATGGCACTGCCCCTAAGCTAGTCGCACGCAATTATCTTGATACTGTAGCGGAACATCAGAGAAAAGATCATGTTGGCCACATTCTTATTACGAAATAACCAAGGCGCAGGTGTCGTCTTTGTCAGAGTAAAACAACAAAGTCTTGTGACAGGTGTAAAGTTCCTCTTCATGACAACTGTTTTGCATGGTACCATAGTTTGTAATTTATAAATATTACACACGCAGTTTGATTTTTTGCCAAGATGTTAATTATTTATTTTGTTAAAGGTACATTAATTGTGAACTTTTGAAAATGTTTTAATTTGTATTCTAATTGCTATGCTTAATATAATAGATAAATATTGCATACTAGTAAAAGAGTTCATCAGAAATATCACAATTTTTATTGCTGGCACTAATACGCAAGTGAAATACGTTAGCGTATTGCGCTGCATTCTTCATGCAATGTTCCTGTTTTCACCAAAATCATTTATTTTGTCAGAATTGTGCTGAAATGGAGTAATGTAAAAATATACTGAATTATATACTGAATAAAAATGTTAAAAACTAATTTTAATAATATTTTGTATTTAAAAACCTTTTCTCGGGGAACCGCCCTATGGGTCATTTACAACCCAGTCACGCACGAGGTAACGGAGCATGACACTATGCTCAAACTAAATTTTGCCATCATAAGGGATGTTTCTAACCTTTTCTGATCAATTTTGAAAAAAAAATTTAAAAATTTGCTGGGCATTAATGGGTTAACAAAGCATCTTCCTAGCAAGTTATATTATACATTACATATTTTATACATTATATTACATATTTTAACCTATGAAAACAGTATTACTTTTATTTTTTAAATATTTATTCCATTTTAACAATATGAAAATTATTTCTTTTATTTCAACCTACCAAAATTGAAAAAATAAATATTCAGTGTTTTGAAACTTTTACATTGCAGTACAAAACATGAGAATTTCTCCATTTCCAGGGCTTAGCCTATTTATTGTCACTGCATAAATGTTTCCTCCAGTGCTTTAAAGTCTTTCACTTTTCATAAAAGATGCAGGGCCACCTAGATTTTTCACAGCCAGTTCGCTCAAATTTGGAAAAAGCTCTTTTGAACTTCTCCACCACAAAAATGGGGCACTATGTTTTGGATTTTTCATATTTTTGCTGGAAACATTCGTTAGTTTATTTTTTTATTTCCTTATGAATGCATGCTTTTCTTCACTATTTTGTTTACCACAAGCTAATTCATCAAATAACTTGGCAATACTAAGACATTCTCCTCTGAGTTCTTCATTTCCAGAACTGGAAGCTTTAGAATTCAATATTTCTTGAGATTCGGAATTGTTAACATTTTCTAGGCTATCTCTTGTCCATCTTTTTATTTTCTTTACCATATTCTCTTTTTGAAATTTTGCTTCTAATCTTGGGTATTATAGATGACAAGGATAAACACTTGTTTTCTAGATATGATGTAAATCTTATCATCATTGAAACTTATTATAGTTCTTATGCTGTGGTAAAAATTACCCTAAAGAAGCTGCTGCTCTTTGCTTTAGACAAGAATAAATTCAGTCTCTATTATGGATGGCTAACAAAGTTGCCTTTGAGGTCTCTTTTGAACACATTTAACATTTCAAAGATTATTAAATATTATTTTTGACCTACATCATCATAATTATCTTATGTTACCTATGTAGTTCAACCCTGTGTTATAATAAATTACAACTGAACTCATATTACTGTTGTTTCAATATTGTTCTATATTTCTGAATGTAAAATTACGTATATTGTTTGGTAATATTTCAAATCCTTTGCTATTCGCGGTCATGTGTTGTGCATTTCGCCATGACAGGTTGCCTTTGAGGTTACCCCTCTCTCCATTTGGAATGACTCCAGGAGAAGGGTATAGCAGGATGACAATTTTGGTGTAATGGCATTCATAAGTCCTAAGACGATGACCAAGTCGAGAATCAAAACATCGGTGGACATGGACGGAATAACCTGGAGGAGGACCTGAGAAACCTTTACACAATGAGTTTTAGGCAAATGAATATGCCTATAAACATGCCTATGGATATTTTAATTAATAATGCAACAATACCTTTCCTAGTCAAGGGGATAGGGCTGTTTAACCCTTATCCAGCACATTATAGGAGTAACGTATCTGGGCAAGACAAGCCCATTGTACCAATATTGTCAATTTTAGTTTATTCTATACAATGCAGTACTATCCTTACTTGAAAATATTAGGTGATTATCATTATCACTTATTAAGAGTCTAATTGTCTCTTTAAAAAATTTTATAATAATAATAAAAAAATACTCGTTGATTGGCATAATAAGGCCTAAGGATTCTCAACATAATTACTTAAATAAAGACCAGTTTTGTGTTAAATTTATTTTAAGGAATTACATATTAAATATATAGAAAATATAACTTAAAACATAATTGTAACACATAAAATCCTTTGAATTGCAATCAAGACAGATAATGAACGTAAACAATGAAATTACAATCGTACAACTTATAAGAAGTTCAACAACCAGCTATACATTCTGTGGCTCACTAGTACCTTTTACACTTCTTACAGATACGGTTCACTTAACTATGTCCATTGCACACAGATTTTTATGTGTTGCACCTTTGACTCTGCTTATGATTTTTTGAAGATGGGCAAATGTGACATTACTTTTTTGTAATTGCTCCCAAATCAAAGGCTTGAGCTGTTCCACTTCCTCCTCCATCATAATGCTCCTTTGCTGATTTTATATTCCTCGATAAACCCAAGGAAGGCCTTCGCACAATGCTTGTCTGGACAAGACTTTCAGCCACGGATAAGAGAAATAATCTTCTCGCATTACGTTTACCAGTATTCCAATTGAGATTAGTTTCTTTCCAAACGACAAATGGTGCAACCCAACTTACATCAACACCATTGATAAAAAATGGAAAAGGCCATCAATTTTTGTGCGTTTTACACATGTAAGCATGCACTAACTGATCTAGTGACTCCACTAAACCTTTAGAGCAGTTGTATTAAACAAATCATTACAGCTTCCTCAATGATTCTGTTCGTATGATGCATGGTAGATACAAGTACAACTGATATCCTTATCTTTGGTACGTATGAAACTAATATTCTATTCCTGATAAAGAGAAACAGTGAGGAACCAACTGCACGATATTTACTTGCCTGGAAATTATTTGGAATAAGTCATTTATTTTTCCTATCAGTTTCAACCTAGGTGAGTCCATTGCGTATAAAATTCTGGCCAAGCTCCATACCATGAAATAATTGTCACTTGTTAAATTCATATTGGTCAGTTGGTAGGGCTCAGTAAGCTGCAGCACAACTCTACGACCCAACTCTAGCAATGAATTCTTCCCTCCCTATTTTCCCAGGTAAGGCAGAGAGTTGAGAGGGTAAAAAGTTTTTGCATTAAAAGTCCACAACACTTTCATTCCATATTTGTCTGGTTTTGATGGCATGTACTGTTTGAGAGGGCATTTACCCCGGAATGAGCTGCTTATCTACAGTGATATTAGGTCCCGGTAGCTAATATTTTCTAAAATTGGAATTGAGCTTTTCTCAGACTTCTCGAGCTGGTGCAAATTTGTCTTTCTGAAGATGCACAGATTGCGTAGTTTATGTTCAAATCGAATGAACGCAAGTAAACATTTGAATCGCTTTAGTCCCATGGTGGCTCCAAATATTGCAGGACCATACAATGTACTTCAGAGAACATCATAATTTGAATGGTTTGATTGAAGATGACGTGCAGTGAGTAGTAAACCAAAAAATGCTCTAATTTCAATAGAATTGCAGGGTTTCAAGCCACTACTGAATCGTCAACAAAGAGTGTCAATCGTGAAGACTCCTCTATAAACCACTGGTGAATGTCTTCATGTACTCTCTGGTAATCCCATCAAGCAGGAGAGCTCAGACATTAAGTGCCATCACACAAGGAGAAGATCCAACTTATACCCACTATATTTTTTTCAACTACATTGTTTCAGAAGTCGTATTCATTACCATAGATCATACCATAGAATCACGGCATCAGAGACGAAGCAGATCCAAAATCCAATATTGCAAAATTCATAAAACCCATCGTCTTAAAAACTCTGTAAACGTTACTTGAATTCTGTGAATAGATAGGAAGAACTCATCAGTAGAATCAATTATTCTCTTGCTTTGGGGTTCCCCTTACTTTACAAACTGAAGAATTAACAGGGTGACCTTATGTCCATTGTATTTACATGGAATTACATTCTACCCACAGTGTCGTTACTAGAATTCAAAGGATGCATGCCGCATCTATAGTGGCTACAATAAAAAGTTCTGATGATGAAAAACTTCATAAATGATGGAGGAACACATAATACCTGGAATACGTTCCGGGCAAACAGGGTCCGACGGACCCAGATTGCCCAGTTAAGTTTGAAAAAGTTTCAATTTATTATAAAACACAAACTAAGATTTATTTTTCAAAATCTTTGAGTTTTTCTGGTAAACTAATAAATGTTAACAAAGTCATGGAAATTGAAATATTTTGAATGAATAGTTCCCATTTTATGAGTTTTAAAATATGGAAATTGGTCCATTGGACCCACCTTGCCCGGATAAGGGTTAAACTAAAAAAATTACCAAATATCGTAATATTTTACTGAAGTACCAGTAATTTGATCCTAAATCAGAATTCAAGGATAATCATAAGAATATTTATTTAATTCGGATGATTTGTGTCTCAACTTTGTGCAATAGGTATTTCTAATTAAAATTTTCAAACGAAAAAAATGACTGCAAGCTTTAAGAAAGCCCTTTACATGAATTTCTTATGGGGATTCTTTTGACTTGACTGGGATAGAACCTAGGACCATTAGTTACAAGAAAAGTAGCCTATTGTCAGTCCAAGGATGACATCTAATAATTCTTTAAGTTTCAAAGCTGTGGGCTAAAAACATGTGCTGTGGGCACGAGTTTCAAAGCTAAGGTTTTACATATAATTTATTTGTGTGTTTTGAAACCAGCCGTAGCTGGCTACATTCTGAGGTTATGTTTAAGTTCACCACGAGGTCGATACCGTCCTAATCCAGATATCCAATATTAGGCACCCCATGGATATCCAACATTAGGCAATGTTTTTAGCGAGATTGTACGTTTTGTTTCAGATGCCTCCAAGGAATAATTGGAGCAAAGAATCAATGATGAAAGTTGTAGCTGCTGTTAGAAATCATGAAATAGGTTTTTTAAGGCCTCAAAAATCTACAAAGTTCCTCGGTCAACTTTAGAAAATTATGTCAACCATCCAAACAAAACTTGTGAAAAACTAGTTAGTGTTCCCTTAGGTCAAAGGCCTGTACTAGTGGATTTTGAGGAGCAATTAATCAACACTGTAAGCTGATGGACCAGCATGTTTATAGTCTGAGGCGAAAGGACATATTATTAGCCTATTAGCGTACCAACTTGCCATGTCAAATAGCGTGAAAACTAATTTTACACAGTCCAAGGGAATGGCGGTCAAAAAATGGCAAAAACATTTTTAAAACAACATCCTAGTTTAATAGTTCATACTCCCCATGCAGTTTCATAAGCCAGAGTAAAAAGCTTCACAAAGGAAAAAATTGATGAATTCTTTGATTTACTTAAACCTGAGCTTGAGAAGATCAAGTTTAGTGCACATAAATTATTCAACGTTGGTGAAACCGGAATTACAGTGGTTCAAGGTACTTAATCAAAAATAATTAGTGTCAGGGGAAAAATAGAAGTTGCAAAACTTAGTTCTGCCGACAGAGGAGCTCTGATCATTGTGGTCACTTCCATGATCGCTGCAGGGGTTCATGACCCCCCCATGTTAGTGTTTCCAAGGAACATTTAGAAAGCTGAACTGCTTCATGGAACCCCCGGCACAATAGCAGCTGTACATCCCTCAGGCTGGATACAATTGCCACTTTTTACAGACTGGATGAAATTTTTATCAAGTTTGTAAAGCCAACAAAAGATGACCCTGTTGTTCTCATCTTGGATGGACACTACTCCTACGCATGCAATTTGTCTGTTATTAAACTGGCTAGAGAAAATGATGTAATAATTTTTTGCCTGCCACCTCACAGCGCATGTAAGTTGCAACCATTAGATGGTGCATTCATGGCTCCATTTTAAGGAAGCCTATTCTCATGTAATTGAAAACTGGCTTGATGCCCATCCATTTCGAGCTTTAACCATTTACCTGGTTGGGGGTTTGTTTGGACATGCATATATGCACTGTGCTACCATGGAAACAGCAGTAAATGGCTTTTCAAAATGTGGGATGTTCCCATTTGACAGGCTTCAATTAGGCCCTAATGATTCCTTAGCTAGAGATGAATATATGAGTGACCTCTCAGCACATCCTAAAGTAATGAACTCTGGAACAATGAAATGAATGTCTCTGTGGCTGTAAGCAATAACAAATGAAGAAAAATATCCCCAAAGCCGTACTCTTAAGGGGGCAGAGGAATAAAAAGCGGGAGACGGAGAAGGAAGGAGTACCTATATACAAAGTAAGGTGGAGAGGGGGAAGGAAGGAGTATATACAAAGTAAGGGAGCTCTCAATCACATGTATAAAATCAAGCATACAAAGAAATTTAAATGGCAGTAAATGACACATTCGCACACTCACAATGTTACAAACAACTGTAACACTCAAAATGAGGGGAATCAAGGTAAAAATAAAAACGAACAGTGACTCACACAATCACTCACTCACTCAGGTTTGTATACAAAATACAGTCACCTTCGTAAGTTCAATCACACACACACAAGCAGGGTTTACGAAGATTTCTCCAATGCCAGTGACCCTTCATACATGCAAGATAAAAATAAAAGCAAAAGTGGGGGATAGTAAATTGAATAGAATAAAAAGGAAAACTAAATAACTAAAGTAAATAAGAGCAATCACTTTCTCAAGATTAACTTTGTGGTATTCCATTATAAGAGGAAGAAAAGACAACTTTTACTGATACCACTAGATTTATTTAAAAACTCGACCCGGGTTTTGATGTGGTTTCACATCGTCTTCAGGTAAATTGTGAGGGAAACGCAAGCCTTATGTACATGTGTGGTGAGTGGGGGGTGAGACAGGAGGGGGGGAAGGAGGGAAAGGAACACAGAAGGACAAGGAATTTATCACCTTTGAATTGTTCTTTTTTTTTTAATCTCCAGCTGTTATTAAGCATTTAGCATGGTACTTGCATGGCTAAATGCTTTAGAACAGCTGGAGATTTTTAAAAAACAATTTAATGGCGATAAATTCCTTGTTAATGAATTTTATGTTCCCGGTCTCTTCCCCTATCCTCAAAGCTTTAACCCCCTCCCCTTTGTCCTCTTAGTCCATCTCTCGCGATCACCTCACGTCTTCCTTTCCCCCCTTTCTCCCCCTCCTCACCACGCATTTCCCTGCATATAAGGCTTGTGCTTCCCTCACAATTTACTTGAAGATGATATGAAACCACATCGAAACCCAGGTCGAGTTTTTAAATAAATCTAGTGCTATCAGTAAACGTTGCCTTTTCTTCCCCCTAAAGTAAATAAAATAAAATTGATAGTAACTTCCAAGCACTCATTCACATGGATTTGCATTGGATACACAGTCGCCCTCATGATCTCATTCACACATACGTACAGGGTTCAGGGACTTTTTCCACAATATCGCACTCGGGTTTGTACATTCAGAAAGTACCATTTGTGAATGGGTGACAAAGGTTTTGGATTTCTTGGGGTAAGGAACAAAAGGAAGCCTTTGTGAAATGTAAGACTGCCCTCAGTAGTAACCAGGTTTTTATTCCTGTCCTTAATAATAATAATTATTATTAAGTTACCTATCAGACTAACTTGTAATGCCTCTCAGGTCAGGGCTGGAGCAGTTCTGCCTCACATTTTCCCTTCAGAAGATGAACACTCAGTGGTTTTGCCTCATAAACCTTTACCACCACCGAACGCAATTATGCTCACGTAGAGATAGAGGCTGCTGTGGTAATTTTTGGTGTCACCCACTTTAACAAATTACTTTGGGGGAGAGAATTTGAACTTGTTACTGACCACAGGTCTCTTTCAATAATTTTCAGTTCAAAGACAGGTGTTACGCCTCTCGTTGCTGCACGTCTTCAACATTGGGCAGTACTACTGCATGGCTACAGATTTAAGATTGTGTATAAGAAAGGGATCAATATGCCTCATGCTGATGTTCTAAGCAGACTCCAGTTGGCAGATGATACACCAGTGGAGTCTCCTGAAAACGTGATTTGGTTAGTAGAGACATAAGGTGTGCATTTAAATGCTCAGTCAATTGTGCTGGCTACAGAAAAAGATCCTGATTTATCACAAGTACGAATGCACATCCAACATGGCTAACCCTCCAAGTGTGATGATCCTTGGTTACAATCTTATTTTGAGAGAAAGTAGAACTCTGTGTTAATAACCAGTGTGTCACCTATGGCTCTAAATTTTGTATCCCAAAAGCTTTACAAAATGATGTTCTAAAGTTGTTGCATGATCAACACCTGCGAAAGAATAAAATGAAAGCAGTCACTCGTGGTTATGTCTATTGGTCTACTCTTGACCATGACATTGATATAATGGTAGCTTCTTGTGAGCCATGTCAACAGATTCAAAATCACTACCTCAAATGCCATTTTCTCCTTGGATATGGCCAAAATCTAAGTGGGAGAGACTGCATGCCAACTTTTGTTTTGTAGAAAATAAGACATTGCTTATTGTAGCATATGCTTATTCTAAGTGGCCGATTATTGTAATTATGAAGGAAACAAGTTCTTCCGCAGTCACTGAAAAACTCTAGCATCTAGAGTCTATGACAGCTATACATGGGTTGTTTAAAGTGTTTGTCTCTGAAACCTTTTCAGTCCCAGGAATTAGGTATCATAATAGTATGGGGGCCAAACATCTGTTTTCACCCCTTTACTCACCAAGAGCAAATGGTCAGGCTGAGAAAACTGTGAAACATGTAAAACAGACCATAAAGGAATCTGTCCTTGACAAATCCTGAGAAATGTTGTCCCTGCAGCGTAGGATTAACAAATTCCTAATGGCTTACCATGCAACACCACACACTGTAACTAAGTTAGAACCTGTGGAGTTGTTCCTGGGAGGAAGCTCAAAACCAAGATGTCACCATTAAACCCAACAAGCATTGTGGAAGACCGAGTCATTTCCTGTAATGAGAAGGTGGCCTCCAAACATAAAACTAAATTACCAGAATTGAAAGATGGTGATAATGTGTGGACACAATATTTTATATGTATACTAGCTGAACCCTGCAGACTTTGTCCTGCCAGTGTATATTTATTTCATCTTTATACAGAGTCATCGAAAACGTTGTTCGTGATTTTATTTGTCAATTACTCGAGAAATAATTATTATCGAGGTATCAATATGAAATTAATGCGTGATTGAGCAGCACCTGTCCGAGATTTGATGTCAGTGTTGATGTTGAAGTCACTTCAGCAAGTCAGCCGGCATCTTTACAGAAAATTCAACAAATGTAGGCCTATCTGTTGGTTTGATTTCATGCCTCAGTTGAATATTGTAAGCATTCAATTTAAGACTTCATATATAATTTTGAATAGTTATTTTAGCAATGCCAAGTTCCAAACTGCGTCGAGAAATGGACATCTTAGGACTTCGTATACATGACTTTCTCAATCGCTCAACATTCTCTTCCGACGCAACGTGGGTGGATTCTATATAAATCTAGCGAAAATGCCAGGCTTCGCTAGTAGTAGTAGTATTTTAAAGCTGGCGACCGACAACTAAGGTCATTTGCACCAAGGAAAACTGCACAGAGAAGGATGGAGGGACACCTGGCGTCGGCATTATCCTACTCTTGCGAATGGCGCCAAGGGGTCCACAGTTTAACGTCTCATCCGACAGACGGTGTACTGTACTTGAAAATACTTCGATTGCAAGGTCGATGTTTAAGTATAATCAAAGAAAAGAAATGCCTTGTTCCTATTATAGCATTGCGATGTCTGCGACTATAAATCTTCGTTCTTATTGGGGGCATTTCGATGCGATTAAGGATCCCGTGCACTTTTTGAAATCTCCAAATTCTTGGTTGCTACAACAATAGTAAAAGAATCATTATTTATAGCCCTCTTGCACGAAATGCGGTGTTTGTTTACATCAGAAATGGATCGGAGACAACAATGAAAGACCCATTTAAAGAGCTACAAAAACCGTTTAAATTGCGTAATTAATCGTTGACTGGATGATTTATCATAAAAACATCGAAAGAATAAGATAGTTCAGAGTTTTGACATTCAGATGAAGGAAAAATAAAAGCTATCGGTACAAATTGAAGTATTTTAATGAATGAAATATGAAAGCACTGCACCGTGAAAAATGTAAAACTCCGTGTAATCTAATGGGAAAAATTGTAAATGTAATTTAAAATTCATGTATTATACCTACACTATATATTATAACCTGTTTAACGTTCCGGAACGGGGATGAACAAATTGTGAAGATTTCAGCGAAATCGGTCCAGCCATCATCCAAGTTAACCGCTTACCAACAAATGCGCAATCCATTTTTATTTATAAGATAATGAAACAATGGAAACATGCTACAATCATAACGCAAGTGAGTGCCACGTACTTTGATATTATGTTTATTGGGAAACTTAGCAAAAATGTTTCTAGCCAATACCTTCATCTTAGAATTGTGCCATGTCAAATTAAAATTCATGTCATGAGATTACTCCATGGGCTAATGTCAACACCGAAGAAGTTGCTAAAGTCCATAAGCCTCAAAATGATATCTTTGTGTCAAATAGCCCAGGATCTGTTAGCCTTGAAAATACTCATGAACCCTTCCCTAGAAGCCCTGTATTGGCTAAGCCTGGTTCTACTCCCAAGAGTCGCCTGTCATGACAAAGGCAGCCACCAAAATATTTGAATGATTTTATTGCATAATAATATCTTGGTAGGTACTGTATTTTGTGCTTTTCATACATGCATCTTTGTAGAGCGTAATCTTTAGTGGAGGGGAGTTGTATCCAGGGTGGTAGCCCTGGCCTGAAAATAAGAGAGATACGCAAGGCAAGGACAGGGCACCCCTGGAAGTTGTTGGCAGGACTGTGCCATGTCTTGTATCGTTAACTGAAGGATATTAACCCGGTAACGCCTGGAAAAGAATGTTTCTCGGAATTCAGTGATAAACTAATATTTCAATTAACATCATTTTCTAAGATATAATGTGTAACTTTTATTTCTAAAACAGTGGTAGTTATGGAGATACAGCCCTGTACCAAACGGTACCGCTAGGCGCTTGAGGGTATATAATGTAACCGATTTGGAGAATCTCCTGTAGCTGTCGAAAATGCTTCGTATTTTATATTTTATCACCTGAATATTAATTTTAACATATAATGTCCTTGAAATAGCAAGAAATATGCAAACAATTTATTACCATCGTAATAATAATTTAAAATATAAATTTTCCCAAGGTAAATAAAAGTTCATTTCAAGGCTTGGTAGGTACTGTATTTTGTGCTTTTCATACATGCATCTTTGTAGAGCGTAATCTTTAGTGGAGGGGAGTTGTATCCAGGGTGGTAGCCCTGGCCTGAAAATAAGAGAGATACGCAAGGCAAGGACAGGGCACCCCTGGAAGTTGTTGGCAGGACTGTGCCATGTCTTGTATCGTTAACTGAAGGATATTAACCCGGTAACGCCTGGAAAAGAATGTTTCTCGGAATTCAGTGATAAACTAATATTTCAATTAACATCATTTTCTAAGATATAATGTGTAACTTTTATTTCTAAAACAGTGGTAGTTATGGAGATACAGCCCTGTACCAAACGGTACCGCTAGGCGCTTGAGGGTATATAATGTAACCGATTTGGAGAATCTCCTGTAGCTGTCGAAAATGCTTCGTATTTTATATTTTATCACCTGAATATTAATTTTAACATATAATGTCCTTGAAATAGCAAGAAATATGCAAACAATTTATTACCATCGTAATAATAATTTAAAATATAAATTTTCCCAAGGTAAATAAAAGTTCATTTCAAGGCTTACATAAAACACTGCCAGAAATGGAATGGCACACAAAAAACAATACATAATCCTATGTTACATTTCAAACATTCTATTCGTGTCCTACTGGTGCAATTTTCATGTTTCAATTTTCAACCTTCCTTGCGGGGGAGTCGATTTCACTAGGTAGTTGTACCCATCATACCTTACTTCATCGGAGACAGTGAAAAGAAAATCGACCGATAGCAATCAAATGCAATCTATAGAGAATAATATGCTATCTGATGATGATTTTACTAAAATCATTCCAGTTTCACTTCCTCCAGATGCAGATGCACATCCCACAGATTTTGGGGGATACTTGAATCTATCCAGGTATGTCTGCACAACTGCCCGACAGAACTCTAGCAGAGTTATACCTCTTCCTGACTTCCTCATCAATGCCATGCATTATGCATCATTGCATCTAGTATCCGCGTAAAAATGAGCCACCACCATTTCTTTTCCCTACCTCACAATAAAGGGATATATTCCAGTCCATTCGATTGGTGCCCCCATAAATGCATAATATTTCCCAAAAATGTCAGGTCGTGGCACAAGGATTCTCTTTTTCTCACTTTTAGAGAATCTGCCCACACCAGATAACGGATATATATCATGGGATGATGATATAGCTGATACAACAGCATTTTCAACCCACTTCACGGCAGCAATGTTGTCTTTCACGCATCTTTTAGCTTCAAAAGATCCTCGTTTTATCTTAGCCAATACCTTATTGGACTTCAGAGGACAGTCTTTAGGTATTCTACTTTCCCTCACTATGCCAGTTGCACCGTATTTCCTCTCCGGAGATATTTCACTAAGCTGTTACTTGTATAATACTTATCAAAATAGAACCTTGAAGGTGGTTCTTTCTTTTGTAGCTCATCTAACATTCCTATTAGAGATGCTGCTGTCTATCCAAATTATTTTTCTTAACTTTCCACTTTCCTTGGGTTATTCCCTTGGAATACCTACGTCGAAATTTGGAAGGTAGCCATCTGGGCTATTGAGACACCTAACTTTATAGCTAAATCTTATTGGCTTACCCCAGATAAATTGCTTACATCCGTGTCTCCAAAAATATAATACCATTGACTCAACAAAACTCAAGCACTGCTCTTCTTTGAAATTCTAGCCAAATTTATTCTTCAGTATGTCCATAAGAGTGTGCATTTTCTACATTTCATCCGAGGTTTTAAAGCAGTATTGTCACAATGATAAATAAATCTATTTATCAGTAAGGATCTGTCTCACCTCATTGAATTGAAGACCTGAGTGCAAGAACAAGATAATAACCAAAAGTGAAGTTTCGAGAAAACTCCGGCTTGCTGGAGCATTATTATTAATTATCTGGTTCTTGCACTCAGGGAGCAGAACGTAAAATTCCAACAATGTCTGCTGAACTTATTTAGAACATACCATCGAAAATGACTATGTCTACTGGTAAAGGGCTTCGTGTCTTTGTGGAAATCTCATTTTCGCAAAAAGTGGTCATTATCTGGTTCTTGCACTAAGGTCTTCAATTACACATATTCTCATTTCTCATATCGTGTGCTCCTTCCAATAAAATACGGTTCCACTGGGAACCGTATTTTGCCCACGAAGGTAAAGAACAGTAACAAACACTTTCACTTCTTCAGGTGTTATATTTGGATTAGAAAATTTGCAAAATAGGGCATACGTATTCGATTCAAGCACTTGGTGAGAAATGACTTCTTCGACCAAAAAAAACAGTTCAAAAATGTGGTAGGGGAAATTTCACGAAACAAGGAGTAAACAGGATTTGGATAATCCTGTCACGTACAGTAATTTCTTTATCATCCCAAATGATCAATTTCTCGCGTATTTGAGGTCTCTTGGGTGATTTATGGCTCAGGCCAGGTTCACCACATGCGGACTACTATGTATTGCGATCTACGAACATTTTCGAGGTGTACATACAATAAACTCATGCTATTATCATGTATCAATAATAATAAACATTCAAAATAATCATAATAACAATAAAATAAAGAAATAAATTGATAAAGTGTTAAAAACATAATATCGCAAAATAATCGGGTGGAAATACAAACGTGGAAGGAATTCGCTCCCTGCATAGAAATAGCATGGGGAGTGCCTAGTGGTACCATATGGTACTACAGATATATCACACATTGTAACTTCTCTACGAATATATCTAAATCCAAACAATCTACTCCAGCTCATAGCTACATCTATTAAAAATTAATATTACTTGAAAAACTCGCGTAGGTAAGGACAGGAATAGAAAAATTTTTAAAAAATCGGAATGAGTGCACGAAAAAAATCATTTTTTGGCGATCATTCAAAATTCTCTTATTTCAAACATTTGTATGCGCGTTAATTATGGTTCAGTAAAAGCGGAATCTTCGGAATAATATGCTTCAATGTATATCAATTGATGTGAAGTTTAAAAAAAATCAGAAGGAATTTAAAGAAATATGAAAAAAATTAACTTTAGGAACACACTACCAAATCAGAGTGGCTACTGATAATCAATTTTCAAATTCCCTGACTTTTCCCTGATGGCTTTACTAATTTCCCTGACCGATAGCCAAAAGGTCTCCTATTATTGGAATATTTTATTTCTGCTGAATTAAATTTTCGTCAAAACTCAGAAAATTTTAAAATCTGAAATTAATACATTAAAAGCTATAAGAATGAAAAAATATATGGAACCTCCACCCTCATGAAAAAATATATATTAAACCTTGACAATCTATTGGTTTTATTGGGTATTATTTAAGACTTCGGCGACGGATATTAGTTTTAGTTGGTGAAATGTTTTGGTGAAATAAAGGGTGGGAAAGACTGCCCGGTAAACGTAAAGGTAGAAAAATAATGAGAATTTCCTATCCCAGTTTCTCCCTGACTGTTACGAGAATTCCCTGACTATTCCCCGACTTTTCCAGATTTTCAGGATTCCCTGACAATTCCAGGTTTTCCTGGTTTTCCCTGACGATCGCCACCCTGCGAATGGTACCAAACGGTACTGCTAGGCATTAACAGATTAAAGAAGTTTGTGTATTGGACTCCCCTGTTTTCATGCAATAGAACAGTTTCAACAACAAAAGTGTCATTCTTCAAGAGGTCACTTAGAATATGGTGACACCATGGTCAGTATTTAATACAGAGTGAAAAAAGTACTACATTGTTTTAGTCCTCGTCATGAAGGAGAGAAGGTTATGGTCAGGAACTAAGAGAAGGCTGAGTAGGTGGATGACATGACTACTTAGGTTAATGAATTGCTGAAGAATAATGACAAAAGTAGAAAAGCTGGGTGAGGGTGAGGAAGGAAAGAATAGGTAAAATGATTAGTATGAAGGAGAGCAAAGAACATGCAAACTTCAAGAGAGAAATAGCTTAGGGATGGTGATAATAGATTACTGAAATGTAAAGAAGAGCAGGGGCACTCCACCAAAACTTACCCTTCGAGGTAGAAGACTGTCATTGATTAAAAATGTAAATGACGAATAAATTTCACTGCCTGGTCATGAAACATCAGGTCTCATAAAAACTTGTTGTAATCCAGTCAAATCAGGGAATGGCATGCCTCATCAAAACGATCAAAAACAGCAAGACTTGCTTACAAATAGATAAAGATGGTATTGAACTACAACAAAAGTGTTCTTACCTTTCTGAGGATAACCAGCAGCTTAAACGGTAGTGAAGTGAGGGCAAAACATTAGCACAGAGGCACCAATGTTTCTTTTCCCTTTTGATGCACAGCTTTAACATCCAAAGGCTTGGCTGAAATCCCCCTCCAGTTGTTAAGACATGGATAACTGTAGATGTACTCCAATGATGAAGTTCCTGATTTGAAATGACACAGCTTGATGTGACGTTTGTCTCATAATATCTTCCATGGCTGGTGGTGGGACCCAGGTAGGGCATGTTTAGAGCACCTTTGTCCTCCAAATTCATCTCCAGCCGTGGTCACCTAAAGGTATTCGCCAGAGGAGTCACAAGCAATTAGGATATTATGATTAACCTTCTAGAACGTAATATCACCGGTGGTGAAGTACAAGCCACCCAGAAATCGGATCTCTCGAGTGCATTAGACATGAATATACAAGGTATAACATTCGAGTGCTATATTAAGTAGGTACCTACTCTCCCACGTTATACAAATGAAAATTTGGAAGTGAATACTGACAATCACATCATGTGGGTTAACGAGAGATAAACACCATTTTTTCACCGGTAAATGTGCTTTTAAGGACCACAAAAACACTTATAATTCTTCTATAGTTCTACTTAACGTACGCACTTCACCTTCCCGGATTTTCACCACTTTCATTAATCGAAACCACTTTTGACAGCGACAAAATAAAAGTTCCTCAAATATGCACAATATTACCTGATAATATTGACGGAAGAATCTTAAAGATATTTAATCCCTCTCAGTACACTGATCGCTTAAGTAGTTTTCACCGATATCTCACTTACTGCGTCCATTATTCACAAATTGCATGCATTCACGGCACAACCACACAAGAAGCTTTGCACAGCACGAGAAACCACATCCCCACATCCCTCTACCCAAACAGCCCAAAATGTGGGCAGTCAAATCATCATGGAAGGAGGAGGAGTCCTTCTTCCATGGTCAAATGACATGAAAGACCTTGAGCGCTTGGGTCGCGCGAGATATGGAACGGGGAGGGCTGCAATCAGCAGAGATTGGGGAGATTACGAAGGAAGTTTAAGCTAGAGTAAAAATGAGCAAAGTACGATTACCTGCAGTGCCAGGTGCTATTTTTTTCAATCCGAAAGTAGCTGTCAGTTATTTCACTTGGGACAACTGGGCTTCCGGTACTGAAAATGCCGCTACTTCTCCAATACTGCCATCTAACGCAAAAAAGGATAACCACCGATGAAAATAATTGAGTAGTGATAAGTGATAATGCGTTCCGAATAAGAGAATCATGAAGAGAATTTTCATAATTTTGAATGGATGTGTTCTCTGTCCTCATTATAGTACTTGTTAATTTAATAACTTAAAAGGAGTCTAAAAAACTCTATTCTAATCTCATAGAGCTCTATGATCTTAATCGCCTCGAGAGAATATGAGGGTAAAAATTAAAATTAAACGATGTTTCCAGTCCCAAAATATTATTTAACTTCATAATACCAAATAATGATTTAAGTTAAATAAAAATAATTTCGCAACCTGCTATAACCTTGAGGTTAATTGAGTAAAATTCTGAGATAGAGAAGGCATTGCGAGAAATGAAGGCGCGTAAAGCGAAGGGGTTAGACATTTTCTCAGATACTTACAGCACACTCGAAGTAAACAGATCAGTTGCTGCGATCAAGGAGGTTACTAACCTCTTTGGTTACGGTGTCCTCAACAATAGCAGCAGCTCTATCCACAACCCCCACAACTACCCCTGGCCCCTGGTTTGTTTACATCACGTGATCTCTTGATCCTTGTCCTTTCCTTCGTTTCCTTCATTCTCCCATTGCCCGCTGCGCACGGAAAAATGGCGGGTCGCGAATAGCGTTTGAATGATATAGGTCAGAAATATCACTAATAGCTGTACAAAACGGCCACCTGCGATGCGTTGGAAGTGCGTGAAGGATCTTAGACGCATTTAAGTTAGTTGTGAAAGATGTCATTTGATAATATCAGTGTAATTTACGACGCCGTCACAAGCCGAGTGTGTCCGAAGTTGCGAAATGCCTGCACGACTTTAATTGCATAATATCCTACAGCAGGGTTGCTGGAAACGCTAATTAAGTAAGCGATTAAACTCATTATTTTACTAACCTGAGAGTTATACTCATTTTAGAGAAGAATAAATCAGCAAACAAATATCAGTCTGTGAAAATCCGCGCGAAGATTACGAAAATATATAAACATATATTGATGTTCCACACAATATATATGATATTTTTACAAAAATGTTACCATATAAATTATTAGAAATGAACAGGACATTTAAATACCAAAAATGTTGTTGAATTTGCAATGTTAAACGACGTTTTGAAGTCAATTCACCTCAAAGTTTACAACAAATCGTACATGTATACATATATAATTATTATAATCACATCATTATGTATAATATATTGCGTCTCTTAATCACGGAACGAGGGTTACAATTCCAGTTGAGTTATAATAGCTTCGCTCCATTTATTTGGAACATTTTGGAGTTGACTGTACCAGTTATACTGCGGGAGGGAGCCTCCCTCATTCGTCACCTTCCTTCTCTCTTTCCGAACGGCCCTACACCCTGTCGCCTACTCCTATTATTCCCCTGGGCCTTTCTCGCGGGCTAGGCCCAGCTCAAGGTCCTTACAAACTAAGGACCTTGGGCCCCGCTCTCGTGCACCTGTCCCTAGGGGAATACCCCGGTCAACGAACCCCGAGTTCTCTGGAAAGTAGTTGTTTCTGGGCGACTGCCTGCGTCTCGATGACCGGCAGAAGCATTATGTAACTAGGCATCGAAAAAGCAGGAGGGAGACCATCCCTGTCCACGACCGGAACCCTTTACTGGGTCGTTGGGACGCCTCCCTCCACCAGTGCATCTTTACCGGCCGCCGACACCTTGGTTGACCCTTCGTTAGGTCACCACCGTCTTCCGAGGAGACCCTTCCGCTAGGTCGACAAGCCTCTATAGGGACACCCATTGCCAGGTCGTGGCACCTTGGGAGACGCCCCTTGGTTCACCGCCGACTTCCCCGGGAGACCCCCTAGATGGGTCACCACTCGCCCTCGGCACTGTATAAGTACTGGCTCAATATCTCAATATTGAGAGGGGATATATATATATCCCCTCTAGCCACCTCACTTGTAGATACCTTACCGATAGTTGAGCAGCAATAAAGAGTATTCACTTCCCAATCCTAGTCTCATTTAATGCGTTTTCCCCACCCTTAACCCCATCGTGGTGGAGTAGGTCACCCCCACGACAGTACGTCCATTAAGCACGGTAAGTACCCACCCAGTTATTTCTGGTGTCACCTAGAGTAATGATTAGAGTGTAATATGGATTTATTATTTATGAAATCAATAACGAAAAGAGCTATGTATATTTAATAATGGAGTACAAGCAATTGCTTGTATACCTACTTTAGCATCAGCTTTTGATATGAGGTTACATAACCCAACCCCTCTGCGGAGCCATGCCTCCAAGAAGGCTCATTCACCCTAATCCACCACACTAATCCAAGCATGTAAAAGAGGCATTACTGCTACAAAAACAGCTATAAAAGGCAAGAGATAGTAGTTTACTGGGCTTTGCCAGTACCTAACTAAGCTGCTATAAGAGCAAGAATGAACCCTGAGACAATGCACTCTAATAGGATAAGTCAAAAACTCTCGAGTTTTTGACTTATCCATTTAGGGTAGGTACTACTTTTCCACAAACTTATTTTTTTAAGATTCCAGAAGTTCATAACATTCACTTTTAGAACATTTTGAGCTGGTGCACCATGGAAATGACAATTTTCGCATTACAGGGGCTTAAAGTTATGAAATTGAATTAATTTTACATTAAACTTTTTATTATAGCTATTGGTTAATAGTTGTTATGTCATTTTTCACCAAAATATACCATCATTGTTTCTTCATCGTGCCTTACCTTTTTTCATGCTTCCTGATCATTTGCGGTGAAGAACAGATGCAGGGGGTAACTTTTTCTGCTCATAGCCAATAATCTTAACCATAATGCATGTGTTAACATAGTTTTTCTTAAAATTTAATATAAGCATAAATCAAGAATAAAATTCAATGATTTTACATTAAGAGGCATATAACTCAGCATATACATTGAATACATGCATAGTTTTCTGCACAGAATTACATTGTTTTTCAATTTTCACATCCATATAGTTTTTAAGCATCCATTGCATTTCCTAACATAACACAAGGTGGATGTTCCATCATGTACTTCCAAAACAAATACATTTGAGATGACAATTATATTTATATATAATGGGAAAAGTACACCTATTTAATCACTCATATGAACACAAATATCTAATGACATATATGCATAGGTATAAGAAAATACTCATTCTGGCAACAATAAAAAGTGGACATTTCACACCCATGTTTCATAAATAAGTCATTATGGCATCACTAATGCAGGATATGTTAATTCCTACATAATTTCTTCATTTGAATGAACCTGATAAAATCATGAAGAGCAGACATGAAAAATAAAATGCATTGCAGAAGAATTTTTTTATTATTACCACAAATATGTTATGTACCCAAATATTATTTCATTTTGAAAATACCATGAGGCTACACTGGAAACATCCGGTAGGTAATACTTGAAGAAGATACCTGTTGATAATTATACTACTTGCCTTAAATGAAAGAAGTTGGATGGTAAATACAAGATATTCCAATGTATTATACAAGCAATCTCTTTTCGTTTCATACATTCATTAAAAAATTTCACACCTGTCTTATACCAATTTTTTCTCTGAATGTACCAAAACTTCTTCAGTGCATTGTGTGAAGCTTCTTACCAAGCATTTATAATTCTATCATAAAAATGGCAACTTATGATAGTCATTTAGGAAATAATTTTTTTCCAGTTTTTTTATGGTACCATAGTGATTATAGTTCATTATCATAGCACCATTAATTAGTGCTGACCATTCACAAGAGCACTTTAAGATGAAATCTTTAGCAAAAGATTTTCCTTTCAATCTGTTCCATTATTAAATGTAACAACACTCTTATAAAATTACTGATATTATTCAAAGATAATTACATTTTAGCAAATATTTCTTACTTTCAAGTGTTTCTCCTGGTTGGTTAACATTCCTGCTTAAATGTAGAATTTATGATAGTTTTGAAATATTATTCAAATAAAAAAATAATGCAAATGTTGAATTTTAAGAAAGTAAAACTATCAAAGTGTTCCATTTCCAATCCACGAATTAATCATTCCTTTAATGGTACTAATAATAAAAAATGGAATAAAACTTTTGAGTATCATTACTGCATTTTATAACTTAAGTCAAAGAAAATTTAATTGAATGATACCACCTATGCCAAGTTATTTCATAAGCAAACCAAGAAATGTATTGTGTACCTACAACAGCAATATAATTAGTACAGATGAAACTTACTTAAATTTATGGAAGAGATGTAACATTGGTTGTGAAAATACCAGCTTGATTATTCTTTTACTGACAAATGGGTATGTTTTTGATTAAGGGAATATCAGCTGCATATGATGCTTAAATGCACATGGGGTTACAATGGACGTTCACACACTCAGTCACAACCGACACAAATAGACACAAAAATTTGACTACACACAAGGATAACTGACTTTTCCCAAAAATGGATTCCTCACAAGAGCAATGCCCTCTCACACATTCTAGCCATGTGTCTTCAAAATGTTTTTTTTTTAAACTATCTGGGACAAGCAAACAAGCCCACTGAGCACTTTCTTGGAGTTGACAAGATGTTTAAGCTGAAAAAAAAATGTCTTCAGGTGGGAGGAATGGCATCACATTCACAAAACTGTAAATGCCTACTTTATCCATCATTATGGTCCACCACTAATTGTTGCACTTACACAATCTTAAATGATTCCTCATGCATTACTTCACCCAGTTCATATTAAAACAGTCCTTCAGCGCTAGCAAACCAAATGATGTTCATTGCAAATTTTGCTTTCTGCATGCTTCCAGCAAGAGTCAATGCTATTGTTACAAAGAAATCTGCTTTGAATAAGCTTTTGTTGCATTAATTTTGGTAAAAAATTATTTTATATCCCTGACATCTAACATAATTATTCATATTAAAATATTTTAATGATCAAATAAGACTAATATAAAACACTAGGTGTAATTGGCTGATTCAATAGTTTGTTGCTTGTGCCTCAAATGAAATCTCATACATTTTTTTCACATCACTATACACCAACCCCACATTTCGAATCCCCCACATACTCTATTTACACGATGGTCTTCACAGGGAAATGGAAATTTTCTCTGGGCCCATTCCCAATGACTGAGCCATGCTTAGGAATCAAGAACAGCCCAAAACTTGGACCTAAAGTCAAACCTCATCAGACTTTTCACAGTGTCATTCTGAAGCTTTTCTGTCATCATTTATGACCTTCAGCATGTTATCTCACTGAGATTCCTTTTTCAACCAACGAATTCCAGACCTCAGACTCCACAGCAATATCCGTCCATGTCAGGGTTTTCCCTCCCTTCCAGCTCCACTGCTGGAACCTGGTGCAACACCTACTATTCCTTGGATCCTTGGCTGCAATATTCCACTGCGATTGCTGGAACCATGGCTGAAATTAAACATATAACACCATTGCACACCTCAGGATAAGAGATTTTTGAGTTTATCATATTAATTAGCCTAGTCATTACTGATGCTTAATGCTTCTCAAGAAAAAATAATAGGTACTATATATTTCCACGCAAGGGATGGTAGACATAAAAAGCTTTAGGTAATTAATAACTGACTGATAAAGACAATATCAAGTAGTGCTAGCTGTGTGTGAACCTAAGGGTTTCCATTTACTTTGCGACAACTATTCTGGAGGTCATTGATCATTCAGATATGTACTTCCTAAATAAAATTATTACTATAATAGCATGCCCAAAAGTTTTGTGCTCTAGCTCTATGGTCAAAAACAAAAATTTGAATTAACTACATATCAATTAACCTGAACAATAATGCAAAATAAAAAAGACATCAATCACAAATCCACCAAGGATAGAATGATTGGTTTATTTCATAATGTCATGAATAGGAGTCCTGGAGTCTGAAGGAAAAGTGCATGCTTTTCCCATCTCTGTAAAGAACTCTGTGGATTAGGGCTGAATTAAGAAATTTACTCTAAGTTTCTACTGTAATACCAATCAGAAAATAAATACTTTCGTATTTGATAAAATATGTAACATTCAATTACTAAGGTTTTTATGTAAAAGTTTGCACCTTATCGCACTTTTGATGAGGTACATGCATATTTTCCTCTCCATACGGTGTGAATAAATGGCTATTACACGTTATTTTACTAGAAATTGCTTTCATAATATCTTTCATAGATCTAAAAATAATCCTTTCAATCAAGTAGGTGAGCAGCTAATTAATCAAATCATCTGTTCTGTTATTTTACATGTGAAACAATGAGGCCATTTACTTGGATCCGAAATCACAATTTTGTACACAAAATCGTTAGTTGGAAACGAAAAATTAATCAGCACGCACCCCCAGGGTTGCCCAGAAGAAGAGGAAGAAACATCACAGTCGTTCCATGATGCCATCCACCCACCCCTCCCTACTTTCCCCCTCCCCCCTTCAAGCTCAGCAAGACAGAAAAAGATACGCCCGCAACTGTGGCCTTTCCTCTCCACAACCGGACCCATTTCCCCCCACGCACCGTAAATTCAAACTCCCCGGCTGATAATCTTTACCCCCACCAACGAAACCTGCTCAAATTTCCTAATGGAATTGCCCACCCTCATTCACCCTGTCCATGCTACAAGATTTGGAAGCAGACAGCCCCTTCATGGAGAGCTGAGCTAAGATTACTCGCCTTAAATGACAAGGTAGGTTTCAAGGAGAATTTTAACTGCCATAATTCCAGGTGCACGGCACAGCACACACCATGCTCGCATTCCCACACGAGCATGGTATGTGCCGTCACACGTAAGTTTTAATGAAAAGAGAACAGTGCACATTATGAAAATGCTGGTAACCATTAAGACTAAAAATAACCAGGATAAATATTGATGTTATCAACGAATTCCACATTACTGAAAGTGTAAATGACACGCAGAGTGTCATGCGGAAAATAATATGGCATATGTGGGAGGTGAATGCACTACTATTTATGCATTTCATTTTTGATGCACCACAATCAGCAACACAGATTAATCTGTGTTGTTATTAACTAATTAGTTAGAAGTCTACGCAGTCAAAAATAGTTGCGCTGAAGCAGTTTTTCGCCGAGTTTTGTAAAAACGATTTTCATTTGTCCTTGGGGATCAGGCCCGAAGTTTGTTATTTGAAAAACTTCGTATTTTCAAATACTGCCATGTTATTACTTAGGCAATTGTCGTCAGGACCGGCAGTTTTGCTTCGTATAATCGAAACTTCGTATTTTAGTGCTTCGTATTTTTGAGACTCTAGTGTACATATCTTTCTGACAACCAGGTATTACCAAACAATCCAAACTTTCATTAAGTATAATATAATATTCTGTCTCACAGTTTGTTAAAGTAACCCAGACAATTTCAGTCATTATGCAGGTGTTCAGATAAGTCTAAAGCATCAGGCCTAATCTTTAAATACATGACACATATACATATATATATATGTGTCATGTATATATCAATATATATCAATATATTGATTTCTTTAGCTTTAATTTCCCATTGATTTTGGGCAGTTGCTTGGCTGTAACACACAATTAAAATAATGTATGTGAATAGTGTTTTAGAGGTAACTCATTATGAAGTATCAGGAAATGAAACATGAAATATTCAAGGAAAACTAGTTGGAACTGCTTATAGGATCAGTTTTATGTCTTGCTAAATATATTCATGAAAATACTAATCTAAAGACTATCATGAATATAATAGAAGAATATCAAGACTATCAAGAATATATTGAATGCCATTAAAATATTCAACCAGACAAAAAACTGGTCCTTAATTACTCACACCAACAAAATGACTCTTCAGTGTGCTGTATATCAATTGAAGTGTTGGTAATGAAGACATTAAAATAATGCTTTTTGTTAAAACTTTTGGTTAAAAGTATTGAGGTTGGAAGTGACAATGCATCAATTTATGGCCATCTAATGAATGTATATGTCTTATGTTTACATACATAAGGTGGCCAAAAATCGACACATTGTCACTTCGGATTTGAAGATGTTAGCAGGATAGCTGGAGAAACTATTGCCAGCCAATTACACCCTCAATGCCTGGAATTCATTGCCAATGATAATCATGGCAAAAGCCTCAGACTTAATTTATTTTAAAATTGTTTTCACAATTGTTGAAAAATATTTCCACCTTATAAAATGGTAAGTTTACATGCCAACAGGTCTAATATGTTTGTTTGTCAGCATGTGAAGCCTCCCTTTGGTCCAACATGGAATCCTGAAATTTGCTTTGAAAGTCTCCCAAGGAGGTTGAGTGAAAATGCAGCAAATAGTTTGAAAATTAAAAAATGTTGTTGTTACTGATGGAAATGTATGGGATTGGGCATTTTACAGTGATTCCGCAAAATATTCAAAAGGAAAAATTTTGCCCTGAGTGGGACTCGAACCCGCACTACATTGTATCATTAACTTTCACAGCACCTTTACTCTCCTGGCTATTAATTATGATGACGTTCCCTACAAAGGATTTATACAGAGAAAAATTCTATAGTTACATTTTTTTTGCGAACCCGGGCATATATGTGGAAGAAAGCTGTGACACTTTTCCCACTTTCCCTCCTCAGTTTCAGAAAATAATTGCATCATTTGGATCCTTGTAAGTTAAATGATAATGGGGGCGTTTACTCAGAACCGAAATAGCAATTTTTTGCACGAAATTGTTAATTGGAAACGAAAAAAGAATTTTAGTGAAAAAATTAATCTTCTAACCACAACCATTCACTCATAAATCAAAAATCAAAATAAGCAAAAGGTGACGCCCACCTAAAAAGCTGCTGTGATAACATTGACGTCATTTTCCTCCTGTCCTTGACTGTTATTAAGGGGAGGGAAGGGAGTGGAGGGGGATTCTCGGAAGGTCTGCTCGCACAGATCCTGTCGAAATCGTTCCCATTGGGAGAGCCAGCTGTGTCCCCCCCTTTGCGATAAGGCGAAGTAGCTTCGCAGGCTCAGTTGTGATTGGACGAAGTCGATATACGTCAGAGGTTGCACCACACCCACTTTTCCGAAAGGGTTAAACGGACGAAGTCGATATACGTCAGAGGTTGCACCACACCCACTTTTCCGAAAGGGTTAAAAACATCAGTTTTTCGCCGCTTATAACTCGCGAAATAATTGACGGATCAAAAAATGGAAAAATAGGGTCTTTTTATTTTACAAACTCTATCATATTCGGCAATAAAAAAAAATATGGTAAACGTCCCCATTAAATTTTTTTGAGAATGCAAAGCCTTCTTCTTACACTCAGTAAAATAATTAAATATAATCTGATCACCTTTATTAATTTTATTTTTGAAGGTAAGAACTACTTATAATCTTTCTTATTCATGCAACCATTTTGCCCTTTGATATTCACTGATCATGAAAATGGTAAATTTACGTCAAAATGTATCAGCTTTTCTTTTGATAATGTTGTTGAGGCCAATTTAATTATTGCATATAGTATTCAAAGAATTTTTAATGCATCAAGTAAGAGCAATAAAATAACTTTCCAATCTAATGCCTTTAAGGTACCTAATGATTATTTGGGAATTTTAAATTAATCTACATTTATCAAAATGTTTCTACCATATTTAATTTAAGTACATTTAAGTTGAAGCAAAAATGAATTCGCCATATTAAATATAACAAGAAAGAATTTGTGGTGGTACCTCACCTCAGTTACCAGAGGTGGTACATATAAGCTCCAGAACACTAGTTGGACTCTTGATAGGAATTACTCCTCTGCTATAGAGTAAAACCATTTTTCTCCCTCACATTGACCTTCAGCAGGTTCCTCTGCTAATTAATGGTAATAGTCAGATAAAGTTCAAATAAAATCCCAAAACTATCTTCATATAAGTACCATTTAAACTTCGGCCATTCCTAGGTTTTTTGAGCTGAAAGTAAACTGTAATATAAATAAAACAAAAGCTTTGAATGGGATATGAATAAAAAAGCCAGCAAGGTGAGTGCCAAGAATAAAAAGGTACCTATCCAAATCCTGTTGTCTGGGGAATGAATGTTCATTTAATCACATACCAACTTCGCTGTAAACCAAGGAACCCTGAAACATATTTGTGAAAACATTGATTTTGCCAGTGATCATCATCCATGCTCCAACATATTATTTAAGTCTCTTGTGCTGATGCAACAAAGCTATTCATAGCAATGTCGGTATAGTTTGAAAGGGATGATGTTTGGAAAAAATTTGACGTTTGATAACATAATTATCCAACTGACTCCACATGAGGCTCTGAAAAATTCCTATTTTCTAAAATATATTTTTGCTCTTCATGGTGATGTTGGTATGGCATGTTAGCACTACCTACTTTTATGTTAATCAATCCCATGGCCACGTGAAGGGCAATGATTCAAAATCATAAGAGGACAATGGATAAATACAATCTATCATAAATCAATGGGATGAACTCACCAAGGAAGTGGACCTCAGTCCAGTAGGCTGTGGGTTTTAGGACTGATACATGCGGTATTGGGGCAATGTGGTGACTAGAGTATACTGACTTCCCATTCTTGGACCAACCCTATACAAAAAAACTGTTGAAAATTTCGACAGTAATTTGGGCCAGCAGTAATTTCCCATAGTTACTGTGTAGATATTCAACAGTAAATTGGGCCAACTGTTGAAATTCAACAGTAACTGTTGAAATCTAACAGTTTTTTCACAAAGGGCAGGTTCTAATCCTGGCTGCAGCAGAGATTTTCAGTGGTAAAACCATTTCCCTTATGGATACGTAGATATCACTTCAAACACAGTACCCTTTTCAATGAATGAGACATTAAACACAATGCTGTTTTAGTAGCCATTACCAGAAATTCTACAGAGAAAAAAATCATTCGCCTTGACTGGGACTTGAACTCGGACCCCCTGATTTCCTACTCTAAAATCCTCGTAAAGCCTGCTTGTGTGTGTGATTGAATTCACTAAGGAGATTGTATTTAGTTTTCAAACCTGAGAGAGTGAGTGCTTGTGAGTCACTGTTTTTATTTATTTTTTACTTTGTATTCCTCTAATTTTGTGTGTGTGACTTGGCAGTTGCTATAGTGACCCTAATGAGTGAGTGTGAAAGTGTGACATTTATGTTCATTTATTTTTCTTTGTATGCTTGATTTTGTATGAGTGATGGAGAGTTCCCTTACTTTGTATATACTCCTTCTATTACCCTTCCCCTTTTTTCCTTTGCCCCTTGAGATTAAAGCGTTGGGCAAAATTTTTTCTTGTATTTGGTTCAGTAAAAATAGTTCTCGTGAAATTTTCTTCACTCTTAATTTATATCTAAGTTTTTATGTTATTGCATCTCTAAAATTTGTTTCGCTTTGGAAGGTATCAAAGAATGACGAGGAAAAGCATAAGGTAACTTAAGTGAGAGAAAAAATATTCTAATATTTCCATTCCAAATGTTTTTCATGGTTTGATTTTATAATTTCCCGTGCTATAAGAAGAGTCAGCTACTATCATTTCCTGAAAAAATGAGCCTATTAACTACTGTATTTGGTGGTGTATGAGATGCACTTTTTTTAACAAAATTTGGCAATAAAATTACTCGCAAGCCTTAAAGAATGTTGGTTTTCATAGTTTACAGGAAGAATATTGCAGATGTCATTGCTATCACTGTATCTCTACACTATGATCATAGTCGAGAGATCACTCTCGAGAGATTTGAGGATGAGTTTGGCTTGCTTCATGATATTGAAGGTGTGAGCAAGGTATTGAAATATGCTGTATACGAACTATACACTTATCAACATAAGTGTATGGTCATGCAAAGCACATGTTTTGGAAATATTTTTCTTCAGAAATAGGTCCTACTGAAATGAAGGTGCATCTTACATAATCTCAAATATGGTATTTTGATGAAAATTTCAGAAGATATCTGACTGGTGTAGTGCAATTTTTTATGAATGTTAGAGAGTGCACTATGCTTAATAATTTATGCACATTTCCTTATCATGAGTTTCCATGCATTAAAATACCTCTAAAGAGATTAAACACCTTGAATCAATGGAATATGTACTAGTTTGCAAAAAAAATCAGCAGATTTTCTTATGATTAACTGTCATGCATTAGCATAAAAAATTAGATATTAAAGCATCAATCTTAGAAAGTAATGCTCATGCAAAGAGTGAAACAAAGACTGTTAGCTGCAAGATAAGCATTTTTAAACCCTAAAATTGGATATTTTTTGCAGAGGTTTTCAAAAGTTAATGAAGTCAACGATTTTCTATGAACTCATATGAGCTAGCCTTAATTTAAAAATGTTTGCTGGGGTAACTTTATTACATCTGACATATGCCCTCTGTCTGTCATACCCAGATGGCATGACCGATAAGTTTCCTCTCCATTATTTTTTAATAATGTTCACAGGTTGAACAGGTCCTCATAAGTTGATTTTGGAGATTATTAACCAAACTACAGGTTACATAAGAAATTGAACTTGCCTACGAAAAGGAAAGCAATGCATTCGATAGCTTATTAGCCAATTTTAAAATACACTACTGGCCATATGGTGCTGTCTTAAACAGTTCTACCATCGAAATCCGAAACATAATGAGTATTTGACAGTTCAAACAACTATTTAGTAATTTAAAACTGATTGTAATTGCCATTAGTTATTTACAGATTAATTTTGAAGTTATTCTTCAGGAGTTAGATAATCTTGGGTGATAATGAGTAAACTCAGATGCTTAGATTTTTGCAGAGTACTCAACACAAAACTGAATTTCATTTCGGAGCTCGAGGTTTCTGCTTGATTTGCTCTCTCAAGTCACATTTCACGAGCATAGTTTGACAGCACCATTCACCTCTCAGCAGCCTAATAAAACTCTATGGCAACGTAGTGTTCCCTTCCCTCACCTCTCTCTCTCTCTCTCTCTGATATCTCTGCCATCATCAGCAACCTGAGGACGCCTAGGCTCCTCTCGAACACTACCGGCACTTTTGGTAAAGGCCTGCTTCAAGCGGCAACCTTTTACTGTGAAATTTGTGGGTCAGTCAAATTCATCAAAAGAAATGAAAAAACAAGCATGAAACAAAGCTCAAAAATCAACGAAATCATATAAAATATCTTCCAAATGAATCAACAATTTTCATCATTTTTCACCCTTTTTAGCTCAAAGCAAATCAAAATTAATGCACAAAAGGGAGTTAAACATTTAGTGAATTGGTTTAATGTGTTTTGGCTGAGTAGAATGTGAACTGGCATTGGGAACTTACCACATGAGGTAGATGGACACCGCCACAAATATGATGAAGACACAGCCAATCCCAATCATAGCGAACATCCAGATGTTGACATCATCATCTTCTGCATTCGGCGTTGATGATAACCATGAAAAGGAGAAGCCGGTGCATGAGGAAAGCTCTATGATGCTCATTTTTCACATAAACACACACCCAAAATGCAGTTCATTTCAGGGTAGTCACACTCATAGTCTCTAGATTGCAGCTACTCAACTACAAAGTTAGGTTGTAGCTATGTAGAGGACTGCAGAATATGGTCACCATGACCAATGCCACACCCACCCCAAATATTGCCTAGTTCATGTCAGTCCGGTTTCGGCAGTTACACCATCATCAGGTATGAATAATTTGAGCATAGCCAATATATATAGAAGTGGTTGGAGGGGGCAGGGTGAGGAGAGGGGGTGGCGGGGAGGTAAGGTGACGAGCAACAAAGGAGATTGGGAAGGTGACACCATTGAGGAGACAATTGGATTTCCTCGCAAGGCTGATAGCCCGCTGCTCACAGACGTCCAATTTTCATCCTTTTTCAACATATTGCATGATCTCCGGGTGGAAGTCACTCTGGTGGCCCAATTCAAGAAGGTGCCGGGTGAGAGTCAACGAACCATCATTGTTTTTGAAGCGCGTTCAGTGTTCTTTGGTTCTGATTTTAAAATTATGTCCAGTTTGGCTGATATAAAATCCGTTACACTTTTTACATGAAAATTTATATACTTTTTCTTAAACTGGTTTCAATAAATTCCTTAGAATTATTTAACAGAAGGCCCAAAGTGTGGGTAATATAAAACATGGGTTGAAAGTGTCCCTAGGGATAGCCTTTAATGCGGCATATGATAAGGGATCAATAAAAGTTATTTTAAACCATTTAGTTTTATTTTTAGTTTCCATGGGTAACAGGAAGCTAGAATGTAATGAAGCTAGACGTAACTTTTTATTTAAGATTATAGTTATTAAATGATCTTCATACCTATTATTGTGGGCAATTTTTGGAAGTGACTAAGTAAATTCATTACAACCTTCCACCATGTCAAAGCTTTAACCGTTCATTTTATTCAGTAGATCTATTTTACTTATCTCTTCCATACTACCCTGTCCTGGTATGCCTCTTTTGCTCCTCGTTTATGCATTACTTAATTTCCACTCTATTTCTTTTCCTGTATGAGCGATGCGGGTCCACGGTGCCCCAAGTTATAATTGGGAATAGGAAGTCACGCTCTTGAGCGAAAGAAATCTTTACTCAGCGAGCGCCAAGACGTGTGTATACACGACAAATGACCGTGTCCACACGCCACCAGACCTGGGCAACCACTGCTGAAAAAATCGAAAAATACATGCCCAAGCAACGGCAATCTCTTCAAAGGGCTAGTGACCGATTCCTAAGAGTGGTCCGCCCAACGTCCGCCAAGGCACCAAAGAAACCCTTTTTGGTGAGTACCTTATTGAAGAATGCCCTGTGGGAGGGTTTGCAGTGGCCGCTGCGGCCCCACACCACTCCCTGCACTCAACTATTCGACGAAGCATACGGTACACACTACTTCCATCATTTCTAGTCTATCTGATCACATTGATCCAATTTATCTTGGCCTGCCTCTTTATCTCACAATATTCTGTCTTTCCGATAAAAATACTACAGTAGATCAGATTCCTTGTGGAGGATTCTCTAGTAAAAGGGTCGAAGTTAAATTTCTTCTGTGATATCTCCCACGTAGGTCTACATTGCTCAAACAAGTGTTTTACCAACTGCAAGACTGGTAATGGCAACGCCAATGCTGGAAAAACTGTCGTGTAAGCAAATTGTGGTAGATACAATGGAAGAAATTCAACTTTGATATAAATCAGACTTATCCAGTTTCTTTTATACTTTTCATCAGAGTACAAATGTTTCGAAGGCATATGTATCAACAAAAGTGATGCAAATAATAATAATTGGACTTTTGTCTGAAATTTTTAACACATTAACAAAACTTATATTTCCTTAAGGGTAGATGAAGGGACCTTCTTTGAAAATATTGCTGGTACTAAAATTTTACACTCCTTAAATGAACGATAGAAGCATTTAAACTCCAGATAAATCACTGTGATAACAACTGCAGTACTTTATTTTCCAAGTAGCTATGTTTCTCTTGGTCACCTGAAACCTCTTATCATCAGTCGAAAGTTTTTGGAAGAATTCAAGATAAAAAGGACTTGAGTCATTCAGGACAAGAAAAATTCGAGGGAATCACAGTCATTCAAGAGCTTTCAAGACAGACTGATCTCCATCATGACGTTTCCCTGAACCCAAGTCGGTTCAGAAAAACTTGTTGAACGGAGATTGAGAGGAATTTGATGTGAAATTTGACTGAGGGAAACGTACCCCAGGAGAGGGGATGAGGTTGGATGGGTGGATATTGCCAGGAGGAGGGAAGATCGATGAACTAAGGAGGGCCACTCCGAGAGGAAGGGAAGGGAGCCACGAGAATAATCCACCAACGCGAAATGTTTCTGGAGTGATGATCGAGCTGTGAGAGGCAAACGAATTTCTCTCAACGTCCAATAGACTTTATGCCGTCAGCAAATACAGCATCTCCTGCCATGGAGGCGATGAAGTTTTCACTTTCAGCGGCTAACGTGTGTGCCGTTCTGACTTTAGGGAGGTAATCACGCTCCCTAATTTGACTATTAAAGCTATCCAGTCCGTGATAATCAATGCATTCCATTAAAGTTATGCTCTGGTTTACCCTCGGTGATAAAACTCCATAGTATTGGCTAAATACTTTCATAGGGACCCAGAGAAGGAGAAATGAATTGAGGTTACCGGTCGGAAGTCGATTAAATGAGGTCCAAAGCGCTTTGATGAACAGGAAGCCAAATGAGCTTAATTTATCAAAGTAATTTTAACCGTAGAGAATTTTCCAGAGTTTCCCTGAGTTTCTGAAGAGCAAAGTCATTGCTTTCAATGTTGGTGAGGATTTAATTAATTCCGAGAAAATAAACCAGTCCAAATACATTTTTTCCAAGATTCGGGATGAATGTCGAAGGAGTAATTCAGCGAACCCTAATGCTATGTTGCTCATTTCGGCTGACAACTTAATTAACATCGACGCACAGCGACTAAAATACATTGGAGATGACGGGCCGAAAGGGATTCGCTGAATTCAAGTATTTTTTATGACGAAGAAAAAGCAAGTTCTGGAACTGCGACTCGTGACTGAGTCTCATGAAAATGGCATGGTTTTCGAGTGGAAATACAATTAATGTAGACGTTAACCCATTAACATAATTTCCTGGCCGCTAGTCGGGAGGGCTTTTAAACTTGGTGCTTTTAACTACTAAACTGCTACTAAAAAAACAGACGCTTGGGAAATCCTCAGCCATCTACGTGCACCACACGTGCTTGTGGAATGCGTTGCTAGCGGTGTGAGAGTGGTGATATCAGGGCTTCGCGAGGTAGTCGATGTGTGATGGAAGGAGGGTGCCTTTCAGGGCTGGAATTGGAGGTCGTCGATGAAAGGTTTTGGAGCGAGGAGGCAGAGGAGCTTGAGGGAGATCTTTCACGCAGTGATGCGGCGAACCTAATCCCCTCCGAGCACCTTGCGTCCTCTTTCTTTCGCTACTCCCTTTGCCATTCCTCGTTATTCACAAATGGATTCGGAAAGCACAGAAAATTTTCTCAGTAGTAGCAACATCTACCGTAGATTAGACATTGGCTAATGATTTACTTACTTCTAAGGTATGAATGGTGGGAATGGGCAACATTTATCAAAATAGCCCAGTTGGTGAAGAGTTGGGCTGCTGAAGAGTAGTGCCGGTTTTGGATATCGTCTTCGGAACCAAACTTTTGAAAACAACTTTTCTGGTGATCTTACACGAAGAAACGAAGAAATTTGAGAAGGAAAAGGACTACAGAAATAATTTCCACAATATCGACCGGAATTTAAATGACGCTGAATCCGAGGTTAACATAAAATGTGCACCAATGAGTGAGTATTTATTCCGCCCATTAGTCATACAACAACTCGTACGCCTGAAACGATGATCTACTTAACTATGACACCAGGTGTGCTCCCCATTTATGCGTTTGTTAATCCCCAGCCTTCCTTATTCTACACGGAAATGAAGCCTAAGGTTTTTTTATTCCTGTCGATTCCTTCTCTATCCTTAATTGCCTCCCTCAATGCCAGCCGGCGCATCCCGTGATTACGGTTTTACCAACAATAAGAAAGGGGATCGGTCAAAATCGTTAAAACTTTCTTGAACACAAGGCGAGCGAGAAGCAATGAGGGTGATAATGGGAGGGGTTATTTGAAATTTGATGAAAAGAAAACAAATATAGTGGTATGCAGCAGCAGAGAGGAGGTTAAGATCAATGTTAAACTCTGTAACTAAAAGCCAGAAGATGTGAGCACAATTGTTATCTGGGAAACCGTATAGCGCAATTCGCAATAGCGAAACAGTCCGTTGAATAGCTCAGGCGAAGAGGGCATTATACTGAAAGAAAACTCGGTTAGTGTCGCTCTCTTGGGGAGAATCGACGGTCATTGACCGTCATTAGTAGAGTCCAAGCTCTCGAGGTAGCTAATCCGAGAACTTCCCTTGCGTTCGAAGCTCGTAAACGACCCGACCCTCCTTGCGGAAGGCCCCACCGCGGAAGTTGACCATTTGCAGTTGAACATGCAATTTGAAAGTTTATAACTTTAACCCGAAATTATCATGTTTATCGTATAGTGGACGAAGAGACGATTAAGTAGTTTTTTTGAACGGAATTGTGCGATAAAATTTAATGATTTATAAAAAAGTAAGATATTTTGTCGGGTCCGTCGAAAAATCTACTTACAGCTGGAATTACATACTTGGAAGCAAGGAAACACTTCATTGAGACTTGCCACCCCTGCCACACACCCTCTCGGTCGCTAGCGGGGCATTACCTAGATGTAGAAGAGACTTACAGCTGGACTATGATCCTCATGGCTGTTAGGGATGAGCGATAACAGCACCAGAAAAGTCAAAGCTGGAAGGATCGAGAAGTGGTCTTACGGGTATGATGCAAATTGACCCGGTGACCGGATGGATTGACCAAGTGAAAAACAAAGAAGTCTTCAGAAGAGTAGGAGAGAAGAGAAATCTGAAAACTTTAGAAAGAAGAGAGGATGATCTAATCGGCCATATCTCAAGACATGATGGCCAGATTAAGACAATCGTCGAGGGAATAATGAACGGGAAGAATGAGAAAGGAAGACCTCTTATGAGATGTACAAAGCAAGCAATGTGAAAGAAATGATTTTGTAAATTTGAAGAGGCTAGATGATAGGTGAATCGAGTAAAAAGCTACTTAGAACCAATATTGGGTTGTTGAATTAAAATGATTGTTTTTGTAATGAATAAAAAATAGACAGCGTGTTTCATGCATAATAATACCTCGACGATTTCTCGTGCTTATTTATCCTTGCAGTCTTTGCTTTGAAACAGCAGGTGTTAAACTAAGTTCACAATGACTGTTAAACTCAGCTGTCTGCGTCTGTTAAACTCTGACTCGTGGAATTTCCTTGAATTTTGAGAGTAGCCGCCATTAACCCAATACCATTCAAAATAGCCTCATGATAATAAACTGCGACGGGGACACGGGCCGCCAAGTACAAGTCGGAGATTAAAGGACCGTTCCATCCAGAATGCAACGGCCTACGCTTCCGTCTAAATCCAAGCGAGATCCTCCGATACTTAGGAGATTAATTGAGCAAGGGAAGTGACTCTGTGTAACGAGCTGCGCTCTCTTCGTTACACAGAGAAATGTAAAACGCGGACGAAATACGTACGCAGGATCCACGTAATCTGGTTGGACCTCGGGTGTCACCTTTAATGACAGCTGGAGGCAGTAACTAGAAAGAATGACAGGCAATGGGGATTATTGAGATATAGATGACATCAACTGAATTGGGAAAGCTCTTGATCTGGCCATCTCTGGTGCATTTGAAACAGAAGCCGTGAGGAGTGTGCCATTTTCAGAGCAACACGTCAAGGATTACTTGTGTTACTTTCAAGACAATAAAAGGTTAGGCGAGACCTAATGAATGTAAAAACTGAGGGAAGAGAGTGAGGGGGTATTGGGATTGCAGAAGGAAGAGGTCAAAGAAAGGGAATAGGCCCAAATGGGAGAGGAAGTTGGGCCGGCATTGCGTAATACTAGGAGAGGTCAGAAAGTAAGGGGGGATAGTAGGCAAGGATACCAGCAATTTGCGTCACATAAACGCCACAAAAACAATAACCACAAGAGTTTAAAGAACGGAAAAAATAGGGTTGGACGTTTCCAATCCAATGCGAAAACATTTCAAAGTAATTCTTTTCCATCATGATTTCAGTACTTAGGCCAAAACGAGCTCAAGTGTAGAAATATTAACAACTGGATCAACGGTGGTAATATTCACAAGTAAAAAAATGCTCAAAATGACTGTGAAGACAATACCTGGTCGCTGCACTAATAGCTCTAAATCTAGCACTAGGTTAGATTAGAGCACTTAATAATTTTATTTCGTTCTAGAAAATCTGGTTAAAATCCTACAGCCTTGAGGAACACAAGTTAAAATTTTAGTTTGCAGTCTTTTATGGAGTTCCGGTGATGTGAATTGTTCTTCATCTCTTACTTATATTTCCCTCTAACCTTCTGACTAGGGTTACCAAGTGACCTTGGCTTCGAGATTTTAGTCTGTAACTCTGAAAACATTGAATATACATACATTCTTTTTTTCGTTGTAATCAAGTTTCTGCTGTTCTAAATAATATATTGTTTAAGATAAACATTTAGTCTATGTATGCACATTTAAATATCATTCGTTAGTTATGGATGATAGTGTGATAAGCATTTTAGGGTCGGAACATGGAATGTGAGATGGCTTCGGACCTGTGGAAGACTGGAGAACCTGAATGTGGAAATGCGAAGAATGAACGTATTAGGAATCAGCGAAATGAAGAGGCCCGAAGAAGGAGGCTACTGGAGCAGAAGCTATAGAATTATACTCACGGGACCATTAAATGGTAATGCTGGAGTAGGCATAATGCTCGGGAAGAGCGCTGGAATGCGTGTGAAGAGCTTCCTGCTGTGCAATGAACGGATAATAATGGTGAAGATCGAGACCAAACCTGTAGATACCGTAGTGGTTCAGGTTTACATGCCTGCGACGGTCTACGAAGATGAAGAAGTGGAAGATGTCTACGAATATATCACGGAAGTTATAAAACATGTAAGAGGAGAAGAAAACCTAATTATTGTGTATAAGTGTACAATTTTGATTGTATTTGACCCTTTGCATTTAGATGTTGATTATTAATTGTATATTGCCCCGGGAGTGAGTTGATCACCCCGAAGCTTCCTTTTACGCAAATTTACGGACACTACAATAGTTTAGGGCTTTTCGAGAAAGTCGTTTTCGAGAACTTTTTTATTGATCATCAGACTTATCTTCTTCTTCCACTTTTTTCAGGACTTCTTCGTTTATTACTCTCTCCATCCATTTTATCTTCGTCATTCTTTTGTGACACTGTATTTGAATGTTTCTCGTCTGCCCTTTTCTACGGTTGTCATTCCGCACTCCCCTGAATAAGAATATTCCAGATATGTGTTATAAAAGTTTTTTATTCTGATCTTAAAAGAAAATGAGTTTAGTGTTAGGGATTTCAACCGAAGGAGTACGGTGGCCAGGGGAGCATACATGAAGAGGGAGAAATGATTGTGTAGGTCTCTCAATAGAGATAAGGAAGAAAATAGTCGTGAAATTAAAAAAGAAGCTGGCAACGGCGGAAAGAGGCAGAACGGTAATTGGAGGCCGAGATGAGAACGCGGAGAAGAATGTAGGAAGATAGTTGGATGGAAAAGAAGATGCTTGAGAAAGAATTGTCGTGGGTGGGGAAAGATGGTTTCTCTGAGAAATAAGGAAAGGCCATTATAAGTGGATGAAGGACGTTTTTAGAGGTGAAGCAATGTTGAGGAGGACAAGCGAGAGGAGAATGTAAGGTAAGCGCAGAGGAGTGAGGAAAAAGGAGGTTTTCTAAATGTTATGAAGACTGCAGAAGATATGGAGATTCAAAGTATTGTTTAACATAAGAGATGTTTATTGGATAGGAAGTATTAAAGATGGGGAATAACAGTAAGTGACAGTCCCCAAAAAACCTATCAATGTTGATAGAATACTTACGATGATTTTTTCATTTTCCTTCCTCGAAAAATCGCCCTTTCTATTTTCCTTTGACTTCCTTTAAAGCCCATGTTATATCAAGGTGTTTTCTATCTACGAATTTTTTCTTTATCGTGTTGCGCTCCACATGGACCTTCCAACATTTGCTCTCCCAGCCTATCCTTCGTTTAATATTTACTTTTCATCTAGAGCAGATGTTCCCAACCGGTGGGATCCGCCACTCTAGTGGGACTACAAAACGCACTCGGTGAAACTCAACCGAAATACGCTTCCCTCGCCATGCTCCCACGAGGATTGCGTTCACGACCCGTATTTACCATCATGCGTGCAAAATATCGTTCAAACTGGACTTCTTTTCTTATTTTTATGAGACTGGTGTTTCCTGAAGATGGAAAGGGGAGCGTAAGTCTTATACTAAATGTTTAAAAAAAGCCTGCTAAACCATGTCTATAAGAGCATTATTTTCCAGCACCAGGTTCCAAAGGCCACTCTCCCTCTCCCGTCATCTTCTCTAATGGTTCAAAATGATAGAGAGGCAACACTGCATGTGACTCCTTTCACGCACCCTTCAATGTCTACGACAGTATTTTCTTGTAGCGTGGGCGCTGCCTCTTTATCACAAACACACCTTTAGCCTAAGATATTCTCCGCTTGATTTCCATCCATTGATACCAAAGGGAATCTAATTTGGGGAACAATGCCACTTCCCCTAGCATCTCTCCATAACGTTATGCCACCTCTGTCCTCATCTAGTCTTCACTAAGATTTTGACGTTCTTCCTACTACCGTCAAATAACACTCTTTTAACCACAGACTGTTATGAATTTGGTCACACCTGAAGATTTTATCGATTTGTCAAATTTACGGTTCATTGAAGGGACCATACTAGTTTATTTCTTCCCATTTCTATGAAATATATTTCATTCATTTTTCTGTCACTTTAATATGTTATTTATAATAGTTCAGGTGGGTAGTTGCAGCATATTTTTATTTCCATTCTCTATTGTAGCTTCTATATTCCTTCTCGTGTAGCATGATCATTTGTTTATCTCGGATATCTCGGACTTAAAAATTGTTTGTTAATTCTGAAGAGGTCATTCGTGTTTGAGAATCAATCAATATAGTTACGATCAATTCAACAGAAAGTGTTACAAAATAAGCAAAGCTATGAAAGAAGCTATGGAACACCTACAAAAACAAAAATATCCCCAAAAACAATGTGAGACCGGATGTAAAGCTGAATAGGCCTGCTAGCCATTTCATTCATCTCGACATTTGTATTTTCACCTCGTGGGACTGTAAAGCGTCCATTCCTCCTCTCGCCTCTCCAAAGTGTATTCAACTCATCGTCACACAACGCAGTGGAACCACCGCCGAACACTTTCATTGAACAAATGCCCGAAATAAACATTTCATGTCGCGGAATAGAGCAGCAGTTAAAAAGCATAAGTAAAAACAAATCACCAGGTCCCGATCAAATTCCTTCCAGAGTTTATAAAACATTAGCTTCTGAAATAGCCCCCTATCTAGAAATAATATTCAATAAAACACTAAAGAACCACACAGTACCCAAGGATTGGAAAGTAGCTAACATTACACCTATATTTAAAAGCGGTGATAGGGAAGAACCTAGTAACTACAGACCCATTTCACTCACGTCAATCTCTTGTAAGATATTTGAGCACATAGTAGTCAGTTCGATCATGGGGCATTTGGATAGTCAGGGATTACTCATAAAAAGCCAGCATGGGTTCCGGAAAGGTAGATCTTGCGAGACACGATTAGCTTTATTCGTACACGATATTTTAGTCCACGGCGAAAGCAGTACTGAAGTTGATGCGATATTTTTAGATTTTAAAAAGGCTTTCGATAAAGTTCCTCATGACAAATTAATCTTGAAGTTAGAGAGTTTTGGTATAAATAAAGACGTTGTATGTTGGGTAAAAGAATTCTTAAGTGGGCGAGAGCAGAGGGTTGTCATAGATGGTATCATGTCGGACACAATCGAAGTCACATCGGGAGTTCCCCAGGGTAGCGTAGTAGGTCCGCTTCTATTTCTTTTATACATAAACGATTTGGGTAGCGTAGTTAGTAGTAACCTTAGACTTTTTGCAGACGATGCGGTGGTGTACAGGGGTATATCAAACGAAGAGGACACGAAATCACTTAGCAAGGATTTAGATGCAATTCAAGAGTGGTGCGACAAATGGCAGTTAGAACTCAACCTTAAAAAGTGTGTAACTATCAATTTTTGGAGGAGGAATAATTCGATAGAGCGATCCTATAGAATTAATAACACGAAGATCGAAAACGTTGAAACCGTAAGATATTTAGGTGTAACAATCACTAAAGATTTATCGTGGGGAAGACACATAAGGGAAATATGCGGCCGAGCGAAGAGAAAGCTAGGATTTATAAAAAGAGTACTTGGGAAATGTGATGAGAAGACAAAAGAGCGATGCTACTTTTCACTAGTTAGGCCCCACCTTGAGTATGCAGCCAGTGTATGGGATCCTAATGAATTAGGTTTGATTCGAGAACTAGACAGTGTGCAGCGTAGAGCAGCTAGGTTCGTCAAAAGGTGTTACGATAGGTTGAGTAGTGTATCAGAATTAATACAAGAATTAGGGTGGGAATCATTATCAGAGCGTAGATTAAAGTTCAGATTAAATCTATTGCAGAAATTTCAATCGGATAGCTTTACTGAAGATGTTAGGCACATATTAAAAACACCAGCGTATTATGCTAGATTCGACCAGATAAATAAGATTAGAGAGATAGATTGTCGTACAGATAGATTCAAAATGGCATTTTTCCCCCGTACTATAAGAGAACAGAATAGGCAGCATAGGAAAGGTATAGGTAGGGGAAATATTTTAGAGTATTCTGTAGTGCATGATGCATGTATTAACCCCTCAAATACTATAGATACTAACAATCTAGTTACATGAGACCCTTTAGTTGCTTGCTTGCATGCTAGTAGTGAATGCTTGGTGATCTTCACCCCCTGCCACACACCCTCGCGGTGGCTTGCAGGGTATCGTGTAGATGTAGATGTAGATTCCTTTCGGGCCACGCAGCGGGATGTTTTTGGTGTCGCGGTGGTTCATAGAGGGTCACTAAACGAGGAACGGCAATTCCCTCTGACTGCACAGGGAGGGCATTTATCGTACGGCAAGGCATACGGGGCGGTCCCCGCGAGTCGTGTGCCATAATCGATGCGTGCGGCGAGAGAAAGGCAACGCATGATTCATCATTTAGTAGCTCTGGTGCTGCGTCTCCCTTATCTCTCCGTGGTACCATTTTCATCGTGCAGGCGATACTTTGATACAGCGTCTACCAATGCCCCGTCAAAGCACAAGGTACCGATAATATGCAAGTAACTTGGTTCACGGTGTATCTATAGGTGCGTAGCTCCATAAATAGTATTTTTTCTCTATGATAGCTCCTAACTCTACTGACGTATCCTTAGCTACACCCTTGCTTGTCTAGTGATGGATTTATTAGCAAGAAAATGCTTTAGTTATCGATGAAAATACATTCCTTCGTTTCGTAGTTTTTAGCACATAATGGGTTGAACACAATTATTTCACAACTATAACACAAGTTTTTTTCTATGCAGTAACATACGTTTGGCTGCACTTGCCTAGTTCATACGCAATGGTAATTCTGTGGGTAGTTCAATCCACCTCAAATAGCTTTGGAGCGGCTTGCAAGGTCATCTGCTGTAGGGTGCAGCACTGCCATCAATAAGGGGCAAAGGGAGTGGAGGGGGGTTACGGAACCGATGGATTAGAAGAGAGAGAGAGAGTAGGAGAAGGAAGCGAACTGATGGTGGGGAAGAGGAAGTTGAGGATTCACAGGAGGAGATGACATGATAAAAGACTGGAAGAAGCCACAGGGTTAGTTGCTTTCACTTGTCTCGAGAAAACATACGTTTGGGACGTGAATTAATTTGCCATAAGATTTTTCCAACGAAAGGAATAATTAAACAATAAGAGAAGTATTTTTTAGTGGGAGGCGATAGAAAGTCGATTAGGATATGTGGGTAAATTAGCAAATGGTTTCAAAGGACAGTAGAGAAACAGAGAGAAATCTGGCGTTGGCATTTGTCTGCTCCAATTAAGACGCACAAAGAAGTGGGAAACCATACACATAAGTTGACGGATCTCCTGCGTTCAACGAGTGATTCACTTATTTTATGCCAAAGCTTCCGCGGTGATTCGAATATGACTCCATCGGAAAGAACCCTTGTAACCCCGGAGTCATGATTCACAAATTACCGAAAGTACTCACGCGCTCATCATGTTACTCACTATCGAGAAGATTAAAAAAATTAACCATAAAAAATGACAAATAACCTTCCGAAGAAAATGACATTCATCACACGAGCCAACATACAATAACAATACACGTAAACTCTTTTTAACAATTTTTTATTTCAAGTCACTTTCCTATACCTTATTTAGAACCTCTTATAATACAATGGAACATTTACTTATTCATGATTTTTTTATTATAAAACATAAATTAAATTGAAATATTTGTTTTCTCCTGTTTATTGCTTCCTTGGTGAAGTATTATCGAGTCAGGGAAACGGCTGCTGCCGACATTTCATCGGCCAACTCTGTCATCGTCCTCAGAGTGATGAGCGACCAAACGACAACATTGGCCTCCAAACTCGTCGACCCGAGGACAATGACAAAGTTAGCCATTGTAAAGTCGGCAGCGGCCGTTTCCCTGACCCGGTGGAAAGGCAGAGAAAACTTCACCAAATAAAATTTATTTTAACTTCCAAGCAATCATGCTTAAAAATCATGCCTGTTTTCTGAACAATAAATTCTTCAAGCTACAACAAAAAAGCGGCAAAATTGGTATCATGGCTGGGAAATAGGAAAAAGCGAGTCAACTACGCCCCAAAAAGTATATCATTTTAACATTGAAAGGCTCATTTAATAAAAAAGGCATCATTCCTAGCATCACTAAAATGGCTTAGAATGGCCTTCAACCGTCACTATGAATAATGGGAAGTCTTTTCCTATAATTTTCGATGGCGAAATGACGCATTTGGCGAAATGGATATTGCGGTTCGAATGCTAGCTTGGAAGACCCTGTGTTCATCGTAGCAGGGTCTTTTGGGGGCAAGCAGGCGCCTAATGACACAGCAAAGTTTTAATCTCAACTTACTTACCCCCTTTTTGATTTTTGATGTCATTGCACAATATGCTGTGGTCACTTAGTAATATTCCCTATGCGATATGACCTCAGCTACTGAGGTAACTCACTCAAGACAAACATCTGCAAGATAAAGGAAATAGAAATACAAACGAGAATGCCTTCAAGAGTTCTCTCTGTGAGCCCACCCGATATTTACACATCTCAATCGAGGGTTATATTCAAACAGGAGTAGAAAGCTATCGATTCTGTTTGAAGCTTTTGTTGGAAGTATATAACTCAACCCTTGCCATTGCTTTCGCGGCTCGTTAAGTGACAATCAAGGAGTTGAAACGTTTCAATTTCTAAAAATTCAAATCGTCTTTACTAAGGCGAATTTGAACTGTATCTCGAATTCTCTTTATGATCTAGACGTGGATAAAAACTGGACCCATTTCCAGAATCCTTTGACGTACAGACACTATTGTACGTGACAGGCATTTCATATCCCTGCTGAACGATGAAAGCTGCCGAAAAGCGCACTACGTGATAGATATTTCGTGGACAGCTAGCTGAATAGGTGACTTCTTCATATAAATGGTGAAAAGAAAATACTTTTCTTTTTTTCTGAGCGTCATTGCATCTTCTTATTCACACTATTTGTTTTTGCTGAACCCTTCCTTATACATGATATGTAAGGAAATGAAGTTGGTTAGATAAATTGGAAGAAGGCAACAAAAGTAGTCAGAAGACGTACTGAAAGAGAAACGAATGCTGAAGGAGATGGTGGAGTGGATCTGTGATCGCGAAATAAAGAGGAAGAGCATAATTCCTGATGTCGTGAATGCTGAAGGAGGATAAAAAGACTTCAATAGTGGTTTATAGCTTAGGAAACATGGATAGGTCTGGAAAATTATCATACCTTACAGAATAATTCATGAATAAATGAGAAATGACTTCAACGATAGGGTATTGAAGGAATCAAAAATGCAACTCAGCCTTTAAAGAAGATATCACAAAATTCTAAAAACAAACAAACAGTAATTATTTAAGGGTTTTGCGGGACGTTATTTTCATTTAGCTGACGGGCTAATTATGTATATTCCAAAATAGGGCTAATTATGTATATTCCAAAATAAGACGATGCATTTATTTCAATAAAAACAGGCCAAAGTTTGCTCTCCCGCCGATAAACATTAAGCGGCTTGGTGAAACGTCAAATTAATGTCACTCGAAAGTTCCAACTCTAAAGCAGTGGCAATTATTTTGGCTGAAGCGAACGGGCAAGGCACACAGCAAATTCACTCCATGACTTGAAAATGTTGGGGACACAGTTAAGATTGCCAAGCCAAATGAAAGCTACAAAGTCTTTGTTTGTTATGAACCCGAATGCCCCACCGTTTTCTCGCCTCCCGAAAATATATAAAGAAGGTGTACCCATTAGACCCGTACTCTCCAGTGTTACCTCACCAACAAGAGAACTAGTACCACTTGTGAATTCCCTATTCAAAGAGTTCATGGGTTTCCTGCTGATAAACGGAGTGAAAAATTCCAGATAATTCCGTTCCATTTTGTGACAAACTCTTTTCCAACGTTCCCCTGCAATCCTGTCACAAGTGTCCTTCGATGTTCAAAACCCCTTTACTAGTATTCCGGTCCCCTAAGCAATGTAAGTGGCTGAAAAAGTGCTCGTGAATGCAGGATCAAATCCTCCCCTTTCTCTCTCATTTTTTAGCCCTACTCAAAATATGTGTAGATTAAAACTATGAACGGAACGTTTGGCTATGGTTTACCTCTATCTTCTACCCCTACCCCCTTCTTGGATGACCTATTAATGAAGGATTTTGAAGAAATATTACTCAATGAACATGCAGTGTTTTCTAAGCATGTTGACTATTGGTGCCTTAAGATATGTGTGACGACATACTCATGGTATGGACTAGTACCAGCAAATAATATGGTATTTTTAACAATTTGCACTCTCAATGTAACTTCATCAAATTTACTTGTGGGAAGGGAATCAATCGAAAGCTCAATTTCCTGGACATCTCAGTGTCGATAACGGTTAGAGGCTACGAATTTTCTATTTTTCAAAAAACAACTACCACGGACCACGACATTCTCTCCAACTCCCGACATCATGCATATCAAAAATTGGCCGCCTTCCATTGCATATTAAACATACTTATAAGTATTCCACTCTCCAAAAATAATTTTACTTGTGAACTTAATTCAATAAAAAAATAGCTTGGAACATGAGGTACAAGGTAGAATTAATTGATAGAATTCTTAGTAAAAACGATCAATCCAAGCTCAAATTCTCATATAAAATTGTTATGAAATGAATAAAATATTCGTTGCCGTAAATTACCGTATAACGAGAGAATCTATAATAAAGTTGACAACTTTCTCCCTAAGAATCAGTTTAGGGAGGCTTAAACAGAGGTAATTTGAGAATACTCTTAAACAAAACCGAAGACAAGGAGTAAAACTCGAAGAAAAGTAGGATTAACAAACTCCTCTGTGGTGATCGCAGTGCAGCCTATGTAGGATAAACGGGGAGATAGTTCAAACTACAGGCTGAAGAACAAAAACAGCATTTCCAAATGGGGGCGTTTACTCGGAACCGAAATCGCAATTTTGTACACGAAATCGTTAGATGGAAACGAAAAATGAATTTTAGTAAAAAATTAATCTCCTAACAACAACCATTCACTCATAAATCAAATATTAAAATGGGCAAAAGGTTACGCCCACCGAAGAAGCTGCTTAGATATCATTGACGTCATTTTCCTCCCGTTCTTGACTGCTTTTAGGGGAAGGGAAGGGAGTGGAGGGGGGTCCCTTCTTTTAGCTCGTCGTTGGTTTCCTTTCCTACACACCCACCCATTCTTCCCCTCCCCTTCTATCCCCCACCCCCGACCACCACCGTCACCCCCTTCACACGCACGCTTCAACCTCCACTCCCCCACCTCCAATCATAAAAAATGTTTTTTTTACGCATATATAAGTAATGCAGGTGAAACGAATTTTTGTGTCTGAGGATGTCAACTATGCGCTGAAACCAGTACATAGTACCGTAATAAATTTGATGAAATTACAAAATTGCATTTTTTTACAAAATTTGCCACTTCGAACGATTCGTTTAAATAATATTCCTCAAGATGTCTACATATTTTGACGATTTTTAATGATCTGAACATATACCCGATTTCAAGAGATAGTTTAACACGCAAAAATGTCTTTCTTTACTACGCAAGGAAAATTTTTTTTTGCTTCAAACGGTCATTTTTTTCCGGTCTCCACGGACGCAAATAGTTTACTTTTTCTTTATGGTACTCACTGGGATAGTAGAACCTGGACTGGATCTCGGCGTCGTCCTCAGGGCCGTGGGAGCCTTGCACCCCAACGAGCACTCCTCCATCGGCGCCGCCCCGCACCCCTACGGAGCCGCCCCTGCCGCTCCTTCCGTCCGCCGACGTCATCTCGCACGCACTGAGGCGGCCGCGGCGGTACGCGCCACCGCCGCCCCCAGCGCTGCCCTTCGGCGGCGCCGTGAACCTCGCCCTCAAGCCGTCCCTGCACACGCAGTTACCCGAGGAGCCGCTGCACACGGCACCCGGGATGCGGTCGCAGTCCTCGGGGCACGGCTTCGGCTGTCCTTCGCACGCCCCTGAGGACAGGAGAGAAAGAATGTCATGGGAAAGAAAGAGGACGCTCGTTGTGCTCGAACGGGTACCTCTCCTCCGTCCATTGATGTATAGGGCCTGAATGAAAGGCTGAAGAGGCTGGAGGAGTACGCAGGTCATAAACCAATGAGAACAGTGTACAAAGGTCCGTGTGTGTATCTCACGAACTACTAAGCCCAACGGAGTGTGTCATTTCAATTGTTAGGGTTGGGGGACAATTTCTTTCCCTGTATCGCCCCTGACTTCCCAGAAAAATCCTGCCCCCAGAAAAATCCTGCCCCCAGAAAACCACTCGGCTTGGGTTTAGCTGGACGTGTTCGGAGGCCTATCACGTACGTCAACCTTCAGGACCTCCATTCAGAAGCAATTGGGACACTGGACCATCACACCAGCAGGGCATCTGCCATAACGTCTGAAGAAACTGAATTGTTTACCTTGACAGTTCACTCTCTGCCAAATAGGGGTTTACATGAATACACTGCATGTCCCGATAAAAATATGCTTAAAATATATACCTACAATATATGCGGAAAATTTTATCAACATATTAGGGAAGACGTGATCCAAAATGGCAATCAATTCGACACGGGTATTATATTTTTGAATCAGAAAACTGAAACTCGGCTCTTAAACATGAAAAGATAAGAGAAAGAACACAGCAATAGTCTATAACTTTGAATCTTGAGTTGTTCTTAAAATTTCGCTCTTTTCATTTTATGAGTTGCATTCGTGGTTCATGGGAGTTAACCGATCGAATAGGTATTATTTTTATTTAATGTAGATTTCTTGCATGCATTCGCCAGTATAATCATTCCATAGTATCACCCTTATCACAAGGTATCTAGTTGATATTGTGGCTAGATTTTTGGCCTTCCATCCTGAGGGTCCGAGTTGGAGTGACGGCTACGATAGATATATCGATAGATAGATATATAGACTGGCCTCTACATGAGTGCTGGTTAGATAGGACTCCGAGGTCAATATTCCGTCAGTCGAATGGGACGTTAAAACCATTTTGGCACATCAGCGCCTTTCGTTAAGAGCAGGGCAATGCCAAAGGCGTTTATCTCAATTCTTATTCTGCTGCCTGAAATATTCCAAAGCCATATCTAACCAACCAAGCATCCTAAATAGCGTAAATTACTGAAGATGTCCGTAACCTCCCCGGAATTAAAACTACTGCACTCATCTCTTTTAATTGTGATGCTATTTATTCTGGTTGAATAACACTGAAACGCGTGCAAAACATTGTGATTGCACAATATCCTCACCAGAATGAATCCTTGCTCAGCCAATTGATATTGGTGTAAATGGTCACGCATTTCGCACTGGACTTAGGTTCAAGCGTGGTACATAGCATTTCTTGATATCCCCATGTAAACCTAGGTGGAGTCATTTTCCGGTTCCGAGATATATCTGAAAAATAGCTGGTGAAACAGGAAGAGAAACTGCCCTTTCCCCCTCCGCTGTGCCTCTGCGACCCATGAAGGCCTAATTTCACGCTTCGCTGGCCTTAGGGTCAGCTTGAGGTGAATTCGACCCTCAGCTGTCACACCGAGATTCATGTGGAGATCTGACTTATCGCAGTCCTGTTTCCATCAGAAAAGGCTGTAATATTCCTACACCGTCAATTATTTTACCAATTCCTATTAGGCTAGGATTGGCTGTAATCCTCACAAAATAAGTTGAATTGCGCCAAACTACAAATGCTGAACCCATGATTCCGGCTTGTGGTTGGACGTTAGGATTCTGAGAAACAATTTTAAAAGCAATGTCAGTTGGCAGTGAAAACTTCCACTTTATTATTCATCATACACGAATGAACAGGGAAAATTTCACCACTAAGTCGATACGCACATGTCGCTCATTGACTGAATGAGCGACATGTGCGTTAACTGAAGAAAAAGAGAAGGAATAGTGACACTGACACCCGTTTCAAATGCCATAAATGATATTCAGCTGTTGCCCATTGTTGGATGAGGAAAAAAAGAATCTAACAATTGATTGGGGCTGAATCTAAAGATTCACTTGAAACAGTTCTCATGAAATTTAACTGATATTTTCATGAGTGACTGCTGGAAAAGAAAAATGGCTCTCACAGATGATTATCCTTCCTCCAGGAAATAGCTTGACGATGATTTGTTCTCAACCAATCGTGTTGTTAAACAAACAAAAGAAAAAAATGTCCTCTCGTTTTTGTTTGCATTTTCCTCAAGTAAATATATCTACCGTGGACTGAAACTTTATATTAATTTACATTATTTAAATAAAAGAAAAGCCTAGGCTGTTTCTGAAGCCGTTATAGTTATAGGTTTTTTAATCAACCAGCGGATAGTGTAAGCCGATATACGAGTATTTTCTTCAATTTTGAGTGTTTGTAGTTCATTTTATCATTACGCCTAGATATGTTGTATGGTAATTAAAGTAATGCGTAAATACAGCAGAACAGAGACACTCTCTCCGAGAGGCGATTCTTATTTCACTAAAGCCGTCGTCAGATCCAAATGTTTCAAGTTCAAACGCCTCAAAATAAAAGCTTGCCATCGGCGCAAAGCGCAAATTTTAATCCGAAAATGCTGCCTTAACACTCACATTGGATTTTACTTTAGGGAAATAATCAATCGTAATGATTAATTGTAACGATACATTTATAGATATAATCCAGTGCATCCCAGCGTGTAGGACGCGCGCGGATGCACTTGCAGCAGGCACGCAAAGGCCGTCATTATTGTATCCCTACGCCTGCTCCGAGTGCAAGATCCTACAGCAGGGTAATCACCTTTCCGGTGGTGAGGGACGTCGTTACTCATATACAAAACCATTCTCGAGTCTCCAGCCAACATGACGGCAATGAAACCCGAAAATAGCCGGAAGCTCGTAGGAGGAAGTTAGAAAATGTAATAATAATAATAAGATGTATTTATTTGGGGCGAGGTTGGGACTAAGTTCATTAGTAAAGCAAATTATTTATGAAGTTATCGATAAATGAAATGTTTTTATGAGGGACGTGATTGAGATTAAGGTCAATATCAAAGGTCAATAGAGAAAGAGGTTTGTAAAATTACACGTCATATTTTAACATCAAAGATCGGAAGTTTTTAACTAAACACTAGCACCTGGCGAGATTAATACGCCACGCCATTCATGAGGAAGAGAATGCTTTTGCTTTCATTATCCCTATTCGGTTTCTTATCAAGATATAATATGAATACCGATGGCGGGCTGCCCAACAACCGTGAACGCATGGGAGAGGGGACGCTATGTAGGACAAGCGCTCGTTTCCTCCCGACTGCCTCCGTTTCGCATGAATGCCGCGGAACTACACGGAACGCGGAACTACGGGTCGAAAAAAGAACCAGTGCTATTTGCAGCAGGAATTTACAAAGTTTGAAGCATTATTTCAGGACTATTTTACCTAAATCTTCAACTGGATGGTAGACCGTAAATAAACATTTAAATGTTGCATATTTACATATTGCAACTTTTTTAGATAATTCATGATGAGGTTTTTGCGAAGCAGCGTGACTGAAAATCAAGTAGCAAAGTTTGAAGCTAACTCATCGCTCTTTATAAACTAAACAAAAGTAGGCTTTAATTTCAGTAGCAACACGCATTATTACCAGACTAGGACTGTATTAAATTCAGCATAACTTAAAATAAGTCCCACCTGATCTGATTTTCAGTCCTTCCCCTGCCTTATTTTTAGACAAGATATTAGTGCTGAATTTCAACATACACTGTCTTAAAAATGTTGCATCTGAAATTCAGATCGCTTTTATACCTTAAAATCAGATAAACTTTTTGCAGTGTCTGATGATCCCTTTTTCCCAAACTTTCTCCTCTGTTATAATAGCATTTTGCTTCTTGTATTTTTGTTCCACTTATTCTCTTCGTAGTTGGATCCATTTGCTGACCCAAAGTTAAGGAATCAGTAGCGTTTCTTTTCTTTGGGATCTCAATAATGAAATAAAGAAAAGCCTCGCCATCACGAAGGTTTTCTTTAGTCGCGTCTGGAATTCTTCTTCAGTCATCTTTTTCCCTTTGCGATGGTAAGATTTGTTCATTAAAGCTGCAAAAAAATATAAAAGGATGTTTCATCGAGGGAAAAGAGGCAAAAAAGTACCGTCAGCCACACGGTGATGTAACTACATTCAAATTAGCAAATTGCTCTACCATTACGCCCTCTTTTGAGTCCGTTGGGAAGAAATATCTGAGGAAGTCGGTCGCCTTTTGGATGGTATAATAGATGATGAGATTTCAACCTCGGCAAGTGTCGTGACGGCGTCACGAAAATTATTAGTTGATGTGATCTCATTTTCTAGTAGAGCCTCGAATTGTATCATGTTAACTGAAGTACACGAGCACGAGTAGTACTAATACTGAGAATCGCAATTTTGTAGAGCTTTTGACACGCGTATGATAAAGATTCCTACGTTGAATGTAGCATTATTACTGGTGTGCAAATTAATGAAAAAGTACCTTTCACAAAACCATTAATGTCAAAAAGTCAATGATCACACATTTGCAGTTCATTGTATCGTAAAAAGTCAAATAATTCGAAATATTTGCGTAAGGAAACGCGTTAATTCAATTCAGGACCTTCTTTGCTCCAGGAGTTTGCTATGTTTTTACCTGAGGGGGTGCAGATTTCGCATCTTTTGACTCGATCGGACTTGATTTATCTGCGGAATAGGACGTAAGGACGTGATGAAAAAACAAACTAAAACCCTAAAACAATCATTAACTGCTTGTTCTTCTTCAACAACAGAATTTTAACTAATTCAAGATATACGGTAAAACAATAAAACATAATAATGAGTATTAATAGGTAACGGGTAGCGAAAGGAAGTCTAAGTATACCTCACATGGTTTTAAGGAGGCACTCATATACCTCATTCTATGGGACATGACCTCATTGGTCATATGGAGGCACTCTTGAGAGAGCTAGTACTAACTAAATCTATCTAAAGGCCTATTTTTTCTTAATAATATAATAATAAGAACACTAAGGTATTCGTATGCAGTAGGAAAAAAAGAAGCCAGAACCAATACTAGGAAAACAAAAAATTGATGAGGTGGAAGAGTTCTGGAAACCGAGTAACCAACAATGGACAAAGATAAAAAGACATAGTCAGTATAATAGCCCAGGCAAAGAGGGCATTCTATCAAAAGAAGAATCTACTTACAGCTGGAAATGCAAGCGCAGAAATAAGGAAACGATTAATAAGAACATACATATGGAGTATGTTCCTTTACGGCAGTGAGGCAGAGACGATAACAGCTGCAGAAAATAAAAGGGTGGAAGCATTCGCAATGCGGTGCTACAGAAAAATGATTAAGATTAAATGGATCGACCGAATAAGTAAAGAGGAAGCCCTAAGAAGAGTGGGAGAAAAGAGAAGTCAGCTGAAAACTGCAAAAAAGAAGTCAGGAGAACTTAATCGGCCATATCCTGGAACACGATGGCCTGATGAAGACAATCGTCGAGGGAACTATGAACGGGAATACTGGAAAGGGCAGATCTCGTATGAGATATGTAGAACAGGTTGTGAGTGATGTAAAAGAGAGGAGTTACGTCAATATGAAGATGTTGGCCGATAGAAGAATCGAGTGGAGGGCTGTGTCAAACTAATCCTAGGATTGTTGACCCAGGATGACGAAGAGATTTTTTTAATTTTTAAAAGTGGACAATCTAAAGTTTTCATTGCCTGATAACACAGAAAGAAAAACACGAGCCGAATCCACCAAAATTAAACTTTACTACGACCCGGGTTTCACTGTATTACAGCATCGTCAGGTCTCGTGTTTTTCTTTCTGTGCTATCATGTTTCGCTTCCACTCCATATCGCTTGAATCTTCAGAATTTTCATTGCCTCTTCTACATCAAGCTGCTGGGAAACACAATTATGAACGTCTTATAAGCACACTTGGCTGGAATATGTTCCACCAGAGTAGTCATATATTGACAGTAGTCAGCACTTAAAATGAATATTTCTGCCATGCCAATTAGTTCGGTTAACAATCAAAGTTTTGCTCTCATTATTTCCAGCCGGCCGGTGCAATAAGGTTAGTAACGTGCTGGCCGGGCAAACCAAAGGTCATGGGTTCTGATCCCGTCCATGGCATGAATGTTCGTTTTTCTAGGATTAATATCTTAGGTTTAGACGGTCCAATATTAGCTTAGCCGTCGGAGCTCCTGTATTATATCATCATCATCGGTCAACAATCCTAGGATTGGCTTGACGCAGCCCTCCACTCGATTCTTCTATCGGCCATCCTCTTCATATTGACGTAGCTCCTCTCTTTTACATCCTTCACAACTTTCTCCATATACCTCATACGAGGCCTGGCTTTTCCATTCTTCCCGTTCACTTTTCCCTCGACGATTGTCTTCATCAGGACATCGTGTCTTAAGATGTGGCCTATTAAGTTGTCACTGTATTATATACACATAAAAAAAGAAATACACGGGTAACGGGAATGTAGGTACTAACCGACGTCTTGGTCAACAAGGAAGACTTTAATCAGTTAAAAGCCAGCTGAGAATGACGCACTTCATAAGTGTGCATACAAAGCTCTATTAGGCAGGAACACTGATCCAAACAGGCCATGACTCATATCAGTCCAGGGAGCCACAACATCAGTTACGATGAGGTAGTTTGGTGACAGTTCATCATTCTTAAGCTAATTTACATAAATAACAATTCCAAGTTTTAAATAATATTTCATTAGCGTTTTGTAGCCTGTTGAACTATATTAGGATGGGATTGTATCTTTAAAAGCTCACAATGGTCACGAATCTCTGGTATATTCCCAGTCATTCCCAAGTAAGATGAAGTTTCACGGGCTTTAGGGACACTGTTCTACTTCTTTCTTAAAATTTGGAAATCAGAGCAACATAATGACTTTATTAAGTTGGGAAACTTGGACTATTTGAAAATTTCTGCTCAGGTATGAATTGCGTCACCCTTCAAAGGAGTCATACAATGATTTCAGGAATTAACTTTGATCCTTCTTGTCCAAAATCTTGTTCCAAGAATTTAGCAAGAAATTTGTTGACTTGCTTTTTACGTTAATTTATCAACTTACAACCCACGTTGCAATATAAAATATCAGGATATTATTTAGTTCAATCGATGGTTACCCTAGAACTTATTAATGCACCGTGAAAAATTTTCAGCTATTACAACCATGTTGACTCCCATGTAAATTAATATTATTGACAAAGGTAATAAGCATAGTTGAAACACTATGATAATTTTCTTAGCAAAGCGAATTAACCACTACATTTTTAACGTCAGTGGTCTCGAAAACAAAGTTAAGAGTTGGAAATTACAAACTCTGCTCCCTCTCCCCTTTACTTTAAAGAAGGCACTTTGAAACTCATTAAAAAAATATCTTCGTGCTGCCTGGGAAGGATTATATTTAATGAAACTTTTGGGAGTTTAGCGGAACGATCGACGAAGGCACTCTTTCCCTAATCCGTCATCCGCTCATTTTCTGAGTTAAGCCTCAAGTTCAAACAGACCCTAAAATGATGACTAAAGAAATTTCCGCCCCAAGCTGTAACAAGAGCCAACCTAGGGAGTTTTCACTGTTGGAGCACTTATTCGGCTTGTGCGTCAGGAAAGTGACGGCAAAAAAGATGACACCAGTAATCAAGGCGGTAAGGGATTCGAGGATTTCTTCGTCAAAATAGAAACGTGGTGACGATGAAATTCTACAATGTACAATCTACATCCCTTACCAGATCGGTTGAACCAGCCATTGTCCCAAAAACTGCTCTGAAAACTGGACACATCCGCAAATGTAAAAAAAGACGAACTACATGAGTATTTTCTATGGTTATGAAGTCCAAAACTTTCAATGTCTTGTTCTATCGACTTTTTATTAGCCATAGAAATTTCTCAAAATTCAATATTACATTCTTTAAGCCCAAATGGGCATATTCATATGCTTTGAAAAGTGCCAGAGGAAAACGGTTCACCGGAGTGAGAATCCAACCGCGCTACGGCCTTAGTTAGTTAGCTAGTTATTCAGGGGAGGTGCCGTAGTCACTGCCATTATGATTGTTTACTCGTCGATTGCAATGCCGGTTGTTCTCCGATATCTGGGAATACATGAGAAGGTCCACAAGGGGAGGTGACCGACAGCTGAGGTCATTTGCGTCATATAAGATAGGGGGGTAATTGGGTAATGGTAGGAACGTTTCAGGCAATGGAGAAAGGGTGGAGGGAAACCCGCCATTAGCCTCCTTTTAACGACAGGCGGCAAGGGGACCACGGCTTAACGTCCCATCCGACGGACGGAGTACTGAGCCTGAAACACCCAGCACTAGGCACTCATGTAGGGACCGGTTTGCCACTGAAAAATCCACCACTGCCGGGAATCGAACACGGGCCCTCGGGACTCTAGCCACCACACCAACCCGATTCCCCACTACGATTGAGAAATATCTATAGTATATAGCTTTCGTTCACCGGGATGAAAGGTGGCTCCTCCGTATCTCATTTCCGCATTACGAGTGCCATGATGGCAAATGAGAGCTCTAATCTGACTCCCATAGATAATCCTAAGAATTTGCTTGAGATTATGAACCGTGGATTTTTGCAGCGAACTCTACATCCCTGCATAACGGTGGTATTAATATCTCACAAGGGAGTAGTTCAAATTAATTGAGGACATATTGAGGCGAACGATTACTTTATATTGAAGTACTTCAAATGAATCCCATATAATTCATAGTTTTCGAAAAATTTATATCCTACCTGATAGTATAAAAAATACCTTTAAAAATCAGTGGCTCGATCATATTTTAAGTAACTAAAAATCCCGTGTATCGGTCCTTGGTTACGTTGTCAACCAAAGGGTGCGCTAACTAAGAGGCTCTTCTCTTTAGGCTACCGATCCAGACTTAAATCCAGACGTAAATATATGAAACAGTTATATACGTTCGGATTCATTACAGCAAAGCCGGTGAATTGAGTCTTCTACACCCTAGCTCATAGCTCTAATTTAACGACGGTATATCTTGTTAATTCATTTTCCATAGAATTCCCGGAGTCTTTCCTACCTCACTGCCTCTCGTGTAAATTTAGATATTTCTCGCTCTCATCTTCCCTTCATCTTACTTTTCAATAGGCTTATTGGTGGTTATTATTTATGGTTTCGGCGAAACTTGTATATAGACCTACACGTTTAAATCAGTCTGAGAATGGGGATAAATAAGCCCTAGAGTTGCATATTACATGCTTTTTATGCGATTATAAAACATTCAATTTGCTAGAATTATTTTATTGATTATTCTCATGCGTAAAAAATATGGCTGCTTTAGCTGAAATATATAGTCTATAGCAGTAAGCGGATTACGAGAGTCACTTATGGAATATAACTGTGGATGAGTAATATTCACAAGAATTGTTTTCCGACTATATCTTCTTAGATGTAAATCGAGATAAAAATTAGTCTTAGTTCTAATAGGCTCCTTGGTGATTTCAAAGTTCTACAATTCGGAAAAGTAAATTATCTCCGAAACGAAAAATCTGTTATTAGGATATACCATAAAGCAAGGGATATATGTTCGTGCCGTTCGATTCTATGTCTCTGCACGTACATGCTGCCCCATATGGAAAGGGTTTCTAAACATTTATTGATCAATGATTTGTTTTATATCAGCAGTTACATAATCGGTACAAAAATGATTGAAAAGCATTAGGTGCAAGTTTCCCTTTGGAGAAAAATTGATAGTTGGGTATGAATTTTAAGCTGCTTCATGATGTTGATCACGCGTCATAAATGATGACACTAAATAAATTATTTCCACGCTTAATTTTTTTTATTTTGTTAATTTATTGCCATGTAAAAACAGAAGTTGATGCGTAGAAGTACGCAGGCATATTTGAAAACTGCTCATATTATCGGAAAAAATGGTACGCAAATACACTTACGTACAGTACGCATAAGCTTTCAAATTTATGCAGAGCCCTTCGCCTGGTCGCAGAGCCAATTTCGAATCAAATTGGTGGGGACATCCTGTTTTCCGTGTTCATGCTGAGCAATGTTCAAGTACGCGTTAGCAGATAAATGGACGGGAGTTTGGAGCTAGTCCTCTCCCACCCTCTCCTTCCTCCCTTCTCTCTATTTGATCACCTCTCTCTTTCTCTCTCTTTCTCTCTCTCTGTGAGCTCGCTGTCGACACGTGTATGAATTTAGCTGCGCGAAAGGCGCACATTTTTTCCAAAATTCCTTTCTCTGGGTTCTATGCACGGAAGCGCGTTCAGGGGAAGTGCATCTGAAGCCGAGCGGGAATAGGAGAGGGGAGGAGGAAGTTGAAGGCCGATTCTGGGAAACGTTCGTGGGAGGGTATTGAGCAGAGGGGAGGTAGCATTGCAAATGTCAAACGCCTATTCCTGCGCCTAGATCTATCCACGTGATGCAACATCTTGCTTCTGACGTCCCACCTCACCTTAGTAGCTGATGCTATCATAGCCCAGTTGTTGCATGGACGACCAATGAAACAGGTATATTTACAAAAAATTGAGACTACACCACCGGTGCAAACAGGATTGATTTAGAGCAGAACCAAAACAAACGGTCTTGTCCTTTCTGAAGGAATCCCTAAAGCCATGCAAAGCTTAGTATGCCAATGCACAAATAATTGAGAATCACTCATCAGTTAATTTGAAATATCAGCATGGACTATTATTGTGGAAAATGAGCTAATTCTATAATCTCGAGGTCATGCATAGTAACCATGGTGTATGTAGTCATATGTCCAAGGCGGCATGCAAAAAATTCCAATATAGGTATCCTGTATGATACGTGATGGATACCACAAACTGCGCCGGTCGAGGCTGCCAAGTCGGTAACGCACTGGCCTGGTAACCTGGTAAAAAGGTCGCGGGTTCGAATCCCGCCCGTTTGAAATGTGTTTGTCCTAGGATGGAGATCGTAAACTAGATGGTACGATTTAATATCTGCCGTTGTTGAAGCACCTAAAATCCATGACTACTTCAACTACCTTGGGATGCCAAAGGTTCGTATCAAAATAAAAAAGTGTCGATTATTAAACCTGCGGATAATGTTTGGAGCATTTTTTCCCTGGTCTGGAATCGATAAATAAATGCTCTTTGAAAAAGTTACTTCTAAAAAGCATGATTCTTTAAAATAAAGGATTATTAAAGATTATTTATTTAAGAACCTCTGCCCACGCCTAGAAGTGGTCTGATAAAATATGTAATACGAAGTTATCCGCCAGTATTTTCAGTCATGGTCGGGTCGAGAGTTCTCGGCGGTAAAATATATTTTTGTGCTATATATAGGAGAGCGTACGAGTTCAGCAATCTGCCATGATCACCTTGGCGCCTTTTAAGTAACGGCTAATGTGACACCAGGTTTCTCTTCACTCTTCCTCCTCGCCTTATCATTCCCAGTTTGAAGCACATATAAGTGCTGGTACTTACTTAAAAACATAGATGACTAATTTTTATGTATATAAGCACAGAGGGTCGGTTTTTTCATACCCGCTAATTTGGTAACTAACGCGAAACTAATAATAACCGAGCTCTTCCTTTCCCATGTCAGCAAAATACATTCGACAGAATAACAACAAATATCCCAACGATTGGAGAATCACAGGAGGAATCACCGAGAAGTTTACTAGCTCATTGGGCAATATAGCCACTTTACGCATTCCAATTCATAAAAATGCTTCATTTGCTGCTCAAATTGTTCGCAGTCATTTGGTGGGTGTATCTAATTTAGTGCTTGGTTTAATCATGTTAATGATGTTTCCATCGTCGTACTCCGGAGAGGAAAACACATGCAACCGTAGTATTCGGTGAAATTATCGTTGATGTAGCTCATCAGTAAATATGCGTGTTCCGCTCTCAAGTGGAGGCAGAGTTCGAAACGTCCGTATTTGAAGTTACCTTGGAAACCGAGTAGGAGGCAATCTGGGCTTGGAAATGAGATCGCATCATTCGAGTAACGCAGAAACGAAAATAGTACTCTGCTATTGGATAGTCGCAAATTGCGTCAGAGTCCTTCCTTAGCACAAAAAAAGTTATTGAGGCACAATATCTCTATGAAATTTATTAGCTGGAGCAGACACATTTCTTTTTCAATACTCATATATGCTTCAGTTTATTTTTCATGTCTTTTTTGCGAGCTAAAAGAGCGATACTGAATTCTTTGAGACCATTAAAAATAATGCTAATATCGTAATACAAGTCGAAAAGTTTCTTTGAGGAGAAAATTACGAAGATTAGATAGAAAAGGAAGCGTTTTACTTGTCACTCAAAGTGATGAAACCAAGTATAGACATCAAAAACTTACATTTAGATATTAATTTCTTTCAAATCGTAGCAAATAATGGAGCGTTAATTAACGATTGCAATCAGTATTACAACGCTTTAAAAAGTTGTAGGGCAACGTAACTGGTATTAAACGAAATCAGAGTATTTTCTTTGATAAATATGAGATATCAAATTCCTAGAAGCTAATCTTCTCGTAGTAGGTGCAATATTGCTTAGATGGCTCTCAGGTTTATTTATAACCTACTGATATGCAAATAATATTTATGGGATATTATGTTTCTACCAACAATATATCTAAATAAATAAAACCTCACATTACGAAAAAATCAGTTGTGAACTTGAACTATGCCCTGAAACTTAAGAGTTTAGTTCAAACTTCGAGCAGGACAGAACTCTCGCACCTTTGTAAATACGCTGGGATTTCGTCCCTTTTCCTCTCGCACGGATTTCACTGGGCATTGTTCATTATGATGAAACTTCACCTAATAAGACTAATTCTAACGTTGACACAAGGGTTATGTATTTAATTTCCAAATAATTCTGGGCCTGAACATATCATGTTTACAGAATTGATGTGGTTCAGTCTCGTTAGGGTTCCAGGCAGCGCAGAGTAGGTTTTATATGTACACTTCAGGGCGAATACGTCGCAACAGTTAGTTAGTCGGAAGAGCCCTTTGGCTTCCTACCGAAACATCTTTTACCTTCGCCCTCACTACAGAAGAAACGCCAATTTTCCCGCGGATCCCGAAAGAGTCTTTAATGAGCCCGTCAATGGCCCGCGTTTTCGAAGAGGCTGTAAAGATATTTTCGCGACGGCTTTGATGTCTGGAGCGGCTCCGCTGCCGCCTGCTGTGCGTCTGCCGCTCCCCCATCCCTCCTCCTCCCGCCCCACTGCTCCTCCACGCTCCCTCCCGGGCCTTCTCCATCCGGGTTCTCCCTTCCTCCACAGTCCGCTCGCCTTCCCGTCATCCCGCCGACGTTTTTCGTCCGCCAGGCGACGCGCCTGCTCTCCCGTGCTGGGATATAGCAGCTCTATCGCTCAACGCCGCTCGACTTTCTCCGGCGAGAGAGGGACCTTTCTTCACCTCCCCGACCAATCGATTTGTGGGCACGATCCGCTGCGGGCACAGTCGACGTGGAATACTAATTTTTATGCCGAAGAACTGTGGATGAAATCCCTCGACCTCACATTAAATCGTTAGGAAACGAACAGCCTGCGTACGGACGTGCTTCTCAACCTGATTAAAGGGAAAGAAAAGTGTCGGCTGGTGGAGAAATGGAAATGATATTACTCTAGAAGCGGAAATATATTGAGCCCATTCTGAGGTTTTCGTGTTGGGAAAACTAATCCAAAAATCAAGTGAGCGAAATAATACGCGTTGCGTGGTTAATTTAACCGTGACTGTCAAAGAAAAAAAAGAAAAGATACTTTTCGAAACTTTTTAAAGCTTAGGATACGGAATGTATGGATGGTATTGAAGTAGATCATCAGGCACTATTGGAAGGTCATGATTGTAATATGTCGCTTCAGTGTGTTTGTTATGTGGCCAAAGAACACTGATTGGATTGATTGGAGCATGATATTCAGAGATATTACCCAGCAATCCCAAGAAAGGATGTGTATTTTGGTGATTATCAAGGTAACTGCATTATTGGTCCATAAGCAGAAATTCTAAATATATTTGAGAACCTTGAAAACTTATTGATAGAGATTTTTATGCTGATATGGTTACTTCATAAAGTCTTATTATTCCGGTGATATTTTCTTAAGGAATAAAATATTGAGAATTCTTGAGGAAAATCAGGTTTTGTCAGGACTTATTTTTATTCTGCCCTTCATTATGATAGTACCAAATCAAAGAAAGAAATTGGCATTTCAGAGATAATAGCAGCAGCATCAATGAGCAGGGGTAATAAATCATAATCACATCAGAGCCCCCTCGCCATATAGTGCGAGGTGCATTTCTTCCTAGAGCATGAAATCTAATACATATTTAGGAAATATGATGTATAAAAAGCTTTCCTAAATATTTTTATCCCTAAATCCTAATAATTTCAGGTGCAAGCTATAATACACTGGCTTTTGGTCCTTGGCCATCAGAATGCCAAGGTTGAATCAAAATTACCCATAAGTCAACTAACTATAGGGCTGTGGTGTGAAATTCCATATATTCTTGATAAATGTGCCCAGAACTACTTTGAATAAAGTGGTGACCTTTACAAATAGGAAAGTATTTTACAAATAAGAAAAAATTGAACTTAGGTAAATTTTACCTGATGTTGGTGTTTCATGGTAAATATATCTAACTTCTATTTTGCACGTAAAAATGAGTTATTTTTCCTCCTAAATTATGTCATGATCCTGTTAGTATCACTTGTTCATCATAATTTGTAAGTATTACAGTCAGGCAATCACATGTGATGATCCTTGAGAAAAAGTGGAATAAGTTAATTCCTGGTGCTGTATGAAGCACTTGACTGATCTCAGATGTTATTGAAATCAAAGCATTTTGAGGATTTCTTGCTATGATTGGATGGTCATAGAAATCACATGACTATATAGAAGATCAGCAGCATGGGAATGATGATACATCATGTGGCATACGGCAATAGATTCCCTTACTGAACTCCCTTAATGAAAATGGGTAATATGCATGCATTCATTTATGAACTCTTTACTCATATGGAATGTGCATTTTAAGCAGTTAACAGACCTTGGAAAAGTTGAGAACCTGAGTTACCTATTTGTAATGAGGATCATGACCATAGGGTTACAGTACCTAAGTCCTCCACACATGAATAAGCTGTTTTCTGGGAACTTGTTCCCAAGTTAAATTTGGTTGTAAGTCAAAAACGTTTTCACCAGCATGCCTGTAACATATAGACTCTACATCAATTTTTGCATCTACTCATAAATGCCACACACTTTTATCCTTCCACTCCCATCCTCATATCTTTTCTCCTCATGCCTTTCAAAGCAAGGGAAAATTTAAAACTCCAGCTCATATTTGAATCTTGCAATCGGACATGCATGCTTGTATCTTTGAAAGTTTGTAAGTTGACAGTTTGTATGCTGAGAACTTATGATACCACATTTGACAATTAAAACTAAGCTTACCTTCAACTTCCACACCATCGGAGCGGAGGCAGACGATGGTGGCAGGGGCATTGGGGCCCTCGGATGATGGAAGAATGGCCCATCGATAGGTGAGGCAGGGGGCGGAGGAGGTGGAGGCACAAGGCCGTGTTTCCCACAGGGCTGTGGGGCAGGATGGAGGTGGGCCTCCATTTGTGCCAGGCTTCACTGGCCTCAACACCGTCCGTGACCGGGTCTGGTAGCCACCTATCCGAATGAAAGGTGGATAAAACTTTGTTAAGCTAACTTTGGGGAGATGAGTATCACAGGTTAATGCATCAGTGTGTTTTCACTAAAAATACTTGCCATGATACCTTAATGATGTTTTGAAGACCTATATAATTTTACAAAATTTTTTGAAATATCTCATTATGATAAACCCTTAAGCATCTGGAATCAGACAAAGAAAGATTTATTATGACACCCTTAATGAGATACCACAGAAAGTGACATGTTCCTTTTAAAATTCATTCAACTGAATCGATAGTGTCACAATGCCTTAGGGCTACTGGAAATATTGCAATCAATGGAGTTTTAGGGTGATATAATGAATGTGACCATATACTTCAGGAATGTGACTGATTAAACAAAGGAGAAAAATTTGGGGAAATCTATTTCCAAACAGATTCAAGCACTCATCTTTTACATCTGAACATTTGTGACCACAGTATACAACTCAAAACACAGTAAAATATCTCCCTGTCCTCTCATTCATTCCCAAGGCCCCTTTTCTCTTCCCTCCACCCTTAATGCCTGGTGTCTTAACTCCCCAAGCCACACACCTTGTGGCAGCTTACTGGGTAATGGACAGATGTAGAATGAATAATAGCTGAGTCAACAAGAGAATTCCATAAATTAGAGAATTTTTAGCATAGATCTACTGCCATAGCATGGGGCAATGATTAATTTAGTATTTTCGAAGGAGAACCATTTTTAGGGATATTTTTAGTCAGTTACCAGATTTGTTGAATGTAGTACAATGGGTTGAATTTCCAGCAGATAATTGAAGGGCGAAGGATAATTGAAGTTAATGACAGAAAACAAAATATGCATGCTTAATTTGGTAGTTATTCATCTAGAATGTTAACAAGAAACTGAATTCATGCATGATGAATTTCTTTGTAAACAAAAAAACTGTTTATTTATAAACAGACAACAGTATGTATAATCTGTATCTTATTACTTAATTTTAGTTGATTGAGGAATATCACAGTAAAAATAAATCATTAGAGAAAAGAAGTTCCTAATTTAAAGTGGAAGCACAGAGCTATTGAAAGAAATTTGTGGATAAAGATTACCCTGCATGGATTGAAATGGAAAACATTAGGGCTGTGCGAGTCTCGACTTTTCGAGATTCGAGCGAGATAAAAGTACTGCTCGAATCTCGCTCGATTTCGAGCTCAATACGCTCGAAGAACGAGTCTCGAGCTTGTCTCGAGATCTCCGTCGTGGTGGACGTAATTTTACGGGGTCTTGCGTTATAATGCGACGTAGTAAATTTATATTTATTCCCTTCCTTTTACATGATAATTTCATGATGTTGTGTCATAAAATGTAGAGATATCTCTTAGTTCTAGGCCTAGACTCGAGAAGCTAGGAGACCCTAGGCCTCGGCGTAGGGCCTAACCGAGTCCCTGCTCTATTTCGTAATCGGAGGCCTAGTACCTACTAGCAAATTACTCATAAAATAGGCACGTATGAACGTAGGCTACTTCTAGAACTAGTATAAACCCAATAAGTAAAAAAAAGTTACAGAAAAATCCGGTTATTCTTGCCCATCTTTAAAGGAAATCTTCAATTTAATCCCGTACTACTGTGAATTTCAACCGTAACGAATCAATACATTGCATTTTAATGGAATATATATTATTATTTTATTTTCCCATCTTTCAGCACGAAAAGTTATGGGTTCAAAGTGTTTACTTGTTTATGCAATGGTAAATGCGCTGGAATCCCGGAATGCTCACGCAAAGCTGCTTTATGACCTTGAGATAGCAACCCTGTCAGCTGTTCCGAGAGACGAGATGAATCTCGCCTTGGGGTCGCCTGTAAGCACGCATGTCTTGACACTCGCGCGCGTTGTTGAGCGGAATAAAGTAAATGTTTGTCCTTGACCGATGCCAACAACCGAGGCAATTGGGAAGATATGTGACATGGTAGAATTATATAAAACATCACATCTGGTGGTATCAGATGGCTAAAACTCTCTTAAATGCTTGGCAACAAATTTTTCCGGTATAAACATGTTCACTCACTACTTTCCCCATGCCTGCGTATATAGGTCTGTTTAAATTGCGTTGTCTGTACTACTCCAATCTAGAGCTTTAAGCGGAATTCGATAAAAGGTTCGGGTTAGCCAAAAATTAAAATAAATTGAATTGAAGAACCAAGGAATATGAAAATGATAGCGAACACACTGTAATTTAAGACAAAGAAATTACAATTTTTAATAAATGACAATTACAATTGATGTTATCGTAGATGCTACCTGCGCTGTTTTTAAGTACCCTTTCACGCCGGAGCCTTGCAATGAAAAATGCTTCCCTAGTCATTAGTACCGTGAGCATATCCTTGTATTTCTCCGTACGGAACTCACTCTTGGCAAGGAATCGCACAGACATACTCCTCGTTTATCTTGTATCACAAGTCAGGGAAGCCTGACCCTTTCCTCGATCTCTCGGCAGAGGTGATAACGACCCTTTTCTCAGTACCATCCCCACTCAGCCAACTATTCTTTTACCCATTTACTAAAAATATTTGCCGCCTTATATGAAAATACAGGCCCAGCAGTTCATACCGAATGTTCTGTTCTGCATTTATTAATTTTAAACGGAACTTTACCGTTATTATTAACAAACTTTTTGCAAAATGAACACACTCGACAATTTTTTTGATAATAGAGTTCCGTTCAAAATGTGGAAATGCACAGAAAAAAACTTTATAAATGTAACTCTGAGTTCATACTTTCCCAGCATGCTACAAATATTGATACTTATTGTTATCGTTATATATCCACCGAGTATGTAAACAAATGCTTGACCACGGACACACAGTGAAAGCATCTACGATGCTGAGACGAAAGATTGGAGATTACCCCTGTCCGCATGCCACGGAAGGGTCCAGCGAAGAGCGGGGCGGGGAAACGATAAAGTGGTCATTTTTAGGGTCGATCCCTCAGTCGGGTCTACATAATCGACGCAACTGAACCGGTTTTCCCCAGAAGACCCCCTTCACCCACGAAGAGTTCTTCGTCTCTTATCCCTGATCACGACGAAATTCATCTGGGCGTGACTCATTCCGCGAGAAAGAGGAGTAAGTAACCCGAGAAGATCTCTCCGCCTTATCAGTGTCTACCCCCGCCCAGCTTCGCTTCGACCCAGGTGGCCACCACTAGTGGGGGAGGAGTTGGGTCACATTTTGGGGCTTCTGCAGCCAACACTTTTTATGCTTGCTTGCATCTCGCTTAGCAGCGACATGCAAGCGATGTTGACATGCCGTTAGTTCACTTGCGTGGAAAGTTCTACGCCATTTATTAATGACATTCTTATGCTTCAATTGAAAAATCTACGCGTGGGCGCGGTTAAGTTCGCTGCGAAAGGGCGGAATACGAAATTTTACCGTTCAAAATGTTGCTTGGATTTATTAGTTATCCCATCTAACAGACGAAATTTAATATGAGAATAATGAATTTTCCTCATCGAAACGGATGAACTGACAGCTTTCTAACAAATGCGAAAAAGTGCTGCAATGTTGCGACATTTCTATGCATTGGCGCGACGCGTAGCTATTTAGCGGATAGATTTCAACGGGCTCTCATGATTTTTCATAAGCACATTTGATTTACACTTGATTGCCACAAGTTTAAGTGAAGTGCTGCGTGACGATGAAGATGAAAGTGATGAGGGCATCATCCCAAAAAAGAAGACATCCTCAAGCCATTAAATACCTTGCAACATTTCCCATTACTTCACGAAGTTTATGATGATTTTATAGATAATTTAATAAAAATTTAAAAAGTAATCCACTCAAAATGGAATGGTAAAAAATGCAAAAAAAAACATCAAAAAATATTTTTTTAAAGTTAATTCTGTAAATGAAATTTTACTTTCAGAGGGGTTTTTCTTCATTATCATTTTGCCCAGGCAGTTTATTTGTTTGCTATGCAATGCTAGTTAACTTTCTTTGAGTGGTGTACTTTTTTATTTAATTAACTTTTATTTACTTCAATTAACTTGGATAACTTTTTTAAACTGCCTTATTTTCAAATTTTATCTCTGTTCAGTTCATACTCTTCCACTTGCATGATTTTCTAATTATTTACACCCTTGATTAACACTTGATTGCCACATATTTAAATGCTAAATCTGTACTTTTGCCTGAGCAGCCAAAAAGCTAGATGATTATGTTCTGAAATTCTATTTTACATTTTGATTTAAAATATAATTATCTCTCCACGATAATTAAAATAGTTTTAATTTTTACAGTGTAATATGTATTGCAATAATGATCCCTTAATAGTGAAAATAGTTCCAATGTCATTGTGTTCTCAAACGTTGTGAAATCTTAGCATATTTTTCAAAATCCACTCATATCTTGATTTTATATAACACCCCATTTTTGGGTCCCACGGTGTTATGTAAAATGAAGACTACTGTAATGCTTAAGCTTAAAATGATGTTTGTGTAAGAACAAAATTAGTACATGCATAGATAAAAGTCTCTACTGCAATTTCAGTGTGCTTAAATCTCGCTCGATCTCGCTCGAGATTCAAGATTTTTTCAAATTCTCGCTCGATCTCGCTCGAATTAAAAAAACCCCTGCTCGCACAGCCCTAGAAAACATCCTACTTCTTACTTAAGTATTTATGATTTTGCGTCAATATAATATGGAATTCAATGTAATACACAAAGGAAGCAAGGGCGCCGGCAGAAAAATTGTCAAGGGGGTGCATTCAGTGCCTCCCCTGGGGCGTTATGTTGCCAGGTGTGGCGATTTATCAGAATTATTTACTAGAACCACCTACTTGCATCGTAATGTTATATTTCATGAATTTCATACTGCTAACAAATAAAAAATATTACATAGGACAGAAGATTATTTCTTGCCTCGATATACGTGAACTGTTGTATTATGGTAGACCAATGGTGGCATCCGTTGTTTCATATTCGGTCCTTCAAAAAAGTGACAGCAATAAGAAAAGGAGAACTCTCTGCTACCACTTGAAACTAATGTTCGTGATGCTAAATTGGACATTTGAATATACATGGGCAATAATCCTCAACCCAGTTCGTCTTGAATTATTGAGAAAACCATGGACCCCTGATAAAACATACAACTTCAAAAATGATTTAAGCCCTCATGCTAAAAGAGTATTTCGTTTGGAGTGGCTGCAAACCTTCTCTTGGCTGGCTTATTCGGCTGTCGCCAGAGGACCTTTAAGTAGATTCTGTGTGTTGTTTCGGCCTCCGGTTCAGCGTGACATACAAGGACAATTCATAATATTTCCCTGCCTTAAATATAACAAGTTTAATGAAGCTGCTCAGTCCCACGCAAAATCCCTGTGGCATCATGAAGCTGTCTCATCTTCCAATCCTTTCCAGAATATTATGGATAGACAGCACCTGAGTGTTCATGAAGTCTTAGATTCAGCATAGCATATCATAAGGAAGTAGAAGAAGACAGAGTAAAACTTGGTTCAATAATATCAACAATTTTGTTTTGTGGGGTGCATCGAGGAAAATTAGACGCAGGCTCTGTTTTTACAGATATGCTATATTTCAGAGTCAAATCTGGTAATACATTGTTGAAAGGCCATTTGGAATCTGCGGGTGAAAACAGCCTGCATATATCGCATCAGATCCAAAATGAACTCATCCAAACATGCGCCAACATTGTCAAATCAGAGATCATCGCGGAAGTAAACCGTGCGACAGCATTTTCCGTGTTAGCTGATGAGACTGTTGACATTGGAGGGACAGAGCAGTTATCAATTGGAGTAAGATATGTGAAATTAATGGAAGGAAATAAACCAATTGCCCATGAAGAATTTCTTGGGTACGAAACATTGAAAGAACTGAACGCTAAATCAATATCAGAAACAATAATTCAGTTCTTGATCAGAAGTAATGTCGATTTGAACAAGCTTGTTGGCCAAGGGTATGATACCCAATGGCATTATTCTTCCATTGTGCAAGTCATGTATTGAATCTTGTCATAAATGATTTGAATACTGCTAGTGAAGTCAGAAATACTGCGGGTACAACAAAGGAAATAATAACATTTTTTAGAGGAAGCCCTTCGGGACGGCACAAGATTCCAAAAATCCCCCTTTTGTGCAAAACACGATGGTCCTCAAAATATAAGAGCATTAGAATATTTTTTAAAAATTTTTGATGATCGTGCTAGCTTTAAAAGATCTCGCACAAAATGCAACCAATCAACAAACCAGGACCACAGCTTATCAACTTTGCGTAGCAGAAACTACCCCAAACTATATAGTAACACTAGTACTGATTGCTACGTACTCCATGAAGCTAGAACCTGTTTGTAACTATGTAACTTCAGGGAGTTAATATGAATATGAAAGCCGTGCTTGAGCACATAAATAAGTTAACAAATGTGTTTCAAACTCACCGGGTAGATGCTTTTACAGAATTTGCCACCATTTTTAAGAAGGCCGAAGATATTTGCAATTAGCTAGGTATTGAAATGAAGCGGTCCCGAGCTTTTTCTAGACAATTTCATAAGGCCGATCACATGTGTGAGAATTTAAAAGATTTCTTCAGGATAACAATCTTCATACCCTTCTTAGATTCACTCATCTCGTCCTTAAGTGATCGCTTCTCTCAATTACAAGAAAAGACTTTCTCACTTATGCAGCTTCACCCAAAGGAAATGAAAAAGCTAGACAAGCAATCCTTTGTACGCGACACAGAAAACATCATAAGTGTATATGGCAATCTGTTACCGAATTTTACAGCTGAAGCCGTGACATGGTTTGAAATTTGGAAAAATGAATTAGAAGCAGATGCCAACCAGGTTGATTGTGGTGACTTGATTATACATGCCACCCCATTCTTCCCAGCTATAGAAGTGTATGCAATAAAGATTGGCCTGACCCTGCCAGCAAACACCTGCACAATTGAACGTTCGTTTAAGGCGAATCAAGTCTTGGATCCGAAATACAATGGGAGACAGAAGATTAAGTGGCCTTAGCATGATCAGTGTTCACAGGAAGAGGATAGATTCAAAAAAATTATTGACTCAGTTATAGACAAATTTGGTGCAGAATCAAGAAGGCTGAAGATTTTGTTTAAACAGTAAAACAATAGTAGTTTTGTTAAAAAGAACTTTTTTTTGTTGTTCTTATTTGTAATTTTTTCCTTTTATAAGTACACTGTTCCTATTCAAATTACAAAAGTAGTCAGTACAATCATTTCCCAAAATTGTTCATGAGCCAGGGGGGTGCAAGTGCACCCCCTTGCACCCCCCTCCCGGCGCCCATGAAAGGAAGGTACCTAAATAGTCTATGCAGGTCTTATTATTTTAAATCTCATTATAAATGAACCATTTAAGTTTCATTCTTGAGTGGTAGGTTGTCGATTCAGTGTTCTTTTTGTTACCCACTTAAATAGTATTTTGTATTTTAATTTTCAAGGCATTTCTTGACCCACACAATTTAAACATATATAGTATTTGAATAATGGTAAGAAAAAATGGGGGTAATAGAGAAAATATTAAAGTCCAATTCCACAAAAAGACAGGGCCACAAGATTTTTAATGACTCCTTATTTCATAATATGCAGAATGGTACATATATTGGATGAAATTAGTATCTGAAGACATTACTGAGAAGATGGGACAAAATATATGATCTGAAAACTGAAAACTCAAAGAATTACGAATAAAAAGAGACGTTTCAGGCGTTATATACTTGAACTTGAACTATGAACTTGAAGGTGTATGTTCTGCATTGGTGCTCTTCAAACGGCCAGGGTTTTCCAATTCCTGTGTGGTTTTTCCAACTCCCACCCCTAGCACCAGTTCTCCCTCCTATACCCCCCTTTTTCCGTTGTCACCCTTGGTTCAGGCCCCCCCCTTCCACTCCTCTTTCCTCACTCCTTCCCCCCCCCGGTCCCTCCCCTCATTCGTATATATACTGGACTTTGTTGAAATTTGTTCACCTGATGATGATGTATCACATCGAAACCGGTCGAAGTAAAAATTTTTTTGTGGAAAATTGCCAAACTCATTTAATCAAAGAATTACCAAATATAGGCTTTTTTTTAATAAATCACTTAAAATAACGAAAACTGCTGATGCATCAATTGTGCCTAGTACCATGCAGATGTTTCATTTACTGGAGAAAAATATTCTACATATTTCACTGAAGAGGATCATAGTGTATGGTGTTGTGAGATTAAGTTCTCATAGGACCTTTTAATGAAAAAGTGCTCATAATGTCACATCTGGATATGACACCAAAGCTTTGAAATACCTTGCACTAACCAAAGATTGATGGGAACTTAAAATTCTTTGCTTCAATTTTAATTTCCTCCTTATGATGCATATCCTCAGTCCCTTTTGCCCAACAAAACAAATGGCTACTGGCTTGAAAATGATAGTTTTTGGTCTTACCTGTGGACCCACTGTCTCCTCCTTCCCTGCAGCTTCTGTGACAGTGACTCCATCTGCCCCACTCAGACACTTCACAGTCCTCCACTTCAATACCATCATTACTGGACTCTCCAATGCCTCCCATGCCTCCCTTGCCATGACTTCTCCTGTGGCAAGGCACATAGCAGGAGTCCTCCTTGATTAGGTCAAGGGAGACTGCCAGGGTGCGTGGAAGCGTACTCAGGGTAGCAGCAGTTGTGGGGAGTGATTGAGGAAGGCAATAGCTGTCCTCCACTATTGATTTTGAGTCTGCATCAGGTTCCAGGCTGATAGAAATGCTGTTGTAGGACTTGGAAGTGCCCTCCCTTCGACAGGAGATGTTTCGTGAAATTGTTCCATGGCCACAAGAGGCTCCCTTTAGGGAAATACAAAGAATAGTATTCCAATACATTCATTAAGACATGAGAGGATGCAACAACAATGACTTACAATATTTTTCATGAACATACTTCAAATGCCATGCTTGTTACAGGATCTGAGGTCATACATATTGAGAAGTGAATGATTGCCATGGTACATAGGAGAGTTATACACTGTGGAAGATACCAGCTGGCATCATCTTTGTCTTTTGTAGGAACTCAGTGGTGTCTATTGGTGTTTTGAGCTGCTATGGCAATTCACTATACTGGGAACTACATCAATCCATAGGGATAGTTTTATAATCAGGGCCGGCGACAAGGGGGGACAAAGGGGGCAATTGAAATTTTCTGTTTCCATGCACTATTTATGTATTCTGTTCAAGCCTCATCCAATATAAAAAAATTCTCTCAGCTAATATCTACTTTTTTAAAATTATAATATGACAAAGAATTTGTCATATAGTGGCAAGAGCCGTATGGTTCAGGGATTATAACTTCTTACTGTCTGTGCTATCCACTCCGTGCGTGAGAGAAGTATATAAGTTCGAATCGATCATTTAGCATTTTAAAATAATTTGCAATTATCACCCGAAAAATGAATTATGATATGAAATTGTGATTGTTTCCTGTGTGTACAAAACTACATATTATAAGCGATGCCGAAAAAATAGGAAATTGAACTGCAGGAAGTAAATATGGTGTATCTAAATCTAGTAGTGACAAAAACTAAAAATGAGAACTATTATGATATGAATATTTATTAGTGATTTGTAATTCTATTTCCTTGAATGTGTTTTTCTTTAGTTTTACAAGAATTATAATAGTCATGACATTGAACTTAGTTTTTTCCTTGTGTTCCCAAGACTTTCCGGTGTTGTTAAATCGTCCCAGTCCACAGCTACTGCACAGAGAGCATATGAGACCACTGCTATCAGGTACCGATGGCATTCTGCTTTTATTTGTTGATATACCAACGAATTTCCATAATAATAGAGTAATCACTGGTTGAAATTGTATATATTTCTGAAATTATTTCTGTTGGGTGTTATTTTGAACAGATGCCATTTTTATAGCTGGATGATGTGATTGTATGTAACTGTGATTAATGTGAGATGCTAGGAGAAAAAGATGCACAGTAAAAGAGGCTGTGCATTGATGCATAACCCGATGATGATCATGATGATATCAACGTGTAATTCATTCAATTAATGAGAAAGACATTCACGTAATTTAGGTACAGCATTTATATTAAAGAATGTCCATTCATGTTATGACAAAATGATGCAGACTCAAGGGCAAAAAATATTTTTGATAGAAATAATTTTTTTCCTCATGAGCCTGGCCAAAAATAGAGGTGCCTGGGATACACGAGGGCGCAGCTTACATGAGTGAATACGGTATTCTTTAACAGTAATGGTGAGGTAATTCAATATTTGCAAGGCATTAAAATGTCACAAACTTAAGGACAGGAACTGAGGAATTCAGAAAATCTCAGATGATTCAATTTACTTACATGAAGATTGCATTGAGACCACTCTCCCCTCTCCCAATAATAGCAGGGTACAGCTGGACATGGCCTCTTTTGCACCAGCTCAGTAGGACACGGTCGTCCCATTTCACTTGGATTTGTCTGAATATATCTCTGTCGAGTCATTTTTCCACCTTTAAATTTTAAATTGGAATTTTGTTTAAATCAAATTTAAGAAATGGAAGATAGTTAAAAGCAAATAAAATATTTTCCTAACAAATTTAAAATAGATTTTTAACATAAATTTAAATTTGTAGATAGCTCAAGACAGTTGAGAGTTAACACCAATTATATAATTATCCATGTTGGTACAAGCTTGAAAATACACTCATGGGCAATTACAGATATGCAAAGGATGTTTAAAAAAGTCATACAAGAACAAAAAAAGTTACTTGGAAAGGTACTAGAAACCCACTTTTCTCAAAATGCATTCAAGATACCACTGAAAATATTAGGGATTTCTAGTTTCCATTAACTATGAAATTAATGCCTCTTGAGAGCATTCAACAGGATTATTTGTAAATTAACTGATTTTTGATGCTTTAAAACCTAATTTGCAGCATGATGATGATATTTCAGCATTTAGTAACGTGGCTCTCTGGCCAAAATAACTTTCACATATGAACAAAAAGAGTAACAGATACAAAAAGAGTACTTCTAATCTCTATTCAAGATGATTTGACTGTGGATCATGAATGATGTACCATAGGCATGCATGGAGAGCAGAGCTAATTTTTGAACCAATGGCCTGGCTGTATTTGCTACTGCTTCCTACCCAGAGCTATTTTCATATTACGTATTCAGAATGGGACTGGACAATGAAATGCCACTGCCAATATGAACCATAATACCACTGGAAATTTCAGTACACTTGCTCACTCCCGTACCTCATAACCCTATCACATAAATTTACAAACTATTTGAAAATGGCACCTCTTTTGGCAATTAAAATTTCAGATAGCAATGCATAAAATTCCATTTCTGATCTGTTGAAGTCATTTTCAAGAAAACAAATAATGATGTTGACCATTAAGAGAGTGAAAACTACATAGTACCTTGTGTGAATATCTATCTTTTTACTTTGCACAGAAGCAAACCCATCCCTCCTATTGGATAACAAAAGAATTCCTAAAAACATACTTAGCAAGGTGCCTCATGAATTGTAAAAATCAAAGATTGAACATTGATTCAGCACAATGAAGTACTAAAAAATACAGTGTCTCCTTTTTTCATTTCCCTAGGACCCCTTTTTCCATTTCATACCTCCCATTCCCCACTCAGTACAATGGTAATTAATATTTAGCATAAGGCCACTGATATGAAATAATGGCTTAATAATCTCAATTTAAGGTCAAATGGACTTTATTTATCATTTGATTGCACAAACAGATCCACATACGTCTTGCAGAATGAGCTCAGTTCACCCATTTCATGAGAGATGATGATTTCATGAGTAAACTGACTCAATCATTTTTTTATGCAGTACAACAGAGCACATAAATAGATGAATCCCAATGAAAACAATACAAAATTAAAAAGCTTAAAAATCAAAGGCAGGAAAAATATTTTTATGGAATGAAAATCTTCAGTTAATTTCTGACTTAAAACAAATTGAATGTGCACATTTAACAAAGGGCTGAATTTACGATTCAATGCCTTATACTGTATTATAACTGATTAACTTATTTACCTGGTGATCCACATTGACATTCTGATGTATCCCATGTGCCCCAGGCAGTTACTTCACAATCCACTGGGCAGTCAACATAGCACCACTTTTCTGAGGGACTGGGGCGAACACCTTCCAGCTCACAAAACCTAAAATTTAGGCAATATATATTTTAAAAACATAAATGGTGAATAACACAGAGAGTCATTATTTTGTGTTAGAAGATAGCAAATTTTGAGCAAACGGACATATTAAATTGCTTGGTTTCACTTTTCTCCGATTTTTCGACCCAACCCATTTGATGAATGAGCAGTCCCGCAGATTAATCTGGCTATACATACTATCAAAAGAGGGAGTTATGAAAATAGATAACTTGGTTATACCCAGAATTCAGTTCCTCTCCCTTTTTCATGACCATGAACAAGTCCACATTTTATATCCATATTAAGTTTACCATGTATAACAAGAATGGACAGAGTATCATTATAATTTTCGTTATTTACATTACTTTGTAAGGTATGATATATGTATATAGGCTGGTTTTTGTCATTCTGTTCAAGCAAATCAACTCACCTGTCTTCGACAGCCCTTCCCAACTCTTTTCCTCCTCTCCTGCAGACCACTGCCCTAGACTGCACACCCTCTCCACACGGGGAACCACCCAATGGGAGACATGACCCCCAGGGGGTGGCAACCCATCCGTGAGAAAAGCAGCTCACTCCCTCAACACAGGTTTCCACCTGTATGAGTGGAGGGCATGTGTGCACTGATGACATGTGTGAGCCCAGGTGGGACAGTGATATTGACGTGGAATCAACAGGAGCTCGAAGAATGGATCTTGTCCTTTGTCGTTCTTTGTGGGGATCACACGGCTGCAGAAATAAATGTTTGTCATCAATCAGTCCATAAAGGTTAACAGCACATTTTACTTATTTCACGTTTCCAATATGAAAGAGGTTAATCCGATTATTCTAAACAGTATTTATATAACTGGAGCCATAAAATTTAACCCTTTGAGTGCCAATAATATCCTAGAAACTCTACTAAAGTAGCCAGAAAATTTTTGCTGATTCTGCAGAGGTTCAAGAAAATATATTATTTAATGTAGTACATGCAAAAACCTAACCAATAAATGCCAGTGGTCAATGTTTTAATCAGAAATTTTCTATAACTAAAGTTCTCAGCATTTAAATGCCATCAGTCAAGTCAGCGAACTACTAACAACTAATAGTGACACTGAAGGAGGACCCAGTTGATCTCCCCAGCACTCTAAGGGTTACTGACGGTGAAAAACTTTTATTAATTTGTGCAACAATTGTGTTATTTGACTTAAGTCTGGAAAATGGCTTCCACTCACTGTTTTGGAACGTGGAAATGATCACAAAAGATGTAGAAGGCCTAAGGGATAATTTTTCACTAAATATTTTGTAACCCACTATGAGGAATTTTCTAATTAATTTAATTACCTATGTTTAAATCAAAGATAGATTGAGATTACTAGTAGAATGTTATTTCAGGATTTCTCCCATGATCAAAGGTGATTGATATGCTGTGATCTCTTCTTCAATAAATTATTTTAATTTTCACCTCTAACTTTCCTTTTTTCCATTATTTACTTGGTAATCCCAGTTCCCATGACCCAAGGGTCAAAAAAATACCCGACCTGACCCAAACCTTAAAATTTTGACCCGTCCACCCCTACTTGGGATTCACCCTGCTCATTGAAACTTGCTTACTGACTCCTATTTTCACTCTCCATATGTACCATCATGCCATTTTCCAAACTCTAATCAGTTTAATTTTAGCCATTTAGTATTTTTTTATTTAGCATTCCTGTGCCAGAATTTGATTAATGAAGAATTAAAAAATATTAATATCATTTCTAATTCCAGCCTTCATTGCCTCTCGATGAGAACCAATAGAAACAATGGCCAATAAGAAGGCATGTACGATGGGTTAAGTAATTCCCCTCCAAGGAATGAATAATTATGATAGGTGGCTGGTCATATTTTTCAAATTTGTATGAATGAAGAGAGAAAATAGTGGCAACATGAAACATATTTCCGTAATTAAAAAATGTTCTTGTTGATTCTATTAATACATGTGTCTCCCAACACATTTGTGTGTATTGTACACCATGGATTATTTCCCTGCAGGGGAAACAATTACATATTTAATATATATTATGAGACATACATTTTTTTAAATATTTGGCTCACCTTTGGGCAATCAGACCAATCTGACCATGGGCTAACAACACACTGTCCAGGGCATGCAACATGACAGGCATTAACATCAGCAGGCTGTATAACTGGATCACACATTTCATCCCCAACTTCCTGTGGAGGCCTGTGAGGCAATATCCTTAAACATCTGCAAGAAATAACAATGCTAAACATTAACTATAATAGTTGACTTGTGGTGGTTAAGGGCACAATATTGCATTCCCTCTACATATTCTCTTGGTTGAAATGTGTTTAAATTATATAGGTACTTGATAAATGTGAAGTTGTGATGTATTTATTATCTTTTTTCCTTTTTATACTGCAAAATCATTTGGTGCAGACTAAGAGGTAGGCATATCTAAAATATTAAATAAGGAATAAAATACACTATTATTATTTAATCATGGCATCCCTTAAGGGATACATTCCAAGATGACTTCAATATTACTTCAAATTAGGCTGAGTTCAGTGCCATTGGTCAATTTTCATTTTTGAAAACAAAATATTGCTCATTTGTGAAATGTTAATGTATAAAAGCATTTCTCTATTCTATGACTATAGGTGATTTACTTCCTGGAAAAAAATTCTTTCTTCAAGAAGCTGCTGAATTTGGAATACCTGATCTCAGAATATTAATTCACTGAGTTTTATTACTTTTGCAATGTTAGTTCAGATATGTTCCAAACTTGCCTGACTTCTCTGAACTGGTCTCCAGTGCCACACCCTCGAATACGATCAGAGGGAATCAATTGACAATCACTCCAACCACCAACTACCCAATGGAACTGGTTGCAGGGCTTGTCACAGACTTTCCACTCCAGTGTTGGCCCACATGGACGACCACCATTCATTTCTGGCCGTATAATCTAGGTGAAAAAGTAAAGGTATTATTTACAGATTTGAATTATTATACATGTATGTAATGAGGGAAACTTGAAAATTGAAAATGTAACATTTTACTGTGCCTTTCTAATGAATAATCAAGAAATCATGGTTTTCATTCAACGTGAAAATGAAATATACATATATTCTCATGACTTTAATAATGCTATGAAATCAGGATATTCATGAAATTCTCAGTTTCTCAGTTTGTAATTTGCTAAAAAATACCTAAGGACTGTTTTTAAGTCTAAATACAATGATGAAGAACTTTCCAGGTACAACTACCTCCAAAAGTGGTGTCAGTTCAGTGAACACTCACCCTATTGGAATAATTTATACGGACAATAAAAATTAAATTCACTTCTATTGATATGCAATGCTCAAACTTTAACTTCATATGTTTTGATGATAATATATTTCTATACTTATATTGAGTATGAAAACATATCCTTTGCAACTTTTTGTACACATTTCATATTAACAGTTTCTATATTTAGGGTATTTATTAAATACTTTTGCTCATTGATCATGACTGATGATCAAAATCAAAATTATTGCAGTGAATACAATTAACAACATGTGAGCATTATAAAAACATAAAAATGGAATGCAAATTGTAATGTCCCTCAATTACTACAAGAATGGGGGTGTAGATTAGTCTTTCCAGATTAGTCTAGTTCAGATAGTCTTCTTTGTCTCTGCAAACTTCAAACAAGGGTAGTTTTTCCCTTAGTTTATCAAAAATGTTAAATGAAATCATAAAGAAATAAATCAATGAAAAAATAACATGGTTAATGTTAATAGTAATAAAAGTAATAAAAATATAAATAAAATAAATATTCATTATAAATACCTCTTACAGATTATTTTCAAAGGTATTATTCAACCATTTACTGATGATGTAAAATGAATTTCTGCATAAGTTCCATTACTTTAGAAATTATTTCTTCCCATAAACAAATCCCTCCCTGGAAATCCTAAAGTAATCATCCTGGAATAATTCCTGAAGAGAAAATATAAAATAATGAAATTAAAAAAAGATTTAAAACTAAATGGCAAGAAAACAATACAATCCTTTATTAAAATGAGAAATGGTGTTACTATTTGTGAAAAATAAGAACTCAACATTCAACTAATACAGTAGTTTCAGAAATAAAATCATAAAAACACATACCATGTTGTAGCTTTTTTTGCTTGATTCATTTATATTTTTAAATCTTAAATCTGGAAATGAATGCCAAAGAATCTTGAAGTGTATTTAGAATTTTAAAATGAGAAGGAATACACTTGATGTTTGAGGGAAGGAAAACAGAGAAAGGGTGGCCAGAGGCATATAAACATGGTTGTGGGCCTGGGGTACTATTCGAAATGGGGCCTATTTGGAATTTATAACATTGGCATAGTCTACGCAAGTATAATAGGAAGATGCCTTTTTCTTGTATTCCTGCAGACCCAGAATAAACTAGTTATCAATTGATTATGCCATGTATCTCAGCATTCACAGAATAGGAGGTTAAATGCATCCTAACACTATTTTAACAACTTTGATAGAAGTACCAGTACTGGCTTATGGCTGGAGGAAATTTACATATGCATGCTGTTCCATCAGCAATGGTATTTAATAGGTATGAAATGAAGAGTTGCTATTTCACAGAATTATTTTATTTACAATAGAAATCAAACCCAAAAGTTAAAGATTTAAAAATATTACAATAGTAAGATATAAATTTTTTCTTGCGAGCTTTTATCTCTGCAAACTGATTTATTACATCATCAAATTTTACTCACTTAGCAACGGCATTCTCTATTGATATTAAGGCTAGCCCTGTCTGGTGGGATTGGCTCATTTTTAGTGAAGATAGCTTTTAATTAAGTTTAGAAAAATTTCTTTCGCATGAAGAGACAGACACACACACAGTCAAAAATAGTTTTAGGGCTTCACAAATATTTAATAACGACTCTTGAAAATCCATTTCGATAATGAACTGCAGCATATTCAAAGCAGACCATGACACTGCATCACCTTTATAAATCCCTGAAGCCTATAGATGCCTTCAAAGCCTAATGATTTCTGGTGCCATTTCTTCCTTCTCAAAATTGTCAAATGTTTTTATTAGTTGCTAAACTAGAAGGGGGAGTTGATCATCACTTGCTTTTACAAGTTTCATTGGACGAACAGCAGCAAACTGTTTGTAACATTTTCCATTGAGGTTGATCTAGTTTTTAGCTCTACAAGAAACTTATCAATGCACTCAAACATAGAATTCTTCACTTCCTGCTGTGGAGTCAAGCCTGCGTCTTTGGCCTTTTCTACTGGCATCCTTTTTTTAACTTTCTTGTGTCTCCTGCTTTCAATATCTATGTCCATTTTAGTACAAGTTGTACTTGCATATTCTAAAGAATTATTAACCAGTTCTTGTCGACTTTCTTCTAATAAGATATTCAAGCTTCTCAGCTTTAACACACTTTAAAAAACTGATCCCTTCAATCTGCAAGTATTTCTGGGCAAGATTTACCTCAAATAAAATGTGGTGGATGGGAAGAATGGCAAAGGAAGGCCTCGTGTGAGTAATATGGAACAAGTAATAGAGGATGTGAAAGAGAAGAAATATGTAAATATGAAGAGATTAGCCAATAGAAGAACTCAGTGGAGAGCTGCGTCAAACCAATCTGAGGATTGATGACTAATGATGATGACCACAAGTGCAGGAAACAAATAAAATTGAAGTTACAAATGCTTGTCATTAACACCTCCGCTGTTCCTCTTGAATCAAGATTTTCTTTAGATTATCATGAGAAGAAACTATTGTGCGTGTGCATGTGCATCTCTAGAATAAACACCTTTGCTAAGATTTGTCATTACCTTAATAACTGACCCTCTAGGTGAGTTCTAACAATGCTTTATCTGCCACAATGTATGAATCGCCTCAATAGCAAGAAATCTGTTACTTTATCTGCTAGAAAATGCGAACTGCTCAGACTCATCACTCATTGGCAACAAACAGGCCACCACATATATTCTCCTTGTGTGATAGCTCAAAGCCCAGTAGCAACTAAACCCACAAAGATTCTGATAATTGCCTATTTAGAACCTCAGAATAGTAGCATATCAAAATTACATAATAACAAATCTCCCGCAAGTAGATTGGATGGAGTCCAATACGAGCAGACAAAAACTATGGCAAATTAAATACTGATATCACTTTGTAGCAAATAGCAATTCAGTTATTTAATGAATAAAATATTTCCATAGACACAAATGGACATTTCACAGCTACAAATAGACAATTAAGTATGGAATCCAAAAGAAAAAGGGCATGTGGGTGTAGAGGAAAGTTATACGTAGGCAGCATTTCTTTGCACTATGTTCTTTTAGGTGCTGAAATTAGCAGCAGATAATAGTGAGGAGTGCTGTTCTCAAAAAGTTGAATGCACATTACACATGGTGATTAGAAAATTCCCACGTTTTCCTCGTAAAAACGTACTGTAAAAATGTATGCGTGTTATGATCGGAAAATTAAGGCATAAAAGACATTGTGTTAATTCCATAGAGTTGACTTGCAATGACACTAGGGTAGGGTGGGTGACTAGTGGCGGACAGCTGATTATGCACACGCAAATCTGCATGGCCTGCTTTGCCCTGCCCTCTTCTCTTGTTCTGCTTGTCTGGGCTTATGTCATTGCTGTACACTGCGCCTAGAAACTTCTGAATTCAGTGTTCATACTTTGTTTCTTAGCTCATCAATTCATTTATAATGCAGTTTATGATGTAGTTCAATAGACAGCTCAGACAACCAATTATTCATTCGAACCAAGGTTTTCATGGGTCTGGTAAAAACGGGAAAACTAAAATTTGGGGGGCCTATGCTGAAAGCGGGGTCTGGGGCAGACTGCCCCCCTCGCTATGCTTCTGAGGGTGGCTTTAGTTTGAGAAAAAGGGAGGTGGAGAAAAGGAAGGAAGATACAGGGGAATCAAAATGAGTACATCAGATGCAGGAAAATATTTCCCTAACTTCCAATCAGCATTCCTATACTTTAACAGGCACTAAGCTGGCAGTTCATCCCAAAAGACCCAGGCATAGGTAAGTTTTTTTTAAATACCAACTTAGGTTACTCCTTTGAGTCCCTTATCCTACAAAAGCAAGCCATAGAAATAAACTCAAACCCATCAAGATTACCCAAATAGGTTTGTTTCATTTGATTTTGAAGGATTCAGATAATAAACTCTCTTGATGTGGGAGGCTAGAAAATAATGATATTAGTATACTTATTGAATGTATAACGAACACATGAAATAACAAGTAGGTATCACACACAGATACAATTATTAGCATCAATGCATGGTAGTCACTGAAATCTACATATTTGAAGAAAATACATAAGTTAACTTTTCTTAGTAAAAAAATATTTTAGAATAAAATATTAATGTGTATTCTCATTGCTCATCCAAATATGCTCTAAGAACACTACACATTTTCTGTGTATTCACATTCAGACTGGATTTATGGCACATTTAGACTATCCTACTGAATGTTTAACTGGAATGTCATAAGATCAGGGCTTTAGGAAATTAATAAAAATAAATAAGAAGTTAATGCTAAAATGTGGTGGATGAAATGTACCACTTGGGCTGTTCATTTTTGTGACTGTACTATAACCCTGGCTTAAGTTTTAGATTCTGATATGACAGATTGGATCAAAATTACAAAATATGATGAATAAATACATTTTAGAGTTGGAGTGTGATCATGTAGCAAAATGGTGTCACACCATGGTAAACTCTTTGTCTACTTTGGAGACTATCAACATGCATCTATTACTGTCTAATTAATGACAAATAAATTCAGACACCATTAAACTATAGTTGTCACCAACCCTTCAATAGAAGCTTTGGTGCCTACTTGGTAGAGTCAGACAAGCACAACATTTTGGGCATGCATTAAAACACTGACCTCTCTTGTACGGTTTTGCATTCCAGGGCCACATTTTGCACTGCATGAACCCCATGAACTCCATGGTCCTAGATGGCAATCAGCTGGGCATGGCACAAGACAGGGCTCTTCTTCCATCCCTGAACCTTCAAGGCACCAACTGATGGTAAGAAAAACGGAGTAGAATATTTGGCTAATATGCATAAATATTTTTGAGCAATGGGTTAAAAATAAATCTAGTGTATTAATTTGGCTTAACTACAAGGCAACATGATGTTTTTAGGAGCTGACAGATTATTGAAAATGAAAACAACTTAAACAATAATAAGTATGCAAGAGCTTCTTTTAAGAACCCCTCTCATATATTTATCTCTGATATGTATGCAATTGTGTCCCTCTTCCAAAACTTGTTGAAAACCATGTATTTTGTGACAGTCTCCGCTATACCCATGAATCTGTTCTTTCAAACAAATCACCTGGGAAATCAAATGATTAAATGAACAAGGAATAATAATGAACAACCACCTACACCCTCTAAAACAATGTATGCATTTTTCAGACACAAGAGGTATAGAATAGAGCCCTTTTTGAATGATCATGCTTATGGACAGATAAAGACAAATGTGACTAACATCAGGTATTAGCATAAGTTTTAGTCAGTTTAGTCATCAGCATCCATGCTAGTATTAAGCAATAAAAAACATTCATGTTTAAAAGAGCAATTACCAAAACCAAGCCTCCATCTGTGCTCCTATTAGGCTCCACCATATTTGAAAGATTTCATAGTACATAATATTTTTCAACAAGATCAAGAGATGATCATATCTCAATCTTAATGAGAATTTACTTTTGCATCTGTAGTGTGTTAAATGAGCCCACTTTCAGGAGCCCTGTAATCTCTTTTTTTTGTCATAAGGGAACACGACGTAATACTGATTTTTCCTTTTTTGCATTCCCCATCCCTCGTAAAACTCTTACAAACTTTTTCAAAGATCCCTGCCCAAGATTCATTTTATCTCCATAGGAAAAGTGGTCCAGTGGCCAATTTTATTATTCAAGCGCGTAGATATTACAAAATATATTTCTCCAATAATTCCTAATAAAAATGACTGAAAATTTAACTCAAGAATGAGTGAATCAAGTAGTTGATATCTCTAAAATATTTTCTCAGTTTTTGGAGAAAAGGAGGGAGGTGTAAAACCCATTTTTTGAGGGGAAAAAATATGAGTAAAGTCAATGAGTATATATGGAGGTGCAACTAATCTTAATTTGGAAGGAAGTACCATATCCAAAAAAACAAAGACTACCCAAAAGTTTCAGGAAAAAATTATCTATAAACATGGAATAATACCAGGACACAATGTCTGACTTTGTACATTAATGTGCACATAAATCAGGTTTTTTATTAATCATGTGATTTGATAAATATCACAAACCTTGGTTCTACCAAGTTTCCATCTTTGTCTCTACACTCTCGTCTACGGTATCTGCGACCGGCACCACAGAGGCCAGCTGCAGGGGATCTCCCATTGGCCCGTGGTCCCAATGTTTCTTCTTTCAGGTGGTAGTTCTCATCCAAGATACATGATGACCAGGGGCCATCTGGCACCCATGAAAATAGATCGCATGGACACTGCTTCTTTTCACTCAGAGGGAATAATTTGATATCATGGCACTCTGGTCTCACAGCAGACAGTCCTAGAGGGATATTGTGTTGAATAAGAACGTGGCAGTAACATATTGAATTTTTGCATTCCCTGACTTTGGCAAATATTTTAGGAATTTAATGACCATGGTTTTAAATTGTCACCCACCAAAATTCCACATGACATACTTGACAGAAATTTGTTTGCCAGTTTTTAAACCATTAATTTATATGTATGCCTTTCTTGTAATTGTAAAATAATAAGATGAAATGAGTTTCTCCAAAAGAGGAAATCTGATGGCAATGGAGAATTTTAATGTAACTCATAATTTAAGAAATTACCCAAATACCTCCTATTTCTAGTCCTAAAATTCTAACAACTGGAGAGTTTTAATTTGGTAAGCCATAGCACATTACCAAATTTCACATACTCTCTTTCTTACTCACATTCTCTCATTCAACCCACAACGTTAGGTGAATATGGCACAAAATCTTATACTTTGAATTTCAAGACAAAGTGCCATTTCTACTCAGATCAAAATTATTTCTAGCATTAAATAAAATTAATTTTTGAATGAATTACTTTTAATTCATTCATGCAGTCACAAAACAGTACTATCGAAACTATTTAAAAAATTTAATCTGATTGGCACCAAAAAGTAATAAATAATATAAAATCATGCCTCATATCCACCTTTGATACGTATGATGACTTTGTCATGCCACCATAGCTGTAGACATAGTTTAAGTATTCACCAACAAATGGTTAAGTGATGTGTATATCTCAATATATATAAGGACTATTTTAATTTAAAAGGAGACAGCACATTGCCTCAATCATTTTTTTCATTCAACTTCCATGCATTTCAGTCTTTCACATTCAAGTTACTAAAATTTTACAGTATACCCTATCTTGTTCAAATTAGAAAATTATTGGTTCAGACTAAGAATGAACCAGTCATTCACCATAATGGACAGAAGATTTTACACTGTTGTAAAGGAATAAAATTTGAGAGATTTGGGAACTGAGGAATAACAGTTAATTATATATGAAAGGAAAAAGTAGTAAATTGTGATACAAAATTAGATTAGTAGATAAGAATCACTCACCAATAAGGGCTCTAGTGCGCTCCCTATGCCCAGCACAAGGCCTCTTGCATGGTGACCAAGCAGACCACTGGGTAAGAACACATGGATGATTACATGATACATCACAAGGTTCAGAGAGCTTAGGAGGTTGTGATGCAGCTTCAACACTTGAAGGGAGTATGTTTATAGCTGATTCACCAGTTGACAGCATTGTGAGACCAAGTTTGGTTTCAGACAAAGCCAAAGCAGTCGGGCTTCTGAAGCATAAACTGGGTTCAACTTCTTTGGCTCCATTCTGGATGCAGGTAACAGCTGCAGAAATGAAATGGAATTGATGAAAAGACAGAAAAATGAAAATATAAATGGATGAAATTAGATGACTCCATTGAAAAAATTGTATGGAATTTAGAGGATAATTTATAAAATTGGACTTCTTTAGTGTTATTAAATAATGTATGCATGATAAAAAACTCTAATGTGCCAGATTATTAATTAATACATGATGAAAGGAGAAGGAAATACTTTAGAATGATATCATTTGTACCAAAAATATACATTTAATTCATACTTGTTTAAAGTATTTACACAAGATCTTTCTCTTATTTGGATCAATATTTTTAGTAACAAATTGAAAATTGAAATAGTGAAGTTAGGAATGAAAATAAGTAATTTGGAATCAGCCTGAAATAAAAATTGAGTAAAAATGAATTAAACTACAGAATTTGATTATATCTGATTTATATCATTAGTTGGTGAAGAATTATTATGTTGCTCAATAAATAATGAAAATCACATAAAATATTCCCATAGGCTATTATTTTGCCAAAGTAGAAATGTAATGAAGCAGCCAAAAATGTATGAAGTATTAAAAATTAAACATTATGGAAATTATTGAAATGTGAGCATGGACTGATCTTTATAGGTTTAATTCTTCAACTTGAAGTGGAGAGATAATAGTTACCCCTGGTTCTAAATCCTTGGCCACAATGCACATTGGTGGTGAGTTGGCAATGAGACCAATCTCCTACTCTCCATGTATGGTTTGCGCAGATAGATGCTGTGTATGGACATGGCCTCACTTCTTCTAACGATGGGCAAGGCCTACCTCCCCTACTGGCACTCCCAGTCTTTGGCTTAGCTGTAGGGTAATCACTCCTCACTAGACTCATGATCTTTAACCGGAACTGTAATTATAAGGCAGATATAATGACTTCAAAAATTGCAAAACCATAAATGATTGATAGGGGGTCATGGTGGCTTAGTGGGTTAAGTTAACACTGTTAAGTTAACAGTTAACACTGAGCTACTGAGTTACTGACTGGAGGGTCCCGGGTTCAAATCCCGGGCATAAGCCTTTCTGGACACCCCCATCTAAAATCCTCGCGATTCGATTTTCTGCATTTCAGAACTTCGTAGGAAATCAAAGGTGGCCCAGAAACTGGCCCACCTACCCTGAATGTGTGAATTTCACACGCCATTGGCTTAGTATAGGGTGAGCTCTACTCTCACCTATCAAAACCAACCTTCAGGTTGAATCACTGAGTGAGTGAAATGATTGATCTTTAAAAATATACTAAACATTCATCAATCAGGAGTTTAAAGCAGAAAAATATGAATGACCTTCTCATGCATATAACATCTCATATCATCGTAGCTGCAAGATTACTGTTGAGGTTTGGAAAGAAACAGTGCTTTCAACATGACGATGTAAATATGGCAAGAAAGAAAATTCACTTGCTACTCATACAGTAATGGACCTTTGAGTACACAAAATACCTTTTATAATATAAAAATTGACAGTTTAATCAAATTGAGAGATTGCATGAAGCGAATCAGGCAGACGTAATAATATAAACATAGACTATACACAACAGGTTATTTATTTTTCATAGTCCAAGTATGAAGGTGTGTTTTATTTGGTGCATATTCTATAATTACACATCAAAGTTCTCCAGTTAGTGATTTTTAGATAATTTTTAATAATATTAATATAAGCATAGTGATTATAAGTTAAGTAGTCCAAATAATTAATATGTACCCAAATATTTCCGCAGTTGTTTCTGAAAGGACTCTCTAAAATCAGTAATTTTAAGAGTGAAGGAAGATTTTTTTTAGAACACTCCAAGTTTCAGACTTTTTTCACGTTCTACAATATGAAAACGAGCATACTGATAGCAGGACCCACCCTGGAAACTTAAAGTAATAGCAGAAGTCCCCCAGATTTTAATTAATGAAGAGATATATTTTCATCACTTCCAGGTATGGAATTTTGCAGTTTAAATTACTAGAAAAAATATTTAAATCAAAGATTCAAAAACTAAAGAAGAATTAGGTCCCGAAAGTATCATTAAATATGAAAATAATTGAAACTTATAGAGGTGGAGTTGAGAAAAATATTAAATATTTACTTCGATAGTCCAAGTCAATGATGAAAGTCCTCAGAAAATAAAACTATGAAAATAATTGAAACTTTAGAGGTGGAGTTGAGAAAAATATTAAATATTTACTTCGATAGTCCAAGTCAATGATGAAAGTCCTCAGAAAATAAAACTGTAAAAATCCATTTCCTTGCCCTTAAGTGTATTCTAATATTGAGGAAAAGTTCGGAATTCCAATCAAATAGAATTAGCGATGCATATCGGATATGTGTATCGATTTATATCATGTTAGATATCGTTATGCTTATCGCACTCCGTATGATACTGTCCATCATTACATTTGTGCATAGCAGGTAGCATGTGTTCACGGATATTCTGTTCGAAATTGGCAGATTCTTGTTGTATCCCAACGGTTAAATGTGAAAAACTGTATTTACTCTCAGCACTTTTTCTCAGAAAAAAGTGCTTAACTCTGCATCTAAATCATTCAAAACGTCATTTTTTAGTTAACCAGAGGACGCAGACCTTTAAACTCCACCAAAGTGAAGCGGCTTTCTAAATAAACGCTTTTGAAACACACAAGTTAGATCAATGAATGAGATACAGACTATGCAAAAAGATAAGGATCAAATTATAAGAACGTAAAGCTTTGAAGGGATTAAAACTCACCTTTGACGCGTCTCGGAAGAGTGGGATCGTCTGGTGTAAGTATTTCCCGTTCCTGGAATCTTCAAATGAGCTCTCCTCTTGCGTCCTGTCGAACCTGTTCGTGTCCTCCTCCCAATGTGAGATCTCGGGCACGACATCCGAGCCCTGGAAAAGAGGCGTGTCCTCATCCTCATCGTCGTCGTCATCGTCCTCCTCCTCCTCTTTCACAACGGGAGGGAGAGAGGGCTGACGAAGGATCACCCTCCAGCGTCTTTGGGTTGGAACGGCCTCAATCCCGATGCCAGTTGTGTGCTCCTCGTGGCTGTCGTCTGAGAGCAGATCAAGAATTCAATGAGGAAATGCACCAAAAAAAATTACTCCTACAAAACTTCCATGTCATTTAGCCTTTTGAGTGATGGTTCGAGTCCTATGATATCACTGGTAGTGTATCAAGCATTCACTACTCACCGATCTTTTGATTTCCATCACTTAAAGTTTTTATTAGACCAAGTAATTCAATATAATAGGCTCCTTATTAGCAAACAACCAATTTTTTCGTAACACGTCTGTGCATCAGTTCAGAAAGAGAGTGAAAGGGGTTTCGGAATCCATTTTTTTAGTGCAAAAAGTTTTTATTGGGAAATTCAAACAACACTGTTGGGAAATATTTTACAAAATTTGATATTATTGACAAGTTGCTGTCGGTAAGATGAGCATGAAGAGCTAAAAACTTAAAATTGATGGGGAATGAATTTCCTATATCGTCTAAGTATCGGAGAGAATTGTTTTTCAATATAATGAGGTTTCTTTCACTTACAGATAGGATCTGATCGATGTTACATGAAAATATACAACAGGATTTTATTTCCTTAATGATAAACTTCAGCCGATTTCGTCGAGTAATCTAGCAAAAAGTCAACCTTTAAAAAAGAATGATGTTCATCAAAAGGATTTACATGTTATTTTTCATGCTTTTTTAAAGTTATGTTAAATAAAATAACCTGATGTTCACGTATTCACCCACCTGTCATACATTGACGAGGGCATGGGGACCAATCCGACCAGGAAGATACGAGGCAGTCAACTGGACAAGGTCTTTTGCATGGTCGAATCATACTCGGCTTAGGAAGGGGCTCACATCTGGAAGGAGAGGAATAAAGAAATTAAATACACTTTCAAGGGAAGATTTTAATATTTAGCGATATGAATAGCATTCGGAATATTGTAACTCATTCTATAAGATAGACGATTAGCCAACCTTATGGAAAATTGCTGTTCACTTGATCACCCTTAAATTCAAAGTGATAGCAAATCTGAAATAACGAAATTATGAATTATTCCCAAACTTAATAACCAGGAATAATGCTTAACAACTTAAATTTTTCGCGAAGTGAATGACGTTTTATTGCCACATGGAGGGAAAAATTAAACGACAACTTACGTAAACACACTTGAAACTCCGCAAGCGATTTCTGGAGCGACAAAGTGGTACGCCATGAGCTGGGTATGGCAATCTGGGGCGCAAATGATAGTTTAAAGTAAATATGCGAGCACATTGATTAACCTTTCTTTCACAAGGCTATGGCGAAAAGGAATTAATTAACTAAATGCACACGTCCTGTTTGCATTCGTGAAACCGTCTAATTGCTATTAACTTTCCTTGTCAATTTAATATCTGTATTTGTTAATTAGTATTAATAATAATACCCTGAGTGAAAAATGTATGAAAGACATTTGTCAATCTACAGCTGGTCTCATTAACAACTTTCTTTTACCGTTCCTGATAAGTATATTGATTTCCTCCTCTTACAGTTGAAGAGTAATTTCAACTTGATAATTCCTCACTCTTTATGTACGTTTTAAATTTTGACTCGTAATCCTTTCCTCCATGATCCCTTTCGATGAGGAATCATTTCAAAACAAATAAAAGCAAAACAAACATAATGGACTAAAGATAAACAACCGAAAAACAGAGACCGAAACAGATTTCAACAAGAAGGCGAAAGAAATGTAAAATATTTATTTTAGCAGATGAATTTCCAGCAACTAAAGAAGGAAGAAGAAAATGAACAGTTAAATATCCGAGACAAAAAGGTACTCACGAACCAGAGTGAATGCGATAAATCATTTTAGAGAGTAAAAACGGTAGGCTTTTGTCAAACATAACGTTCATCTTAAGGATGCGTTTTATGGCTATGCGGCACTGTCACAACTTGTGGAAAAGGTATTAATGGAGGCTTGTGTAATGCGGCGTTACAATATTATAGATGGATAAGTTATGAAAATACTATAAAAAGAGTACGAAGAAAATAAATTTGATATCAGTTTCGAAAAGAAGGAACAAGTTCACCGGATACATCTCTGAACCTGAGAGTCTTATGAAAACCGAGGGAAAGGTCAGGGGTAAGAATTGTAGAGAAAGATTTCGTGTGAAGCATAAGGAGCATGGCGGAAAGAAATATGTCCATATAAAGATACTAGCTGGAGGTTTGATTCATCGAATCAATATAAATACTAATGTCGAGATAAAATATCAATGAGAGAACCTACTCCTAAAGGAGGATGGGAAATGATGGCTCTTCCGTGAAATGATGGCTCTTAGTGTTAGAAATTCCACCCCCAGATTATGAAGGGTAGGGCTGACAAACTGCGAAACGACGTTAATTTACTAGCAAATGGAGCGTGAATCCTGCAGTGGAAACCCGAAAACAGCGTTTCCAAACACCTCAAGGATTCCGTCAGATGGATTGATGGCCGGTAGTGATGTCGAGATGAGTCCGAATGAAAGGTTACGATAGTTTTCAATGGACTTGGGAATGAACGCGTTCATTGAAGTAACGGATGTCGCTCGGCGTACCTCCACTCCGGGACGCGCCTCTCGTTGTCCTCGACGCACCAAACCTCCCGCTTGCGCACGCCGTCGCCGCAGGAGGACTCCCTGATCGCCTCCTCCACGCCCGCCTCCACCACGTCCTCCGGCCTCCTCTCAGCGCCGCTGCTCGCGTTCACCAGCGGCGTCAGCATGGGCAAATCCTCCGGCTGCGGAGGGTTGCATTCCTGCCAAGGCAGCGCCATCCACGAATATCCAGTACACGAGTGCACGTTGCACGGTTCCATCTGGAGCATCTCATCCGGGTCCGGGCAGGGGTGACCTCCTGTGGGGAAAGAGAGATGGAGAGGGTGCAAGTGGGGAATCAGTGCGGGGTGGCACCTTAAGGGATGCGAAAATTGGCGCACGATGGGTAAAGAGGAGAGAGGGAAAGATCGGAATGCGGAATATGAGGCGCCTAGTGGTGGCTAGGTTTGGTGAGGAACCATGTATAGTTTTTTTGCGTTGTAGATCTCGCTATCAATAGAGAAAACCCCTATAGAACTGCTTGCCATAACCACTCCAAATAACTATTGAAAACTAGTTATGTGATTTTAAGTAGAGGATACAATGAAATTATTGTTCTTCTAGACGTAATAAAAAAATAACTAAAACGAGAGCGTCCAAGCCATGAAGATCCGTGATCGAAACCTTAGTCTGACACAAGCTCCTATGGTAACCGCCCGAGAAAAAACACAACACATTGGCAAAAGTGAAGCGTGAAGAGCATTTTAGCAAAATGTGTTTTGAAGGCAGCAGAGAACATAACGATCGCGATTCCAAGCTTGATATTCTGGAATCTCAGTTCACGTTTAAGGTTGAATGAATACGGGGAATTGAAGCATTTAGGCTCAGCTTTACAGTGTTTCCTTAAACATTTCGATGGTATAACATTTGTAATAGATATACTTCATTGTAGTTAACACTCTCGTCGACTAACTAACGATCAGATTTTCTTTAGTAATTGAAAGTGTTGGTACCACACAATTGGCATATAGTTGAAACAAACTAGAGTTTTACGTTTATTAGATGTTTTAAAATCTTACTGAAATTCTAACCCAGTAGTATATTTTCCAAATATGCTCTTGGCTTTCCATCTAATATTGAATTGCTTTACAGAGAATGAATACTGACTCTATGGCATAGTGAAAGGATTGTAAACACAAAGTTTTATAACCAATCAATCCCTTCAAATACGTATATCTGTATTTTTCGTCTACTCTAAGACAAAATCAAAAAGATTGAGCGCTTAAAGATCGTATAAAATTTTGAAATTCAAATAATAAAAAGAAAATCAATTCTACGGCTTCCTTCTTGGTGACCGTAGAGTACACTGTTGAAAGTGTACTGAATGAAAGCAAATAGAGGAAACTGAAATGGGTCGATGGCAAACCTCAAGGCTTGATTGAAATGATATACCACCATCTCCCTCTCAGGGGATGACTGGTGTCTACCACAAGGAGGAAGAGCCGCAGATTAACCCCTGGACCCAAATGCGTAGACTAACGCCAACGCCGGGTTTCGCTCCACGCCTTCTCCTCTTTTCTGAATCCCTGCACATTATCAATTACAAACATTTCATTAACGATGCGAATGATTTTAGCTGTCGGTCACCTCCTCCGAGTGACTGCTGCTATTTATTACTTCAACTGCGATACAAGGGTCTTGGCTCAAGACTCACCAGGGCCGGCGGGGGCGATGACGGTGCGGTTGCGGTGCCTCAGGGGCGTGTGGTGTGCAGAGGCGCATGGCAGCGAGCAGGGTGACCACGGCGACCAGGGCGAGAGGACGCAGTCGAGGGGGCAGGGCTGGAGGCAGCGTTCCTCGGTGGGGGGCCTCGAGAGCCGGAGGCTGCCCTCTCCGCCCGACCACGTCACCTCCTCCTCCTCCTCGCAGGCCGAGTCGGGGACCACGGGGCCCATCAGCGTCGACGTGGTCGGGTCCGACGGGTCCTTCAAAAGGAAGAAAATTAAAATATTTCAGTTTTAGCGCCTAAGTGAACTTTTTTCGCCTCCAGTCCTCTCTTTCACCACAGTTCTGAATATTTTACCACTCCCTCCCTCCTCCCCCCTTACCAAGATTATCCAACTCAAAAGGTTCATCTCAAATTAATGTGACTAAGATGCTGATTTTTTTATATAAGTACATACCTTTACACACAGCTATGCTAATGTTCTCCTTAAAATGATGAAAACTTTTATATGACTGAATAGTTACAACAGACCAACAGCGACCGAGAGTAATTCTTAAAACGTTGTGCCCTTTAAAATTCAGCTCCTGTCTCTTACGGACAATAGTTCGCTTACTATGGTGAAAGAAAAACCAAAGGTCAGCATACTAACAAAAGCGATTCGCATAACGACGTAGTTTGGAATAAATGCTTGAGGGTAGTCTATTCCTTAGGAAATAATGTCCAGGACGTGGAATAATAGCATCACTTCAGAACTCGACTTATTTATCAAAAACGTGACAAATGACTCATGACCATTTAATTACTTAGCAGGGAGGAAAGACTACGAAAGAATGAAACGTAACAGAAAGAAGTGGAACAGTTATATTCCTTTCACTAAGAAATAATAATGATCATGAGGAGTCCAGCTCTACTGTTTGAACAATAAGCAGATTATTAAGCCCGGTACAGTCTGCGAATGATAAAAAATAATTGAATCCGCCGAGAGACGACATGAATACGTATGCACGTAAAATGGAAGTCCGTCACGAGTGGAAATACAGTTTGAAATAACTCAGTTTGTAATATAAGGTAAAACAATTGAAACTACATTTACTTGGTGGTGAAAATATCCAGGAAAAATAAATGTGCACAGAATTTGAGCGAATTGAGCGATTGTCTTCCATAAAAACTTGGCATACGTCCAGATTAAAATAGTTTTATTCCCATTTACGGGAATCATAATACAAGTATTTCAAGAAAATGCACCTCATTCAAAATTTCAAAATTAATTCTGAAATGAATTCTTCGGGTGAACGAAAGGGGTAGCCTTTGTTGAGAAATACAACGCTGGCTAACTACAATGAATGCATTTGGACCGTAAAGCCCCATTTTGAGCACAATCATTATTAAAGCCAAACAAACGCATTGTGAGTTAGAACGGATGCTCAGCACATCTTTACTGCATCCTCACTATTTATCGTTACATCACGTAGATTTCTTCCAAATTTATTTTCTGGGAGTTAGCTTCGAGTGTTTCCGTCATCATTTTCGCTTTTCGTAGATAATATTAAGACAGTATCCCTGGAGTACTTGAGATTGGGGAAATGGACGGCAGTAGATATTATGGGAGAACGAGAGTTAAGTACATGATATGGGTATGGACAGTTGAAGGTGAAAAACAAGGAAAGAATAAAACTCTTGCCACCTTAAGGATTATTTTGAAAATGGCTAACCTAGAAAATGGTGATATTTATGCATCATGGTCTCACAATGGATCTGAAGAGGTCTAAGTGCCAGGGGAGCTCCAGAAGGCCCCCGCCCACCCCTCAAAAAAATTTTTTTTCACAGGAGGAAAAGCGCCGCTCACCTCCTCCCAGTTCTCCGCTCCCCTCTGCTCGGACACGGTCTCCCGGGCGGTCGAGGCGCGGCCGCCTCCCGCACCATCCGCCTCCAGCTTCCCGTCCGCCCCTACGTCGCCGCTCCCCGCCGCTCCCTCCGGCTTGAACAGCGCGCGGCACCGCACCTCCCTCGTTCTCTTGCCCTCACCGCACCTCGTCACACCCGGGTCGAGCACACAGGGGCCCCAGTGGCGGCGCGTCGGGTGCGGCAGCCACGCGTGGCAGGACAGGAAGCCCACGGACGTGGTGTGGGTGCCGCTGCCGATGCCGCCCACGCACGACTGCACCTCTCTCTCGGCGGGGCAGTCCACGCCCGCGGGACTGGAGGCCACCAGCACGGGGCGGATCCGCTCCCGGTATCCTGGGCAAAAGGGTTGAAAGGTCACTCTCGACGATCGATTGGGCCGCGTTTCCAGAATTTTTGTAAATAAAGGCAATCCATATAAATCCATAGTTTTTATTTCTCGCGGCATCATGACTTGCTCATATTTTCCGAGAATTTCCTCATCGTCGGCGAAGAGAACATTCTCCTTGACTGAAAAATGCCGAGCATCAACAACAGATTTAAGTAAAATCAAGAAATAGCGAAAATAAGTCATGCGAAATCAAATGAGTGATGGGGTCATAGTCGTCATGATATATCAGTATCATGATGGCACAAACGTCGACACAATATACATTTGATGCACAGAATGCACTGTATTCTATCGAAGTCAATTGAGTTTCTGAAAAATTGTCAGCTTTCATAACTTTTCATTTCTTGCTTTAACTAATTTACGTCCGAATAAGAAAGAGAGCTTTTATCATTTAAATTGTGGAATATGCGAAATGTCCCACATGCGGACCAATGTAAGGCTATTAATTTCCATCGGTTGCGCACAAAAAATAAGTTTACTCCAAGAAATGTGATTTCGAGAGTCCAAGAGCTGATAATTTGTGGAAGGGCTACCTCATTAGAGAAAATATGAAAAGCTGAGACACCACAAATGTTGATATTCTGTACCTAATGGAATACAGAATCCTCTTCTTTCATTCGCTCAAAGTTCGCGTATCAAAATTCAATAACTGTTTACATTAAGTTAATCATGGTTCTAATTGCATTATTTCCTGGACAAATATGCTTCCATTGGCCTCTCAATTTCAAATAAATTGTAATTTTAAGTTGTAAACGGCTTGGAAAAGAGAAAAGAAAAACCGCGCAAACTGCACTCTAACTAAAATGATCTCTGTCTTGCAATGATGTATGCAGAACTAAGCAACTTAATGCTGCTGCGCATCCGCTGGAGAACAATGTTTTCTTTGTTGATGGGGACGTTCTGAGAATCAGGCCACACGACCCTCCCAAATATTTGTCCACGATTTTGAAAAAAAACAAATATTTTTGAGATATTTTATATTTTTCTGCTTCGATAGAGTTCCACTAAAATGGCATAGCAAATCCTTACAAACTCGGACAAATGATTAGTTGAAGTTTCAAATTTATCAGAATCTAGATTAAGCAACGAGTACTGCAAATAAGCACTTAGGAGAAATAAAAACAGCCGGGGTGGAAGAAAGGCATAGAGAGAATAAATTTCGACTCCCTCCCTCTCCAATCTGGCCGGTGTTAACTATTCGTACGGGACGAAAGTTTTGAGCGTGGGCGAACGAAAACAAACATCAATTAGGTCAGACAAACACGGCAAAACAATCTGCAAACTAAATATTCTAGCGGCCGCGCCAAAATTCGCTGATGGCTGCAGCTGAAAATAACTAGTCAAGATGTGACCCACAGAAGAACTGTACGCATCGCTGAGTGTGAATACAGCAAATGGGTTACAGGATAGAATTGCTTCATGGAGTGGGTGATCATATACGGGTGGGCACAGTCTAGAATGAGCTGAAAAATAATGACCCAATGGCAATACTTTGTAGATAATTGCTATTATTAGATTTTTGTCGTACAAATTGAGATTCGCTATAGAAAATTAGAGAATATGAACGCTATAGTTAGAAATTATACGCTATTACTAGAGGTTATAAACTTCGTAATCATATCCTAAAGTTATAGGCAAAAAGATAAAGTTAAATTTAAATAAAAGATTTAAATTAGGTTCATATTGATGAATGTGTTGATTTAATATAATTGGTGACAACAAAACTGGCTCAGTGTAAACTAAGTGAAACACAGTACAATGCTTAGGATTATAAGGACATTGTATATTGAATAACGGGTCGCTAAAGAGAGCGAAAGTTAACTGCTACATTTTCGTGACCATGGAGAAAATAAACCGGTAAATAAAACTAATAGTCACGTGGATGAAATTGAAGTCTTACTGTGAGACGGAAATCGGTGAAATGGATCCATTTGAAAATCTTCTACCAACAATAGGAAAACAATTATTTAAAGTAAACCATCCACTAATAAGTGACCACAATGCCAATTTGAAAGAAACATTTTTAGGTCATAAATTTAATTCATTAATAGTAATTTTTTTAGACCATTTCTTGCGAATTCAATTAGCCTGGTAAGGTATATAAACGCCATACTAGTGAGTAGTTATTTTTATTGGCGGGTTTATGACAAACCTGAGGGTGCCAATTTCAAAAGAATAAAACAAACTTCCGGTAAATCTAAAGAGTGTTGATTACTCGTAGTTCTACATTTTATAAAAATGCACTGCCTGTCAAAATCTATTAATATGCCACTAGAAGTGTGGAAAAATAGAACGAAATAGAAGATCTACAATGCCGTATCATCTTCGACCGTTATTTTCTTTTTCAGATTACGACTGAAGTTGATAAAATTTGTTAGTTTCATTCCAGAAGAGTTGACCCTACTATTAGGACAATCGTGAACATGCATGATTAGTACGCTCCATTAAATTTGGCAGAATAATATTTTATGCACTAAATTTCTTTATAAAAGACGAGTTGCTCCGTTCAGCAGTAGCACTAAAAGTTTTTGAAACTTAGCCTTACCAGTATAATCAAGCAAAATCCTCTCAACTATTCCAAGATACGCCTCTTTTGGGATTTAAACTAAATCTACATTTAAATTTGAAGAATGTTTTCTTTAAACTAGGGTGAACTGTATTCCTGAAAAAATGCAAACCTGAGTATTCCAAATACAAATTTATACCCTGATCAATTAGTGTTTACGTTCTCCAGATCCATAAACGGGAGGTACTTTTACCTGGCCATCCTCTATAATTCTAAGTCCATTACGATTGGTGTACCTTATTCTCTCTCTGAGAACAGAAAGTTTCCTTGTTAGTGGCCGTTCTGCCCGTTCCCTTTCAAGTAAGTGCAAATATTAGTTTCTACCTACCATTATGTGTTTTCTTAAGTTCGATGAAGAGTTCCGTCCCAACTTGGGAATTATTTTCTCAATACACAGTTTATAGCTCACAGAAATGAACTACGGAACTGTAGTTGCCCTCAAACTACAACGTTTTCCTTGTGAAGGAAATGAAAATTTCCTTACTTGCTTTGCTTTCGGTTTACGTGCCCTGATAGCGGATGAACACACTAAGTTTCGCAGAATCACGAATCGTTCACGGCATGGATCTGCTCCAGCTCAAAAACGAGAAAGGTGAAGTGGGGATTTCGAGATACCCCAGGAAATATCAACAGCTCGTACTTACTGATCTTATTTAACTCAATCAAACACTACTGTTTATCAGTGTGTATCGCATTTCTGAAAGGGAATAGAAAAGAGGTTAAACTGAAGACTTGTCTAGTGTATTAGTAGATATCATAGTTCGGATTAACGATTAAAATTAATCGTTAAAGATGTGGTTAACTATTTAATTTAATAGTTAATTTTTAGAAGAGTTAACTTTAAATGTTAAAATTATGCATAAACTGATACGAAACTAACTTCAGTTAATTTTTTTCGTTAATTTTTGGCGAATGTCGACCTGTCCGAATTTGGGCGCAAAGCTTGACCAACAGACAAATGGGAAAATGAAACGGTATCTAAGAATACAAGGGTAGTTGTGCAAGGATGCAATGAATAGGCCCTGACGAATAAATTCAAACAAAAGAGCATCTACTGTAACTCTAAGATGTTTCCACGGCAATTATACAATTGTGAATGGATATTTCACATCGCAATGCATGGCGATCGGTATCAAAAACTAACCTTAAAGCATTTTGTACCGCTCAGAACAATCTTTTGCGGCAAATTACAATTGCACCACGGTTCTCCAGAAAGTCTTACAATCACGACAACTTAAAAATCCCGGAATCGGAGCCCCACGTTAGAAAAATAGCTGAATCCTTTCAGCAGATACTAGGAAACCTGACCAACAACACTCTGGACACTAAATGGAAGTAAAACGAAAATCCCCAATTCAAAAATTTTTAAACTAATGGATACCGATGGAAGAAACCACAATGACAGTTTTCAGTGTCTGCTTTGTTTGTCAAAACAAACAAAAATCAAGGCCTCTATTAGCGCAGCATCCAATACGCCCAAGTAACTGAAAAAGTAACTTTTACGTAATAGTTACTTTTATTTAACTTTAACTTTAATCAGTTACTTTTTCAGAAAAGTAACTTTTAACTTTAACTAGTTACTTTATAGAGAGATTAACTTTAACTTTTTTTGGTAACTTTCCCAACTATGGTAGATACATAGTAAAGTACAAGTGCTCCCTGAAAATCAAGATTAATTTCTTAAAAATTTTATTTTTTAAGGAGCTAATTATAAGTAAACAGAAACGTAGCATAGTGACGTAGTAGCTCTCTTTATGAGAATTACGTATTATTCAGTTGCTGCCATTTAAATATCTGCCATCAAATGCGGTACACAGCAAAATATCTTTAAAAGATGGAGAGCTCAAAACAAAGAAATATTTATTAACCAAGAGAAAACTGAATACTGAGATCATGTTATGGAGTAAATTATGTGCATACGAAAATTCGTAATTAGTACATCAATTTTTATTAGTTGGAATGGGTTAAAAAATACCTTGTAAACGTATACTGGAAAGTAATTTCCTCGAGATACACTTTGGAACACTTTTTTGAAACTAAGCTCCATGTTATTTTTCTACAAAATTTGCTTTCACGGTAATTATTCATTTATGAAGTTTGACGAAACTCCCGTGAGAATTCGCTCGATTTCACTGGAGATTTCCTAAAATAAAGTTATCCCTTCCGTTTTCCTTCTACATGAGATGAAAATAAACAAAAACATAATATTGGATTAGGCTGAATTTATTAAGAAATACTCCCACGTTGGGTGCCGATATACATAAGGGTGTGCTCAAATGGTTTTCACGCAGCAAATCTGTGAGACAGAAATAACTGAAAATCACTAGATATTTGATTCAAAATAATCTTCAGTACCAACAAGCGCAGTACTAAACAATATCATATTATGTAAAAAAATTGTATTTATTACTTCAGAATATGTTGAGAAATATTTTCCGTCCAGATAAAATTCATATTTAGTTCTTGAAACGAGCCACATGAACCCCAATCCCGAAAAATACCCATATTCAGATTAACCCATTGTTTTTCAGCAAAGTAAGTTCATTTTTAGAGAGGAATACGCCATATAACAGTTAATTCATTCATTATGAATGAAAATGATATAAGTATTAATTACCTTGAGATGGTGGAGGGAGCGGGCGATGGTTTGGGTCCCTTTCACGTGGGCAATGAAGGGGCCTGCAAGGGCCCCAAGAACCCCACTCGCCCATCTCGCAGTCTCTCGGACAGGCAACTTCACACCTGTGCGGGATAGTGAACAAGAAATAATGGATATAAAGCAACGCCGGATTCAGGAATAAAGATGCTATAATGGCCTTGAATCATATTCAAGTAGGAACGGTATTCTGCCAAGTTAACCAGGAGAAAAAATATAATTTTGAAAACACATTCATAAAAGAATGTTAAACGCAGATACATGCAGCTGAAAACACCGCAAAAAATTAAGGAATAATCTCCGTAAATTCATTAACTCCAGCAGGTCTAATAGAGATGATGAAATTACACATTTCCGCTCACGTTAGTCACACGTCGGCAGGATTAGTAATGAGAATTGTTCAGCTATCAGTAAAAAAAAAACTTCCGCTTTAAAGTGGCACGTTGAATACTATTTTACTGCAACACGTGATTTAAAATGCGGACTGCTACGAATTGCTCAATTTGGACCACAAACGACACTTAAAAATATTCAGTGAATAAAAAAAATATGTTTTCCAACATTCACGAAAAAAAAAGGTTCGAATTCAGTTTCTGGGCTATCCGCCAAAAGCAAAAGCAATCTTAAGAGATATTTCCCCTCCCCCCCCCCCCCCACGGGTGGTCACGAGGATTCCGTTCCGTCCATCCATCACCTTTGCACCGTGGGCAGGGGCTCGAGGGAGGAGCACAGGTCCTCGCCGACGGGCTTGTCACCGTCCCGCGACACGCACGTCAGGTTGCGGAGCTGGATGCCCCCGCCGCAGCCCACCTCCGCCAATCCAACGCCGCCCCCTTCCGTGTTCACCACGCACGAACTCCACTTGGACGGGAGCCACCTGTACCTGGAATACGTCCCGAGAAAAGGGTCAACGTCGTTCCTCTTGGCGGTTGCCGTCGACAGGGAAGTTCCTCTGACAAACGATCAAGCGAACATACGGCATGATATCTCCATCGACTCCCAGATTTACTCCGGGAATAGTTCCAGACACACTCGTCTCCGCGGGATCCGAGCTTTAGGAACTAGTTTCGGGATATATATTCAGGAAAACAGAAGCTTTATCAAAAGATGGATCCCAAAATAATGTATTTTATGAGGTTCAGTACGTTAATTTTAAAATGAAAAGTCAATCTTTAAGCGTGAAGGCGTTGGGGAAAAAATGTAATGAGGAGGGATAATTATGTTGATGGAGTGAAGATTGAAGAAGTGGAATTTACGCGAGCTCTAATCCAATTTAGATCATTGGGAAATATTGGGAGTAAATTTTCAGAAGGAATTTTTAGTTTTAATGATGTTCTTACTTTTCGGAGCACAACTGCAATGATTCTCTTTCGGTGATCCTACGGACTTCAACTAGGTGAGGGCAAGGGAGACCTTCTCCATGTTGCATCTGCACCAATTCCCTCTTGCGCAAATGGATTTCTGGTTTGGCCTGGAAATGAGGTGAAAAGTAAAACAAACACTATAGGAAATATTTAATAAGCCATTAATTTCAATTTCATGCTAGGAAAAGCAATTGAGATTTTCTAAACTCGATTTTTCCGAGATGTTACTGTAATAGGTTTTAAGTTTTTCATTAATAGTTTTTCAACCAATGTAAAATGGAGGCATAATATTGGATAACAAAAACGGAATTTTATTCTCATTACGCTGATCTCTTTTGATAATGCGTAGGCATATTAAATAAGCCAACTTACAAAACTGAAAATTATACCACAGAAGTTAATACAAAATAAAGGAATCAAACACGAAAAATCATTATTTAACAATTAAAAATGGCATTGATTACTCAGTATTTATCCAAAAGTTAATAACTGTTTTTTATTCTGACGCGTTCGTTGCAAGTAGACTTTGAAAATTCAAAAAGTATCTGGCAGAAGAAAGTTTATTGACTCATCGAGAACTTCGAACTTTAAGGTTCATCAGCGGATAGGGTGGATGATTGGAAATTTCAGAGAAGGATGGGTATATGTAAACAACTACCAGGAAAAGGATCTTGAGCCAGTTCGTCTTTGATATTTAAAAACAGTTCTGGACATCTAATATGGACATACTAATTTATGTTCCGATATGCATCACTTTGAAAAAAAGTACATAATTTTCAAGCATATTATCCATCATTATTTTCCTCAGGATACAATGCTTTTTCATTTAATAAGTATGACAACACTGATTGAACTATGATTCACTATACATTTTCACGAAAAATAACGGTCCACAAATCTCGTGATTAATCTTATTCAAATATTTCAGCATGTACTGTCACCTTTTCTGTAGGTCCCACGTAGCAACCTTCGCGAACTCGTTCCCACGATGACCACTGGCTCACAACACAGTCTTGAGGAACGACGCAAGGTCTGACATCTGGAGGAAGCAAAGGATTCCCTTGCGACAGCTTGTGGATCGAATTTTGGGATATTCGTGGTTGCTTTCGACCAAGGCACAACCTATTAAATAAAAAAATTAAAACACGGGTGATAATGAAGTCTTATTTTTACAGATGTAATATATACTCACGACTTGATGACCGAACGTTTTTTTTTCTTGCTTGCATTTTTGGCAAATTACGCCTCTTGAAATGCCTATTTTAATATTCTTTTTATTTAAATACGAAATATTTGAAATATATTACCCATATTTTTGTGTAGATTACCACCTGCGTGTTTGTATGCCATATAAAAAAAAGCTTGGCAAGCTGACGTCAACTAACAAAACAATTAATTTCAGTTCCAGTTATTATTTAGTAGCTTAGCCTCCCTTTTGCTAGCATCACTTCTTCAAGATCAATTATGCAAAGCATCAAGGAAGATACTCAATGTCATTGTCTTCTACCTGTTGAAACTAAAGTAGGCACTCTGTAGGAGTGATGTAAAGCCAGTGGAAGAATTGTGATATTGCTTATGCATGAAATACACAAATGTGGTAAAATTTTTGGATTTACAGTAATCTATAAAATGGAGAAGAGGGGTTCAACGTTACATTAAAGGCAACCGTACCAAATATTACTCATTCTGCTGATTTCCTGATGGTATTCCTTGAAGAGTCAAATTTTCTTCAGGAGGGAATTAGAGGTGTGAAGTAATATATTGAGTGGCGTAGTAAGTAGATATTAAGTGACGGCGATCTAATTGATTTCATCTCGCATAATTATATCCATATATTACCCAACGCTGATTTTCCACTTTTTTCAACCCCTTTCCCATACAAATAGACATGTAACCCTTCATTCCATTTATTATCTTAAACCATTACCTCGTAAATTACGTATTGCTGCTAATGAGCTATCCATTTTTTGTGAAACATGAAAAAGACATTCTTTAGCCTTATTTACATTATTTTTTTTTCGATACTGTTATTAACTCGCCATATTTTTGTCAATTTTTTTTAAAGAAAAGTTCAGATGTTTTCTCTTCCTGGAAGACTGAACTTCCCTCTCAGTGTTGATGGTTTATAGTTTTCAGTTGGCCCGACCCCTAACCCTTATAGCTTTACGTAATATATGAACATCCCCAGAATACACTGCGTACAATGGAAGTCGTCAAAGTATGATAATGGCCCAATCAATTCCTTAACTTGCGTCATCAATGAATAAAACCCACATAAAATTTTTCGAAATGAAAAAAATAATTCTTTCATGACCTACGGACCGAAAAAGGCATCCAAAATCCACGCGGAAAGGTCAACTGCGTTGCGGAATCGTTGTGGGGAAGTGGGTTTTAAGGGTGGGGATTTGAGTGGGATATCACCTACCCCCCTTCCCCAATGGTATCGAGCGGAGGAGCGGCGTTCGATCGTCCTCCCCCCCTCCTCCTCCGTTGTCCTCAACTCACCCCACTTGCACGATGGCCCCGCGGGAGTCCCTGCACGTGACCTCCCTCGTCTGGAAGCCCACTTGTGGCTCGACGGTCAGGCTCACTTCGTCGCCGTCGTCCCTCTCCTCGAGCGACGAGGACGCCCTGGGGCTGAGGGTCTCGTCGGCCGAGACGAGGGAGGCGGCCGCCTCGCACCGCCGCCACTGCCCCACCCGGAGGCGGTACTCCCCCGACGACGCCGCCGCCTCGTCCGCCAGCGCCGCTTCGTCCGCCACCGCCGAGTCCTCCGCCGCCGCCACTCCGGCGGTCGAAGGGGGCGCCCCCGTGGGTGCGGGAGTGGACGTGCTCTGCGGGCAGTCGAGCCCTATGGATGGACACGGCCTCGTCTCCACCAACTGGGGGAGGAACAGAATCATGTCTTTAGGTGCCCCCAACTGTTTAGGTTATACCACGCCATCTTAACGGAAGAGATCGGCAAACTTTGGAGGCGGATGAAATACACTTTTCACTCACAGCAATTTGAAAGTTATTCTCGAGAAATTATTATAGTTTAAAAAAGAGGAAAATTTAAAGCTACATTATAGTAGTCGATATCATTAATTACATCTACACCAAAATTTAAAAAAATCAAACGGAAAATGTTATCATTGATTTTAACCAGAGAGAGCAATTAATTTGCATTTAGCATTTCAGCATGTACGGTTTGTACGTGGTCATTTTTCGTTTAAGCCATGAATTCAATTTGGCGTCCGGTTATGAGCTATTGCTGCTTCATTTACGGATGATAACTTTCTATATTATTGACAATAGTAAAATGTAGTAGCCTAAGGCTTTAGGTGCTCCTCCCGCGAAGATTATATCGCATCTTCTGACCCAAGATAATCCAAGGACTAACACACATCCATGCCCTGGACAATTTCGAACTCGCGACCATTAGTCTGTCAGGCCAGCGCGTTACCGACCTGGATACCACGGCCGGAACAAGTTCATACTCCATTCATACGCCACGCATGATTTAAACCCGTGACCTTTGTGATGCCAGACTGCCATGTAACCGACTTAGCTACTACAATCGGCTACCAGCTTGGGTAATTCGTCATAACATTTCTCCAATGAATAGATAGATATTAGCCGATCCGTAGGTTCACCAGTCACGAAAATCATGTTCGACGAAGCTTCGGTGGCAGAAGGAAAAGAGCCAAATGGTCCATTCAGTAAATGATTCCGGTGTACGGTAGTTTTGACTCTCAACATTACTCCGCTTTGCTAACAAAAGCTTAAACTTACTTCAAAGCTTAATCCATGATAAGAACGCAAAACCACGAAAATAAAGCTGGGAATTACCAGAATACTATAGAAAGGAATGGAGGCATTAGGAAATATTCCCTAAACAAGGTGAAGATTTGTTTAAAAATAATAACTCAAGTTTATGCAGATACTGGATGTCAACCATCGTCTATCTTAAAATAAAAATTGGAATTCTGGTCTGCCAATCTCTTTCAGACTCAGGAAAGTGTGAACATATGAAATAGGTTTACAAAATTAAATGACTCCACTCCTCCGTTATTCTTATCATTTATATCTGGGCACATATTACCGGTATCACAGTTACATTATTTAGGAGATAACAAAAAATGGATATCAAATGTGATGCACACTCAAGAATGAAGGTCAATTTGAATACTCAGCTTTTTTAGCCAAATGAAATTCAACCCTCAATCTTCATCCGGGCAAATTACAGTTCTATTTATTAAATCAATAGAAATAGATGAATACAAACATATCCAGCATCAAGTACGCACTTTGGGATACAATGCTGATTAATTATGTCCTTTTGTAAAATATGTGAGAATTGTGATATTCTTTGTTCCTACAACGCCAGTAGCGATATGCTTCCAAATGTTCTGACGCTTATACATTTTTTCTTCACGCTTACCCCAACATAGCGAGGGAGGAAATACTCCATTCATACATTCGGTCTAACGCGACACAAATGTAATCCAGAACCACGCGAATGCAATAGGCAATGAAATGGTCCCCTCTTTCCCAAACGGCTTGTCTTACCGGCGGGCAAGGCTTCCCTCCGTTTCTAGGTGATAATATTATGCGCCGCACTCTGGTCTCCACGTTGACTATGTCGGGCGCAGCAGTTGACCCCGGGGGTGATTTGCATGGGGCGATGCAGCCGCTCCAACCGCCCCAATCGCTGACCTGAAAGAAGCAAGCCTATTGTCACACAGGATAGGAAACTGACCACTTGGACACCCCCAGAATATATGAACACTAACCCGGTAGTAATTGTTCACATCTCTTTTCGCAAATATCCTTTTGCACGCGGAGTGCGCATGGTTAGCCTCAACCTTTCATTATATTCAAAACAAAGTCCCCAATATAATGTAATAACACGATTCATTACGTTTTATTGATGGAAGAGAAGGTCAAACGGGGGCACAGAGCATTCTTTTTTATTTCAATGTGTCCATAAAAAAGGGGCGACAAACCAAATTTATGCCGCATTGTTATTTTTCCTTTTTGACACAAATACGTAACAGTATAAATGCATGTACAAACAAACAAACGAATCAACGTATCTACTTTAAAATAAACCGAATGTGACCTTCTCGGCATATAAAAAGCAAACAATAATTTTCGTTAGCTCGACAAAAATTTGCATTTTAATGAAATTAATGAGCTTCAGGTAGATAATAATAAATAAAGTAATTTAGCAGAAAAACAAGATGAAAATTTAGATTACTGAAATGGTAGGAGACGAAAAAATTAATTATTCTCAAGAGTTCAAATGTACCCAAAATTGCCTAACAAAAAAAAAACAAACGTAAATAACTTGCACATAAAGCGCGGATTCTGATAACAACGTACTTAGAATTAAGTATAGCGTAATGCCAGAAACATTTTATGGCGATTTCTTTGAAGTCATCGTCCGCTATAAATTGCGGCCATGAATTTGAAACATCCAGAAAAAATAACTACGTATGTGACGGTGAAACTCCACTGTCTACCCACGTGTAGGGTATGTCCATCCACAGGCGAAGGAGCAGCCTGAAAGTAACTGAAAGGACGTTTACACGTTTAAAATTTTATGAATCTATTTAAAGCCATGTAGACAAACGACGTTTAAATAAGCTATGTGGTTTTTCTAGCATTATGCGAGTGGATATCCACATCCATGATGACGCCATAAACATTGAATTAAAAATGCAATAGGTTCTGAGGACGATTTTTACGCCCAAAACTTCTTCCTTACTATGTTACGGCTCATCTACGTACACTAAATAACATGATGATACCCCATTTTAGGCATATAGTGTATATTTGTGGTATAGTTAAGTTAAATACCTGGGCAAACGAATCCAAGAATGGTGCTCCAGAGAAAAAACAAGAGATTTTATTTCACTATAGTCGGACCTCAACACTAAAGTACGCTTGGTAAAAGCGGTAAAAGTCATTAAAATACGCTTCATGTAAATAGCAGTAGAACTTAAAGATTCTGACTAATATCGATTCAGGATAAGGTAAAATGGAAAGCAGTACGCTCCATACAAAACTTTTGTGATCGCACAGAAATTGCTAATCGGATAGTTGAAAGACTTAATTGGGAAACTAAAGACTGGAAGATTACATGAAGTACCATAGATTACAGTTACATCAGAAAAACACTTAGAAGTGAGATTATGGGAAATCACGACGAACAGAAATATTCAATAACTATTATGCTATATCCATTCAGCACCATGATAATGATATGATTAAATAGGTACTTTCCTCTAAATCATCTCTCTTTTCATCACTCTTTTCCCCGACTTCTATTCCTCCGCTGCCCTATTTTCGCGGCTGACCACCCAAAACTATCAACACGCATCCTTGGAGTGACTTACAAGACTATACGTAGGTTGACATGAATGGAGACTACTTTCCCTGTTTAATGCTATTTCTGAGCGCTTCATAGGCCAGCAAAACGGTGTTTCAAACTTAAATCTCAGATTATTTAGATTCTTAAATCTCAGATATTTGTAACGTGTTTATAAAAAAGAAGTTAGAAAATAGGGTTTTAAAGTGAGAGTTATTTATCAGGAATAAAAGGTAGCGAATACGGTGAGATGTCTTTTCAAATTTATTTTGCTTTTTCCTCACCGAAGTGATCGAAAGAAAAAATTCTCCGTATATGTGTAAGCATCTGACCGCAAGAAGGGAGAGAAGAACGTTGCGGCACTCCGTGAGGCGACACCTATAGATCCGGTTTTATAATACCCTGTTTATCACCAGCCACTGTTCGGTATGCGCTACGTACACTAAGTAACGAGATTATGGGCGGTTCGGGTTTTATATATCAAACCAGACAGACTTTAAGTTGATGTGAACATTAAGGAGCGCATCTACGATCCTCTTTACACCACAAAAATATTCAACCTGACATTAATAAGGCGGAGCATGAGGGTTTCACATTTGGCTAGTCCATTTTCGGACTCCCGCTACATGCTGAAGAGTCCCCAGTGCCATCGTAACTTCATACTGTAATTACAATGCAGCCATAGTTCCCGAACTCACTACGGTGTTTCGTAGAGGTCGCCGTGATACTTACGACTTCCTCCCTTCCACTACTTGGGTACACAAAGCGAGGAGATACAGACGAGGGGTAGGCGACTGAATGGAGTACGTCGCGGCCACAACCACGAGGGCACTCACTCACCTGGCAGTCCCTCTTGTTTCTCATGGCCACCACTGACGCCGGCGCCACGGTGCGACACTGCCTCTCCACGCTGGGACGCCGGGCGACGCCGAAGCAGTTCTCGTCGTCGACGCGACGCCGGCGCCCGAGGACGCATTCAACCGTGCGGACCTGTACGCCCTCGACAGTCAGCGATCCATCTTCCCCCACGACGTCCTTCGCAGAAAAAAGAAAAGGGACAGTGAATGAAAGAAGAGAGCGAGGGGGGGGGGGGGGGGGGGGGGGGGAAGAAAGAACATGTTAGGGAAAGAAACGGGGGTATAGGGACTGGGTCAGCATCTTAAGGAGAGATAAGGGGCGTCACTCCACAATGGGGGGAACTCCGTGACGGATTGATGTTGCGATATGGTGTTTATGCGCGCGACGTAAAGCTCAAGGGAAAAGGCCGGTGGGAATGTTTTTTTTTTCCTTTTTACTCGTCCACAAAGAGATGAACTCCTTCCCATGGGATGTTTTCAATCTGTTGAGTGCTTCTTTCTTGCTATTCCTGCCATTAGTGGAGATTATTCTCGTGCAATCAAACGGGAGAGAATTAATCAATCACATGCATTCGGGACTAAAAAAAAGTCACTAAAGGGTCGATGGAGTTGAAAAATAGTAGGTATCTTATCTCTCGGCTTCATCGGATTGTCTCGCCAAAAATTTTCATTTCCCTTTTGGTATATTAGTTGTTTTCCATGCGCTCAGCGCTGAATCAAAATTTGTTGAAAGAAGGACAAAAACTAAGTTGTACTTTTCCCACTCCAAAACATTAAATGGCCGTTTATTTTTCCTGTAATATTAAATAAAAATAAAAAGTTTGAAGATGAAAAAAATATGAACGATGCTTTTCAAAACAGATTGATATGAAAAAATTCTGAAATGACGAACGAATACATGGCTTTGTATTTAACCAGCTAATTTACTTTAATTAATTTAATTTTTATTATTACTTATTCATCCTCAAAACTTCAATTAATGACGGATAAATTTTACTCCATCCACAAAAAATATGCTAACGTAGATAAACTATGTGCATTAAAAAGCTGGAAACAAAGTAAAATTAAGGCGAACGTCTGTAAAATCAATATGATTGATTACTTAATTCATTGAAAGTGCAGTGCGGAAAAAAAGCATGAGGAAAGGGAGAGTATTATTTTATTTCACGTAGTACATATTTATGTTAATTACTCAGTGACTTAATTATGAAATGTTAAAAATTTTATATTAATCGGAGAGATTAATCAGCGCCATGAGTCCGTTCCTTTTCAAAACGTCGATGAATCGTGAAAAGACAACTGAAAAAAGCTGCTATATTCAAAGTAATAAGGAGAATGAAAATTGTGAATTCCACCGGTTTTATTATTGGTACAACCGGTTTCAGCCGTTAGGCCATCCTCAGGTACATAATGGATAGTTTCCGTCGAGTGCCTTTATATACACTTTCTGTACACTTAGGGAACAGTCAGGGGAGGGGGAAGGAATTTGAGGGTGAATTGTGGGAAAGGGATTAGGGGCAGGTTGAATAGACGTGGATTTTCCGTGGGTAAAACAACTGAAAGTAGGGGTGGGAGGTTAAAAAAGGTGATGTCGTTCAACAGTAGAGTCCTTGCAATGGAGGCCAATCTCTCGTTGCTCCCAGGCATCCAGCTTTCGGCCTTTGGGGGCCAATTGGAAGATTTGGGGTTCAAAGGAGCTGTGGTGACCCTTATTAGATGTTGTGCCAAGTTGGAGATCAGGTCACCGTTTCGGAAGCAGTTCTTATGCTCGTTCATCCTTTTGGAGAAGCTTCTTCCCGTCTGTCCGATGTAGTAGCTGGAGCAGTCGTCACACTTGATTTTATATACTCCGCTCTTCCAATTGGGGTCAAAAAGATCTTTGGCGTTGGTTAAAGTACTTAAAATTGTTTTGGGGTTGTAAAAATAGATTTTAAAGGAGTCTTTCGGGATCGCGTGTGATGTAGCATAAGACACATTTCCATAGAATGGCAATTTACAATACTTAGCTGGACTGCAATGGCTGGATAACGAGGGAGTAAGTTGCTGGATGGCTTAGTCGTCGCTTATGGCGTTGTCTTAGTTTTTTCGTTAAAATATTATCCACGATGGCTTCATTATATCCGTTGTTAAAAGCTATCTGTTTTAATATTAGGATTTCACTGTCAAAACATTGGGGGTAGAGGGGAATATTAATAAAGCGATGGACCATTAAATGGAAAGCGGCATGTTTGTGGGAGTGCGGGTGGCATGAGTCACTGGGTATAATTGCATCGGTGTTCGTCGGTTTCCTATAGATGGAGAACCTGTGTCTATTGTCCTCCAAACATATGGTCAGATCTAAAAAGTTTTAATTTGTCCCTCCGGATTCCATAGTCAATTGAACATTGGGATGTATGCTGTTCACGTGGGATAAAAATTGTTCTAACTGTCGTTTACTACCCGTCCAAAGGTAAATATCATCAACAGATCTATACCAGTAGAGTACATTTCTAATAAAATTGTTTTGGGCATTGAATAACACATGAATTTCCCAATGGTACATAAAAACTTCCGCTAGTAAGGGCGAGAGTGGATAACCCATGGCCAGCCCCTCCATTTGGCGATAAATTTGTCCGTTGAACAAAAAGTAATTTTGTGCGGTACACATATTCATCAGACGTAAAAGCTTGGCGGAAGAAACATTGTCCTCGAGAAATTGTTGGGCAGCTAACAAGGCTTCATCTGCTGGGACGCATGTGAACAAGTTTTTGACGTCGAAGGACACCAGACGGAAACTATTCCATTATGTACCTGAGGATGGCCTTACGGCTGAACCGGTTGTACCAATAATAAAACCAGTGGAATTCATAATTTTCATTCTCCTCATTACTATGGAAAAATTCCACAAAATAAGTACGCCGTCACTAAGTTTTATGCTATATTCAAAAATGAACATCATTTGGGTAGGTTGTGGATCCCTGGCACTACCGTCTTCCTGTGATTCAAAAGAGTCACTTTTTGGATTTCACGTCAGAAACTTCAACGCCGATAAAAGCCATGTGAATCGTCCATAAATATATTGCTATGTGCATACATTTTTTATGCGTCATCAAGCTTATCGAATTCAGATACCATGCTTCTCTCGTCTGGTGACAAGAACATTTCCTTATTTTTCGCATTCTCCAACGTCCTACTTTATTTACAATCTCTCGATATTATTCACCGATGGTTTCTTTTTGAGTCCTTAGCGGCGTGCTTTTAGAAATTTCCGAGCTATCTAAAGCTTTTTCAGATACAGAAGGCGACTCGATTTATTGAAAATAGGCGGGGATAATGTGGCGCACCATTTCTTAGATCGATCCGAAAGTCGTGAATATAAATTACCACTCATGCAGCCATACGGAACTTCCGACACTCAAAACTAACTGTTCGTCGGCACGGTGATTAATGGTAAATTTACAAGATACTTGTAATGAGACCCTCGTAACATAAGTCCTTTGAAAATTTGCTGCTGAACAGTGATAATAGCTGCAGATCGCAGAGGTTATTATCGTAATGCGTATTATGCATTTCGCATTAAGGATATTCGAATGCATGTCGTGAATGCTTTTTCAAACCATGCGGTACATACCCATGCAATGATAATAAATACAAAATATAATAAATAATGACCAGAACTACCAATACGTTATTTCAAGGTTACCTCCTGACAATTATGAGACCCGAAACAGGACCAGAGTTTGAATCCTGGCAGTGGCAGATATTTTTCATTGGCTAACTAGCCTCTACTAGACTAATGTGTGGAGAGTATTTCAAGTTCAGTTCTCCGTCCGCTGAATGGGACGTTAAGCTGTACATGTGAATCGTCCATAACGTCTGCTCTTGACGAATGTCACTCTTGGTGACATTCGTCAAGAGCAGACTAATGCCGACACCGGGTTTCTCTCCGCCTTTCCTCCTTACCTTGCCATTCCCATCCATCCACCTTTCCTCCTGTCTGAGGCACCTTTAAGTGCGGAGCAGACTTGAAATTACGGATGAGTCGGATTTCATATTCAGTCATGACACGTAACTGTCTTAGTATAATTCAAATTTATATATTTGGGGATGCTGTCTAATATTAAATATTATCCCTTCAACTCGTATCAAGAAAGACTTGTAGAGGAATCTAACTGAATAACGCAGAATCTGCTCCTACGGCTCTTACCACATAGTAATTTTGAGTTTTTTGTCCATGTTTATTTAGGATTATCATCGAGTGTTGAATAATACACCTAGTTATCCCCTGGCGAAAAAAAATCTGTGGTCATATTACATAATACATAAAGAAAAAAATAGCACACTTAGAATAAGATTGCCTTACCTGGACGGAATTCTTTTCTTCGTCATCGTCATCGTCATTGATAATTGGGCGGCAAGGTCCCCATTGCCCAACTTCCCACTGAAGGTGATCTGAAACGATAATAAACATCAATTATGCACATGGATTCGGTACTTGAATATTTATATGGCAACATTTAAAGTCCCCCAAAACATATTACGAACATTTTGAATTTTTTGACAGGATAAAACATGGTTAGTATTTCTCAAATACCTTTACATAAGCATCACGAGTTGTAAATTATTCCACTAAACACGTCTGGTTACAGAACAATGGAAGGCATTATACCTTACTAATTTCTTTCGGGTGAAGCATTCAAGAAGCTTTTTGAGATATATTACGTACTTAATAGATTCAATTCGTCTAATTCCTATTTATTGGGAATGAAAAGCTGTTTCATAACTATGAAAAGGCATGAACATTTATTAAGCTGATTTATTAATTTGATTTATTTGAAGTCGAACATGTATTTGTTCGAACATTCTTACATAATTTCACTTAAAGAAGGGAGCCTGAATTTCGATCTTATTTTTCTTCAATCTCAGCTAGTGAATAGGATAAAATTAATTTGTTCTTGGCAAAATTTTATCTAAGGGTCACACAAAACTCCAAAAGTCCATAGAAATGAAGAAAGAGAAAAGAATTCGCACCCATAAAAAATATATTGATACATCTTAAGAGATTTTTTAGAGAAATTACACAGCGCTTCAATGCATTTCAATGGTTTCTCTGATGCTTAAAAAACTGCCAAGAGGCTGAGGGAAAACTAGCTGAAATATGTGCCTAAAAATAACAATTCACCCATGACGCATAATTTCCCAGATGACCCGAGACACGTTGGTCTCTGGGTAGAATTTCTACATACCAAGGCACTCTGAGCGACTTGAGCTTTAGTTTGTTCCATGCGGAAGAGTCTACGAAGATCGAGAGATCCAAAATTTAGCAACAGAAGCGCGATTTCTTTTTTTTTTTCAATTTACGCCTGCAGAGGGAGAGAGAATATATTTTAGCTGCACCTCCTTGCAATCTACTTTGGGTCGCAACGGGAATATAAAAAGTCTCACGGGAAAAACTTCTGTTTACATTTGGAAAGCAATTAACCCGAGCCTCTTTTGCTCTCCAGAATGAGAAACTTGAGCGCGCGGGTGAGTACGTAAGAGGAGTGCAGTCGTTTTCCAACTTACGATGGTCATGCAGACCCTCGCCCGCGGAACATTCCCCAGAGTAAAGTACGCCATCCGTAAACGCGGCACGTAAATTGGTGAAAAGTGCCATTAAAACGAGTCGGTGATACAGAACATCAAGCGAACTCTTGCTCTTCCTTATGCTCACCTACTTTTACAGAGCTTTAGTCGGAAGCTTTTAAGTTTAGGGATATTTTGGGGCGTTAGAAAATCATGTTCTTAATACACCGGGCGTAAAAGTACGACCGTGAGACATAAAATACAGCCATTTTAGATCTCAGAGATTTTTTTTTGTTTTTAGAAGCCCGCAGGGATTATATGAACCCTCATTTTATCCTTTACGCTACATAATGTATAAATCATAATGTATATAAAAGCTTCTAAGTTTTACAGAGCGGACTGTTCTCAGTATAAAGGCCATATTATGAACTAACCTGAAATATGAAAGAGACAATGGTCATAGATTGATGGAAAAGTAAAATAATATGAACGAGATTCCGCGAATCATGTAAATAGAAGAAAGAAAAACTAAAAATTTACCTACCAACGGAAATATAGGGAAAGAATGTTGCGAAATTACTGACGTTATCGGATTCTATTTCTCTCCCTGAATGGAATTTAATCCGATGGCTCATGGAACTCGAATGCAAAAAAGAGTGATTTCCCAGGAATTGACGAGAATATTCCATTCCTATCAGTCAATCCTTCCTCAGGGAAATATGTATGCTGGAAAAAATGTTCAGTAAATTGTGTCAGTAGCGAAAACAATTGGAGGGCACTTGTGGCAATGAGCCCGTCTTTTTTTTTTTAAAGTTCACCACATTCGATATAGCATTTTCATTTTTTCAAAGCCAGCCCAAATATTTCTACACGAAACATCTTGCTCGCCGATGACTTGACTACTCACACAAACGCGCATTAAGCAAGAGGAAGATAATCAACGACACCTGGCGGGACGTTGGCGAAGTCAAGGTTCGTCTTTAAACGCTACAATTCTGTTCATCCGAATAACCGTTCGCGAGTTCAACAGAGTTTCGAATCGATTTCGGGACACAGGACTTCCATTCCCCGTTCTTCGAGAGAGAGGAAGAAAGGAGAAGGGCAATAAAAAAAAGGCAACACGGATCGCGTTCAAATTTGATGGCATCGTCTCGGGGCCTCCGGGTAGGCGAAAGAACTGTATTGAAAATATTAATAATATCCCGGGAGAAGGGAGGCAAGGGGAGCGTGTGGGCAAAGGGAATCGCCCGTTGGGTGGAGCTGCACGGAGAACTCGGTTGGGGAAGAGGAGGGAAGTTGGGAAAGGGAGGCGTTGGCCGTGGCCAGATGGGAAGAAACCTTGGTCGGCCGCCGAGTTGAGCGCGGTGCGGGGAGGCGAGGAGGGTGGAGGCAAAGCTTGAGGCGAAAATTTGGGGCGAGGAGGAAAAGAGGGAAACGGGAATAGGAGGAGGAGAGGAAAAGGAAGGGTAAGGAGGGAAAGTCGACAGGAGAAAGTGAAAAAGAGAGAAAGAGCACCAGAGGAAAAAAACCCAAGAGCAGCTTACGAAACTTCCATTCGAGAAGGAATTATTTATCACCGGGAAACAATTCGTGGAGGCAAAGTCAAATTCTTAAGCATGGATAAAAATTGTTTCTGCTACATAAAAGACAAGCTTTAGAGAACAGCGTGAGAGTAAGTTTGCAATATTTCTCTCCTCTTTCCTTCTGAACGATGAACTGTCATCCTCGTAGGGACCAAAAGTAATGAGGAAAAAACAGCGATATGACCATCGGCAATCATGTCATTTACGCCTCATATTTCAAGTTCAATGTCTACTTTTCATTCATCCAACTTAATCGTAAAGTAGCAAATAAAATAGGGATATAACTAAGTCCTTTTTAAAAATTTACAAAATAAAGATGATCACAAAAATAAAGACGAGAATAATGCTTTCTTCAGGGTGTCACATGGGCATGTAAAAAGTGTAAGTGAAATTATTACGGTTGTTTTGGAACACATGTCCTAAAAAGATATATCTTTCGGGATGACTTGTGAAAGAAACCCATGTTATTTCTTTCTTGTGATGGCACCGTAAGTAAGAAAGGAGCAGGCGTTCCATTATCCAGTCCAAGAAAGGTACAAGGGTAAACAATTAGACCTGAGAAAATGGTGTACCTACGTTTTATGTAGCATCTCACCTTTTCAGTGTCACTGAAGAGGAAAATTGTTGGGTCTCGTCCTTTTCAGGGGGTGTTAATTTGCTCTACACCTTCCTTTAATCAAAGCTTAACAAAAAACTTTGAAGAAATACTAGGGCAGATTAAAGGTTGCTGACTTCTCTAGTGCCCTTTTCAGGTCATCCAATAGTTGAGAGAAACGGTCTACAGGCACATATAGGCAAATACCTATAGGTGCCTAATTAAATTCAATAAACATGTAGTTTTTAGACTGAAATATGTGTAAAATTGTGTGACAAATTAAAACTAATTTAACAACGTATTTTCTGTAAAGAAACACCACGTTCTGCTAATTAAACAGAAAAAGTTATGTACTCTGAAATGTCTGTAAGTTAGGTACAGTGAAATACAAAATAAAACAATTCTCTAAAATAGGAAGAAAATAACTTAATATCCCAATTAAAAACGTTTTCTTGGTTAAGATGTGGGGAAAGAATTGAAGATGTCGGCATTAAGCAGTTTATTGTTCCGAAATTGCAAAATTATTAACCAAGGCACAACAGCAATTTGCATGAGTGTGTGGAATGTACAACGCGACGTTTCATTTCCAAGCAATTTGCCTTGAAGAAATTGACGCTAATTTTGTATTTCCTGTGTACAGTTACTTATTCCAAAACTACATAAACATATTTTAATTGTGACTTCATGGCAATGGCAAAAATTAGGGTAAATGATAGGGACAGTGGAGCTAATATTATCTACTTCACGCAAACAAAGATAACTGAAAACTCAGAATTGATGTTTAGATTTAATCTGAGTTTCGAGAATTCTGAGTAAAACTGTAACTGATAAATTTATATTAATGAGCCCGGCTTTGAGGTACTGATTACTATGTAGGAGAAAAAAGTATAATGCAAATATTTCATTTTTACGGAAACTTATCCTGCTGAGGACAAGACGCCTTTTTTCTTTCGATAATGACCCATGACCTAGTTATTCGCTACATTATCCCACTAAAATGAGCACATAATACTGCTTGTGCACTAAAATTCTTAATTCACGCCATTAGATCCTTTCCTAGGCCCTCCCCTTCCGCGCATGAAACTTCCTCCCGAAACTCAAGAGAAGAAAGCCAATTCAAGATTTTAAACCATAGAGCCAAATATAAAGTAATTTGAATTATCTATGGCAAGTCGAAAATTAAAACAATATGCAAAATGATAAAGGAAAGGTTGAGTGAAACCTGACGTATGAGTTAGCAAACACTACGGGTGGGCATAAACTTTCAAATGTCAGGAACACTCTGTTGGCACCGTGTTTCGTTTGATGATCATGGAAATTAAGCTGGATGTGCTGCAGTGTTATATAAAAACAGCTCCTGCACAAAAACCTAACTACCTTCAAAACACTTCATCACAGCTTTCATTACAAGTCACGCAAAATCACAGCAATGGATTATTATCAGAAAAATAAAATTTTCGTTAGATGCAAATGCTGACTAAGGTACAGACATGCCTTTTACAATCTCCTCCCCTGGAGATTTAATGCTTGGAAATATAGGTCAGTACGAGCATAAAATATAATGTGTAATTTGCCTCTATTTATTAGGTGGATCATCGCATGCATCGCATCTATATAATCGTGGATGGCAATTGTATTCGTTCCATCGAATGAAAAACGATCCGCTCAGGGACATAATTTAATGAGTGCAATGCCCTCTCTCGTAGTTAAAAAATTAAATAGACACTCACTGAGCCGGATAAACGAAGGGAATGCCGAAGTGCAATTTTAATACTAAAACAATTACTTTTTATTTTAGCTTTGAAAAATGAAAGAGGGGATTGCTGGAGCGAGAAATCGCCGTTGCAATTAAATACGGACGCAATGTATCTCCAGGAGATACATTGCGTCCGTATTTCTATTCCTCTCCAGGAGATACATTGCGTCCGTATCCCCGTCTATATGTACCTCCAGGAGAATTATGCCATGCCTAATGCAGTAAAGAAAAAAATTATGGCCCTGAATACACAAAATTTTACAAATGTAACATTTGACGTTTGGACGCTATAATTTTGGAATACTATCCAATTTTGTAGCATTTTTATTACTTCCTAACCAGACAGTATAAAACCGGCCCTAAATGAGCTGCTGTTTTTCTAATTGTTGTAATGTTTTTTGTTGATTTGTTGTGAGTGGTTTGTTGAGAACGAGAGACAAAGAGAGAAATAAAACTTACTATAAGTCACTCCTACAAGAAATTTCGTTGAATTTAAAGAAATAATCAAACTAGTGCACAAAGGATTGCAGAAATGATTTAAAAGTTATCGGACGTTACACGATATTTGTGAGTTGCTAAATATTTTCTTTGGACTTCCAAAACAATGTGCGAATGCCACATAATATTCCACAATCTACGATTCAGGAGCTCCGCACGACCCATTACGGTGATCTGCTACTGGGATGATCCTGTGATCTCCTCGACAGTATGCATCCCACCTCAAACTTACCCAGAGATAGCGTAAATACCCTTTTTCTCAACTCCCTCCCCAAGATCCCGCATCGCCTTGGAGAGGAGCGGTGCCACGCCCACGCGAATGGCGCCATCACACGCGCCGCTCTCCGCAAAAATTGCGTTTCGCCGGCGCGAATGCGAGCAACCTCCAATCCACCCTTTCCCTCCTTTGCCGCTGGCGCGGGAACCGAATCGCGACGGTGGGAGGCAGACGAAGGAGCGGACGATGAGGTGAGGGAAGGCGGGAGGAGTGGAGGTTTGGTGTGAGTGAAGGAGACGCGAGATAAGACCCGCAGTTCCTTCTCGCACTCCTAGTACGGCGCCCTCCCTCGAGGGAAAATCAAGTGGAGGAAAAAGGAGTGAAGGAGGGAGGGCGACTCCCCTGTCGATGAGGCAGGCAACTCAGCGTTTACAAGGGAGTCACGGGGATCATTGGTAGGAGAAGGGAGGAGGGGATACCAGGAGGATGAGGGAGGGGAGGATGGAGAGTCGAAGGTTAATGGAAAAGTAAGCACGGAGAACTGACGTGTGTATGTGTGAGTGTGTGTGTATACGTGTGTGCGCTGACGACAGGGAAAAGTAGGGGATGGGCAGCGCAGTGTGGTGCCTTTGTATTTCGTCGTGATGCGATATTCATTGTGGGTCACATGAGTTGCTATGCACCGCCTTCATTGTGTAAACGGAGAAAATTAGGCCCTTTAAAATGCCATTCATATTTTAAAATGTTCATCGAAATCATATCTAACGCCAAATTCATATCTCACATCGTGTGGTAACACTTAAAGCATATGAAGAAGGTCGGAGGGGGGAAGGTAATTGGGAAAGTAAGCTCGGCATTGGAATTCTTTAGAATATCGTTTAAAATGTCATTCATATTTAAAAATGTTCATCGAAATCATATCTAATACCAAATTCATATCTCACATCGTGTGGTAACACTTAAAGCATATGAAGAAGTTCGGAGGGGGGAAGGTAATTGGGAAAGTAAGCTCGGCATTGGAATACTTTAGAATATCGTATGCACGTAGCATATCAGAGTGCCTCTTAGGACCACTTTACTTCAATCATATGTCACGGATACATCGTACACATATATATTCACCAAACACTTTTTATTTGCTCCACTCAGCAAAGATCATTCTATCAAATAGCTATAGGTCGCCAGCCACGGTAACCAGATTGGAAACCTCATGACCTCGCAACCATAAGATAACGGGTTTGATTTCCTTCTTGGGCATGGGCGATGTGTCCGTCTTAAGATTGAAGTTAAGTTGGACGTCAAGTCAATTGACTCAAGTAGCTGAAGCACCTAAAAACCCAATTCTACCGCTGCAATGTCGCGTTACCTCCTTACGTGAATACTGCACGTTACAAATGAAGAATCAAAGTGTCGCACCACCGCCAAGAATTCAAAATAATGTCGGAAGGAGAACAACCAGGACGGAGCGAACAATGAAGGGGGTGGCAGGATCCCTGTATCCAAGGTGCTTCTGCAACGGAGGGCTGTGCTCGATAAATTCACGATGAATACTCCGCTCGTGTAGCGAAGGAGGGAGAGAATTATGCGAGTTCATCCGTGCTTGCATTGCTAAAGGGATGCACGGGTGAGTCATCCTTTACCCTCCCGTTTATTAAGGACGCGGCTTCGCTCTCATGAGGATGCAATCGCTGAGACAGCACGGGGAACGTCGCAATTCCCTTCGCTTGCAGTAGTTATGGCCAAAGGTGTGAAGCACTCGATACGAGCCGAATATCACTCTTGATCTTTAGTTTAGAATATCTCGTCATGCCTGATGGCATGTCGGACGACTTGACGTTTCGAGCGTAGTGCTTGATAATTCGTGCCAATTGAATTCACGAGTGCACAAGCCAACTGAATTTCTTGTTGATTCACGTTGGGCTAAGCTGGAATTGAAAAGATGATTCGAATGCAAGGAGAAGTGATGCTGTTTCAAAATTATCTGCAAATAATACCGCGAAGAGCATAGATATTAATGTAAAAACGAAAACAATTTTTATTATGGCATAACGTAAGTCACATACACGGAAATATTGAAATATTGTTGTTGCGCTCGCATATCAATGGACCAACTACAATGAGGAAACAAAACTAGAGAAACAGAAGCATGATAAAAGCAGTCATTACACTTGAGATCTACTGATAACTGACGAATATTAGCGAGGAGAAGTGTTTTTCTGACGACACTTTGAGGAAAAATTACGAAATAAAAATGCTTTCATTTCTTATTCTCAAACAACAAACACTTTAACTTATAGTTTATTAAGTTTGTGTCAATGAAAATAATGGCCAAAGTAGTCCAAATGAGCTCCCAACTTAATTTAAAGGTTCTTTAACCAATTGGAGCGAAGCATCACCGAAAATTTTAACATTAGCGAAAGGATACCATGAAATAATTTATGGGTGATGAGGATAATTATGCTATAACTTAGGAGCACTTGAAGAACTGAATCGGAAAACAATCCCAGTTGATACTTTCATTTACTTATACGGCAAAAAAAGTAATGAATAATTCGCATTCTTCCATTTTAATTTCCTGGTTAGCCCTTCAAAAAGTTACCGTTCCCGCAGGAAATACTGAATCGGGATATTGAAAATGGAGCTTCTAAAAAAAGCTCTCCCCATATTTTAGCCATTCACATTCCAAGATTTTTCCAGCATGAGAGTATCCTGAAAGTACACTCCCGTAGTAAGTCTAGGTTATGGAATAAATAGTGTCCCTCGAAAAACGCAGTTCACGTGCAGTACAAGAAGCGACTCCTTTCGGCCACCGTCCAAGTCATTTCTAGAATGGCGTTTCATATGCATTAACATTTTGGTTTCCAGTATTCAATGTGCACATCCGACGGGTACCCATCGTCGAGTAACGTCTGCTTCAATGCCACTACTCACGTAGATTCCTGCCCAAACATGACCTTATTCCAGGAAAATCGATGCAAATGCATTTCATGTACAAAAGAAACTGTTTCCAAGGTTTAAATTTTTCTATTTAATCTTTAAATTTATCTAACTCTTGTTGCGTTGCGTGCCTGGCCTAATATATTAATTTTTTAAGGTATCTCTAAATATAAATGTAAAAAACTTCACGCATATGCGATGTTACAATAATAAAATGGTGGTGCCCAATTGAGTATTTTAAGACTAACCAAATATTCGGAAATATTGAGGAATAGAATTATTTATGATGTTAAAAATTAGTAAAACTAGGATTAACCGAATTTATACCGTATTTTTGCGAATAAAACGAGATATTTTTTCCCATTCTGAACTTTTGACAGACATTCATGCACACGTAAGCAAAAGCTTTGACTTCTATTGAATTGTGTAATGTACATGATTATGTTTACCAATATAGTCGAGCATCAGTGCTTTGCTGCTCAACTATAAATTTTATTAAAATTATATCATGTAAAATGTTCATATAGCTGATTTTTATTCTAACTTAATTCATACCCTAGTTTTTAAGAAAGGGGATATTCTTAGAATGGGGTTTGTCTTATTTTATATTCGCAGAAATAGGGTAATTAACGAACGTTAAAAAGACTATAGGTACGGAAATAAGTTAACAAACAGTTTAGATGGGCTAAAAGACTAGACCATTCAAATAAAAAGCTATAAATAAGTTATTTTTTATATTTTCAGGATAAAATAGTTGAAACTTTTCTACATTACTCACTTTTCTTCTTCATTGTGTCATTGCTTACTCACTCATTAATTTCCATTCAAATATAAAAAACAACGCATGACTAAGAAAATATGACAATGAAAAATTATAAACCCTACAATTTGCTTCCTTTGCAAAATTATTAATTAATAAATAATTAAAACTAAAAGTTGAGTTGATAACAAGGTACAACTATAAAAGCAATAAAATGGATGATAAGAATCAATTCTTTTTCTATATAACCTCTTATGAGAGAAAATAAATGTTTTCATATCCACCATGTGATTAGATAATAGACCCTTGAGGATTGTTAGTACATCAAGATACCATATCGTGCAGAGACATTACTTTAGAATAAGTTAAGGAGCAATTGCATATCACCTGGTTGTCTTTCAGTACATATCCAATTCCCTTCGTGTGCCATATACGTTCAACTTACTGAATTTATACATATCCAAGAACAGTAATTGAGCTCAATGAATGGAATTATAGCAATTCTGAGCCAGGAAGAGCCAAACAGAGATATACTGTAAGTTCACCGGTTGCAGAGAAAAGAGGTCGCTGTTCACGGATACATAAATAAGATATCCTCTTTAAAGGATCGAGGCACAAGGAAATAATAGCGTTTGGATCATTGATTGGAGGCGTTGGGTCCAAATCCTATCTCCCCGGACCCTCTTTCCTCCCCCATCTCCGCCAAGAGGAAAGAGGGGAGTGGACAAAATAATTTATGCAGCCACGTCCTCCAAGGCTGGGCTCCCACTGCCCCCCCCCCCCTCCCACCTCTCCCCCCTCAGGGGAAAAACTCCTTTTTATACTGCAGTCCATTCACTCGAAACTAACTAATCGATAAGAATATGAAGGAGAGGAGTAGTGCCAGAAGGGAGGAAGGACTTTGGAAGACTTTTGAAGTGGAGAATGAGAGATCATTAAATTTAGGTGGTTCCAGTAAACACAGTGGAGAGAGGAAAGGTAAGGAGAGTGCGGAGAGGAGAGAGGAAGGGGAGAGAGAAGTGGTAAGAAGATAGCCAGTGTAGAAATAAAAAAAGAAAAGCACTTCTTACAGATCGAAGGGAAACCATTAGCCGAGTATTGTTTCACTGTAAAAAGTTGATCTGATTTTCAGTGCGATCTGAATATAAGCGCTGTTTGATTTTAAGGTAGTGGTCTGAATTTAACACTCATGATGCGTGAATATCAGACACACCTCCGTCCTATTTTAAGACCATAACCATTGCATGTAGAAAATAAGATGGTTGTGATCTGAAATTCAAATCACCCGCGCTGAAAATAAGCAGACCTTGGTTGGCTCCGCAATTGGAGCTAACCAGCCAATAGCAGAGACTGATGGGCGGAGCGTAACCAGCTTCGTACTCTTCACTGATATTACTTTTTAAAAGTTATCGACTAGAATGCTATTTTAATGTGTATACCTTTGTGTGTTTAGTTTAAATAATGCGAATAGTTGAAATTGCATAACTTAATGTTGAATATTAATCTAGTCGATCGTGTACAGGTGAGAAATTTGAATTTTCATTGTGTATTTGTCATCCAGAGTCGCCTAATTTATGATCAGTCTAATAAATACCGTGCCGAGCAAAGAAATAATTACATTAGAACCCACTCCGATATACTTCTTGTTAACGGAAAGAAATCACGTTGTTTAGATGTTCGCTATTAGAAGTTCACTTAAGCAATCAATGCTTATTCATTAACTGGGAAGGAAAAAAGGTAAGCGAAGTAGATAGTTCTTAAACAGCGTTAACTTTAACAGCTCTTAAGTAACTTAACATGTGGAAAGAACTCTTCAGCTTCTTAAGCATGAGTGTAATATTTATTTAATTTTCAATCGTAACTAAACCTTGATTGCTCCTGGGAAAGTTGAGACAACAAACCAACATTCAACATAGCAAGAAAAGTGAAATTGTATGACCAGATGTTAAAAAATCACGCTATGGGTAATCCGTGATAGTTATTGTGTGCCATAGTACTATATGTACAAACGATGAACCAATACTTCACCTAAATGCATAGGAACCTATACTCTGAATATTGTTATTTGAATAGTTTATTAGCTTTTCTACAACAAAAATACTATTCAAATATTTTGTCAGTACCTCAGTGCATGTAGAAAATGTAACAAGCAAATAGGCCCTGGAAGTAATGCTGTGGGTAATTGATTAAGCAGAAATGTTTGTTCTCCTGGAATGTTCACTGAAGGAAATGCAGTACTTAGCATAATAATTTAAAGTTGAACTTTAAGACTTTAGGTTGAATAAAATTTGAAACCTTAAATGCCTCCTATGCAAACAGTGGACAGTTATATACTTACTAAAATATGAAATATATGAAGGAAACAATGCATAAGTCTTCCTGTGAAGCCTATAGTGTACATATGTGCACTTACTGAATGCAAATCTAATTCAGAAGAGCTAAAAACATGATACACTAATGATAGGTACATGTCAAGCCATTCTATTTTTACATTAATGGTATTTTCTTAACATTTGATGAATTAAATTTCTTAAGAGGAGGATAACTAAAAGGCTTAAGGAGACCAAAGGTTAAAAAAGTAGATTGATGATCCTGGGAGAAGGAATTGATACAATAGGTAGCATATGCGAGACATGTTGGAATATATATAGCACATATGTGATATGTTGGAATACAAGAAACCAAAATTCAATTCCATTTATGAGATCTTTTTCCAACTTAATAGAATAACACTGCTACTGCCTTCTGTATAAGTGGTCCATGACAATTTAACTGATATGATAATAATAAATGGCCTAGATCACATGTCAACCATGTATTTCAAGCTATTACATCACATCAGTAATGGTGTTTTCAACATTATGTAAACTAATTTGCTCGGTGGAAGGAGCGCTAGGAGGTCATCAGTCAATTCAAGCAAAATGATTTCATTAGTTGGCTTGTTGAAAATATTCTGGTAGAATGCAAGTCGAGGTTTGTTTTTAAATCCAGGTGTTAATGGATTGACAAATTTGAAAACATTGTCAGAATGAATATAAAAAAGTGACATGCCTTTATAGGATAAGAAAAATGTGTGAAGCAGAGTCAAACTGATCTAACTTTATTCAGAACAAGCATTAGTACCAAAAATTCTCACAAAAGGTGCATTCCTTATAAAGATGATTGCTTTATGATAAATGCCAAGGCATTATACCTTTACAATAAAGGTATTATCTAAACACTTGGTGTTCCTATTAAATTGCTTAAGAGGAGGATCACGAAGAGGAATTAAGAAGGACATAGGTTAAGGATAGAATGATGATGCTGGGAAGGAATTGATACAATGTCATGTGATAGATCTTCATTAATGTGCAGTAATTACTGCATACTGGATAAGTGGTCCATGACATGGTAGTCAGAACATTACTAACTGATATGATAATAATAAATGGCCTAGATCACATGTCAACCATGTATTTCAAGCTATTACATCACATCTGTAATGGTGTTTTCAACATTATGTAAACAGTAATTTGCTCGGTGGAAGGAGTGCTAGGAGGTCATCAGTCAATTCAAGCAAAATGATTTCATTAATTGGCTTGTTGAAAATATTCTGGTAGAATGCAAGTCGAGGTTTGTTTTTAAATCCAGGTGTTAAGGATTGACAAATTTGAAAACATTGTCAGCATGAATATAAAAAAGTGACATGCCTGTATAGGATAAGACAAATTTGTGAAGCAGAGTCAAACTGAAATTTCATGTAGAGTAACAAAGCTACAAATGTAATGTTGTTACATTAACAACACACGAATATGTGCTTAATGTGAAAACAAGTCTGCAGCTAGCCATTATTCACATTTGAAGCTTCATTATAATGTTGCCAAGAATATTATTGCCATGCTACAATATGAAATATATAACGTTACTGCTTCAAGTAAAATTTGTCATCTACTTCTTAGTATTGCCAGGGGAATTCAAAGTTATGTAGTGGCATTTATACACCTTTGTATATGTGTTGCCAGAAACCTGAAATTCTGACAGCAAAATCACTTAGCAAAAGAAAAAAATATATTTGTCATAGAGCTGGAGATAATTTCTGAAATAGGCACCAGCTATAAAAATAGTTTTCATCCTTAATTTTTGTGATAGTTAACTGTATGCAAATTTTTACACTCAATCTAACTATAGTTATAGTATGCTTATTGAAAATTAAGCATTATTTGATTTGAAACATTTCCTTTAGGGATTGTTGGAGGATTATCTCTAATGTTGAATAAAGAAATTGCAATCTATGTGAGAGGGCATATGTGTACTATATATATTAAGTTCCATATAAATACCAATCAATACAGTTGGTCAATGTGAGGGATAAAAGCAAAATGAGACTGGAAATAAGTAAATCCTATTCATGGCACTCTCGTTTTGGGATATGTTGTGCAAAAAGGTGCTGCATTAAAGAAATGCTGCCAAACTACAATAAAGTATATATTTTCACTAGGTGCCATTGATCACTTGTGAAATATTTCACACTGGATGAGTGAGGGAAAATTACAGATTGTTAGCTGATGTCTACAATTTTAAATTGAAAATCATGCGTTTTGACACTACACAAGCCATGAGCCAAGCCAGTTCACAAAAGCAAATGAAAACATTTGCATGTCATAGTACAAGCTTCTTTTATGTGTAGCTGTGAACTTTAAGGTGGAGAGTTGTTGTTCATTGTTCCTCAATTTACCGATGTATTATAAGAATAAGCCACCGGTTGGTTCTACACACATAATTTTTATGGAAAAACGACATTAACTCAAACACACAAAATTCAAGCACTATCAATGTTAGGATTGCCTAATAAATGTAACACTTCCACACAATACTATCAAGTGCATACCAGTAAACAATAGCTTTCATATTTACCCAACAAACACACTGGTCAAAGCAAACACCTATAAAAACTATTTCCTTAATCTATCTATTAATAATCATGGTGAGATTTTATTCTACCCATCATATTATATTGCGTCCCTAAATGTTTACAAGGCGTTTGAAAAACTTTTATTATCATGAACAACACGATGTAAACAAACATTATGTAAGCAAACTTGGTACATTCTATACTTCAGTATTGCATGCACAAAGAAGACAATAATATAATAAGAAATAATCCCCAGTACGCACTCATAGCCCCTTATGCTATATATCTTATGATTTAAGTCAACACCAAACTTTTCCTCTCCATTACCCTCCCTCCAAAACAAGCACAAAACGGGACATAAATATTCCGTGATTTACGCACTCCTCATAACACGCCACAGGCCTCACTAATTTTTTAATTCACCAAAACATTTTCACACCACACTCTATTTTACAAAACACTCCTAACCTGAAATGAGTCGTAAAACGTTACTTATTTGGATGATTGAGGTTGCGAGATACAACCTTCCAATAGCAGAGAAATGTGCTCACTGACGGGCGGAGCGTAACGGCGTAACCAGGGAGCGGGAACTCAACAAGGATTACGAAGTGTGGAGATGTCGATTTCAAAGTTGTCAAATTACATTGTAAGTACCTAGGGGGAATAAGTTTCGTGCAATGAATTAATGGCGTGAGAATGTAGAGTTGATACTTCGTTTGTTTGCAGAAGGGAGCCAGTTCTATCTGAGTGACGCATCCTGAATCTAAACTTCCTTATTTTGTCTACGTGGCAGCGTTGTAAGAACTAATAAATAGTCGTCCACATCAAGTGACAGTTCCTGCCTTGGTTTGTAGATACTGGCACACATCTGTGGTATTGAAGTCTTTGTATGGATTACTTTGTTTCCAATAAAAGTACAAATTTTCATATTATCTTTGAAATTATTGTCAATGTGTTCCCATTTCCGTCCTGAAATCTTTTTCAATGGAAATTCTATGTCTTACGTTTGCTCTATTGAAGAATTTAGTCAGTGAAACAGTATCATCGAATAAAGATATGAAACGTTAGGGTTTTGGTTTGTGTTCGTGTGAAGTGTTTAAATATCTAGTATTTATAATTAGACATAGCATAAAAGTAGGCTTTGATTTCAATAGCAACCCGCATTTTTACGTGGTACTTATTTTCAGATAGGCCCATGCTGAATTTAAGACAGCCCTGGTCTCAAATACAGCATGGGCCTATCTAGTAATATGTCCCACCTGGTCTGATTTTCAGTCCTGCACCTGCCTTAAAATAAGACATCCCCTTAAAGTAGGCTTGAATTTCAGTAGTAACACGCATTACGACCAGACCAGGGTTGTCTTAAATTCAGCATCGGCTTATCTTAAAATAAGTCCCACCTGGTCTGATTTTCAGTCGTTCACTTGCCTTATTTTTAGACAAGATATTACTGCTGAAATTCAACATACCCTGTCTTAAAATTGTTGCATCTGAAAATCAGATCGCGTTTGCACCTTAAAATCAGATCTACTTTTTACAGTGTTCCTGACAATGAATCTGCCGGAATGAAAGGTGGAGGAGATAATCCGAGGAGGGGTTGGTCGGTATGGGTTGTGTGGGAGGAATTTTGCCAGGAGAGGAAAAGAAGGGAGGAAGGAGAGGAGAGTGAAGGAGGTGGGAAAGAAAGATGGGATGGTAGCAGAGAAAGGAAAAGAGAGAGAGGGGTTAAAGAAAAGACGAGCGGGCAGATTGCGCACTCGTATGTGTGCGAGGGAAATGGATGTGGGGGAAGAAAAAATAATAAAAACACCTTGTTTACAACTCCTTTAATGGATCGAGGAAGGGCAGGGAGGAGGACGGAAGGCGGGAAAGAAAACGGGTGAATAGAGGAGAAGAGAGAGAGCTAGATGGAGAAAAAGGATTCTGATAACACTGAGGTATACCGACGGCTGAAGTAAAGGAAGGAACCGGCAGAGGCCTGGTTTCGGGGTGGGAGCGGACGCGGGGAGGAGAGAGATGGCCATAAAAAAGGGTGGTCCTGGGAGAGGAGCGAGCGGTGGTGGATTTCCGACAAAAAGATACGATGGCGAAGGGGCGGAGAGGGGAGGAGGGGGTTAGGGAAGGTTGCGATGGAAACGCGTGGAAAGAGGGATGGCTAAGGGAGGGGTTGTAAATAGTGGGGGATGGGGGTGGGGGAGAAAAGGAGTATTTTGAAGGGGTGGAGTGAAAGAACCGATTGCCTAAAAACATACCTTTCGTACGTGGGTTGTGCGTGATGGAGGGAGAGAAGTTTTCGAAGACATGGACAGGGTGGGGAGTGGGGAGGAGTGGAACGAGGGAAAAGGGACCGATGGTTTGTTGGGTGGGATGTTGAGCATTAAAGGGAGCGACTGCTGAGGGGGAGGGAAGGAGGGAGGGTGTTTCGGGGGGTTGAAAAAGAGGGAGGAGAGCTGGAGGGGGGAGGGCTTGAAACGAGTGGGGGACTGGGTGGATACCTTGGGGTATCCACCCGCTACCTACCAATGATAGAACTAGTGAGGAAGAGAAATGTGGTTCTCTCGAAAGAAAACTGGCGGTCGATATGCTTCCGTGAAAGAAAGAAGACAGAGGGCGACGAAATTGAGTTCAAGGCCTTTGTGAGATGAAATGCAATGATAAGAGGTTACGAATTGCCTATACACTACTATGATGTGACGACAGATGCGTCGAGCGGTAAAACGATAAATTTGCTTCGAAAACAATGCAAATTCTCCTATTAGTGGCTGTTGAGAAAATACACATACACTTCAGACTATTATGTCTCTTAGTTTGACAAGAACGAATTTCAGTCCAATTTGAATGGACGTGATATTCATGCTAGAAAATAACTTAAATCCTCAATTAAGAAGGTGACTTCATTCTTAAGATTCAAAAGGCTACATATTTTGATATTGTACTCTCAAAGAAAATATTAATATTTAGGTACCCACATAGCATGGCATAATATAGTAAATATGCCTGTTTAACACGAAACTTTATGATGCTATGTAGTCAAATCAAGAAGGATAAAATATTTCTATCAACATCATTCTGCAAAAGGAACCCACGAAAGGAATTTTTTATTCTCTCGAAAGGTCAAAGTAATTTTAAAATTAGGTACAAGACTGGATCATAATACGAAAGGAAGGTCGATAAGGCATGTTATTCGAGGCCTCCCATGCCAAGTTCGATTTGAAGGAAAAACAAGGATCGATGCGTTCAACACCTTCAAATTTTGTCCATGTGTGCGTCCTTTAGGATTGGTCGATGAAACAAATCTGGCTTGTTTGGATCTAATAAAATTTGATCGACCAAAACAATAAGTAGAACCTGATTACAAGCATTTACATGAGAAGACTAAAATAATTGAATTTTCGAGACAAGTGTAAGAACTGAGGAGGGACGAACATACCTTTTATCAGAGAAAATGAAAAATGCATTCTTTCGATACTAGTAGCTCAACCAATATCTAGCTGGGAAATGAAGAAAATGTTAAGAGGAAAAATGCGTGTACACGCACTAAGTGTGAAAATAAGATACTTGAGATAGTGATTACAGGGTCCAGTATATCTTATTTACATACTATCGGCTAAGCAGGATTCAATGGCAACAATTGTACCAAATTAACATTTACTTACTCTCACTTTGATTGGGTAAAAACTTCACAAAACCAATGATGGAAATTACTTAATAATGCTTAGGAAAAATGAAACGATGGAAAATAACTTTATAAAACTGTAAATAATTCGGAGTACGCAATTATTGCCGGAATACTTTTGTAATGCATTTAAAAAAGAAGGCTTAGAGTTATTTTTTACTTCTTTTACTTTTTTATTATTGTGCTTAGATGTGGCAGTAGTTATTCCGATGCCTTCAGCAGCAAGAAAACAATAAATTTAACTTCAAATTGCAACTTGTCCAAAAATTAAGATTTTGAAAAATATACTGACGCATCCAACTCAAGGACATTCTAAAGTTTCGAAGACCTCCCCCCATTGGGCCGCGTCTGGTTTTTAGAGCTTAAATTTCAAAGTTCTCGGCAACGCCGCTCAAGGTACCGAGAAGCAAAAGTGTAGACGCGAGCCCTCCTTACTCCGTACACTGGGGCCCGGAATTTCGTCGCATGATAATCACTTGTGATAAATTATGACGTAGGAGAAAAAAAATAGCCCCTCTGGGCTTCTTAACACGGGAGGAGGACGGAGAGATGATTCTCCGACCACGGAAGAGTGAAGAGAACTGCCCCCTCTACCCCGGACTACCATCACTGCTCAACCCACTCCACCCCCCCCCTCCCCAACACCGGGAAACTCTTGGACGTCGACTTCTTTCAGAGCACCGCATTTTCAAGAGTGGAAACTTGAGTTCGCGGCGATAATCTCCGCGGCGTATCCCGTCGAGAGCAGTTTTCCGTTATAACGCACTTCCCCGATTTGCGTGGGTTGACGGGCGAGCCCGGAAAAGCCTTTGCCACCGCCCCTCTGCGTCGCCTTCCGAGGGATTTTGGCGAGGGGTTGAGAAAGGAAGGGGCGATGGGGGAGGAAGGGAAGTCATTCGGGGCAATAGGCGGCGCCGCACACGTGACGCCGGGGCCCCTTTTCGTGTCGGCGATGATTTTCGAGGCGGAAATCGAAGGGACCCCCGGGAGAGAGAGAGAGAAGGCGGACGAAAGGGGTGTAGGAAGGGCAGGGAGGAAAGGAATGGTATCGGATAGGGCTAGAGGGCAAAAGGGTAGAAGAAGGGAAGGCGAATGGGACTCGAGGTTTTGGTAATGAGCACGTTGCGACTGAAAAATACGATGTAAACGAAGCCGAGGTGTGAGTGTTGGTTGGTTGGGGGCCTTATCCGACAGACCGCGGTGCGTGTTTTGAATGCGAGCGCATAATGGCACGACTGCCTAATGAGGCAAGAAACTCCTCCTCCCTCTCCGATCGACGGATGGGTGTGTCCGGAGAGAGGGAAAGCCGGGAGGGAAGAAGGGGAGGAAGGAATGGAGGAGGAAATGAGGAGGGAAGGAAGAATGGGAGAACAGCAGGCGGAGACGCCGAAAACCATGGAATGAGAGAATAAAAGTTTAAGGTTACTCGTGCGCTTGTATGAATGAAAAATCATGTTGCAAATGCTGAAACTAAAACCTATACCTATCCAACAATCTTTATTCCACAAAAATTAAAAAAAAAAACATTTTCATTACTACTGCAAAAAACCGTTATTTCCCTTTCCTGAATACTTCTATAGTGCTTTCTCTCGACCAAATTTTCTTAATTAACCTTTTAAAATATAATTTCATTGCATAAAAATGCCTATTTATCATTTATTGCCAAAATATACCCTTCGATATTGACTTCAAAACCTTTTTAAGGACTCTTAAGGAGCGAAGTAATGCATGGTGAATGCTTCTTCCGGTGCGGTGTGGAGCTGAGTTACCTCAATAGTATTATTAAAAAGCAATATTAAAACTAACTAACTATGTGCATCAGGATAATACTGAATACTCAATATATAGGTATCTTCTTGTTGAAAAACCATAATATAATGTATACATTTCCAAGGTAATGCTTCAAGATTGACAAAAGTTAAAGAAAGTATATAAAAGGGCAATGTGGCCTGGAAACATTAAAAGAGTTTGCTGCTTTTTCCAGCTTAAAAGAGCGAATAAATTATTCGATGAAGTCCATGCACAAAATTGAATAAATACGTGAACCTAACCACAGGAAAAATTTATGCAAAAAACTCTAATTCCTTTTCTTAAGAACCGAGATACCTAGGCACGCCATTTTTTTTCCAACAACAGAGCTTTGGGAATGAAACTTTGAGAAAACCATGAAAATCTGAGGTTTCAATTCGGTATCATCTGCATGGATATTGCATCTCGACAAGATTCATACGTCTTTAAGCAGGTAATGGTTGTGCTTAACAGTGCGTGCTTACCCAGAATTGTAGGTTCTTGATATGGTCTGTTTCTAAGTAGTTCTTCTTAAAATTCTAGCCATTTTACAATTAAGTTACTGATATCAATTGAAAACAGGCTGTTATTGAGCTAATCTCATCATATTTCAGTCTAGATAATCCTTTTTGAATCCATTAATAACGTGCTTAAGAGGCATTTCCTCGACTATCATCGGCTCTTGAAAACGGGTGAAAACCAGATGGAAAGCAAAGAAAATTAGCATAGTTAAAGAAATCGTGCTCGAGGGATGATAAACTCCGTCCTCATGCATCCTCGACGAAATTTCTCGCAGAAAATAAAAAGATTTTTTAAAAATTTGATGCCTTTCGTGCCTGATGCGTGTTATGAAACTTAATTTATCAATTGGGTTTTCAAATTTGCAGTCGTAACGGAATAATGGTGCGTGATTCAAGGCATACCATGGTATTTTAATTGAACAAATCACATATCTACGTTTCTAATTATTTCTGAAATTTACCTCAAGAAAGCAACTTACTTTTTAGCATTAGAAATGTGTTCCGTTACGACTGTTTCAGGTGATATTATTTAATCGCAGCTATAAAGTACTGGACTTTTCGTAAGCCTGTTACAACCTAAACAATACTTTGCACCATTTGAAAAACTATTTCACAATCGGATTTTTGAATTGCCTCTGGAAAAAAATAAAGTACTCTCTAGGAAGCAAAATACCATTGACGTAAGGTAAAATAAGCAATTTTTGAGTCACATGCGATTTCAGTGCAATGAATGAGCAAATAACGCGAGGCACACATTTTTCTTTCACGCCAAGTTGAATGAAGCAAGCAAAAAATAATCCAGAATTACATTAATGGCACAAAATAGCTTGGAAATCTCCTCAGGGAGGAATAAGCTTGAGAATGCCCAAACTGAAATTTCCTTAAGCGGCATTTCAAAATAAAAAAATAAGTTTGTTAAAGAGAGAGGAAGGAAATTTCTGTAGCATTCGTGGGAAAGGAAGGAAAGAAATGGCAATTTTTTTTAAAAGCAGAAAGGGGCATTAGCGTGCCCCTCAGGATAGGACTCAGTGGAGAGTAAAGAAAAGGGGTTAAAATGGGAATTGTGTGTGGTCGGATGAGAAAAAGGAGGTACCGAAAACATAGTTCAAGAGGCGTGCAGTTCTTTTTATAATTGGTGAACCAAAAAAAGTAGCGAGAGAAGAACGGGAAGAAACAGGTCAACTTACAAAATTTCGGGATGATTCTGTGAAAGGCTCTGGATTAATTAGATGGCACTCCAGGTGGAAGTGCTCGGCAGAGAGAGCTTTAATTCTATTCAAGCAAGGGACGCCGCGGTACAGCTCCAAAGGCAACTTCCACTTTGTTGCACTACTTCTACCACCTCCTCCTGCCACATCGCATCCCATTCAGCTTTGGAAGAACTTCGGTTACTGGTTTGATTAATCGGGATTATATCCTTTCTAAATGGCTTCCAATTCAATAGCTGTCCTGGAAGAACAGTTGGGAGGTTATTACCCTAGAACTAAAACGGAGTTTTGGCCGTGAAGCATGATGAATGCAGTGAATTAGTTCAAAAGCTTTTTAGATGAACAGACGTATCACGGTTATCACGAAAAATGGAATGAGTCTGCCATTAAATAAATACTGACCAAATACTCATAATAATAATATACATGGGCCTTTAGCTAAAAAGGAAAAAAAACGGCTCTGTAAGTGAGGAGAGCAGAAAAATCCGGAAGTAAAATATCGCTAATCTTAATGTTCCATAATGTAGAACCAATAATAAAAATTAAAATAACTATCGTTGTGTTACATCGCAAACGAATGAAAGAAACATTGAAATGAAATGATTCTAAATATTTAGTGATTTTATTTTAATTTTTCCCTTTATTCTAATACAAGAGGTGTCACAATAAATTGAACAGTCACCGATAAAAAAATCATATCGCAAGCAAAGTATTCGTTCAATTGATTGGTTTTCAATCAATAGTGTACGTGAGAAAATCGCACATCAAACATTCTCGTTCTGTGTTTCAGTTCGGCACATAAAACTAACCACCATTCGATAAGTCAAATTTCCATTGATAACGGCACTCAAAATTCGAGCTTCAGTCATGTTAATTAAATCAAGGACTACAATTTCTATAAATAGGGCTACACAAATGTTTTGAAGGAATTCAAAGTATCGGGTATAAAATATTGGCATTTCAAAGAACTGTTTTAAATTAATTCCTAAAATATTTTCCGCTGTATTTGTCTTATGAATGGAGAAAGAGCAATAGACAGTTTGCAACAAATGATGGTAAAACTAATGCTATTTCGTATAGATTCGGATAAAAAACATTTAAATCCTCAGATAGTGGTAAAAAGGCATCGAGGGAGAGGTATTTTAAGGATTGGCGAGAAAATTTATTTTTTATGCTGGCATTCACTTTTTATATTATTAAGTCACTATTTAATTCCTATAAAGCATATTAGAGGAGTTGATATTTAAAATTTTAATTCCATAATAAAAAAAAGATGTTGCTGCCACCAATTCCAACATTAAATTTTTAAACCCAATATTTTAGTGAAGAAAAATATTTATCCGGGCTAATGCAAAAAAACTGATACTCCTCTGATTTTACACCTCATTACGTCGATGAGAGAAAAAAACAGATCCACCAACATAATGACGATTTTATGACAAAGTATAATGTTTGGGGACTGACAAAAACCTTCCACAAGTCAAGGAAAGCTATTAGAAATCAAAAGATGATAGTGAAACAGCATGCTGATAAGCATATTTAATTCCTTAGCATTAAATTAAATTATACATTTTTGCCGTATATGCGTTACTTCTATTCTTTTCCATATCACCTTAATGCTAAAAAAATATAGTATTTTGCGTACAGAATATGTTTGGGTGAACACAATGTCCATATTTATTTTATGAAGGCTACGAATAATAATACTATCTTGCTTGAAGTGATATAATTATTGGGTTTTTTTAGGTGATCCAACGGCTAGGTTACATCAGTTAGATTTTATTCAAGGATAAATGCAGCATCTATGCCCTGGGCGGGATTCAAACCAACGACCTTTGGATTGTCAGGTCAGTGCGCTACAGACCTGGTTACCGCGGCCAGCTACCTTGTGGGAATTGCGCAATTGAATACGTCTGTCAGATACCTCCACCCTACCAGAGGCTATATTTGTTACCCCGAATGTGTCTCGATTTCAGAAGTAAAGGGCTCCTGGCCGAGAAGTAATAGCTCCTGGACCAACGCTTCAATTTTGTTAATATTTCGGGTTCATGGAATGGAAGTGAGATAATGTAAACTCTGACCGTACGACCTCCACTGAAAAAATGTCTGGGAGAAGGAATATTTCAACTTGCTTTTGAATGATTTAATGCAGTAAAAAGCATTTTTGTGTGAAGGAGTTTTTGCGTTGTAAGTAAACAGCCGGAGGTAAGTGGCCAACCGTGGAGGCCGCATTGGCCTCGTTCGGAGTTGAGATCGGATAAGTTTTTGGTTGACCGTCAATGGAGAGAATAGTTTACATATACGGGCCATTCCCTAAGGGTCATTCCCAAAACGCCGCCAGCGAAAATATCGGTGAGGCTCGACACTGTATTACACGATATTTGAAAAGGCACAAGAGATACCTCGGGGTTTCGCTGGGCGTAGTGGATATGGAGATGGAAAACGGAGCGAACAAGAGAAGTTGAGAGGTGGGAATTCAAAGTGCCTTCATTTTACAAAGGGAAGGGGGGGCTCACTAAAGCTTTCCCTTCCAGCTCAAAATGGTAATTCTTCGCCAGAGGGGGAGGAAACTGAATGCGGATAATGCCGAAGCACGCGCATTATGGGTATCAGCTATTATAAGTAGAACACTTCTCCTTCGCGCATTCAACCCCTTGTGTGTCTCCTTTCTACCTGCATCTCGCCCCACCTCTTCTCTCCTTCAATACAACAATCCTACCTTCGAGAGGGCGTCGGGCCCCATCTTGGGCCTCCCGTTTAGGCTCGGGTCCTCTCTTTCTCGAACCCTTGGGGCTCCTATGGCGGAAGGGTGTTGTGGTGTTGGGGAAGGGGGGGGGGGTAGAAATGGGGAACACGCACCACCCTAAGTTCGCTAACGGCCAATCTTTTCGAATCATTTCAAAAGGACGAAGGGGGTGGTGTGGGGTGTGTAAGGGCCCCCATCACCCCTCAGAGTGTCGGGGGAATGGGGAGGTTTGGGCGGTGGGGATTACCGGAGGCGTCAGCGCGAGAGTGGAAACGGCGGAGGGGTACGGAGAGAATGGATGGCAGAGTGAGAGAGAGAGAGAAAGACGGGCGTTTGCAGAGGACTCATGCTCCCATCAGGAACGAAAATCTCTCAAATGCTACTGACAAGAGCTCATTAGTGAAACGGAGCCACCGGACCCCACTGCTTTCCATATCGCCCGCAAATATTTTTAGCAAGGATAAGAATTTATTTTGCCAGGCAGAAATTTCAGGAACACAATTCCACCGATTTTTACTGAGAAACGTAGAAAAACAGAGGGCAGAACATTTATTTTCATGAATTTCACCAATGAGCCAGAATTATTTCCTCTAAATGGCTATTATTTTCGACCCCATAAAGAGTGGAAAGAATTATAACCCTTGTCTTGATCAAGAGCAACAACCTATTTACGAAGGATTAGTGAGGAATTAAATTTGAGAATAAAAGGAATAATAAGGTTAAACTTCCCATCAAAGATGTCAGGATTCAATTTTCGGAATATAACTATAAAATTACCACGAAAGGCAATTACTGTAATAAATAACTTTGTAGTACATAAAAAGTTATGATTCTCTATTACTTCAATTAATTAATTGAATTAATTAATATTTAACTAATTAATTCAATTAAGTAATGATGATCAATTGATCATCATTATTTTCCGATCAAAGGTGAGGGTCATACTTTTTGCTCCATTGCTCATAACCAAGCTTGACATTTATAGAAGATCATTAATAATATTTCAGTGAATTATCCAGAGGTACCATTAGGTTTAAGAAATTAATTATACCATAGTTAACGAAAGGTGGCATGGCACCTATGACCATGATCAATACGCATGCAAAACGAAATGAATATTTGCATTATTACAACCCTTCAAGTTTTGAGGCTAAAAAACGGACAAATAAATATGTATCACAGTATGAAAAATAACAAATGAAAATGATGCTATAGCCTTTGAACTTCGTGACAGGAACTAGGACCCTTCAAATATTTTAAGGGAACATATATTGCTAAACACACTTACGCATGAAAGGGGCTACGGAGCGTGGGGCTTATATTTCACGGGAAATATTTCATGGATCGCCGCCAATTACAGAAAATGGCAACGAGTTTCAAATATTTATCCAGGCAAAAGGGCGTCATTGAAGTTATGCCAGAGGGCATCAACTGACGAAGAAAGGATAATGCAGAGGAAGCCAAGCTTGATTTTGTGGAACCATAATATTTTACGCCAGCCACCACCATGTGAACAATGCCTTGCATCATAAAAACCTTTTTACCTTCGGGAATAATCAGAAAACAAAAATAACTCGAAGGGCCAAAAGAAGTTAACTTGAAATGGGTCAACGCCATCCACTTCATCCACTCAAGTCACCTTGGGGTTGTGCGGTAGGGATTCTGTTGTTTAACATCCCATCCAACGATGGAAGACCGAACTCAAATAGCACCAGCATTCCGCGGAATATATCTTCCACTGCCTTCCACTCCTGCCCTCAGGATGAGTAGCTAGTATAGCCACAACTCAAAACCGATCATCGGCTGATTAAGTAGTAAGGAGACTTAAGTAATAGAGGGGTGATGGAATTGGCCAGAGCCTTGTGGGGAAAATGGGTTTGCAAGCTGGTATGACGGCGTGAACATTGGCGGAAGGAAAGGGGTAAAACAGAGGGAGAAGAGGAGTTGGGAGACGGTGAAACTAAAGCAAGCGAAACGAGAGCGGGTGCCGTTCGATTGATTCGTTGGGAGTGTGGAGGGCTAGGGGGTAGGGGATAAGGTGAGCGCGGCGCACGGGTGCAGAACAGGCTGCTTGTCGTTCGCGCATCCCGAGACGAAAATGAGTTAAAAGGGAATCCCGCCGCGTCCGATTCGATTCTGGACGACGTGAGTCAATTGAACGGCAGAGAGGGAGGGGAGATAATTGATATTCCGCCTTTGAAAACAAGAGCCACTTGATGCCATACGTGTGATACCTGAATTTAATTAATGACTTTTTGATTCCCACACCCACCGAAAATGATGCACTGTGAACAGATTGCTAATATAAAGCTTCCATTAATAAAATAAGTTAATATTATTATTCTGATTACAATGGTGATCGTATGCATGATACTTGACGCATAAAAAGAGGAAAAAGTACCCTCTCCCACTTTTTCTAACCCTTCAGCATTAATAATTGGTTTGAAAAATTAACAATCGCTGATAGCATGAAGTAAAAATGCTATCAAAAGAGCAAAATGCTTGCCGTCGATGCGTGCAGCTAGAGGCAATGTACATGTAGGCACTTTTTGTTGTCGGCTGAAAGTCATTGTAAACAAAATTTAGTTCAAAGAGCGGCTTGAATGGAAAATTAATGAGATTTCTTTGGCACCGAATCGCCGATGCGACATACAAAAGGTTGTTTACATTACGTGCTGTCCTCCAATTACGCTGATTTGCTGAATATAATTATCGTTTTAATGAATCAGTGTCGTAATTTTCCTAGAGGTTTTTGCCCTTATTAATTACGTTAATTGCATGTAACAAATATAAAAGGAACGAGACTGAAGAAGTTTGATTTCCTACCTTTAGGGGAGAGCCAATGATAACGGTATCATTTGCTCACAAAGATATCCAAAAGCTAGATAAGAGAAATTTTCACATTACGCCAAGCACGCATTTAACGATAATATCGACGTAATGTTTCCATGCGAACTTCGGAGAGGCATGATTTTTTATGATGAGAGAATTACATCTGATATACTTGCCATACAGAGGTATATATGGAATAGATATATTTCTTGACCACATATATGAAGGTAAATGTACATTGGAATTTTTTATCAAGATTAACATTTCGGTGAACATAAGTCAAAATATGTGACTTATGCCCGAGCGTTTCCCTTCTACAAGTCAATACATTTAGATAAAAAATGAATGAAACCTAATACATTGGAAAACAAGCGATTAAAACTTTGGCTGTAATATTTTTCTAAATTCAGGATTTTACCCCCGAATTAAAGTTGATTGGAGACGAGATGTTTTGCTACATTGCAACCACAAGATTATTTAGACATTCTGGGAACTCAAAATTAGTCACACGCTTCTAAAAATTAATATCATCACCACATTCTAATCACTGTAATGTGCTTGGGATGAAGGACTAAGGACAAATATTTAGCTACTCTCACTAGTCCACCTGAATCTAAGCTATACAATGTTACCGCGTAAGCAAAATGGTTTTCTGAGAAACCGGACTGTGAAAGCACACTCAAGAGTGACGCCATTGAATCCGCAAATTAAGCAGCTCATGGATACAGATCTCTCAATCATAATCCCCTGGGCGTTGGGTTTGTTTATAGAACTAGCAGGATGAAGTGAACCTAAGTGTTAATGTATATTTATCAGCGCAGATTTCATTCCTCATTATTGATCATATTTATAAACGATCTGAAATGCCATTCGCCTATTTCTGAAATTATATTACTTTAAAAATTATTTTTGAAGGCTTTCATTTTTATTCAACGTATTTCTAAGCATCCAAACCTCCTTTACTAAGTGTGTGATATACTATCTTAGTTGCACCAATCACTAAGATTCGCATACCAAAAACTTTCTTGACAAATCTAGGAAATCTCCATGACATCATTCCATTAACAATTTTTCTTGTTGATTTCCGAGTAATAGGAACTGTTTCTTATTTCATCACAAGTAAAGAAAAAACATTCTTTATTCTCATAACAAGTATCCCTGTGACTTCTGGTAAACTCAATTTCCTTCAAATGGTCTTGAACCTTTGTTATTTGCTTCATCGACGACTTCCCAAATTTCCGGGTGACTCTTCAAGTACTAACAATGCTGCAAGAGACTCAATTATATCCTCTGTGTATGTAAGTTTTTGTTTTTATAACTTTTGTTTTGTACTCCAGGCTCTCCAAAATTCCATCACGCTGAATTAATAACATTAAATACCTCGCCTCCTTGCTGCTAATTGATTTAGCTTGATCAATGGGCTCGCTGCGGCTAATTGGATTGCACTTTTAGGACGATGGTAGGAGTATCAAAGTAAAGTCTGCGCATATCGACTAAAAGGAGAAAGTAATCAATTTAATGTTGGCAAGAAAAAAAATTCTCTTTATATTTTCTCGCCTTATCTTTTGTATGGCCAAGGTATTGGACGGACTTATTATTTGTAATCGAAAGAGGACGCAATTACTGTTGGTTTGGGTCACTGTATTGAAGTTAACGAGCATTTTCTATGCCATGTAAGAGTTGGTACATAACTTCCATTAATTCAAAAGATAAAATTGCAAACTCTGGTAAATAAGGACGAAGTCGTATTTTTTTCCCTTACATCAAGTAAACAAGGCTAGAAATAAATTAGAACTTCCCTTGAATGGTTAAGCGAGGATGAAGAATGATATCGCTTTTGATATTTGAAACTACAATTTGACCATTAACTGTAATTTATTCCATGGAATTAAGGAAAAATGAAAAAACAAGGAACGCTTAACTACGAGATAATCCATTCTTTGATTCCCTGAAGAAGTGGAAAAAGAAACAAGAATGCAATTATGGTTTTGCTAACGAGGTATATTTCGTTGAAGAAATGGAAAAATAATTGTACAAAAAGAAATATGGATAATTTTTGCCAGAGCTACACCTTGAAAAGCATAGCTTTCAAGATTTTATTTCTTTTTATCATATTTATTCACTATTAAAACTGGAAATGAGAAAAAAATATTACCACTAGAACGGAAGCATCACGTTTCTATGCTGGAAGATGAGGGTAGAAACATCAGTCATCAAGGTATGTACCTTACTCTTCCTCCTCATTCCTTATGACATGACCTTTGACTCAAATACTGACCTTTGCATATTAACTCCCGCTTCTACACTTAATTCAAAGGCAATGCAATCAGATAAATGAGCTGATATATTGCTCCAGAAAGATGTCTCGGGATGCCATTCATTTTAATGACTAAATCATTTTGGTGAGAATCGCGTTAGGCGAGCGCCTGCGAGTGGTTTCGACGGACAGAAGAGAAAGAGGTACGTCAAGGGAGGAGGAAGGGAGATTCTCATGTAAGGGGGGCTGGGGTATGTGCCGTGGCTAGAGTACCGGTTTCCCATCCCAAGGGCCCGGGATCGATTTCCTGCACTGGTAGGGATGGTATATCGGTCCCTGCTTAAGTGCCTCGTGAAGAGTACTTCAAGAACAGTTCAGTGTTCCGTCCGTCGGATTGAAAGTTAAACCGTGGACCATTTGGCGCCTTTCGTTAAGAGCAGTGTAATGCCCACGCCACGTTTCTCTTCAAGCTGTCCTCCATTCCCTGAAAAATTCCTACTTCTACCCATATTACATATCCGAAAAATGGCGCAAATGACCTCGGCTATCGGTCACCCCCTCCAAATAACTATTTTGTATATTTTTCTTTTTGTTCATTTATCATTCTTATATTCCTTGAAGTATATCCCTTCGTGATTTTTTAAACATTAGATTGTGATTTTTTTAAGTAATGACAATTATACGTTTTACGTATTTATTTTGACCTGAGGTTAGATGGCAGAAGGGACAGTTTAGTCTCAATCTCGCCCCAATAAAGACCTTTTATTATTATTAATAGAAAGCAATATGAAGACAGACACAACACCTTAATAGAAGGTGAGAGGGGGAGGGTTGGTGTGGTGAGCCTCCCATCTCCAGGGCCTGGGTTTGAAACCCGATCAAAGTGGATTTTGACAGGGTATACATGTCCCCATTTGAGTGCCTTCTGGAGAGCTTTTTGAGTCTAGTACTCCGTCCGTCGGATGGGACGCTATGCCGTACTACCCTTGGCGCCTTTCCCTAAGAGCAGGCAAATTCAGACGCTGGATTTCTCTCCACCCTTCCTCCGTTCCCGGAAAAACTCCTACCTTTACCCAGTTACGCACCCACCTATCCTCTCGGGCGAAAATGACCCCAGTTCTCGGCCGCCTCCCTAAATGACTACAATTACGGAAGCGGAGAGAGCGGTAAATAGGTGGGGAAGGGGAGTTTTGAGTGCAAAGGAGGCAGAGACGTAAGTTGCCCGGATGAATCTAATTCATCGCCACCTGGGATCAATCACATCGCGGCAAGAGAGTTGGGCAGATGAAGGGAAGTAGTCGCGGTCGACTACGCAATTTCATGAGTGCCAAGTGCATTGGACGGAGAGAGGCCGTACGCGGATGGAGAGAGGGAGAGAAAAGGAGAAGAGATATATGGGGAGGGGTGGGATACCACTGAATTGGTCGGGGAGGGAGAAGGGCAGCCTAGCGGGAAAATCACACGGCTCAGGGAACAAACGAAAATTTCAAAAGGATTAATTGCACGCCATTTTAAGGGAAAAATTCGAACGAAGCTTAGCACCCACAACAGCACATTATGCTATGCTATTCTATGGATATGTTTACTCTCCCATTCCCCCAAATCCTCTCCCCATCTCTACCCGAAAAAAAGTAACCAAACCACACCGGTGACAAACGCTAACTTGGCATAATTTGGAATTGACATTTGTTTCGTGCTTTAGAAATGAGCAAAACGTTTGACGGCATTACAAAGAGTTTTCCGGTAAATTTAATAACTGAGCAATAAATTCACGTTAAATTATTTCCCTGAGTAATTTAATTAATCCTGTTATGCACAATTTCTGTCAAAAAATTGAATGGAGTCTCGACAAGTTGGAAAAACAGAAAATGGAAGTCGAGAACATTAAACAGCGTGTGAAGCATGTGACAAATAGAAACGGGAAAAATATTGTGTACAATAAATCAGCAAAAATTGAATAAAAATGAAAGGAAGTTCTTGAAATTATACTCATGATGCCGGAAAATAAGCAATGAAACACTGCAGTAAGAGTTTTTTACTCGTTAGATTTTGCATTGTTTAAGGGAAATTCAAAGATGCATATGAGTTAAGCGGCGCCGAATTAACCAGAGGGGTAGACATGAAGGGCAAAAAATAACTCCGACGAAGGAGCAAGGACAAACTTTCTTGGTTCCATTTTGACTACTTAATGATGTACCGATAGATTTAAGCAATAATTAGGAATCAAGAGAGGTATTATTCAATGCAAATCTCTGTCCATAAAGGAATCATCCTGAATTAAACAGAAAATTAAATTTCATTCCATTTAAATTGTCACGGTAAAACGGGTTTCTGGCAGGCAGAATTAAATTTATTTCTCCATCTAATTAACGGACGGTGGATTAGCGTATAGACTCATCCAAATGATAGGGGAGGGATCCCCATTTAAATTCGTGTTAAGACTTTCAATTCACATTTACGATTTTAATGATGGATGAGACAGGGTAAGGATATTTCCTCCATCCCGAAAGGTAAGATTCACGCTTCCATAGACTTCGCGCTGAGCCTTTAAATCTATCTTTGGGTTTACTCTTGCGCATGTTGCATTATTACTCGCCCTCGAACTTGGAAAAATATCCAAACACCCAAGACCGGATAGGAAGAATTGTCGGATGAATTAGCACTCGTTAAATACATTGCTATGAGCTATATACCTTTACTAACTTTATGACACTACAGTGTTATTCCTTTACTAAACACTCTTTCATGTACTTCCAAGAAACATTGCATCCTCGTAAGTGACACCGATGAAGTTACTTTGATTCATCAAAACCGTTTCATGGCCGCCATCCCTTCTCGTAAATTAATCTAAACGTTTGAATTGGGAAAGACAAAAAGTAAATATAATTAGAATCAGCCACTTTAGAAAAACTCAATTTAAGCTCGTAGCATCTAAAGACCTTCAGCAGGACGGGAAAGAGCTGATTGCGAATGCGCACATTCAATTACTATAATACGTTAAAAAAAACACCGAATGAAGTTTATTGTGAGCAATGAGAGAGATAATTACGCAAAATTATTTCGATATTTGCACACAATGTTAGATTTTAGCACAATGGGAATGCTTAACTTATTCATGTATACATAGGGAGAGACGATAAACTGCATGTGTCATCAGTAAAAAAAACTTAATAATAACAGCGTACAGTCAGGCCAGCTAAAAAAAACCCTAGGGTGAAGTGGAGAGAGAAGGGAAGGGGAGGTGTCAAGGGTGTGAATCGAGGAGCCTTGGCGAGGAGAGGGGGAGATGGAACTGTTCATTTTATGGATATTTAGAAGGGGAAGGGAAGCAGGGGTAGGATTGTGCCCTCGGGCAGGATTTCGGGAGATGGAGGGGAGAGGCAGGGCCGCGGAAATAAGGGCCGGGGGAGGCAAAGGGCGATGAGGAGGAGAGGGGATGCTGGAGTGGAGAATTAAAAGGAAACACGCCCCGATGCTGTTTTGAAATTCAAATGATTTGAAAAGGAGTCCACAATAACACCAGTATCTCCCTCCTTCCCTTCCAACCCTCTCCCACCGACCCAGCGCACCCCGGCCTCCTGACATTACCCCCATTTCCCTGTGTCGAAGAAGTCTGCCCGCCCACTCTCGTACTCTGCCCTCCCCCCCTTCTCCCTCCCACGACTAGCCCTTCCCAAAGGGGCCTTTTCCTGTCCGCCCCCTCATTCCAGGGGTCCTTCTCCCCTGCTCCTCCACGACTCCTCTCCAGCCCTCTCAAAACATGTCGCCCCTCAAAACTCACAGACTCTCCTTCCCCCGTCAGCCGATGCGTGTCCTTTTAAATTCGCTTTCCCCTTTTCAGGGTATCCGAATTCCTAGCGCTCCGGGCCCAATTATCTCTCCAGCCAACGGGCACAATCGCAGATTTTTTTCAGTTGCCGGCAAAATCTCGCAGGAGTCCCCTCGCAGGAGATGAACCGAGGCGGACGAATAAGTGATTACGGCGTACCTCGGTCTCGTCCGCGTCGAAGGAAGAGATGGAATCTGTCGATTGCTCTCCGGAGCTTGCTCCATTGTTTGTATTTAATGTGAACGCGGCTCTCATCGATACTTCTTAGAGACTTCGAGCATAATATCTTTTTGCGGACAAGTGTTGAATTAAACGGAGCTCATTGACGGAAGAAATAACTGTGCTTTCTTTCTACCTGACAGAAAGATTTAAACTTTCTTTTATCGTCATTTTCAATATTTATGATTGTTTTTGCCAATGTCTTGTTCAACATATCAGAATTATATGCTATTATCAGAAACTATGGTATAAAAATGGCGATTAATATGCATAGATTACTTAAATGAAAAAGCAGAGTAAAGGTGATAGCATATTGATAAAATTAATTAAGTGCTTTAATATTTTAATGGAAAGACAATGAATAATACGAACCTAAAAATAAAATCCATAATTAAACGTTTTAGGTGTTTTTAAAGGGGAAAAATGTAAATTATACATTAAAAATAAGCTTGGTAATGATAATGATGAAACCATCCAATGAAATGATTCAACTGAGTTTTTCCCTGGCATTAGCTAATACGGTAAACAATAACTTAACATGATAACCTTCAATGCATTACAAAAAAGACAATATTTAGGATCTGTTGCAGTGGAGGGACTGAAATATTTGTTTCAACAGACCGTAGCGCATTCCTTTAAAGCATCATGAAACCTTTTTTCAGGGTAGTGAAGCATGGACTATGGATACACTGCTGACATTTTAATATTTCTTATTGAAACACTGGCTTTTGTGATCCTTATCCTTCCTTATAACATACTTCACGGAATATGGAGACCCCTAAATAAGGTACCATATTTACAAATTCATAGGGTGTTAGTGTATATATATATATTCCCTATATTATCGGCGCAAAAAGTGTACAGAATAGGACATTTATAAGCCCAAAATCCCACGGCTAGCCATTACATAGTATTTAACGAAAGCACGAATGTTCCGATTGTTTGTGCAGTCACTCATCTTCCCATTTCTCTCCAACATCTCTCTATTATCCTACTGCTTTTGTCCGATGCCATTCTCCATTCTCAAGTCTCCCCATTCCAAACAGTCATTTACCGCTGGCGACTCCTCCGCCCATCTACTTCAACCCTCTCTTCCGAATATACCGTTCAGGTCCTATCTCCTCCACTCTATATATATATACTCTATATCTATATATGTATGTATATGTATATATTCTGAATACCTCTTCCGGCTAATTCCAATGTACTCTCCCCCGCACATCCTCCCACGCCCCGCGCGCAGTCTCCATCCCTTCCCCCTGCCTCACCCAATTGAGCGCCATCCCCTCCTAACAACCCTTTTATCCATCGGCCTTCTTCCCCAATCCAACCCCCGAACACCAATTTTCCGGCCCACCCCACGCCACCCCACCCACGATATTGCTCCCCTTGCCACTATTCACCCTCCGAGAGCGTCCAAACGCCGGCCCCTCTCGCTTCACCCACCCTCACACCATCTCCACGGCGCTCTTCCTCCCATCCCCGCGACTCTATTTACGTATGCATCCGCATTCTACCTGCACCTACAGTCCGACCAGTCTCCCACCCCCTCCTCACACACGCGAACCTCCCTCCAATTCTCCCGGCGTCAACGCAGGCCACATTCCTTCTCCCCCCGTCCAGAGAGAAACCCTCTCTCCCTCCTTGACTCCCTTCCATAACTTCCCTCACGCCTGGTACCCACCACTTTCTGCACCCGCCCTGCCGCATATCCCGGGGCGAGTGCGAATCCACTTCTAAGCGCCTCTCTTACTTCGCCACTCCGCATCCGTCTCTCTACACCCTCCCGCTCTCCGAGAGGAGGGAGGCGAATGGATTTCGTGCGAGCACAGGCGGACTGGGGAGAGGCACCAGTTGGACCCCGCGGGTGATGGCAGGGGGGATGAAGAGGAAGGGAGAAGACGAGGGCTTGTCCGGGCTCGAGAAAAATATCCGGAAAAAGTGCCCCGCGGGTTCCTCAAGGGAACAAACTCTATGACGCCTTCCTTCCGAGAGGAGTAATTGAGGAACTGGAAACTTGGGCACGTACAAGGAAAAAATAGGACCCTGCATAAATGTTTACACAGAGAACGTTAATGAGATCGTTTTTTTACTTGTTATAAAATGGTAACCGTAATTCACACATTAGAAGATACGCACATGCATATACAGCGCGGGGCCTATGCTTCAGGACTGTTTTTCTTCCACCTATGTAGCAACCAAACCTACATGGCCGCAATTGAACTAAAATGTTTGAATCATTTCCTATAGGATTAGAAATTGGCTTCAATGTGGCTGCGGTCATTATTCATACATGACGTCTAGGACGATATGCTATTGTTAGCGTGCGTCAAGTAAAAAAATGGACTTGGAGGCGATTAAATTTGGTCTAATCACGATTGTTCAGTGGCAAATGCGAAAGAAAATGATTAGAAAGACAATGATTATTCAGCCGTAAGTAAAATAAACTGCTTTTGATTACCACTAAGCATTTTTTTTAAGGTGTCAGGATACTAATATGGATGAAAAATACATAGACAATGAAAACTGCTCAGAATAAACTCTTCAGTATAGCATGATATCAAATTTTATCCAAACTTTTACATACACCACAGATGAATGGATAAGCCTGAACGATTAAGAAGCAAAGAAAGTGGTATTTGGCAACAGCTCTGATACTATCCACAAAGAGTTCGTCCCAGGAGGTTGGACAAAAGACTAAAGATTATTAATAAGGTGTACATACTGGAACACTAGCTTCCTAAGATTTGAGGTAATCGCCCCAACCATCACCACACTTACTATTTTTCTCTCCTGCATGATGATGGCCCGGATCAAAAAATAGTCAGATCCTGACTCACAGACAGGTTTCATTGATGAAACATCTCTTTTAAATACCAGATTTGTTTCCTTCACACTGTTTTTATCTCCCAAAAGTGAGGGAACCGGCTAAGAATACGAAGTTTGACGAAATTCAAGTGATAATGGATTACAGTGACCGACCCGCTGAACAAGGTTTCCATTACAGACTTGTCTAACACCAATGAAGAAATTCTGAATACGTCATATGCATTTTATTACCTAAAAAGGTTGTTATTTCGAATAAGTTAACAATACAAACATACAAACACATTCGCTTTAGATTTTCTTTAGGCTGAGAGCGGGGAGCTTACTGATTGCTCAGTACTGTGCGAGCTCACCTTTCACGAAAACACGGCGAATACAAACGTCAAAAAAATGACTACATGCAATGAAAACGAGATGTAAATCAACCGGGCTACTATGGGTGAATGGAAAAAATAAGCCGAAACGTGCAAGATAAATCAATTATTTGACGAAAAGAACAATCACCAGAAGAGCGAACACATAACGATTAGGATACTTTTAAATACAAATAAAATCTACACTTCATTTTACACCGTTAGGACCAAGCACTAAGGATTGAATATTAGCACTCTGCATTACGATTGAACCGACGTGAAGCTCAAAGGAGGAATAGAACATTTCACGGGGAAAGTCTGCCCCTACCATACCGGATGGTAAGCACGACAGCAGCACGAAGAGGAAAGTGGCGATGAGGGGTGGAAGGGGATTTGGTCGTTGGCGGACCGAGCGACAAATCCCAAGTGGGAGAGAAAATGTCGTTTACAGCTCTCCTAATTCCTACCCAGAATGAGGCGGGAGATTGGCATAGGCTTGCTCATAGTCTCGCCTCGGTATGGACCCACGGAAGAGTATTTGTGTGTATGTGTGTGCGCGTGCGCCTGTGTGTTCTCCGAGGTCTGGCAACGAGGTTTCGGCTTTCCACCGTACTGCCCTGATGTTCCCAGTAATCACACGCAGATTGACCGCTGAGTGGACGGAGGGCAGTTCGTCCGCCTTCCCCGGCGACGTATGAACTTCCGGATGGGACAACTGGAATGGTCGGATCTCGCGAAACCTGAGAGGAGTTTTGAATTAGAACCGCGGTAAGGCAATAGCGGTATCTATTGTCCGAGAGTCACTAGAAGGATAATCATGCCTCGAACCTCATGGAAAGGTTTAAGCTAAACTTTGCCTGCGTGAATCAACTGTGCAGCAAAAATATTATCCGGGCAACTAATACGTCAGGTACTACACGATACTATGAAGTGGACTAGGATCATATAAGCCCATCAAATGGATGGATTCGATTTCGACCTTAATTTTGTGAAATCCCATCGTCACAAATGAAAAATGAGTTTTATGGACCGGTTGTAGATTTCAGATACAGAAGTGAATATTTTCGCAAAATCTAGTTTTTTTCATCTGTGAGTGAACGTTTGTCATCCTGCATCAAAATTGTTTATATTTATAACTATTTTCACTAATGAACGCACGCTTTTGCCAAAACTCAGGATGATAATCTCACAATTTAATACTCAGAGTGTTTTCTATCAAACCACTTGAATCAGGATGTTGTATCATCACCTGATTCGTTCACTACGGTCAGACATAAATAATAGCCAGTTACATAAAAATACTCAGGCCCAATGCGAAAGATAAAAGTCATTTGTGACATAATTTATTATATTCCTCCGTAATGTATTACAAAACCATCGGACGTCTCTAAATTTAACGTAAATGTTCATTTAATTGAAATGGTATGTCAAAATTATTTGAAAGCCCCGAAAAGAGAGAGAAGATAACTTTGGGGGGAATATTGTATGTGCTAACATGCGACTCAACTAATTTGCTAATGGATAGAAGTAGTTACAATGGCGAGTATACCTTATTTCACATTACTCTATAGCCTTATTTTGAGCAATGGCTCGTATGTATTCTTAAACGGAAGAGAGGTGGAAATTGTAGTCCATAAAAATGCATTGCAAATAGACCCCGGCCTAATTAATGCAATATGGCTGTGCGGTCGAAAACACACATTAAGAGGTCATCGAATTTGTCAGATATCTTGGAAAGATAATTTGCAATAATTAATTGCTGCCAACATTTAAATTTTATGCAATGATGCGTCGAGACATTTATCAATATGAGTGTGCTAATCACAATATATCACTAAATCAGAGTGACCTGGTTTTGATTATGGAAATTGTTAATTTGATATCAAGAATTTAACTGCGCCTAAGGCTTTAATCATTTAATTTCCCAAACCGATATTCTTCCAACGTGGTATAAAATCATTACATAACTGAATCGACGAGGCATTTTCATTTTTTGGAAAATATTATCATGATTTACCTTAAAATGCATTTTGTGGGAATATTTCATGATGTTTTTTTGCAGCAACTACTACTTTGCAATTCGTTAAATTATTATTGCCATAATCGTGGACGAGAAATTATTCCCCAAAAATTATTCAAGCATCTGGTGAAATTAATATCTCCAGCGTGACATCAATCACTCGTTCCCCTGTAAAGCACGCAACGACAACAAACTCCATTCATAACAGCGTGCGTTTACTAATATAATTAATTTCGAATGAAAAGGTGCGCCCAGAAATTCATACCAACGCGAAGTTTATAACGCGGACAGCCGAGGCAAAATTAATAACCGTGCACTCATGAACAAAAACGGGGTGATGGATATTTGAAAACATGCATTTCCATGGCGAAAACAAAAACTTTGTCGCCCTGGGAAAGGAGCCACTCCATAATTCACACTGTCAAATGCGTCCATTATTTTGGCGTCGCTCGAGAAAAACATTGACCGCTCGTAAAATGACGCGGAGCCGCCGCTCCAACCACGCTTGCCGAGCACTCTTGAATTCCCTGTCTCGGCTGCGGGGGCGAAGGGTAAATCGTGCGTTAATGCCTGCCAAAAATATGTGAATTAGTTCCACAGAATGAGGAGATGGAGAGAGTCCACCTTCATTTAACTCCAGCACTCATTTCTGGCCTAAACGCGACACAAAAAAATCACAAAAGCCCTCCTTCCTTGGCGCACTGAATTTATGAACCCACACTGCTACTGCGAACGAAACGGTCACGAGCATTAACGAGCGATGTGGGACAGGAAAAAAGAAGACGTGACCATGCAAGTTGAAGGGAACCAAACGGTGAGCAAATAACTTTTAATGCACCTCTAATGGACCTTTTTGCATCTGAGTCTGCTTGAAAGAATAGAGAGAAATTCCATTCCACTGCAAGTGGAGCTGAAACACAAAGGGCATTTATCCCTTCGACCGCAATAGGGTTATTCGTTGAAGGAAGTGGGCAATTCTAAGGACAATGCCCGGTCGCCACCATTAAATGGGGTATTATTAAACTCTCCATTCTTGCATGGTGCCATGCATGCCTACTTCAAAGCTTCATTTGTGACTTTGGTAATAGTTGGTGAGGTTTAAAAAATATGCTCTTTGGAGAGAGAGTTTTCAAGTATAAAGGCCTCTTTCATTGGCTCTAATAACTTAAGTTCACATTAGTTCATGAAGTTCATTCCACAAGAACGAAATCAATCTTAAGCGCTTGAATACAGATGCTAATTTGATATATTTTCCAAACACTAACATGAATCATAGTGTAAGCGGCTGTTTGGGTTAATGTTCTCTAAAGGGAATGCCCAGTAATCCAAAATCGCGGATATATAACGGTTAACATTATGATGATAGTTTCATATATTGAAAGTTTGTTTTAAGGTGGCATAATGCCCATGAATGTCACTTCTAAGAAATTTTAAAAATACGGGTCTTCCACCAATGAGTATAGCTTTTCATGGAAACCTTTTACTCGCTTTCATGCCTTTCGAGTGCTCATTTTCCCTACCTCCGGGTATTAATTACGAATAATAGGTTATAATCTACCCCTATATAGAATTCCATTTCAAAGAAAAGTTCAGGTGCATATGTCAGTTGAACCGTGAATCGAAAATATGTGAATGAAAGATCACTGCGAATGACACTTTCAGACTTTCGTGAACGGTAACCCATACATTATTATTTTGATACGATTTATTTTGGTCAAAATATATGAACAAATAAACACTAAAATGCCAGCTGCTTCCTTTTTTCCTTCCGAGGAGGATATCTTTAGGTAGAAACAATTTTGATGGTAGCCGCATCGGCATCGCACCGACCTGGAAATCCTAAGTCAGCCGATTCGAACCCGGTTCAGGGCATGGATGTTGTGTTTGTCTTAAGATTAAGGTCTTAGGTAGTACGCTGAGATATAATCTTAGTCGTTGGAGATCATAAAAACGCAATCCTACCACTGATAGTTTTGTAAATAATTGAATAGAAATAGGAAATACAGGGAAAAAATTGCACTTGTTTTAAAAATCTGAGTTAAAAATCAAGTTCAAATCTCTCAATCGACCAGCACAAAAAAATACTCATTATTTATTCACAATTCCAACTATTGTAGCAAAATCAAAATTCAGACAAGGCAGTGGAATCAATTAAAACTATTAAACGACCTAAAATCTTCGAAGAATGAATACTCTTTCTCTTCTATTAGAAGTCATTGCGTATTATCTATGAGGGGTGGTCATCGGAACAGATGCGAGAGAAAAAACGAATACGCAACATGAAAACTAGGAATGTTTTCACAAAGACGGGTAGACAACTCTCACAGGAAGAAAAGCTGTTGTCACGGCGAAGATGAAGAAAATATGCCCAGATGCTACGTCTGCTCAAACCCTCAACGATTTAAAAAAAGATCGTAAGTTTTATTACAACCCAGGACTCCCTACATGGGAGATGTTTTCGTCTCGGAAAATTTATGGAACACGTGGCAGCAGTACTGGGGAAGGGGAGACGCTCATTCCAGCGGCGTAGGGGAGTTTCTAGATGTTAACTTAACCGACGAATCGTACACAAGTACGCGTCACCCTCCTTGGAAACGAGAGACGCTTGCATGCGTGGAGTGCAGGAATGAGCGGGGGCTTTCCGCCTGGGGAGAGAGGAAATGGGGAGCTGCTGAAGTCGTACATCCTTCTATTTTTTTCGCTAGGGCGAGTTAATTTGTGAGGCAGGCGCGAGGAGGAGAGGGGTGGAGAGACAGCCGCTGCTGGGAAAAGGGCCGGGTGGAGCAGGGTTAGAGGCGGCGGCGGGGAGAAAATTGAGCGCGTGTTAAGGGACCCTGAGCGAGGGTGCATGGGGCCGGAGGGGGGCGGGGGTTTGATAAGGCGAGAAGTGAACCACGAGTGGAGGAGAGAATGGATGCTGACTACTGAGAGGCCTCGGACCCGCGTATCTCGACTTCTTTCCATGATCACTCCCCGCACACAACTCCTGCCTTACTGCCGTCCCGAGCCCGACACCGCTTCCCCCCCTCTCCCACCCAATCCTCACATATCCCCCAACATCCCTCCACAGCTGGCTCCACCCTGTGCGGGAGGCGCAAGAGCTGGAGCGGAGGAGAGGGATGGGAATGCCACCGCGTGCGTGGACCACCGCCCCAGCGAGGGAATTCCCCGCCGCTCTTTGACTCCATCCCCCCGAACCCAGCCACTCTGCACAGGACCCCAAGCAGCCGCCCATTTGTTCTCCCCCAATTCCCTCTCCAACACAAACCCCCCCCCTCCCTCCGACGAACCCTCCCCCTCCGGCGCTAATTTGCTTCTCTCCACCTACTTAACTGCTCTCCCCGTCCTCACATTCCCCCTCCTTCCCGTAAGCAAGCCTTTTCATCACCCATTAGGACCCCGGCCTTTCCCGGAAAAAAAGGAAGATGATTTCTCTCTGACGAAAAGGACTCTTCCCTATCTCCCTTTCTCTCCTTCTCCCTTGCCAGAGCCCCCTCTATCTCTCATCATCCCCGGTCCTCCCTTTCTCTTCATCGCCGACCCCATCCCTCTTAGGCCACGTCTTTGTGATGACTCCCGACCTTCCCCCGTTCCCTCCAATCACTTCCCCCGTCCCCCGCCACTGTACCCTCTTTTTTATCGACTACGATCAATCCAAACCCACCCTCTCCAGGCCCCTTCGCTTCTCTCCCAATCTCTCCCGCTCATCCCTCCATTCCCTTTGTGATCCCCAGCGATCCTCTCCCCACCCCTTCGAATCTCTCGGATTTATTTTCGTTCCCTTAGCGGACTTTTGTGCACCCTCCATCCTCCTCCTCCCTCAATCACTCCACCGGCAGTTTCTTCATTTCGCACTACTTTTTCTGCCACAACTTCCGTTTCCTCGCAGTATTTTCCCTTCCCTGTTCATTACCGTCTTTCTTTCTCTTCCTCTGTGCCTCGCTCGTCTCCCCGATGATTCGATTTCATTGATTTCACTCCAACAGTTGGTGAAATCGTGTAAAAGTTCCCCAAGACGAGCAAGATGAAAGCGCTGCAATTTGACAGCTATATCCCGTGATGGCGGGTGTTGATTTTACTCTCCTAGCAATATATATTTCAGTGTCAGCCGAAGCATATGTCAAAAATATTGTTCTCTTCAATAATAAAAGTAACCATGAAAGCATGGATAGGATGCTGTGGCATTCATATATTTGGTTTCCAACGGTACAACTGCTGTTAGAACATTTCTGAGGATATAGATCCGAGGTTATTAAGTGTAGGGCACATGGTGGTAGGAGGTATTAAAATATGAACATTGAATCGATTAAACTGGTGAATAAAATTAGTAGGAAAAAACTTAGATATACGGCTCAGTAGAAGTGTCAGTCACTATTTCCCTTAACACATTCCCTTAACACAATAACATTTGTTTTAAGATTTATCACGTGCTTCCTATTGTTTCTTTTTTTTACTTGTAACAGCTAATTAGTTAGGACACATCTCATTCAATTACCATTAAACATTACTCAATATAGAATCATGGATTAGAAAATCTTTAAGGCGTTTTTACTAGATATATTATTCAGCAGCTCATAATAAACAGTTGTTGATTAGTTTCGGTAATACAGTCCATAAGAGAAATTTGAGAATCGAATAATTGGAGGGTGAACAACACTTTTGAATTCACATGTAAATTCACCGTTTCCCCTCAGTGACATTAGTAATTACATCCCATTTTAGAAAATAAAATTTAAGTTTCATGGAAATTTTTTCTTTCGATGATTTCAGAAAGTAACCAGATGAAAAAAAAATTCTAGAGCAAATGTTTACAAGCAGGTACCTGGTATCTTCACTTGTGTCACCAAACAATAATACGGCGAAAGATTGCTCTTTCAATGTTAATATTTCTTAGATACTTCATTGATGTTTTATTTCATCCAATCGATTAACAATTCCCGCTCAATTTTATTCCATCAGAGAAACATTCGATGCATTGAGTATGAAAGGGGATTCTTTAAGGTAACTGTCAGTAAACTACATATAAAAAACTTTAATTGACGGCTAAAATGCAAAAGGATATTGAAATATACAAAATATTCTAAATGAAAGGGCAATTATTTTTAGGAGTAATCAAAAAAAAAGATTATAATAAAGAGAAAGGAGTAAAGAAGAAAACAGAACACTATGCTTTGAAGGCATGAATTTGGCCAATTTTGAAGAGGAACATTTTTATTTGTATCAAATTTTAATTTAAAAGAACAAAGAACCATTATGCATCCATTGGATAAAACTAAATTATCATCTGTATTGCAACAAAAAACATTTTCTTGGAGATACTCATGTTTGAACGCCAAACTCTTAGTACCTACTCCGTTTAAAATTCAGGAGATTAATATAAGTTCCTACAGGGTACTGATTAGAGAAAATCATAGCACACAGCCTCTCATAAATTGACCTGTTGCATCTTCTTAATAGGGATAATTGGTTACTATCGAAATACTGTGAAAGCATTCTCATTGCAAGGCACCGACCTCCATGTATTCTTTAATTCCATTGATTAATCCCTGGCTCTCAGAATGAGCATTATTAGATTTCAGACAATTGGTCAATCCAAGCGGATCGAAAGGATGAGGCCCTTTTTTATGCACTGATTGCAGGCAACGTGCAAAAAAGTACTGAATCCTTGATAGATTGGTAGTTGATTCTGATTCCCAGTGCTTTTTTTGTATTCATGAAGTCGATTTCGAAGCCAATATTACGAAAGAAAGGAAGGAATGAGCTTAACAAAGCATTCAGCCACCGAGAGCGCTACTCTTCACTCTTTTTTCCCTCCCTCCCTCCTGACTCCTTTGGCAGCCCCCCTCCTTTACAACTCCACATTCTTCTCCTTCAATCATCTCCCGCTCCACACCGATCTTCGCCCCCATTTATCCCTCCCGCCCTTCGTATTCTCTCCCCTTTATTTCTTTCAATTCCATCCCCTCCGACTCTCCACATGCACCCCGGCGATGAAAAAAGGAAATTTCCCAAGGACACAGTCACTCTGCATAATAGCCGAACGCTACGACGTCCCCCCTTCCTTCTATATTCCCCCCTTCCCTCACCCTCTATTCCTCTCCGTCCCTCTACGACCCACCCCCCTCGTAATCCCAACCCCGTATTCTCTATTCTTCCTCCCTCCTGCCCGTTAAGCCCATATCCCCTCCGATAGGGTGGATATGTCCACGGACACTCTCTCTTCCATCCTTTCAAAAAGTCTAATCCTCGACGTAATCTCTCTTTATACTTGGATTTATCTTCCTCTCCCTCTATCCGCCCCCCTCCGTTCTCTTCTTATCTCCAAAATCAAATGGGAGGAGGAGACACTCCAGTTTTCCCATTGCGTTCCAATGAGGTCCAAAAATAAAGTTCCTCTCGTTTTGACGATGGATCTTGGTTTCCTGCCCGGGAAAAAAGATAATGAAAAAAAATAACGCTCGCCTTAACGAAGAGCTAGGGGCATTCATGCCTGCACATATTGTTACAAACAATGTTGGAAGAGTGTCTCACTGTTGTGGAACACAATTCTATCTGTTTTGTTTGTCTAAGGTTCTAATCCGAGGCCCGCTTTCTTTGCATTCATATGCTCTCGAGTTTTGTGAAAATTTAGTCAATAATTGGAGTCCCGCTCTATAACGGGATGTGAAACCTGATATAATGGAACAACTAAACATGGGACATGGCGATGAGGACTGTAGCGTTGTCTATCTAAAAAAATCATTGTTTACAAACGAATATTTTTCATCCAGGAGCGAATCAGTATACACGCTTTTATGACATTTTATTTTTTGCGCAATGGATATCGGTAAAGAAAAGTACTGAGAACCATCGAGTTTGTCTCAGCGTTTGTAGCTTCTTGTACCTTAACAAACAGTGCAATGTTTTCAAAATACACTGCAGGCACGAAAAAATTAATTCTATTCAACACCATATACCTACCTATATGTTGATTAATTTGGGGCGTGGATGGATGCGTTTCTGCCATATATGCTATGGTTGCCTTTATGATAATTGAGTCTCAGGCCTATAACAACAGCTCAGGTTGAATGCGAATCGATATCAGATTGAAACTTATAATTAAGACTTTAATAGGTAATTTTATTAAATTAGACATGAATATATATTTAGATATCGTCAATATATTTTGTGAACTTCGACTCTATATATTCAATGTCAGAAGAAATGAAATTAGAGAGATTGGCTTTCGTATCAATAAATCTTCCTTCCCGGGAGCGTAAGCGAACAGAGCACATGCTGTTAACATACGAAAATGAAGATTTTTTTCGTCTGTATTGGAAACGTATTTTAATAAGCTCAGGACTCGCGCCATTCCATGATTCCTGCAGTGAAAACTATACTGAAGGATTATTACGGCACAACATTTAATAACAATTCATTCCATGACAGTCTTCGAAAAGTGCCTTTGTACGAACCCAGCGTATGTCCCACTAACACAATTTTTAGTAGTACCAAATGCTCGAGTCGTATTTACATAAAGCAATTATTCACCTCTTTTCACGAATAGGTACCTACTCGTGGTAGCTTGCAGGATGCACAGTGCATGCAAATCCATTGAATCAAAACATAATTTACCTATGTTTCAACGGAAAACATTTGTTTTCCTAACTTCGCTTCTAGAACGGAAGGAACTGGATGTTAGAATGTCCGACAAGCATTACAAACTTTGTGAATTGTCAAACCTGGCTTTTTCTTTGGAGCCCGCATCTTCAGTAGAATTATTGTTACTCTGGAGGCTAATCGGGGAATTCCACGAAATAAGTAAAAACCTAACTTGGTAAACTTCCGGGAAAGTTTTCTCATCTCATCCTCTCTTTATCCCGTTCCATTCCTCTCTACTAATTAAAAAGCAGCCAAAATTTATTCCGCACCACTTTTTTCACGAAGAAGAAATTCGGAGAGAGAAGTGAACAGAGGTGGAAGAAAATATTCCTCAGAATGGAATACGACAGCTTTGGCTCCTTGCCCTGGTTAGGTAGTAGGTGTGTGTCGGATTATATATAAATGTGTGTGAGTTAATAGGAATATAGTTCCTCTGTCCTATGAAGAAGGCGATCGTTCAAGGGAAAAATTCGTGAGGTGGTCCACTTAAAAAATACCCTTTTTTGCGTGCTTTTCTGTCCCATGACAAAAATACATATCTATATGTAAATGACATACGAACAGAAATAATGCACAAACACATGAATGTAAAAGGAAGCTGGATTAAGGGAACGTGAGAGGTCTCAGACGCGGCGGCGGCCGCATCGCGGTGCCCAGCAAAGGGGGGCTGCGATGGAAAAAAACGAAAGATCGGAGAGCGCACTCTTTCATTTTCCCTACCCCATTCAAGGAGAAAGAGTGGGAGAGTAAAGAGGGGAGAGCAAGCGAGAGAGAGAGAGCGAGTGAGGAAACGGCAAGGGGCGAGCCGAATAACGCCCCACGCGTAAACGTGCCTCTCGCAGCCGGGGGAATCTCGCGGGGAATGAAGTTTCTTAATATGCTACCTGCCTCCCCTCCCGGACTCCCCTCATCCCCATATCTTCAAAGAATTACGCAAAGTACGGGAGGGGGTGGTGTACAGACAGGTAACGGCAATCGTCGAGCCGAGTGAGGCCGTGGGGCGCGCATGAGGGAAATGCGAGGAGAGCAATGAAGGGAGGCGAGGGGGGAGGGGAGGCGAGGGGGGAGGGGAGGCGAAATAAAGCGTGGGCGAAATTGCGATGCTGGAGCGGCCGGGAGGCGAGACTACGAGAGTGGAGAGGGGAGGAAATGACAGTCATTCCAGTAGACGGGGTTATGGCATACTGCATAGAAAGGTAAATGAGCGCCGATGGGGAATAGGCGACCCCTTTCCGTGGATCAAGAGTCGGAATAAAAACGAAGGATGAGGGAGGCCAGAGGACGAAAATATGATTATTAGGCAAGGTTGGGGCATCCGTTAATCCACTTGCGTCTAGAGATCCTGTTATCAGAGGTGGCTCAAGTCCCATTGGCGCTTTGAGACGGCGACGCTCAGACGTTCGAACGATTTTCTCAATTTCACGACGAATTACATCCTCCAACATACCTGACGGGTTGAACAAAATGAGAACGAACCTTTTAGTACACGCATGAATTGGTTTTATGACTCGGATTCATTCCATTTTTTTACAGGCTCTGACAAAAAGTATCAACAGACCGCTATTAATATTTTGTCCCAGGTTACTTGAACCAGAGTCATTTCGATCCATCAGTTCTATGGCATAAATAAGATCTATAGGTCTGATCAAGGTCTACTGATACGTTTTGAGGAAGAAAAATGAGTTTTGTGAAGATATCATCAAATACTCACGAAACTTTAAATTTAAACGCAAAATAAATTGAGATTTAAGGACTCAACTCTGTTGGGTTCTTAAAGCTCAAATTTACTCAAATTTAGTTAGCATAATCCTTATCAAATACAGTGAAAACTAAGAATTGGCTGCGCCGATGATAAGTATTCGTGACTTCAGAAATTAAATCTCATAACCGTGAAGACGAAGCTGAATTAACTGAAGTATATTATTTACAATGCACCACACGTTTTTCCATAAAATCAATAATTCAATATAAGTGTAAGGAATATTTCTAAGAGTGGACATATTCTTAATATATATCAAGTGAATATTTGAAATGCAAGGCATTTGAGACTAAAAACTGCATCTCAAGTCATTCATTGTTAATAATGAAAGCCTCATAAAGTCGGTCTTCATTGCCCCGAACTATACACAAGAGAAGTAAAAAACACGAAACTAGTTACCCGAATTGATTTTTATTCTATACACAAAATTACTATTCTAAAAGTCACATTTAATTTAACAGCTTCCTTCATCCACGTCGGCTCTTAAGTAATATACAAAAATGACCACCCCGAATTGCCAAATACCTTACTAATTATGCCAAGGATAAGCTTGTTGAGAGTGTCCTCAAATTTGGAATTTCAGCATACCTTTCATGATGGAACTCTCCTGCAAACCCACATTTTTCTGAGTTTCAGTAAGGAAACCACTAATCAGGAAAGAGAAATTTCTGTTAAGAGGTAAAGTAGGTTTGACACGTAAGAGCGGAAAGCGATAATGCAAAAATTTAGAAAATAATCATGAATACGCGTTTTTCCATAATAATGCACAAATATCTAGCAAATAAAAAGTTAAAAATGGGGAAAAATTAAACGGGCTGGCCACGACGCTAATTCAAAGGAAATATGGCAAATATGGATTATTTTGCATTTTAATAATCGGCATTAGCACATAGCTACTTGGAGATACATTCAAATGACTCATCAGTTGTATCGTGCGCGTGGGAAACAAGTTCTAATTCTATAATTTGCTATGATCCCTGGATGGATGTAACATAAATACACAGCAACAATAATTTTCTAAAGAGCCAAGGTAGGCTTAGGTTAGTTAACACTATGTTTTTGTTAACTTTGTTAACCTTGCTTGTTAACATTAGGTATTAACTGAAAAAGTTGCTTATTTTGAAATCACACATTATTTTTGTCCATCTAAGTCGGAAGAGAAATATCTACGTTTCATTCGCTTAGCAAGGAAATGTGATTGATTGATAAGTAAAGTATTAGTGTAGTTTTTTATCAGGAAGAATACCTCAAGATAGTAAAAAAACACATGAAACCGTAGTATAATAAATACAATGCATTGTGGTGTTATTTTAACCTATTTCCTATTTTAACCCAAAATTATCAATTACAGAACATAGAAGTGATAGTACCGAAAACTAGTAAACTGAACCGGGATTTTATTAAAAACATCTTTAAATTTTCATGTGATTGACACGGTATCTGGTGTAATTAGGGCGTAAAAACTGTTATTTAATGCACATAAACTAAGGACATTGCTTTTACTATAACCGCTACGTGAGATTTTAGAACTCTGCGCTTGCCTCAAGGTTATTTCACCACTATGACAAACACTTGGCTCTCAAGTCTCCCTTGGGGATGTGAGTATGTCGGAAATGCCAAGGCCTAGAGTGAATTAACTGCACCTTTATTAAGGCAGTCCGGAAATTTATTGGCAATTAAAGCTTCAGGTACGAAACTTAGTGTTGTAGCCGAGCATCGTCAAGAAATATATGAGTCAAATACATTTCGTGGCCTAAGATTCATTAATTACATGGCCATAAACTAAAATAAGCTGCTTTAAATCATCAACAGTTATGCAAGGTTTGCTATTTAATGCACGATATCCATTCTGGGCTACAATTAAAGAGACATTTCTGTGGCCTAAAATAACATTAATAATAATAACTTACGATGTATACACAACACTCAACAAAATAGTTTCTATTATAGAGCTTATCAGCTCAAATATTCCATGACTTAATTTTTGAGACAGAGAAAACTAACTGATTAAGCACCTTCATTCAATATATTTGCAAAATTAGGACTCCAAGCAATAACTACTCACCTGCAATAATTACTACCTCTAAAAATAAATTGACACATCCGGATATAGCATAATTTCTAAATCAGTTGCCTTATTATCTCTTAAATATGTATATGTATCGCTTGTCAAGTCACGCTATCCAAGCCATGTGAGGAATAGACAGAAAAATTATCTATGAGAACACCATTTAATATCGCATTATATTTGAAAAATTTCTACAAGGAAATTTAATTAGGAATATAATAAGGAATGGGTAGTTTATAGTGTGAAGAGTAAACTGTCACGGCTCAGTGTCAGGACGAAAAAATTTCTCTCCATCGATTTTCGCTCTCAAAAGTTGATGACTATCTTGTGATGCTGACATTGCATTTCACCTACAGCAGAATGTCTTAACTTCCTATGGTAATATTCAACCAATATGACTGAATGGAACGTAAATCAGCCTTCCTTCGGGATAAGGGAGACAGTGACTAGATTAAACCGAAACGGCACGACCCAAGTGCACATCTCGGGAGGATAACTCCTCCATTCTTCGCATCTCTTTATTAATCAGCGGCAGAGAATTGTGAATCCATTTCGTTTCCGTACAGGAAAAAATGATAGCTGGGGTAGAATATGGAAACACACCAGACATCCCAAGTTCACCTTTCTTCCGGAGATATCAGACCCCTATTGTTTTTCTCGCCATTGAACCATAGCTCCCACACCTCTCTCCCTCCGACAAATCTAATACGAACCCATGCTCCTTCAAATTCCTAAGCCGGGGACCTCCTTCACGAATTCCATTTCGGAGGATTCCCTTCTCTCCCCTCCACGTCACCTTGGAGACTCCTCGACCAGCCATCTCGCCGGATCATCTCATTACACCCTTGACTCCGATGACCTGCTGTCTCTACCCGGCCGCTCGGCACGGAGCCCTCAAAACCCACCCCTCTCTCCCCATCCCATTTCCTCTCACGTCCGAATCCATTCCCGGAGCCTCCAGGAAATGTGAATGAAGATTTTTTCCTCCAATACCGTTGCTGGGGTAATCAATTTTTCAGTGGATAGCCCACTATACTCTAGCAAAGTTCCATTTTTTACGGAGGAAAGCAGAAGCTCGAAGCATAAGATAAGATTCATTCTTGAACGGAATGGGGCCATACTAGAGATTTGAAAATTAAAGAGTATTCCCATCAGGTATTAAAGAATCGGATGGTAAGTATGGCTGGTAATAGTCTGGGCTACTTCCTCCGACATTTAGGGCTAAATTGAGTTATTCCGCCACGGAAATTTCGATAAGAGCAGTTTTGAAATTAATTAAATTCTATGTGGATCGTAAACAAACAAATATTTGAATAATTAAAAAATAACTATTGCATTTCTGAACTCAGGACATTGTATCAATAAATTTGACTAAAGAAAGGATAGAGGATATATTATAATAACTGTGCAAATATAATTTATAATATTGTTAATTATAGTCGCACTGATAACATTATGCATTTTTGCATATCCTTTATGCTCTGTATGTTGAACTATAATACATAACCAAGGTCATTGATGGAAGCCTAGTAATTATTCACAAGTTCCTTCAAGGAAGGCTAAATTATTCATTAATTGTTCATGCCTTTAATATAAGAATCAACTTTTGTTGAGTAGTAAACATATTCTTAAATAATAATGTGTATATAATATTTTATTTTGTGGTCGTTGCCTAGTTGATCTTAGTTTGTCAGTTTTTCAAATCCAGTTCGATATTCTGTGGTTATTTACAGCCGCTTCTCGATGATGGAAGTGAAATATTATCATAAGCGTAAAGTGGAGGGTTCTAGAGCCATTTAACGACATGACTCCGAGCTTCCTCGCGTTTTCACAAAGATTCATATCCGTATCAAAAAAGATAACTGGAATTGACCCTGAAATATTCATAACAAAAGCAGGAGAGGAGAAAAAAGAAGCTAACCTCTGTTGGCAAGGATTAATGGAAAGTGGCCAAGTGTAGGCGTAATGAACGCGGGGGAGACAATGTGCGGAACGGAATCTCTGCTGAATAAACAGTGAGGATGAAATTTACACTAGATATCAAACTCTATTTTTGCCCTGGGACATGACTGACGGTACGGAATCACCGTAAAATGAGGATCAGTTGAAACATACAGGCAGATAATCATGAGTAATGTCAATATTTACAGTGACATGTACCTAGGATTCTGGGGTACCTCTTCATAGATGCTGCACCAGGTCATAAGTTCAAAAACCATACATGAATACCAACAGAAAAACTCACTTACTAATGGGAGTATCTTATGACCGATGCGATATAAATCTTCTGCAGTGTGGAGGGAGGAAGATGAAAGCAAATTCCAAATTGTTAAAAAAAAGAATGTGCCGCGCCCATTGAAGAATGGTTAGAGGAAGCTCACATCCCCTAAATCCTCCCTGGATCCCCTCACGCCTCTCAATAAAGAAAACTTACCCCATCCCTCGAGAGACTATTCACTCAGTCAGCAACTCTGTCGCACCATTCTCCCCCGCTTCGTCCCAAACTAGCGCCGTGGTGACCGACGACGTAAATAAGGAGAGTCTAGCTAGGACCGGGTGAACGGGAGAGAGAAGAGAGGGGAAGACGACAAAGAAGAAAGACGCAACTTCCCTCGTAATTCTTCCGTCTGCATAATTCCTCGCCGACGACATCCTCCTCTCCTTCCCTCCCTACACCCATCCATTCATTCATTACCCTCACAATCCCCTTCTCTCCATTCCACTCACTCCTTCTTCTCTAAATGCTAACACTCCCCCTCACCGAAAACTCCTCGTTTTCCATTACTGCACAGGAAAACCTCCAGGCTCTGTCCCTCACTTTGTCACGATTTATTTGCCATTGAAAACTTTCGAGCAAACAAAAAATGTCTCATTAAGTACCACTACCGAAGAATGTCGCAAGCAAAGCCACACGTACCCATGCTCGCGAAAAACACCTGCAGCGCTTCCTAGAAAGGAAGTGCTTCAGATGTTCCTTACGCTACAGGAACGAAAATAAAGGCTACTCATATTGAACCTATGTGGCATCCAAGCCTGTCATAAAAATTACTTGCCTCAGTTTTTATTTTTTATTGGAGGTAAATAGAAAATACGTTAAGTATCAAGCTTCATTGATTGAAACGAAGAAGAGTGAAGAAAATAGTGGTGCCCTGCTGGCTTATCCTTAGACTGAACTCTCACGGTTCTTCTACCGAGACAAGATCTACGTCAATAATTCGATTACTGACTAGCATAAAGACAATGACTATCAGGAGCTCTAAGGCGTTGACTAGATTGAGTATAAAAATATCGACATAGACGGAGAACTTGATCCGGTGAAAGACCCAAGAAGAATTTATTCCAGTGACAACGACTTGAAACCATACAACGTTTTACATTGAATTTACATTTTCACATAACTCAGTACTGCGAGTTTGTCGAAGGAACATAACAAGCCACTCACATAATGTACCACATTGCATAAATGAGTACAATTACGAGCTCATCGTTAGTTTGTAGTTACCTGTTTTGGAGAGTAACTGCCGCTAATTTATTTGATACTTTCCGTGCAGAAAAAACAGCTTGCTTTTCTTTATCGCGATTTCCGGTTGCTGATTGAAATTCCTATTTATTACTGCGGTCTTGTTTTGTATCGTTGTTTTTGTATTGAGGCTTACTAGTTTTTCTTTAACTCGGCGGAATGCGTAGCCACTTTTAGCCACAAGACAAAAATATTTCCTAACATCATCCAACGCCATAAGAAGGTGTCACTTTTTCTAGCTTGTTATTTATTGCCATTCATGTTAAGGTGAAAGTAGAAGTCTTGAAAACCTACCCTTGTGAGCGTTATTTCGAGGGTGGCAATGACGTTAAGTTGGACAAAGATGACCGGAGCATCACTCTAAGGAAACTCTTGACATGCTCTCTTCCCCACTTATGCCCTGGCACTTTCTCCACAAAAACCCTTCCTCCTCTCCCACCATTCATCCAGGCAAACTCACTCCTCCTCATAAAAAAGTCCAGACCACTCCGTTTTTTCCTCAATACCATTCCCCGCTCGCTTCCGACGTCTCTTCTTTCCACTCTCTCACCTCCGTCTCTCTCCACGCAACACGCGCGGAAACTCAAGCCCACTCCGCCAGCCACGCCGCGTCCTCTCAGCTTGGAACCCACACCCACTCCTCCCCGTGAATATGCCCGGCGCGCGGACCATCCCCACCGCAAGCGAAAGAAGGCATAGGGTGGGTAAGGGGTTTGGGGAGGAGTGAGAGAACGAGAGGAACTCAGCAGAGGGACGGTATCCTCCTGCAGAAGGAGCAAAGCACTGGTATTTTAACGACCCTAGCAGGCGGTCTGAGAAATTACAGGCACTCAAGAGAGTGTGCGAGAAAATGGGGATATGGTGAATTAGTGGAAGGAAGGGGAAGCGGGCAGAGGTGGGGGTCGGAGAGAGATGGCGGAGTTTAAGAAGTAAGGGGGGGAAAGGGAAGGATGAGAAGCTTGGGGATGGGAAGAAGTTTAAGTCGTTTGGGAAGGAAGGGTTAAGATTGTTGCCGACTGGACTACAGTTCAGCGAAAATATTGTCACATCCACGAAGACAAGAAGGAAAAACAAGATGGATAAATTGTGGACAGGAATGACATCTCAGAACTAATGTGGAGACACTTCGGGCGTTCGTAGGAATTGAGCTAAATTCCAGAAACATTTTTGCGGGCGTAGAACAGAAGAAAAATTGCGTTCAAAGAAGTTCCAGAATGGACGTGGGGGAAACTGGAAGTAGATGGAGAAAAATAGAGGACAGAGTAAGTGGTTTGTATAAATAATGAGGGACTTTTTTTGGAAGGCACAATAGTGGGATAATATTGGGTAAGCAGGGCTGCGGGAGGAAAAGTGTTTTTTTTTTTTTTTCAGATGAAAGAAGAAGTATAAATGGGGCGTGGAGGTTGAGAAAATAAAAGAAAGAAAACTGCATTACCATGAATTCCGAGAGGTGCTATAAGTCTGTCCAAACCTTCCTCAATTGGAAAATATATTCGAGAAACAAAACGAGTTTGGGAAATAAATGTGGATGTAATATATGAAAAACAACTTCATTCCGGTGCTATTTAACTTTACTGAATACTACATAGAAATAAGCAAGAAAACATGGATTAATAGGGATTTTTACTCGTTATCTTTAGATCATTTTACACGTTTAATGCTGAAAAACACCCACAAATGCTGAAAAATATCAGTAAAATCAGAAAAATATCAAAAAACAATAAACGTAATAGGAAAAAGATGGAAATTTATTCTATAGAGTCACAGTTATTACTCGATTCAAAGAAAACTACATTCATGTTACAAAGTGCAGGCTTGAGTTGAGAAAATTATAGACGTAGCATCTAAATTAAACGGAAGAGAAAAATCATTTTGTAAAAATTTCCCAGGAAAATAATACTTAACTGTTCCATCAATTTCTTGTCTGATTTGATCTTTAATAAATGACCTCCTACGCAAACTAAAGTGATTAGGTAAAAGCAGGCGTGAAGAAGAATTTGAGAGAATTTTAATTAATTAAGGGGTTACAAAAATAGCGATTGACAGTCTATAACGTCTTCAAAAATTATTAATTTATAAGAGATGATGTATTTTAACGATTAAAAAAATACTAGACTCAGTTTTTCTATTATGTAATGATGGTTTCGGTAAAGCGTGAAAATTTCCTGAAACTTGATGCTACGAAGCAAAATAGCAATTTTTACTTTTGTTCTGACGAACATGAGCTCATAATGAAATTCTTACAAGGTTAAGGAGGAATCCCTCGATCGCTTCGGCGCAACTGACAGTTAAAGCCAAATTAATTACAGGCTAAAAATTTCCTGAGAATCACCTCTCCCCTCCTCGACATCGAGAGGAAATATTCCCTTCTCCAACCGAGGAGTGAATCAGGAGAAGCGAATATTTTCCCACCAGAAAACGCTCATACCTACGCGCGCACAACCGCTCCTCGTCCTTTCATCTGAGGATAATTTAGGAAGAGCACGAAATTTCCGCAAATGAGCAGCATCGGTCGGCCAAGGAGCAGAATTCACGGCATTTCGGGAGTGCATAAATGTGCATTATCGCGGGGATGGAAGCGGTGGCTCAGCAGTGCTTTAGCGGAGGAATTTTCCGAGAAGGCACAAGGGCGAGCGATGCGTCGTACGCTAGAAATTAAAAGACGGAAACGAATAGTCTAGGGGAGGGAGCGAAGGCATGCGGAAGTAGCCTCGAGGGAGCACAAACGCTAGGGAAGAGGGGAAGAAGTTGGGGAAAAATGAGCAAAAGGGGAGGGAGAGGGAGAGAGAGATGTGTAGACACATTAAGATCGTGAGCTGTGAATGTGTAAGGAAGGGGTTGTAGTGGAAGCAGCTATTGGTGAGTGGAGGGCAGGTTGCTTGGGGGAAGGGGAGGAAGCGAGCTGGGAGGGAATGAGTAGTTTCTTCTCGTGAAAAGAAGAGTCCGGCTAAGGGGGGAAGCCTGCGGTGAAATATGGGCTGGCAGTTGGGGGGAGAGGATTCAGCGATGAGATTAAGGGGAAAAATTAAACAAAGAGGACTTCGAATAATGCAAGGAGAAGGAACTAGATGAGGAGTTAAAGGAGGTGAGGCGGAGATTGTGAGGGGTGGGCTGTACGTTACGATGTGCAGGAAGTAGGAGGGCGGGAATTTATTTTTTTTTTTAATTTTCAGCTCCCGCCCTGGAGAGGTATTAACATGAGAATGACCGAAGATGAATTTCAGCCCTTTAAGGAACCCAAAAATATATATTAAAGGAAGTATAACGTATTTCTAAATTGGAATGTTAATTAAAAGGAGCTGTGAGCGTAATTATTAATTACATTCACGTGATAGCTGGGGATAATTAATCGTTTTTTTCGTGGTGGAACCTCCTACACTAGTTCCCAGAAGGAGTCCCCCCGTCCCCCAAAACACCAACGTGCTTTTAAATGACTGTCAACGAATACCCGCCACAGAATATATGAAGGAAAGACGTAAAGAAAAGAGTCTCTTGAAAGACTGTTAAATCTTTCCAAGATATCATAAAAGATAGAAATCATAGACGGGAAGATAGGAGAATTTTCCTTAAGTGTGTCACAATGTAAGAGAAGTATTCCTACATTATTGTTTCACTTGATTGATAGTAGATGTACCTACCGAGAGATGTGACTATTATTTAACATTGTTTCACAAAATTTTGCCTCGCATCAACTTTTGCATGACTAAGCAGGCTATGGAGGACTGAAAGATATGCTACGATCGATATAAATTAACTAAATTAGCCCCTATAATCATGACTTGAGAGCCGTGATCTTCGAAATGAAGCCAAAATAAGGACGTCAAATAGAACGGTAGCAAAAATTTAAAATAACAAAGCTTTTCTCGAGCAAATGTTAGTGTTCAATTATAGCCGAAACTGTAAAAAAGCATATAAGTTCTAAGTACGTTCGGTGATTTATTGTTAATATTTGAATACATAGGAAACTGCAAGTTGATAGAAATACGAAACTATACATCAGAATCAAATATGAGTGCTAAAGTAGTAATGCGATTGACAAACTTAATACAATGTAGGGGTTCTTATTTTTAGGCTGTTTTTATTAAAAATTACTCCTGAAGCTATTGACAAATATGAAAATTCTAGTGATACCAATTCAATGTGCTATGTTCATTCAAGAGTTGAGAGTTTTCAGTTTTGATGGATGTAAATTGCTTGGTAAGAAGGAGTGAGAACCTGGAGACACTTGATTATCCAATATGATTAATTTAGAATGAAGAAAGTTAAACTTTAAGGAAGGCTGGCCTTTCGCTATAGCATCTAAAAATATTTAATATTCAAGTACCTGTATTTAATTGGCCTTCAATACTAATTTAACAAAAGTAAGGCAATGGAAACATCAACAATAAAAATGCAAACAGGGATACTATAAATTCAAGAAAAATATCTTATCCCATAACTTAATACATAAAATGTGGAAATACAATGGAAATTCATTTTTTCACCAAAATTAAATTATTGTTCTCTTACAATTTCTACTTATAGGGATTTAATTCCCAAATTTCATAAACTCAGGAGTAACAGGAGACATCCTGAATCACGATAGAGCAGAATCAGAAGCACTAGTAAAAGACACGATAACGTAAATGAAACAGTTTCTTACAATGTTATTGAAATTCTGATATTCTTATCGAGGGAGATACGTAGTTTTGCGATTTTAAATAATGTTGCTTAAGAAAACAGGCACCTTATATCTAATTCTACCTGTTATTGATGTTCATAAATGATTAAAAAAAAGGTTTGGTTCTATGACTAAAAAAATAAGGTAGTTTTCACTACCATTTTTTTATAGGATATAATGAAAATGAAGCATAAAGATCATTCAGGACAACAATAAACAACAAATTGTAGTTTTTTTAGGAATTTGGCCCATCCTATGGACAGTGAAAATTATACATTTTATAAGCGTCAGAATTAGTATTTGCCAACGAAAAGAAAATGCTGTTTCCCGAAAATTGTCACTAAAAAGAGCGCAGCCATTTAAGGATCATTAACTGAACTACAAATTAAATGAATTTATTCGTCTAAGATGTATAAGCATTTTATAATTCACCATATCTTTTGCCGCCTTAATTTCCGCCACGATAAATTTCATTGATTGACCAGTTTACACCTTATTCACCTTGTGTACGGCATGCATAGCAGCCATATGCGTGAGTTTAAATGAAATAACTAGAAAAATAATATTTTCAGGGCTCCATTAAGTTTTAACCATTTCTACCATTTGAAAATTCTTGTTTGATTCAAACAAAACCTGATGTAAACCTACGGTTGCCATCAACATTTACAAAACTCATATTCAATTTCTATCCAGTGAAACTTAATAGCATCGAACTAGGGTCTCATTTCCTCATCAGGATCATGCCCTAGAAGTGTGATAGGCATTGTTTGAACTCTTTGCAAAATATGTCATATTTTCTTATTCAGCTCCCATTACACATTTTTAAACGATAGTAACAAGCACGGCAAAGCAACTACTACTTACCGTAACTACAGCAGGGCGCGAATTTCTTAAATTACTAATGAGTACGCGGTGATTTCATCATCTTTTAGCTTTACATTGGAACTGATTATACAACAGATGATTATTCCTGCCGAATACACAACCAAATATTTACAGCATCATTCTGCGGAGATCCCTCACCACCGCAATTTTGTAAACTGAGATCCTTTATGACCACCTTTCTACCTCACCCGCGCGCAATTCCAATCTCTCGCTTCGACGATTACTTTTCCTTACGGTGCCGCGGGAAAGATTTAAACAAGCTGCGTGCGGAACGACATCCGTGGGTACCTCTAACGTTCCAAGTCGGCATAACTTTTTTTAAGCAGCAGGAGAGGGTTGGGAGGAAAGGGTTGTGGGTAGGAGGGGGTGGGGGTAGTTGCGGGGAGGCTAAGACAAGACGGAGCACGCGGGTGCGCCGGGGGAGCAGAACAAGGGAGCGCGTAATTAGCGGTTTCCGCTGGAAACACGGGAGGGCGACGGCGCGCACGCCGAAATGAACGCCGGCACGAAAGGAATGACACTCGCAAGGTGCGCGGCTACGGGACTTTGAGATCGATGACGGGGGTCTCGAGGATTTTGAGACCCTGCGCTACCCCTTACCCGTCGCTCCCCTCCACAATTTCCCGGCCCTCCCACCGCCGCCAACTTCCGTGGATTAATGCGAAATTCATGAATGAGCCGCGTATACATTTCCTATGAGCGCATCACATCTCCCACCGACGGCTGGATGTGCCCGTGCATCCCTCTGCAGCCGCCATCTTCCCACCCTCCAAACATCGCTCCTTAACTTCCTCACCCTCTTCCAACCATCCCCTTCTCCCAGAGATGATTCGGCAAACTGCTAGCCAGTGGAAAACATGGGAGCATGGTTTCGGGGTGGCAGTTGTATGGAAGTGGATTGGTTAAGGGGAGCGAGATTCCGGGGAAAATTGTCTTGAAGGTGGATAATCACAATAATTATAGGTATAATGGATCTAAGGGGACAAGATATAGGGCTGGTCTATGATGATGGAAGAAAAATATACTACAAACAAAATGACGAAGTTAAGAATAGATATGCACACAAGGATGGGGTTGGGAAAAGAATACAGAAAGAATCGATCACCATAGCAAAAATTCTTCATCATACAAACGAATCATGGTAGTTAATTCTCACCCTAATGAATTATGAGAATGAATATAAGGTATACCGGAGATCGGGTTGGTGCGGTGGCTGGAGTACTGGCCTCCCGTCCCGAGGGCCCGGTTTCGATTCCCGGCAGTGGCGGATTTTTAGGTGGAAAACCGGTCCCCACTTGAGTGCATAATGGAGGGCATTTCAAGTTCAGTACTCCGTCCGTCGGATGGGACGTTAAGCCATGGTCCCCTTGGTTCCTTTCGTTAAGAGTAGGCTAATGCCGACGCCGAGTTTCTCTCCACCCTTCCTCCGTTTCCTGAAAACTCCTACTATTACCCAATTACCCACCTATCCTACATGGCGCAAATGACCTCAGCTGTCGGTCACCTCCCCTGAATAATCAACCAACCTATAAGGTATACCTGTATGTAATTGCAGTTAGAACTAAAACCCTCTTTAAAATTCTTCCTCAGGCAGGCTACTGTGCGAGCTACGGTTAGAGAAAGAAAAAACTAGTTGACCCTGAAATGTTTAGTACAATGTGCTCGACAAAAGACACGCTTTGAGATCCATGGCTTAGCTCTACTTAGCAATGCAATTAGCGCATCACAGCTTTACCCCTCCGTCATCATCATTGGTCATCAATCCTCAGATTGGTTTGACGCAGCTATCCTCTGCGTTCTTCTATCGGCTAATCTCTTCATATTTACGCATTTCTTCTCTTTCACATCCTTCATCACTTGTTCCATATAACTCACTCGAGGCCTTCCTTTGCCATTCTTCCCATCCAATTGTCCTTCAAGCATTGTCTTCATCAGAACATCGTGTCTTAAGATATTGTACCCCTCCGTAACTTTTTTTAAAACAAAATTTGTAATTTCAGAGGTGATAAGATGTATTACCCTTATTAATATAAAGACCCTAAAGCGAAAAATAGTGGAAAATTAATTATATACTTTACTCTTATTTACTCTTACCCAAGGCGACAGAGTAAAGCAACCATAACATTAATTCTCGGAAAGTTGAAGTTTGATAATGGGCTGTCATCTAACCGAAGGCAGTACAGATGAGGAGATAAATAAAGACGGCTGACGAAATGATATCAATAAAACGACTGCAACGCGATACACCATTATAAGTTTGGATGATAACTTTAATTAACTGGTAGCATACACTCATGAATAAAAGATATAATGATTTGAATAGTTTTGGATTCTTTTTTTAAACGTTAATACAACGTTCTAGTCACAGTAAAAAAACGGATTACTTCCTCTACCGCCCTGACGAAACCAGTCTATATGATACAATCATCGCTCGATTAGCAAGCTCATACATTTTCACTACGTACTACAGTGAGAATTAGATTATGGGGTATTTATATAGATATATGAACAACTTATATTGCATCAGGCTTCAAAATTTTCAAACTTTACTCCAGCAGTTGAGGTAACCAAAGAGATATATAGAGCAGAGAGATAATTCGAAGATAAAAGCATGGATCTCTCAAGCAAATCATTTTGAAAGAGAGAGCATGCTGCATAAAACGGTAGGGTACCATGAAGAAAAAACAATGAAGAAATGAGGAGACGAATTACTCGCAGAAACACATTACTGGCGCCCGGAGCACCCGGAAATCAACGTTGAAATCATTAAGGGTCTCCGAGGGAAGGTCTCCTTGAAATACCCATGGGTGATCATGAGAGGGAAATACCAAGAGACTAATTTGAAAAGAAATAAAGTACTCCTCAATGAAAACGAAGATCATAAGTCAAAACTAAATTTAAATATTTGAGTTTGGTATCATACGGATATGTTTTCCTCTAATTATTAAATAACTGCATGTAACGGTAGAAACTGAAGAAAGGTAGACATATCACCAGGTAGGTACTCCAACGAATAAGTAACACTTGCAGAATGTTAAAAATAATGAATCATTTGAATTCCGAAGTAATAAAATACACTAAGTGGAAAGAATAATTTATTGACTGTAACATAAACAGCTCTTTGCATTCGAACGAAAAAGGAAGGAAAAGAGAATGGATAATACATGCACACCAAAAATAAGCAAATAAACTCTTCCAAGCAATTTTTATGCCCCCACGAACAAGGCAATACGAATGAAACGTACGCGGGGGCAAAGGAGGTGAATTTATCATGCGAGGACGGCTCCGAGGCAGGGAATCGAGAGGATCTATAGACGTGCCTGAACGCAATGAATCTAGTACTTCGACGGCATGAAAAGAAAATCAACCCTAAAAAATTCTTTCCACAAGAAGAGGAAATCGAATCACGTAACAGAGTAAGGAGATGAATCGGAACAGAATCTTTCACCAATCGAATGAAGCTGTCTAACATACGTTAGAATGAGATGTTGAGAAAGCAGGTACGAGCTCTAGCTTGCAGAGCATTAATGATAGAAGGCCAACTATAGAGCAAAGAGAAGGGTGCGATAATATTAAAAGGAACACTGCAAGAAAACATTCAAGAAGATAATAGCACTCCATGGAGCAGGGTAGATATTTATGGTAAAGAACGCAAGGGCCGAATAGGAGCCTCCGAGACCAGATGCTGAAAGCAGATTCTGAACATGGGAACACCATCTCTGTCTGCCGCTCGGGAAAATACCTTTCTTGGTGATAGCTACATGCATATGGAATGGCAAGAGCAGATTTGGTTCCCAAAGAATCATCGTATGGAGTACACATATAAAGCAGTGAATGCTGTAATTTACTATGAATATTTTTTCCTACCTAGCACTTTAATTTTTTCTTTGCGTAATCAAATTCTTGCGATGTTATTGATAAACCACATTATTTGTAAAGAATGCTTCGTTACGAAGATGGACAACAAAGTTGGCGTAGATATTACATAAAGCTAAAGAGAAATTTGCTACAAATGAAGGAAACGGTGATTAATTAATCCAGAGATCCACCAGAATACTAACGGAGTTCAGACTCGCAGCAATTAAAAGGGGTAAAATGAAGGAAGAGTTGAAAGAGCATAGTCAAATAGTGAAAGATTAATAAATAAAGTCTATATTGATTGCGTTTCAGAGAAAAAGAATGAACTTGGAGGCACTAATGGAGAAGAATGGTAAACTATAAATTAGAAATTCAAAATTTAACATAAAACAGGTGAATGAGTATTTGTTCTTATTGCGAATAAATCATTGAACTATAAAAACGAGCTTTCAAATGTGAATGAACATGACACGACAGTAAAATACATAACCAATTGTTTTCATTCATATCAAGACACAAATTTGTGTAGAACCATGCACTGCAAAAGAGGTGTTTCAATTGGAATTACAAATTTCATCGCTCAAACATCAACGCCACAGGAAAGTGAAATACGGCGCATTATTTGCTGACATTTTGGGAAAAATTGAAAATAATCGCAGTTCGACGACATCGAGAAATAGGAAGGGGGAGAGAGAGAAGATTAATAGCGAGTTTCACCCGTCCCCGGGTAACTACACTCGGACATTCTTCCTTATTTACGACCCGACGAGAGCGAGAAGCATTCCAACTCCAGAGGGAGGATTCCCGACGACGGGAACGATCGCACCGCAATGCTTTCGTTTGAGCGATGAACCCAAGTGAGCGGTTTCCTCCCCGTCCTAAAGCTCCCGCTCATAATTGATTTTTCGACCGTCTCGCTTTGTTGCTTCACTCGAGGGATGGATTTGTTGGAGGACTGGAGGGAGGTTGTCTGGCTCCCAAGACGCAAACACCAGTCCCCCTTCCAGTCAGAGTATGTGCAGTCCAGTAAATTCCTCTTTTCAGCATATGGAGTTGGTGAGGGACGGGAAGGAGAGGTAAGGGTGGGGCAGTCTCTTGGTTCATCTTTCAGATCCCATCCTCTCTCTCTCTCTCTCCATCTCAAGATTCGTCCCAGCGGCGCGCGTGCAATCAGCCATGCGTGAGCGAGATGAAACCAGAGAAAGAGAGACGGCAGTCTGGAGAGGCAGACGATGGGGAATGCCCGGCATTAGCCCACTTTCCCGCTGAGAAAGAGGAAAAAAATGCAAGATTCCCTACGATTACTGGGCTCGCCTGCAAGGCATTCCAGAAGCTAGAGGGGGCACGGAAGAGTAAAGCTCTTCAAGATTTTGCCTCACTCATCATCTCTCTCCCACTGCCCTTCCACCAACTCACCCCATCCACTCAAGCCCGCTGCTAAGGAGTGAAATGCGCCAGAGGAAAGAGTGCTTTGAATACCAGGGGTATAGGAGTGCAGCGGCTTCGGATTCGATGGATGCTTCGACGGATAACGCTCTCAATTTGCTCATTTCCTCGAAGCGCAGTTATTTGTCCGCGTGCGATTCACATTCCCAAAAAGCAGTTGAGGAGAGATTGAAGCCCGAAATATTTCGTGATATTACTTAGTCGCCACGTATTTCGGGATGCGGAAGAGGAAATTCAAAACTATCGTCATTAAATTTAAATCAAAAACACGCACAAGGATGAACTAGAGGCAACGTAATTAAGCTACGTCCTTTTCAATTGATGGCTGAATCGGCAAAAATCAGACCCTTGAGATGTCATATTTCAATCGTTCATTTATATTTAGGCAGTTGTTTTCAAGTAGAGAGAAAAAACAACACAGGAAAAGTATCAAATAATATTTGCCTAAACGATTGAAAGAAAAATTGCATCATGCAGTTGGAAATGGCGACAGAACTAGCTACAACGCTATAAAACACTAACCCGTTCAATTCAATTACTCGACGCCAAATTTCATTACAATCAAGAATTTTTTCAGAATAATTTCATGAATTATACACGGAGAACTGATTTTAGGCATTCAATGATGAAATTGTCGCTACATGTGCATTCACAATGACTTTCACAATAAATATATCATGAGTTCAGTGTTGCGTCCTGTCACTTATGCAAATGCAATAACTACGTTAGCTCACGAGGAAAACAACCTATAAAACTATCGCAGGAGGAAAATTGAAAATCATTTGCGAACGGCCAGTACAAACAGCTAAGAGAGAAAGAGGAATTTGAATTATTTTTAAGCATATTGACGCATTTAAAGGCTAATCATAAATGCATTAAATAGCAAAGAAAATAGCAAGCAAAAGCAGTTGAATCTCGTCCTTATCCGTACCAATTTATCTCTTGTACCTCTTGAGGAACCCATAAAACAGAGAAGGCAAAATGAGAAGCGAGCCTTGTTAGGCTCGACTGACACGCTTAAACGAAGACGTAGAGTCCCTTCCTAGTCTCCGCGCTCCGAACAAACACCCAGAAATCCTTCCTAACGCGCCCTCCTCCGGCGTCATATGGAACCTAATAAGCTCCAAACGGGTGTTAAGCGATTTGTTGAAATAATGACGCGGCGAGGCGTAAGTAATCAGAGGCGGCAAAGTGAAAGATGTTGTCGGGGTGGAGAAATATATATGTAGATGTATGTGCGTGAGTATACGGACCCGCGAATGGAGTGACGATGTGGGTAGGAGATGGGGGTGGTGGAGGAAGCGGCATCAAAGCGTCTACAGCCAAGAGAATTCTGGGGGAAAGAGTAAGAAGGAGGCAGAATATGAGGTGACGAGGAGATGAAATAGAAGGCTGAAAAGAGAATGGCTGCGAGCCCAGAGAATGGCGAGAGGGAGGTTTGGCATGAATCTCCGTGGCGGAAAGGAAATTCTGGGCAAAAGGAGATTAAAAAGGAAGCCGCATATGGAAATGAAGGAATCAAGAAGTGGGAGGGGCCGGGAGCGGCACCAGAGACGGAAAAGTTTTGCGACTGAGCGGCGAACAGCCTGGAGGGGGGAGGACTAATGTCCAGTCCAGTATTTCTGGAGGGCCAGTAGAAGGGAGAGAGAGATGAGGGAAAGTTGGGAGCCCATGTTTTTAAGAGAGCCCTTTCCCGTGAGCACGTCGGACCCATGCGTCAGATGCGAGAGTGTCACGCGCAAGACGACTCCCGCGATGCATTTCTTATGAAAGCTTTTTCTTGAAGCAGCCTGGACATCAAAGAAATCCCATTCCTTAGAAATGGCTTAAGGATCCTGGGGCGCTACGGGGTGGGCACGCGATGAGAGACACGAAGGTGGAATTGAAGAAGAAAAGCTGAAGTCGAAGGAAAGATGGACAGGGGGTGGATTATGGTTTGTACTCAACCCGGTACTCTTGAGAATATGATTTACGAAACAATAATGATACTCCTTTTATTGGTAGAACCTTGCACGAAATGAAATAAACTATGTGTACCAGAGTGGCATAAAAACTGGAACTAATGGAAATCAAAAGATTCCCATGTTTAAAACGCTTTTTATGCTTTATAATGAGCTTAATTGTCTTATGGTCTTGCAGTTGAGTCTTTCACTCCTGTACCCTCAAGGGTATCGAATTTTACAAAGGTAAAAATAAAATAAGTGTCACTAAATTCTAATAATTAGGCTCGCACTTCAATATAATGGACGAGACTACGTTGTTTAGATCTTCTCCAACAATTTTCGGGAACCAATTTGAACTTGCAGCATATCAGCATCAACATCGTGATAAATGAAACCCATGGTCGTTTTTCCACAATAATTAATTCTTTGGAACAGCATGGCCTCCTTGAACCTTACCATGAAGAAATTTTTCAAGTTAAGATACTTATCGTAATAATATCGATAATTGAACTTGTTTATTTACCACGGTTTTCTATTTTCCCAAAATTCTCAAACCTCATTTTCTTATCCGTTCGCTAATCATTAAGGAGGCAGAAATCAATTTTTCTAATGTGCTTATATTTTACTTTCACAAGTTGTATGCTCGCCACGCAGTGTAGCCCTCTATTTCACATAACCGACTGCAATGACCAGTTTGGTAACTTGCCAGGGCAAAGGTAGTGGGTTCAAATCTTGTTTCGTGCATGGATATTTTATTTATCTGAGAATTGAGAGCTCAGGTTGGACGGTACGACATAAGTTTAGCCACTTGGGTCACCATAAGCACCCGTAAAACCCAAGTCCACCGATTCTTTGATTCTTCATAAAAGAGAACGCACCTTTCTGCTCACTGAAATCACACAGTTACATATTTTCAAGTGTAACTTCTTAGTCACAATTAAAACTTCTCTCCCCAATCATTTGGTAGTTCCAGTAATCTTTCAATGAAGTAAATCGGCCATTTTCATCCTTGTCAAAATGGAAAAATTCCGAGCAAAAATATCTCACTTTATTGTTTTGAGAATTACCCTCGGGCCTGGAATCGTCTCCGGGAGCTATTTCGGCGCGTCCCCGATGGCGCTTTACGATTTCTGCTCAGAATCTCCCTTTCAATTTGCTAATCTGAGTTCTGATGGCCTAAGTCTTGCTTTCTCCTCCATTTTACGAGGAATCGAGAGGAATCGCAAATGCATAATGAATCATGTTCCCGGGGATAAAGTGTCCTGCCGCAATTAGAATATTTCGATTCTAATCTATCTCTCGCCGGCGAGTCCCTGTTCCAACTCCTCAACAAGGCACTACAGCCTCCCCAACCGCCAAAGGCTATCCTCCACCTTCCTTCCGACCCTTCATTGCCTCATCTCACGTTCGTATTCCTAACCCCTCCCCCTTTCAGGTCTCCCTTCCCATCGGTACCTTGCATAATTCAAGATATTTTTCGACTTCGCGGCGTCGTCGTCGGTAGCGCGTGCGGGGGGCGCCCGGGTGGCTCTAACGGGATGGCCCGGGGGCACGAACAGCCCCTCTCGCCACCAAATTCCCTTCCCCTTCACGCCCCTCTACCTCCTTCCAACCTACGCACCCCAAAGCCCCTCCTCCCCCACCCCTTCCTACCCATCTCTCCGCCCTCGCTTTCCACTTCCCCAAGAGACCACCTCCGGGCCTACGTCGCCACCCGCACCCGAGCCAGATCCTTCCCCCTCACCTTCTCCCCCTGTCAAAGTGACTACTACCACTCCGTTGACGAAATGAAGGACGGTTACAAGACACAGCAGACTCGGGACTATGGAAATGCGAGCGAGGTAGGGTGAAGCTATCGCTGACGTGCGAACGATAGTTTACGTCGTGAGCCGCAGAGTTTTAATGAGTACCGACCATTCATACCTCCAAATGTTACGCCAGGCAGGAGCGGTGCTGAAATTGTAGCACAATTTTCATGCAGAACATTACAAGCCATTGTCCTCGCGCGAACATTTCACTTGAAATTTTCAGCCAAGAAGAAGCTATGTGTACTCATCTGAAGTGGGTCCGTTATAGCATATTAGATATAAACCCAATTCAACTCTCTTTGCAGTTATATTGAGTTATAATGAGTGTCATTGCATCATGATTAGTAAAACACTGAAATACGTTAGTACCAGAGCAGTGACAATATTTGTGTCTACATGGTTTTCCTCCTAGCATGTTAACACCTCCCAGAGATTAGCAACAAATAATTTTGGCAGATACAATAATTAAGCTACAATATGCTATATGTAGTTGGACTGAAGGAGTAAAAAAATATCGCTGCAACTCCAAAGGTACATTAATTATAACTCCTCTCCTTTAACTTTGTTACTGCCGCTTCTTCTCATTCGTCACGCACCTACACTCTTACCGAAGCTTATCTTCTTTCTCGACCCGTCCTCTGCTGCTTTAAGCCCATCTTCATTTACATTCGCTTCACGTTCTCGACCCTCTCGTAAATGGCATTTCTTTATTTCGGAATTTCGCCTATTGCAGCCCTTGCTTTACCTCTTTCTACACACATATATCTCCCCTGTTCCTCTGAGAATGTTGCCCGTTATCAGAAGGGTAGAAATGGAGGTGGAAATCAATGAGGAGCATTGACTTTATCCACCATTATCATTCCCCGTAAACTTTCCAAACAATCCCATTCCGTTAAAACTTTAAGGAGGCAAATGCAGATTACTGATGTTGATCGCATTTCTGGTTGATTTGAACAAGTACCGATTAAATTAACGGTATTCAGCTTCCCTTGTTTCATAAACGAGTGCTAAAAAGATTTTGTTGCGTTTCATTTCATCATCTGATCGCGGGGAGTAACCTATTTGGTTTCGACACACTCCGTGCCGCCTAAATCACATGCCGTGCTCGGCAGAGATTTGTCCCCGAGTATAATGGGCATAATAAATTCATTTCTTCCTTCCTCATTCACCCAACCCCCTGCATTATCCCCACAGCTGCGCACCCAGAGTTTCTGCGCAACTTCCTCTCTTTCGCCAATACTTTCCACACTTCTCCGTCAGAGGCACGCCGGGCGAGCGCACGCATCGTTTGGTAGAACGGATGGAGACAGAGAGAGTGGGGAGGGGGGAAAGGAAGAGACTGGAAAGAGAGGCAAGGACACAGGGTGGAGCGGAAATACAATCCCCTTCTCGGGAGCCAGATGCTACATTTACCTGACAACCCCTCCTAATTAGTACACAATAAGACAACCCACAAGCACGCCACGTTCACTCTCTCCTAAGTGTTCCAATGCGCTCTCTTTCATGAATTTTTTATTGCTCAATCTCCCCTTAAATTGATATTCACTAAGCATATGATCTCGACGTAGTAAACAATTAGTTTCCACTTTATTTTTCCCTAAGCTTGGGAAAAATGGACATATTATGGACATACGTATTGCTTTAATTATTTAAAGTGCATTAAATTGTAATAGGCAATTAATGGATATTTATTTTACCGCCGCCAATTAAAATTATTAATCTTAATAATGATTAGAACAGAAAATGCATGGGTATCACTCAGAAAAAAAATACATAGCATCATTCACTGTCAGTTTAAAAAAATCCATTCGATAATGCTTTAATGAGATTTCCATTAACGCTTTACAGTAACTTAAAAAAAGCCAATCGACAAAGTTAAAAAGGCTAAACATCACTATATTCCCTCTTACTTATTCCAAGGTCAAAAATACGCAATTCATGGAATACTTATGAACAACTTGTTTTTTGTAACCCAAAATATTTAGCAGAAATCCACGCCTTCACCCGCGAAATCGAAGCTTTGAATCAATCGCTAACGAGACACCAGTTACGTCAAAGGTTTCTCTAGCCGTGAGATTTTTCAATTCATGCAAAAGAGACGTCTCTGTTACACATATTTGTTCGACAGCTGCACTGTTCGGCAGGGAGAAGAGAAACCCGGAATTCGGAAACTCGAATTATTTCTCCATTTCCCTAGCTTCCTAATTCTCAGACCATCGGACTAGCGTCCGATTATTCCCTTGCTTTATATTTTAGCTCTCTAAACCCTTCTCGTATTCTCTCCAGATTTCCCTCTCCTTTTCCCCCGACGTTTACCTTTCAACACGGCTTTGAGTTTTGAATTTCTTTCCACACCACGTCGGAGCACGTTTTAACGCTCATTCCTGCAAATATTCGTCGGAGAATAAAGGATTTGAGAGCCCAAGTATCGTCGCAGTATGATAAGCCCTCCGGCATCGTTGTAACAAGAAGTCCTGTTCCTCAAAATGAATTAACAAAAGCGGTCGTTTTGAGTTTCGGATTGATGGCGAGAGATCATTATAATGCGGCCGGTATACGACGTCGAAGGATGTTCCACGGCGAATAATCGAGATAATGAAAGCTTCACGGCTATGAGATTCCCAATCAAGGCCAATAATGAGAGGATCAGTACCTGGAGGAAAGCAAATAAGACTTAAATCTTCACGGCGTGCAACCATAGTGCGAAGGGTTACATTAAAACAAATGGAGTAAAAACGTGACTTTTAAACAGTTGCATTGCTCAGATACACAAACTTTGCTAATGTATTTACAATTAATACATTATTAAAACTCAAATAAATGCCCAACATTTTTTTCTCATTTCAATTGCAAGAAAATCATAGAGGCACTAATGTTTTTTCGATAATTTTGAATATTGAAATGGGACAGAAACATAAGATACTTATCATGGAACCTTAAAGGTAGGTGAATTTGGCAGTGACGGGGCTGTGACACTTAAATGATCACGTCATGAATCTCCGAACAGAGTTCGAGGTATATAATGCGTCTTCAATTTTTAAAGACGCTTCACTTTAATAAGCCACCTTAAAGGCAATGAAACTTATACACTGCACCACGCACATAGTGGTTAATCAGTCTGCATCTACACTCACAAATGTCAACACGGTCTTACCAGAATAAATCAATGTGGTGTGGACTCGGGGACAAAAAGTATATAATCCATAAAAACCAACCCAAGATAAACAATTGTATTTCATGTCATAAAATGCATACGTTTACTAAAAAATATTTTTATGACAATCAGAAATCTCCTTAGATTCATATTATTAATTCACCTTAAAAATAGGGAATGTTTATCAATTAATTAAAACAAATAAGTTAATTATCAGTAGTAAGTTTATTACAATTTACTGAAAGAATTAGGTTGTAAGGTGTTTCAACTGTTTAGGCAATATCGTATCACATCAACGAGATTTATATCAATCTAAAACCTGTAACAAACACAATATCGATGCATTTCATAAACTTATTTGGACCCGCAACCTCAAGATCACCACCACGGTTCTCTACTGATTTGTTTTCACTAGTTACGGGTGAATGTAACCACATCAATGAAGAAATGACGTGGAACTCAATACTGATTGTATTAGTTATCGCCCCTCGATCGAATTATTTGTTCCAGAAATAAAATGCTCTTTCACTTTTGGAATATCATCTGCATTAAAACTCCAGGTTTTGCCATTAGGCCGATATACGATAATCGGGATTCATATGAATATTTTTTGTGTGCTTTATCCAAGGTATCTACAAATGTATAAAAGCAATAGATTTAACAGAAATTTAACTTAACTGATGTAACTCAACTCCGTGACAATTTTCTTCCTCAAATGTAGGTGATAATTTTACTCAAGAATACCGAGCTTCTCGCGAGTTTTTGCTCATGTGAGGGTGGAAATTTAAAATCTAAATTTCCTCAAGCCTATAACAATGAGATTAATCAAGTGCATAATGCTAAATAGGCACTAGGGGAAGTTAAAATTTATGTAACTGCCTGAAGAATTGCCCTCAAGGGTTACCTTTGTCCTCAAATGCCAAATTCTGACGCGGTTTTGCACACATGTGGACGTTTAAAAGCTCTTATGCACTCGAGACGTTCCATCACGGAGGTACGAGCTTGACACACAGGCATATGTACTTGCAGGACTTTTAAGTGTGATTATAAACTGTTAGCACAGTCCCAGGGAACATTCAGCAAGGAAGAGATCAGGACGAAAAGTCATTTGCGCATAATTTTTTTAACAAACCTCGAGTTCACAAGAAAAGACTTATATTACATAATTTGATTCTCTTGGATAACAAATTGATCAAATACATTCAATACAAAGCTATAAGTTTGTATTACTAAAGCATTTCAAGTATTTAATTAGTAATAGTTAAATATTCAACTTTAAGTGATGGAGTAGTTTAAATATCTGATCTTTTACAGATTATCCTGAACAATGGTAAAATAACGCACTTTCGTTTCCTTTAACTATGATTCCGTCTAATCAGAATATTAATGCATTGACATATCCATCAACTGTTAACTCCGTTAGGTACAAACGTAAATACATATTGAGGAAGATACGATACAGCTGCTCAAAAAAGAATTCTAAGCGATCACGTGGCGCAAAGACTAGTGAATGGGATGATCCCGTGCTGTTTATCCTTCCATTACATCCCTATTATGAGAACAACCTTCTTCGGAATCTCGCCTGATGGAATAAATCCATGGGAAACCTCCTTGAGTCCTTTCCAAGCATTGAAAACAAAAGAAGCTTTAGCAAACAGGGAAGCTCAAACAGTGGACGCGGCAGACTCGTATTGTATTCTCGCATGAAAGGGTCGGAGGCGCCTGGCGCTTTGGCTTCACGGCAATTACCATTGTTGCGACTCAAACCCCTCAGCCGACGTGGCCGTTTGCCAACCACTGAGATGAGAACGCTACCTGCCTGGTTTCTTGGAGTGTGCGGTGCTATCTAGCTTCTCTTCAGGTATATAGACTGAACTACGAGTATATTCATCAACCACCGGAAGGGTTGGGTAGATGAAGGAATAGATCCTGGAACATCCCCGGTTAAATCATGATCACAAAGAGCATAAAAAATCCCCCAACTAATAAACATTTCTTGGAGGGAAATAACTGACTGCAAATTGAGATTAATGGTAGGTAATTAGTACCTACCTTCCTGTTAAAAAAATACCATCAAGAGAAAAACATCGTATTACTAAAAACTGTCCAGTTTGAAATCAAAATCAATTTGTAGCTCACAACCCAGTAATTGATGAAGTGCAGGTTTATGATTTAGCGTCTAATAATTACGGAAACTTACACCCAGCCGTAGACCATAGATTAAAGGAAATCATCGAATTTCCGGGTAACGGGTATGATTTCCGCCTCCAGCAAGGGAAATGTTTTTATTGCTCGTAGAGAGATTTTTTTTACTTTATGTTACCGTATAGCACTGTAAAGCAAAACGGTTGCAACATCATACACTTTAGCACAAGTAAAAAGGCCAAAACATTTTAAACTTCCATTTCAAATAGCTTGAGGGCCACGCCGATATTATTATCCTTCCAACTATGAAGTCAATAATAAGCATTATGGAAATCCATAGTAGAAATACAGGTTGTCGAACAAGCTCTTACCGTAAGGTCATTTTATGGATATGAAATAATTAAAGTAATACATTCAAAGTACATCAATGCATAAAAATATATAAATGCTCCAGTCTGGTAGCCTGTGTTTAGCCAAATACATAATATGCAGAAGTCTACAAATTGCGAAACTGAAACGGAATTTACCTACGACATTAGGCGCAGGTAAATGGGATTATACTAGTCAGAACATGTCGTTGGGCACCTATGCTGTACTTATAATATTAAGTACAGGAGAGAAAAGATCCGTAGTGTATCCGTCTTCGTTGATTTCATCGAAATAAAAGTGAAACACAGTACATAGCATCGCCACAAATAATCCTCACCCTTGTCACCAACTTTCCACGAGATACAGTGGGACAACGGAGAAAAACATAAAGATCAATTATTACAAGCTTATTGGATCGATCGGATTGGTGTGGTGGCTAGAGTACTACGCCGCATATCTTGCAGGCCCGGGTTTGAGTCCCATCAGTGGCAGAGAGTTTTCATTTGTTAACCCGCCCTTGCTTGAGTAAATAAAAAACCCGAGAAAAATAACCCGTCCGTCACGTCGAACCGGACGTTAAACTGTGGTCCCCTTGGTGCCTTTGGTAAAGGGAAGCATAATATCGACACTGGGTTTCTCTCCACACTGAAAACTTCCTACCCTTATCCAACGACCAACCTACCCTAAACGGTGCAAACAACCTCAGTTTTGGGTCACCTCCCTTAACAAACTAACAACAACAACATGCCGTAAATGCTGATGCGACTTCTCACCTTCCAGACGACAGCGCCCCAATATCCACCCAACATTCTGATCACGTCCCGTCATTTAATTGGCACGAAAAAGTGGGCGAACGTCTCACTTCCTGCCATACCGTCCTAACTGACACGCGCGAGCGGTAATTTAGGGGTCGCAAACTCTCTCCCTACCACACACACACACACACACGCACGCGCGATGACACCTACGAAACTCTTGCGCTCTCCATCCAAGGTTAGGGAGGACGAGCAGAAGTGGGGGACGGACGGGGGGGTCGCAAGATGAGGAAGGGGGAATAGAGGGATTTCAGACGCCGACTCGAGGTGGGAACAATGTCCTCCTCGCGTCTCTCTCTCTCTTCTCGGAGACGCCGTCGGAGGGCGCTGAAATCTCCGCCAAGTCACGCCCTCTCGACGAGAGGAGGCGGAGTGGATGGGGGAGGGGCGAATCGCCTCCTCGACCGAGAGGTATCGTGCTGCCTCCCCCGCCCACCCCCAGTCCTCCCTCGCGGGCGCCTAGGCGACACACACAAAGGAAGGGGAGCCATGCACTGGAGAATGGGAATCGTGACGGCGGCAAAGAGGGGGATGGATGGATGGAGGGGACTGGGGCAGACGTCATTGTTGGCTCGGGGAGGGAGGGTGGCCACTCAATCGATAGAGTGAGAGACTTTGCAGGCAAAGTTGAATGCGGCGTGAATTAGGGCTATTAGTAGGAATTAAAGCAAGTACTGGTTCGTCGCACCGATAGATTGCCGACACGGATAATGATTCCACTGACAGTAATCTCATTTCTCAGTCTGACCTCCGTTAGCCCAAATTCCATTTCCACTCATGACTACGGCATTGTCGGCTCTGTGGGATCACGTGATTCTTTTATTATGCGCCACTCAATTCAGACATCCATTATTCTGTGCCAACATGATTATATGAGAATCGAGGCATTGCAGATGCATGATGACGTTTTTACCACGGAGCACAAGAAGTGAGACACCACTGTATCGGGTGAAAAAGAAATACAAAACGTCACAGGAAGAAAAATGACACTTAAGGACTGGTCCAAAATTCCATCGAACACAAGATGTTTTACCCACTTATGAAGCCAAATGTCTCCCTTTATATTCTTTAATCCTTGAGAAAAACCTCCTGTCTTTAGATCACCCGTTCATAATTGAGACGAAAGCTTTAGCCGAAAATATCTGACGAGAAAGAGAAAAATGTAGTTTTTGTTAGAAGGTTTCACTAACATGTTTGTCAACCAAGCATTAGCAAGTTATTGAGGATTTGAATGATTAAATTGTTTTAAATGCCAAGTAAAATGTAAACAGGAAAATATAGAGTAATGTTGGGGGTCTTCCTGTCTTGGGCCAGAATGCCACCACGTTAATGGAAACATTTTATTATGTATGAAAGCTCCGCAATGCACTTCCTCGTCGGGGCAATGGAAATTTGGAAATGGAAAAAATGAGCTGCATATAAAAATTTCTACTAAGGAAAGCATCTTTGATCACGTTTCCTTTTTCCTTACGCCATGCGCAACTTCTTACCTGACCGTAAAAAAATTATGCTCCCTGGTTCGGCATGTACTACATCGCAAGCGTGCTCATTTCCTCAAGAAAATTTTGAATATTCATACGGACGGCTCACGTGAGAAAAATTTGTGCCCACAGAGTTATAATCTGCAGTCGTGGTAAAAGCGAGGGTGGGAGGGAGACGCAGGTTTCCTTGCCTCTTTCCATTCTCCTCCCTCCCAACCAACGTCCTACAATCCCACGACTACGACCACTCCCTCCTCCGCCAATCCCCGAGCTCCGCTGCCTTTAAAGCAAACACGTGACTCTCTTGGAGAGAGAAATTCCCTTGAGAGCCCGTTGCCCTGTTTCCCGCGAAACAAGTCCAAGTAGAGAGAGAAGTGACGAAGGTGGGACGGAGGGTGGGGGATTGCAGGAGGTGGAGGTGTTGCCTGCCTGCAGTCGGATACAAAACCGTAGAGTGCCCTACCACGTAAGGAACGGGGGACCAAGGGCCCTGATAGGAGGTCGAGGGTTGGTGCGGCTTGTATTATCACGATATCCAAGAAGCCCTCGAGTTGTACTGCTTCTGGATGAGGGACGATTAGAACTTTCCTCTCAATTCTGCATGAACTGCGACGCCCAAGCACTGTGAAATACGATAGCGAGCTTCCAGAAAACAGCTGAAGCCTGTTTTTTAAACAGATTAATTCAAAGATAATGAAAGCATCCATTCGTTTCTTCGAATTTTAATTTGTTTAAATTGAAGGTGAGAATTAGAGGTGCCAGAGGCGGCATTCACAGTCGTACCTCAACAAACTTACAAATACATTTCCGAATTTATTCCAGAATCTCTTTGTCTTTTTACGCTACCAATAGAAATTCGGATGGCCCCATCCTCGTAATTTTATTTTGAATTTTCCTGTTCACACTCCTAGGGGGTTGTGCTTGAAACTGTCGGGATTATCTCCATTAATTGTTTTAACTTGAATTTGTCTCATCTGTCTCAACTATTTATTTTTTATTTATTTTCCACTACCATCGAAAACAGCACATGTGGCCTTTACATCGGGGTATTAGCATTGTAACAACAGACGAGCACACACAGCCATGTCCTGAGTGGTGCAAAATCCACTAAGGCGAGACTCGAACCCGCGGCCCTAAGGTTAGCAGGCGAGGACTTAACCACGCCGCCACCGGGGCTGACAAAAATGCCTCATGCCGTTTCAGTGCTGAAACACTAAGCCCCAATATGATATGAAACACAAGTTTAAACAATGAATGAGGCTGTAATCAGCGATTTTAACTCACCATTTCTTGCGAACCATTCGTGTTTATACCACGAGACTCCTTGGTTGACTAATCGAGGTAATCCCGACGGTTACAAACACAGACCCCCTGCAGGACAATTTCCACACTTAGATGATAGATCAACCATTAATTGGACACACACTAGTTCCGAATGAAAACACGTCCAGATTTCCGTGCTTTTGATGCTATTTTCGATGTGAGCAGGTGAGGGAGGGTAGGAGGGAAGGAATGGTTGTCTGCTCGGACGGAAAGAGGAAAACTTTTCAACGCCGTCACGCTCGACTTGCTTAATCCCGCCCAAGGTGAGGGGATGGAGCTAGGCGTGAGGAAAATTGCGAGCATGCATGTAGACACAGCAATAAGGCTGCGAAGGCGTACTCGACGGAGTTGACTAGCAAAAAGGTGTCCTCGGCAAACAAGAGGGGCAAACTGGTAAAGTTCCGATGCAACTCATATCTCGGGGCGTGAGACCAGCGAGTTTTCTTGAAAACCTGAAGCGGCTGGCTATCTCCCGAAGCAGCCTCCAAACGGCTTTACCATTGCCATGCGAAATGCATGCATGCGAAAATCGATCATAGCTTTACATTTAAAGATAATAAAAGCGTTAAAAAATCTACTTGTCAAACTTATTCCGCATGTTTGTTGGAGTAAGAATAGTGGAATTTGTTAGCAGCTAAATTAACCTCACCATGCCGGAATAACTGCAGTTGGAAGATGATTTTGCAAATCAAGATTGCACATACTTTAAAATTTGGAATAGTTAGTTTTTCTACGTGAGCTGCAAAACACGAAGCCACATCACTGCAATGCTAAGTAATGGGAAGAATGCAGGCCAACGTGTATTTAAATTGCTAGCATCTTTATTTCTTCAACTGTAAAGTTTTTTTCTTTCGTCTTTAAGTTTTGCTAGCAAATGTTCCCTAACTTTACAAGTGACATAATATTTTAATAAACTTTGGTTATATGAGTTGGTTAACTGAATGTGTGCACTTAGCAAACAGTTCAATGGCTTGAACAGCTCCTGTAAGAGGTTTTCATAACTCATGAGGTTTTTTTGGTTTATAATCTCGTAAGTGTAATGACATTCAAATTGGTTACAAATATTATCATTAACAATAGATTCAAATGCATTATCTGTGGATGAAGCGGAAAGAAAAATCATGGTTAAAGAAACATATTAAAATAAATCAATTTACGATTAAACGGCTCTAGTCCCATAAAGCACCATACTTTGGGCAACTAGTTTGCCTTTCTAGTTAATAAAAACTAAACTAGTTGCGATGATGGGATATGCCCATACGCATTCACAAAACCTGAAAACAATGCCCCAACTAGAGGTCCATAGATACTGATAGAGCCTGAAACACAGAACCTGAATACCAAAGATACAAGTATTTTCCCACTCTCAACAACATACACTGTTAGATGGACAATATACGATGTCTGATAGCTACAATAAATACACTCTTTCCATAAAATTTACCAACATAGACACTTGAAACAATTGAGGTAAGCGCTTGTGACAATGGTCATTATTCGGTCCAATTTCCTCGACCTGATTCGAATGTCCCATGTTTCCCATAATCCTCTTATCATATCCACCCATTCAATTGAGAGTCGAATATGAAGTGATTAAAGCAGAACGGATGAGAGAGAGAGAGTTTGGAAGTGACCTCATTCTCCTGCGCGAGTGAGCACCTGCACAAAAATGCTCGACATCCAAAAAACGCTCATAGATTTTATCCCATTTTAACACCATATTAACAGTAGTATTGTAATGTTTGTACAATTGTGTCACCCAATTAAACCTCTAAAGCCATAACAGAGATATACAGAGTTTTTATGACGAAATTTTAATGGGAAAGAGGACATCAGAAACCATGCAGTCAGTCACCCAAGGTAAACGAAAGAAGATATGGTAAATGCTGTCGATAGGGGTGAGAGGATGAGAAACAGTGAGGTTTTAAGGGGGGCTCTCCAGAAGTTAAGGGTGAGGAGGAGTGAGTAACGCGAGACGAGGAAGTGGCAGAAGACGGAAGTTAGAAGTGGACGGGCGCGGCCGGGGAAGGGAAGGTAAGGATTAGTTGGAAGGGCGGAGATGTTTGGGGGAGGGAGTGGAGGCGGTGGAGAGGAAGCAGTTGAAAATGCATCGCACAACATCGATTGGAAGCACGTCAACGGCAGCGGTTTCGTCAGACGCCATCTTACAAGTGAAATCGTACTGCAGTGATCGCTCACGTGAGGTCACTTTAGACAGTCACCGCCAAAAGACTCGCAGAATCATAAGGTTACATTCCATTAACAAGATCGTGTCAAAATTCCGTTCCTTAACATAGTAGCTGATTCCATTGATTTTTTTATTCAATTCCTTTCCAAGGTGCAGGAATCAATAAGTGGCATTAATCTAACCTCTAATAATGATGTCACTTGCGTCCATTGAACGATGATATACTTAAAAGAACTAGTTACATTTACTAAATCTGTTTCCTTTGTGATCACCTGTGAACCAAATCACCAAATCATTGAAAACTTGGGGAAATTTTCATGAAAAATCCCACTCGTATTCTTTACTAATATATAGATCAAGGAATATATTTGCTGATTGTCATGCATCGATAAAAATTCACCAACATGAAGATCCAACTGATCCATATCAATTGGGGTCATGTTAATTTTGACTAATTGCTCTCGGATTTTTACCTTGCAAACAAAAATTGAAATTAACAATAACTATAATGCGACTGCGGGCATCACGAAAGTCAGTAATTGAGCCTTTGCGATAGCAACGTCATCCATAATCTTCAGGCTGGCTGGCTTCTGTACATGGGAAATCGAGGATTTATTTGAGGAATGTTACTTGTCTGGAAGGTAGCATGAGGGGTAATTGAAGACATTAAGATAAAACAGAAAGGTGTGGATGGAAGGGATGCCGTGAGTGCAAAGAGGTAATGCTAAAAAATTTAACGCTAAATCGCCCCACATAATGATCGTCATTTTTGACCCTAGATCAAGGCACACAGAATCAGTTCATTTAACAACCGTCAAAATTCTTACGAGTCAACGCAAAAATCCATCAAATATATGCGCAATGCAAAAAAAGCATATCACTCCTTATATTGAACGGAAAATAAAAACAAACCAGAAAACTGACGAAAATTCACGATCGCAACATATTCACTGCTGAAAATGAACGAATATATCCGAGATTCAATGACACTGAAGTCAAGAATGATTCCATAAGGGTAGCAGTGCATATGCTGCGGTCAGAGAAGAATGAACTTAACTTCAGTCAAACCCCATGTAAGGGCACATCAACTCCTTTTATTCCCCAATAACTGCCATGCGAAAAAAATCACCTGGACCGGGAATCGAACCACGGACTTTTGGCATTTCGGGATTAGGGATCCTGGGTAGCGTAGCAGTCTGCGCAGTGGCCCGGAAAGCCAAAGGTCCGTGGTTCGATTCCCGGTCCAGCTGAATTTTTTCGCATGGCAATTATTGTGAATTTCACCGCCGTTCACGCGACAGGCTTGAAATATCCTGCAACTATTTTAACTGACAGAAAATTAAGTAAAAGTTTATTAACCCATGTTGCGAATGGAAGAAATGGTAGATGAAATATTATAAATATTCATGGCGTCGGATAATCACCCGCACTTGAAAAAAATGAGATTCTTGGACGCAACACAGCATCGCATTAATGAAGAAAAACTGGTTCATTGAGCTGAAAATTTCCATTTCAATCTCCCCAGGGACTAAAGGAAGGGCAATCACGGCAAAGGGAAATCGGCGGCAATACGGTCGAGACGAAGAAGAAGAGTACAGAACCGGAGGGAAAGGAGATGAGAAGAAAGGCGTTTGGTGACGGTGAAGACGGGTTGGGAAGTTCAAAGGGAACAATATTTTTCAGCTGGGCCGAGAAGAAAGTGGGGTTGAGCCAAGCCAAAGTGAAATAACGCGGGGGTTTTAAGCGGATACCTTATTAGCGGGAAGCGTGGTCGGCCGATCTGAGGATGTCCTCGACTCGGGAGGGGGCGATCGACTGAGAGAGAGTCGACTGTGGAGAAAATTTGCCAGAGGAGAAAATTCCCGTAAGAAATGGCGAAGCGGAGGAGAAGGGGGGGGGGCGAAGGACGGACGGAGGAGGCGAACCTCGGAGAATCAACTCCGATGGATCGTGAAAGCTTTCTGCCGCGTCATACACCTTTGTGGAGGCCATCCATTAGATTAATACGCCTGGCCGGATTTGGATTACTGCTTCCGCTTAAAATCCACGCCTTTGATGTGACGAAGAAACAAACGGGCGAGCGTGCTAGGAGGGTGGTCGAGAAAATGACTACGGCTGCTGTTAATTTCAGCGAGGGAATATTGGATCCGGCGAGATAGGGATAATTTCCTAGAATTATTTACCTTCATACAATCGTAGCTTACTGGTTTTACGACGAAGGTCACTAACTTATTACTGTGAAGATGTTTCATTAACCTAGACTTGGTTGCTAAAACTAAATATTTTTCCTAACCGTAGCTTTCGAATATTTAAGGATAAATAGAAAAAAATCAAGGAATTGGAAGAGTTCTATTACCTGGGAAGCCGAGTTACCAACGATGGATGAAGTAAAAGAGAAATTACAAGTAGAATTGCCCTTGTGAAAAGGGCATTTTACCAGAAGAAGATTCTGCTCAAATCTGCAAATACCAACGTTCAAGTGAGGAAACATTTCATTAGAGATACATCTGGAGAATTCTACTATATGGCAGCGAAGCATGGAGAATAACAGCAGCAGAGAAGTCCAGGCTGGAAGCATTTGAAATGTGGTGCTACCGAAGAATGATGATCGAGAATGGATCGATCGAGTGACAAAGGAAGAAATCTTAAGAAGAGTGGGAGAGAAGAGATATCTACTGAAAACCTTAAAAAAGAAGACGGGACAACTTAATAGGCCACATCTTAAGACACGATGGCCGGATGAAGACATTGGTCGAGGGAAAAGTGAACGGGAAGAATGGAATAGGCAGTTCTCGTATGAGGTATATGGAGAAAGTTGTGATGGATGTAAAAGAGAGGAGCTACGTCAATATGAAGAGGTTGGCCGATAGAAGAATCGAGTTAGAGGGCTGAGCCAAACCAACCCTAGGATGTTGACCGATGATGATGAAGGTTAAAAAATTCAATGCTCTAACTAAGCCGTAATTTAGAACCAAGATGATTTTTTACTGATGTTTCATTCGGCATATGTCGAATCTTTCAGTACAACGTCCATGACATGGAAAATCAAAAACTTGTCTGCAGTGTCCAAATGAAAAGTTACACCAAAAGATGTTTTATCTATCATTTGAACTGAGAGAGCTATTTACAGCTAACCTAAATATACTAATTTTTATTACTCACCTGAACAAAATTTTTTATTCTACGATGCCATGAAAAAGTCGTTCCAACATTAATTTTGAAAAGACGCAAACGCTTTAAATCAGTTGTGGTGATACTATTCTTGGAATGATACAAATAATGCATTCTAATCTTTTAAATTATTGTTTCTGGTTATAATTATGGTTTCTGGTTTCAGTTTACTTCAAAAAAGTTCTGGATATACCCATACGGCGTGTATAAATTGCTTGCTAAGACCTCTCCACTGACTCAGCTGAGATCGAAACATACGCTCCCATATTCCGTGAAAGCATATTCTAGAAAAATGACAAGATATATTGGAGTGTGGAAGCGAAGAATATTAATCTCTATGACAGTTTTGCAGATTCAAAGAAATCCACGATTTATTATTCGCTGCATTGTCTCAGGTAAATTTTGATTAATAACTACTGGTCATAAAATATATCGAATTCGGGTGTACGTGCATACGGAATCTGAGTCGAATGGGCAAGATACGAAAGGAAACACAAAAGCAGAAGCTCAAATCCAGTTTATATTTGTATGAATGTAATTCGCCAGGCTGTACTCTTTTCGACCATAGTACGCAACTGCTGTGGAAATAGTGATTCTTTATTAAGTTAATATTATGGTATTATAAGTTTAGCCATGTGTTAATTTTTCACGATAAAGGTAAAAGTGTTGAAGAAAGGCCTATTATATAATTTTCGGTCGACAAACAAGGCTTCGTGTGCAGGTTGCAGGTCACGTACCAATCCAGATACAAAATTAACTATCAGAAGGCTAATCTGATTGGACACGAATTGTTAAACTGTTAGTTGTGATGCTTACCTCCACTCAGCAGTGTGAAAATACGACAAAGTATTAGTAAGTAAATACTTTAAAGTTAAGCAGTTTTGCTTGTGGTTGCCACATAATATTAAATTTATATCCAAAATAGTGTTTTGGACAAGTCAGCCTTTAGAGCAAGAATTAGTGATGAGAAATAGCGACGGTGGCACAGTCGGGAATACATTCAGCGTTTTCCGATCCTTTCCCATTCCCTTTTCCCATTTTTCAAGATGGAAAGCACAGACTTACCCTATTGACATGGCACATAGAGGTAATATTTGGATGACCATAAAGGGAATGAAATCTTAAGAATGCTTCCTTTACTAACTGCCCGTGTTCCACGTATATTTGATAATAAATACAGGCAGAATTCACACAGATTTAGTAGGCAATTAGCATTATGCCAGACGAAGAGATATATAGATATAACGTAAATGATTCAAATGATGAGTTATGATTCAAATGATTAGAAGGAGAAAGTACGGAACTAATTTAATAAAATGAAATGCCAAAAGAAATAAATATTGAGGATTTGTAGTCACTGATTAAACAAGCAGCCATCCGGAGCAGCAACCTGGTTATATTAGTCATCGGTATATACATTTAGCGTTCGTTTTTAAACTCACCAAAGGGCCAATTTTTAATATAACAAAACTTGACAATTAAATGATTTTCAGTGAAATGTTTGTGCGCTAATAATAAACGAGTGTTAAAGTTGTGCCGTTATCTATCAACCCGGAATGATATTTACAATTCTTGATGACCATTCTAAAAGCAATTTATTTAAAATAAGTATTTATGACATATAGTTATCGATGAAATTAAACTTTACATTTTGTAGAAGAATATCTCACACTTAAAATATTCATAAAACCCCATAGAGCAATATTGTCCAAATTTTTTTTTATCATCATGACCTGGTCGAAAAGGCATAGCCAATAAAAAATATAAAATCAAATGAAGCTAATTTCAGGTAAAAAATTATAATAACAATGCATTAAACCTATTCTCATCACGTAACGGAGGAATAGATGTGGAAAATAAAAAGGGACGGATTTATCTGTCAACTTGGATATTTGCGATGGGCAATATAACTCAAGCGCGACGGTTTTCGTTTTGTCTTTCTCAGAGAAATGTCGATATTGAGCCTTTCAGTAAAAAAAGCCAGCTCGGTGAAGGTTGATATTTTCCAAGTGATCAGCTCTTTCCTTGGTAGCGCGATTTCCATCCGATAGCATGTCCACATGGGTACACCCACAAAGTTTGAGCCAAGCCGTCAAAACGTTGCCTCCCCGGCTCTTTTAAGTCACCTTGCCAAAAATATTCAAGTCCTTGCTCGTCAGTTAGCAGAAACGGGGAACAAAGAATTGGAGAACAAAGACAACTGAAGGAAACTTTACACCGGATCGATTGCCGAACGTTTTTTTTATACCCTGCAAATTATTTATATTTCTCCTCCCTTCCTTCCCATGAGCTTTGTTTCAAAAGAAAAAATAGCCATACGCTCAGGGACAAACGTCAACAGATGAGCAAATATTCGTTTCGGGAAATCTGCAGGAGAAAAGGTTGTCCGGGCCCTGTACTCTCGAATTCGTGGATGTGAAGGATAAAACTCAGCGAAATATCGACGAGAACTGGGAGAGAGGCGCAACGGCATGACAGATTGGAAAGTCCTTTGGCTTGTATGTGGAGGGCAGTGGACGGCTAGCTCAATGAAACTGGCCGAAAGATAGGAATATGGTCGTATTCCATTCGCCTAACAAGGGGAGTGCCCAACGATCGGCTCTAGGATTCTGACAAAAATTGGCAGGCAGGCAGTTGAATAGCCGTTGACGAATACCCGCCCTTGTGGGCCTATATATGCAATAAAGTAAACAAAAAACGAGTTGGAATAAATTTACGGTGACTGTTGAGACAGCCATAATACTTTACCAAGCTCCTGCTCCGGATGGCTGCTCCTTTGAACAATGACTACATTTCTGTAATACTTATTTCATATTATTTTAGCAGTTCCGTGCCATCTCCAGAGTAACTCAACATTTAAACCACTTACGATACATCCATTTATATTTTTCGTTTGGTGTGATGTATGCTATGTACCTACTAAATTTATGTGAATTCTGGCCTTATGAAAATTAAAACAAGAAATAATAGTGCAGGGGTTAAGTACTCCGCCTGGACTGGAAAGGTCGTCGTTTCGAGGCTTACCGTAGGCATATATTTTTCCATTTGCAATTCAGTTTTATGACCTACACCGGTGATATATGTATATTTTTTTAAAATATACTAATTAGTAACGCTCTCATACTATTTTTCGTTAAATGTTCATTTGTCTTAGAATTTCCACCAGATCGGGTGAATGACTGCTGCCAAGGGAACGAAAAAGAAAACTCTGGATTCGAAAATTAACGTGTACTTGACTTCACGCTAATGCACTCGCTAATATATGTACTGCACTTACAGTTAAGATATTATAGGTCGTAATTTGTTCAAATTATTGGATGTGTAAGCCCATATGGAGCGTTATTCGTGTTAGAATACTCAAGTCCTGCCTGTCAGCTGACTTCGGTAAACATCCCAGACCTTTCCTTTTATCCTGGGGAATTCCCCTTTGTAAGCTAAACGAAAATGATACCATAAGAATGTCATAACCTAAAAATACCACTCGATCGATTCAAAATTGACCGAACTAATAAAAACGTACTTGAATGATAACTGTAAACTAGAATATTGGAGTGTTTAAACCCTTATCATCTAAGTAGATGCTGAGGAAATTTAAAAATACTCAGTGGCCGTGGTAGTCAGATTGGTAACGAGCCGGTCTGGCCCTGGGTTCAAACCCCGCCCTGGGCGTAGGTGTTGTGTATTTGTCTTAAGGTGATAATCTTAGTACAAGCGGTTGGGAATAGCCTTATTTATTGGAGTACCTAGTATCAAAAATCTATTACTACTACTTCAAAATATTTATCAATCACTATGTTTTTGGGGGCAAGAAAATAATCGCTGAGTTTTTCCTTCAGGATACTCTATTTTGAAGAGCGCTATTGTTGAAGGCACCAAATATGTACAATCAATAAACTTTAATTTCAATAACCGAAGAAAACTTCCTACGGCCGTAATATTGAAAGCACCAAAATTATTTTAAAAAAATTTTAGTATATAATTGAGGTTCCTCAATTTAATCCCATCGACTCCTTATTGAATATGAATAGTATATAATTCTATGTAATGGAAAACGGATGTTTTCAATCCTAGACGCTGTCACGTAGAAACGACAGCGCACTGTACAAAATGTGCTTCTAAAACATACGTGGAAAAAAAGCCATGGAATCAGAAACAGAAGAGATGCCATCATTCCATTGCATTCGCTAAAACCGTTCCACGTTCAAGTTGGCACGCATTCCGAAACACAAATGTTTGTTTAAACGGGCTACTTTGCTGCACTGCCCGCTTGGATCAAAAGGAAGAAATTCCGCGACGAAAATATGCATCCGACGACGGCGAGAGACAACTTTTTCCATTACCCCCACCACTTCTGTTTTCGCGGTTATCACGCAAAAACGGAGCTGGGAAAGGGTAGCCAGGTGCTTGGTCGTTGACAGGGGGATGCGGCGGCGGAGGGGAGAGCGGGGGAGGAGGAGAACTGGCCCCGGGGCGGAGGGGAGGGAGAGCGACGTGATGGGAAAGACGGCCGTCGGCAGCGTCGCCTCAGAGAGAGAGAGAGAAAGAAAGAGGAGTGGCGTGACGCCAACGGTGGCGTGCACATTTGAAATTCAAAAGAGCATCGCGGGGCGAAATTCACCGCGGGACACAGGGTGAGATGGAGAGAGTAGGAAGGGGATGGGGTGCGGTGGAAAAGAATCGAGAGAGAGACGGGTGTGCAAAAATGCCGGATGTGCGGCGAGGAGGAGCACTGGGAGAACCGGAATCTCTCGCAGGCTGCCGGAGAGGATGATGGAGTTGGATGGCTGCTCGCTCCGAGGAGTCTGAGTGAATTATAGGGCGAGCGAGTGCGGCAGGCAGCGAAGGAGGGAAGTAGAGTCAGGGCCACGCGGTGTCGAGGCGGGTTTTCACCCGAGTGGATGGAGGAGAAAGGCCTTGGTCGGGGTCAGGCGCGGCGAACTTTGAACCCAAGATGGTTCCGCAGCCGACTGCTCCCGGTGCAAGCATCCATCGAGGTCAATTAGCGCAACGGACACGGAAATCTGGATGTGCTCGGACTTGACTCATGCGATGATTCAAACGGGGGCGTAGTTAAGAAACAAAGACTCCAGACACTTGCAGGTTCTCAGTTTTAAAATTTAATTTCTCTGGATGGCCATATTGGGAAGTTATCGTGGTTCGAATAGTTAGTTTAGATAATTATACCTTTAAAGTAAATCTGAGAGGTAAGCTATGATTAGTGACCTATTAGAGTACGAAGGAAGGGTGCAGATAAACCGCCACCGCCACCATCAGCCTGCTATAATAATAACCCCACGGGATCCAAGTCCCCCATCCGACGGACACAGCATAGTGCTTGAAGTACTCCAAATTGCACTCAACTGGGGACCGGTATGCCAATGAATATTCTCTGCCACTGAAGGAATTCAGATCTGGGCTATAAGGATTGGAGGCCAGTACTCTAGTCAGCCCACCTATCTAAACCTTAAACTTATCAGTCGAATGTTTAAAATTACTTTTCCATGGCATTATAAATGATATTAGGATGTTTCCTAAGCTTTATTACAGCATAGTAATGGTTTTTTCATGAAACTGTAACTGTTTTACTGCAAAATTACAGAACTATAGCTATTTGATCACTATATCTTACCCTCCACCTTCCTTAAAAGTTCTGATTCACAAAATTCAAAGCTTTTATCTGACTGAAAGTGGCTAAAATTGGTACACATGGTCTGTAAAAAGGCTTATTTGGGATTGGAAGAGCGCTGTCACGTAGGTTTGTAATTAATATATTGTGGAAAGCGTTTTATATAATAGAAGAATCACTTCGGTTTAATGTGACATCCAATTAAAATTATCAGGGCCGTAGCAGATTAATGAACTCATTAGATCCGTGTTCACACAGTGGTTGGCGGTTAGGCCGGCAGAATTGGTGGTTAAAATTCTGATTTTACACATTCAACATATCTCAGAGAGAATTAACACAAGGGAAAGTCAACTGATTAAATTTGAGCCATTAATTCGCAGTTTAACCAGTGAGCCTTTCATAATAAGGTCTCTTTCGTTGGTAAAAAAAAGGGTGTGACTGCATTGGAGCGTATTTCACCGGATCACTGATAAAACCAGCCATCGTGGTGACAGCACTATTGGATAGTGGTGAAATCAGTCGATCATTATGTTTGTACTCGTCCGCTTTCAGCGGTGCGAGAAAACCTGAGTCGTTGGAATAACTAAAAACCAATATTACAACTTCTACTCCGTATTCAGCACTCGCGCATTGATAAATTTGTATTTTCTAACACTACAGAAAGTTATCAATTCACGGAATTAACCGCAAAAACAACATTTATACAGGGATGGATCCGAAAACCGGACTGCATAATGAGTAATGATTAACGAATCCATTGGAGATAAAATTGCTTTTTGACTCGCATTCAGCAAAATGAATTTTTCTATGCGAAAAACCACAGGGAAGTTTTCACCCGCTCACCTGCCAAACAATTTTTAAGTTAGTTTTACCAATTCAAATATTTTGTTCCCAGAAATCAATGGAGCTTATTTTGTGTTGAAACGACAAAAAATTGCAGCCCAGCTAATGCATGCAATTCATTTAAAATTGAATACATTTTATTCCATTTAGTCTGAGTTTCCAATTGATGCATTTTATGAGAATTAATAAGGCACGAGCGCCACAAGGCAGTGATTATACAAAGGCTTCACAGCCATCGCCATCTAACAGTCACGTACACTTAACTTGCTGCCATTAGTGCTATTCTGGCGCTAAAAAAATAGGAACAGCAATTTTAGCACCAATACTATTTAATCACCTCGCTTGATTTACATCAGGTCATTACAGAGAGCAGACGGTTGACCTTGGCTGATTGGCGTATCTCTGGCGCAGTTCAACTACGCTTGAACAAATACTTAGCCTATGCTGAGCGCAAAGAGCAACCTACTTATCTTACCTTCAATAAGGAAATATATTAATTATGAAAAGCCGTATGAAGTCATACTGATTGCATTATCTGTGAGTGTTACGGCGTTACCGGCGATATCGGCGAGGCTCTAGTGAACCGTCTCGGATGGAAATTTGAGCTTGACCATGTTACTTATATTATTCATTTGCCATAGCTTCAGCTATTCAAGAACTATAGCAGTTTTACGTATACAGAATTACGTAAATACGAAGAGATTATCCGATAGAAGAACTCAGTGTAGAGCTGCGTCAAACCAATCTGAGGATAGATGACTTATGATGATGAACAGTTTTAATTCCAAGAACCGAAGAAAGCATCAGCGCGATTTTCATTATGTCCAACTTTCATGATATTTAAAACCTACTCTTGACTTTGAAAATGAATTTAGGGTAAAAGATAAGTTTGGAAGCATGGCGCAGCATTAACTGAGTGGAGAAAATAGGGGTGGAACAGAGAGGGGGAAACCGTGTCTCGACATAATTCTTGGGCATCAGTCGTGATCAAAGAAAAGGCTTGGACTATTTAAAAAAAGACTGTGATCGCCTGAAGGATTTTTATTATGAGATATTAGTAGAGACGAATCTTGTTTACAATAAGTAACCTTTGAATATTTTAGGGAAATTTCTACCTTTTATCTTGTAACTACATAATGCAAACTAAACTATCAGCATTATAGAAGAATTAACAATTACCAAAATGAGTAAATCTTTCCTACAGCTCAATGATGATTAGCTCCATGCAAATGTTTCCCCGTTGAATTGAAAAAAATCAATATGAGTAAAAGAGTGTGTGACAGGTAAAATACTCAAGAGATAAAATGAAGCATAGGTACATACTACTAATTCTTGCGCGTTTAAGACTATAAGATACATTTCTGTAATCCAGCAACGAATAAATATATTAAAACATAATATTACCTATTATTTAGAGAAGAATTATACACAGTAAGCTCGCTTCAGAATTAGCTCACACTTAGCGATAAGCGCCAATGGGTCTGAAGCTTATTGCCGCAAAGTTTACTACAAGAAAACTAAATTACCGTTCTTACTTGCCTGTTACGACGCGTCATCTACTTTTTTGAAAACGATGACATAAGTATTCGCAGGTAATGGGGAATGAATATTTTTCTACGTCCGTTTCATGAAAAGGAAAACAAAAGAGTGGGAGGTACAAATATAACCGGACGATCCATTATGCCAAATTCAAATTCTAGATCTCAAAGTGAATAATTACTGACCACTCCAATCCTAGCTCACCAAAGAGCTATAAATGAGGCACTGGATATCAACGTTGACTTAACTGATCACGGGAAACATTACGATATGGGACATGGAACGCCAGGTGTAAGGTGTATCAAGGCATTCCGCGTATTTCTAATTGATATCAACTGATAAAAAATTACAAATAACTATAAAGTTTTCACCTAACTTTGCTTTCTCTCTCATAAATTCCAATCATCATAACTCACTCTTTGCCCCAAAACATTAATCAGCATATTACTCTCTTTGGTATTAAAAATTTACATTTGTTTCAGCGAATCGAAATAAATAATCGACCATTCTTTCAAATTACTGGCAACGCGATACAGAAATAAATGATTCAACGCGATTCCTCGAGTGTATCCTCCCTCCCGAAATTAATACGCAGTCGCTCATATTTCTTCCTTAGCAAGGCCACAGGATGTTGTTTGTTCCCTCTGCCCCAAGATCCCACCACTCGGACGTGACGATCCATTTCCCAGATTTCTTTTTTTCCTCACGTTCGTCGCGATTCATAGTTACCGCCGCGCATTAATAAACTATCCTCCGTTAATCACGGGCCTGGAGGGAGGGTCCTACCATAAAACAAACAAGCTCACTCACATGCGCACGTATTCGTACATACGCTAAACACACGCTCATAACCTCTCTCCCTCTCACACGTACATACAAACACACATAAACACATACACTTGTGAACACACACACACACTAATACCGAGCTCTTCCTGCCGGGGAGCGTAATCAAAACCGCACCGCCTGCCGTGAAATATGCGCGCCTTCGCCCTCTTCTTTTCGCACGCGCGGCCGGGTGCCACGCGCGGGGAGCGGCTCAATTTACCCCACACGCCTGCCCGTGCGGAGTATTACATCCCCATCCACACCCCGCGCCGTACTCTCTCGCCTGCTCCTCCCACGGCTCCCCCGCATTATTTCCGGCCTCATTCCGCGGTCGGAATAAACAAGGGAGTCACTGCTAGGGACGGATGTTTATGCACTAGTGGGGAGATGAAGGGTGAACGGGGAGAAAAGGGTGAGAAGGGGAGGGGAAAGGGTATATCGTTCGTTCGTCACCAAATGGGGAGAGGGATGAATTTTTCGAACGGTTAGGGGAGAGAGAGAGATGGGAGAAGCGTGGAAGGGGGTGGAGTGGAAAATGAGCGGTGAGTCAAAATGGAATGGAGGACGAAAAGGAAACACATTTGTTCTCACCCTTGCGGGTAGCCAGTGGCTATTGTGAACGGTCATTTGCGGGACTCATCGGATAATTACGTGGAGAAAGATAGAAGAGCGAATGAAAGGAGGAACTGCGCTGGATCACCATTCTCTCGCATTCAAATGAAGTATTAACCAGTTTTAGGGGATTTGACGTCACATCCGAGGGATAGTGAAATGCCTTCAATGAAAGTCATGTGGCTTTAAATGGTAAGCCTTCTACGTTCAAGGAATGAGAGGTAATCATGGTTCAGGCATAGGCTTGTATTAGTACCGTGGTGTACTCTTACACCACGTGGAAAGCTATATTTCCACCAAAAACTATAGAAACACTGCTCTCTGCTTATTCTTAAAAGATATAACATTTCAATTGTGAAAAATTTGGATAGGAAAGAGTGATACTTTATGAAAATATCCGGTTTAGAAGGCTATAGGAGGAACCATCAGGAGTATGCCAAATTAATTAATTAAATTCCTTTGAAAACGAAATAAATATGAAAATATGCACATTTCCTTGCTACTAGATATTCATACTAGAAAGAATTATCAATCAATGTGATATTCTCATTTATATGTACGGTAGGATGTTTTATAAAGAAACAAATATGCTAAAGTAGTCCATAACAGACACAATGCCTGGAAAAGTATTTACTACATAGGTGAAATTATTGTTATAAATGAGGAACCATATATTATATGCTAGAAATTGGGTGAATATAAGGAAAAACGAAAGATAAATTTTGAGAAAAGATTTCCCCCTAAGCATTATTCAAAGAAACGTAAAATTTATTTGGAGGGCGAAAGGGGAAAGGTAAGAAAAGAGAGAGAAAGGAGAAGTACGTGGGAAGTGGAGCATATTAGAGGACTTAAAGAGTGCAGGGAGGCCCTGACTGACAGGATGGGACCGCGTCGTAGCCAGGACCGCTGTAGCGTTCGCGAATTCGTAGGCAAGATCGCGGCACCAGTTGGGCAAGAAAAAAGGTAAAGAGGGGCAGGGGAGAATCAGGGAGGACGGGTAAGGCGGCGAGAGGAAGACTTCGGCGTGTAAAAGGGAGAGGGAGAGGGTTAGAGAGAGAGAGAGATGGAGTAGGGAGGGGCTATGAGATGGATGATGAAAGCTTCTCAAGGGCCGTCCTCTTAAATTCATGCTCAGTCGAGGGAGGGAGTCTCTTGCCAGGCGCTGGAGAAATGTGGAAGATGGTATGGGAGGCGAAGAGGAACATCACAGTAAGAGGGGTGACAGAGGAAAAGAAGGAAGGGCAACGCAGGGTTGACAAGAGGGATGAATGAACAGTGCGGAAAGATGAGAAGGATGCTATGCATTCATGATCTGGCGGAAATTATAACAGAGAGAATAGCAGACAGGAAATTGATGGGATAGGCTAGTTTCTAACTACTCAGAAAATTTATTGAATTTGCAAAAATGATCCGCGTTCAAAAATTCAACAGATACATAACCGCAAGAAATTTTTATTTTTATTTTTCGGAGGTCACCTTGCATTTGATACCGCGCACACATCGAGGAACTAGGCGATATTTTACAGCAATAATAGATTGCTTTCAATTATGAACTTGAACACGCGATCGTAGCGCGAGTACCCGGCTGAAATTTTATTTGTGATGACTACGGAAATGAAATCTGCGTTATAGAGCGCGAAATAACCATCTGATATGCAACATTGCAGCCAGAAGGACCGAGGTGGAAAATGAGAAGGCACGAGAATATGACACGTGTGATGCATGTCTGACGATCGGAAGAGAAAATCCGTTCTGATGGAGGGGTGCAAGAAGGAAGGAAGAGGATCCCGCGTTCCTTCTTTAAACATTCAAGCTAAGATGGTGAGAGATTACGGAGGGAATTGTGACGATAGGGATGCTTATGATTGGAGAATACGCCTGAGAGCGATTTTCACGAGAAAAGGGGATGAGAGGAATGAGTGGATGATGAGTGAGGGAGAGAGAGATGGAAAGGAGTTAGCGACTGAGATGATGAATATGCAAAGAGGAGTGATTGGTAAAGGAAACGACGGAATAAAAGCTACCACCAAGATAGCATGAATAGGTCGAGGTGTGTTAATGATCGATTTCGGGCGCAGCAGGAGAATAAGGTAGGAACGGGAAGAAAAATAATGTGGGGAAGGAATTTTTTTAAGAAGCATTAAAACTGCAAAATGCAGTCGCGTTTGATCCTTCATGACTGAAACTAAAGAACACTGGAAAAGAGTCTGAAACTTATAAGTGGGGGGATGTCAAAAAAATGTCGCTATATGATGGAACCAGAGGTGATATGAGAGATTATTGGAAGGGAAAAGCCTCAGCATAGGAAAAAAATTGCGCCCATGGGGACGATATTGGGCAGGAAAGTGAAGAAAAATCGGCGACACAATGTTTGCAGTACTCATAGCACTTGCAATGTGAGTCGTTGTGGGTATTTGTGAGGAAAAAACGCGAGAGACCGTAAACCGGGAGATTTTTTTGAAATTCAGGAAGCCAGTGAAAACACTAAATGAAAGGTATTCCACGTTTCAATATATTGCAAAACCACTGAGGGTACTCCGCTGCCAGTGTTTTCTAAGTGGAATGATCTGTCCATCAACAGTTAATTAAGATACATTAAAGACGCAGCGAAAAAGAGGAATAAGTTGGTGAGAAAGAATTGAATAATTAGGGAAAGGGTGGCAGGCGGTTTGGAAGTAGTGACAATGATAATGTTGTTAGTGAGGGTACTTTCATCATATCAAGGGTTAACCAATTAGTTTGAGCGAAAATCCATTGAACATAATGGAGAAATCTTCTGCTCTGCCATTGGCTTCAGTTGAGGTGGGCTAGAGTGATAATCAAAATTAATAAATTTAAAAATTAAATATTTTTCTCTTTAAACTTTCCCACTGTTCCAACGTGTGCAGTCAAAGTCTCTTGTTCTCTCTCTGTAGTATTATGGAGTTAACGTGAATATGGTTGATTAGATGTTTGGCCAAGAGAGATGTGGGATATTTTTACAAAAAATATTTAATGTGCTTATTCTAGTTTTAAATCAATACTGATTTGACCAACCTACACAGGTCCAAACGTGTCACAAATCCCTTCAAACATCCCAAGACTCACACGGCCATGTTGGTCTTTGGCGTTGTTTTGAATGTCACCCATCGTCCATTTGAGTGTAAATACTGACTTTATGCCTGTCTGTGGTAAAGGTTTTTGCGACTTGGTAGAAATATCTACATGGCCTACTTTTTCACGAGTTGGGGGTATAATCTCCAGCATAAATAAAAATAAAACTTTCTATTAATACAGGAAAAGTTAAACCTTAAAGAACAAGAGAACACTTTGTTGATGATTTAATTCATTTCACCTTTAATAATATATAAATTATCTTTATTTTCATTGCATAAAACATTTACAATGAAAAACTCATCTACTCGAAAAGAATTCTCACTCAAAGGGAGCTAAAATATCAGCAAATGATGAGGATATAAAAACTGAAAGAATTCGGTGGCATTTTTTTCAAAAACCTTTGATAGGAATAATACATATGAATATGTTGTTTAATCACCAAATGTGCATATCAACCAGCAAGAAATTATCAATACATTCAAGGTTTTCGATAAGAATGTTGTTATCAAATATAACTCAGGCATAAAATGAATAAATATTAAGTTCTTAGAAGTAATAAGAAAATTTTAAAAACTCTTTTTGCAAACTAAATAATATAATATTGAACCTTTAAAACCAGAAATAGCACTAAGCGTACGTAATATTCGCAAATCAAAGACTATTGAGCAAACATTGGCGAAATTAGATATCTCTCTAGTTCAAATGGGAGTGAGCTAATGCGATTTTTCGATATTCAAAATTGGACATGAAAAAAGATGGCTCACCGAGTACTTTTTCTCATTCGGTGTGATTTGCCAAATATAATCAAAGCGTCACATCGATCTCAGGTATCAACACATAGCGCTTCACGTCAGAGACGCAAGAGTAAGAATGTGAGTATATGGGTAATGCAACTATAAGCTAAGAGGTACTACTTGACGTGATGTGTGTATAATATAGAAAATATTCATTTCTTCGTGTCTCCACACTAAGACATCTGCAAAGTTACCAGTGTAAAAGATATTTGCTCAAATTATTCCTCACCTTTATTAGAATTCATTGAATTTTATGAGTCCAGCGTTAATGGAAATCGTTAAATTCCCTCCATAACTGTTGCATACGATTCAGTATGCCAATGAGACAAATGACTTCACGGCAAGAAAAACAGTTGTGCGAGACTAATAAAAGTTTGATGCTTTACACAGCCGAAACCTAAGAAGCGGAAGGAGATGAGGCAACCAAGGAATCTCCGAGATGAGAAAAATGCACGCCATGAAAACGCCAAAGGGAATGGCGTAAGGATAGGGCGAGGAGGAGCGGAGCCCAAGGGCAGAATGGAAGTAAAACGGTATAGCTGCCGTTCAGAGAGGGGGTTATATGTAAGAGGTTTATGCGAAAGGAGGCAACAGGGAAATGGGAAGACACAGAGATTTTATACGAGGGGAGCCCAAGGAAGTCGTGAGGAGGAGGGGGGCACCACGAATAAGAGTGGACGAAAGGAAGAATCGATATGGCTGGAGAGGGAGGAGGATCACAGGTAGAGAAGGAAATATGGGGAGCAGGAGAGCAGAAAGCAAAAGCAGAGAGGAGAAAAAGGAGGTGGTGGTAGGTGAGGGGAGTAATAAAGAAATGATAGAGAAAGAAGCAAGAGTGAGAAAGGGTGGCGGCGGGGGTTGAGAAGCGCACAGACTTCGCGAAAGAGGAAGGAAATAAATAGAGGGGCATCACGGGAAGCCTGCTAAGATTCAAATGATGGAACTGGGACCCGAAAGATGGCTATTTCAGGGGAAGGCCTCGGGGAAGAAGAGCGGGAGAAAGGCCTAAAGGGAGAGGAGGACGAGATGCGAGGCCAAGGTATCACGCACGGTCGTGCATAGCGCCGCCGGAGGGCGATTTATGCGGCCACGTGAAGGACGGGGCAGCAAAAGGCAGAGGAGAGGAATGGGCTCCTTTGATGGCAAGCAATATGAAGCCGGAGCTGGGGAAGAGGGGGCCAAGAGGGAAGGGGTTAGGAGATGCGGCAGGGTGAGGGACGAGCAGGAAAGGGGGTATGAGTGGATGAACTAAAGTAGGAAGGCAAAGGGGTTGGGAAAACTCCGCAAGGTGTGGAATACGGATGAGAAGAGAGGAGATTGGAAAAAAAGACGATGGGGAATTGAAAAAAATAAATGCAATTACCAGAAGCTGCACAAGGAACAAGGAAAGAGTTCACGATGTAGTGGCCACATGAAGAAATTGGATTGGAGGCAAAGGAGGACGGAATGAATCAGGCAGGTACAAGAAGAATCTGCACCTTCGATAGTATACTGACAATCTGAACGGTGTACTCACGAGGATCTTAAAAGGATCGCGTTAAGATAGTTCTGAAAGTGCAGAGAACGAAACTCAACCAAAATGGTATTAAGGCATGCTAAATAAATATCGGACGGAACATATTATTAGTAGTGGAAAAATAATGTGTAAAAGATTTGTTGGTGAATGTGTACCTATGATATAGAAATAATAAAACGTAAATAAGATCTTAAGAGATGTTCGAATCTATGTTCGAATGAAGAATGACAGAGACTAAGCGCACCTTGAGGCAATGAATAAGTTTTGAGCAATAAGTGATAACCTCCTCCACAGAAGATAACCTCCTCAAAGAAGCACAGAAGGTGTACAAAATAAGATAAGAATAGCAAAAATCTCGATGGAAGAAAAACATTATCTGAGGAAAGCAGAGGTGCACATAATGTCTTTGGATTGAGAAACTACTGTGGCTTTCTGATAGTGCAGAATAATTTGTTCTCCTGTTTCGCGTGCTGATAGCAGTAACAAAATCTTGTTGGAGCACATGGCAGAAAAAAATATTTGGCTAAAGGCAATTTTTGTTTTAACTAGTCAATAAAAATATACATTTTGTATTGGTTGAGGGAATTTCCTCGCAACAATATATTATGTAGTTTCTCAAGGACAAATCCTTGATATTGGGCGTTTAAATGAATTTTTCGTCACATATTTTCAAATTTCATTCACGCGTAGTACTGTGATTTACTCTGTTATATTTCGCGAATCCACCTTACATAAACACTACCCTCCAACAAACGGAAAATAAGCGACACAAAATGTTGTCACCATCTATTACGTGTTCAACAGACGGATTAAGATTTACTAATGATCCTACATGTGAACAAAGAAATATATTTTAGGTGCGCTGTATTTTATAATACAAAATTTACAAGCAAAGTGGTACACGGACATTGGACTCAAGATTCGTTAGTTCTGAGTTTTATATTTTTTTAACTTCCATACACTTTTTCAATTTTCGGCAGAGACCTCAAACAAAAACATTACACGACAAGTAAGAATATTGAAATGAATGATGCCTACGTAATATTCACCTGAAAGAAGAGAAAAACACCACAAGCCACTAAATTAATGAAAGAACTCGCGATAAACACGCAAAAGTTTAAGTAATAATATTAGAGCACACTTAATTCTGAAAGATTATATATGACGGACATGAAGCAATCCTCACCAAGTTTACGCTCTTCTCCTCTCATTTAGATTGGAACACTTTAATTAGTCTCATGAATTAAGAGCCGAAATTAGAACTGCACTGTACGTTTAGGCATCACATCTCATCTAAAGTATTATTAGAAAGAGGTTGTATCACTTGATATTTTTTATCGATATTTGGGCAAATTTACAGTTCCTCACAATGAAAAATCATTAAATTTTTCATTAAAAATTAATATAATTCCTAGACAAAACTTTTAATGAGTTGATGCCCACATTCAGATAAACATTAATGGCAGAGAGCGATTTAAAGGAATTTTTCTTGCTGAAGACAACTTATCCGAGACTTCACTATGGATTGTTTAAGGCACAGGAAGCTAGGGAGATAATATTACTAAATATATGGGAATTAAGTCATTCCTACTCAATTATTTCAGACACCTGGTTCACATTTCCCACAGAAGCATTTGGTTCTCCACTCAAAACGATGGACTAGAATTAATGACATAAACACGTAACGTTTGTAGTTTAGGAAAAAAGAAATGACACATTGAAGCTAATCATGATTATCTGAAGCACTCTGGTGCTCACTGTTGACGTTGCATGGCTCTCAGCCAACATTTTCGTTTTACTTGGAAGCATCATGAAACTTTTTTGCTAGGATAACATCAACGAACTTGATTCATCACCAGCTCTTTAATTTCCGGAATCTTAATTGTTAATTTCAATTGTGGGAGTAAATTTATTCTCGGAAAACGAGTTGACGATTCAGATACAATTATTGGACATTGAATTCAGTAGGTTTCCGCCCTGAATACCAGCACTATTATGCTTACGTTCCACGTTTTTAATGGCATATTCAAATGCATTCAAGCTCGTGACCCAAATGCCCACACAAGTAGGGTAAACGGGTCGAAAGCAGATGTCAATGCGCAGTAGCAATGTGCAGCAATTATGAAAAATGCTGAAATTTAAATTGAACATAATTGGAACGGGTTGTGGAGCATATGGACCATCCGTCAAACTACTCACTTATAAGCCTCCCTATTTCTGGCGGACGCAATCTCTTTTCAAGGATCCAAACTATACGGTTCATATCACGTTTGCGTCAACCTCTGTGAACGACGTGAAAACCATAAATGTGGAAGCGATTTGCCACGCTCCTCGAGTTTCACCTCGGTGTGGAGGTCTAACTCTTCGACGGTCCCGAAAGGGAGAAAAAAAGAAGGCTGTATAACGCTGACGTTTTTGTTTCCGTGATGCATGGAGAGAAAATGTAGCCTTTTCGGGTGTATCGTGTGGCTGGGAGGGTGACAGGGAGAGAGAAAAACGGAGAGGTGGTGAATGAGAGGTCCAGCAATGATTGCAGGGCTTGCTGAATTGCGCATAGAAAGCGAAGGGGAAAGCGGAAGTAAAAAGGAATTGAGGGAGCGGAAAAACTGTGGTGACCCACAGCATCTTACGTCGTTTCAGAGACAATATTGGATTGACCAGATTTTTACGACACAGATCCACTATGGATGGGAAAATTTAGGTAGATATAACAGTAATGTCTCAATAGAAAAATAATGGAGTGGATGAGACTCATTTTGACTCATAAGTTACGGAGCCACTAGGAAAAATAGATTTTGATGACCTAAAATCTGCACATGTTTGTAGGTAACGGAGTTAAAAATATGGAAATTCACTCACTTCAAAGTTGCTTAAATTATAACTAAGGCGTCAATGAAAAATTTTCTTCTGTCTTTTTCATTGTCTCATTGCACATTGGAGCAATGTGACCTTCTTACAACCTCCTGAAACTATTTGGAGGAGGGAAATAAAAGACCTTTTGGATATCATTCGTAGTGAAATATAGAATATAGAAAGGAAGAATAATGTGAAGTTAAGCTGGCATTTTTAAAGCCGTCTGGACTTTGCAATTGAGCACAAGTACGTGCGGTTGAACGGGATTGAGAGTTAGGGGGAGCTAAGTAGGTTAAAGGACAGAAATGTAGTGGACTGAATTTTTGTCCGTAATCGGGTTCCACGCCTGTCCATTTTTGAAGCCAGTGTCCGAATTGTAAATGTTTGTAGTCACTTAAATTTGTTACTTATATGGATGATTTTACAGATTAGAGTGGATGCTAATTTGGCTACCTTAACGCTTTAACTCTTTCGAACTCGAGAATTTCGGTATTCATGGCCACATGTCCCACCATTGGCGATTGAAATATTGGTTCCGGTTGAATTATCGCTTTTGTTCGTCCATTCGTATTTTGAGGGAATGCACAGCACTTGTGATGCAACATTTCAGCACTTAAGCTACGGGTAAATATTTTGTTTTTCATTCAGTATGAGCTTCCATTATATCAACGTTTCTCTGGTAATTACATTGATTGTTATGGAGCCTCGACCTTAATAATTGCACGCGGAAAATTTTTTCAATAGAATCCAGGCATTCACGACTACTACCAATAAACTGCCAGTCAGGATAACTAGACTGGTAACCTGCTTACCTGCTAGCCTAATGTTTGCTGGTTTGATTCCCTATCAGGTATGGATTTAGTTTTGATGCTTGAATTATATTTTTGTAGGAGGATGAAATATAACTTAGTAGAGCACCTAAAAACAATTAATACTCTTTTCTAGATGAAAATTTCCTAATAGAGTTTTGACTTCTTGCGACTAGGTTCTATTTGGAAACAATATCATAATGTCTAATCAATATAATTCAGATTATTTTTCACTAAAAAGACTGCAATCATTCAAAAATAATCATTTTGTAAAATATATAACGGAATCGTGAAATTAACGGTGGGATCTGAGAATTCATGAGCCTTAGACCGGTGAAATCCATCTCGAAAACGGAAAGGAAAATAAATAGGGACGCGAGGAAAAATGCGGCGCCACTGCGGATGCATTAAGTCTAAATCCGGGATATTCCCAAATTTTCCGCTTCGTCCAAGCCCCTCTAAAAAGCAAAGCGAACAAGAAATAGGGGTGGGGAAGGAGGTAAGACGGCGCTAAAGTGGACCCATATAATACGGCAAGCACCGTCGAGGGTGGGCATGCATTTCGTGTTTCAGAGGGTGGGCTGGGGAAGGATTCTGAGGGTGGAGTTTAAAGGCCAGTCTCGCGCACCACGAAATCGAACTCCCCCCCGGAGCGCGACACCCGACGCGTTCACCACAATACCAGCCATACAACCACTCATCCTCTGATCTCCCCAGCCCGAAAGGGAAATCATAATTCCCTTTCCCTCGCTCCCTTCCCGGCTAAAATCCTCACTGCATATCCACTTCTACGGGGAAAGTGCCCGCCACCCCGAATGCATCAGCAGCAGTCCCTCCCTCGTCCTCCCCACTCCACATAGCCGCACCAACAACACACACTGCACACTCCAGCAACTCTTCCCCACAACTATCCTCGAAATTCCCTCCGCCGAGCGCACTGTACCCTCTCCAGCCCATCCACATTTTATTCCGCCATCGATGGAAATGCGAACCCATATATTGAGACTCCCGGCCTGCATAAGTGTGGCCACGGGGAGGTGGGTCGGAGGATTGTGAGGGGTACGGAGAAGGGGCGGTGGAAGGAGACGGAGGAAATGAGATTGGGGGCAAGAGACAGAGAGAGGGAAAAGCTGAGATGCTGAATGAGAGGAGAAGCCAAGCTCAGGGGTCAAAAGACGGAGGAAACCGAGAAATAAAAGGAGCAGCAAAGGGCGAACAGAGAAAAAGGGGAACATGCGAAAAGAAATGAGCGAATAAGAGCGTTGGGTGAATTGAAACGGAAGAATGGAAGACCGAAAGAGGCAAAATGCAGGGTATGGGTAAGACGGGAGAAAAAATTATTCCTAGGTTGTCTTTTTTCTGTACGAAAGCTTTCCTGTAATAACTATACCCATGCTTCCATTACATCATGATTATGCTATTTATCTGATAGAATCTCGCTTTCCTAGCGTTTTTATTCTCCTTTAGAGTTCACTCAAAGCTATGTGTAACTCACGGAAAACTTGGAGAGCCATGAAATCCGAACTGCGTTCATGAAAGGATTTTTTAAAAGGATAGAACCGAGATTGTATCTTTTTTTACAGCCGACCGACATTTCGTTATTACTTAAAATAATAAAATATCACGATAGTCTCGGAAGAAAATCAAAAGACATGTAAAATGAAAAGGTACGTTGCCGCAGGAAATCTACAAATAGTCCAAGGAGTTTCAGCAAGATTAGCTATATCATAAAGTATTAAGTTTTCTTGATTAATGAGAAGAGAACTAGAGCTTTCCTTGGAAAGAATAAAAATAATAAAAAGGAAAGAGGAAATAATGCAAAATGAGAAAACTTGAGAGAAAAAGGTTTCAAAGTAAAAGTTAATTAAGAAACTTCAAAGGAATGGAAAGAGAATAAAATACCGAATTAGACTAAATTATTTATATAGGCCTATATTGGCCGATTTTGATGTCAATATGCCCACCAAAAAGTTCAAGTCAGGTACAAAGGAGATAGATTGGTGCACTCACATGTTGTATATAATTGCTTGCATGAAGCGGACAAAAACCTTGGGGAAAAAAACGTTTATCAGATAATACCTGCACATTTATTTGCCGAACGTGGCACCATTTTCATTTGATTTAATTTCAAGTTAAAATGAGTATTGATTGAACAATTAATCCAATAAAGCAACTTCAATTCTAGTTTGCAGAAATTTTATATCTATCAAAGCGCTCACAACCTGAAATGAAAACAAGGATTATAATACTGTTAAATTTATCGCGTGGGAAAGTAGGTGCTACAAGGATTTGCAAATAGCAGAAAAATTATGCTCCCTAATCTGTGCCTTAGTAAAAAAGTTGATAGTGCCACATAAAGAAATACTCTTTTATGGTGGAAATATTCATCATCATATTCAATTTTTGGACGCATAAAAATATAAAGTATCTTAATTGGCTCAGATTTTGGTGGTAGAAATCACCATTGATACTAAAGCTGAGCATACTACACGATAAAAAATTAAAAAAACCAAATTCCGCATCATTGATTTACCATAAATATTACCCTATAATATTATTTTCACTTACGCTTGGACAGCATAACGGCAAAAGAGGAAGGATTGCCTTCCATCTGATATTTGGCCAGAAACTATAAATAAAGAGCTCAACCTTACAAGAAGCTATCGTTAGAGCAAATAAAACGAACTCCAAAGAAATATACCACGTGATCTTTGAACGACGTGCGCAAGAAAAGGGAAGTGAAGGGTAGCGAAAGGAAAAGAAGAAGAGAGAGGTAGGAAGATTATGATGAATGTAAACGAAGGAAAGGAAAACAGATGACTAGCGTAAGGGACGGGACGTAGACAAAAGTAAGCAGGTAGGAAAGGGTGGGCGCGGATATGGGAGGGCAGAGTTCAGTAGCAAGGAAGGATATAAGTTTGTTTTGCCGAAAAACAACCGGTGCGAAAGGCAATTCGGAGAAAGGGAGCACGAGAGGAAGAGAAAGGGGGGCGAAGGGATAGAGGGAGAGAGCAAGAGAGCTGGGAAAGGGCAATTCTCTCAAGACGCGGGGGAAAAGGAAGGGTTGTAAGATGGTAGGGGAGAGGCAGAGGTTAAAGGAAGCGAACGGAGGGAACGTGACGCGATGGAGAGAGAGTGGGAGCGGCGGTGGTTCTCAGGATGCTGGAATTTCCGGAGTGTGAAATATTAGATTCCGTGGATCGCTTAAATGCGGACGTATGGCTTTCCGCGAGCGGGAAATAAAAAGACGTAGTAGGAGGAGGAGGAGGGCTGAAATAAAAGGTCCGCCGCTTTCAAGAGTGTTCAGCTGCGGTTTCCCGGACTCTGAAACTCTTTTGGGGATCTGTGAACGTCGGGAGATGTTTAGGGGTCGGGGGGATGGAAGACGGCGGGGAACGGCGGGTGGCGGTAGGTAGAGTGGGCGGATTGGCGAAAAGGCAAGCAAAGGAGGAGTTGGGCAAGGGGGTCGGGATCTGCCTACGGGGTGAGTCGATGCAGCGAACTCTTGAATACTCCACAAGGGAAGGAGTTTATATTGAAACACATAGGATATCGCGGGGGTTCCGAGAGGAGGCCCGCAAAAGGGGCGGCAGTGGACGTGGGGGCAGGGCACCCGCGGGTGTCAGGGGGCGGGAGACGCTGAGGCATCCCTCCATGGGGATTCTTTTTATCATCTTTTATTTTCGCGAAGGGATGAGGGAGGATATTTGAATTGTAAATGGAAAAGTTTTCTTCCGACTCCTACGCCTTCCTACTTGCGCTGGATGAAAGGGCGCACGCCGGAATGCGCATAGCATAGAGCATGTTCATGTGTGATTCAATTTTTTAGCGATCCCCGGATACACTAGATGTAACGAAACGACCTCGTTTTCTTACGGGCGCGGGGAAAAGTATTCAAATGCATAAAAAAATTATGATGAAATGACATCTGAATATTTTGTTGTGATTTAATTTATATTAATTAACAAATCAGAGCAGTACACTATGTTGAAGGGGAGGGAACAAAGGATTTGTGGCAGAGGGAGGAAGGGCAAAGAAATTTCTGGACGGTATCTGATCCACGTCATGGCAATAGAGAATAAGCCCCATAGGAAAACCTAAATTCATATTTGACTTCAAATCTTTGCTCTTCGTGGTACCGTGATCCATTGGCACCCGAAATGCTTTCCTTTCCGTCCAACAATTTTTGCCTCTTAATGACATGGCTACACTAGAAGCCTTATCTTTGCCTTATTGGTGAATTTTATTCGACCGATTTCATGTACTTCATGCTTTCATGTTAAAGGGATCGCAAGATAGCGACAAAAAGAATTTTTTATTTTTTATTTATATTACGCAGTTAAAAAAATAGGCACTCATTTTGCTAAACCTCGCATTTTAGAGTATATTTGCTGTTAATTGCCATCGACCACGATATTCCTTCTTGGGCTTAAAATACAGATTTCTAATTTCTTTCGTTTTTCTATCATCTTATCTTTGGACAAATGATTTTTTTACGCAACATCGATCTTCACGACTATCACCTTAAAACACCAATGATACAGTCCTCCCATCGACTTTTCCCGATCAACTCGTCATCACCCGTCCTCACGAAGGAGCACTGAAAAGGGGAACTCAATTCACTTACTTCTTTGGTGACACGACGCGTTTACAAACGACAGCGTCATGAGTTCGATGCAGAAAGCAACCGTTAGCGTGGAAGAATCGCGAGAGAGTGTTGGCCCGAGCGACATTGCCTACATGCGGTCCTTTTGATTAGATCGAGGCCACTGGCATTCTAAGACATTCGCTCTCATTAAGAGGTTCACTCATGAAAAAAATCGCGTCATACATCTTAATTGGGACGAATGAACTTTTAGTGAGTACTCCACTTAGTAGTGGTGAAATTCCACTGAGCAAGACAGCGCGGCGGAGTTAACGAGTAATTTTGCGGCGAGAACCCAAATAAACAGGAAATTCAAAGCTATGCGACTTGAAATGATTCCGACGGTCAAAGGTTGGCCGAAATTCTTCATCCAAATTACGACAACCAATTGCAATCACTCCTTCTGTGGCAGAGCAGACGTTAATGAAGCAAATCGTAGAAAAGTCTGAATTTAATGACTTCAAGTTAAGCTCGAGGTCATGTTGCTGGAGAGCAATAACCCTGAAAATAAACGGACACAGTGACCTAAATACATCCAGCACTGAATTAAGAGAAATACGGTTCTTGCGCAGCATAGCTTTAATGGGTTAAAGGGAAAATTAAAAAAAAAATATGCACCCTCTTTGATATTAGAATGGGCAGGGATACATCAAACATTGTTACATTTAAGACGTTGATAAAGTGAAATGTATTCCTTTGAAAGTAGCTCTTTTGATAGGACTTGGAAATTATATATCTCAACTAAACTAGTCTTGGATAAATTATTTTTAACGCAGTGTAAAATTGCGAAGCCTAAATACCAGCTCATTCTCTAACTTGCTGCGTGACAGCAATTTGGCTGATGCAAACGGTTCATTTTAGAATACAAATTGCATGTATTGATCATCGAACAGCTACAGGGTACATTATACTTAAACTATCAAACCAAAGGAGCCACAGCAAGCTCGCCATCACACGAGAAAAAGATAAACCTTAGTTTTCAACAGGCTTGCATGCGTGCGTTGAGAATTTGAAACTTGCTGAGCATGGAGAACAAGGAGAAAAGAATGACTCGCGAAAATGTAGACGCAAATATGTATTGAAATCATTGAAAAAATGGCGTTTTATGACACTCCGATACCAATTTAGGTCACGTAAAAACATTAAAAATTATGATTACCTTGAGTCAACTTCAATCCAATGGACATTCTCTTATGCATTAAAATTGGTTGAAAATCCTAAAAAATATCTTTAAAATTTGGTAGAGAAAATTAGTCAAAAGAAAAAAATATATGGATACTAAAAGAATAATTTACAAAATGCTATTTGGACCAGGACATAATTTTGATGGTTCCCATTCATTATATGAACAGAACATACACCAGAATATGTTCAGCTAAATGCCAAATACTTTAGATTTCGCCAAAGCTGGGCGATTAATCTGAATTTCATAAACAAACTGTATTTTTGTAGCTGACAAAAAAAGAAAATCATGGTTGTTTCCTCCGTTTGATTTTGGATTTGCTAGGGCAAATCTAAACTAAAACTAGGACAAATGTATGAATTCTTTTTCTGTACATTTGTGGCGATAATTGTCGTTTCATAAAATGGTCTGTATGTATTTACATGATGATATAGTCATTATAAATAAATTATCTGAATTTTGTGTCCTGAGGAGGAATTGATGCAGAGGAAACAGATCCTTGAAATCCAAATTATAATAGTGCTTTCTCGATCAACCAAAATTTTATCGTACGGCGCTGATTAACCATTTTGTACATGAGATTCAATGTTGGTAAACAAAATAGCTCCTTTATCATTTTTAATTCGACCCCCTAAATGAAAATACTCGCGATAAACATGATAACAAGACTAATAAAATAAAATACAAAATGTAATGATCAAATATTTAACAAAACTTCCAATCCATTTCTTATATACCCATGTGTAAGCCCTTTTTTCGAAGTCTTTGGATTATCATATATTTTTCTCTGTCATCCAGTTGTTTTACAACGTTTTTAACACAAATAGGAATGACCACTTTTTAATTATTTTACTTTTTTAAAAATTCATTTCGAAATACACTGCCTCAAATTATGTATTGAATATTATGCTTAAACTAAATGAATTTCGTTGCATAAAACCTCATATATCAAGGAAAATATTTGCGCAATTGTCATAAATATTGACATTAGTTGCTCTTTTCATATTGCGGCATCAGGATACCATCCTTTTTATAGTTACCAGAAAACTTCTGGAATACTTTACTTTGCACTGAATATAAAATATACTGTAGTCTGCACCTTTGGCTGGGTAAAAGCAATCACTTTCGATTACACCTGCAGACTAATGGGCACGCCTAGAGCTCTCTCTCTTTCCTTCTTTGAAGTATAAAGTACGGGAAAAGCGAAACGTAAAGCTTTTGGGAAAGAAGAATTTTTTTTAATGACTCGAAGAAAAAATGTAATGATTCTCATTCACTTTGACCAACGCAGTCACGATCCACACACACACACACACACACACACGGAGCCTCGATCGTTTCCTCTTGCGGAAGCTGTTGGTACTCACCACGGTGATGCTCGCAGGCGAGGAAGCACGGCTTGGTGCGCGTCGGGCGACTCGCTGACTCGCACAGGAACTCGAGCACGGTGCGCCCGTCCACCTCGGAGCACCAAACAGACCTCTCCCGCCGCCCCTCGCCGCACCGCGACGGCCCTCCCGCCCGTCCCCCGTTGCTGCTGCCGGCGTCCTCATCCCCCGCGACGCCCCGCCGGCCGCCGACGCCCGAATCTCCTCCGCCGTCGGAGCTGCCGTCCTCTCCGACGGCGTAGCCGCTTTGTGGGTCCTCGCCGCTGGTCGGGAGGAAGCAAGCACCCCACCCGCCTGAGCATCATCAGCAAAGGGAAGGAGAGAGAGAGAGGGAAGGGCATTAATCGGATGACCTGGATTACCGTTAGGGAACATCACTGCTCACTCCATAAGAAAGGGTCAATATCCATCGGCTGCCTTCCCGTACCATTACTACCACGGTAGGCTAAAGAAGCAAGTCGAGGCGAACACACCATACTGAATACGTTTCCATGATAAAAATTGTAAAGTAATATACTAAATTCATGAAAGGCTCAAAAAGATTTACCCCAGGTTCTAGCCGATCAACGGCGAATATAGACAAATTGAAGACAATTCTGACCTTCTTACACCAACTTAGTTTCATAAAAGAGAGTACTGGTATTAATTAATAATCCAACAAACTGAACCATTAATGGTAACTTATTTATGAATTTGAAAAATGTGTAAAATAAATATCACCATCATGTTTAACCTTTGAGATTAAGAGATACACTTTAAATATTCTATTACTTTTCCCGATACTACCCTTATCCTCCACGTTACCAAGATAAGTATGGCAAAGAGATTATTTTATTTTTAAAAGTTTACAAAAGTTTCCTCCTACTGGTAGCTAATCAGCAGCAAAAATACTAAGTAGGCATAAAACGGAAGCGGCGACTTTTTCCAACAAACATTCCGACTCAGATCAATAAATTTAGCAACCATAAACGTTAATAAATAAACCTATGATTAAACTCAAAAGGTACAAATACGCAACTATAGAATTAGAAAATAAATATTATCATTCATAGGTAATTATCATTTGATATTGAACAGCACTACTTGAAACAGAAAAAAATGTACTTAAAGAAAGTGACATAGAGCTGGCGCCTCTCCCGTATCGCCTATCCAGCTTTCTCTCTTCCCTTTTCAATCAGTTTTGCTTCATCATTTTTGCTGTCTATCGTTCTCTTATGCCCTAAAAATCCCTTCCCACCATCTTTTAGTATTAAATTTCCATGTGTAATAAACTCATTTCTAACTGTTCTCCCTCCGCAATATAGCCTTTGCTACCTTTGTAAAACTGATTTAATGCGTTTAATTTCACACAAGAGTCACCCAGCTGTTTCATTCCGAAATATAGTGATCTCAACACAACAATTTAATCTCGCAAAAAATAATTTCAATGACATCAAATAAGAAGTCAACAGCCTTCGCCAAAAACAGTAACTGATTTCATTATAAAAAGGTGTAAGAATACATCTCACAATCATGTAAAAGTTTTGACACTAACTACGTTGCACATTGACATATGAAATTGCTGCTCACACAAATTATTAATATAAATTATACCACTTTCGAGTGTTAAAGATCGATGTGTTAACTATTAGAATTATTCTTAAAAGCTACAGATATTTATTTTTGCCGCACAGAAAAAATGTTTACACTGTTTAATTCTTAGAGACTGTTACACGCAGATAAACTGTGCGCAAAGTTTTTTTCGGTGAACGAATTTCTTTTAAGTAACCGAGAAAAACCGAAAATGAATGCCTTAGTTGAATATTTTATCACCACATTTATCCTGATTAATCCTGAAATATTCATATTTTAAGCGGATAGAAGTTGTCATATCAGAGCGCTAGCGAATGGTGAATTGAATGATAACAAGCTGAAAACGGGGGTGGGGAGACTTGAGGATTAAAGCGAGAAAATGATGGAGAAAGGTAGGATAACTCACTGAAGGGCAAGGAAGATGAGGATCGTAATACGATTTCCAATTCGACCGCCTCTAAGTCGATGAAAAGGGATACGCTCCTCTATTCAATCTGCCAGTCGCTCCACCTCGCAAACCCTCCTATGTTTTTATTATCACTTCTATATCCATTGTTTTCTCATTTTCCTTGATTAAGCACATGAAAGATATGAATTCGCAAATAAAATGGAATTATAGATCTGGAAGTTCCGTCTAGTTCGCTTCGTTCCAAAAATATACGTAACTTTGATAAATACCAACATAGAAAATTTCTCATTAGCCTCTAAATAATCTTATTTTAAAACATTTATACGACATCAGGTAAGTATCTCCATAACTAACATTAACAAAATTGGTATTTCAAAAGCTAGTCTAATAGCTGATTATGAAAGTTTAGTCTATGAAAATTAAAATTATTAACGGTTCATTAAGTAAGCATATAACAATGTAATATGAAATTATTTTTTTTATGGAAAATTAGACACAGGAAATTTTATGAAAATAAACAAATTTGCAGTGAATAAATTCCTTGCTTCTTCCTCATCATTGTAGAAAAATATAAACGTTATTGACTTGAAGAGCAAAAAAAAACCATTTGGTCCATTCACATTTAAGTAACTGGTCATGATAGTATAAGGTAATTTTAAAAACTAAGTTCAGCATTAGGTTTTGCTTTTACGGTGCGTAAAATAAATAATAGATAAAGTATTATAGCTTAAGACATTTATATATAGCCTAAGACGCTTATATGCATAAGCGTCTTAGGCTATATATAAATGTCTTAAGCTAAAACACTTTATCTATTATTTATTTTATGCACCGTAAAAGCAAAACCTAAGAAGTATATAGAAGTAATAGAATTAATATCTAGACCTATATAGAAGTAATAGAGCTTTGAGCACATTTCAATTTAATTATATTACTAAGATAATAATATTTAAAAAAATTAGTATTCAACAAAGTTATAATTTTAAAGGCAATTTTTGACCTATAGAACAATACCTCCCTTTTGGATTCGTGAATTTATTTGTAAAAGATCAATGATCAGCCAAAAAATCCCCATATGTGCACAAAATTCACGAGAAGATTTATTGAATCAGATAAAAAATAAAGAATTACAACTTTTAAAGTAAGATTATCTTGAGTTTTATAAAGGTGTTAAGTTTTAATCGTAATGTTTTAACTTCAAATTAAATAATAAGCTTACTTTTCTATGGCTAAAAAGAGATTATTGCTGTCAACTAATTTTGGATTACATTATCTTTTAAAATAAAACTATTTCACTGCAATTTCATTCCTAAAAACTAGCTCCAGAAATTCACAAAAAAGGAATTAAATTTGCACGCCATAGTGCTTTTGTCATTCATTTACTCTTTACAATTATCTTTAGAATAAATAACAAAACATCAGCCCAGGATATTACTACGTCTGACTGAGCTAGTGGAAATGTTTATCGCCATCACTTTTTAACTTCTCACTTCCTTTTTTATCAAATATATGATGATACTGGATGAATGTGCTTCCTAAATCAATATTTACGTTATATATTTGGGAAATATGCACATCAAAGTTATCCTCAAAACGCAATCTTTTCTCTGCGCATAAAAAGTATTTTCCTAAAAAAAAATCCATGCGTCTTATGAAGTGCAATCGTGGAAGAGATTAAAGATTTTATAATATTACCATCGCTTTAAAATATTTGGGACTTGTCTCTTCCAGATTAGGATAAAAATGGCTAGCAGATTAAATAGTTTTAACTATTTTCATTTTTCATTTCCAGTGGAAAAAGTGGCGAAACCAAAATTCCGATAGGCAACAACGATGGCCGAAGGCACAATTACTAGTAGCATTTCGAATCCTGACAGAGGGAATGGGTTCATTTTAAACCTAAGCATAGCCCCTTTGAACTTACCAAACTAAACATGAACTCCATCACTGTTTTGATGTGAAATTCAATGGGCCACTATTGACTGAGTGAGAGAAAAACACTAACCTGGATCAACCCTAAAACGACGACGCACTGCTAGTCTCTACGCCAAGAAAAACAATAATATCAATTTGGCTCACATATCATACATTATGACACAAATCCTTAGCTTGTTCCTCCCCTGGCCACCTCATGTTCTAATCACAGTAATGCTCACAATTTGCGATGATATATGCTATGTACGATATGATGATATGTAGGATGTGTAGAAAGGGACGATGTGTAGACTAAGGTTGGCTTCTAAAAAAAATATTGAGGTGCTCCTGTGTGTTATACTACAGTCGGGACAAATAAGCTTTGCAGTATGTCGATTTTCACGGATAACGCCGATTTCAAATAAGCCATCCCAAAAGGTTCACGGGAGATTAACGCGAAACGTTGACCACGGTTTTGTCTATGGTATACATATGTTGTGACCTGGCAGTACTGTACCTCAGCCGGAAATCCCGCTGACCTTCCGTCTCGGACCGTCCTGACTCCCTATTCCCGCTCAGCGGCCTATTCTACGGCCGAAGGGTGGGTATATAGGGAAGATGAAGCCTGGGACGGAGAGCTGGTGGAATGAAAGGACGAGGTAGCGTGCCGGCAGATCTGTCACCCGTAAGCCAGCTTTTACGTAGATTGAGACTTGTTTCTTATAGCTTTATCCATCCGAAATTGGATAATTATCTGTAAATGTTTCTCTCCGGAAAATTGACATATTCGACGATTAAAATAAAGGATGTATTAACCTTTTGTGAATTGAGCTACAAGGCGGCCTCAGTATTGACATCTGTTCATTCCAAGACAAGATACTGAGCCACAAACATAGTAAGAGACTGGTTAAAGGAGGGATTGGAAGTTGTTGGAAAGTCACATGCAGTAAAAGGAAGGGAAGTGTTGTCTCCCGGCAATTTTTTCATTCGGCCATGATCTATCTGGTTTCATGGTGGTAACTGTAAGGCTATCTTATTACCTCAACTATAGCGGCTTATATTTAGCATTAATCACCGCAAAATACCTATAAATTCTTTTAGAATCAATGAAAATGATAGTATTAAGCTAAATGCACGGACTGGAAACCCTTTAAAGCACACTGTAACGCAGCGCTGAGGAAACTGTGAACATGCACCAGGCTAACTATTATAGAAACTTGCATGTATTCTTGATGATCTTACTGTACATAAAACTATGCTCTGGTCAAAAATGAGACAATACATCATAGGATATGTTTTGATATTTGGAATGCAATCTACAGCAAATAATATAAAATATGGAGCACAGAGTTAAATCACTCCATATTACAATTCTGTAAAAACGTTTGGTATTGACAATTCGCAGATCATCATTATGTGTTAATTTATATAAAAATTGAAGTTATTAAAAATCTCTACCGAATGTCGGTGAAAAAAGGTTTAATAAATAAAAAATAAGTGGCACTTAAAAGAATATAATCACCATTCTCGTGCCCTCCTTTTCAATTCGCATAATTAAAAATAATCATTACTCATACGCATGGCGAAGTAATATTTATCATGATACATTCTCAAATTAAGAACACAAATAAATCCGTATAAAAGAAAATTTTGAGCAAATTAGTCCAAATTGAGTTTCAAATTTTTTTAATATTTATCTGCAGCACCTAAAATTTACTTTAATTACCTAAAACAACTATTTCTCGCAGATATAGTTCCAGCAATATTTAACTGAGTAGTGAATAAGAAATTTTACATGAGCAAATAATTTGCCTTATTGCCATTAATTTGACATACAACAAGGATAAAATTCCAATGAAAAACTTTGAAATCCATGAAACCCTAATTTTAGACTTGTTTTCATCATTACGAGCCTCCTGTAAATATCCTCTTCAAGGTATATCGAGGAAGATCTGTAGCACAGAACGTGATGCCAGTTGTCCAGGATGAAATGGCAGGAGAGAAAATTTCGGGCACGCATCGACACGAATTATTTCCGCATCAATTGCTGTCAGTCAACCGACCAGACTGCGGGACACAAAGTGATTGTCCCCTGGCGGTTCGGCGGTCGGCGGGGATGACAAGGATACACGGGGGAACGAGTGTTTTTCCTCACCTGTCTTCCACAAGAAGCGCTTTCCGCCGCGCGTCAAGGCCGCCCGGCTTCCGTGCGGCCCCTTGTAGCCCTCGGGGCCCGCGATTCCGGCAGAGCGGCCCACCCTCTCCTCCTCCTCCTCCCCCTTGCCTGCGGCGGGGCCACGAGCGTCGCACCCGGAGACGAGGACGGAGGCGGCCACAAAGAGTGCGGCGGCCCACCAACACCACCACCGAACCCGCCGCCGGCTCCCCGCCGAGGTCGCCCCACCGCCGCCGCTCCACACGGCGGCGATCCTCTCGCCGCGGCCGCCGCCGACGCGAGGGTTCGCCATTTTATCGATCACCCTCCAGCGGTCTCCTAGCCGGGCGGACAGGTGTGCGCTCGCAGGTGGTAGTTGAGTAGAATCACGGATGATTACTGCGGGAGTAGGACGCTCCGGAAACTAATCAGAGGGAGAGGGAGAGAAGAAATCGATGTTACACGTCAGCGATGCAAAATCACCAATTCACTGCAACGCAGTTAGTTTCTAGAAATTCATTAATATAGGTCCGAATAAAAATATGAAAAATTATGATAATCTCCTTGGCATTCATTCGGAATATAAATGACAGGTTAAAGTCGCTCTCGTGGGGAGAACCGACGGTCTGACCCTCATTACCTCTCGAAGCAGCTAATCCAAGACCCTTCCTCGAGTTCGAGGCTCGTATGGACCCAACCCTCACTGCAGGAGGCCCCACCACAGAAGTTGACCATTTGCAGTTAAATATGCAATTTAAAAGTTTATAACATGACATTGTCCACATTAAGAAGGATAATTATACCGACCGTACCTATAATTATCCTTCTCTTATTATGATAAAATTATGATAATCTCCTTGGCATTCATTCGGAATATAAATGACATTATCCACAATAAGAAGGATAATTATACCGACCGTATAATTATCCTTCTCTTATTCTAGTTAATTGTAGTCTACCGATCACCTACACCTACCTAATACATACATTTTACAATTATAACTTAAAAACGAGAAAATCAAATCCACATTTTGAAAATTTCCCGGAAATAGAAAAAAAAAATATTTCAGGCATATATACTAGACATAGTTCTTTTTCCCTGTATATCCAATGAAAATGGAAATAAAATTAAAAATTACTGTAACACAATAATATTGAAAACAGCGCAACCATCTTAATCAATAATAAAAAGTCAACTTTTAGACCAATACAGACGAAATATGAAATGTTATAGTAATGCAATGTAATGGAAAAACATTTTGGAAAAGAATGCTAAAACCATAGGCGCATGAAAATGAGTTTTTTACTTTAGAATCGTTCAATTTACCTACCAGCAGACTCACGGAGGCTTAGCTGCCCATTTTATCTTCGCAAAAGTTGCTGTCACTTCCTGTTTCAAACAACGAAAAAAGTATTTTATGCATATATCACACTGCCTAGTGGATATGTTTTCAGTAATTTACACGTCAGCGTGTTAGAACTTGTATCATTTTCGCCAGCAATTATTCTAAAAGTTAATGCTCTAAAACCTCAGTCTACGACATTTCATCAGAAAAATTTAATGCAGAGGATAACAGGAAATAGATTTTTGACCCTAACAACTCTACATCACAGAGTCCTCATACCATGCAATACGTTATAGGTTCAATTTTAATTTACCCATTATCGGTTATTGCGACTAAGAAGAGACGGGAACAATGATGTCACCGTAACGATGAGGTAAAACTCAACTTTGTGACTCATTTTGATAATGAGGAAACGCTGTTTGAGAAGGACAATACTAGGGAACTGTTGTGTTGAACTGAGGCAGCCAATGCAATTTCACGGAAGCCTCTGTCGGAATATTGTCTTATCAATGCGCTCCCATCGATTCGATTGACTAGCGGAAAAAAAATTCTCCACGGAGGTAACTTGCGTTCCCGGAATATCCGACAGATCGCGAAAGGTGACGCACCCCACCCTCCTTCCCTGTCCTTCCAAATGGACGTGTGTGTTTCCGAAGCGGCTCTCCCCTCCTGAATGACACGCATAAACGCACCAATCTCCAAACCTCTCCTCTCGTATGGACTGCCCGACGAGTATGGAGGCAGCGATTGAGAGATAAAGCCAGAGTCGACTATAGAGATGAGGCCAGGCACCAACGGACGGTACCACATCGGAGAAACACCGCAGCGTTTTGAGGCAGGAACTCGCGGGTTGAGAGAGTGACAGAGAGAGATAGAGAGAAAGGGAAAGAGAGAGAGAGAGGGGGAAAAAGAGAGAGGGAGTGCAATGGAACAGGCCGGGAGTACTAGAGAAGAGGGAGAAGATGCATTTGTTGGGGTCAAAAGGGGTTGCGAGACAAAGAGAGACAGGGAGTTTGGAACGTTGGCGCGATTGGGGAACGAGGAGGAGAGCGGTGGAGTGGTAGGAGGGTGTGAACGAGGAGGTGAGGGCAACGCAGAGCTGGATCGGAGAGGACAAAAGGGTGAGTCCCGGAAAGCCAGCGGCCCGTGTCCACTTTTGTTGCTGCTCACAGTCGGCGGGGCATGAGAGCGGCTATCTCTACCTCCTCTCCACTCCTCTTGCCCCCCTCTCTCACACCACGTTTACCCGGCTCCCGAAAACATGCCCCGGAACCCCGCACCTCACGCCGACACGCATTTACTCCCGAATCGCCCTTCCAACTCCGTTCACCCACGAGAGACCCTCCTCCTGCTTGCGGACCCCCTCACCGCCTGACCGTTTCCCTTCACGACCTCTTGCTCCCCGCGCTATCTCTCCACTAATTCGACACCCGAAAACGATTCCCCGCCCATTACCACCGTCCTCCGCCCACTTCCACGCACAAGGACCGACGACAGCCAACCCCCAAAGCTCCCCGAAACACCCCTCCCCCTTAACCTTCCTCAAACTGACCCCGGCCTGCATGCCCTCGTCCGAGCGCCCGGCACTTAGCCCGTGTACCTGACTACGCTCGACGAATTCGCAATCATTGTTTTGGGGGAGTGGGGAATCTCACCTCCTGGCCACCAAAAACAACTGACCCCACCCAAGAACGCCCACCGCCAAATCTCTTCCAGCCCTTCAGACCAACTCCTCTCCCTCTTCCGACACGGTATTGTCTCCATGCCTTTTGAACTACTCTTAGCTACTGTTGCCTTTACTCCTGTTTAGCACCATCAACTCTGTTTGAAATCCCAGCCTCTTATTCTGGATATTCTCATTCAAACTTTGGACCGGATAATTGCGTAGCCAAAGCCTAAAGTGAAGTTTTTCTCACATGATGAAACTATTAAGGCAATATCTCCACAGACGTTGGTTCCGCAGATATTATCTCAGGCCCCTTAAATAGAAGAAAATTCATAACAGGTGGGGGCAAAATAGAGATTAGCTTTGACGGCACTGTTTTGCCTCATGAACGTAAAAGTAAGCAGACTTATTAACACAGTAAATTAAGTACGGAAACATAATCCACCGGGAAAACTAAATTTCAAATAGTGTCGATGAATAAATAAAATATTTATGCATCATTTATGCATACCTATATTAGTATGTAATACCTATAGACAAAGGTGTAAATGAACATCTAAAATTTAAGTCATAATGGATGAAAAAACATTGATTGAAATAATTACATAAAACCACAAATTGATAACATTAAAGGTGAATATCATGACATTACCATGCTAATGAGCACCAAACTTCACTTCCGAGCTGTTGTACCTCCCTGAAATAGTTCAGTACGACACGCTTTCAAATGCTTCTATTTCTGTTTGCGCCAGGCTTTTCGCAGAAACAAGGTGCACGGATTTGGTGAACGAGAGATCCACCGCATGACGTGTACGTGCGGGGCCTTCCGTTGATAAATCAATTCACCTCTCCCACGCCAGACTCCAACCTTTTTTCATCTCCTTTCGATTCCCATTTCACCGCCCATCCCTTCACACACGCACACACCTGCCACGTCTTCCTCCTCTCTCTTCACCCTCCATCATCCGCTCACCCCGCTTTCCCCATCCTCCGTCTCCTACACCGCACCAACCCCTTCCCCCTCACCATTCAGCACCCTTCCTCTCTCCACACCTCTTTCTTCTCGCCTGCACTCCGTTAAATAGCCCATCGACCGTCACGCACCCACTACGGGACGCGGACTTCTGTATCCATCATCTCCTCTCTCTTCTCTCACGGCTCGCTTTGTTCTCTGCTTTTGACCAATCGCTTTTGCGTTCTACCCTCTCCCTCGATCCCCACTGCCCTTCTCCGTTCCTTCCAGGTCACCTCTCCCTACATTGGTTCCCCATTGGTTCAACAGCCTCACCGAAGCAAACGCAGCCGCGATCGCAATCTACTTCGTATTCCGTTCCGTGCGACAGGGGAATTAAAACACGAACAAAAAAAGACTTAAACGATTGGGAGAGACGACGTTCCCGAGGCCGTGGTCCGGGTGAATAATGAGTTATCTCAATATATACAGCGTGGAGTGCATTCCGTTTGCTCCAGCTATTTAAATTAATCGTCAAAGCACCGTCGCACGTGATGTTTCGGAGTTACCTGCTCCGCGCTAATTGAAATCGGAAACGCTATGCAGCGTATGAGATCCCCACGGAGGAAAACAACCTCTTTTCATAGGACGATTAAAATAGATGCATTTCCGTAATTGTTTGCACGAGAGATAACTACAGTCTTTTTTGTTACGAAATGTAGTAACTACGATATTAATATTTACTTAATGTTCAGGAAACTATTTATTGAAATCACATTTTATTTTTAGATAATTAGCAAGCTAACTCATTCTTTTAGACGATGCTTGAGAACAAGAATTCAAACGCCCTTGAATTTAACGCACACTAGTCAGCAACATATGTGTGCCAGAATGATCCAGCTCAGAGTCGGTGAATATTGAATGTTTCCAATTCAAATTTACGAGTTCCACTTTACTGTCATATACATTTCCCCACAGATAGGAGCATGTTTACTAGTTAAATTCCTATAAAAAAGATATTCCGAGGTGCCTACGGTGAGCGCTGATGGGACGAAAATTATAGATGAAACTAGTCGAGGTGCAATTGCATAAATTTACGTAACGGTGGTATGCATTTTTAGTGTACTTTCAACATCGGCTGGAAAATAAAACTTTTCCTTTGCACAATGTGCTTAAATATATGGAAAACCCAGCAGAGAAGAGAAAATGAAGAAAAACTAATGAAACTCACTGAACCGGAGCCAATGAAGGAGTCTCAGGTCAGGAAGCGGAAAACAAATGTTTCTAATTTTGATATTTTCGTGCGGATGTATGGATCCTTTTCGTTCTTCTCTCACGCTAACTCGTGTATGCAAAACTAGACAAAAAATAGCCTCAGCCAAATTTAGCCGAGAAATAAGGTGTGATAGAGTTTCAAAAATTAACAGTATTTCACAGCTGAACAAACACATACATGGCAATACCTTTCTGATACTCCTCTGCAAGGTGCTTGAATGCTAAAAAATCGTCAGAATAAAAAATATTCAAAGTTATTTGCATCAGCTGAGAGTAAATGAGAAAATGACTGCGAAAACCCACTCAGAGTTCAGGCACAAGACGCTTCTAGCCCAATCATGTTATAAGTGGGGTTTTTTTACAACATTTATGTTGGCACCCTAGGCACCCATTTTGAATTTTGGTTCTTGTGAGCGAGCTGTTATCACGTAAAGGATAACTATTTAAGATATTCGCGTCAAGACACATAATTTTCAAAGTCCTTCCACATTTCATTTTATAGGTCCTGTCTCAAATCCCACAGTACTATATTCTCTTTTTTATATTGTGAATTTTAAAGAAAAATATAATTACTAATACCTTCTATGCATATTATGTAATGCATGTTTTGTGTGAATTCCTCACGTGCCAAACATCTTTATGGTGGCTTGCAGGGTATTATTTAGCTGTAAACTACTTACATGCCAACATAAGAAGAAAAACTTCTCTTCAGAATAGAATATTTAAGATTAATGAAAATGCGAATACGAAAGTTTATTTTTCATTTGTCTACGTTTTAATTTAAACATTTTTATTCGGACAGTCCGCTCTGTGGGTTACGTCCACAGGATGGAAGTTGAAAAAAAGACGAGTACTGAAGGGGAGTTAGCACACAGAGTTGAAAAAACAGACAAAATTCAAAACAAGGAAAAGGCTCTGACTAGGTGCTGAATTTGAATATCGCAGTCAGAGTTAATTTCAATTTGGATTCTAAAACTGTTTACTTGCTCTTTGCTAATTCGTAAACATACGACCATGAAAATTCAGCGCGGATTTTATTTGCAACACGGCTGGCCATTCAATCGTAACATAGTTTTCTTAAGCCAAATATTTTCGACACTATGCAGTTTAGCACGCAGTAATCTATTTGTCTGCTCCCTGCAAACGGAATTTGTAATTAACAACATTTATTTAACGTCAAGGACGTTCATACCGGCTCGCCGTGGAATTCGAAATAAAAATCTGAGTAAGCGGATGCATATCATGAAATGAGCTCTTATAGATGCAACATGGACTGACATATAAAACAATTACGCTTAATTAAGGTAAAGGCACAACATGAGAATGACCGGGGAATAAGGCCAAATTATAATTAGCTTCAGCAATGATTGGCTTTTGCAATAAGTACACATGTTTTGAAGTTACATGCCGTCCAATAGCCTTTAACATCCGTGTTCAAAATGTTGCAGGCATCCTCGCGCCCGTCTCTTGATATTTCTTTTTAGTACAAGCATTTAAAATTCTATTTATGAAATAATTTCGATAATAATAGTAAGACCATAATGACCAGGAAAATATGGTCAAATACAAAAAATACATACAGTGGACTCTCGGTAGGACGTTCCTTGTTAACAGGTTTTCCTCGTTTGCACGTTAATTTCCTCATATTCGAGTCACAGTGCACGCAAACAATTCTGGTCACAACGTTTTGGTTACCTCTTTAGCCCATTTAGAGGATGACCTAACCAAATTTGTCCCGGGAAAATAATAAGTACTTAGGTTGAGTGGACGATTATCTCTTGTAAAAGGGTTAGCTCTAGCATTTAAAAAGATTGTTATCGCTTACAAAAATATTTAAGTAGCTATAGTATGGTAAAAATATTTATGAAGTATTAAAGTGGCACTCTCAAGCCGTGCATTTTATCGCGATGTTCGTTTGTTTTGAATAAGACATAAGGATATCAAAAGAACACAAACACCAATACTTCGAGACATTAAACGTGAGACAAGTGTTTAGAAATACCCATGGTAAAACTTGTGGTGAAAAGAAAAATATCGACTGAAAAGCTCAAACACAACTGAGAAGTAGACCAATCCACATAAGAAGCGCGTTGAAATGGAGGGAAAAAATGAAAGTCTACTGTCAATAATAAACTCGGATTAGGCGGAAATCAGTGCTTACGATGTGTGGCATTTCAGCCTCCAATCCGAGTTCGTTTGAAAAAAATATGAATGCAGATAAAGTATTGCTGTTCGTTAAGTGTTATGACGTTAACTGATACGTGTCATAAAATAAAAAATGAACGCACGCCTGCAAGTCCCATACTACGGAAAAGTAGGTTTCGTAACTTGAACAGAATAATTTAAACCTTTACCAAACAGTAAATCAATTGAAACTTAAAGGACACCATGAAAAAAGTACGACTCGCATTATTTCAAAATTCCGTTTAATTTGTGCAATTTACATTTTCATGCAACTTCCAGAGTCACGCTACACCATTCGTCCCTCTAAAAAAATTGGGACATTTTTCATTCTCACTGCAAAGTATGCCGTAAATACAAAACCTGCTGCTTGGTCATTATCGTCGCAATTAATTATTGAGTGTGCATCAACGTACGGCATCATATGTACTTAATTAGGAGGCGTGATAAGTGTAAATGAAACTTTTCACAATAAATGAACACCTTTTTTTGGTGGTGTAATGAGTGTTAAAGAAACTTTATTACAATAAATAAACGCCAGCTATCTACGAAATGAGATAAAATGAATATCCAACAAATTTTTTCCATAGCTATGCAACTCTCAAATAAGACTTCAACTTACCCGGGAAGGCCTAAACTGTTTACCATATTTGCCACGTGTAGAATTTTGGGTCCCTGCATAAATATGCTAACGAGAGTCTAACTGAGTATCATATGTTTCTAATGGATGTTTAAATAAATAAAATCAATAAATAACCTAGTCACACATAAATATTCTGATTAAATGCGATGTCATCTATTATCTTCAACACTAGTAAATAGTAGACTAAAAAGTGTTACACATAATAATACATTTTATAGTTTAAATGACGAAGGGATATTTTCATACTATCGGCCGCCACCTAATTATGGATATTTTGGAGTCCAATAAATAATAAATTGTAATAATAGCCTTGAAAGAACAAAGACTAATTTAAGCTGGCGTTCACAAAGGACACACTTATTAAGAAATTTTTAATGCAACCTCCGTTTGCTGGGAACTTTGCTAGGTAAATTTTAAAAAATTATTCATCAAAATGAAAAAGGTAGGACGATAAAATACAAGAGAATTAATACTTATTTTTTTTCAGAGAAACTGAACTGTGCCTTACTTTTGCTATCATACCAGCTATAGGAGCGAAAATGATGTTTGCTGCAATTTCCTTTGAAGTGCGTCAGCCTAGGCTTTGGAGTACCTACTAACGACATTTGAGTTGACTTTAACACCTTAACCACTAGATGGCTTTACAATGACGTGCCGCAGAGACTAAGGAGAGTGTATGTACACGGATTAAAGTACCCTCTCAGCCTCTCTCTTCGGATAAATGGCTTTGGTTTCTGGCGACCTCGCAGCTTGGCTCTTGCACCCTGCCTCCCATGGATTCAAGGGTCAGGGCAAGATAAAATAAATATAGGGGATTTCCCCTTAGGGGATGGAAAGCCAAAGAGTGAAAACCTTCGGTACCAGGGGAATTACTAGTACCAACGTAAGAATAGCTAAAAGAATAGTGTTCAATACTTAACTTCGCATTTTGCATGGATAATTCTCCAATAGAAATGTGATAATTTTAGCATTTGGCGTGCCGTAAACTATAATTATGACACTAATTCCAACTCATTAGAGGATGGAATAACCATAATAAATCTGATATATCGTAGTAATCGTAAAATAAGATAAAAACCTAAAATATGAGAACTGCAGCTCATCGTGGCTGTCGATACGACAAATACTAAGACAAAATGAAGAGGTACATAAAAAAAGGTAACGATTCATAAATGTCCTATGTGAGGGATTAAAATACAGAAATAAAATCTGATACCTACTAAATGTCATATGCAAAGACTCGTCCTCAACACAAACAGCTGCTACGTTGTTTCATTGCTAAAAAAAACACGATGCCTTACCTCTCACTCCGTGATTCAACCCGAAGGTTGGTTTGGATCGGTGAGGATAGAGTTCACCCCGAACTACGCTACAGGCGTGTGAATTTCACACATTCAGGGTAGGGGGGCCAGTTCCTTTCCCACCTTCGGCCACCTCGCACTCGCACATTCGCTCGGGGGCGTCCAAAGGCTTCACCCGGATTTGAACCCGGGACCCTTCGATCAGTAGCCGAGACTCTACTCGCAAGGCCACCACGCTCCCCAACGAAACCTTATTCCTCCAAAACAAAATTCCAAAAAGAGAAATTACATTTGATAAGTTCCCTATCGGAAAAATATTACGTGACGAATACTGGGGTCATGAGAAACGGGAAACATTAAAGAAGTCCTCTCTTTCAATTCATCCTAACCACATTTACATAATTTAACATCACTAGATTCATGGAATCTATAATTGATTAAAGGTCAGTCAACCCCATGCTACGACAGAAAATAGAAGTGAGGACAACGGGATCAAACCGAGTCGAAGCATGACAAAATTCCAAATTCCGAGGCGAGTCCTTTCTTTTTTCCTCGTCTCCACAAAAAAATGAGGCAAAAGAAAAAAAAATTCGAGCGGCCAGCTTTCGAACGCCACTGCTGAATGGTGACGGAAAAACAAACAACTGGGCACACAAAAAGCTGCTGAGGGAAAAAAAATAGGAAAGCACACGAAATAAACTTCATGGAGACACATTATAAAATGTCCTATTGTGGCCAACGATTCCAGCGAGGAACAAAAGAAGAGATGGGAGTGCTGGCGGCGCGACCGGGGAGACTGGGGAGGCGAGAGAGAAAAGCGATGGGAGGGGGTGGAGAAGAAGAAAAGGGGGACGGCGGTGAGTGGTGGAGGGGGGAGGCGGAGATGAAGATAATGGAAGAGCACACAAGAATCCAGCGCTCCGGCGGGAAGGTGGGAGGCTGAGGAGGAAAGGCATAACATATTTAACAATATGACGTCGGGAATATCAATCTGCATTCAGGCGTGCGGAGAGGACCTCGAATCTTTCTCCTATATTTATTTTTTCAATTTTTTTCCTCCCGGGCACGTATTCTGCGCTCGTGCACGGGAAAAAGTAGGCAGGATCTCGCACTCGATACCAACGTCCAACCACCTATGCCATCGCTTCCACTGTCTCTCTTCGTTTTTTTTTGTCTCCCAGAACTCCTCCTCCCTTCCATCCTACATAAACAGCCCATCCATTTTCTAAAAAGCGAGCTCGCACAACTTAGTACAAAAAAGAAACAAAACAAACCGAGGCATTCGTATATAAATATATACCTATTCGATGGGTGAGGGGAGAGGATTAACGCGGAAATTATGGAAGGGATGAAGGAACGAGACGAGTAAAACAGCCAACGTGAGGTGAGATGAGAAAAAAGTGTGATATAGGAGTGTAGGAGCAAAAAACGAGATGAGGAAGAACCTGCAGTAAAAAAAGTTGGCGGATGACCTCTTCTCAAATAAGTATCCTCGCTTCGTCCACATGCACACGAAACATGAAGGGGCGGGAAAGATGGAACCATTACCCACGGCCTTGCCAACTCATTTTTTTTTTGGCATAATTTCCTCTCTCCTCCCAAAGGCGTATAATTTCTCAACGTGCGTGGGGAACGGTGTGGACGGGAAAAGAAAGAAAGCAGGTGTGTATGCGGACGTGCGAGATGGGCTGGTACACCTCGTCTGAATCGAAGGACGCGGGAGGACGAATTTCATTTGCGCTGAGAGTCGGGAGAAAGACGTGGAGGAGGAGAAGAAAAAAGACCGAAAATGGAAGGGTTAAGGATTAGGAAGTGGGGATATTACGCGGAAGTTTATTTCCGTAATACACGTGAAGTAAAGCACATTTTTTGGACTATTTTGCTCTAAAGTTCTTAGATAAGAAGAGAAGCATCGCAAGATGGATTTTGCGTAATTGAGCCGATTTATTCACTCGGGACGGTGTGACAACTCCGATCCCTTGGAATTGCGCAGAAACATAACTTCAGTCATTAGTGTTCACTTAGTTCTTAATCAAGTCACGAGTCCTTTATTCGCGGCTAATAGGACGGTGTGAAACCCTCTTTCTGATTCCCAACTTTAATGCTGCCGTATTAATGCCCGAACAACTTTTCTAACTGCACAGGAATATGAACAAAGAAAGAAGTTTGTGGTAAGCTTTCTTTGGCAGGAAATCAGCTACAAAAATTAACTTCTGCTAATCTGGTCTCAAGAACTTGTTTTTTCATTGCTGAGAGAATGATGAAACGGTACGATATATTTGCAGGATGTTACCAACTTGATCGTTGAAAGAATTAGAAAGACTTTGATAAACGTGCGCTATTTATATTTTCTGAACCAAATAATTTTTCAAGGATTCATTTGGGCATTCAATGTAGATAATTTGCTTCCTGTAGTAAGAAAATTCTGACTTACAACTTGCGATTTGCATTCATTAGAGCAATTTTGTTTTATGCAAAAACACTAAGTTTGAAATTAATTTCTAAGTTACGATCGTGTTTTATTTTAACATATATTTGAATGGTCGAGTTATATATGTTTTCATATGTGAATTAATTTATAAACGTTTGCCAGAAAGTGTAAATCAATAATATTTGCACCTGTAAAAATGTGTCTTACGGAATGAGGATTAGGTTACAGAAGGATAAATAAGTTTCAATCATAAATTAATCAAAATGATTCATTGAAATCATCGGCGATTGTTAAATAATAATATTGCAAGGGAATAATGAAGCCACCGAAATTACGTAGAAGACCTTTCCTGATAACTGAATATACAATTAATCATAACACCACAAAATCAACGTGACAAATCATGCGTCCAAATCCAAATTTTTAGGAGAGGAAAAATGGAGCTATTGGGGGTTTATATGCAAAATAGCATCCCACAACATGAAATTCACTCCCTCAGGAATACAGAATCTCATTAACTCTAGAAAAGGCTGTTATTCATGACTCTCCGTTGCTACGCTAGAAATACGCGGCGCTCGATAGATTTTCTTATATAGCCAGAAGCAGTTTTTTTATGGATATGACTTTAACTTGATGACGACTATCATGATGACTTAAAGTACCACAATTTTGCTTTTAGAACTTGTTTCTAATGAACAAAGACGCAGTATTTCATGATGATTGAAATTTTATAATTTTTTTGGCGTAGGTACTTTTCCTCATTTTATAACGCATATAATTATTCCCAAACTCTTTTAACTTCAACGGAGAACTTATTTCAGATTTTTATGCATCAAGAGCCGTAATGGTTAATTCCTACCCAATCTCTCATCCTCATTCCTAGTATGAAAATATAGGATCCAATAATACTCAGACAAAAACTATGTTCGGGACGCAAAGAAAATACTTAGTTTTCCGGAACGCCAGACCTCAGATTAAGTCCTCCTTTTCTGAGCATGAGTCCGAATTCTCGGTAAGACGAATTCCGTTTGGGACGCAAGAAATATGAAAGACTAGAACAAACGATCTCTTTAACGAGTCAATACGTGCTTGATCCATCCAGTTTCCCATGGATCGAAAAGGGTCTGGAGTGAAACGTGAAATATGGAACGGCGGTGGCCATGACGGCCGGTGGGGGGATCGGGAAGAGGGGTAGTATTGTACGAGGTCGTGGGGAAGAGCGGAGGTGCACGAGAGAAAGAGGATTTGCGATCGGGAAAGAGTTGGGGGAAAGGAGTGTGTGTTAATTAGGTGAACCTGAATTCCCTTGAGCTGAAATTCTCCCGATTGACTTCACCTTTGAAGGCATTCGTTGGAAAGGCCGTTACGGCTGTCTAACTGCATTCTTGCGATACAAAACCGTTGAGACCCCTCGGAAGGGGAATTAAATTGGTTTTGCGAATGAGAGAGTGGGTTGTTAAGGAAATAAGTAGGTGACGGAGATATGTAAGTTTCATAGTTTAGCGACAAGAGGGAGGAAAGCAGGTTGAACGATTGATGACTGAATGATGATTTATTAATATCCATTTTAACCCTGGCATCTCCCTTGCTTGGTTTCATATCTCATTCCCTAACTCTAATCCCTCCCGACATTTTTTAGCAAGGCCTCAAAAGGCCAAGAGTAAGAAGTATCCCGGGAAGTATGTAATTAACCGGAGAGGAACGGATGAAAAGGATAAGTCCTTAACGAGCAAGATGTCTGTGAGCTCATGAGACGCGCGTTGGGGAGCGATAATTTAATTTCTGCTCCAACAGTCGTATAAAACCTTTAAGTCCTCCCTCCATTCGAAGCGTAATGATGAAACAGGTGAGTTCATAATATTAATTCATTGTTCCAAGTTACAGTAGAAGGTATATATAGAGCGAAGAGACTGTTTAAAATAGTTAAAGAACTTTTCAAGTGCTAAACAAATATTCTAAGCCCACGAAAAAAACAACACGCACTTCATGATCCTCGAAAACCGAAAATAAAATTAGGAAAAATTCCCTTTGTACTGAGGTTTGTGCAATACGAACGACATAATGACTCATTCAGCGAACAGAAAGCATGTGTACGTGCAAATGATCCGAAGTAGGTATCGTCTTGGAAGAAATATATAGAAAAGAAACGTTAATATGAAACTGCAGATATTGATATCTACCATTACCGTCACAATCGCATGTCAGATAGTCACGGAAAAATATCAAATATGTTCCATGCTTCTAATAAATTTTTGTACGAATTAATAATTTTCAGCAAAAGTCAGCATTCTTTTTAATATGACCGTATTCATAAGGTTCACTGACAATCAACGAGAAAAAATGTTATTCACCATTATACCAATGATTAAAAAATGAAGAGAATGAGATTACATCATTGAATTATGAAATTTTAACAGCTATGAAAGTACTAGTATAAGTACTCTCATACACGTAAATTCGACAGTTATTAATAACAGTAGTTATTAGAACTGGCATAGAATTCAAAAAGAGAAACTACTGCCTTTCTAATATTGAGCGGATTTAGTACTTTTTCAACAAGCAACGAAAAGTACCGTAATACAATGCGGATTGATTTGAAAGTCCGATGAAAATTTCAGAAAGTCAAAAAGGAATACGGAAAATTGATATAAATAGAAGGAACAAACCAAAATAAATAGCAAAAAAGCGTACTATCTAGGAGATAGCACATTAGAGAGGGAAAAGAAAGCACAAAATAGATGGATTAGATAGAGTTCAATAATTTCACGAGAAAGAAAGTGAGGAATATCACATCCACAAGAAGAATTAGATAAATCGGTCAATTAATCCAGATGAATGAAAGTGGTCACTACAATCGACGCATAAGTACCTACTACCTTTTTCATAAATATCGCAAGAATCAACAAATTTGGAGCAATAAATTTTGATGATGAACATTAGTGCTCTAATTACAAATTTAATAAATAAAAAGAAGAGTGATGAGATATTTTACACAATGATTAAAATGACATATTTAGGTTAGTATTATCTCTAGAGACACCTGTCATTCCCCTTCAACTCAATTCATTTTTGTTTACTCTCTTGGTTCCTGGTACGGCATCGTAGCTCCAGGAATTAGAGCGCCAATTCCCTTCTTGGAACTCGAACCCGAGCACTAAGGCAGGGAGGAACGCCTATGTTAGCCAAACGGTTACAAGTACTGCGTGAAATTTCATTACGGACATAAATATTTCAGTTAAAAACAATACTGGTTGAAGGAATATCGTCAGGTGGATGGCCGAGGAGTTCCCGAGCAGTGCATAAGACAACCGACCGATCCATTTGATTCCACTTAAATTAAAGGGACAAATCACTCTCTTTGTTATCGGCGTGGAAGCGATGCCACGGAAATTTCACCGACAGAAAATACGTAATTTAACGATCAAAGTGTCTCTCTCGCAACACTCGGCTCTGCGATGAATATGGACTATACAGTGGGTGAAATTCGCGCAAAGCAAAGAGTTAATTAACTCCAAGACGCATTCCACGGGACAAATACCTACCCACTGGGATTAAATTATCGTGAGAATACCACGAAGTGTAAAAATCTTCCGTTCGTCCCTACGTGGAAGGAATGCACGTAGGCATTCCCAAAGGTAAACTTTTTGACGGAGAACGTGAGAGATGCATGTGCTGTAGAAAGGATCAAAGCAACTGAAGAAGAAGCGTACACTCCGGTTACTTTTAGTGGAAACTTTTCATCCCGACATATATGGGAGAGGGGAGGCGGTCCCTCTCCCACTCCCTGTCTGGGAGTGTGTGTAACGTACAAATTTCACAATTACTGGACTGCAGAGCAGGAGTCGATTTTTTCGGGTGGGGGTGGCGAGAAAATTGGGTGGGAGAGGGAAAACGATGGAATGAGACCGGGCGTGAGATACGAGAGGACCATATAAAATATCGGCTCCATTGCCTCGCAGTCGGGAGAAGCATGGCCGACGATTGTCCCCTAATTCACCTCTTTTGTTCGCGGGAAGGCCGGGATCCGTAACACTCCGCGAGAAAAAACCGGACGGAGGACTCCGACGCGGCTGAAGGCACCATCAAAAGAGCAGCAGAACTTGTTCGGCGTCCGCGTGAATGAGAATCCGTCCGCGGACCTGAAACTCTTGTCGATCCAGGCTCGCTTACACCTTTCACGCGAGGACGTATGTGCGTCCTTCGCGCGGAATGAGTTTCGGCGGGTGGCGGGGGGTGGCAAAAAGGAGAGAATATAACCGTTAACCCAATTTCCGCATTCCCCCAAAAACACGGCATTAATTCAAAAAAACAACGTATCGCAACATCGTTACATCGCGTGCTAACCACGAAATTGGTTTTCCTCCCTGTGCTTATACAGCGGGCTGCAAAATTGATTCGCTTTTCCGGCCTCGCTCTTTCTTTCCGGGGGAAGCGGAATGCATTACCACGGAAAAGGAGAAAGACACATTTATAGGTGGTTTTTGAATGAAACTCGTCGCTTCCCGTGTCGTTTCTAACGGTTATTTGGGGCGAATACTGAATATTGCCAAGAGTAGTTACTTGGATGGAACACAGGATTTTTTTTTCAGTCGGCAAAACATGAAATTTTCCCAGTCAACAAGTCATACATTTGGTTGCCTTTTAGCCCATAACATGGAAGATTGGTGAGAAATTTTAAAATATCTGACTTAGCATGAAGATAATGCCTAGCTGCAGTTACTAAGTCCTTCATCTTACATTGTTGCAAGGGAAGAGAAGAAAGTTACGGGTTAAAGATATGATTAAATGCCTAAATAAATCCTCGAGCAAGATTAGTGGCATCAACTTTTCCTAATTTGATTTTATAAAAATTATCACATGACCCAAATATACTCCAATATGTATTATTATTAATCATATTTGACTACGTAGTATACACAACAATTCATTCATCATTAGCAATGATACTAAAACAATAAATAATATCTAGTTTATGATATATTTTCTGCTGAGAAATATCGCTAGGTCTTACAATTTCCTCCTGGGTTTGTGCATATATCTCACGGTGAAATTCATATTTTGGAACACAAATATATTTAATGAAACAGTATATACCTTACCTTTAAAGTTTATTATATCAGAATAGGTTTAGCAAACCTACCAAATATTCGAATACGACATTTGAGGAGTAAATATGAACGTTTGCACTACATACAATACTAAAATGAGAAAAAAAACTTTTATTAAAGTGCGTTGTAGAATTTTTAAACGCACTGTAGTGGCAGTAATTCATCATGAGAAAAAATTGAATGCAGTAATAAAAATGATGTAATAATTCAGAATTATATTATCTGCCTTTAGCTACACTTGTAGTAAACGTCGGAAAAAACTATTTAATTTTCATTAGTAGCAGAATTGATTTCAGTTTACACGGTACTAATATAATTATCACGATAGCTTACCAGTCATATTACAGTAAACCAAGGTATGTGTAAAATCCATTTATGTGCCAAAGCTAGAGTTGCTCCTCAAGCATAATTGATAAAAGAGATTCTACTTTAAACTCCATATAACAATCTGTTCAATGATAGAGAATAAGCCTTTTGGATGGGGGTAAATACTTTATTTTCCAATGCCAGCAAAACCCTGACTTCTTCGGAATTTAAGATAACTGGGCATTTCGGCACTCACTTAGACCTGAAATACTCATGATCCTCTTGATCAACCGATTTTACGCAAAATTCAATATTTTCCATTTTATTTTCTCAGAGTTACCAGGAGCTTAACGGAAAAGTAAATTTTAAGCAAATATCAGGAAAATTTAGAAAAAAAACAGTAAATTTACGGCATTTCCATTATTACTGCATAACTGCAAAATGAGTAAAATAAACGCAATAGGAAAAATTCAGCTGCAAGGCTTCAAGAATAATAGTGAGTGATCACGAGGAGAATACAGAAAAGGAAGACGTGAGTAAAGAGGAAAAAATTAGCCTCAAGGGAGAAATTGAAAGAATATTTTTGGTGAAAGGAGTGAGAGGGAAAAAATAACTCTTCTTTTTATTGATACATTTTTCGAGACGGAGTAGAGGAGGAGACACTCGCCTTTCCTTTTTCTTCCCCATCTCTCAGGCTGCAAAACATTTTTACAGCCCTTGCCGAGGAGAGAAACAGACGGTAGGGAAGGCTAAAAGAGTTGGGTCTAGGAAAGACATGCTGCGGCAAGTCTTTGTGAGAGCGGTTGCATCTGAGATGGACGGAAAGAAAAAAGTACGTGAAAGAAGGAAGAGGACAAGGATAAGAGGGAAACGGAGACGAGGAAGACAGATGGAAGAAAAAAAGAAATGAGAAAGGAGGAATAGCATCCAAGGAAGAAAATGGAAATGACCAGAGACAGGCAAAGAGGATTCGTTGGCGAGAGTGGGATGGGAAATAGAGATGAGCTTAGTGAAGTAGGACAAGAACATCAAGGCCTTTGGATAATTCAAAAGAATAAAAAAGTATAAAGTAAAATATAAATGTACGATCAGCTAGAGTAAAAAATTGAGAACAAAGGTTAAACGAAAAGTAATGGAAAGCATATTGATATTATCTCAATTATTAATTGAAAAAAGAATTACTTGAAAAGTACTGGTTTTTCTTAAGCTATGCGTCAAAAAGCTTCACTATTTTTCTACAAAAAACGTCACCACGCAAAATGCACTGTATTTCACGTTTGAAATTTGTGGAAGCGATGAAAATGGAATAAATTAACAATTCTCTAATTGAAGTTTTCCATCATATCAATGAGATGATATCGAGACTCTTTGCCATTTAATACACAGGACATGTTCATGTTGAACGAGCTCGTCTATGGCTGTAAACGCCATGGGAGGTTATAGATATTTTATCCCCACAGGAATTTGACGGCGCATACACCAACAACTAAACTGCATTTCGTGATTTTACTAAATGAGAAGGAGTGATGCTTTTTGCTTGATTCCAATACTGTTTACAGATAGTTTTAAAGCAAATTCAACAATTTTTGAATAAATAGATGCAAAAATATCAATCCACGAAGTAAAGTGACAATCGGATGTAAAAATATTGGTTAACTAAAATAAAAATTGAAGTTGGATGAAACGGGATGGGAATCATGGTGATGAGAAGCAGTGTGAACAGATGAAGAGTGGGATAACTAACAGAGAAAAGGAACCGGCTGAAAGAGTTCGGCGACGGACGAAAAAAAACAAGCGCAAGAACGAAGAGCATTCGCTGTGGAAAGCGAAAGGAAATGGACGGGATCAGGATACCGTACTGGACAAACGAAGAGACGAGCGTGTGCACGAGGGTGGCCTGGGAGTGATAATCCCAGCCCCCGGGCAAATACTTATCCGAGAATTATGAAACTCCTCCGCCCCCGGCCGACCACTCCGCCACAACCGCACTCGCACCCTCCCCGAGGATCCCCCCTCCGCATCACGCAAAGAGCGCCTCACGAGCAGGCCTCCTCTCCATCTCCGCCTTGCGTCATGCACACAGTGCCCGGAGATTCCCTCTCCGCCTTCCATTTCTCCCCCCACCCGTCTCCCATTTATCCAACCCACACACAGCCGTTTTTAACGCCTCCCGCAGGGTGAGTTTCACGCTTATTTTTTTTTGCCCCAGTTCAGCCACCCTTAGGAATGACGCCCGCCCTTCCGCCTACGTCCTCTCTTTCTCTCGCACTCCGCCCCTTATCCACTTTTCCCTCTGCTCCTTCCTCCGTGCTTCCCTCGTCTCTCCCATTTCCATTTTCTTTTTCACTCCATCTCTCTTTCTCTTTCTCCCTCAGTATTTTTCCCAACTCTCCCTCAGCTCTCTCCCTACTCGTCTGCTTCCATCCAATTTCGTTCTCTCGTTCTGGTGCGGGTCTCCTGGTTCCCAAGATGTCCCTCCTATCGGTCTTAATGCTACACCTCTGCCTCCCTCTTCCCCTCCCCAACCCGCTCTTTTGCCACTCTTTCAGATAATTATTTCGTTTCGTCTTATCTAAATCTTTCAAGAAGCTGGCCAAATTCAATCGCGTGAAGTGATTCGCCACCATTTTTCAGGAATTATATTATATTCTTTAAATTTCCAGTTAGTATTTGTCATAAGCTTGTATAATAAAACATCAAGAGAGTGCCATAAAAAAATTTAAACTAGAAAATTATTTTAAATATCAGTAGTAATATACGAAAATAGACTAACTCGATTCTGATATATCACGTACCTTTTTGCTTACAATTCTTACGGTCTAACATCACGTACATGCAGAAAATTACTTATACATTTTAATCAATCTAATAATCGTGTATATCAATAATGATGGTGGCAAGGCAAACCGGCTTCTACTTGGGTGCTATTTGGAGGGCACTTCGAGTTCAATACTCCGACCGACAAATTGGACGTTGATCTTTAGTCTCCTTGGCACCACTCATTAGGTGCAGGCTAATGCCAATATTGGGTTTCTCTTCACGATTCCTCCATGCCGTTCCATCCTTGTACCTTTCCTCCATGACTGAATTGCCTGCCTGTTCGCTGGCAAGTTCGGGAAAGACTAGAAAACCTTAATGCCTTCAAATTTCCTCCACACTATTCACGTACGATCCGGGATTATTGGAAAATATCAGCCACGGTTAGGATTTAATCCAGATTAACTGCCATTGTAGTGGCTAGGACATCTAGCACATTGTTTTTAGGACCTATTTCATATTATGAATTAATCATTTTAAAAAAGCATTTGGAAATTAGAGTGATAAGCATGTATCCTGTGAGACTCAAAATTTTGTTTATTGCGTAATTTTAAGTATGGCTGAAATATATAATATTTGTATGATTTAAAAATTTCTACTATCAGCAATAGATAGTACTGCATTGACGCTTAAAGATTAAAGTGCAGATAATGATCAAGATCAAGAGAAATGTTGTCTATGGAAAATATATCAACCTTAACGATGAATAAACTACAGTTGGTTAGACGAGGCCATAATAAAACATAACACAGGCACCAAAAACGTTTTTGCAATAAGATGCTCCCAAAGCATGATTTTTCAAACACTACTATTTTTTCTTGACATCCCTCCGGCGTTGCATGGAATTGTTTAGCTATTAGAAGTCAATGAACACCTTTCCCTCGACACATTTTCAACAATAGATTTTTCGTTTGCGTCTTATATTCTTCTCAAACAACCGCTATCGACCCGAAAACTCCTTACTCTGAGAATTCTATTTACACACATTGCCCCCAATTTTTTTTTCATTTTTCGCTTTCACCCTTTGCCTTCATCTGCAGTGCAACTTGCTTACTCACCCCAGTATTTACGCTTAGATACTCTATCTTAGGCCTACTTTCTTATTCTCGCGTTTATGAAAGAAGGAAAAAAGTGAGAACGACATTAAAACAAAACCCGGAGACCCGCTCAGCCAAGACGCCCTAGCTCCGTCTTGTATCTTTCCTTCTTTGAGAGCTGCTTCGCTTCAGCCCAATTTCTAACCACTTCATTCCTCGACCTCAAACCGTGCTCAACGGTTTTTAGCCGGGAGACGGAACTCAAGTCAGTACTGCTTCGTAGCTCTTTTTGCACTCATCTTTAGGTGCACGTGAGGTTTTCTTCTAGAACACCTCAATTTGAGAGCTGTTGGGCTCCATAAGAAGATTAATTCCCGTGGTGGAGACCTGGATAGTTATGTTTATTTCACACTCGGTCGTTATCCCGCGTAAGCTTGAGGTTTTTCTCTATCCTAAACATTTTAAACAATGCTTCAACTTACAAAAAATTTAACTTTCAAACATTTACAGGGAATAAATAGGCAACAATCGCGAAAATATCGCTCGAATGCTGAAACTATTTGTTCTTACTTTGACACTGTTGCACCATTCGGATATTTTATGTGTGAATTTAATAAAGTAAGATACGAAAATTATGGATTCAGCACTTTATCGATTAATGAAATGGGAGTTAAGGGTTGATTGAATATAAGTGTAATATTTTATACTACATCTCTTGAACTCTAGATCAAGAAATGAACCAGTATAAGAGAAAATGTATTTCCATGTCATGGAAGATAGAAGAAATATAAACTATTTATTACTTAATGAGGCACTCGAAGAAGTTTCACTTTAGTGATGATAAATATGCTATAAAAGAACTGAACGGAAAACAACATTAGTTTACAAGAATATTTTTCGACGAAGTTGCTTCCCTTTGAAAGAGTAGGCTAAAGTAACGAAAATGGATAAGGTTCCCGAGAATATTCTATGGTATTTTGGGATTATTGAAGTAAAAATAATTAATATGCACAGAAATAAATGCTATCCTTAATTAAAATAAATCACTTACTTGATCAATCAGGTACTTAATCAAATTCTGAAGACACCGCTACGACCAATAATACGCATTTCAAATCACCCGCGCATGTAACTTTTGATGTGATTTAATGAAAATTTTGCGCCTCTTAGAAAGGTAGTTACTCTCACTTAAATGAGATCACAAACTCTGAACGGTAAGCCATTTACTGTTGACATTTCTAAGCAAAGTGGTCATGCGCACGACTTCCTAGATGAGACCAAAGTTCATCTCGAATGGATCTGAGCTCATATATATTCAACTTCATATATTGGTGATAAGAACATCTACATATATAATAGTTTTTTCATTCACGTAGAAACTTTACCACTCTTCTTACCTATAAAAACAATTTCTACCTCATACCATCATTTCCTTCTACCAGCCCTTTCCAATTTCTTTCAGTACCGGTCACAATTCTCCCCGCCTTTCTTTCCCTCGCTCATAGAAGGATCCTAGTCCTTCTCGTGAGTGTGACATTTGCTTCCTATAACTTTGAAATTTATGCGCTATTCGAAAAAGATGATGATACGCATATGATACCGTTTACTTCTCCATCGATTCCTTATTCTTTCTATTAGAACATAAAAAACTACGCTTCAATTCTGATAGCTATTTTCTCATCTATTTACTTTTTATGCAATTTTTGCTAGAGAAAGAACTGAAAATGAATCTTAGCAAGCTTTCTAATTCATGAAAGATTTCTCTTTCTTCTATGCATCAATTTTCACTCATACGACCTTCACCCAATTCCTCTACTGCGAAGATAAATGTTGAATTGACACATTTCTCCTAGGTTTAACTGGCTACCATTTTACTACCGGAAAAATTTCTGTGAGAAATTAATTTAAAACTGACATTTAAATACTAATGGGAATATTAAAAAAGTATACTACGTAGGCCAACTTCAAGCAAATTCAATACAGGTGTCACGAATAAGAGAAAGTGTAACAGGGGGATAGGACGAAGTAAAATGGCAAGCTGTACCATAATTTTACGATTATTCACTGTTTATTATAGCATCATTTTAGAACAATTCTTAATATAATCGTGTTGTAACATAAAGAATTTACAAGATAAAATAAAAAAGTAACAATTTGCATAATTATTAAGCTAGATACATATGGTAAACATTTTTGATTAACCTCATGCTTACGTGTCTTATCGATAAAATGCTTAGGAGATTAGCAAAGACACATACATAAAGTAGAATTGGGAAGGAAAAAGACATTGAAACATATCATCGTGATTCTCCTGTAAGACTTACGATGAGATTCCTTGAGAGACCCGATACGTCTAGAAAGGAACAATAGCAGATTATTTTGTTAGATGACGTCGGAGAATTAGGAACAAATTTTCTAGAACCCGAGGACAAGAGAAGCTTGTTCGTCCATTATGGTATCCTTCCACTTTCGGAGAAATATCACGCCACACAAAAGACTTTCGCCCTATATTTCCTTCGCTCCCATTCTTTCGCATGGTTCATTTTCCCTACTCGCGATAACATTTCTCTCGTTCCCGCAAGCCCTCTCCTCAATCTCAGGTCATTTCCCAAATTACTCTTCCATTCACCTTTGTGCTCCAAATGCCTCAAGTGTTTTTTTTTCTTTATAAATTACAGCGGCCTCTCCCTTTGTCTCCGTCAAGCGGCACCTTCCATCCCTTTAAAGAGCGGGCGGAAATTTCATTTTTGAAGGAATTATACCCGACCTTGCGGACACACTCGCCGGCGTTCCTCAACTGTTTATTTTTTGACGGCGGGGCTGCGTCGTTGAGGCCTTTTGAGCTCCCTCCAGTTATTTCGCGCAAGAGGCATAATGGTGCGTTCTGACATGCACGAGTGTGTGTTACGACAAAACATCTTTGAATTCGTGAGGCCTCGGGTCCGCAAGTGTGTGTTTGCTTATTGTATGTGTCGGCTTGTGGATTCCCGAGCCGTTTCACTCCTTCCATCATCCAGTTTGCCACTCAATTTGCTCTGCCAAAAGGAGCATTAATAGTGGAAAGGGGGATCCGAGAGTTGGTGTTGGGAAGGGTTTTGCGGGGAGAGAAAAATGGAAAGGAAGGAGGAATCTCGAGGGATTTGGGATACACGGGAGTGGACGAAAGAAAGGTAAACAATAATGGATTTTCCACCTCTTAAAAGAATATCTTAGGGCATATCGCCGTAAATGAAACAGTGTAAAGGTATTATTTCTGCCCGACTCAAAACTGCCACCCGAGCTCGTATTTTCTTTCCATTTTCTTTCCTTAAGTGAGTTTCACGGATGCGTGCGTTCTCTAAATTGGGGGCCAATGATTAGTGCGTCAGAGAACAAGCAACAATTTCGCAAAGAAGGTTGCTCACCTTAGACGTGAGATTACTAGAGATTTCGAAACCACAGAACGCAAGGATTTCCAAATTCATTAACCTTCCACTTTCATCTCTAATTTAGATGCATACAAAATTGAAAAAAAAATACCATCTTATCCGGTTAAGGTTATAAAGTGAATATTCACAAGGCTTAGTGACATGCCTAACGGCTTACTTATCAGTAAAATATAAAAGAGTAGATGTAATATGAGTAAGAGATATATAAGTCAGCGCTATCAAATATTAGATAGCGCTGACTTTCACAATTTTTTTCATTCCCTTCACTTCTATTATGCCTACTTTCCGTAAGACGCTCCATCCCATTATTTCATGCTGTCTGCTGAATGGTCATGCATGTCAAAAATTAGAATAATACAGAGTAAGTAGATGGAACACCAAGAAGAACAGATAAAAAAAGAGTAGACATTATGGATGATCTCGGGATAGAGGGATAGCAAATATGTCATTTTGAAGATAGAAATGGAGAAGATACGGAGATACATCGATAAAGCGCTAAGTTCAAAGTGCAATTGGACACTTACTTAGGTACTGCAAAGGACAACTGCACTTCATCAAATGTACCCCGATTGGTGGATATCACTCACTCAACAGCATTATTCAAACCAAGAATTGATTTATAATTTGCCTTGCTCCTAAAGTAACATGTGAACGGGCTCCTGAGGCACATTCGTAGATTGTGAATAAGAGAGAGTAACTTTTTTTTAGCATTACACGCGTATTTACTTAAATTATTTCTTGGGCGGCCGACGATTCATTTTTACCTTTGGTGGACACCTAGGTCATCAATCACTCATTTTCGGATATCGTGCCAATTAGGGAGAAATTCTAGATCACCTTCAACGAGGACAAAGTCGATGTGCGTGCAGAAGAACATTCGAGAATCGCAAACTCTGAAGCCACGCCAATCACTCCGACTAGAGTCGGAAAATATACCTATCAAATGCCACAGGAGAACCCATCCCTGTTCCTTCGTGACCTCAAAGCCATTCTGGCGTGCATTCCGCGTTTTCGGAAAGCACTCGACTCAAAAGAGTCGACAGGGCAATGTCATTTTCATCCGTCACCACTGATATTTTATCGCATTTCCCCCCCAATAATGCCCTCTTCAATGCACCGAAATGCGTGTAGGGGTCAGGTGTATCCCCCTCCCACCCCGAGACCGGCGATTCACGCCCTCTTCGCCCTTTTTACACTCATCCTCTATTCATCATTCCCGACCCTTCCATGAACCCTGCGCACAAAGCACCTTCCCTACACAAAAGCACGCACGCTCATTCAAAACCACTCCACAATTGGCCGCCCATGCGTTCGACTAAAATCACTCCAGCTTTCGACCAGATCACTCCGACAGATTACAACTGCTAATTAGCCCTTGATCCTCACCGAAATGCAGGTGCACTTTTCCCTTGCTCTCCACTGCAGTGTGAGAGGTAGGCCAAGTTTAGTGGACCGTACTCATCGATGTTAAGTTGGAGGGCAAAAAATGGGAGAGAAGAAATACGCCAAATGACCCTGAAGGGTCTTAATCCACACCCTGCTCATTTACGAGCGTTTTGAAAAAAATTAAGGAGACTATTTGCAACATGAATCTGGGAAAAAAAAGAAAATTAACTGATTAGAGAGGGATGAGAGGTTAACCTTGGTGAATTTATATTAACGTGGGAGGTTCCTGTGTCACGGAGTGTATAACAAATAGAAATTACTGCCGAATTGAAATATACAAGTTCAATATTTTAATTAATTTGATAGAGAACAAGAACCATGAAATCGATCGTAATTATTTGTGCAGTGAAATTATTCCAATAAACAATGCAATAATTTGATATTAATAAATATATATTTACATAGCGTAAAGTAAATGAGCTCTAATAATTCATGATTTTGCATAAACAAAAATAATATATAAAATTATCTAACATAATTTATAGGGTGCACATAAAAAATGGTACGAAAGTTAATGTTAGAGCAAAATCTAACAAAAAGCAAGGAAAATTGAAGCTTCTGGATGGTTTTTTTTACAGTAAGAGAGCTGTCCGTACTCTACTAGCTGAACTAGTAGCAAATGTTATTTGGTCTGAGCCCTATTTTGGGCATGTATTTAAGTAGACCTAAGCTTCAGCTATTAGTTTCGATATTTTTTGGCTGGAGAACATTTCATCTTGTTTAATCGTCACTAAAATGGATGACAGTTCACTCAAGGGCAGATACATTTAAATTTTTTGGACAGGTTACAAGTTAAACTCTGAGATAAATTTTGAGACAGATTGACGTACAATGTTCAATATTTCTTTGAGTCAATGTCAGGTGAGTAGAGGAATATGAAAAAGTGGGATATAAAAGAGAAAGGAAGAACAAGTGATAAGTTGGATACGTTAATACGCCTTTTCGAAGTCAATTTAATAGAGAAAAACTTACAAGTGACGCCTCTTCGACACTTAGTGTCAATTCATATCAATATGATGGTACATAGAAGCTCAAGAACACGATGCTTTTTATAAAAATCCGAATGTGACGTTTTATCTTTCCCTCAGGACTTGATTGTAATGTTTTCTCGTTCCTCATATGATAAAAGACTGATATAACTTTAAAAAAAGCCACCAGGATTTAAAAAACATTACTACAGGGAATAAGAATAGGAAAATATTTGTGGTATATTATTTTTTCCGAAAGATAAATCGAAATAATGATTATTTATACAATTTTCACGATATTCCGTGCAGAAATATGTTTACGTAAGTAAGTTAGAGTGTGAGAGTATAGAGTGTGTTATATACTTAAAATCGCCCCATGAATGAAACAAGACGAATTGTTGAAGTTAACGCTTGTGGTGGTTCACGCAAACATCATCAGCTACTGGATGATCCGGGAAGAGAGATAACTCTTTCCACTCCATAATATTTCAATCAACGCCCTTAACATGTTTCCCAGCGCGATTCCCTATCGCTCACTTCCCCGCGGCCACGAACTCATCTGCATTTTGAAACACGTAATCAATGTTCAGATGCGCCACTCCCGTTTCTTCCTTTTCATCATCTCCCCAGATTTCCCTCATTTACGGACTTTCTCCGTCTCGTCGGAAAACTTTTCGAACTCGTTGAATGGAAAGAGTAATTCTACCCCGATACAGAATCGCAATTCCACAAACACCTCACTTCGATTTATCGCTTCACCGGGACGAGCCTTTTCATTTGAGAATTTTTATGTCTCTTTCCACCTTATCTCTTTCTACGTTGCATTAATTCACTCAATGCTCTTTACTTTCAACTACCTCAACAGACTTTCACACAATTATTTGTTTTCTACTCATGCACTCCGTTGTGCATGTCCAAGACATGTCTCAATTAAAATTGAGTAAATCATTGAAAAAAATTAAAGTGGAAACGAATACATTAATAAATATATATCTTTCCCTTGTAATAACTTGAAATGCCCTCAGGATTTAATTTTGATATTATTTTGAAAAACAAACAAATAGTGGCTAAATATTTATTGTTAAAATCTGAAAAACATGCAAGTTTTTAATACCAATTTAGAATGTTGAAATCAGAACTGAAACACGGCAATGGAGACAATAAAGTGCTCCCGTCGTCTTAAAAAGCTTGAATGTTTGGATATAAATACCTATCCTACAGACGCACTACAGTTTTTGAATGAATACTGATTTTTAGAGAGCATATGGGGCTTCAAGGAAGACCCCCAATAAAACTGATTGGATAATGGGTCTACACTTGTTAGTTTATTACAAACTAGATAATAATAAATAACAACTCAATAATAAAATCATAATTATCCCACCAGAAATCATTATATTCAAAACCTAAATCAATTCTTATTCCAATTAGTAAACGATTAAGTTGTGAATTTACAGCTTGTACTAATGTGTCAAAATAGCGGCCAATTTGAAATTTTTAACGACCCATGTTTTGGCCTTTGATATGATCCAGAAACGCGATGCAGGACTTATAGAAGGAAATTAACAAATCTGTAACAAATTTACTGGGCCGGTGAAAAATTCAAAACATGGGCAACTCGATTGAATATTTAAGAGCTCACGAAACATTTTCCGCCGCCATGCCGATGTTGCCGTCCCGACCGACGGCCACCACGCGCTTGATTCCTATTGACCCACGCCGACTGATTAAACGCAATCCTCGCAATCACGCATTCAAACGCCCATCCACATATTTGGTCGCCCTTTCCCTCCCCCCCAAATCCCCTCAAGTCCCTCTCTCTCTATTTCCGATTCCTTGGAGCGCCCGCGTTTGGTAGGCAGGGCAAACCACCACCGGCCTCCTCCTCCACCTTTTATAGCCACGCCCCGCTACACGTCTGCCGCCGCTCAAATTAAACACGCGCATAAAAGAGCACGCCCGATCACGCACTGGTGGGGACGCACGGGAGAGCGACCGATGGTATACCTACGAAACGCACGTCATTAGCGACACATACTGTACCGTCATGGTCTCACTACAAACCCTCCCCTTCCCCTCTCCCAACCAGGCCGTGGATATAATTTTTTTATCGCCATTCATTTTCTCGTCGGACCGTGATGGCGTCCTATCAGCATGCATGCATATGCGGAACGCCGTTGCTTACATTTCGTCCGTGCGCGAACGAGCGAGCGCGTCGCGCGCGCAAGGGGCGGCGGATACCCGGGAGGGTTTATTCGGGCAATAAAATACTTTCTAGCAATCAAGCACATAATTTTTCGAAACATTTCCCCCCGGGACAAAACGAAATTACCGGATAAAATTTATTCGTTTTATTGAGGCAAAAAATATTATTCCCCTCGTCGTCTCTCCACTCTTCCGTCGGCGCCCAAATCCCCTCAGGCCCCTTTGCCGTTTTGGCACAGAGATGCTTTTGTTTACTATACCTTCCTCTCCTCTTTTCCATTTTTTTCATCACCCGGCTTGTTTGCGCTGAGCAACAACAAAGGCCTTTTCTAAAAACCGTGGGTTGACAATGGAATTGCATCACGGCTCGCGCGGCGTTGTGCTGGTAAATTTTCAAGAACCGTCGCGGTAAAATTACTCGGGGTAGGAGGGAAGAGGGTGGATGAGTGAGTTTTTGCCGACCGCATCCACGCGGAAGGGCTTTTAATGGATTTTGCTGCAATTTTCATTCACGTGGATTCGTCCGCGCCGCCGCGGCCGTAAGCCTGAAGTGGCGCGCGACCGATGCCTCCGAGAGAGAGAGAGTTAGCTTGTTCGCGTTCGCACCTTCCTCTGCGGTTCTCTCACCCTCGTTTCTCCGCCTCCCTTCAAACCGTCACTTTTCCTTCCCTCTTCACCGCGTTTTCCATTTTTCGGGGCAAAATTCTCAGCGTCATCACCTCCCTCTCGTTGGAAGAAAAATGCTTAACACTCCCCGCCACCTACCTAACCTGAGAGATCTTCCTCACTTCATCCAGTTCGGTGGCGCTCTTCACCCTTTACGACTCTCGAACACCCTTTTTCCCCTCACCTCGCCCATCTTCACTTAACATGTCATCCTTTCCACTCCCCTGTCAAACTCCACCCATCGTCTCTCACCCACTTTTTTCCCACCCAACTTATCAGCAAACCAACCCCATTCCCCGTCCTCACAACCTTTCAAATTCTGAAATACGGCTTAACGCGATTACAGCGTCATCTTGGATTCTGGGAAACGGAGCCACTCGTTTTAATACGATCACTCGAAAACTGCAGGCGGAGTCGAACGAAAATATAATGGTTTCACATCGTGGCGGGGTCATTACAAAGATGAATTTTTAGGATTAGTTTTGTAGAGTAGGTACTATAGCGTTGCCCTCAGGAAAATTTTTTTGAGCAGAACAGGGATTTCCTTTATTAGTATTCCTACAGTAGGGTTTATCATGCAACGCGTAGAATATATTGGAATTTAAACTTTTAATTATTCTTTGCTGCTCTGCCATAAAGAAGATTCTGGATATATTTTTAGAAATAGAACAAAAACGCTGAAACAAAGAATTTATGCGTAAATTGTAATCTATTATAAAAGAGTGCAATCAATTAGGAATAAAATATTAATTTTCTGCTTAAAGGATTCTTCATATTTTATGTCAATTTAAGAAAACAAAAGACAAGAGAAAGGTTTTACTTTTTATCCGTTGATATAAAAAAATAGCATTTGTTCGAAAAGTATCTATGCCTTTCAAACACAAGGTAGAAGAGAACACATAATTTTTCAATTACATCGTCACTTTTATCCTTGTATATAACAGCAAATACAGGAATACCCATTTTTTTTACTAATTTATTGGGAAATACTAATTGCAGGAAGAAAATAAAGTACGATTGAATGACTTCTAGGAAAACATGGATATGGAAAACTCGTACATGTATTTGACGAACCAAATATTAGAAACAAAAACCTTAATAAGATATTCTGATTCATTAACAAAAAGTGCTAAAATGCATTAGACAGATACTACACTGATAATTCACCCATTGTCAGTAGAAATTCAACATTGAAGTATTTTCGGAATTTTTTTAAGAAACCATACAGTATTAATGTCTATTCGTGAGTAAATTGGGGGACAAGCCTAATCAAAAATTTATGGGAGGCTAAATAAACTACATCACGCGCAAGTTTTGAGTTCTTTTGGATCTCAGCATACAATCACACACAAGTGAATCGTTTCACGACAGTGCCCAACCGTGGATAGCTTGTCAAACACGTAGAAGAAGAGAGTAATGCCTGGGTAAGCATAGAAATATGCGGGAGAACATGTTTCTTCTCGGCGAAGATTTCCCTCTTTCTAAGCTTTGATTGCGTATAGCCGTAAAATGAAGGTAGAAGAGAGAAAGACGGAGAAGACACTGGCAAGTTGGAAATATGAATGGATACGGCGGATGCAACTCGGAGCTTACGAGGAATGCATTGCTCATGCATGGAGATAAAATAGGGGTTGGCGAGGAGGCATGCGAAAGAGATTGGGAGGGATGACGGTTGAAATATCGGAAAGGGTGGAGAGGGAAAGGATGTGCGGAGGCAAGGTGAACGAAGAGGGGAGGGAAACCGTGACGCATGGCTGAGATAGGATATGGGGAGGGCGGACCGGAGGACTCGGGGGAAGGGGTGCATTTCTAAAGCTGTTGATTTCACATTCCCTTTGAGGTCGCCACAACACGGCCCTCCCGAGCGCATGTGCGGTCTGGTCAGAGAAAGGGAAGGAGGGGTTGAGGGAAGAAAGGAAGCGAATTGGAGGCGGCAGGGGAAGGCCGAGCTCCAGAAGGGAGAGGGAAGGGGTGACGGCATCCCGTTGGGGGGTGGGAGGCCGTGGAATTGGAGGGTCGGGCACCGGAGGCTGGCCGAGTCTTTCTTCATTACCTCCCTCCTTTCGACAAACCCTCGCCATATTATCACGAGCCGAATGATTCGCAGCAGAAGGTACAGACACAAAGGAGAGAGGGCTCGTCCAAGGAATTGCAGAAATGGTGAGCGCGCAAGAGGGGGGAGGGAGGGGGATTCGGAGCTTCCGCCTCGGGAGAGAAAGAGGCAGCAGGCCGAGTAACGAGGCCTCTCTCTCTCCCACCCCTTCCGAGGAAGAAGGGCACCTTCCTAACTACTCCTGCAGAGGGAGCTGGCGTATCGTAATTTTTAAGAGAGGGTGGTGTTGGAGCACCTGCCCCCTCCTCCGGTCCCTGCATCGCGAATGCATTATGCATACCTTCGTCATCCGACTCATTTTCTGACCCTAATGCTAATCTCTTTTTAAGTCAGCACGGCCCGGGCGAAATTCCGTTTCGGGTAAAAATGAAAATTTCTTTAAAACGGCTCCTCGTTGAAAAGAAGAACATTTAAGATAGAACTGCACGCTGTAATTAACTAATCACGACGGTATCACATGAATACTAAACTTTTATAGGACACTTAGGCCGTGATGAAAAATGAAACTGTCCTGAATAACGTTTGTAAAATTCCTTTTGTCTTGGCGTAGTAATGTTGAAACTGAGACTGAGATATAATTACGATTCATAGAGGTGTACCAGATGTAGTTAAACTCGGAATAATGTGAATATGGAGCAAAAAATACAAACACTAGAGTGATCTAAGCGGTCACTGGTTAGCATATCTGGTTACGCAAAAGTTGGCGCAAGAAAGCAATTGGCTTATTTCAACATTCTATGCATACATTTCAGAATAATTTAAGTAAATAGTGATGAAAATTTCATATAAATTAAGATAAACTGTAATGATGGCGAGTTAATTATTTCATTTTATTTCAACATGAAGTATTTTTTATGCGATCATAGCAATATTTGAATGCATACCAAAATACTTGCTTTGTTTGCGACTTCAAAATCATAGTCACAACAAAGTATTAAACACAACTAAGAGCAATGTGCATTTGTATTTAATGAGCAGATAAATATATTTCCTTTTCTAATGATTACATGAATAAATATTCTTCCTCAGATATGCTCATTACAAGACAGAGGATTAGTCAGTACAAGGTTTCATGAGTCAATAAGTAAACTACAGAGGGGTTTCTGGCATGTAGAATTAATTTGATGTTAACTTCGACTTCTAGGCCATTAGTGCCTCAGAAACCCTCTTTCAAGGATAGGGTTAACAGAATTATACGCATAAGACAGAATTCATTACCACATAAAATCATTTTGGAGATAAAATTACAGTAATCGAAGAATGTCGGTTTCCTTTAGATATGTGATGACTAGGTCTGCAGCTGCGCCGGGTCGTCTTTAAAACCCTCTTAAAGTCTCCCCTTAGCCTTAGTCTCTCTCTCACTGCTCAATATCTCTCACATTCCGTTAATATACGGAAAATTGTAATTAGGGTGTCACACATCTCACAGCGAGATTGAATTTTTTCAGCTGTAAAAAAGTAGGAGTGAGTAAGGGCGCTATGTCCTATCCGCACTCGTGCCTCCAAACGCGAGGTGACTATGTTAGAATATCACCTTTAACGGAGCAAAGCTTGTTTTTGGTTATATATTTCCATTCTTTGTGCCATTTGATCTACGCCATCGTCCTGAGGTGGGATTTTACATCGTGAGCTGGCACCTTCTTTAATTCTAAATTATAATTTATGCGAGCATGTTTTGCTAAGAGTTAGCTTGCTCGTTTCCGCCAATCTCCGCATGATCAGGGACACAAGTGAAATTTATAGCAACTCCTTTGTGATGGATGTTCTGACTATAAGATGGGTACACAAAGTTTCTGGAATAATATGATAAAACATAGAGTTTAACTTGTTAAATATCTTAAACATTATCTCTTTTATTGAAATGGCAACTTCATGTTAAGCCACCCATGAGAACGGTTGCCTCTTTACGTGTCCTCCGGTTTTTAGGCATATGTGCACATATTGATATATATATGAGGCTGACGACTCAACTTTGCTAAATTACTTAAGCTCACTCCACCTAGAAAAAATGTACTCACACATAAATGAGTGCCACCCTTTATTTAAAGCATTAATTAACTCCTACATATTTCCATTCTGCAGAAACAAATACGATTTTATTTAAGGAGCTAGACAAATTTTTTTTCACTATGATGGTTTAAAAATAAAAAATATATTTACGTTATAACTGATTAATAGATTAGCAAAGGAATGACATGCTGCTTGGAAAGCAACGATGCTTGGGCACTATATGTATATATCGAGTGTAAGATGTACTAAATTCACGGCAAGAAACTCATACTCTCCTCGATAAAAAGTACTAATTCTGCTTTCTTATTCTTCCACAAATAGCTAGCCGTATAAGAATAATTTTAGAACATTACAATGCATTATGCGTCAACTTGAAATATGAAATTGAAAGTATTCATTAACTTTATAGTTAGTTCCTCTGGCAACCAATGACTATTCCAAGCTAGATAATTCTTTAACTAGGGCGAAAGACATTTTTACTCAGCATTGAATTTGATCGCTTTTTGAAGAGGGCAATGAGAGTAAGTTAACTGATAAAGAGCTTATGTGCGCCTAATAAATCTAAAAATTACAAGTTATTCATACCGATAAAATGAAACGTAGGCCAATGTATTCATAGAGCTATATACAACGACACGATATAAAACACTTCGTAGTATAAAACACGACGTAGAATTAGGAAACTTTATAATGAGAGATATGGTAAATAATTAAACTTTCAGCTCGCCCAAACCGAAGCAATCGGAAAAACTCATCAAACTGCGAGTAAGCGCTGGTGTGGCAAATGAATGGAAAGATACCTATTTCTGAGCTAAAGGATCGTAAGCCGCCATCACATGATTTTCGTCACGACTCAGTGTGGCGCAAAAATCGGCCAAAATATGGAATTGTTACGGGATCATCTCCAGAACCGCGCATTCGCTGCCATCTTGCTATAAATCCCAAGGGCTAACTACGTACGCCACCCCTTGAGGAGAAATGAGAATCTCAAATGGAACTATTCCATTTGAACCGACTGAACGACCCTTTTTTACATCTCCATTGCAGTCCGCACAGACGTACCATTGCGGCAGAAATAGTAAAGAAAATCTGAAAGAGAATAAAAGAAATCGCATGATCGTTTCAATTTAAACTCGGGAGAATTTGAAGGCTCCAGCTAAAATTTCATGGATTATTTTTCCACGGAAATCGGCAATAAAAATGACATGAAAGCCTCTCTGGAATAATAAATACATCAATTAACTAAGATAAAAGTATTAAATTGAAGCCATCAAATTAGGTCTGGTCGGAAAGAGCATTGATTTAAATCAATTTTTTTCTGAATTGAAATTCTTTTCCAATCTTAAGTCTCCAAACTGCAATGAAACTCTAATGTCTATCCCACGAATATTAATTAGCAGAGTTGAAAATTTCTCAAAAGTTTGATGATTTTTCATTATAAAATATGCACTTAACGTAGCGCCTTCACATTCTTACTGTTTCTGTCAGGGTATATTGTTCATTAAATAAAAAAAGAACATCACATATGACCCATCCTGCATATATGTATTCTTATATTTCAATTGAATAAAAAATTAGGATTAAGTAGGAACAACTACGACACTGGCGATTTGCAAATTTTATTTGAAACGTTTTATGTGTGAATAAAAGAGCTGTTTAGTTGAATTTCAGAGAGAATAGTAAGATACATTAGTGATCAAGTCATTACAAACTATGTCAAGGCATATAAAAGCATCAAAACAATGCATATTATCGGCAACATATTGGGGTCCCACAAATAAGGTATCGCTGCTGGCAGAAAGAAAATTCTTGCGAGAATAAGTTACAATTATGCAAGCATCTATAAAAGTTCTCTTAAATATGTAATTTGACATTGTGCCCTTGTTCAGTTAATAATTAAGAGTAGAATAGGAGACGAAGCGAGAGAGGATCACAAGATGCCAGGAAAATCATTATAAAAATTTTTTTCCGTCATAGTGGTGATGGTTATTTACTCGTTTTCAGAAAATTATCCCAAAACTGAAAGTAAAATAACAACGTAAGGCAGTTCTATCAAATAGCAACGAAAATGGGTCACAGAATTACTTGTTGAACCAGAGAGCCACTTCAACCGCAAAGGTGTAATTTAAATAACGCTCCTACCTAAATATGGGGGGTCACATTGTAAACCACTATTCCAGATTATGACCAATCTGCGTAGAAAAAAATCTAACTACGGGAGAAGAGGAATGTGCTGAAATTTCGGTTCCCGATACTGACGAAGAAGTACATTCCCGATCCATTTTATTGAACGTTAATTATCTCAAAGGAATTGAGTTCAGGAGACACCATCTCGAAGGAGAAGAGGCTGTTTTAAAACAAATTTTCATTCACTAACAATTGCTGAGGTTTAATGACCTAATTTTCAGTTATTTATTGTTTATTTTCGGCACATTCAGGGTTTTTTTTGGACCCGTTTGTACGTCGGTAAGATCTGGAGGAAATAATCCCTTATTAGTGACACAATAGGGGTTCGCTCCGTGCCATTTCTTTCCACGCCAGCATGGACCGCACGTGAGTGGCAAGTTGGCCCTAGCCACCCTTTTTTCCAAACCTCCCCCTCCCCCCCCCCCCGCCATTCTCTCAACACCAAATCCCGCCCTCGTCCCACTTCCTCATTGCTCCCCACTTCACCCCTTCGCCACGTTCCGGAACAGGCCGTCCACGTCTTCCCGTCAAGGCTGCTTGCCAACGTCGGGACATCCGTTTGTTTCCGCTCTTCAATCCACCCGATCTTATTACCTACTCGTCCCTTTTCCCTCTCCTACCGATAATAAAAAGGATCGCTACTAGTTTGAATTCCGTTTACTTCTTCTCTTTCTCTCCCTTCCTACTCGAAAGAACCCACGTCTTAGCGCTTCCTGCCTTACGACCCTTTCTTAAAGTCACCCCATCCACTCCCCTCAGACCTTCCCCCTTCTTTGCTTCTTTCTCTACATCACTCTATTCCTTCGTAAACCTTCCACGTATTTGTCTTTCTTTTCCCTTCTCCTGTTCTTCGTATCGGGACGCGTCGTATTACCCCTTGCTGCGCCATTTCCTTTATGCTTCCATTGGTAGAGGGCAGTAATCGGAACAAAGAAGTGGAAACTCAGGTTTGAAAGTCTTATTAAGTAAGGGAATGTATTTAATCAAGTTTCGCTACTGTGTTTGATTAAATGAATTCGATAAGACAATGATTCTGGCTCTGTACTAAAATTAGCAGAAGTGAAATCCGACCATCTTCCTCTAAGTCACCAATTATGTGGGAGATCTTTTTTATACCTATTGACACCAAAGATTGTTTGAGTACAAAATTTATTGAGTTTGCTTGATACTTGTATTGTTTTAAATAATATCAAATACATGCAATCATCAATTAGGAAGATTTTTTTGCCTTTCCTTCAATAGATCTGTTTAAACTAACATAATTGAATTTGGAATGTGATAAAACTTCTGCTTCAACATAATTGAATTTGGAATGTGATAAAACTTCTGCTTCCTCCACTCTCCTTAAGTAATCCGTGGCTTTCGGTACAGCTCAGAGGAACGTGCTTTATTTCAGTTTCAATAACTTCCACTTCGAAAGCTATTCAAAATTATAATGCCTGCGAAATAAACATTAGTGAAGTAGGTGGCGTTAAACCTTTCCCTGTGTCACTTGCAGTCTCCCAGAGAGATCTGGTACCCAGAAAATAACACGCATTACTTTGGCTGCACAAAATTCAATAGAAAGCAGCGCGTTTTATAACGAATTCCTATGAAGGTACAGAAAGTGTCACTCTTAAATTGGAAGTGATAGGATGGGAAACCCTGGAGACTAGAAAGCCGTTTGAAATATTAAATTTACTTGAAAGATTCAACAACAGATTAGGCACTTGTTATGTCACCCGGACACTATATCAGTAGAACATACAGAAGCAAACCATTGAGAAAAATGAATGGAATCAATCGATATGTACACAAATTTGTTTTCCCGCACACAATACACCACTATTCCGCAACCTCTATTATATCAAAAACACTACAACAATTTATTATTCATAATTTTCTTTTCAGCCAAATTCCATTTTCACGGCTTTTGTCCTGCTACCCTTTGCCCACACGTGATAGCGGCGGATTGCAGGGTAAAATGTAAGTAGATTTAGATTTAAAGCTAACATACAATTATGTTTCTTGGAGATAATAAATAATGAATAACATGATTTTCTTTAAATCTGTAAAGTCTGAATGGGAGAATTTTTTATAATCTGCCTGGTTTAACCTTTTCACGCCCATTCAACCAATGTAGGGCACTGAAAAGCAAAGCTCATGTACAGCGAAGGTATCTGTTTCACGGCTGCCTGCCTAAATACTACTTCCTGCTCAACCGTCGGATACGATGTCTATCCGCTGGCTCACTCCGCAGACGAGGAATGCAAAACATTCGGGGCTACCCGCGCGTCGAGTCGAGGTTTCAACTTTCAATTACTATTCTACGGGAACGTAGGGAACGTGAGCATGGCAAAGGGCCGGATTTTACCCCGCACCGCTGCGAAGCGAGTTCTGGCCTTTTCCTTCTTTTTTTGTTTTTTTTTAATGCAATGGCCTCTTGTGCCGTCCGCCGGCAAGCTCTTCTTGCCTTTTCCACCCTTGTGGGCTTGTGCGTGAGCACCGGCGAATCTAGCGGATGATGCACACAAACAATGCTGGCAGGCAGACAGCAGTCGGCTGTGGATGGGATATTAAACAGCAAGGCGGTCGGTCCTTCTGTGAATTCCTGCGCGAGAGCATGCTCATATTTCAGCCCTTGCCCTTCCTTTGCAGTTGCGCAAGTGATTGTATAATCGAATGGCGATCCGAACTTGAAAGAGAGAGGCATATAAATTCAAGAGAGGAGTATGGAATGAGATTACTCCCCAACGACGCGCAGCACAAGGATACAAATAGTTACGTAAAACGAGAGGTACCATTGTAAGGGTGAATAACAAAAGAAGAAAAAAAATAATTGAGTGGAAGGATTTAACGCATTGAGTGCAGCAGCTTACCGAGGTTCAATGACGAACTGCAGTTTAACATAAGTTCAATTTTTTTCATTTATCAAGAGTCAATCTAAAGCTACCAATTAACCGATAAAAACGGTTTAATGTATAGATATATTTAGTGACTCAAACCAATGGTGGTTTATAGTAATGCTGGTTACGTAGGAAAATCCCGATAACAGTCAACGGAAAAACTCAAATGAAGGCAATTGAGCGCTTATTACGAAAGGAACTTGTTCAAGGTGGGCCATAGGAGATGGAAAATTTCCAGAAAAGAAAACTTAAAGACCATTCCTTAAAATGATATTGAGGCATAAGAAAAATACGAAAGCATTGAGGCCGAAAGGTATGCTATTTTTTAAGAACGCTGCAGGAACATGACGGTGCCATTGGTAAGGATCAATAAATGTTAAATTAAGTATTTGGCCGAAAAAGAGCCTCATATAAATAGAAATATCTTATTAGAAACTTTGAATCATGACTTTGCTTTAAAATAAAATGCATGAAATGAGTCATCAACATTGACTATCCGAGCGGTATAACTAATAGTCACATTACGGAGTATGCATACTCCAGTAATACAAGTACAACGGTAACTACCTTTTTATTATGGAATGCCAGCAGTGATATGGTGGAAATATTCTTTACTTGATTTCAAAAGCGTAAAATCATCAGTAACTATTTCCATGACTCAATTCTTGCTTTATTCTGCATTCCTACATTATCTTTATTTATAGAAACTCTACAGGTCACATACAAAGATTTATCTAACTTTGAGGCTTTTCCACGAAATTCAACAGCCAAGGCCTAAGTCTATTCCTCCTATATATGCATATAATTTGTCCAAAGAGGGAATAACGAAGATGCTGTGCAATACACATATTTTCCCACATAAAGACTTCAATTGCTAGACTGGTATATATTCCACTGGTATATGGCACATAATGCATAGTTTTCCATTTAATTATTTATGCGACAGCAGTGTTGATATTTGCTTAATGTTACTCGTATGAAATTCGTTTAGGTCGAATAATTCAGCATACATTTTCAGACGAAGCCAAAACCTTTTCTGAAAATATATACGCAGTGGAGTGATTGGAAGATAATAACCAACGGTAATTATACAATGTACTCTCGTTGAGAAAATATTTCGAGCCATTTTCAGAACAATTTAGTCGATGCAATGAAATAAAACTCAGGAAAGTATTCATTTAGTTTGGACGGTTGTTTTCGCATCGAGCCATGGTAGGTTGATCTTTTTATCAAATTAGTCAGGTAACTTCATGCATTTTTACTTTAGGTACACTTGAGTAGTAGTTATTATTCGAGGGAGGTGACCACTGAGGTCATTTGGGCCGTTAGAATATGTGGGTGGATGGTTTAGGACAGGCGGGTAAGGGTAGGAATTCTTCAAGAAACGTAGCAATGGTGGAGAGAAACCAGCGACTGCACTCTCAACGACAGGCGCCAAGGGGTCCACCGTTAAACGTCCAACCCAAAGGAGAGAGTGTCGAACTAGAAGTGTCCTCCACACAGTGTTCAAGTAGGGACCGGTGTACCAATGAAAATTATCAGCCAAGGCCGGGATTCAACGCTGGGCACTCGGGATGGGAAGCAACCAAACCAACCCAATCCCCTCAGTATTCTCGAATTTGAATTACTTTATCAAATGCGTTTCCTCTTATCTCCAATGATGTGAAATAGAGTAAGGATGGCCAAACATCTGAAATGAGATAAATGCTATTCGGCCTCCGAATGACAATTTTTAAGGATAAGAGTCGAAAGCACGAAAGAGTTCATTAAGCTCGAACAATTGTTCAGTGAAATGATAATTATTTTGATTTGAAACGGTAGCTAGGATAAGTAGCAATTTTATCCATCAAAATATAGTGAGGGCATGAAAACATCCCCAATCTTTATATACTAATCAAAACTGCATAGGTTAACTACATCATACTTAACATGATATCTAAAATACCTCAATAAGGTTATTTAGCAGTAATTGATTCACTCACGCAGCAAATATTCAAGTACCATAACCAGAGACAAAGGTATGCACCTAAAATTATTTTTAATCACTATCATTGATACGGGTGAGTACCGATTTACCGCTCTATTTTTCACTTATATCCTTAGTATTCAATCGGTGAATCATCTCTATGACCTAGCTGATAGAATCCGTTATACTTTTCAGATAATATTCCTGAGAAATCCCCATTTAAGCAATAATTTTAATGCACATTCACACGTCAAAAGTCTATCACTTATCCAACGAAGTTTTTACGGTAAAAATAGAGGAATAATAGTTTATCGCACTTTATCAGTTGATCATCTTTCGAAATACAGATAAACAGAAACTCCAGCATTAAATATAAATATTTACCCCAAATTACGTATCACTTCACATATTTTATTTTTATATGCAATGATTTCCAATGCAAAATCCTCACTGAAAGCTTCATTAAATTTTCATGAGAAGACGAAAATACGCTGGCATTTTAAAAGCCTTGGGAGTAGAGTGAATGAGACTACGGGACTTTGATCTCACGACAAAAAGCGCAAAAAAAATAACGAAAGCTAATGATCCCTCGCATTAATCCATTGAGATAGAAAATAGAGTTGGCAGCAGCCAATTACAGCTCATTCGTGTACGAGCAACCTCAGAGGCTAAACCCAGGCTTCCGGACGCCAAATGAGCTATCGCACAGCGGCCGTGAAAACTCAAAGGAATCGCCTGACGCCCCTCGCCCAGTTTGAGGAGGAAATTAATCACTGCTTCAAGCGCAGTGGTATCTGTATTTTCTATAATAAATCCCCTCCTTTTCCTTGTACTCCTTTCCCCTTCCATGGCATTCTCCCTTCGTTTCCCAGAGCTAATTCCGTTTGTTTCCATTAAAGCCCTCCTCCGCCTCTTCATCCCTCCGGCTCGCCTCTCATTTCTCTCTCCACACTTTCCCTTTCCCCGTCCCGCCCCAACCTTCACCCACACCTCCCCCCAGGCCCACCTCCACTTCCCTCCCCGTCCCAGGCTCAAGACTGCCCGCCGCTACACGCCCATTCTCTCCTTGCAATCGTTCCGAAACTCGGATTGGGCCGTCCCCCGAAGCAATTCTAACTTTGCACGGAATTGATCCTCTATATTAATTTTTATCCTGTCTTTGCCCTATATTTCCTCCCCCTTTTAATCTCCCCTCCCCGAAAGTACTGCATGTACTGCAAGTCCCATCCATTGCATCATATCGTGCTTTACCCATGCTCCTTCCCTCACCAGATGCTCGTCTAGCTGTGCTCGTCTACCTCACTTCTTCATCCTAAACCAAGTCTCAAAATGAGGATGGAAATTTGAGCCTGCTTTGAGCATCATCCATTAGCGTTGATTCGTTAACTTAAGACGCTATCTTCCATCCTAAATTTCCATGGCGATGCACTGATTTTCTCCCAAATTTTTCACTCTCTATCCCGTTTCGGCGATGCTGATGAAACCAGTGTATGGAGAACAAAATATCACAAGAAGGAACTGGATGAGAGAAAACTGACACTATTTTTAAACTTTGCCGTCTAGTCATAAATTTGCCAGCGATAAAATTGATACAGTGATCATAAAATGCTTGTGGATTAATATTATGCAAGGGATGAATGAAAGCCTAAAAAATATCAAATACCATGGAATACAGCCATATATAAATGAAAGTCTAAACCAGAGAAATTCTAAGGCATAGAGAAATTCTGCAAATAATAAAATTTCCGTACTTGCTAAATGAATGGTCAAAGTAAATATATCATAACACAATGTACCCATCAGTGAGTATAATCCTAGAAAAATGCATAGAATATGTGAAAATTGTCGTTAGCAAATCAAATAACTGATTAAAGTATAAATACGCGTTAAAAGATGCAGGAAAACTCCCATCATTGCTTTTATATCAACCTCAACCTTACACTACCAATAAAGCCACTTAATAGTAACTAACCAATTGGCTTATGGCTAGCGTTCAAGACTTAATTTTTCCATCAGATCCTTACCGCAATAACAATAATTCAATCCAATAATCATTAATAAAGCCCCTGCTCTTCTCACATAACGCTCTGTAGACAGTTCGTTGACTTGTCGTCTCCAAACATTCAGAACAATTACTCATATTTAATAAGGAAAAATATATTTATAATTAATAGTCCATTGGAAATCAAATAATATATTATAAAATAAATCCACTGCCTTTTAAAATTCATTGAAATCATTGAGGTCTTGCGTCTATACAAATACCATTTATCATTATCGTACAAAAACGTCGATATTCCATTTCTAGGACTTACAGTTAGGTGTTTTTAAGTGTGACGAACAGAGAACGGTGGAGAATTCGTATGCTTGAAGTCTTTCCAATCGACCACTTCCACCTAGACGGCCGTGGTAGCCATGTCGGTAACATGTTAGCCTGGTAATCCAAAGGATGTGGGCGCGACTCCTGCCTCGGGCAAGATTATTGTGACCGTCTTAGGTTTGTGAACTAACAATAAGGTAAGATTGTACGTTAGGTGGTGCCTCATCCGTTGGAGCACCTAAGCACCAAAGTCTACAGGTTTAACTCCAGTCTACACCCAGTTAACACCCTATAAGTGACAGTAACGGACATTTAAGAAATTAAAATTAAAGATACAAAAAATATGCCATGAACTCTCAAGGACAATAAATATGAAGGATGATTCGAGAAAAAATTGAGAAAATTCTAAAGAAGACCTTATGGAACTTTTACAGTTTAAATATGTGTTTTAAGCATATGCATAAGCACTGAAATGAACATGAGTAAAGATCAGTGGATTATATTTATATTGTGTGTGAATACGGTTTAAATCTTATCTTCTGAGGGTAGTTAAATCCTCCTAAATTATCTAAATGTACTTTATCAAAAAGTCACAACGGAAACCCAAAGTTTGTCAAGTGCAGTTTCTGCTACGATTACAGGAGAGGAGATGCAGTCGTTCAATAAAGGGAAAAAAATAATTTTCGCTTTTATAAATTCTCGATATGAGAGATCGAGCAAGAACTGCTTTTTAAGAAGATTTCAGCCTAGACACTTGGAACTACTAATTCGCTTACGCGGACATATGAAAAAGTGTTTTCCTGTGAAATATATCCTCTCCGAATGGAGTAGTCAAGATAATAGCAAGGTACCCTGATTTGAGTTTTCACAGACGAATGGTTCTTTCTCTCTTTCTTGGAAACGCTTGCTTAAAGCGTTCCGAGAAATGAATTTTAGCTTGGAGACAAGACCAAAGATCCCGATTTCTTAATTTCAGCCAAATTAAGTCTCCTTGTCTGTCCTTCTGCTAAATTTTGCCATCTTCGCATGCGCATCCCTCTCTCTCTCACTCGCCCTCCAACTCCTCTTTGTCCCCTGTGCCTTTCGATGGGGGAGAGACTACCTCTGTCCCACCCACCCCTCATCTTCCGTCGCAGACCCCATCTCCCTCCTCAGGTCCCGGTCGCATCTTTTCTACCTTCTCCTCACTCACCCTCTCCAATCCGCCATCCTTTCCCTCAGCTATTGAATTTAGACCGGAGTTCCACCCGCTACTGAACTCCCCGACCCTTTCCCTCACACCCCTCACCTTCTCCCAACGTCCTCCGCTCTCAACAAAATCCTTAATAAACCCGCAAACACCCGACCCCTCTACCCGAAAAAAGGTACTTGGTTGCCTCCTCGCCATGCCATGCTGTACCCACCCTCGCCAGCCCAACCGTGTCCCGCTCCATTCTTTTCCTCCCCCTCACGCACCCTCCTGCCGAAAAATTATGTTACCTCTCCCTCTCTTTTCCCTTGATTGGATAACATCCCACGCTTCACGCCCACCCACACCCACCTCCACATCACTACCCTCTACTGTCCCCCTCTCTCTCCTGTTCCCTCGGCCCGGCTGCCGCATTCGTCCAGGTCTCCCTAAGCTTTATTTACAGTGTATGCATTTATATTCTTCCACGTCTTCTCCGGTGCGTTTCTTCGGCGCCATGAACTCTTAACGATCTCCCGCCCGATCCACTTGATTGGGCAGAAAACGACGGGAAAGTCTGGTCGGGTTTGGGCATGAGCTGGGGGGGTTGCGGATTTTATACTAGATTTTTTGTCTACTTTTCCATTGAAGAAGACACAAAAGAATGAGCCGAAGTAGCTGGTGCTCAAGAATTTGGGGAAGCTGAACAAGGATTGGAACAACAGGGTTGGGAGACGGAAAAGGGGGGAGGGAAGGAGGGAGAAGTAATGGTCGACGCAGTAACTCGGGGGAGACGAAGGAGAGGTGCAGGAGGGAGATGGATTCTATTTCGATCACTTACTCCTCGAACCGTATCATTCATTTACTCATTTCTCCACGACGTATAGCAATTGGGCAAGCCACCCTCGTCAGCAAGATGCGTCTGGGATAGGAAGAAGAGGGGGGTTCGTCCATTCGGGGGCTGAAGAGGGGCATAAAAAAATTACTTAAGACGGAGGGGGGGATGAAGAAGGGAAAGAAAAAACATCCCTGCTTCGTTAATGCCCAACGTAATTAGGGCCACGCCGATGATTTTTATTTTCTCCAACCGATGGTGGGGAGAGGGGACTACTTCCTGATTTTCATTCTTGCTACATCCAACAGTTAGAGATCGTCTTACCAGAGAGGATAAAGCAACGTCTGCAACGCAGTTTTGACCACGGACCCTTTTTAAACGAATTTGCCAAAAGATTTGGGACCCCACATGATAAAAAATGCTTTCGTGCCTCCGCCGCAAAATCTTGTTTTTTTTTCTCTCTCTAACGTGCGTTGGCTACACTTTCCAAGAATTGCTTTGCAGGGTGCATAAAAACAGGGAGGGATAATTCGGTTAGTTGATTGCGAAGGTAGCAGCGATTTCATCACGGTTTCGTGCTCAGCCTCTTGGCATAGGGCAAAAACGCTCCGCAGTGCACAGTCCGGAACAAGGAAACAGCAGTGTAAGCGACGTAAGAACCTTAATCCAAGCCCCATTACTAATCGTGCGCCGGAATTAGCCATGCCTAACGAGGACTCTTCCGCTAATATTTGTATTCCTCCGTGCACGTCCCGCGAATAACCTTCTTTGCTGTGTTGTGGGGAAGCAGCACAACAAGTCTGCTTAACTAGCCAACGATGATGAGGAACGGAGGATGTACAAAAACGAATGTTGCAGGAAGAATTTTCAGTTTAAACCTCTTCCTCAACCAAAACCGCCCTCCCTCGGACCCCTATGCTACCAAACGTGGAACAAGCATCATTTCCTCTCTCCTCTCTGCCTTATTTAGCTATTCGCGTATTATTCATTTGCACCCCAAAACTAAACTCTCCCCCCCCTTCTCCAACCTTTTCCCCTCCCCGTCTCCATCCTTCCCCGCCACATTCCAAAAGAAATTCCCTCTCATCCTCCGTGCCGTCCGCCCGCCCACTCACCGTCGACCAACAGTACCCATACTCTGGCTTCGAATCTACACGGAAAACCCCCACGGCTTCATTCGCATTCTCACCCGAAAACAAAAACACAACGTCCGAGATGAGGCGAAGAGGGTAGACCTACACTCCTGAAACCTCGGTATGGCTCAAATATGCGCATAGCAAAACGGGGGAGGAGGGGGGGGGAGAGGGGAGTTGAGCAGAGTAGGGGTGGGGGGAGTGAGAACGAGGAACACGGACACGAGGAGGACCGAAAGATTTGCAGGAAACTAGAAGAGGAAGGGGAAATGATGGCGACGGGGGGGTGGGGGGAGGGTGGTTGGTGTAAGGGGGAATGGGAAGGCTCTGAAAGCACAGAGGGTGCGAATTGAGGAACGTAGTTTGTGGAGATGAAGGTCGCTCGAGTGGTTTGCGAGAGGTTAGGCAAGTGGGGATCGAGAGATGGGGATGCTGGGGTGGAAAAGAACGGAGCGGAGAGATGGTGAAATAGAATGGTTTGGCTTGCGAGCTGCCCGGAGAGTACAAGGGGGATGAAGGAAGAGGCGGAATTGGGCTCGCAGAGGGGAAAAAATGAGTTACGGGAGGGAGTTAGAAATGGGGGAGGGGGTTAGCTGGAGGAGGAGTGGCGTGGGCGGGACTGCATGTGGAGAGAGAGAGAGAGAGAGAGAGAGAGAGAGAGTGAGAGAGGGACGAAATAAAACTGGAGTTAAAACATAAATCATCGCCTCTGAGGATGGAATGCGCAACACGGCCACTGCATAGCAATAAGCCGAGGATGAGAGAGAATGGAGCGATGAGTTGAGTCGAGGAAGAGAAGTAATCGATAGCGAAGAGGGAAAGAGAATCAACGAAAATGAGTACTAGGAGTACTAGAGAATAGTAAAAAGAAAGAGCCGAAAAATAAATATTATATAACATGTTTAGGATGTAGATCTTGAGAGGCACTCCAAAGGTACCTACTCTACTTTTATACTACAACGTCTTAATTAACGTAATAATACTCATTATCCAAGATAAGCACAGCATCTATCCTCAAAACAGGATTTAAACCCACGACCTTTAGGTTTTGAAGTCAGTCCTTCCCGCACCTAACTATATTGATTACATTATTGAACTCAGAATGCTACGAAAACAACAAGAAGAAAGTGGTACCGGGAACGTAAAAATGGTGTTTTTCCTTAAAAAAATTATCTAGCCTGAACATTAACCTCAACTAGGGTAATTATTTCATATAAAAATATTGAAAATTGCTATCAGGCCATCCCCATGACTGGTTTACTTCGATAGCATAACCGAGGAACGACTTTTCGATAAGGATTTTCAATTGATATTTTGGGCCTAACTGTGAGTAAATATGAAGTTTGCCAGAGTAAAAAGTCTTTCAGTCATATTTTCTCACAACAAGTCCCCTGTTGCAGCTGCATGCGCATGAAAAATACTAAAATATTTAATAAAGCAATGTTTAGCTATGGACTTCATAATCAAGAATATGATCACCTACCAGAAAATATGTGGTTGCGTATAGAAATTCTATTCTTCAAACTGTTTTGTTTCTTGATCACTTTAAGTTCTATGCCGAACGATCAAAAGGAATGCTTTCCTGGGTGCCACATTGAAATGTTTTCCTCCACACTTCGACGCTACATCCATGAATCGCTGAAGTCTAGGGTGAATTATCCCAAAAATATTGCCAATTTTTCCAATAGCCATTACCTCACTTGCAAAATAATAAACGCGATTTTGTGCTACACTACTCAATATAGTACTCAAAATGTGGAACTAAGGCAAGGAATTTCACTATATGTAGCAGATAGTCTGCTAGTATTGTTTAGTAGACGGGTGATATTTTTTTCTTGGTTCATTGTGTGCTGCGTGAAAACTACTCGTAGAATTTTCCAGGAAATACATTGTATGTATGTACGTGAAAATACAAGGGCTATAAAAGAATATAAATTTTTCGTTGTGGCTATAATAACTATGCAGACAAAGTATAACGAATGAAGGATAAGGAAGTATTGCCAACTACCTCATCCACTTTATGCTGGTAACTTGCCATTAATGAAAGAATCCGCAATTAACCATGGCAGGAGTGGGACTTCTTATAAGGGATATGGGGATTCATGACCACCAATGGGCATATAAACCGCTCTGAGAGGAAATACCAGCCTTGAAATTCCTATTAACAGCCGTATCCACAGTCAAACAAAAGCTTAGTCAGCTGTTCAGAATAACATTGCCATATCCACGAAGTTCAAAGGTAGCTGTGAAAAGTATCCGTTTTTTCTGAGAAAATATTCGAGTAAACAAACGTGCGTACCAACGCTAGGATCATAGAACGAAACTTAATGTTGACCCCATAATTTGCGAAAGTTAAGACAGATCAACATAACGAAGGAAATAATGGAGAGGGCTTGTTTGCGGCCAATAATGGAAAACCTTAGGAAAAGGTTAGGAACATAGAAATATAATTTAAGAGAAAAAGTTCCTAGACTGGGATACAAGATGGAGACGTAATATAAGATGGGTTTCCAGTCAAGAGTTACCTGTTCGTAACAAATAACCTCATCTACAACAGCTCAGCCCTGAAGATGGAGAACGACTCGGTCTCCGAAACGTCAGCAGTAATGGAACAGCCAACCCGGTGGAAGACCCGAAGAGACTTCACCACAGCTATTCGCCGGGAGAACCTCAAATATTTTTTAACTTCATCTCTTAGTTTGCACAATATTATGCATAGGCGAGGCTCAACAAACTTTGTGATAACGAAGTACTTTAATCAAGTTCAAGTGTGCTCAAAATAGAGAATTAGCATGAATTATATGCACGTCCTACGCCACTTGTACCATGGCACATGGATACTATAGTAAGACAATAAGATTGAGATTGGGATAAGTCAACAACTACTATGCTTGAATACGTGAAAATGCATCAAAATTAAATTACAAACTTTAAAAAGAAAGAGAGGAATACTGAATATGAACATGTCAACCAGCCATCGGCCGGCTCATTGGATACTAATAAAAGCAGGCAATTTTACAAGCAAGCAATTGAGTTTCCATCAGGGAATATTTTTCATATAAAAACAAGGAAGGACATGAATTTAGATTCTAAAAATTTTCTATTTGACATCAAATGGAGCCACGGAACCTGGAGCTTACAAAAATAAATTTTCACTCCTCTTTGGATGGATTTGGGGTTTTCATATACCGGTCATCCCCCATCCCTTCCATTCCTATCCTTATACCTTTCATCCCGGTCTGAAGCGCCTATTAGTGCGGAAACAGACTTGAAAACACCCATAAACCGAGCAGGCATAACGTAAAGCGGCAGCACCAAACATATTTTTTCTTACGCCTTGAGTACGCGAAATACGTCCACGCCTTGCCTTACAAATATGTCATTTTTTAATCACGCTTATTACATTGAATGAGTAAGTCTGAAAAAGGCATTAATTTTTAGAACATTATCAAAATGTGATTTTTTTCAAACGCATGACCGAGTTTGAAGACGGCTGTTGAACAGCAACTGGTCTACTCCTAGGGGCGATTGTGAGCTCCCCTCTTTCAGTAAGATCATTGTTTCGTCTGTTGATACAGCAGTTGGCCTTGAGGTACATCTTAGGCTCGTTTTTTACGACCAAGTTCTTTCGGGCAAGCAGGGTCTTATAAACATGAGTGTACCAGAGAACTCAGCTAAGGGCGAAAGAAGTTTTCCCAATGTGTCGCGGAGATGTAGTACGGGCTAAAAATACGTCTATATGCAGAGTAGGTAGCAACAGTTCCTTAATTGAAATCTGAGCCCACGTAAATCCGTCTCGGACTTTTTCACCGGGTGCTCAACTTCAAAACAGGGATATTAATATTCCACGACTCCCCATGAGCAGTGAAAGAGAGCGATTTCAAAATATGGTTTTCTAAAAAATCCAGAAGAAAAATATACATTTTGAAGCGCCATCCATTTTGTAAAGCTACACGCTTGGAAAAATAAACACCTTGAAATAGGAAAGTGAAAAATTTAAGAATATTTCCATCAATAAACTGTATTTGAACAGAATGGTACCTTCATACCGAGCATTTCAAGTCACCCCATGAAAGCATCGCAAACCGTTTTATATTTTTTGCAAAGCCCGCATCGACCTCATCTTTTACTATATTCCATGTTTCAATCATAAGTTAATGTAACTTTTCATTAATCCTCATCGGTCCTCCCTTATCTTATCCTCTACAGAATATAGGGAAGAACAATTTTTCCGAACAGCCATAGCATAAACGAACCCGTCAAATATTCCTGCCTCAATACAATAACAGGAAACACATCGAGAGAGCGAAAACCACTAGGTTGTTGGGGCGTAGGCGCCGGATGAGGAGAGACATCCTTGCATGGGTATATTTGTGCGTGCTCGGATGTGTATTCTTATTTATACGTCCTCCGGGTTCTCGTGATATTACTGAGCTTGGGGCTGACTTTTGGAGGGATATGGGAACACGGAAGAGAGGAAAGAATTCAACGCCGAAATGGGGAGAAGAAGAGTAGAGTTTTTTAAGGAAAAAATAGGAGGAGACGCAGAAGCAAAGAAGGAGAGGAAAGGATGAATACGACACGCGATCTCGGAACGAAATATCCTGCAAAGGCTTACGGAAGAGACGACGGGAAAAGCTAAATAAAGGTGAGGGGAGGAAGGTGTAGGATTTTAAGCTGGAAGTGAGGGCGAATGTGTGGCAGGGTTTCGGAAACGGGAAAGGACGAGTGCACAGGTGGGTGGATGGGTGGGTAGGGCCTGGCGCTGTATCCGAGAGCATAGGTCGAAGTCTGGAAGGGTGCGCAAAAAAAGCGACTGGGGAGGCTTAAGGGGGGACCGTATATGAGAATGGAATAGGAGGAGGAAACAAATGGGAACTGCGGAGAAGGCAAAACGTGAAAGAGTGGGTGGAATGGAAAACAAATGCTAAACGGGAAGAGAGAAGGGGAGACAGGACATTGCTAAGTTATGCGAAAAGCGAATGTCTACCATAACGGAAAAGCGGAAATAGTGAGCTTCGCCTGGGAGAGTAAGAATAAGGGAAAACGGTTTCTGGGAGGAAATCAAGTCATAAGCAAGAAGATGAAGATTGCGAGAGGGTAGAGGGGACGGAGCAGCACACGGGGAGAGAAAACATTTGGATACGACCACAAATGGATTCAAGAATGTCCTCCTCCTATACATACAATGTCCTCACCCACTTCGGGTGCAATGAGTCTCAAACACGTATTGCATTGCAACACATCAAACTGGCTGAAGCTGGAAGTCTCTCCAGTACTGCGTATAAACTACTGTATTATCATCATCATCAACACCACGGGTCAACAATCCTAAGATTACTTTGACGCAGATTCTCTTATCAGCTAACCTCTTCATATTAACATATATATTCTCTTTTACGACCTTCACTACTTACTCCATATATGTAATAAGAGGTCTCCCATTTCCTTTTTTCCCATTCCCATTTCCCTCAACAGAGATCTTCATCAGGTCATATTGTACCAAGACATAACCGATTAGATTGTCCCGTCTCTTTTTCGAAGTTTCCCAAAATTCATAATGCACTAACGTTACACCAGTATCCAACTTTCCCAACGGAACAATAAAAATATTGACAATAGAACACGGCCCCCAAGTATATGAAATGTCATATTACAGCGCGGTGGGATCATGGAGCATTAATAATCATCTACTCTGACAGATAACTTGTGAGCGCAATTCCATACCCTAGAAAGCTAGAAAAGAAAATCACGTACTGCTTAGGGGAATCGGAAACTGATTTGCAAGGAAGTAGAAAGCTATCTCAACATCAAAGCCTTTGATACGGAAATAAAAAGAAAAATATAGCATATCCAAATAAAGACACATAATATGTTACCTATTGACTTAAAAATGAGAAAAAAAATAATAGACATGGAATCCTGCTGGGGCTCGTATGACTGGAATTCTTCCCGATTCCAAAATAAATCTCAGAAAAGTGCCTACGGGTGCTAGAATGGAACTGAGGGATGCAAAAGAGAGCGATGACGCGGATGGGGAGCACCTCCTGCGCCCGGCTACCAACGTATCCTCAACCAGCAGTTCCACTCACGACTGCCTCCCTCCCTCTCTCTCAGAATCCCACGGGTCCCGCACTCGAGCATGAAGTGGAGTGCATTCGTCCCTAGGCCGGAGGTTGTAACCTCAAAGTTCACGAGGGCCGGGAACGAGTGTAGGAGGCCCGTTCGCACTAGACACGCTGTTGCTGCGCTCTTCCTCGGGGAGAGAAACCTAGACGATATCACTCTCACGTACGTACTCACGCCGCCGCCTACGTTCCCAGAAAACGTATTTCGTCGTCGCTGCCCCTCTTTTCCTGTTACGTACGCTCCGTGTGGACGTGCTGAAGGGGGGAGGGGAAGGGAGTTGGGTGGGCGAGGAGGGTTTGCAATGGTTGTGGAGGGGGGTGGCAAGATAGGGAGATGGGAGAGAGGGGACGTGAGCGGGGGAGGAGGTGGCCGGAATATCAGATGCAGGGAATCAGAACGAAAGATCAGCGGCGCGAATCAATTCTCACTAGACGGTCACGGACTCGCTCCCGCCGCGTCGAGCCCTCCGGGCATTTGCTTCGGAAATTACGTTGGAAACTGGAGAGCGGCCCAACAAGGCAGCGTGATTTTCCGTCTAGCATGAATTGAAAACGGTCGACTCATTGAAAAGTTATGGGTGTTGCGGGATGTATCCTCTGGCAAGTTACATTGCCCTGAAGCGGACACGCTGGGGTAAGATTAAAAATGGCAACGAGAAATCCAGATGCTATTATCTCAGATAGAAACAGGAAACGATTGCATGAATTAGAGTCAAAATTTTAACATCAAAAGAAAGAAAATCTTCGAATATGTAATCACAGTCATTAGTTATTTCACGAAAGAGGAAAAGTTTTCATACATCCAAGAGACGAAGATAATTTGATGACTTACAAAAAAGGATGACATAAATATAGATTCAGGACTTGAGTTAATCAAAAATAGAGCATTCACAGATAATGATGGATTTCTGGGCACAAATATCGTTTTTGCAACAAACAACTCGTTAACATGGTCCTGAACCTCTCAGAATGTGTGTGTTTAGCCATATGTAATCCAATTACAATGTTACGTCACGCTATATTCATCATACAGATATTGCTGTAGCAACGCAAAGCTATTTAGCCTCGGAAGACCTTTTACTATCAATTTTAAGAAGTGACTTTAAGCTACAGAGCTATATGATGCCGTTGCAGGCGTGATTGAATATCATTACGATAAGTAGATCAATGAGTACCGGCCGTTCTTAGAAACGGGGAGGCTGTTTCAGCAAGACATGTAGGGGGATAATTTTTAAATACACGGAAAGAATATTTACCGGGAAAATAGAACAGGAATAATCAATGTGATCACCAAAGAGATAACAGTTGCAAAGAGCTGAAGAGACGGTAAAACAGAATAGAGCGAAAGGAAAACGGAAATTTCCGTAAGGGTCTAATGGATATTCAGCTGAGAGTGAGTTTGAAGCGGAAATTGCTGGGGAGTTGAAGAGCTACTGAATCCAGAAGCAAATCCGAAATAGTTTTGGATTCCAGGCACGTCCAAACGTAGGCACTTCAAATTTGCGCAGTATTATCGAGCTGGGGAGGGTTTTATCAAAAACTGTGGACCCATAGTTTGAGTTCATGAGTGCGAAACTCTATGAACTGCTCAGATTAAAAAATCAGTGAAACTCTACAGCCCTCATGAATATAGAGGTCTTTCTTGAAAACCAGAAATGATCTCCTAGCAATGATACCATAGAATATCCGTAAAGAATAGATTAACGTAAATGGGGGAAATTGTAAATAAAATGCACTTCACACCTGCAAAAATCTCTCAATATAATTAGGTCATCATCTTATGTAGCATTGGCTTCTTAAAATGCTGAAGTGTGCAATTTTTCAATGCACAAAGGCAGCATAATAAGAGAAACAAATGAAAAAAAATCATATGATATTTTGCTCAAAATGTAATCTATTGAAAAGCTTTTGATTGCATCAATTATGTGATTGAAGAGCGTAACTAGAAACAAGGATTTAACTTACCTTGGCAGAGGCATTGGAGCATTGCGCATTTTTTTAAAGAATAATTTCTTTCATATCATATAGCAACCAAAATCATATCTACATAATACCCTGCAAGCCACCACGAGGGTGTGTGGCAGGGGGTTATACTAATACTTGAAACACTACATTTATAAGACGCCTCCACTGGTGTTAGTCAGTAGTTGATTCATACGAACTTGGTTTTCCCGAATCGTATATTAGTGGCGTATTTTTAATGTAAACGGTAAAACCGGTTTAAGTAGTTATATCATCAGCATGTTACAGGACTCTCCAATGTTGGCGTGGATTATACCTAAGCATATGAGACTCATACATAATGAGCCACCAGACAAAATACATTCCCGATATAAAGAGGAATTAGGAACCTTGTAACCTTTTTGGATCCTAGGGAATCCGCCTGACACAATGAAAGGTATTGGAGGGAAACCGTGGATGACGCGGTTTAATCAAAATAACTCATCAGCCCACAAGAACAAAACGCAAGTCATTTGCTTATCCTTAGGTCTCTCACTAAAATTGAATCCTTTTCAACGGCCAGGTTCAACACTGATTTCAATTTACACGATTATGCTAGAGTGGGGCTTTCGTTCATTCTGTTTCTAATCACCAAATTCGGTACATCAAGGCTCCAAATAAAGCTATGAGGTTGTAGGCCATCCGCTCCAATAAAACAACTTGGCCGAATAAAAAGTAAAACGAATGAACAGTGAAAGAAAGAATTACAGGCGATGGAAATACAAAACTCGGCTAAGAATTCATCAAGCACACGATGTTAACTCATGTCAAAATTGTTCACTAGCAGGCAAACATTTACCTATATATGGCTCCACTGAAGAGTGAATGAGCAAGGTATTTATTCACGCGTATAAATGTAATTATGAATGGAAAGCGAGCGTATCAAAGATCCGAGCGCGGAGCAGAGGAAGAGAAGAAAAAGACTGCTAGGGCCGAACAGAGGAAATAAATTCGTGGTGAAACAAGGCAGCGAGAGGAGCGACGCCTCTTTGAACTCAATTCTGCATAAAGGGAGGAGAGGGATACTCTAGGACGCGCGGCCTTTCCCTTAACATGATGCCGTCAGTCCTCGTGTTGTCCTTTCTCCCACCTTCCCTTCGACGGCTTCTCTGGGACATATTCGTTCCGGGTCCCCTCTAAAACGGAAGTTTTGCCCCTTTACCACCCTTTCTCATTCTTCATGCTTTTTCCTCGTTCTACCCATTCCCTACGCAATCCATTTCACTTTGTGTGCAAGAGGAACTCTGTGGAAGGATGTTGTTGAGCTTTTGGAACAAACGTGGAAGCATCGACGCGTCGATGACCGTCGCGACGGTGTCAAAAATTTATCTAAAAAAATCCTCATAATGGGCACCACGCCGAAGTGAAGACAAAATGGTAGTGAATTAAATAGGCACCCGCAGGCACCCTGAATGATGACACTTCTCCCGCCATCCGCGTTGAGAGACATTCCCATTGTTTGATTTTCACTGTCTGCTCATTTCAAGCCAATTATTTCTTACCCCCAGCCCCATTTTCATCGGCAGCAATACCGCATCGCATTTGAATACACAAAATATTCCTTAGAATTTTCCTTTTGCAATGGTCACACGAGTCCTACTAACCGGAAAAAACGTTATATTTGTGTTTTATGTTATTCCAATCTAATTCTCCCCTTCCCGCAGTGAGCAATTGAGAATTGTAACCTATTCAATCCTCCCGCTATCAGGAGCTTTAATATCCCTCTAATCTATGATAGAAATAAGCTCCGGACAAGAAAAAAATACTTCATGCTCTTTACAAGAATTATTTTGTTTCACCCAGAATAATTTGTTCCATCAATAATAGGCGTTCCTTTGGGCCAAGATGTATTTATTTCCTCAGTTAATTAAACTAAGGAAGCAGAGAGTTAACGAATAGTGTCCAATTTTGATGCTTTTTGTACAATAATTTGACTAAAACATTTTTTCTAAATTTATATGGTGCTGCAACTGAGGGAATTTTAGGATTAAGATTATAATCAAACTCAGTAAACCATTAAGAACAGGAAAATTTTGCAAACCGCAAAAAAATAAGGACATTTTTTTAGGAAAGACCAGTGATCTCACGATCGCGCTCATTCGGAGAAGAGCTCACTTCAGCATTTAATGAATCCTGAAACCAACATCCTCATAAAAGCTTTCTGGTACTACTACATAAAACGATCCCCTTCGCTCAGCAAATAAGGACTGAATGGGATTCCAAGATACATTAAAAGGTTGCAAAACATTAGGACGACCGGCCATCCAAAAACGCTTCCTCCCTTCACTACAAACCTTTTTCAATCCCAGCTTATCACTCTTTTGATATTCTCAGTGGCTCCTACTTCTCCGACTTTTTCTTTTCGTCTCAATATGGTGAGGGACGGGGCATGAAGGAAAGGAGGGGGAGAGAGAACTTTAAAGGCTGGCCATCTCGTTGCCTACGTCTCCAACTTCCGCGAAGGTGCCCACTTACCCGATTGCCGACGCATTTCTCTCCTTCCCGTCGACCTGGGTTTCTCAACTTCCCCCTCGCCATCACCTTAAATCCTCTTCGTCCGTGCACTCAACATTCCCGTCTCCCACCACCCCCGAAAGACTCCATGGCCACTTTCGTCACCCCCGTCTGCAAGGGGACCACCCGAAACGTGAGTTCCTCTTCTGAATCCCTCCCCAACCTCCCCCTTTCTTCTTTCCTGGAGAGTGGTGTGTCGTTACTTCGACCGCCGCTACATCTTTCTCTCGAAAACGCGTTATCGCCATCTTGAGAGCCTTCGCTCCATCAATCCCTTTCCGGTCGCCTCGCCCATCCCTCCCCCTTCCCGTACACACCCAAAAACCCCTCTCTCTATCTCACCCTTACATTCCCTCCTCCACCACTCACGGTCTCCCCTTCACTCCAGGGTATATCTACTCTCGCCCAGCTCCTCTTGCTCGCTTCCACCTCCTTTCTTATAACTAAAGGCACTCATGCGAGCGATAAAAATCATCGGGGCACAATGAGGGCGAGGGCTTGCGGTGGGAGGAATCAGGGGTTTAAGGGCACGTATAGAGTTCCTCCCACCGACCCTCGACACTTTTCCCCATCCCTCGTTGGTTGTAGCGCCCCGGCATGCTTTCTCGGTTCCCTCCACCCCATCCTCTTTCACTGCCTCCTCCAGTCTCATACCGCTTGGTGGCTAATGCAATTTAGAAATTGCCTGCCAAAAACGTCGCCGTGCCTGCCGGAGAAATATAAATGGTTGTCCTCAAGGCGCTCGCGGACAATATGTACCGGAATCTTCTCCAAAGGCAATTACTCGGCCCCTCTTTTGCGCGATGCCATGCTTAATAAAATCGAGAATATTTTTCTTAACATAATTTTTGGAAATGTGTATCATAAAAATGTTAAACAAAAGGAAAATCATAAATGAGTGAAAGCATGTTGTAGTTTTCCACACTTCTTTCTCAATCATACACCTATTTTAACGCCATTGCGTTGGCCAAGACAACGTCAAACGTCTACCGGTTCCAACTCCATGGCGTTAACACCGTTAGAGGTGAAATGATGTGTGGGAAACTATACACATTTTTTTCAGTTCATTTGAATTTGTTTTTTTCTCCACTACGTTAATTTATGCCTGTGCAATGGATTTAATAAAAAAGAAAAATTGTATTCAACTTTAGCGAAGATTATTATAATAAGTTGGGCTCATGAACTTTTTTTAAGTTCCATAGACTCGAATAGAGCTCATATGGCCATTTTACATCGAGCTCGATAAAAAGTCATGCCCTGGGTGGTGACCCAGGTGGGACTGGAAACCGCGACCCCAGGAATGGCAGGCGAGGGCTTTACCCCGCCACCACCGAGGCCAGCTTTTCAGCTGGACCTAATTTTAAAGGAAATATAGGTATCTCTTCACATGAAAATAGCAATTATAGCTTCATGCAATAATACTGAACGATCAAACTTGAGCAATTGATTCGGTATGAAGACATTAAATGAGAGGCCTATGAAGACATTAAATGAGAGGCCTATTTTCCATGCATAAAGTTGAAACTTAAGAGAATATATGTTTATGATATTACGTATTAAATAATTATAAATTAATCGCATTACGATAAATACCTAATACGGTTAATTGGTATAAATTAAGTCCGTCCATATAATGTGCGAAAGGAAAAAAATTGGGTATTTGTATTCAGCATAATCTCATTTTTATCAAATACGCCGTGAGCTAGAAGAAAAATAGGACAAAGCCCTCAAATTATGTATGAGTGCAATGAAAATAGATCCGTTTTGCAGTATTAAACGCCATTTTTAATAAGGCGCATTAAATAACTGATTAAATAGTGGATATTGGTAACAAAAGGAAGAAAAAAAGGCTCTAGATGCTATTCGAAGAGTATTGACGAACAAATATCTGTTGAATTGATTAATTTTTGTTTCCGATTATACGTACTGTAGCTAGCTGATATGAAAACTACCTTCATTCGTAGGGAGAAAAAATGTATTGCCAGATGACAACATTTTTCGTGATGTTGAGCAACCTACAATAGCGAACTAGGAATTCAATTACCAATTCTAAACAATATGCAAATTGGTTTCATAAATATTTCTCGGAGCCGTATGATAAGGATGATATTTTATGACACACAGGCTAAAATAAAGTAAAAAATATCTTCGATTTGATTAATCAAGATATAACATAAAACCACAGTGTAAGTTTAATTCAATCACTATAGGTGGCAAAAGGCCTAAATGGAAATAAAACCTTTCAAAGATTGAATCACCATTTTCCTCAAACATTTATGCGTAAAATTAGCTGTTGAAAAAAATGATCCGGCGGAAGTACAAAAATATCTGTGAAAAGCAGAAGCGCGGATATTGGTAAAAAAGAAGGAATCGCGACACTTCATTCTTGCTTCCTTTCCACCACTCCGAGCCATTTAAATTTAATCAGAATCCTCCCAGAGCAGAAACGGGGGCGGTGGGAAATTAAAAAAGGAGAACGCGCGGGCATGAATCTTCCCCTCTCGACCAAGTGCCAGTGGTCGCAGTAGATAATTAACACGCACGCATTCACTCTTCCATGCCGGAAAATAATTCCTGGGAAGCGTAACCAGATAGAGTGGTCAAGGGACAACACTCGCGAGGGGAGAGAACGGGAGATGAGGAGAGCGAAAAAAGAGAGAAATGAACAAACAGAGGAATGGTGAAGGGAGGAAGAGGAGTAGGGCGACAATGGGTTGCTGGAATGAGGTCGGGACCATTGACAGTTTGCCATGTTGTGGACACTGGAGCATGATAAAGTTCATGCCGATGCAGCTGGAAAATATATTTTGGTGTCAATTCTGCAATTTGTAAGAAGAAGTATTATACATGTTGATATGAATGCCACTAGGAAAAATCCTCCACATTTTTTATGATAACAATCCTCAGGTTCAAATATAATGCTGTTTTAGCGAAGAAATTGACCGAAAGGAGGGCATGTACTCGTAATATTGCGTTGATGAAAAAGGTCATACATTTTCTTTAAAGTCATTGATTTACCCTAATTTAATTTCAACCAACTTTATCTACCTCGCCACAAAGTAAGTGATTTCCCCAAAGAACTGTACTATATTCTCCCCTAATTTTTGTATATGACTAAGGCTGACTAGAATTTAATTAACAATTACCACAACTAGCTTCCTTTTCCTCCACGAAGTATATTCCAAAAGATTCAGAGGACAATTCGCCTTTAATGACATGAAGACATCTTTCACAATTTTTCCACAAAAATACTGAAGAAAACAAGAAGGCTAGAGAATGAAAAACGACTTCAGATTGTATCAAAAGTCATGTGCAATGCCAATCATTACTATTCATGTTCAATGACGAGACGAGGAGCAGCGCGCGAGAAACATTTTTCCCCAACGATAGGAATAGCATCGCCACGTCACACGAAGAACAGTTTAATATTCGCACGAAACCTTAGGGAATGAACAACATGAATTAAGCATGGCGGGTGCTTTCGATTTCGGACAGAACCAGAGAGAGAGAGACAGAGATTTATATTTTAAATATTAAAACGAAGGGAAGTGGAAATAAACAATTCATCAGGAAAGTGAAATGAAATCGGTGGGGAAACAAAGAGAGAGAGCAAGGGATGGAGAGAGAGAGGGACGACAAAGATGAGATAGATATAAGATAGACAACCGTGAAGTGATGGTGCTCATGCCAGAGTGGTTCAACCTTATTCCATTGAGAGGTCCCAAAGAGACGTGAATGGGGTGTTAGTGCAGCATACGAGTGACGCGAAGACGGAATGCTGAATTGGACGGAGAAAAGGAGCTGCACCGGACTTAGTATAATAGCACGGTGCATTCCCTAGCGGGCATTGTGCCCGCGAGGTCATGGGTATTGAGAATCTGAAGAAGGCTTTGAAGTATTCTGGGCAGCAGGGAGGTAGAAATGTGCCTTGAGTGGACGTTGAGGCTCAATTCTGGAGTAGTGGACAAGAAGAAGTAAAGAATGATCACGTATCGTTAGAAAGGATTGCGCGTATTTCCGTGTTGTCTCTCAATTCTTTGAAATGAATATTGAATGCTCAGCTGCTCATGGCGAATGAGTAATTTGAGCAGGAAACGGAAGTGGAAACGTCCATTATTAAAAAATTAAGCAGATTATCCGATCATGGTACAATTCGTGATTTAAGACGATGTGCACATTTTATTCCATAAAAAGAGAGCAAATAATAATAATCATAATAATTCAATATAGTGATGATTTTTACGTTAGGAGTTTTAAACAATTTTAAAGGCGTTTTAAACGTTTATCACTCATCATATTCTCAACTTTCCACTTAATTCCACTTCATAACAAATAAAACAGATTATATAAAAGAATTAATCTTTACAGTAGATTTTAACTCAATAGTCATCAGTTTACCCAACGGAATAAGCGAGTCTTACAAAGAAAGACAAGGAAGAACAAAGAAAGAACGAGGTCCTCACAGATACAAAAGGCTAGACATGAAGAGTTAATTCAATAACATTTACCCAAACCGCATAGAGGCAGCGTGTATGTGATTGGCCGTGTCTCCAATTCCAAGATTCAAAAAACCTTTCCATAGTGCATTATTCAGATAACTGTCCTGTAAAAAGCCTTTGGTGAACAATAGTTTTGGGAAATTAGTATACGAATGCTAAGAAAAAGTGTGCGGCTTTATCAACTACGAAATCACGTCTCTCTCCAAAACGCCCTACTCTTAGAGAGGAGAAAAATATGCTAATATGATATGAATAAATTTTTTTGAGGTTTTATGGTCTTGCTAGAAACGGACTAGCAAAGGAATAAAGGTTACGAACGACAAATAAATAAATAATGTAAATATTGTAAAAGAAATGCAAATAAATATATGTAGAGAACTACCTCTATGACCTGTAATCCCTTAATACAATATAGATTACAACCATCTAGTGGAACGTGATTCTTAAATTTCACATGTTTCGATGTAATAGTAGCATCGTAGCTCTTAGTTTCATGCCGGTAGTGTATGCTTAGTGATCTTCACCCCCTGCCACACACCCTCGCGGTGGCTTGTAGGGTATTACGTAAATGTTCATGTAATATATTCGATAGCATAAGATTCCCGGAACATAATTATCATAAAATATAAGATCCTCATTCCAATGTCTCCTATACGATGGAGTCCCGTACGCTAAGTGTACTAACTTTAGTGCAGTAGATGCGTTAGTACTACACTTAGCACAGCACGCTAGACCTTTTTCATGGTGGAAAAAACGAGGCAACGCCATCCAAAAAGCGAGAAATGGGCGTTCCGGGCCATCGGGTAACGTTCACATGCCAGAGAATCGCTTAGAGCACTACCTCGACGAGTTGACCTCATAGACGTATATGCATCGCAGAGCCATCATGCTCGGGAGAAAGGTTAAAAAAAAAAGACAGCCGCAAAGTTGAGTGTCATCTGGAAGGTTTCGTGAAAATGGCATGGAGGGTGGGAAGTAGCATGAGTAGAGGTGGTGGTTCATCGGCAAGGGAAGGGAAGGAACTCCCAGTCCAAGCGCGGACGGGGGGAGTCAGGGGATGGACGTCCTTCGGGAGGGGGTGAGGATGAGGGATGGACGTACTGGAGACGGACCGATGGGGCGGGGGCGCGAAAGAGGAGCCGAGGTCAGTCGGGTGCGGGGGAACCTCCCAGGGATCGGTGGGGGAGGGAGAGAGAGAGAGAGGCGAGGTCCGTCATTTGAGATCGGCCCACGTAGTACCCCAGGGCCATAGGTCTCGGCCTCCCGGGGGCATCCGTGGGTTGACGAATGGTCGTGAGCGAGCCAGGCTGTTTGGCCGGCGGGGGAGCGGAGGGAGGTGGATTGCAGGACGGGAGAGGTCGTGGATTCGAGGCAGGGAGGAAGAGGAGAGAGAGAGAGAGAGAGGGGGCGGGGGCCCTGTCTGAGAATGCGGAGTGAGTGTGGAAGGTTGGGGTGGTAGTGTTTGACGGGGTGAGCTCCCGGCTCGACGGCGTGTACGCCCGGCGATTTCGTTCAGGGAGCCCGGGGGACACCGCTTGTGCGGGCAGGGGGATGAAAAATGTGGGGCGGGGAAACAATTGGGTCATCGGACGACTCAGGCGTTGTTTTTTCTTCCACCACGTCGAAAAATTAACACCGCGGGGCACACAACCCACTGCTCTCCGTCCAACGCCTCCCCTCCCCCGCCACCCAACTGCTTCACCTCACGGTTTCATGCATCAAACACGGTCGAATGAAAAACTGCACCACCGGGAATAGGGGCGATTCTACGTGGCACATGAATCAACGTAGCATTCGCAGAAAGAACCAGCGTTATTCGGAGGGTATCAAAATCCATACTTCGACGCTAAACTGAGTAATTCTAATTTCTACTCCTCAGTCTTTTCCGAAATTCCAACACCAAATGCAACTGGAATATTATAAGAAAACTAAGAATTCAAAATATAACCCATGAAGGAGTAGGAAATCGTTCCAAGGTTTTTGATACGTTCAAGCAACCCGTTTTGCTCCCAAGAGTCTAACACCTGTTGGAGAGTATGCCATTGATAGCAGGAGCAATATAATTTAATGGACTCCTAAAATAATCAGTACCGAGTGCAGAGTAGAAAGATTTAGTGGAAAATAAAGTCAGAGAGCTTATTAGAATATTAAGGAAAAAGTTGCCAATGCGGTCGCATGAATATTTAATGACCTTAATGCAAATTAAAAGTTATTAACGAAGTAATTACTTAAAATACGATAGCGACAACAAATAAATACAAGACAAAACCCAAAAAAAAAAATTCAGCGGCCTACTATTCCGAGGCATACATCTAAATCACTGTCCACAATGAGCCAACAATGAATTGCTTATCCACACTTAAAATTGGATGCTACAGGATAACTTGGGCGTAACGAATATGTTGTGTCGATTATTTGGCCAACTTATCATAATTAGGATTTGTAAATTCATGGGGAGCAATTTTAACCAACGCGTAGGTAGGTAGGTAAGGTGGTAGAAAGGAGTATTGTCCAACTTACACACAACGAGAAAAATGGTATACAATTTTGGCTTTAAGTGCGATATGGTTCTCTCCTAGAACTTCCTAAATTGCTCTCCCCTCCCACTTCCAAGAAAACTTGAGTGAACACAACTTTTAAGGCATAGTCTCCTTGAGCTCATTTCCGGCAGTAAATGATTTTTTATCCGATGTACATCCTTTTTTCTTGCTCAGCTGAATTTGTTCTTTAAAATATATTTGATCTATATAAACATTCATAAATACGGAGCGCATTGTATCAGGGGACACTGGAACTCCTCCGGCTAAATGATTAGATGCCCGACGCTTGAGCACAAATGCCCTCAATTTCTCATAATGAGCATATTCTCCCGAAGGAATTATGGGCGTCGTTAGCTCACTTAGAGGCAATTGGTTTCGTTCCCATGCTTCAAACAAGAGAGAACTGGGAACGAAATTTCCTTCCCACCCGAATGAGATATTGAATGAAATTTTCCTTAACTCGCAAAATAAGAGACCCTTCAGCGGGAGCGTCACTCGCGCCTACAAAGGTCAAAGATGAAAAATATCGAGATGGACGGAAGAAAATGACCGCGTTATAAGACAAAGCGAGGGAAGGGCGCTCAGGATAGGGTCAGAGGTCGCAGGGAAGGGAGGAGGATGGAAGTAACTTTGAAAAGGGCGGAGAGAAAGGAGGAAGAAGCACGAAGGATGACATGATCGGCAAGGGAGTGTCACGGGGTACGGGGCCAGGGGGAGATGAGTGAAAGCCCTGCAATAAGAGGAAGGGATAAAGGGTCGTCCGGGGGAGGAGTTGGGGGAGCAAGGGAGGCGAGAAGGAGAAGAGCTGGCTGAAGAGATAAAAAGATGAACGCCTGACGGGGATGTTCGGAGAGTTAGGCGGGTCACAGGAGAAAAAAAACGGAGGAAAGGGATTTAAGGGAAGGGATGGCGTGCGGGAGGAAAAAAACTGTTTCATTCCGGAGCCCGTTTCATTTTTCCGCTGTCTCTCACCTCAATGGGTTCCTGTGTCTTCCATCCCTCACAACTCCCTCGCTCCCGTTTATTCCCGCGGCAAATATCCATCCTCTCTCGAGGCACCCTACCCATTTCATGCTCGCTATATCTCTCACGGCGCTACACAATCTCCTTCACAACCCCACCAACCGAAGACCTCTTCCTCATATCCCACCCTCCCTCACTTTCTCACCCCCTTTACCGCCCGTGAGGACCTATGGACTGCCGCCGCGCTCCAGCCCACTCACCGGCGAGGAAACCCAACCTGTCTTGTAGAAGCCCTTCGCTTTACCCGCCGTCATCCCAGACATTCTCGACTCTTTATTTCATCATCAAACATCGTCCTCTACCGTGTTCTTTTGTGTCCATTACACGGAGAACTCACTCGCTCCCCCTCTCCGGTGGACGGCCTTATCTCTTCCTCCCCCTAAACCCTCACCTTTACCACCCACAGACGCCCATTAAGCACATTCCCCATCCCTCTTCCTCTCCGTTTTCATTTTTTTCCTCTGGCGCCCGCATCTCCACAAAGTTCGTCTTTATTCCCCGCACTGACCCCTTCATTCACCCACCACCCCTCCAAAGCGGAGGGTTAACTCCATATCGCCACCCTCCCTCGTCAGATCTTATCAATCTCTTCCCTCGAAGAGAGCACTTCTCCTGGAACGCATTCAGTCCGGTCATTCTCATTCAATGCTCGGACTCGGCGGTATTCCCACGCTCAAATAACAAGAACGCACGAACCGAGGAATGGACGGGGGCTCTTCAAGTTACCTGCAAAAAGGGGGTTCTGTAGATGCTACCTCAGAGAATCTGCTCTAGTCTTGATCTATGATTCTGCCCTTAGTTGAAATATGCTAAATTGGTAAAATTACGAGCCTTAAGGAGAAATTTTGCCGCCAAAGTGTAGAGAATACTTTTATCCATAATTTAGAAGTACAAAGTTCAAGTAATTATTTTTCGACAAAGTTTACTCAACCACCTTTTTCTGCAGAATCAAAACAAAACCGCAATTAAAGTGCCTACATATACACATACGATCAATACTTCCCGAGAGGTTTGTCCTATTTTAAATAAAAACATTAATCACCTACCTTTAAGAATCATTCTACCTTTCAGTCATATACCTCTCCACCCAGGGAAAAATTTCCCGTTTTTGAATCATTTCAACCTACCCCTTTCACCATTTTTCGGCCATATTTATTTGTTCCCATTAATCCATGCGATTACTTGAGGAATAGGTTCATGTACATATCTGCACTAATCGTTTCAGGTTCCGAAAATTTGAGCTAAAACCAATATTGGTTATACTATCCTATATTATACAGGGTGCGGCAACATAACTTCCTTTTCTATAAGGATATATCCATAGATATATCCAAGGAAGTTATGTTTCCGCACCCTGTATAATAATTGCAGTGAGATAAACTCTTTGCGGTTCATTTTAAACACTGCAAAATGAGAGAATTGAGCTTTTAGAATAATAAAAAAATTCATAATTCATATATAGTTTTAATTATTAAATTTTATAGCATAAAAATAGGTGTACCTTTTGCAGTGACAAATACACTTTTGGATTTTTGTAAATTTTCTAATACACTTTTCATGCATAGAAATGTCTGTATTACTTTTGCCTTTGAACTTGAACTGTCACTAGCATGAGCACGAGCATATTTAGGGAGACATTTTAAAATATTTAAATTTTTGAAAAGAAACTCAAAATTCGAAAAATGAAATTTTCAACCAGGACTGTGACGCGAGATCACAGAGAAAATTAATGCATACGTTATTCCTTCGATTGTGAATCAACGTGTGCAAGCAAGCGAGTCGTTTTTCGTTTTTTTTGACCCTGCCCTGGATTCTGATTCGTCCATGCATTCATTGTATCGCCCCTTCATCTCTCGATCCGATGACTATCACCAATGCGATTCCCACCCACTGTCACATCCACGGGCACCTCGTTTCGGCATTGGAACCGCGCCTCTGCTTTCGCTCAGCCGCGCTCCTTTCAGCACTTTCACCCTCCCTCTCTCTCTCTCTCTCGCCTACCATCTCCACTCCCACTCTTTATCTCACACTCTCGCACTCCGACACTCAAGAGCCTTCCAGACATCCCCTTTCCCCGACCCACTTCTGTCCCAGAACCCTTTTCGCGTGAGAGCCAGACCCTCCCAACCTCCCTCCCCTTTCCCCCAAACCCTCGTTAAATAACTCCCTTTCCCTTGGCCATGTGTTCCTTTCATAAGTAATGGAGTCCCCAAAAGTCTCGCGACATCTTTGTGAACCCTTGGACGTGCTCTTATTCACGCCCTGAGAGAGTTACCGTTTTAATCGCCCGCTCTTCATTTCAGTCTTAACGCACCAGACCCCTCAGTTCACATCCTTCCGGCGCCATTGGCCTCTTCGTAACCTTAACTCCCACCTCTTCATCCGCCATGCTTTCCTTTCCTGTGAAACATGGGAAATAACCTATTCCCCTCTACTTAATTAAATTTATCACCCTTTTCAGATCAATGCCGATAGTGATTCAGGACTAGCAGTTGGGGCTAAAAAAGGTGTCAAAAATGTCCCGAATGAAAATCTACAAGAATTAGACTCCGTCTCATGTAAAAGACACATTGGCAAAATTCCAAATGGTTTTGCTTTCACATTCATCCCATCCATGGACGTTGATTGAAGCAAGTCTGCCGGGGTTTTATATTTCAAATATTATCCTAGCATCAGATTATTACTAACGTATTTCCGATGCAGACATTTTATAGAGTCTAGAGAAGAAGAGGTAATATGCTTTATGTTAAACCATAGAGATTATCATGACATCAGCAATTATTTTCATGAAATAATATTTAATTCTCATTAATTCGCACTAAATAAGGAGAAATACGTTTTACATATCCGGGATTGACTTATTAAATAATTTTTTTCAGGTGAATTAAAGTAGCGTACATCACTTTACAGTTTTTTTTTTTTAACTACCGAGGTTTGAGGAAATGTAACTAACAAAATAGCTTACGCGCAGAATATGGCTAAACTGGGTCATGATTTGGCAAAAGGTTTTTCATTCTGTGGCAAATTCCGTGTTATAATAAAAATCCATGCATACTTTTCACTGTGATCGTAAATGATGAAAAGAAAACGATCCAACAAGATCGCTCCCAAGTTACGTAATTCAAAATATACTTCGAGGATCCATATGGAATCCGCTACGCATTCTGTAACATTCACTGTAAAAAAAACAAATCTGAAACCACTACTTTTAGCCTTCGTAAAAAGCTAAAAGAACACAATTCCACCGAATCATTGCCTTCCGTTTATAACTTCTGGCGACATAGATATGCGTTCCGGGCGGAAAAAAACAAGCGCGGTCTAATGGAAATACATCTGGGTCTATATAATGAGCCTCTCTCCCCAATGGGAGCCTGGAGAATCCGTAGTAACGATCTCCCGAAATATCACCCACGGGGTCCTTCCGAACAACTTCCTCCCTCCGACTCCCCATCTCCTTCACCCCGCAATGCGGTGGGAGGACGTTACAGAGCAACCCGAGACTGGAGGTCGGGGATCGATTACCACCGCTCACACAACCCACTTCCCATATTCACCTCCTATTCTGATATCGGGCATTCTCTGCTAGAATTAGGGTAGTTTTCTCTCCCTCCGAAAATGTTTTTTCGAACTATATCCCCTATTATTCGCAGCGATTCCCCTTTGTCTCGTTCAAACGAAGCGGTTTGCTACCAATGACATTTGCATTTGACAGCGGGTTGGTAAAAGGAAGCTGCGTGCTGTAGTGGTCCTAATTTTCATTTTTCATGTATCTCTTCTACTTCTCCGGCCCCCAAGGGAAATCATAGTCCTCATCCACAATTGAAGGGCAAACACATGATTTTACCCAATCATTGATTCCCATACAACATTATTATTCCATCATCATCATGGCTCCGAATGTCGTTATTTTATGTCTTCGTGTTCACAGTCTCGACCGCATTTTGCTGGGCTGCCAATCAACCAGTCAGCCTTCAATAATATTTCCTGGCGCCAAAGAATGCTCTTGGAAAATAGCACTTCAAAAACTTTATGGGTTCATTTTTCGAATAATTTTTAACATTTTTCGCAGAGATTATATAAAATGTCCTTTACATTCACGTAAATGCTAGTCCCATTTCTCAACGCTTCGTTAACGACTTCACTCTCTTGCTGGAGCAGTACGTGACACATATCTCCGCCATCCTCGTCATATTTCAAAAACCGATATCCAACCATGCCGAGCGAAGCACATGAATCGTGTCAGACAGCAAGTGTAGGAGATTAAAAGACAAGTTGGAGCTTAAGAAAAGTATTTTTTTGCCCTAGGGTAAATGAAAAAATGGATAGAAACACTGAAGTTCATTATCTTTTCAAGCAGGAAGCTTCACAAGGATTACATAAAGAGTACACTGAGTCTTAATTTGCTACGTATTTCAAGTAATTAGATTACACCTAAGGTGAAGCTTGAAACTCTGTTTCAAAAAAGGTGTGCCTTGTTAAATTTTTTATGTCTTGCATCAAAATATTCTTAAGGATAGGTGAATTAAGAATAGGAGATGCAAGTAAAACCATATCTCACAGAATATTTTGGTAATATTTTGTTAGTAACGGTCCACACTGTAACTGACCCAATAATAAAACACCAAAGTAGGCGTGCTGTATTGATGTGAACTTCAAAAGGCAAGACAATATATAAAGCTTTATCCGAGGGAAATAAACGTGGACTTGCGGAATTATTTTCTTTAATAAAGCGTTGAATCATTCTGCCTTATATTGGTCGCAGAAAATACCAATGAAACAAAATACTTATTGATACTTATGGTCATAATAAAACAGGTCAAAAAGTATTTGAGTCACTGGTTCTTCCAAGCCAGCCCGGCCCCATCGCTATTTGTCACGAAAAATTGTGCCTTATTATCGCCAACTACAGAGGTGCATTTGTGAAAGATTTATTAAGTCCACAACTCTAGTGCCAAACAATAAACCTTGAAAATAGGCAGTAGAATCTTGTGAAAACAAGCACATCGCTCCATTGTACAGAAACTGTTGTAATTATTTGTTTTTTGCTTTTTTCTAGGCACTTATACGCCACTTAGCTTTTTGAGGTGACTCTACAAATCCATGTCTACACTATACCAATCAATCGTCCGACCTGAGCCTCCGCGATTAAGCAATCCATATGTCGGGATCCTTTCTAAGCCATGGGAAGCAGAAAGAGTACGGCGAGAGATATCTATAGTGCGAGAGGAAAGATGGCGCGAGACCCGCAGGGAAATAGAGGAAAGCAGACATGTGGGTGGTAGGCGAAATGAGGACGGAGACAGGTCGACGTTTTTTGATCGGGAAAAAAAGGGAGAAGAAGATATCTCCGGTCTCCGTGAATGGAGGTCGCGGGAAAGGAAGTGGAAGAGAGTGCAAGAAGGATGAAAGTGTGGAGGACTGGGGAGAGGAGAAGCAAGAGTAAACTGACTGGGATTTGATGACTTCTTCCACCATTTGAACGAAATAGGTGAGGAGGATTTTAGGTTCACCATATACATCATACACATGGTTCACTCTCTCTCTCTCTTCCATTCCGTTAAGCATTTTGCCGCTGAGGGGCGGCGGGTCGGGAGAATGAGTGAGCTCAAGAGAAAAGGAATCCAGGAATATGGAAGGTAAGGGGAGGTGAGAGAAGTAGAGAAAGAAATAACCGAAAGAGAAGAGGAGGGAGGTTCTGGGTACGGGAATTAGCAAGTGCAATGACTGGAAAAGGGGTTATATGGAGAGGCAGGAGAGATTTGGTGAAAGCTGAATTCCTTGCGTGGATATGACGTCTTCCCTGGAGATTTGGACTGCGGATGTGCACTCAATTCAACATGCTCTTGCTCAATCACTCACCTGTTTCCCCAGTAAAATCAGTCACCGGAAACTTAACCAGTCACTTTAACTGAATGAATTCACGAGTCACACCATAGATACTCGTCGTGCATCCCTTGGGTATGCAGCATCGCTCGCACGCTTCCAACAAAGAAGCATGATATTTCTCAGGGAGAACAGTTTAACTGCAAATATTTTCACACGTAAAAATTGTATAATGATGGCGATATGTTAGGAAATGAAGTGATTTTAACATAAAATATCATCCTCAAAAAGGGCGTTATCGTCCTCCATAAATAATTTCTCCGTATAAATAATAGCGCATGGTAAATTCCTTCACGTTAATAATACCTGATAATAATTTTATTCAAGAACTCAAACGGGAAGGTATCTTGATATCCACTATCCAGTTAAAAGGCTGACTTTACTGCACAGTAAAACGGAGCTGATAAAAAAAATTTTCATTTCCATTCACACATAGTACTTGAAAGTTAGGACTTTATTTTCGACAAAGTTGCAATTAGTGAATATCAAATATTAAAGCTGTTTGGTGATGGTACTGCCAAGTTCTGACTTATTTCCCGCGGAATATTTTGATTAGTGCTTCAAAGCCCAGCACTGATTCAAGCAGCGTTAAGTAATGTAGTTGGAAGGTCTCCTATAATGCACTCGGATAATGTTTGCTGAACGCAACGCCATATTGTCCATTTTATATTGAATCGGTTATTTAATGAGAAAATAATTTAACAACAAAATTCCAGCGGTGAAGTAACTTGGCTTAGCCTAAATACGCGTAGGTACATTTAAGGATTGCAAACCGCGGAAAACCGTATCAGCTGATACCCGCTGATATGGACGATTGCAGTATTTACAAAGATAAGAAATCCATTACCTTGACCGATGGATTCCCCAAATTCACGCCAGGTGCTTTAGACGAGTAAGCTAAGCTGAACTGGCTAGAGCCCCTGCAGTGGATGTAGGGAATTTTGCTTCAAATCCCGGGCAAGGTTTACATTTTTTCCCTTAGAAATTCTGCCATAAATACGTGTAGGTACATGCGCAGAAATAATGAACGGTCATAAAAAGGGATGAAAATAATGATATTTGTGCATCGCAAAACATGAATAATGACAAAAATTAATAAAATGTAATATTTTATCCAGCCAATACGAAGGATGGCCTTACTCTTGAATCCATTGAAATATGATTGAGAAAGAAACCACTAAGATTAGAAAAAAATGGCAGTGAGCGAAACACTTATCGCAAGGAGATGGAGGATTTGGCGGAGAGAAAATCGTAAGGCAACGTATGATTCGGGCAGAGGGTTACTGAGAGAGAGAGAGAGAGTCACGCTGGAGTTTGAGCTCCATTCGGACGGATTTGCTGGAAGGCGCACGGGGAACGGCGGGCACCGGAGGAGTTGGGTAAAAGGGAGGGGGAGCTGAAGCTGTATGGAGATTGACCCCGAGCAGTTGAGGAGGATGAGGACCGAGTGCGGGAGGAAAGCGGTGGTGGGGGGATCGGATAGCAAGGGGGGGGGGAGGGGCACACCAAACAATCCTCTGGAGAGGTAGAGATTATTGCACGATGGGCGCTACTCAGTCGGAAGGGGAGCCGGGCGGAGTTTGAATGGTTGGACGAAGTCGTGGAGGCAGGTCGAGGCGCGGGGAGGGAGGCAGAGGCCTCGCGGGAACTAAACCAGTCCGTATCCACTCCCTCCTTCCTCCTCCGCCTCCCCCTCTCTCCCTCCACCCACCTTCCTCCCAGCGCAGGGCACGAAATCTTGAGGAAGGTGAACGCGTGCATGATTAACTTCGGAGCTGGAGAATGCCTTTCTGATTGGTGGTTTTCGAGCGCAAGCACGGGCTGGAAATTTTATCATCTCCTGTTTGATTCGCGGATGGGGGGAGAGTGAACTATAATGAGGTACCGCCACTTGATTGCGTCTCTGAACGGGAAAATTTGATCGGCGTTAATTTTTTTTAGAATTCTTTATGTTAAGTTCTAATTTTCAGAATAATTTATATTTGGAGGATGAATGCGTTGAGCCTGCTAATACGGCCAATTTGAGAAATTGAACACAGACAATACATTAAAAGGTCAATCCAAGTTAATCATACGATCAAGCCTCATCGACAGAGAATTGCCTCTTACACGGTGTGAAAAATTGAAGTTAAGGTGTTTACGACGAGGCAACCGCGTACACTTTCATGCATTACACCCCGGCGCAATAAGGGCCCGACCATAAATTAACTGTCACGTGAGATACAGGGATGAGAACAACTGTTACAATATACTATTGGCAGAGAGGAAGATCTCCATCCTTCAGTCACAATGAGAGAAATGTACTTCATAAATTTATTCCGTGTCTAAATAACAATGATTATAATTAGAGAAGACTAACGCATTAAACAACAAATATCAGCAATATTAAATTAGCAAGGGGTTTATAAAGAATACCTGCTTAATAATTCACCAAAAAGAGAACCTCAAAGGCTACATTAGGCGCTTAAAAGGGCTTTAGGGCCCTGTCAAAATTGTAAAATCAGTGTTGCGAAATATTTTTATGGTCCTCTAAAAAGAAAATTTATATGCTCGTATTTTAGATATGTGCGTCGAGATTGCATCTCCATTAATAACGTAACGCCTAGCAGCGTATTGTAAACGCAATGTTTCGAATATCCCGCGAAAGCGGGATATTTGAAACATTGCGTTTTTCTTTCACTTGCATGAGTGGAGGTCAGGATTACTGATTTTAGAGTTTAACAGTACAGGGGTCATCACATCTCACCAAAGAGGGTGCACCGATATAATAGTAACCAACCTGTCTCCGTCAGTTAATGAAAAGCATTTAGGTACAACAGCCATTTCCTCAACTATAATAGCAGTTTTTGGGCTGTTCGCAAAACTCAATGACCGCGAGTATTCATTGGAAATGATACTTCCCTTAAAATATCCACATGACTAAGCTATTTTCACAAAAAATTTGCAATTTGCTCAATAAACCGTTTATTTGATAAATGAACGCGATTAACTGGAACTACACCAAGGTTGAAATAAAATCGGGAATTATATTTTGACCAAAATTAATTTGATCACTAGTTTCCAACGGATTAAAATGGATTGAAACTTTTTGCAGAGTAATACACGCAACAGTGAACACTGAGCTAGCACAAAAATTAAAAAATCTATCAAATTCAAATGAAATACACTCGTTTCTGAACCCTTGCCATTCATTTCGGCCAAATCTTGCCAAATCGGCGGATTTCACTTAAACTGTATGAATGAACACGCGCACGATAGAAATATGAGCATAAAGGGAAGGGGGGGTTATGAGAGGGGAACTAGGGGGAAGCATATGAAGGAGTAGGGGAATGGAGAGGAACGGAGAGAGAGAGAACTTAGGGTTGAACTGGCCCGGAGCTGAAAGAAACGGGGTGGATCTCCAGCACCCCCACGACATCGCAGACTCACGGGAGTGTTTATAGACGTTCAATCCGTCGAAACCCCTCCCTCCACCACCTCATCCTCTCTCTCTCACTCAATGCGGGCCAATTAAAAGCACGAATCCGAGTCGAAATCGGATTAGCATCTGCTGGGATCCTGGAGGGGGGGAGGGAGGAAGGATTGAAACGGAAGGAAAGGGGTTAGTTTGCGCGCAAAAGTGAAGAGAACGAGAGGCAATGAATGGAAGGGAGGAGAAGGGTTAAGAAGAGGTATTGTCGGATGGGTGGAAAAGAGGAAGGGTGGGGCGAGGCTTGAGGAGAAGCCTCTTTTCACTTCCCGGGGAGAACGGGAGGGAGTGAGCGGTGAGGAGGATGATATCGAATGATGCGTCGGCAATTGAATTAGGCTTCGAGTCGCGCACAGCTTCACCCAAAACTCTCCTCACTCCTGCCCCCCCCCCCCCCCCCCCACGCCCCCTCACATAGACCCGCCCGAGCACGCCCAAACACCGACGCTCAACACGTCACACAAGAGTCTCTCCTACCACATCTGAGGCTGCGGGGAGGAAGAAGGCAAATGCTCTCGTCTCGGCACCTTTCCATCCCAACCAACACATTATGCATTTCTGGAGGTTATTTTGTGTGTGTGTGGAGTGTGTATGTGTATACGTATGGATGCATTGTGTAAATGAATCCGATTTCTGCAAAAAAATTCGACTGAGCCGAGACTCAAATCAGCTTTCTGGGCCGGTATGACAGGGCACAACACGTGACCTGGGAAATATGAAGGTCGGAAATTCGACTCCCGAATCAGCCAAATTCTTTTGTTAAGGCTCATTTCCACCTTCCAACCTAGCCATGTGTTCGTTCTTTTGCGTGTTCTCCATGCCTTTCCCCATTCCTATCCATGAGTACATACGTATACATACGCAGATATCTACATGTACACGGCTTCTTTCCCTTCTCATCCCTCGCGGTCACCCGACCTGTCTCATCCTCACTGCTATTTATTCACTCTCTCTCTCTCTCTCTCCGACAAACACGCACGCAAACATACATCAGCACCATGGAGGTTGGCAGTCGGAAGTGACAGCATTAAAAAGTGAGAGGAGGATCCAGGAAGAGAGGGATGGAGAGAGAGGCTGAGCTCCCCAGGAATCGAAATTCCAGCGAGGAGCAAAGGTGGGTGAGGGTTCTCGTGTTTGGGAGTGAAGTTGGGCGTTCAGGATGGAGTCAGAACGGAGGGACGCCTCCAAAATATTTGGAGGCGGGATGAGAAATGTGATCCACTCGCAAGAGAAACTCGATCGAAAATCTACGAAGAGTAGCCAAAACCATAAATGCGGTATGTGTATACAAGCAAGTTGGAAAATGAATATTGGAGGGAATGTGCAATCGTGTACAGAGCGCGATTCTATATTTTTATAAATACCACAAAATATATATTTAAATATTAACGTGGAAAATTCTTCACCACCTATATAAATGAAAATTTGAAAAACTATAATCGTTCATTTGTTTTTTAACAATAAATATGAATTGAAAAATGCATTCCTCATTATTATTATTAATACTTGTGGGGACAGACAACTATGGATAGCATGCAGAAAAAACACAAGTTCAGGCCTTCTCTTGTATATTATAAATATAATAATTAACATTTTGCTTAAATTTGAAGGAATTTTATTCATTTACAATAAAGTATGTTAAAAGCAAAGATTAGACCTAAGGAAAGGAAAGGGTCCCTTCGAAAAATATTTGCATTTTTGCCTTCGCAATTTTGAAACATAAAATTTCAATTTCCTGTTTGGCACACGATATCTAGAGGTGTCTAGTAGATAGGATATTAAAAATTACAACAATAAAACAATCATTGCATACATGTAATGAGTTAAATACTAAGTTAATAAGCGTCCGTCCTGGATGCAACGTTTTTGCGCAAAGAAAGTATAATGAAGTATATAAAGGTACTGGAGCAGAAATGGATACACAATGGTCGCAACCATCACTATTCAATTCCAGAAATTAAAATCGGCGATATTCACTAAGTAATGGTCTAATCATCAGGCAAAGTGACGAATTTTAAGAAAATTAAAATTACCGTACAAATCATCTAATACCTTGCTCGTTCGACCCCCCGTAATTCAAGTTTAGATATTGTATTTTCAGAAAGTTCAATTCAAAGAGTGATAAGAAGATTAACAGCTCCACTGTAGTTGGCATTATCAAAAACATATATATAATAAACCTGAGTATGATAAATTTTAGCGAAAATCAGACTTCACACATAAGCGAAGGTATTATGAGTCCATTATTCTCTTGACTCTCGTCATTAATTTTGACAACCGACTTGTCCATGCCTGGGAGAAACCATATAAATAGCAAGAAGTATGAAGGTCTGCTGCAATTGCCATCAAGCAAATTAGAAGGTTACAGAAACATGGAGGAAACTAATTTTAAGGCGTGAAAAAATGTACTCGAGGGCGGAAAACATCGGATGAAAGAAATGAAGGAATAATTTAAGCTCGAGTGACACGGGGAAATGGCAGATGTAAAATTTTGGAAAATCAAAGAGCAAGTTATGGTTCTCTCTTTCTATCTCTCCCCCTCTTCAATTGCTTTATCTCACAAGGATTGGAGTGCTATCAAATCACGGTGTGCGTAAACCACAAAAAAATGAAAGCAAAAAAAAGCAGAGCAAAATTCGTGTGACGGCGTGGCCGCAAAAAAATATGGGAAAATTCTCCCCCGAACATTCATCCCATCGACTTCCCGTGCCCTCTTTCCTCTTCCGCACACACCAATACAGCCGTTTCCCCCCTCCCTTTCTCAACCATCCCCCCCACACTCCTCCCTCGTCGCAACTTCTAACCACTCTGCTGCCACCTCTCCCGATCTCAGTTACGCGCGCTGGAAATGAAACGACAATCCCAGCGATTTCCACCGATTCGCACGTCCTTTCGATCTTTCCACCAAAACGTGAGGAGGGGGATTGGGGGGTAGGAGGGGCAGAAACGGAAACCATTTCACGGAATGTATTCAGTGAAATGAATTTGTTTCGAACTTTTATGTGCGTTGAGGGTTCGGTGAGAGAGAGAGAGAAAAGAGGTAAAACATTATAGGAATAAGAGAGAGAGAGAGATAAAAGTGATCGGAAGGGAGAGGAGGGGGCAGTTGGTGGAGACAGTGTGCCAGAAGGGATCTTCTTAAACTCTCGGATCCCTCACTTGGTTCACAAATGTTCAGGGCTAGAGTTTGGCTGGCTGGTTGTAGTCGCCCCATGATGAATATTTACGGAACACCAAAGAAAGAGTGTCATGTGACTGAAGCTCACATTTTTCCGCATTAGCTAATAGTGTCATAAAATTCATGATAAAGAGGAAGTTCTGGTTTCTCAGCATTTCCTTCAAAATATTTTTACCATAGGGTACGGAAAAAGTTAACAAACCAAAGGAATATTCGAAGAAAGTCTATGAGCAGATGCATCCAATTCAGATCGAGAGAACAGTATGATGGAGTGTACCTCGGCTGATTTTTCAACAGCCACTCTTAAACAGTCTAGAATATATAACCGCTTCTGATGTGTTGGTACAAAAATGTGTTTCCGAATATTTGTAGAGTTACTTATATCATGACATCCCATGTATCATTAACTGAGTAATTATTTAGCGGGATTGTCTTCTAAAACTGGTATAATTGCATGAAATATTGGTATTACATATTTATTATCTCTAAGTGCAGATAGTACTTCCTCGATTTATAATTAGTTATCTGCAGTTACTTAAAGTGCTGTTATACAAATTTTACATCAAATATTTACCTTAGCCCTTCAACAAAATTTCAGAATTTCAAATGACGATAAAATGTCAAACGTCAAACGTGAAATTACCGAAATTACTTCTAATGCCAATATTGGCAAAAATTTAAACAAAGAGAATTTGATGGCTTTATCCAAAACAGTCATGCTGCATGAGAGCTGTCTATAATTTGGCCCACGCGGAGAGTATTTCTTGAATAAGCGATTGACACACTGACTGAAAACCATTGCATTGAATTTAATAGTGATAATTCCTAGTAAGCACGATAAACCACACCGAGTATTACCAATGAAAGATTTTGGGCACTCTTAGTCAAAGAATGAATTTAAATTTGCTCAGTATTATTTACACTAAAATTTCTGTCTTTATTTTTTTTTGTTGAAATCCAATACTGAAGGCATTCAAAGAAGTAGGCTAAGAAAAAAACTTACACAATGACCGACATTACTCTTTCACGGTTATGTGAATTCTATGAATGAAAAATGCATGCATGATGGCGTGAGCACAGCTTGTGACGTCTTCGTGAAACCATGTTATGTGGAGATGAAACAGCCGGTAATTCTTAATACATCATTACAAACTCATTGGTGCCACATTCATGACTCGGCGATTAAAATATCCAAGGGGAATGCAAGAAAACACAAAACTGAAATGATATTTGGCCACAACAAGACTCAAGGACATCATCTAAAATATAAACCGTAAAAACCAAGATAATTTTGCCGAGAGAATGCGTGTAAATGGATACGTTTAGAAAACTAAATTTTGGCTCCTATGATCACTGTATTCCAGGTAATTACATAGAATAAGCTAATTTAAAATGGCAGAAAATAACGGAAGCAACAAGAAAGAAACTTTGTGATCGATGAAAGAGAAGGCGGAAGAAGAACTTTTATACCAATGTTTTTCGCTCTCCGACCCGTCTCACAGCATTCCTCGCAGCCGTCAGTCTAATCCTCTCTTCCGGATTACGCTTTCCCATCGTCTTTTCTCTCTTCCTAAGTCCAGCAAAAGCCACGCAGAAAGCGAAACAGGACAGAAATATGGCACTTGAGCGACGGGAGGAGAGAGAGGTTAGTAATGGAGCCAGGGGATAGGAGTGAAGGAGGTGATGAAATAAAAATTAAAGAATTCGATCCAAAACACGTATGAACACCCATGTGACCCCGCTGCCCAACCAGCACTGAATATGAAGTGAATTCAGCAGATAAAACGAAAAAACTACGAAGAATCCAATGAAGTGGTACGTGAAAAGACTATGACCTTTAGCTTTACCCCAAGGCTGTTCAATAAATACGCCAATGAATGTCACAGCATTGAGGGGGAAAAAACTTTCAGCCTCTTTCCTTTGGGGAATGCGTAGGAAATGTTTTTCTTTCCTGACAGAATGAATGGTTTCTTTTTAAAAACATACGTGGCTTTTCCAAAAAAACTACGTTGAACAATGATAACGTCCTTATGTTTTTATAAAATCCACGCATCGCCGGATAGCGTCGGAAGGAATTCCATGAAAATTAAAACAAAGAGGTCTTGACTGACCTGGTATAATTTTAGTGAAAAAATTCGTCTACCCACCATTACTTATTTTTACACCTAGGGAGTTCAGGCTGGGAATCCGGGATGTTCTAAATGCGGATGCAAGCGAATGCATCAATAGATACATTAATTGCACAATAAATCTAATATTTTAATAGAGAGGGACTATTCATAGTACTGGCAAATATTTATTTCATGAAAATCCAGAATAATTCACCTCAACGCATGGAATCCGACACGTATACAATTGTAAAAGAAATCTTTCCCCATCCCACACTCATGCAAATAACAATAATGTCTGGCACATCTCACGCAACCTCTTTTCGTGTATCCTCATTACGCAGGCCAGCTTTCTTGCTCGTCTTTTCTCGTCCCCCCGTTCCTTTCTCACATACACACCCAAAAACTCCTTAGCGCACCCCAAACACGTCCCATACACCTCATGGAACGCGAAAATAAAGTATATATACATAGGTATATATTATTATATCAATAGTGTACGAGGAGCTGAGTTTTCTCGGCCCGTTTAGTTGGAAAATTGAAAAGATGTGAGGGGAAAAGGAAGGGAGAGAAGAATAGAGAGGAGGGAATTGGGATTGGGAAAGCGAGACGGAGAAGTAAGAAATGAAATTTCCTTGAGATGCGGAAAAAGTAAAGAAAAGAGTAGTCGTAGAAGGAGGAGTGGAGGGGGTGGAAGAAAATGTAGCGCAGGGGTTACCCGGAAAAATGGAGTCGGGGAAGGCGAAGTAGGGTCGGGGGGTGCAAAGACGATTTGAATCGTAATGCTCCGGAGAAGAGGGCGGAAAGAAGTCGTGTGGGAGACTGCCAGGGGGTAGTGGGGGTTAGAGGAGAGAGAGAGGAAGAGGGCTGGTGGTGGTGGCATATAGGGGTGCGAAGAGAAAAAGGGAGAGATGGTGTGAGGGAAATGGCTGGGAGAGGAGAGAGAGAGGAAAAGCATTGCCTTCAAATTTTTTTGTCTTTCGCTTGAATTTAGTATACTCTGTGGAAAGAAGTTTGCTAAGAAAGGAATGGAAGAGGGGTGAAATGGAAAGGGCACCAGGGAATTGTGTGAAGAGGTGAGGTCTGTATGAAGTTTGAGAGAGACGAGGGAAAAGAAGAATGCGAAGCCAGAACGGAAGGAATGGAGAGGAAAGTGAAAAGAATTGAACGAGGGAAAAATAGAATTGTATAAAAATGACGGAGAGAGACTCCATAATCGTCCACAAGAAACAGTAGCTCACCAACGATGAAATTTGCCTCTGCACGTTACATTTAGAATACAACTTATTCAAATATTTGTAAATCCCGACAAAACCTTCGAAATGTCAACGTTACCCATTCACTCCCATGGCATTGACCCTGAATGAACAAATAGTCCTCATTTTCGATAAAACTTAACTTAACCAACATTAGATCATGAAGTAACTTGAATGTTGCCGCATGTAGTATTTTCACTGTTTTATCACAATTGCGTCAGTAAAATCCTTTTCTTGTTCCTTTACATGTATTTGTCAACTCTTTCGCATATTTAGAGAAGGGAAATTATGGTTGAACACGAATAACGCCCTATTTTTATTAGGAACACGTTAGAGGGCAACACATATTTTAAAATAACTAAAAAACCTTATCTGTAGTTTTCAAGGAGGTGTTAAAGGAGTTTCAGAACCGACGGGAATGTAAAGGTAATTACTAATTATGTACTGAGTGGATGTGTGTTAAAGCACTGATAATAATGCACCTACTGATTACCAAATACTGTAACTTCACACGATAGCGTTTCAGTAATTAGAGATATATATTTTTTATTATTGTAAGCTGGGAGGTTATCTGGAGGAGTAAATAAGGAGAAATGCATAATGGGGAAAAGACGCATTAGCTGAAGGAAAATCATACCGTAAAAATAATACCCACTCGCAGGCCCACTCTCAGCCGCGCCACAGACTACACTACTACTCAAATTCTCCAACACGCGCCTTCGCACGCTCCAAGCTTCTTTCTTCCACATTTTATTTTCAATTTTTTCGCCACACTTCTCTTTTATCCTTCTTCCGATGGACGCCCTCCAACCCATCCACCTCCCTTCCCTTCACAACCGCTGGCCTGAATTTCTCCCCATAGCACACCCCGTCCGAAAAAAAACCTCTAGGGTATGTCGATTATTTTCCGAGCCTTTTTCGATCTCGTGGGGCATTCCTAACGGCTCAGAGGGGAGCCGCAGATAGGGAAGACCCTTGACCCTTTCTTACCCCTACCCCTCCCGTCGCATTTTCCCCCGAAACCGTCCCCCTCTATCCTGCCTCCCCATTGGGCTCGTCTCCCTTCCTCTTACCCTCTCGCGGTAAAGTCACGTGATCCCCCAAGGCGTTGGTTTAGGTCCCCTCTTCTTCCTCTCTTATACCCAGCGTATATATAGGAATATATCTCTGTCCTCCTCCTTATATCTCCCATATCCCCTTTTTCCTACACTACCTCTCTCTGTCACCTGCTCAGTCGACCACCACTGAGCATTATCTCCTCCTGCCGGGCATCCCGCTCTAACGTCTTTCCACTGAAGATTCTCCCCTCCTCGCCCATCCAACTCCCTTGCCTCCTCACGTCTGTCGCATCACAAATTTGCCCCACTTCTGCATTCAACTCGCGATTACGACCCTCCTTAGTTCGCACTCTCACCTTGGCCCTTCTCTTCCTTGTCCACAGCAGTTCATCACCTCCTTCCGCTCTTTAATCGAGTACCATAGAATCAGAGGTGTTTTCGGGAGAAATAATTAGGGCTTTGAATATTAGGAAAAAATACTTATTTTGAACAAATAAGATATAAATGACGACAAAATAACAGCAGACTTAAATGAAGGTTTTCTGCACACTTAAGATTTTGTTTAATTGTACCGTTCAAATATTATTATTGCCTAAGCTTGAGGTGAGTAACATCAACTCAGGCCAGACTCTTAAACCTCTTAGCTTCTTGGTTGCTGATTTAACCTTCAGTTAAGTCATCTAATTTTTTTTATTTAAATATATACTGAAATTTAATACTACTCAATCTCACATTCATCCATATCTTTTGGGTGATTTTACCCTCCGAGCTGCCGCAAGGGCGTGTGATACTTAGGGTGGGTAGTCACTCGAAACTAATCTACAATATGCACGAGAGAATGGCGAAACATTTTCTTCATTCCTTCCACCACTGATACCTCGCATCTATAAGACTTTATATTGCAAGGCACGCTTGGTTTAACGATTTATTTTTCCACTGTGTATCTTGGAATAAAGTATAAGGCATTTCAATTCCCTAATTCGGATACGTAAACGTCATTGGGATAGACGTAGGAGTCCACTTTTTAACTTGCAGTACTATTCTATCATTACTTCATCAACCAGTTATGACGTATTACCCAAAAGAAGTATTAAGCCAACTTTTTTAAGCATACCAAGTGGATAAACCTTTAAATATGTACTTGATTTGTTTGTGAAAAAAAAATACTAGGTGTTAAAACATCATCAACGGAGGTAAAAGTAGAAGCAAAGCATAATATTTTCTAGTTAAAAATACAAGAACAAGATAACAACACTATTTCAATTACAATTACGTAACAAGCAATAACGAGAAAAAAGAGAAATAGATTATACACACTTAGAATTCACAATAGATCTTGAGATCTATTATGAAAAATCATTTTGAAGCTATTGATTATTAAGAAACACTTTTCTCTGATTTTCAACTCCTACGTCCAGGTTTTTTTCTGAAACATGTCCACCATTTATTCCATGATTTATAGTTTCAATGATAATATATACACGCTAAACATGGGCCCATGATATTTTATACAGAGTCCAGCATAGATATCTTCATTATCTATTTAAAATTAGTTTTAAAAAATTAGCTTATGCTAACTCGCATGCAGACATCCCATACTGGATAAAATCCATTGTTTCACAAAGCGTGTCTTTCAGCGATTATGAGAAGAAATTCGCTAATATTGTCTTGCCACGTGCAGTCATTTTTCACTTCCACTACAACTGAAAGAGAACGGCAGGCAGGGATATTTTCTACCGTTTGATCTAAGAGCCATATTTTCGATAGTAATTTGTCTGCACAAGAAGAAACCAACTAGCAACTATTTAAGGACGAAAAAAAATACCGATTCCATTTCGCAAAGCAAGCTGAAAGCATTCTTATTATACTTCTTCCACAAAATTATGTGAAGACATAAACTTAAACGTAACGAATCCTTTAAAAATGGGAAGCGGGTATAACATTGTTTTGATATCTCCTCTGCTTAGTCAAAAGGGAGGATTAGCTATAATATTCCTGCGTAATTTATGTTGAATTTACCAGATTTAATTAAAAAATTGAAAAAATATGAGTTTGAGTATGAGATGGGGAATAAGGTTGGATTTAGCCATCACCCCCGAGAATTCTAGGTGGACTTGAACGGAACCGCACCATGTGCTGGGGGCAATAAGCTTGTCTCCACGGGCAACGGAGAACAAACTGAAGCTCGCCTCGCGACAGATCGACGGTTGGAGACATTTCAGCGCCACGTAGCGCTCGTACTTTTTCTTTGTGGAGTCCTTCTTGCGTACGCGGCACGTTTCGCGATTGGATGCGGACGACGTTCCCGACGCCATCACGGTCCTCCAAGACGGCAGCGATACTGCGGAAGGTGCAGGAGCAAGCATCCAAATGGGGAGGGTCACACAAAAACACGCATATAGTATAAAGAATAAGAAGAGCGCCTTCAGCGATACGCCGCACTCGGGAAGTAATGTGATGCCAACGGAATCCCATGAGGGATACAGGGTCGGTTGGGAGCATGAATAAAAGGATGGAGGGGCGGTTAGGGCCAAAGGGCCCGTAGATTTGGGAAAGGGATTGCCAGGGAGGGATCTGGAGAGATTTTAGGGAGGAGATGTAAGGAGGGTGCAAGGCGAATGCGGAGGAAAGGAGGGGATGGAGAAAAGAGACGAAATAAATGCGAAAAAGTACCTCGGGAGAAGACGTGAGATTAAAAGACAGGATTCCAGCACACACTATTCCTCCAGGAACACTAAACATGTTAACAAAATGTTGGACCTTTTGATTTCCGCACGCGCCGCATATCTTAACTTCATTGGCAGTAAATATAATTAAATTTTGCACCAGCAGGATAAATTCTAATAATACTAAATAAAATGCATTTCCTCCACAGATCGCCAAACAACTTGCAGCTGAAAACCAAAACACGCTGTATTTTCCAGAAATGAAATTCGGATTTTCATCAGAAAATTTATTGTAGAAGCATCGAAAAAGGCCGGAAACATTTACTGAAAACATCCAAGAGAAGATGCTCATAATCAGAAAATAGGTTTCAATTAAAATAGAACGGTACTGTCTTACTGACAATTTTGGAAGTTCAACGTAGCTGACTTTAAAAACTGAGAATTGGTGGTTAGCTACAGAATCAGTTTAATGCAGGTAACCTATTTCACTACTTCACGCAAAGGGAAATTGAATGTGGACATTATTGTCATATCAGTCCCTTTTTTAGATATTTTAAAATAATTGCCAAAGGCATTTACCATCGAAATCCAAGGGTAACGGTTTTGTTTCCTCCCCGGATTGATATTTGAAATGCATATTTTTCCAAAGATAATGATATCACCATATTTGTAGCCATATAATGTCAGCCATAGAAGGATCTAAACAACCCAAACCATTTTACATCGATGGTTTAGACCTATAGGCTATATAATTTTACCATCGAATAATTTACCAAGTGTACTTTTTAATTGCTGAGCTCACGATTTCAGCACTGCATTTTGGTACACGGGAATATAAATCAATTCCTGTTTCCTAGAGGGCGGTTTACTAAAAGTCCAACATTGCTGCAGAGGAGTGACTGAGGAGGAAAGGGATAGGCTAGGGAGAAATTTAGGCGAGCCCTCAGGAGTTGGAAAGGTGAGACCACGGGACGGAAAGACAGACCGGAAGATAAAAGATCTAATTTATGCTAAACGAGGAATTTTTCGCCCTCTTGGGCTCAACCCATCGCGTCACCATGGAAAAATAAAGTCGGAAAATGCAGGAGAGAAAAAAATTAAAAAGCGGAGATTAAAATAAATAAACATACTTCGGTTTACTGGGAAAACTTTGTTGAGGTGAAGCTCGGAATGCTCGGAAAATATCCTCGGGATAACACCCGACGAAGAGTGTGGCGAATAACATCTAAAAACATTCCAATCCTACTGCATTGGAAATTTTCCCAAAAATAACAAGTATGACTTGAAAATATAACTTACACAATTTTTTTTCTTAGTATATTCAATGAATTTTCCCTAGAAACAAACAATGAGTGACATGTGGACCACGATCAAGCTTGGCATTGGCTCATAATGCCTTTTTATAGAGCTTAACAAAGGCATGAAAATGCTGGAAATGGGTCACCTGTCAACACAGAAGCCGTTTTTAACCTGATATCGGAAAAGAATATTTATTTTTGATTCCCGAGAGATATTTGAATACCAAACGACAGGCTCTATTAACTAAATACAGGTAAAATGTTTATTTGCTCGTGAATCTTGAAATAAAACTTTGTACGCATATTAAGATAATACGCGGTATTACTCTGGAAATGCTCCCAGACCGAGGATAAGTTTTACGAGGATGAACAAAATCCTTAAGTGAGAAGGAACAAGAATATGCATGCCTAACGGACTCAACTATTGGGCTGATTAGGGTATAATGAATAATATTCATGCTATGAGGTTTCGGATGTACTAACGTAAGTAAACGTCCAAATAATTTCGAGTACATAAGGAAAACGGAACAAATTGATGCTCAAACAGCCATATTTCAAGAACTTTAGATCAACTATCCATTTCTCAAATGAAGGAAATTTTATTTTATATCCCTCCATAATCGAATTTGTTTTCTATTTCGTGAAGCAATGCAGAAACTTTTGCTATGATCTGTCACTGCTACAGGCAGTTCAAAAATGCACTACGCAAACCATTGATACGTCTCCCAGAGCTTACGATTACGAAATTTACTCGGCTCTTTTCGAAATTGCTAATAATGCAATGAGTCCGTAGAAACCATAAGATAATGCAAAACCACATGCAATGGCTGAAATTACGACGATGGCAACAGTTCCAGCCGATATAAAATTACTGTTCCCAAATCGAAAAACGGGAAAAAAATAAACGGCCTTGATTCAGAACAACGTGGTTTGAATTGTTTTGCCACACATTTTACTGGAATAAATATATTTATATACCATTTGTTCTCGTAATTTGATAGCCAAGATAATCATCAAGCTAAATTCCCCTGGGTGAAATTACGTATATAATTTTGCAAGGGTTGACCAAACCTTGCTCCCTGAACTTCTAAAAATGTGGCGAACATGTTCCCCTCACAGTTAGCGACCCAGGTGAAGATGAGAGGAGATGTCGGATGAGAGGGGGAAAAAATAAGACCAGTGCAGCTTCAAAAGCATACAACGGATAACAGATACTTGCAAACGGTGTGGCAAGAACTGTTGCATTCGGCTGATTCCAGGGAATATGACAGCTATGCTAGATTGATGACGGCTTCCCGGGGACGCAGAAAGGGGGAAAGGAAGAGATGAGACACTCTGCTGATGGCTGAAGGGGAGGAGAACTGTGAGAAGGGGTTCAGTCGCAGGGATTTTGAAGGGGAGACAAACAGGTGGGGTGGAACAGGGCGGAGGGGATTGTGGGAAGGAGATAAGGGAGAGAAGACGAGAGCGACAGGAAGGAGAGAAATAGCCACCTCCTCCGCCGCTAGGCCCTAACAAAACTCGCACACCGCTATCTTCCGGTCGACAGTCATAACCGAGGGGACCCTGGCACAGAATCTCACGCACGTAAGCACACATGTCATATCTCTTCTTCTCCCCGCTGTCCCTCACAATCCCACCTTTTCGCAACTGCACAGCGACTCTAATCTCCCTCTTTCTTCCCCCTCCCCTTATCAACGATTTGGACTACTTCGAGAGGAAGAGTGGACGGAGTGAAAATTCCCTCCCGGCGTTTCCCTCCGAAATACCCACGGTCCCTTTCCAACCCAACCTTCGCTTTTCTCCCCATAACCTTTATTCCTCAAAACCAATTCTCATGCACACACACACACACACGAGCGAGCACGTAGGAAACAGCACGCAGCCTGTCCTACGTCACTCTCGAGGTCGCTTCCACAGCCTCGCTTCAACGCGAAATCCCATCTCTAATCTATGAAGACAACCGGGGATTCTCTCACCGCTGAAAAATTTCGTGTGCTCCTGCGGCATATTTTGTGGGGAGGGGGTGTGGTCGAAATAGGTTGGGAGTAGGGTGGGAAATAAAGGAGAGAAGGAGAGCCACGAGGGAATTGATTGAGGAGGCGATGGCGTCTGGACGGTTGGGAATACAGGAAGGATACGAGGGGCGAGGGTACACATACCCTGCCTCAAAGTTCTCATCTTCCTTCCTACTCTCCACCCCTAACCGAAAAAAAATCCCCCATTTCCCATTTCATTTCGGTGAGAGAGAGAGAGAGAGCCCTCCCCCTCCCACTTTTGCCTCGCGGCTGCGGCGGGAGATCTTATGGAAATATACCATCCTCCTCTTCACCATCCACGCTCTCACGCTGAAGATGGGCAGTGAGGCGAGCGAAAAGGAAGTCGAGTACGCCGGGATGTTGTTTTCCGAAGGTATTGGAATCGATCTCGGCCCGAAGATTCAATGCCCGTGTTCATCAATAGGGCTCGAGGCGAGAGACGACGGGAATAATTTTCAATCCCACTTTGAAGGAGTACGCACCATGCGAGTCGGCCGAACGTTTTTATTTATTTTCATTTCGTTCAAACTGCTTTGTTCTAACTCAAAACCGCATGCGTAGACGAGGGCAAACCAATGATAAAACTTCAATTTTGATTGACGAAATAAGTACGTTCGTACGTACAACGTAAAAGAGTGTTTATTCATTTATATAAAGCCAGTACCGTTGAACTTGAGCATGTGCCAATTCCTAACCCTTTCCGAGGCGAAAAATAAAGCTAATTGCCGATGAATGTACACCATTGTTCCTCGAGCGTTAATTTCGAGCTTGATGGACCTTTTCACTCAACAGTCAGTGGTTCTCGCTCACGATAAATGATGATACAACTCAATAGAATATTTCATTCACGCGTACTATTGAGCTCACCCATCGCAATTGTACCATGAAGGATGACGAATCCCTCCAGAAATGTAATTATTAGATCCAAGTCATAATGTTTACCTCACAAAAAGCCCTAAAAAATATTTATTAATTCATGTGAATGCTATGAGCATCGCCTTGTAATTTGGTAAGCAGCATTTATAATATGAAGAAAATATCAACGCAGTATCCTTAAAAATGAAGGCCATCATACCTAAAACAGTTGAAGTTAGTCCCAAGGACAAATGAAATTATATCCAAATTTCTTCCTCAATATAAAAAAATATCATGCTTCTAGACTGGGTAGATTATTTCGCAAAAAATATGAGAAATAAAATGGTCAAGACGATACTTCATAAACAAGTCAATAGAGGGCCAATAACTCAGAGACATATTCATGGACAGAGCCAAACTTCATTATCACTCACCACCACCAGCTTCCAAACTCAAATTTTCAAAGACAGCAAACAGGGACTTACCTGAAACAAAAAAAGTAGACATGAGCTCGTGACACAACGATTTCAATTTTGTTTTATTAAATTGTAAATATAGTTAATGTTAATAGTAATAATTTAGCACAAGCGTTAAGGTAAACTAATGGAAAAGCCATATAAAAACATAGCCATAAGTTTTTCAACGTCAATGAAAGAAAATGAAATTTCAATGAAACGAGAAAATATTTATGTATTTAGATACAGCAATGAATTATATACATACCGAGAGACATTTTTAAATTGGACATTGAGTTATGGGCAAATAATTTTTAAGCGAATAAATTATAAATAGATGCATAGCGTAAACATTCATTGTTATTCATGAGCTATTCAAAGTCCGTATTTGTGAGATAATCGCATTTACAATGAATTGCAATACTTGAGGTTCTTCATTAGAGATGAAGACCGACTATCACATCTTTTATTCTCTTGTGATAAACACATTAGCAAATCCTTTGTAGAGCAATACGCCATATTTCTTCTGGATTAAATGCCATCTCACCTCTCTTATTTTTGAAAAGCTCATTCATGCCACAAATAAATGAGTGTTAAGGCAGCGCAGTGAAAGGGAAACGAGGGTGAGCAAGGAAATTTCGGAGAAATTGGATACAACACATCCACTCATCCGTTCATGTGAGGTCAGCGTGTGGAGAAAAGATCGAATCTCTTGTGCACGGAGCTCTCCAGTGATCAAAGCTTACTCCCACGCTCATATCGTCTCAAATATTTAAAAAATTCCATCACTCCTCTTTTGCCTCTACCTACCGTTTGAATTTTCTGCTTTTCTAACCCACCTTTGACCACTGAATCAGAATTCTGAAACAAATAGTTGAATAGAGTAGTATCGCATTGTATTTCTAGTGATGTGTTTGCCAGGAAATATTACTTCTTTGAACTAGTAGCCCGGATTTTCACCCTTTCCCAGAATTCTGTGCTCTCCATCACATTTGCTCTCATCATGAAAACTCAGTTATTTCCAAATTTAATTAAATTTTGACGCTACTACACTTCTCTCCTGACACCACTCCTGAAAACCATTTTCACGCGTAGTTTTTCACTGTTCTTCTGTGAGTTGCTTTGCTGACTTGTCTCGTCAAAAAGTGTTGAATTTATTAGAATGTGATACGCGGAGCTATAGTGCTATTAAATTTTCGGCTGTTAAACGTCCTAACCCAAAATTTGCGCAAAAGGCGATTTCATGAAAACTAATTAAGGTAACACTCCCCTTCAAACACCTCCGAGATTCAAAGCAGGAAAACTCAAATGGTGACAAAAGCCAAAGCAAATTTCCGTGAGCAACTATCGGAGCTACCAAAGGGTGTGCTGTAATTGGGTTCGACTGGATACTTCGAGCCAGAATCATGCAAAGGTTTAAAATGAAACAGCTTTATTCACCTTGCTATATGCGAGGAAGTAAACTTATGCATACGCAATTAAAAGATAAAAAATGGAGCTTTAAAAATTGCATGCATGCGTGTAACTTCCAAAATAAATTTCCAATAAGAGTGACGAAGGTTATTTCAGTGATTCCTGAATTTATGAAGCTCTGTTGACGTGGTTAAGCGCGATTTACATGAATCTAAGAAATTGGAGAGAAAAAATTATAAATACTCCTAATATCGTAACCTTATCAGTAATTCTAAATGTCAATTGGTCAAAACGTCAAACTAGTAAAATATTTTAACCAGGGCAAATTTGGAATTCAAATTGGAATGGTGATTCAAAGGAATTATTAGGTATTTCTGTTAGGATATGTTATAGCTCATGTGTACAAAATTTGAGACCACCAAAACTTGAATATAATAACATATGAGACAGATAAAAGAGTTCCGGCCGAATATATTTGCCAAAATCCAGTAGTAAGTGCAAATGGCTCTGAAGTATTTTCACCCTTGGTTGTTGTTTTCTCGTTGGTTCCTTTCCCAATCCCTCGTATTCGTCACGCTTCGGCTTCCACCCCGATCCCCTTCCCCTGACCAGCAAGGTCGCACACTATCTCGCGCTCGAATACGCTGACTCGTCGAGGGCCATTCCAGAAAAGAGGAGAGAGAGAGAAAGATTCGAGGGTCATAGCGCGCCAGCGGAAAAACACATTCGGCCTGTTTTGTTTGACTTTAATTACAGGTGGGGACGACGGATCGTGAGAAGGGGGCAAAAATGGACGGGGAGGAGGAGGAGAGAGAGCGGGAGAGGAAGAGAGTAAGGGAAAGAGGCGTGCGTAAGAGAGGGTTTAATTTCGTCCGCGACCGTGGGAACGACGGCCATGCGTCCGACCGTGCCCGCGAAAAGATAGACTCACCGCCGAGGAAAAGCAGTTGATAGGGCGAGATGTATGAAAGACGGGGGAGGGCGCTAGGGTGGGAGGGTGTGTGGGGAAGAAAAAGGGGTTCGTAGGGGGGACGTAGGGTCAAGGCAAAAGAGAGAAAAAGGAGGCGGACAAAAGAGGTGGTGAAGGATGATGAGTGACCCGTTCATTCCGGTGGGCAGGAGCCCACCATTTTTTACCCTCCCTCCCCCACCCTCTCACGGCGGTCCTTGCAAGAGATCCCGTCCGATATCGGCGGCGGCCTCCGCTACCCCTTTGATGATCCCTTCGGAAGTGAAAGTAAAATTTTTGAAACTTTTTACCTCCACTTTCAACCCTTCTATTCCCACCCTCCCGCCACATCTCTCTTTGTGCGCGAACTAAGGCTTTTGGTTGAGGAGAGAGGTGTTTTTTTTCTCTCTGGTGGGCGAAGGGAAAGCAGAAGAGAAGGCCAGAAGCTCGTGGAGCGGCATGAAAGGGTGCGGCGAGAATAGTTTCGGGAAAACGAAGGGGCGGATGCGCGTGGGCAGTCAGGAGCTGGTCGGAGGTTTTATGTATATGTTATGTGTGTACATAAATGTATATGTTTGTACTCACCTGTTCCGGCAAAGGTGACGTGAATAGGGTGAAGGGCGTTCTCAAATCGAAGTTTCGGAGTTCAAAGGGGTTGAAGGGGGAGAGAAAGGGAGGTTCGGGAGTGGTTGGGGGTGGGGTAGGTAGGTTGACGGGAAGTGCGCGGGGAAAAGGAGGAGCTTCGGAGGTCGGAAGAGAAATGGAGGCAGGAATGAGAGAATGGGATAAAACACAGATGGAGAGATCTCATGAAAACATGTCTCTTTATATTCACGCTGTGGTGGAGTAAAAAAAAGAGAAATGTTACCGATGCTGAAGAAAATATTTTCGTGATTAAATTGCGGATTAGGAAAATTAAAATATTTCTAAATTGAAGGTTTTCCTCAAGGTGGCTGGGGTATATTTGCATTTAGAGATGACAACAGTGTGTGCTAAATTTCATAATAATATGATAAAGCTGACTAAAGATATTGAAAGACTTTACACTGAAAAACTTGAAAATTGCGGGCTATAGTTACTAACATTTTCCGACAGTATTTTAAAAAATTACTTTTTTCATCTTAGGATATATCCTGCCTCTTTTTACCTTGCCTACGACACAGACGCTTTTCACTTCTATTCTCTGTCTAATCTCATTTCTCAATCCATCACGTCCAATATTCTATAAGGAGGTTCTTTCCTATCAATTTTATTCACCCATCCTCCCTTAATCTTCTATCAAAACTTCCTTTCCTTCCTTTCGGCGCTCTCATATTCCCCTCTTCTACTAACATTTATATTTTCTAATTTGAATTAATCGCAAATATCAGTTTAATCGAGCATTGAAATCTTGCGAAAGGACTTTAGTCTCTATCGTGATAGTTACATGATTGACCACTCGATAGCTTTAAGGGAGAAATATCTGTGTATTCAAATTTTCTTTTTTTTCACATTCTCAAAGTCTCCAATCAATTCAAATCGTTTTTAACACTTCTACATACGTTTCTTTTGGCATATATATGAGATTTCTCTTTAAGAAAACTGTGAAAATATTTTACAAATTCTAGTATTGACTGTTCCAATTATCTTTTATCAATTATGGACTCTCATAACATTGTTTGGAAGACTAGAATAATTAATTAGAGTGGCTTTGATGTTTTACAGATGTAATATAATTCTTTGGTAAGTATTCAGTTAATTACTAATAACAATGTTTTTTAGTCATATATTACACGTTGAGTACGATGACTACAGTGTTGGGCATTTCAAATTTTTTAACAATCAGAAAAGCGTCTGATGAAAAATATTCTGATAATTGTTAATTCATTAAACACAGTGAGTCAACTGCCTGTTTTATTCAATTATTAACAGAACGGTAAATATTACGCATCAGTGAAACGAATTTCATGATTAATACAATTAATTAACGAGGAAACTATATGATGCCTGGTAAAAGATAAAATTGATGTCCATAGTATTGGCATTTGGACTACAGAAAAATAAGGCCGAGGCAATATACTCTATAATAATATTATGAACTTTTGCGATACATAATAACCAAATCAAAAAAATATTTTTACTTTAATTTTATTTCACTACGTATTTGAAAATTATTTTTTCCCGCTACAAATATCATAGGCAAATTAAAATTTGTACAGTTATCATAAGCTCTTTTTAAATAATTCTAGTTTATAAATTAAGAAAAGAAGCCGATTTTTACAAAATAAAATCATAGAAAATCATTACATATCAAATATTAAAAAATATACATGTAGAGCATCTGCTGACACAAAAGTAGGGGGTACTTTTATTTACCTTCAACGAACAAACATAAATAGGTATAAAAGAGCTAACGCAAAAGATATTCCCAAGTCATGAGGCAACTTTATATAACATTTTAGCTACCTCCAAATTCAAACGTAGAAAAATATAAGCTCCATCATTAAATACCTCAATATATACAATAAGACGCAGGAGAGAGCTAATATTCACATTAGAATATAGTATGTGCTTAAAACAAAATCTATTCTTTCTTCAAGGCTCAAATAAAGAGAGTATAAAGAAAGATTAAAAATTGCCATTACTATTGCGAGGTATTGTGAATACTAATGAGATAGAACAAGTATTTTTTAAGGTCTGTCAAGATTAATATTGTGGCTAAGGGCAAATCATGATCAACTCATTATTTTGGTTCAAAAAACTACCGAGATAATCAGCATAGGTATTTTTAAGTTGAATACTCAAATTTCAATACTTGAAATTGGTATCGGTATAAATGGAAATCAGTTGGAATTAATGGAATGAATGTAATAAACATTGAAAGTAAACGTAGATAATGAACGATTCGTATCCATACCATGAGGAATGCACTATTATAAGGGTTTATAATCAACATTGTCGATTTTACTTGGAACTTTGCAAATATTTTTTAACCCTTAGGCACAAATTTTCTGACTAGATTATTTTCAAGGACAATGAACTACGATGATAACGATAGTTTTATTCAAAAAATGCAAAAGAGTCCTTCAAACAATATGGAAGTCGGATTATTGTTTGTTTATTTTCTTGAGTACTAAAAGGATATCTTGAGCGCTCTTGCACGAAAACAAACAGGGGCAGAGATTATCGATAAGATTCCCAATCCTTAATTGAGTGCTGTGTGGAGGGCACTTCAGCCATAGTATTCCATCCCTCGGGTGGGAAGGCAACCATGTACTTCTTAGCCTTTCGTTAAGAGTAAGCTAATTCTGATGCCAAGTTATCATTCCACTCCTCTTCCACTCTCAAAACATTCCTATCTTTATACAATTATCCACTTTTCCTCGTTGATTCAAATGATCTCATCAGTTAGTTGCCTCCCCCAAACAGCTATTTAAAGTGGAAATTTGGTGGAAAGAGTAACTCCAAGGAATTGTTACAGCTTCTTGTTGTTCAATGCTTCAACCGATATTTTAACCAAAACTCTATCTCTTCATACGATGAATGTCATGAGCATGTCACTGTTTAAAGGGCAAATGTCTATAGGTATCTAATATAAATATGAAAAGTTTGCGTTACACGTGAACACTATAGTCATAAAAGGTCTTTATTGGGGCGAGATTGAGACAAAACTGTCCCTTCTGCCATCTAACCCCTCGTCAAAATAAATACATAAAATATATAATTGTCATTCCTTAAAACGATTGCAATCTGAGGATAATAAAGGATACACTTCAAGGAATTAAAGAATGGTAAATGAACAAAAAGAAATACATACACAATATATCAATATTAAGCAATAAATATATTACGGCGTGTGAAAGTTTTTACAACTGTGGGAAAAACGTGGGGATTATTATACTTACACACTATATATTAATCCCATTTATAACACCATACACTAATCCAAAATGATGCCAGTGTTTATAAAAAATATATTACCAGACGATGAAAAATAATGGGATTGTCAACTTCTGACAAAAAATAATGGTTATTCTAAACATATTCAGACAGAATGTTCACTCTTCACATTTTGTGACTCAATGATAATGGTTAATTAACGAAAATGTTAAAAATAACCAATGAGCATTGATAAATTCACTGATTCCGTTTACTAGCATGATTTTCTTTTTTAAATAGCCAGCCAGGTAACTATAATAATATCACAGTGGAAATAGCAAATATTAAAAAAAACAATAATTGGTTTAAACCACAGTGTTTGTGTGTTTGAGTGAATGTGTTCGAGTTAATATAGAATGAAAAACAATCCTTGAAACACCAACGGCGCACCAAGAGCTTAGGTAATTTACAAAATCACATGAACAGTACTTTTCACTTTCGAAAGAAAGTATTTTCGATGAAATCTTTGATCAAGTGTTTAAAAGATGAAGTAATTTAATGCATAAAAAACTCTTGACACTTTAATGAGTGAATACAACTGAAAATCATAAGCCAACCAGTTAGAAATTACCGTTCATATTTTTCATTCTACGGCCCAATACTTTGAGAAAAAGTACTTACTGGTACGGGTTATTACTGGGGGCGTAATATCGGCTTCAATTACGACATAACAATTGTCGGCATAAAGTTCACAGCCGCAGCATGATAAGACATTTAAACGGTAATAATTGTTCGAGTATAATAGACAAAACCGCAACCTTTTAAAAATAAAATTTAAAATAAGCCTGAAATTAAACAAAAATTGGATAAGTCTGTAAACTTTTCAGAGATTTTACAAGTTCGTAAGAACTTTGAGCAAAGCTCGTCAAATTCCGCCGCGTTTGTTCTACGTAATCATCCTCTCATGAAACCCTTCCGGCTGTAATAGACAAACTCCTCGATGGGAATTACGGCAGACCGCAGATTTTAGTAATCATCTTCCAGCTTCAAACTCTTTGAGTATCCTCGACTTCCTCAAGACTTCAATCTATCTCCCTCGCGCTCGACCATAATGCGCCGGCATCCTTCAGCCGCTTTCAAACAACGGCCGCGAGTTAAATGACGCACATTTGCAACCAAAACTTGAGACACAAAAGGAGAAGGTAAAGTTTAATCCAACAGTTTCCTCCGCTACCCTTCTGCTAATGATCTCTAAAGAAGCATTGCACGACCACTGCTGCCACTGATGCTTGGCAGTAAGTTGCTTTACATTTCTCGCGCAATTACGGACAGATTCGTCGCGTAAAGGACCATTTTCTTGCTCGGACCCCCTTTGCCTAGGCCAAACTGCTCCATGTCCACTCGAGACCCTTATGCAAGAGGCCAAACGGACGCACTCAGCCACAAAGTACGCCCAACCCATCCGTCCTTTCCACCGTCATAAACCTCATCCTCCCTTCTACAGTCTCCACCGCGTCCGAGTCCACCCCAAACCACCACTTCCTCCCCTCGACCCCTCTCCCCCGCTCTCGCCGCCCAAAATCCAGCATCAGCACAAAACCCTCGTTTCCTTTATCTCTGTCTTCGCTCAATTGGACCCAAGTTCTTCCCCGCCCTCCCTCGGCCCTCCACTATCTTTTCTCTCCATCTCCCGTCTCACACTCCCACCACCTACCCTCCAGGGCCGCCCTTTCTCCCTCCCCCGGTTGTAAAGCACTTCTCCCAACTTTCTCCCGGATCGCCTTGCCCACGCACTGCTCCCTCCGCAACTGTATTCCCCCATCAACCCCTGTCCTCTCCCGTCACCCTCGCCCCTGTAAAGTCCTTCCGTCTTCCTTCCTTCCATTACGCGCGTCTTCCCCCGATCATTCCTTCGCCAACCCCTTCTCCCCGGTTTTCTCCTTTCCCTCCCAACCCCGTTGACCCCCTCTCCCCCTCTCATTCCGCTCGCACAAAGAGAGAGCCGAGAGGACAGAGAGAGAGAGAGAGAGAGAGAGAGAGAGAGAGAGAGATTGAGAGCTTGATGACTTCCTGCACCCTAGACTCCCAAACTTGAACCAACTCCTCCTCCTTCTCCCTCGAACGGAGGCAGATGTCTCCACTTTGTACCCCCCTGTGCCTCTCTTTCATTGCTCTCCTTCCACATAATTCTAAGAGAGCTCCATCTCTCTCCGTCGCCAGGCGCAAGAAAAATGGAATGCCCTCCAGCCGGTTCCTTCCCGAGTTTGAATCTTGGCAGTGGCAAATATTTTCCATTGGTTTACCGGTCCCTACTATCAGGTAACAGAGCGCTTTAGATTGAGATACTTCGAATTAGGCTGTATATGAGATATTGAACTGTGGACCTTTTGGTGCTTTTCGTTAAAAGCAGGCTAATGCCGATGACAGGTTACTCCTTTCCCTTCCTCCGTTCCCTGAAACATTTCTAACTATTCATAAAGAGCGCTAAAGACACAGATTTCGGTCATTTTTGCTGAAAAAAATCCCTTGAACTTTCTTCCCACACATCGCATCTACTTGTACAGTGAAAGAGAAAATAGCCTTGGTCTATCAATTGACAAATATTTCACCATTCTTAGGGGTCTCGAAAATCACCCACACAGATCTCGTCCTCACCTTTACACCGTAGATGCGACGGAATTATCCACTGCATTTCGACTCGCCCGGGGACATGGAAGAGCTTCTTTCTTTGCCTTCTCATCTTCTCACTACTATACTTCCCCACTGGCCACCACACGGTTGCCCCACTCTCCTTCAAACCACTTTCCCGCAGCTCCTCACCATTTCACAAACATCGCCTTTCCTTTTCCGCAACCTTCACCGGCGAGGCAAACAAACATTCCCTTGACCTGCCGTAGTTTATAGTCACTGAGCTTGAAACGTTTGTCCGATACGGTCGACTACCTTGCTACAGGCAGAGTCAAATGCGACTTCTCTCAACTCTATTCCGAGATCAGGTTCTTTGTGGCGGACAGGCTACGCAAATGCGTACGAACCGGAATAGCTCAATTTACCTCGTGAGAGAACCAATTTTACAATTCCTGGTTTGCAAATAAGGAGAAAAAATGATTCATAGGAATCGCTTACCGTGTTTATCTCGAAATATCAAGGATAATGGCTAAATATTACTTTCAACAATAATCAAAATGCGCAAGTTGTCTAAATATTGATTATAAAATGAAAATAAGCAAAACGGTGTGCCTTCAAAAAATAATATTGTTTCATCAACAGCATTTGACCAAGTGCAAGCATTTCATCTGGAGTAAAAAGACATAAAGATCCGAATAATTGCGGTATTTTTGATACATGCTCTGGGAACCAATGTTGATATCGTTGGACCAAAGATGGGAGGGACAAAGAGTATACGCGCAAAAATATATTCCTCGCATAATTTGAAAACAATGTCTTCAAATTATTATATGGTAAGATGATCAAATTACTATCTTCACTCCTCACTCTCTTTTTTCCCTCTCTTCTAAATGGATATATTACCATGGATAATAAGCTGCGCATATATTCACGATTCTTATTTGATGACATTTATTCCGTTTATTCCGGAAAATGAGCTTCTAATGCATAGAATAATAAAAACTTTCTTTATACGAGTCCTTTTCTAATCTTACTCTGAGTTTTCTTTCAATACGTCATAAAACATTATTGAAAAAAGGAAATTATTAAAGGAATATAAGGTACACACTTGTTTAATGTATTCACTACTGTTTTGATAAAAACTTAACATTAAATATCGAGGTATGAATTAATCGGATGAGTGACTTACGATTAATTACTGTATGCATAAATTAGAAATCTATTTCCTTTCTTTGGAAGAATAATATTTTTGGGCTCTCATCTATATGTAAACGATCGGCAAAAAAGGGATGAATACATTCTTCAACTGTTTAACTTATCTGAAAAACTGAGGAAATTGGTACAGCTTGTTACTCAATGTCTCCCACAAACTTAATGTTTTGTATGACCATATTGATTTTCCTGGTTTTTATCGTTATTTCCATGTATATATTCACGCCATATGTCATCATCACTTGTTTCCTTAGATCACTCTTTCTTATTCCCACTTCCGTCCATACCGCAGCTTTCTTCTTACCCTCCGTGCCCAGAATCAGTTCTAAACCGTAAACCTTTCCGCTCCATCTCCCTAAGATGTTTTTCTCACCCCGCTCTGGGTCCCTTAGCCCCGCGCGTGAACCCTCGTAAATTACTTCGGTTCCCGTGGTTTCGGTAAAGGATGCTGATCGCCAGATGACCTCCAACAACACGTGATAAATCAAATCGAGTCCCTCGGCATTAATACCTATTTTTTTGCGACTGCTTGCAGATGAGGGAGTCCCAGGGAGGGAGTGAACAAAAAACAATCCGGCGAGCACGCAGGATAACAGGGGCTCGGTGAGCACACAAGAAAGGGACTTCGAGGGAGAGAGGGGTGTGCCGTGGAGTCTCCTAACCCGAGGAGCACCCGAGATGGTGGTGGTGCTACTCCTTCCTCGCTCGGCACGCTGCTGGGACAGAAAAAAATGGCGAAGAGAACGACCCACAACTGGCATCTGTTACTAAGGACGGCAACAAAAAAAGATGTGGGAACGCGAAACAAGCAATTAGTGTCTTGGTTTTGGGCTTGAGTGAGATGCGAACAGCGCAGCCCACTTTAGCGAATTAACGAGGGACAGTGAGAAGGAGATAGCAAGAGACAGCCCGGAGGATGGTGGGGCGGGTGGAAAGAGAGGAAGCGAGATGGAATGATAAATGCTGCGATTATTATGGGAAAAAGGGGGCGTTCCTCCCACCACAACGTGCTTGAGATTAATGATTGCCGCAATAAGCAAAATATTTTTCTCTAGTTCGATCGCGGTAGGCATTTGAATTATTCATGCATGAAAGGGCCATTTTCATGTGACATTAATGGTTAATGGTAAGGTCGAGGATTACTAATGGACTATTGTGAGTCATAGAGCGCCAATTACTTTTTCCGAATGTTTACCAATGAAATGTCACTGCCTTGAAATAATGGATCATAGGATTGGTAATTATTATCGTTGAAAGTATATGGATCTATACTCACTTCTGTAAGTAGAAAAAAGACAATTATCAACTCACACGATTTAAGACCGACCTACTGATAAATGTTAAAAAATCCTATTGATCCTTTAACTGAATAATCACGTTTAGCCGGGGAACAAAAATAGGTAGAAAAATTTACAGATGTTGCTTTCAAATAACTTGACCTTTTCCTGAAATTATTCTTATAAATTATCCTTAGATTGGCTTTAAAAGTAAAGTATTTCCATGCAAATTTACTAATTTTATAAAAAAGAGATTACTAAAGACAAAATTCAAAATATTAGCATATGTTTGTTGGTGAGAAAACACGAATGCGATTAAAAAAACAGCAGAAAAAGCATCTTAAGCTGTTATAAATGCTGTAATCGCAAGGAAGTGATGATGTTGTATATCAACGCCTTCAAAGACGCGAGCTTTAGGTAGTTCGCACTGATAGGGGAGAGCATTTGCATAAGAATCCAATAAAAACTTCAAACTGTTTTCTATATTTTTGGGTGAGTTTACCACGATGACGAAGAAAGGCGTATCCTACGTATCTTAGGACATGATAATGAGGCCATTTATCATTTTAACGTTACAATCTGTTCCATTGGATCAACGTTCCGACAAGACTAAAATATATACCGTTCACTTCGTCAGCTGAAAATTGACTAACAAATGCAAAATATATTCCACGATAGCGGGAATCAATCTATCCAGTGATTATATGCATAAAATGGTTTGTACTTAATTTGCATTATATATTGATGCTTGATTATAAATTAAGAGAAAAAAAACTTCTATTTTTGATTGTAACTGTACGAGATTACATAGGTGATGTGTTAAGTGAAATTCAGTAAGGAAAAAGTTTTCATTACCTAAAGCCATCAATTAACACTCCTCTGGCTACAAAATATAATTTTAAATGCGCAGGCTCCCATATATCCTCCTTGATTAATATATCCCGAAATATTTTCAGGAAGAATATAAAAAGTATGCTGTCACCAACATTCGGTGGGTTCTTAGAAAATAAAATCGTTGATTACTCCTATTGGCACCCATACACTCTGGTACTCACCCTTTGATTCGCATTCTAAAATCTCCGTAAATGAACTGCCTACCCATTTTCCCCATTATCAAGAGTCCCTAAAGCCTCTTAAAATTTCAGCGACGTCAATCAGACGATTTTTTTTTCAATGTAGGCATTGATCACCCGAAACTGATTTCCATTCCATCGTGCAATCCCTTTTCCCTCGCCCACCATACACGCAGTATTTTGTAGAACCTTAATATCAATCCAAGCAAAGTTAACACTTTGTCATCGCTAGGCATCTCCTGAAATAGAAAAACACGTTTAAGATCTTTCACGTAAACGTCACGTCTGAAAAGACATCCTTTCCACGCACTCTGCCGCCACGACAAATTTAAAGCAGTCAATTTCAGCCACTCATTTCCTCAATTTCTATCAGAATCCTATCCATTTCCCACCCCAGCTGTCGGCCTCTTTCCTTCAGTGATCGTTTCCCTTTCGCCTACGTTACAATCTCAGCCAATTCCTTCCCAGCATCCCAATTTCTTACGTTCAGCCTCTCGCTCTTTCCTCAGTATATTAAGTTAGTTCACCCGATACGTTCTCACCTCCATCAATAGGTGTGAGAATATTTCGCTACATTTTCAATACTCCACTGGAATTTAGTTATTTCTATGAAGTCAGTCAATGTGGATGCAAAAATATTTAAAAATCATATTTTCCGAACTTTCTAGATTCTATAGTCTGTGCTGCCTCCTACTTCTGCGCATGTCTATGTTCAAGCGAAGTGTAATAAAAGTAAGACAATGTATTTTTTTACAGGTGAGAGGTGAAACTTGTAAGCCTAATAGTTTGGCTTAGTTTTTTAGGTGAAACTATAACATTTTTACATGCATTAAACAAAATACTTTCCCTACCTCTTTTGGCAAATTAAACTGTTCCGAATAAATAAATCCAAATTACCTTCAATTTAACAGCTATTTTTGCAAACATAAAGGCCTTAAAACATTCAAATGAGTTTCTCATATGCAATTAATTAATGTCAGTCATCCCGCAACGATATAAATTCTTGTAAAAATGTTGTAGCGGGCCCGAAAACAAACAAATATAATGTACAGTCTCCTCCCATTATTAATAATGTTTAAAACAACAGACGAAACAAAAACTGCAGGGAGTAAAAATATATCTCACTCAATCTCTGGTGTAAAACCGGTATTTTAACTTGGAAATACAGTAGACCCACACATGTTTTCTCCCTAGGGATGAGGTTTATTGGCCTGTTTATATTTTGTTAAAAATTTTGATTTTCCGGCCCAGCGTAGTGGCCGTAAGGACGTACGTCATTCCTCCACGGTGCTACGATGCTCTTGAAGATTGTCTCGAGGACCAATGTGGTTGCATTGCTTTGTGGCTGCGGCAACATCACGAAACTAATCTGTTGTTTGCAATTACTGTTTGATACAGTTGGATGACCGAAGTAGCTGCAGATTCAGTCATTCACTATTTCACCGCTAATTCCTAAACGCAAACCTTGAAGGAAAAGGAAACCAAGGCTTGGAGAACAGACACACGGTACACGTCGAAGACATGCAATGCCAATGAAGTAACCAACACCTAGTAATGGTCAGAAAGTTACATGTATCGTAATGAAATGATGACTACGCAGTAAATGTCTCGAATAATACGTTATTTACTCACAATGTGGTTTGATTCAAGAGGTGCTCTACTTTGAACATTACTCCTTATCCTTGAGCCAATGTATAGAATTATGATGGAGCGTGATTCCCAGGTTTGCTCCGATCGAGATATCTGAAACCGCGTCTAACCGAAAATAAAGATCGCGTCTTGCGAAATTGGGTACATATCTATGACCGCGTATTAACAAAATCGCGTCTTGTGGTACCGCGCTATGTGAGGGATATTATGTAAGAATTAACACATTCATCGATAATCGATTACCCATGCATCACATACTCATTTCGGTAAATGGAGCATAACAGGATCGGTACATGAACGAAATGAATGGGAAACAAAAAAAAATCAGTTATCCAGTATTTCCTCATCCCCCAAAAAAGTCCCCTCATTTCTCGACCAATTGCTTACTCCGTTTCCCTTCCCCAGAGCCTTTCCCGATTTCCCATGACTCTCGACTCGAACCTCCTTCGTTTTACGCCTCTTGTTTTACTTTAACGTTCCCACCCCTTGACTTTCCCGCCTGTTCCCACACCTCCCCTTCCTCCGCATTCTTATGCCCTCGTAAGGTCCCCTTCAGCCCTCGGGGGACCAACGAACCTATCTACGGTCAGAAGTCCTTCCGCCCGCTTGTACTTCTACGCGGTCCTTCAGTAGCTGAGGGCAACGCACACCAAAACTGTCGCTAAGGTCCTCCTTACGCCATCCCCCGAGAGCCTACTTCCCCTACAAACTGCTTCGAAAACCTCCCTTCCCTCCACATCGGCTCCCCATTCAATTCGCCCTCTCTCAATTTCTCTCTTCCTCTCTCACCCTCTCGGTCTGGGTAGCTCACAGGAGACTCCTTGAATTCTCACTCCTTCCTATTCTACCTCTTTGTTATCTCCTTCATCCTAACCCGCTCTCTCCTCTCTACTTTCACCGATTCGCTCTTCATTCAAATCCGTTCCACCACCTCCCATACTCCTTCGGCCAATACAGTCAGACACACGCCCCTTGTCTTTCTCTGTTTCTTTGGCAAGCTTGGCCGCCACTCCTGGGACACAAACACGGAATCGCGATTCCTTCCTCAGAGGCGAAGAATCTCCAAGTTGAATCAAAGGCTCCTCTATCTTCGTGCCGAATAATACTACCAAGGTACATCTTGCTCATTGAGAATTCTTTCAGTACTTCTGCGGCACTTAAAATGCCTTATATCGTGAACAAAATTCATGAATTAAGTAAACACCTCATTATAGATATTTCCGGGGCTGTGAAGATGAAATAAAACCGAAGTTCTTAAGAAAGTTATCCACTAATGAGGGAAGTTGGCTCCAGAAGTCTTAGCCATATTGTAAATGCCGACTAATGTTATCAACTCTGCTGATACAGTAATTTTTTTGCGCATTGATGCTATGTGAGAATAATTAATTTAATGCGTAATGACTTATGCTGGGTATTGTTTGAAAATGCACTGTTGCCAAAATATTTTCACGCTTTTATGTTCCGAGAGTTGCATATTATTATATATGTCATTTTATCTCTGGTTTATAAATTTAATTCCTTTTAGATCCACATTTCTATTTCTGGTTTCAAACCTAAACGTACTTTCTAATTTTCATCTTTATCTCCTTTTCCTTAACCTTTCATAATCCTCCACTGTAAAATCACTTTTCCGGAAGAATAACATTTTAGGAAATGTATGTTATTGCTTACTCTTTAAATTTCACTTATTGCCTTAAATAAAGAATTATGCTATAAAATATCTCCAATTAGGTGGTTTCCCAAGTTTTATTACACATAATCTTGGAGTCATGGACCTTATATATGCAATTTGTAATATAAAATAAACATCAAGCCTAAAATCAACGTCATTTACGATTGAAGAGTGAGCCATGGTTACATGGAATATAATACAAATTCAACCATGAATGAAAATCGGCACTTTCTCACCATATATGGATTATCCAATGCATTAGGTTTGCTTAGAATTCCAGTTTAAATGATGAAATAGTTCTATTTTCTACAGTAATAAAAGAAATTTAATGTCATAGGTATCAGAAACTATTTAAAATATACAAAGAGAGAAAGGTAATTCCTACGACTGAGGCATTTATATCGGTACCATGTCGCCAAGTTCCTCAAGTTGCTTTTCTTCCCCGTTATTTTAGGCTACCGTACATTCAGGTATGACATTAAGGATTGCATATGTCACTGGATGTTTATAGCCGCAGCCCTTGGAATGGATGTACAAACAGACCTTTTCTGGATCTTTAAGAGTAGGTACTAAAATGAAGGGCCAAGCTGAGATTTTGTCTTCCTTTAAGAAAGCCATCTAACCACCCCTTTTCTTCTTTCTCTTCGTCTTATTTTCATCATCTTCCTCTCGCATTATTTCCAATTAAAAAATCATAAACAGGTGAGCAACATAAAACGCTACATAGATAGAAAGAGAGATATATTTATTATTGTTCTAGGGCACGCACTATAAGAACAAGTACATTTTAGTAGAAAAAACTAACAACGCTATGCAGTGCTGAATCTTTTTTTTCCTGCGTTATTAAAAGTTATGCTGGCTGCGGGCAAGTGAATTGCGTTGGAAGAAGAGGACTTCGGACGACACAGAAATGTAAAGAGAATCACAGCATGCTCAGGGTATTTAATTTTTTTCAGCTACAATTACTAATGATGGAGAACGACCACAAGGAAATATCATTGGTATAAAATGATAAGCCGAAGGTACCTTAATGGCCAGAAGAGAACAATAAAGGTGAAGTCGGATATTTATTTAATAAATAAAACACGTCAAAATGCATTTGCTAAGTTCCATGACTTCCCCGTGAATATGAGGTGAATTTCTCTCGCATAAATTTGCTTTAGCCTGATAGAAATTCAAGAAGAAAATGAATTTAGAAACGGAAGTTTGCAACATGAACTTATACTCCAATCTGCCCTTAGCAGCAAAATTTTACAGTTGCCATTCACCGAGTGACAAATGAGTTTTACGCATCTCCGACGGAACAAGCTCTTACTCGTATAATTAAAATGTGAAGTGAAAGGAATACTAATTATATTTACTATAGAACAAATAAAGAGATCCCAGTCATGGCAATAAGAAAGTCGCAACGGTGTCTTTATTACATTAATATGAAGAGGTTGGCCGATAGAAGAATCGAGTGGAGGGCTGCATCAGAGCTATCCTCGGATTGTTGACCAATGATGATGATGGTGTCTCTATAGCAAAATACATTTTCTCAGCGTAGCAATCAGATAGTCTTGTAAGGGTGTTACTAATAATTATAAAATACTTCGCATAGGAAGACTATTATAATTGGTATTTTTGCATGCGAAAAAACGTTTGACCAAATTGATCTGAAAATAATATTTTAATCATGAATTTATGCATATCCATCATGATATATTTATGTCAAGTATTATATACAAAATTCAGGAAAAAGTCGAATGCAATAAGCCTCAACACGACGCATAGGTATCACCTTATAGCTGGAGGAAGTAGTATTTTGAACTAAAGTTAATTTTTACAAACAAGCAAGTGTGGCACCCGTCCATTTAATAAGGAAAGTTTTCATCAAAAAAGAGAGCATATTAAGTAAAAAAACTGTGAAACACAATGGTGTACCCACTAAAAAACGTTTAAGATAACTAGCGCAAGAGCTTGTTGGAATAGGCTTGAGAAGATTACATGCTTGTAATCTTCTCAATGCTGATTATATGCTTTGTACCATTCTCTTCATTCCGATCTACTAAGAAGTAAACATGGCTCATTACGATTGTAATCTAATTTATTCTCATTCCTAAACAGTATTTCTACCGGCCGAAGACTTTTGAAAATATAACGCTAGGTAATAACTAAATAATAAAAAATTCATGACTTAATAAAAACATACTATGCAAAACTTTTATCAAGCCCCGTTTTACGATCGTCTAACCCACGTAACGTCCCAGCGGTTAAAATCTCCTCCTTTATATTTTTTATATAATGTCAGGAAGCGTTCATCCCGTGGGACAACAACGAGGGAGTGTAAAAATAAAATAAGGAAACACGCAATCTCGGAGTCTCCCTTGGCGTCTCCCCACTCCCTGTCTTCACCCTCCCTACCCATCTTCGCCCTCGAGTTTCACCAAAACGTGATAAGATTTCCACCCTCCCTCCGGAGCAGTAAACTCTTTTTAAAGATTTCCGCGGCGCGTAGAGGAAAGACAAAAGAGAGAGAAAGAGAGAGAGCATGAGGGAGTTGGTTGAAACGAATAGGTGTGTGTGAGTAAGAAAGAGTGAGAGATATAGAGAGAGGAAGAAGCAAATAGAGGGGATATGTCTCCGAGCGTAACCTTCTCAGAGTCTCACGGTCCACCCGACGCATTCACTACTCTCGCGAGTATCGAGACAGTTGTGTGGGATAGAGATAGAGAGGAGTGCAAAGCACTTAATTCAACCAGCTCTCAGCGATCGGTCTCCATCAAGTCCCTTGCAGAATCCTCTCCTCCGCCTACTCCAGAATCGGCCTCGCGCTTCACTCCCTCAAACACGACCACGACCGGCAGAATAGGAGGACGCTGAGCGGGAAGAGGCAAAGATGGACTGTCCGAGCAAAAAGAATTACCAGGTTCCACGTGGAGTGGTGGTACGCTTTTTGTTGAAATATTTCGTGAACTAGAAATGCCGCCGCTGTATTCGAAACGGTTGGACGTGAGGCCGCCGCTATTCAATGACCTCGCTGTAGTCGCTCGTTCTTTTTACTACTTCCTTCCCGAAGTTAAAGTCTATTTTTAACTTAACCAAATCATTTAACTTAATTAGTATCTTGTAAAAACAAAAAACAATCTTTTAAGTTTCAGTCTAAATTACAGAAATCATTAATCATAAATATGAACTAAGAACTTTGCAATGACAAAGGTTTTTGACCCTTCGTTAGAACAACTAGAGGTTTTAAATGGGGTATACTTGTAAATTAAAGCCATTGCCTACCGTTATTATATTTGGACCTGTTAATAATAGCGTAAACGCACGCCAAAAACGCTAGAGGAAGAGAGAAGTAAAGGGAATATATCACAAAATAATGTTTTTTCACTCCACTATAGTAATTACAGGCTTCAAAATTAAAAGGCGATAAATATTGATATCGTATCTTGCATCTAAAAGATAAACTCTCCCGACAAAATGCATGCCTTAAAGTCTATGATGAAAGAGAGGAAAGATTTAATTTTTTTATGATTTGTTAGAAAATGCAAGGTTGTTTAAATAAAGGAAAAAAGAAAACTAATAATTAACAATTACACTGTCCAAATTAAAACATGTATTATATACTGATATAAATAGTGATTATTGCCCTTTTCTTTAGGCCATATTGAGGCATAACATTTATATAACGATATAATTCGATGGATCTACGAACTTGCCCATTGAGCCCAAGAAAAATGAAAAATTTTAATCTCTGATTTCTCAACAAATATATCATATAAAAACCTTCCAATGATTCCCATAAAAGATAGCATATATCGGGACACGATTTGAATCTAAAAAAAATAGATATATCTTTCTAAGGTCGAAAAATGAAAAAAAATCGTGGCCTCGCTTCAAAATAAAAGCGCTAGTGAAAGATGACATACATGGTAGTCTATAGTCAATACAATTGACTACAACACCACCTAGTCAATTGTGTATCATCTACTTCTACTCTTGAAAATTCTGGCTGGTTGATGAATTTTTTGCCATATGTCTGTACTCAGGATCTAAATGCAGGAACGTGGTTCCTTAAATGGAACCGCTGAGAAAAATGCTCATTTCAAAAACAAGGACAGATGCCTAAGGATTAGGTCCACCCCTCCCAAAATAGGTAAAGGAAAAAATATTACGATACATCCAACCTTCCCCTACCGATATCATGCGTATTACGCGAGACAGACCACTCCCCCACCCTCCAACTCCACCTCCTCCGCTCTGGAGGGAAATCTACATTTAACTCAATTAGCATACATAAGCAGACTTGTCTCCCCGAGACCTTCTTCAACCTCGGTCCGACAATGGGGACAAGGAGCGTTAACTCATCCGCTGCCTACCCCTCCTTCTCCTCCCTGGCCACCCCCTCCATCTCCACCATCTCACTCCACTGCCTATCCACCTCTTCACGCCCGCCTCATGCCCCCCTAAAAAAAAATCTCTCTTCCCCAGCGCACACACAGCATCAATCCCATGCTCTTAATTCCGGCCTCTTTTTCCTTACCCTTCTCTCTCTCCTTGTCCCAAAAATCCTTGTTTGCATGGAGTAATTTATCACCCCACCTCCACTTTTTCCGGAGTCTGGTCCTCCCCAGAGTGTCTCGCTCCCCGCCGCCGCGCATTCCCCTTTCCCTCGCAGGAATCCTCACTAACAACGCGACAGCATTTCAAGCCCACCTTCTTCCTCACCCCCCAGCATCCTTCCAACGGCCCAGCACCGTCGCCGAACCCAAACCCTTGCTCCGCGCGGAACACCGTCCGTTCGGATTCCTTTCGCCCCTGCATCATCCCGTTCCCCATTCTGTCCCCTCTCGCCTCGCTCCATCCTACCTCCGAGACACGCAAGGCACCTACCCTCTCGCGACCACCAATTTTCATCCACCCCTCCTCCCTTATTCATCCTCCCTCGCCTCCTACTCTCCGGTTACAAAAAAGAACAAGGGCCACTCCTTCACCCTCTTTCGTCCGCAAAAACTTATTTCTCATTGTCTTCCCTTTCCGGAGCTTAGATTTCTCACCTCGCCCACACTCTTTTTTAACATTCTTTTCACATTCTCCCTTTCTCCTGCGCCTCCCTCACGAAATAAAGTGCGAGAGAACTCCGCTTTATTATAATATGCTTGGAGAGATTGTGGAGGGTGGTAGCTGCCTTCGCTCTTTCTCATTCCAGAAGCGAGGTAGTTTGCCCCTAACCAGTTACACGTTCCGCAAAAAAGTTTAAAACAAGCATGGTGGGGGGTAATTCTACCTTTTTTATCACGTGAACCATGTGAGGTCATCACAGCTAACGTGAGTCGTAAATGAAACTTTTAAAAGAGATAAATAAGTTACATGCCCAAAGTAACAAACAGACTTTCCCAGAGAGAAATTATTACGCATGTTTTAAAGGTTCAAGGTGAGCATTAGAATAGTTTTTTCAGAAACTTTGATGATACTGTCATGCTATTAGAAAGGATAAACTTGGCCAAATTTTGTTTCATATTAGGGAATTTATTTCTATCTATTACTAGTTTTGTTTGATTTACAAAATGAGACAATGGATATTTACGAAAATGCTATCAGCGATAAAGATAAATTGAATGATAAGAATCAGGCAAAGACATGTTGGTAACTCAAACAAATGGCGCATGTTACAGAGCTTAAAATTTCTTCTCAACTTTTCACATATTTTCAACATTTAACTTTAATCAAATGCCATATTTTTTATATAACTCACATTTACACACTAACGTCCTGAATGCAGAGGAGCTAAGTATTTCAAGAGCTAATAAAATGAGTGTGGAGCAACTGTACCATGTCAAACCATGAGCATCAGAACACTATCTACCAAATTTATTCGATCTTTAGAACGCCTAATCAAATTGAAAATATATAAGGTAATTGAAGTTACTGAAATGAATTAATAACTTGGACCACAAATAGATGCCCCGATAGAAATTTTCTGGAATATAATCGATTTGAATCAATTCAATTCAAATCCGTGTTGCCCCTTTACTATTAAAGCAGCTGTAAGCAACGCGTCATTATCCATTGTTGGCATTCCAAGGCACCTCAGCTGTCTGCGATATTACAACATTTATTCTCACAATGGTAAATATTTCACCAATCAGATTTGATGAAGATATTTAAAAAATGATTTCCAATCAAACACTCATGTCTCCCAATTTTTTCAATAACTGATGCTACATAAAGACATTTTTTGTCAATCCTCATGCATATAATCGTCACAATATCTATACAGAATTGTTCAAAACTGATCGCCAGTACAACATTACACAGGATCTACTTTAATTGCCACTGCAGAGAGTTCAACGCTATAAAAATCATTAGCCGAAAGGAAACATCCGCAGTCTCGTGATCTCCAATCAGGACTTGGATCCATAGGGGACGGAAGTGAAGTATCCAGAGTAGGATGTGTTCATATCAGCGTCTATCTCTCCCTGTATTACTCTGGATCTTACCCTTATTCCTTATCAGAAGGGTAACCCTCCTTTTCCATCCCTCACAGCATGCTCTATCAGCATCTACCCTGGCCGAACCCTGGCACACTTGCGCCGATGCATCCCATATAGATGGTGAGGGACAGGGGTGTGGAATAGAGGGGGAGGAATGGGGTGGATGGATAGATGGCGGTACAGAGCTCGTGGGAAGCTCTCTCGCGGCTCCGTGACGAAGCGCCCCCTAAGGGCAGGGCGAAAACGAGTGTCGGTTAACGTCCCGTCCTCCTCCTCCCCTTTCTCTCCCCCTCCCACTTCCCTTTCTCTTCACTCACTCCCTCGGTTCTCATCATTCCTGCACGGCATAATTCCACCCCCTTCTTTCGTCAAACCCCCTCCGATAACACTGAGGGAATTTCTGCAACAGCACGATCGAGTTATCGTGCGAATCTCCCCACGGATGCAAAAAATATGCGGGGGTTGAGAATTAAAAAATAACTGCACCCTCAATAATTGCGATAGGTGCATCACGATGCTAACTTTAGGAAAGATAATTATTTGCATAAATACTATTTGACCATATAAAAATTCTTCTTCTTCTACCGTTACTTTGTTCATGCTGTTACTGAAATAACCGCTAAAGGTATGGCTGTACCATTTTTCATAAAAAAGCATGAAGCATGAAATATAAAAATATGATATTTAATAGTTTCTAAGCTCTTCAAAGATAAGATCAGAGATATATTGATGGGCTTAAAGGGCGCAACATCTGTCCTTATGTCACATAAGTAACCACATCTGTTATCTAGATGGTGGTTCCATCTAGTTCGCGTTTTTTTTTACTTTTAGTCATTGGAATCATGAATGTTAAAACTTCGGATTAATGATCACCTGAGTTGTAATTCTAGCTATGTCAGAAGATCGAATTCACAGCGAATATTTAATTACCCCGAAAACAATTTCTTTGTTTCCAAGGTAATTAAATAAACCAACTGAAGTGATTCTCTCATGAGGACTACAAAGGAAGCCGATTTAAAACTGATAAGTGGAAACGATAGTAAGACCCATTGAGAACGTCTCAATCCCCGAGAGTATCCCGTAAGGCAACGTAAACTACGTGAATCTTATCTGCATTCTGCGACCAAATAATGAAGAACCGATTCTGCATTTAAAAAGGGTTGAATAATGGGCTCTTTAAACAAGAAATGAAATTATTGAACGAAGTTATTTTTCTAGCACTTTCTCCAAATCTGTTTCTACTGATATCCTTACTCTCTCCTCAATTTTCCTAGTCCCTTTCCTTCTTATCTCACTATAATAAAGATCGTTTCCTTCCCATATATTTCCAAGAATCCCGTATTCCCTCCACTCTTTTTAGCCCTCGATCCACTGCACACTAGAGTCCCATCTATTTTTCTCTCACTCCGCCCTCAAACCCTCTTTACCATCAGATCCCTAATCTCAGGCACTATTCCAAGCGCACAAGGCCTCTTAGATTCTATGAATTTTGCTCTATATCAGTCTGCCGCATCCTTCAGCTTAAAGAGTGTAAAATTCAACGCATCTACTCTCCTTAACCACATTTTATTCCGCCTTCGCTTCCCTATCTCAATTGCCTCAAACATTTCCTCCGCTCCTTCCTTCTCTGACTTTGATACCTTGGTTTACGGGGTTGAAAATTATACCACTTCTGTTGAATTGTTGTTTATAAGGGAGAGTGTTCGACAATGGAGGTAATTTTTACCATTGAACAACAGTCGGTGGCTTAGCATAGGTAAGGTTTTATGGATCTGAAGTGTAACGTATCAAAATTTAGCCATATCATGCTGGGGAGTTGGGGAGCCGCCATGTTGGTTTTTGTACAGAATATTTATACGGAGACATAGGGAAATATGGCGTCGGCCTCGACAATGGCCAATTTGTCATTGAGCCTGGTGATTCAGGTCATTCGGGAGTTGCATTCCCAAGAATAGAAATTGTCTCGCAGGCTATTGTTGAATTCGCGGCAGGTTACGGAGGGAGACTAATTATGGCCGGGCGTTAACAATTAAGAAGTGCCGATATATAAAGAGGGACGAAGAGCGAGACAGGGACTGCGGCGGCTGCTAGGCTAGGCGGCGAGTCGAGGAGTCGAAGGAAGGTGAAGGCTGATAGTCCAAGAAGAGGGAAGTGTCTTCTAGGCGAGTCTGATAGTCCAAGAACAGTGAAGGGGCGTCTAGCTTCGAGTCTGATGGTCTGACAACAGTGAAGTGGAAAGTGGCATGGCGGAGAAGCCAGGATTAACCCAAGGAGACGGGGATCGCCTCAGCTAGAAACTCCAGATAAACTAAAGGGATAAAGCGGTCCACTCCCCACTAGTATGTAGGTACTTATTTTTAAGAGGGTACTGGCTATATTTTATGTGAAAGTGAAAAGTGAAATGGCTCGTGAAGTGATCTATGGCCTGTAAAAAATTGAGCCTGAAGATACCAAGAGTGAAAGTGATATGTTGTGAGGGTAATTTATTATGAAACTGTTTATATATTTTATGAATTGTGTGTGAGTAAATTAAATTCAAAAGGAATAAATTACATTTATGGCGCCCAACGTGTGAGCACGATAAAATATTAGACGTATGGGGTTGAGTGCTAGCTTACGTTTAATAGATACCACGAGGAGAACCTGAGAGGTGTAGAGAAGGAAGTGTTCACGTTAGAGAACGCGAGAGAAAATTAGACATCGGGAAAATTACTACAGATTAAGTGTTAGTAGTAACGGTGTAATTGTATAAGATGTTCCGAGCAAGTAAAAGTCTGTTCGAGTTGAAGAAGGCCGAGGTGCAGGAGGAATTGAAGAAACTAGGGTTAGGCACCGAAGGAGTTAAAAATGAATTGGTCGGTAGGCTTAGATCTGCTCTCGAGGAACAGGGAGTAGACATTGAATCTCACAAATTCGAAGTCGAAGACAGGACTCCAACAACGATGGATTTATGGGCTTGGTTGAAGGAAGAGAAAATCAAGGAGAAAAGGGAACGAGAAGAAGAGAGAAGACGGAGAGAAGAAAGAAGACAGAAGGAGCAGGCGGAGCTGTTAAGAACAATCTTGAGGGAGCAGGCGGAACAGCTGAAAGGAGCAGAAGTTAGGATGAATACGCGGATAGAAGAGGAAAAAGCAGAAAGGCGCGCAGAGATAGAGGCTGTCCGCGAGGAGGCGAATAATAATGTCCAAAGTATAGCGGCGGAAACACGGAAGGATTTATATAATGTCAAGGAAAGGCTAAAGGATTATGAAAGCTTGGCGATAGAAACGCGTGAGGAAGTGAGGAATATCACAGAAAAGATGAAGGAGAATGAAGATAGGATGCAGCTGCTGACCGCAGAAAAATTGAAGGACGAGTCGGAACTGCAAGGAAAAGTACGAATAATAGCGCAGAATGAAGCGGAAAAGATAAGGCTGCAGTGTTCACGAAACTCAACCGCAATTCAATCACCGGGAGTGATGATGAAGATTCCACATTTTGACGGTAGGAGAGGAGCTAGGCCTATGCGATACATTAGTGAGCTGGAGGAATACCAAGCCATGTACCAATTATCCTCCAACGAAATGCTGAAAATCGTAAGACAAGGTCTGACGGGATCTGCAGGCGAATGGTTTACCGCTATCTCACATCTACTAGAAGACGTAGAGCAGTTCACACAGCTGTTTATGATACAGTATTGGGGGCGTGAGCAGCAGATGGAGGTTCGGAGGACGCTAGATTCCGGCCGGTACATTGAACGAGGGAATATCAGCCGAGTGGAATACGCAACATCCCGAATAAGCACTGCAAAGGAACTAAGGCCACCGATGGAGGACGAGGAAATAATCTATAGGTTGGAGCATCAGTTTGGTCCGGAGGTCAACACGGCAATCATATCGCAGCAAATAAACACCATCCCACGATTATTGTCATTGCTCAGCCGATACGATAGGGTGGTGCCGCAGCCGATACAGGAGACGAAGGAAGAGAGCCGAAGAAGATGGACAGGAACCGAGGAAAGGAGAATTGATTTTAGAGGACGTGGATACAACCCACCACCTCAGAATCAAAATGGTAATAGATACCAACCTAATCCATCCGGCAAGCAGAGGCAGACATCTCCGGTGAGACGGTACAGCAGCCGAGAACAAATGGATGGACGGAGTTACGAAGAAAGACCACCCAGGGAGAATGCAAACATCCGCACGATGATTGTGGAAAACTCCGGGAATAGTGAAGAAAGGCATGAAGAGCAGGGAAACGCGAAGGGGCAAGTCGTGCAAGCAGTCCCGACACGACATTAGCCAGAGAAATGGGGACCGAAGAAAGAAATAGAGGAGACAGGAGCAAATGCGACCAGGAAATCAGGAATATATTATGCATACCCGAAGATTTGACCGAAGAAGAAAAGGAACACGGATCGCATGAAGAAAACAAGTGTCCGGAAATTGTAGTGGAAATAGGGGGGCGGAAGTTTAAGGCACTAGTGGACACCGGTTCAGAAATCACATGTCTGAATGAGAACACATTTACGGAGAATCCAGAGGTATTCAAAGGTGTATTAGAGGTACCAATACGGGGAATTCAGGTGATCGGAGCAATAGGTAGGAGGAGCGGAAGAATTAGTAAACAAATCTTTCCCACAATAAACATAGGGAAGATTGATGTAGTAATTAATTGCACCATCATACCTAATCTAGTGAAGCCGTTAATATTGGGCACGGACACGTTAGAGATGCTGAAAGCGGAGATTAATTATAATGAAAGCACCATAATCCTGAGGCAAGGGCGGAAGATGGAAGAAAGAAGATTCGGAATGCCTACGGAGTCGTCACAGAAGCTAATAATGGCAATTAAACAGGGGCGGTATGAGGAGAGAGAAGATACAGTTTCTATGGAGGAAATCCACAACAGCATGAGAAGCATCAGCGATTTACAGGAGAAGGAGTTTAGAGAATTAGCGGGTATTATTTATAAGGAGAAGAAGATTTTCAGAAATACGCCCGGAAAAATAGAGGGGTATTATTATAAGGTGGAGATTAAAGGTGACGAGGAGTTCCACGGAAAAAGTTACAATGTACCGCTAAATTACCGTGCGAAGGCACGCCACGCTATTAATCAGCTGTTGGAGCAGGGACTCATAGAAAAGAGTACATCACGATATGTATCACCCCTGATATGTTTACCGAAGCAGGATGGCTCAATAAGGCTATGTCTGGATGCAAGAGCGGTGAATAAGATGATGAAGCCGGATTACGCTACTTCAAGAACGCCTCAAGAAATATTTCAAGATTGTGCTAACGTAAAATACATGACATCTTTAGATCTCACGCAAAGCTTCTACCAAATTCAACTACATCGAGATTCTCGGAAGTATTGTGCAGTTTACTTTGAAGGATTTATATACCAATTTACTAGAGGGCCGTTTGGCTGTGCAATTAGCAGTAACGCATTAGTCAGAGCACTTGATTACGTACGTGGAAAGGAAGTAAAGAAGTGTTATCTCAATTTTGAGGACGACTTACCTTGTCTGATGGCAGACAGCACCCAAGAAAAGGAAGATATTCCAGGGTTAGTTGAAATATACCGGCGTAGAGTCAAAATAAAGGGGCAGAAAGGAAGGGTGCTACGCTCAAGTAAAAACAACACAGAGAGAACTTCGAGAAAGGAGATCGGGTTCCACTATGCACAAACGGAACGATGAAAATTCCATGTATCCCACATGAAACCATACGTAGAAATCACTGCACTCACAACAATACGCACAAGAAACCAGCGTCACACAGAACGTCGCGCGAGCACAGTTGAGAGAGGACTGAGAACGTAAGAAAATAAGAGCCGACTCATGCGATTTTCTAGTTACATTGTAAGCAAGCGTCGGCAGACACAGATTTACCGCGCCATTTGTACACATTTTATCGCAAGGTCGCAGAGGTGTAACAAAGTAAAGGCTTGTGATTAAAACTTTGTATTTGTGCTGTGAGGGAGTGGATCTACGGTTACTAAATTGGTGTTTAAGTGAAGTCAGCTGGGTGAATGAACATTTGGACTCAATGTGATGAGGCTGACAGTTACAATGTAAAACTTTAAAGGTGAAGGAGATTTTATGTTTGATGTGTAGCAAAGTGTGATTCCTTTGATTACCAGAAACTATTTTATTGATGGTTATGCACAATATGTACATTTGGAAATTACATATGACCCAATGTTTTATGTAAAATGTATAACTTATTTTAAAGATGTTAAATTTGAAGAGGGCATATGGCATTCGTTTTGAATATTTGTATGTTATGTTTTAAAGGTAAAGTTGATGTTTTAAAGAAGGGTATAATTGCATTTATTGTATTTTATGAATGTATGTAAACATAGTGGATGTGGACCAATTTCAGGGGTAGAACGATCTTTAGAGGCGCCGGGGCGACGCTTTATTTTAATTAGAGGCTTCGAAAGAAAATCTTATAGGATATAATATTTGCTTTCGACGGGGCAGATGTAACGTATCAAAATTTAGCCATATCATGCTGGGGAGTTGGGGAGCCGCCATGTTGGTTTTTGTACAGAATATTTATACGGAGACATAGGGAAATATGGCGTCGGCCTCGACAATGGCCAATTTGTCATTGAGCCTGGTGATTCAGGTCATTCGGGAGTTGCATTCCCAAGAATAGAAATTGTCTCGCAGGCTATTGTTGAATTCGCGGCAGGTTACGGAGGGAGACTAATTATGGCCGGGCGTTAACAATTAAGAAGTGCCGATATATAAAGAGGGACGAAGAGCGAGACAGGGACTGCGGCGGCTGCTAGGCTAGGCGGCGAGTCGAGGAGTCGAAGGAAGGTGAAGGCTGATAGTCCAAGAAGAGGGAAGTGTCTTCTAGGCGAGTCTGATAGTCCAAGAACAGTGAAGGGGCGTCTAGCTTCGAGTCTGATGGTCTGACAACAGTGAAGTGGAAAGTGGCATGGCGGAGAAGCCAGGATTAACCCAAGGAGACGGGGATCGCCTCAGCTAGAAACTCCAGATAAACTAAAGGGATAAAGCGGTCCACTCCCCACTAGTATGTAGGTACTTATTTTTAAGAGGGTACTGGCTATATTTTATGTGAAAGTGAAAAGTGAAATGGCTCGTGAAGTGATCTATGGCCTGTAAAAAATTGAGCCTGAAGATACCAAGAGTGAAAGTGATATGTTGTGAGGGTAATTTATTATGAAACTGTTTATATTTTGTTGTATTGTGGGTGAGTCAAATTAAATTGAGAAAGAAAAAATTACAGAAGGAATGGTGGAGAGAAACCTATAGCCAGCATTAGCCTTTTCTTATAAAAAAGGCACGGTTTACCGTCCCGCGCGATGGAAGTAATACTGCACTTGAAGCGCTTAGTGTACAGCTCCCAAAAAGGGACGAGGCTTCCATTAAAAAGATCTTTGTCACTGCCAGCATTTCAACTAGTGTCCTCATGATGGAGGGTAGATCTCGAGCATCCACAGGAACCCTACCCCTTACCATCTCCTTGACGATATCTTTTTCGCGGGGATACCAGACTTAACCCAAAACTTTGTCCTCGATAGCTCTATTAGCTGCTTTTGGTCAACTTTCACGCAGTTGTCTCCTTCATTGGACGTATGTTTAAGTAAAGACGTGGTGCTATTTCATTCCGCAGAAGAGAAGTTTACGCAGGAGTTTCATAAATAACACACTTTAACATGCATACTCAACAAGAATTCGTACCTAAAATCTACCTAATTCAATTGAACTTTTCTTAAATTGAAGGATATTAATTAGTAAAGCAACAATGGATAGTGTGCAATTAGAATACCTCGATGATGCATTTTTACCATCCTGCGAATAGGAAACAAGTTTCTCTGATGGTAGAAATAAGGAAAAAAATGTATCCAATATTCTCATCCTAATTGTTCCTGTCAATTCTTATGATTGATGTTGTTTTTGATTTGATAACTTACACGAAACCTAAAGGTAATCAAAATAAAGGAAGTACTGCCATTGTTACCATCTGCATAAACGTTGAGAAAACGTATCTCATTCAATTTCAAAAATAAAAAAATAAAGTGATAGCCATAGTTAGAGAAAGATTACCTATATAGAGGAAACTGAAAGTTGAAAGACGTACCACACCAGCTCAGGATGAGCAAATGGGACAGATATATATGACTCATCTCAACCCAATTTTTTGTTGCATTCCGCTATGAATAGTAGAAAAAAAACTCTAGCACGGCCTCATTACGAACCATAAGCTGCCACAGGATACTCAGTGGTAATCCTCTCATTTCATACGTGCTTTCAAGATTTTCTGTCACCTCGACGAAGCACTTTATGCGTTGTTTTCTCACTTCCTCCTCGCTTCGCAGCAGATTTCGCGTCAACCCTTTGCTTTCCCCCCACCGCACTCCCAATCTCGATCGCTCCATCTTCCGGGCTTTTTTCCGCCTCCCGCACGCGCGTGCCTAACTCTCCCCATTCCGCTTGCTTCCCTCTCCTCTCCCGCCGCCCCCCAACCGAACCACTTCAATCCGAGAGCCCACCCCTTTTCTCCCCGGAAGAGAGAAAGAGAGAGAGAGAGACTTCTTTCCCCGACGCTAAGTCCCGTCCCTTCTTTCCCATTCACTTTCAAAAAACACGCACAGGTGCTTGAGTGGCGGATGGAGCGGAAGGGGGTGCGGTTGATGCAGAGGGGGCGACAGAAAGGGAGCGGCATAAGCGGTTTCAGTCATTCCCACTCTCTGCCATCCAGCAAACCCTTTTTACGTTCAGGTCTCGAAAATGTAGAGGGTAACATGGTGGGGGAACGAGGACAGACAGGGGGGGGGGCAACCACTACAAAAAGGGAGGTGTGTGCGCGGTGGAATTTTATTTATCTCCCACCCATCACCGTCCTGGGGGGGGGGGTAGCGTTGAAGAGGGGGTAAACACGTGCCAATAGAAGACACTCCTTCCATGCTCCGTCACGGAACGAGGCATATATTTTTATCTTCCCCTCGATTAAATCACGATCCCGGCAGATATCCACACCCACCACTACAACCCGAATCGTTTTCCGTTTCATTAATTTTGAGATAGAAATTCTTGAGCCACTCACGCTTGACACTTGCCGATTTCGGTCAACGGTGATATATCGAGAGGAAATTTAATATTAAATAATATTAGCAACGATATCACAGTGACGACATACGCTCACCATTTCCATTTACAATTAATTTGAACCACGCAATATAAGAGTACATTGTAACGTTTAACCTCAATGTGAATCATACTTCATGTTTCTAGTCATAGCTGCAAGACATAACTCTAAGTGTAAATCAATGATAATAAAAGGTGAAAGAAACGGTTTGATCATGGATTTAAGCCAATAAAATTATAATCGTTTCTAATTTAAACTGAGTTCAATAAATAAATGGACATAGGGAAATGGAAAGTGCAACTATTTTTAGTGCAAAGGGATACGAGTAACAAAAATCTATTAACCGGAAAATTCGTCAATATATAGGCTGAAAAATATAAGGAAAAGCTGAGGCAAATATGTAAAGCAGTTAAGCTTATTGTACAGTTTCATACCTATCACGATCAACCTCTCCTCCGTATGATCGAATTACCAATTATTAACGCTTCACTGAGAATTTCACTTGGGCATACGATCTCGTGTAATTCGGCTGCTTTACTGGCTGGTGCATACAGATGAAATATGACGCAGTAATGCCTTCAGTCGCTAACGTGATCTCATTTGTATTAGCGAGATCACTTGCAAATGATCCGTCCGTGATATGTCTGCATGAGGCACTCAGAGGTGAATCATGAGCCTGCATGCAGAATCACCAGAATTTCACCGAGAGCAGCTATTTTTTTCATGGGATTAATTCTTTGATTCGTCATTTTACAATGATTTACCGCGACATCACCATTTAAGTGCTCCATACGATTGTTAGATAGTTAGATCTCCGTTGTACTTCACGAAAAATAATGCATTGAAATCCCTGAGTAAAACTTATAGGTTATGGGTAATAGTGAGATACACTAAAAAGCATAACTTGAAATAAATTCTTCTAGTATCTCGCGTAAATACCTTCATAATATCGTTAGTTATTTGCAGGTGAACCTCGAAAAAGTACAATATTGCTTTCTTGAAAATTATCCTACATTAGGGTAGTTTCTCGCCAATAGCACAAGTATTACTGGGATTCAGCGGGAGAGTAATGACAGAAATGATCAGGTTGGATAACAAACGTTAGAACGAATTTGGAGTTATATCTTATGGGTACTTCATTAAGAAAACTTCCACCTAATTGCACTTTGAATGATAATGTAGGTAAATGGATTCAAGAACGATGAAGTTAGACAACCAACCAGGAGCTACTGTTATTCGACAAGCTTTCTACAGTAATTACAGTCGTACTCGTAAAATATTCATTTTTCACTCTAACCAGTGGATATCGAAGAATTTGAATATACTTAGTCAATAGAATGTACCAACACAAATTTATGCTGGTACTTTAGACAATAAAATTAATACCTATGTATAAAATTTTTATTCACAGTAGGAGAACGTAAAAGTTTAAGGAATAAGAACTACTCACCAATAATTTAAAAAAATCTTCCTTCAACATCCACAAAAGAGTTAATTTATTTGAATCGCTCTTCCTGGAAATGATATACCACCTAAATACATCGCAGAGATATTCAGGCATAATCAATAGTTAATTTTTTAGCTACTCACGCGTAAAGCAAATTTCTCTCACGGCAGAATTCGAGTAATGGCTCAATATCGCTTCAGAGGCATATTGTAAAAGAGGATATAAAAAAAAGAAATAACATCGAAGTTACAGACCTTTGAAAGTACCTACGAATGATCTCAAATTCGAATTCGCTACATCCATGCACACACGGGTTTTCATTGCGACCACGAAAAAATACCGTGAAAACATCAGGATCGAGAGAGAATAAAACATGGAATAGCAATGCTCCCCTCATGATCGTATCCCGTCTCCCGATTTCCTCGCAGGGGAAGGTGATGAAGGGGGATGAAAGGGATGGGGGCTGTGGAGGAACATGGAGATTGGAGGGATTTTGCAGCGCAGTGGAGCTGGAGTGAGAAGAGGTGGCGTGAAAGAAAAAGCGCCGATCAAAGAGATTGATTAATGGCAGCGCGTAATTATTTTACGCTCGTTTGTCTCGGCGGTGGAGAATGCGAAGGTATTTTTAATCAAAAAGACCGGCCGGAGTGGGGGGAGGACAAGGGGGAGATTGGGAGAGGGATGGAAGGATGTATTTAAGCGATAAAACGGAGATCATCCAATAAATAGCATTTCCCACTGCCCCAACCCGCATGGGTTGGAAGGGCACGGCCAAGAAGTTATAAAAAAAATAGGAGCGGAGCGGATGATAGTGGTGAGATTGGATGATTGATTGATTGATAAGGATTACCTTTTATCGGAGTAGATAGCCTCGGATCAGAATTTTCCCCTCTTAATCTTAGCCCGAGGAGTCAATTTTTCAGGAAGGGTTGACGTTTTAATGAGATTTTGCGCGACGTCACGAGGCAGGGCAAAATGCAAAGGGAATAAGAGAAGAGGACGGGCCGGCTCCTAGTGCGGAAATGGATGGGCTTGGTGTGGAGATGGCGTGAGGGGGGAAAGGAGCAAGGGTATGAGGGGTTTAGGGTGCAGGAAAGGAGAGATAGGGGAGAGCAATGAGAGGTCGTAATTATTTCGCGAGGCCAACGAAGGACGAGGCAGACATGAGAAGAGCAGACGGAAGAGAACGTTAAGCCCACATTCAACTGGTCAATGCACGCAAAGTAAAATGATTACACAGTCATAAATCACGTTAAGAAGCCATAAAACGTATTACCTACTTGAATGGGAGCAAAACTGAATCAATAATGAATCGGCATTAATTCCCTTCCACAGTGAAAATCAATAATTTCTTCAATTTAAAAAGTTTTAGGATTAAAACCAAGCAATGAAACTAAAAACTTCCAACAGATAACTTATGCTAAGATTTCGAGTCCTCGGGATTTTTTAAAGGTCCCAACAGCCAAAAATTTAATTCAGCGCAATTTTACTATTAAACCTTTAATAATTTGTTATTGGTTCCCTGTATTCACCAGTGTACAATTATTTTCGTTACAATTTGGGATTTTGTGAGAATTTCCTGAGCCTTTAACATTAAAAAAATAATGTTTTTCCTAGTAGTTGATTTTACAATCTCACACTTTATTAAAAAAGTAAACTTCCAATGAAAATATGAAAATTCATGATTCACCTACATTCCTGATTAACTTCCTCTATTGAAGTGGTCATTTTTCAAACATTTATTACCCATTAAAACATTACTTTTCCTCCGGCTCATTATATATCTGACGATCTCTCTATCAGATATTTCAGAATTCCGGTGACGACACTTACTCAAACTATTGCATTCATCATGTTATCATCATTTGCTTTAAATTTTCATCCCGATATCCCCATGACGATGAGACTGTTTTGTATTCCTTTAGATACTGCACACACAAATGATCTTGAAAGAATTGCCCAATAATGCAAATATATTGGTGATGCAATGGTTTGAGGCGTAACTTGATGGAACTCCTTCATGATTAGGAAAGAAGAAAAACTTAGCTAGTTCCACAAATATTTAATCACATGCATGTGATTAAATATTTGTGGAACTAGCTAAGTTTTTCTTCTTTCCTAATTATATTGGTGATGTTTCGTTTTTTAGCGGTTGTTTCACTTATGGACTGTATTGTGATCTTACCAAAATTGGCAAAACTGAGGAGAAGCTTAAACTGGAAAATCTCTTGAGAAGCTTATTATTACACAATTACAGCCCTTTTTTTAAGCAAATTGGAAAGTTGAATTGTACAAATATCAAAATTTAACTCTCTTGTGCATTACTCAGAAAAGAGAAACCAAGAGCCGACATACACGTGGAAGCTAACAGTTTCATAGAGGAGAGCGTAAGAATGACATTCATCTCTGTATATATTTGGCATGCTATTCTACCACATCTAACGTGGTTATTTGAAGCCACTACTTTCGTGTTATCAGATAATTTTTAGGGATGTGGGTATGAATTTATATTGGCTCGGAGGATGAGGGTTCATTCACCAACACAAAATAGTAATTGCATAAAGGTGCAATTTACCAGCTACCCAATAAATATGTGCGGATTAGAATCAATAGCCTCCAGAGAGATTAAATTTTGTACAGAGGGCCCTGATAATACTAGAGAGCAGATAAATATATGTAAAAGTCGGCTCAAATATTGCAGCATATATGCGTATATTCTTAGATACGGTGGACGTGCTTTATTATTATATTATTCTAGCTTCCCAGGGTGGGTGAGTATGGAAAGGACTCGCTCTTGAAGCATTTTCTCTGAGCCCAGCAACGTCCGATTCCTATCAATCCAAGGGGAAGATCATTTTTCAGCTCTCTCGGGTATATTTCGACCCGCGTGAGTCATCGTGAGTCCACATTTTTAGAATGATAATAGGAATACGGTGAAAAGGGAGAGAGAGAGAGGGAAAGAGAGGGAGAGAGAATAGGGGGGAAATGGTTGGCGAGAGATAAGAGACGAGGGGACGACGTGTGACTGATGCTAGTGGGAGAGAGAGCGGAGAAGGGTAGCAGGGTGGAAGAGCAAGATGGAGAGAGGGATGATAGGGGAGTTGCATGTAAAAAGGGACAGGGGGGGCATAAAAATGGCCATGTGGGATGTGGTCCCCGATGGATGGGGGAAAAAGGAAACTTCAAGGAAGTAAAGGGGCCAGGAGTAAAAGGAAGTAAAGGAGGAAGAGAGGCCAAGAAAAGAAAGGGAGGAGGAGAATGTGGAGGGAAGGGAGTTAAGTTTGTAGAGGGGGCTCGGACGTGGACAGGAAATGAAGGAAGCGAAAGGAAGAGAACGGTGAAAGGCACGGAGGAATGACGGAGTGCACAGAATTCTAAGAGACAGGGAAGGAGGCGATGCGGTTTGGGAGGGAAGGGATGGTAAACAGAAGTACAGATAGATTGATTTCCTGAGGCCCAAAACCCGGCAAAGTTTAACTGTTCACTCTTGCGGAAAACTTATTTTGCATGGAGAAACACAGTGAATCGCAACACAACTCGCCAAGCCTTTTGAGGCCTACATTAAATAATAATCACGATTCAAACTAACTCCGACATCGGAACTGCTGAAGGAATGAAACAACACAGTGTTGTTTCTCAGTCATGAAGCCATGATCAGCAAAGAAGTGGGCTGAAATGAATTTTCGGTAGGATCAGTTGTTTTATAGCACACCAACCCAACGCTGACGAGTGAGAAAACTAGGAGATTTCTCATTAAACGTAGCAAAGTAAGTTAGCCCCGCTAAATTTACAAACATGGCGAAGGGAAGGCATCTTTGGAATAAAATTACACGAAATGAGATTACACGGAAATAAAATTATTAAATTAATTGCTAGAGGAGTTTAATGATGTTGCGCCAGAGAATTAAAGAAGATCACAGTAGAAAACAAATACTACTTTGGATATCTCATCTTGAGTGAAGGCGTTTCCTCTCCTAAATGAAAACAACTGACACTTTTTATTTTGATTAATTCGCCATTACGTACACCTGATGACAAAATTAGAACGTGGAACGTAGGAAAATTACAGATTAAAGACCCTGTTTGATGTTATTCGTCCAATATGTTTCAGGTGACATCGCGACAACCACTGGGGTTGGTGCATTAATGGAAAATATAAAACGATAAGATGAAAGAGACAGGAGTAAAACTTTCAACTTAAGCCAAGGAACTACAAATAATTGGAATGTGTACTGAAATGCAGACATTTGATGTAAGGTCGGTAGATAAATGCATCCCCTTTGTAAGGTGATACAGATAAAGCCCTAAAATTTGTTTTTCACCTGATACACAGGGATACAGCCATCTGAAGTTACATCACAGTTAAAGTTCCCTAATAGAAACGGATATAGGGGACTGACGATTTAAATTTTACAACTGATTTTTAGAAGTAATGATAGTCAATACAACTAATGTCACAGGTTATTACATCAAAAATATCAATGCCTACAGCTCGTCCCTATCAGTTCACTGGGCTAGGCCGCTACTTGTTACCCCTTCAGTTCCTTTGCGTCTACTGCTTGAAGTCTACTTTCTTTTACGTTGATTACAGTGGAAAATTTGGGTCAATATTATGAATTTCTTTAAATATTATCTCCTATTAATTAAAATATTTTCCTCTGAAGTGTAAATTACGTTCACATCCTTATTCTGAGAAGAACAGTATTCACGACCAAAACTCATTCATGGCTATAAAATATACCCAGTATTCATGTTTCGCGCTTCAAGTTCTATGGAAAGTTCGTGATTACAACTGCCTGGGCATATTTAATATTCCAAGAAAACGTTAACGGCCGCCAATGACTGGAATATATTACGGAAGCTTACTAAAAATAGATTTTAAGGCTCCACTACAACTTATACATAATGGACGAGGAAAACGCGCCCTGAGATATTATACTTCACTTTTACTTATTACTTTTACTATTACTTTTTTTTGCATCAGGAATATTCTGTTGGTCCATATACCCCTGGATCCCAATAGGCATGGGCCTGTCATGAGGTTTTTCAAGGGTTGAAACAACAGAGCTTGTCAAACATCCATGCCCTGGGGGATTATCGAGATTATCTCGAATAGGCAACCAAGGAGTCACGTGGTACAAACAAGAAAGGGTTCGAATATTTGGTGTGTTTGTATCGCTCATTACAATGTCGATAATTGTTTCTTTTTAGTTTTCCTCGCTCTAAGGCTCTATATTTGAGTCAGGTAAGATAAAACTCGTTTAAAACAATATATAGCGAGATTGTAATGTACGATTATTATAGATCAAATTTGTGCACCGTTCGTGTTTATACCATGTGACTCCTTGGTTACCTATTAGAGATAATCTCGATGGTTTCAAACACAGCCCCCCTGGGTGGAGAAAAACCCACCCAGGCGGGAATAGAGCTCGCGACCGCCACCTCGCCTCGTACCTCGCCTCGTACCTGGACCGGCTTGTGGGAAAGGACATGTTTAAAAGAGAATGGTAATACGACCATCTGAGAAACATAACTTACAAGGAACTCGGGAAGAATAAAAGAAGATTATTGGATATTAGAAAACAAACACAACAGGGAGTGGATGGAGAGTGAGAGAGGCGTTGGTAGTCCGTGGGGTGGGGGTAAAAGCGGCAGTGTGCAAGAATCAGGAGGGTAGGAAGAGATGCATGGCAAAGAGGGACGGAAGTTAGGAGGAATACTTGGGACATATATGTATGCAAAGGGAAGGACGAGAGGGAAAGGGGGCGGCTTTGTAAGGGGAAGGGAGAGAGAAAGAGATATGGCTAATGGATTTAAAGTGGAAATTTTTACGACGGAGGACGTACTTGTTTGCTTTCCTGCGTGCGGAAGACGCGCCCCGCTTTTATGACAGGTTCGGTCCAAGGAGCATGATGAGAATATGGTAATGGGAGAGGGTGGGGAACCTCCTTAAGCATGACCGCGAAAATATTGCAGCAATATATATCTTTCGGGGAGAAGACTAGCCCAGGGGCGTTCAGATGCGGTTTTTATGCAACCCTCCCTTTGCCCTTCGCTTATGCAGTGCTGGGACGAGAGAGATATTCACTGTTGAATTAATGGACTGCAGCTGGGACGTAAAAGTCTTTCTGTTTTATATGCTCAGTTGTCGAACAAAAACTAAAACATTAATAAATTTCCCATCATTACGTCGCGTAAATCGCTTTAAGAGTCAAACTTGAATTGCTCCTCTCTAGTGGTATCTCGACACCATTAGTTTCCGCGCCCTCGGTTTGAAATTTTACTGCCGTTTTACGAGTAGCTTATCCGGAAATCCTCCTCCACAATCCCGCTTTGGACCATCTTAGTCACAGACCTCCCAGCACCGACGAAAATATATCAAAAGATGGAAAATGGGAGAGTGTGGAGGAGGGCATTTGGAATAAGGTTCTCGTAAAGCGACAGTTAAATTTCCGTTTGTCGTCCTGCCAGGGTGTCGGTACAAATGGTGAGAAAATAATACACGAGAGAGCATGTCATCTTTCACGTTAAATATCTATGAGGCTTAATTTAAGGTCATGATGGAATCTTATAATAAAAAGAACAATAGCTATGAAATACGAGTAGCTAAAACTCATACATGAAGGAGAGCTAAATACTGAGCACATCTTGAAGTGGAACTACCATTACTAACTAAGATCACGAAACAGATGAGAAAGAGCTTCTCTTTCCGTCTACTTTTAGGATCACGTAGAAATGAAGTGATGAAACGATAAAGAGGCTTGATAAAAGTGGAAAACAAAAATAGTCAATCGTTGCACGAAAATAGATAACTATTAAAATTATGAAAATGATACATCTTAAGAGAAAAGATTACCTCGTGTGGATATTAAAAATAAGAAAGCGATTTACTCCTTAGCATACAAAAATTGACTAATTAATGTGGTTTATTTATATATTTAAAAAAGAAAAATAATGTCTACAATGGCAAATTGTAAAATGAAACATTAAACTCTAATCCCAGGTAAAAGGAAAGTACTTCCTGAACTTAAAATGAAAGAAAGAATTTAGCAAGTGTATTGCATTTTATATTTCAAACCAACATAGGTGCCATATAACAATTTTCGCCATATTTGACTACGCAACTATTTCTTGATGTCTTGCAATCTCAAAATTCTAACAACTTTACCATTATTACGATATATAGAGAAAATGTGATCTCCTGCTGTGATTTCTGCATTTTCGCTTGCGCATTCATATGTGTATTTAAAACCAGGTGAACTACCAGTACAGAAGTGCCATATGTATGGGTAGGAGAGTTTACATAATATTAATCAATCATTTTATTTTCGTAGTAATAATTTCGGAAAAATAGTAAATCGCAGAATAAATTAGTTCAAAACTTTATTTCCAGATTGCACACAATTCATCATGTGCATATAGATGTTGAATGAAAGTAAGAGCATTGATAATAAATACACAGAAAAATACACATCATTCATAAGCTTGAAAGTGCACTCTGGAACCTCTCCCAACCATTCAACTCATTAGCTAGTAATGCGTCGAGTATTCATATTTAATGTTGCTGGAATAAGCGAGGAGTTAACTCATCCATTCTTAAAATAAATTAAAGTATTTTAGTCCACACATTGTGGTCCTCTATAGTCTTAAGAAGATATTTTTTAATCCCGAACCACTATTAAAATAAAAATACAATGGATTAAACGTATGTATATTATTATCATATAATGCTAAAATAGATTTTTTTCCTCAATTCTATACGATACTCTAAGCAGAGAAATATATGTCATCTTGCTATATGGTATTGCTAAACTTCTCTGGAAGAGGAAATCTGTTTCAGATATGTAAACGTCATGAAGACAAACTATTCTTTTCCTATTAACATGTTTAAGTACGGCTCCACTAAAGCCGTTCATCGCCTCATTGTAATAAACATTTTTTATGGATTTTAGGCAGAGAAAAAGGGAATTTTAATGCATTAGAATTTCAAGTGGAGAAACTTTTCTTGGACCTATTCCCTCTACAAAAATTTTGGATCGTGCTCCACCTCATTTTTTTTAATTACACCTAGATGCTAAAGCACAATGCCCACCTCTCCCATTGTCCTCATTCCATAGGAGAGATGATCTCGTGAATTTGACTCGTGGGACTCATAATTAATCAAATCAAACTGAGACTTCTCATCTGCATCTCGCTTATCCATTCTAACTTTCTGTAACTAACCCATCTCATCGTACACGTACGTTTCCTCTCAACCCATTCCTCGCCTTGCTTCACCACCTCTTCCGCCGCCCACGCGGCATCCATCCTCATATCCACTCCTCTCCCGTCTCCCCCGCACCGCAGAGCCTCCAACCATGCTTACATCCCAGGCATCATATTCCTTCACCCTCCCTCACCTCAACCCTTCCCTCAGCAAATCCACACGCATTTCTCCCCTCCAAAGCACCTAGACCAAGAGCTTCTCCCTCCCACCGAAACCCTTGAGAGCAGAGCATCGCCCTGGCGGCGGCGCGGAGCCCAAATCCCGAGGCCACCGCTGACGCCGCCGCCACCACCGCCGACGCCTCCCCGCCAATCCCAACGTCGAGAATGGAGAGGACGAGAGAGATAGGGTGGCAGGGTGGAATCCCGACTTCCGTCCTTTCTCCCGCGAAACTTCTCGCATTATGGACGGAGGCAATTAAATGCGGAAGAGGAAAGACCGCGCCAAGATTTGCGGCGTCGTTTGAACACTCGGGAGCCATTGCCGAAGGGATAGGCGTCGTGGAAAAAGAGATGGGCTCAAGGGGAGGGAACGAGAGAGAGAGAGAGATAGAGAGAAGAAGGTAACGCGAGATGAAGTAGCGGGTAACGGAGACTAGAGGATTGAATACAGGATTACATTAATGAGGAGGAAGAGTGGAAGAATTGTTTTGGCGGAAGATGGTGTGACATATGAGCGGCAAAGAATATCGATGGGACGCTGAATGTTCAAAGTCATATTGAAGAGGAGAAAGCAATGCAAGATATGTATCCAGTAAAAAAAAACCTCAGTTTATCCAATCTCCCAGCGCTCGTGAGGCATATTTGTGAGTATTCTTCATTACGAAGAAGAATGCGCATCCATTTCATTAGTAAGTATAAAATTCCATAATTATACAACTGAAATTGTAAGCCACCACGCGATTTAGGGGATATGTAAGGAAAATTACTAGTTTAGTGTGGAATATTAAAATGTTTATTTCTTTACATAATGCATAAGTTGCACAAAAAAGCCCCAACATTCCATTTACGGAAGTATTAAGAGATGTTAGGATACCGCCATTAATTATTCTTTTGCAACTTGAAAGCATACATTAGCAGGGTAAAATCGTTTGTATACTTAAATGATTTTTCTTCAGGCATCGCAAGAAGTGCCTCTATAAAATATTTGTAAAGAAGACCCTCTGTATGGCTCCAAAAACATTCACTCTAGCATTAATACTTATAAATGAGATTACTACCGTCACAGCGCGTGAGACTTAATAAAATCATGAGGATATAAACGTTCTTTAAATTAATCTGCAAAATATCGCTAGTATGAGAACTTAAGCTTCTTATTTTCTCTTTGGAAATTCTCCATCAAATTCTGCATATTAAGTTCGCAAAATTGAACTCTAATCATCATCATCTAAATTCAAAGAGCCACTTCATTAAAGTTCTATTCTTTTGATAGTTTGTATGATGATTAATTTAATGTTATCGCGATACTAAAATTATTGCTTGCCAACAAAAATTATTGCTTGCCAACAAAAATTATTGCTTGCCAATCAAGAACAACATGAAAATCTTTCCCTCGGCTTAAGTTCACGAATGTACCTTCGATCTATGTTTTCATTGCCATGAGTCAAGAAGTCATGAGTCATAAATGCAATTGTATATTCACTGTAAAAAGTAGATCTCATTTTAAGGTACAAAAGCGATCTGAATTTCAGATGCAACAAGTTTAAGACAGGATATGTTGAATTTCAGCAGTAATATCTTGTCTAAAGATAAGGCAGGTGAACGGCTGAAAATCAGACCATCCAGAATCCTGCTTCCTCTGCTTCCTGCTCAACTGCTCCTGTACCAACCATCCATGTTCCTGCCTCTTCCGTACCTTAAATCCGTGTTCCTGCCTTACAACCAGACAGCGCTTAAATTCAGATCGCACTGAAAATCAGATCAACTTTTTACAGTGTTGGATTGCTTGGATATTATATTGCAATGCTTAAATAGTAATGTACCCATTCTTTCCCAATCCCAAAAATTCTTTGCGCTCGCATTTCACTAACAGCAGCTCTCGTAAAACACATTGTATTTCAAGGGAATAATAAAAAATTAGTATGAAAAATAAGAAAGTGGACAATTGGCCATAGCCCACAAACTCTCCACATTGTGTATATTCCTTCGCATTATGGCCAAATATGCCAGATTATCTCAGCACTTTTTCTGGCTTACTGAAACCAATAAAAAAAATGCACGTGTTATCGTGCTGTAAGTGCGCCCGGATATGTGACCATGACTTTTGAATCCCGAGGCCTCAAAATTCGGAATGGACCATTGAATATTAATTTAAATAGAGAAAACAGAAACAACAATTGATCTGAACTAATTATCTCGGTTTCCGAAAGAAAAACTACAATTCATGCTTTTTTAAAAACATTATTATGCACCATGCATTTAATTCCCTGACGATAACTCGAATGCAGTCATACGACCAACCAGTATATCGCTAGCTAATTATTCAGCTCTTTGTTCTTAACCGTGCACGAATAAAATTCAATCACTAGCGTGTTGAAAATAAAATTTTCTACAATAAGAAATGCATATTAATGTATTTGAAAGCAAAATAGAATATCCGAGGAAATGGAAACGACTCAGTATTGTTTTGAAGGGTAGGAATGGCGGTGGAATGAGATCCAGCTTGGAACTACGCCCCAACACAATATTCGCATTAAGGGCGCGCGTGACAAAAAACTATTCCCGTCCAGCTCAATTCAATGCCGCGCGAGATGAGAAGCCAGAACGATGCATTTCGTGACGGTTTTAGCGAGCGATTTTGCTACGGGAATCGCCTCGTTTTCCACTCTCCTTTGCCACCAACGACGGGGATGAAGGGAAGGTGTGCTGGCGAGGAGGCGTTGCATGGGATAATTTCCCCCCGGGCGGAAGAATTGCACCTCCCCACTTCGGAGGATGAGCTTGCATCCCTCACCCCATCCACATGACGGAAGAAAGAAAAAAGAACACCAACCGCCCACACCGACTACCACACGAACCACTCCCAACTCGCATCCCTTCAATTTCCTTCCCAAACGTCCTCCCCCTCTTCTCCTCCTACGATCACCCTCCTCCCTTATATAACCCCCCCCCCCCCCACGCATCCTCCCCCGACAACCATCCAGAATTCCTCGCCATTCTCCCCAACCTTCTCACACCCTCTAACCTCATCTCTTGCATCTCCCCTCATCTTCTTTGCCATCACTTTTTGAAAGTGGTCCAGGGTAACGTCATCCTCCCGCTGCCAACCATCTCCCTACCGCATTCTCTCCTACCCCACCTCCTCCATGGCCCAATCCCTCTCATCCTCCGCCTCTGCTTCATTCCTCGCCGTGCCAGCCGCAGATCATGTGAAATGCTCGCTCCTGGCTATGGGGATGGGCGAGGCGAGGCGAGGTTGCGGTGGGAAGTCGCGAGATTGCGTGGTGCTGGAGCGAAGAAGTGCAGTCGAGAGTAGGAGCAGTACAAGAAAGGGATCTTATTTCCAAAAAAAAAGCAAACCGGATCAGAGAAGGGGCGATGAGTGCAACGGCGAAAATAAATTACCACAGGAACAAGTTTGTGGGTTACTATATCTCTTCTCCATGAACGGACAAGAACGACGACTAGTAGGTGACAATTTCAAAATAATACGCAGCAAAATGATGCATTATTCATAAAATATCAATTCATTCTTTCTTATTTCTATGCAAAATAATACATCCTTATTTTCTGACAGGGAACGTAATACATTTCGAGTAAAACATTGCCACAGACTCCATTAATCCTACCAATAAGTACTGAATGCCCAATTGTGGTACAGAAATGAAGCATATGTGTTCAATACGATTAAAATTGATAATCAGCAGAAGATGATGCAATAAAGTCGTAATTTCTCGATTTTTTTCACCGCGAATCGTAAATTTCTAAATTTAATGGATGACTAAGATAATCTACTCGTAAAGATGGCTAATTTAGAATGATAGTAGGTACTTAAACTTTCAATATATATTTTAAAAAGTTTGAATGCTTGTGTTGGATTACGTTGTACGCATGTAAGAATATGAATGTCATCACAAACCGGTTAGAGAGGATAGCAGATCTTTAATTCCGAACTCTTATTAGTCCAATCCGAGAAAATACGGACGATCATTTTCAAACATCGATCGGTATGTTGCTAAAATGCCTAAGAACTTATTATCAAGACCAAAAATAATACTTGCTCTTAAATATTTACGAGATAAAATTGAAGCATGACCAAGAGGTAAAAATAGTTTTATGCGAGATACTGAATAGCGTAGTTTTACGCTGCATATAATAACAAATAGTCCACAGTTGAAATCAAATAAATCGAACAAGGCCTAGTTTTTGCACATTACTCAGACGCATTTGTGAAATTTTACGCGCAGGTCGTCGATCTTTACGTAAAATTTTTCATTGTGCGTCCCTACAAGTCTAGTAGTAGCCTAGTTGGATGTCAATAATTGGCGATCTTTACCCCCTGCCACACATCCTCGTGGTGGCACGAAGGGTATTGCGTAGATGTAAATGCAGATGTGCAATCATCAAGCACTTCCCAAAAACAAAAATCGCATGGAACGGCCGAAAAATGATAACGCATATTCGTAGACCACAGTAGAAATTGGATGAGTGGAAAACCCGAAGTGGAACATGAGGAGAGAACTAGAGCTGGGAGAGATGGAGGAGATATGAGCGCGCGTGTGCTTCTGCTCTTTTGAGGACTTTTACGAGAGTGTTTCGAGAGGGCTTTTGCGAGCGGCCGTCGTACGAGGGAGGGAAACTTCACCGGCTCCCCAGTCCGGCTGAAACATATGTCAACCCATTTGCAGCGTGATATCATGGGACCGTATCATTGGGTGGTGATTCATTCATTCCACCCACATTTCCCCTGCCCCGTTCCAATCCCCTCTCCTGTTCCTCCTGCCATTCTGGTCCATATTGCCATTTCGGGTATCACAGGCAGCATCTCCCTACCTACGCCGTCCCGTCCTTTACTCTCTCCTCCTGATGTCCACCAACTCGGCAAAACCACCGCCTCGGGGGATGAGATAGAGTGTGTGAGAGAGAGGAAGGGGTAGCGAGTTGGTGAGAAGATTGCGTGTTTGTGCACGAGTGTGCGTGCGTTCGGGACGCCCCATATGTTCGGCACTCCAGAGACGAGATGAGCGAAAGAGGGACGGGAACTGCGACGGCGCCGGAAGGTGGTTATCCGCGTCTCTCGGACTCGCATCCTTCGTTCCCTTTCGGTCGTTTGGGCAAGAAAATGGTCTCGAGAAGACCCTTCGCACACGACCTGACGGTATTAGGTACCTACACTCCGACCCCATGACACTGTGTGGCGAGGCGAGTTTGAATATCATAGCGGGGGTATGGCGGACTCAATATCACCTCATATCAGTCCAAGTGTGTCGGCGATGAGCTTCTTGTAATGCTGTTAATGGGGCTGTAAGTACATGTAGAAATGGGAAATTTATCTTCGCCAATAAATTAATATTTCTGAGCGTCAAGGATCTAAAAAAATCAAATGCCCAATTTAGAAAGTTGATAGCTACTTATTAGTCCTGAGCAGTATTTAATTTTTAAAGCGTAAGGTAATTATCGATTATAAAATTTTGAACAGCAGAATTGAAAAAAAACTTCGGTTTCACCTGTATCTTGTGGTGAAGTTATACTCGGAACTAATTTCATCGGTATGCAACGCAACTTAAAGTGCCGAGGGTTAATTTTTTATCCACGGATTGTATCTCGCCCGATGAATCAGATAAGGCACATATGTGAAAAAACGTTATCCATGCTAGCTAAATCATTCGTCATTGGGACTCAAAAGCCTTCCCAAATAATGTTGCCAAACATTTTTTTGAATTGAACCAAAAGTTATTGCGGCGCCGCCAAATAGTTTAGTTATGAAAAGTAGATCAGAAAGGTAGTTAGTCGACATGGGTACTCTGAGCGGAAGGGCGTACTCATTGATTTCTTCGTGCCTAAAAAATAAACAAGCATACAGCAGCTTTATCAGTGACGAAGCAAGCATGAAAAAAAAGAGTAAAAAATTAGGTATTTTCAGTATTGAAACAAGGTTTTGGGTTCCAAAAGCAAGTGGCCAATTTGTCCTCATCCATGATTTCGTCAAATAGTATTACCCCAGCAGCTTTTAGCTAATTTATAATTTACACACATGATTGCGCTCCTTGTGAAGGGAATAGTTGAGCCTCGGCTAAGGCGCATTTTACTCGCAGGCTGCCCGTAGTCTTCCGAAACTACCTCGGTCTTCTGCGTGTTCCGCTCTCCCCTTAGGCCTCGGGTTTCTTCATAAGGGCAAGGGCAGTCGTGCGAGCAGACCCTCTGCCTACTCCCTACTCACTCCCCCTAACCCTCCCTACTCTCCCGCATGAGCGGACCGGTCCTTAAGCTGATTTTCTCATCCCTCACCCTCGTCCTCGTCTTTGTTGGCAGGTGGGAAAGGGGGCAGGGCAAGTAAGGGGAAGAATGGAGGCAGGGGATCTAAGGTACGACGAGGGGAAGAGGGGAGAGAGAGAGAGAGAGAGAGAGAGAGGCCATTTTCGGCTGTCGGGGACTGGGCCCGGAGTGGAGACGGTCATGGGGAGAGAATTTGGTTGCCCATGAGTGTTCTTCCTCCTCCCCCAGTACTCTTTTCACCTCACTCGGGAGTTTTTACGGCACATATTCCTTAGGGGAGAAGTCCACCACGTGCCGCATACGAATGATGGGAGTCAAGAGACTGCACCCGTGCAATGCTTGTGGCTTCGTGAAAGTTTCTTCCGTCTCGTTATAAATTGGGGAAAAAATACAGCCAAAAGTAGTAGCACAAGCTCTGTTCTCCAATCATTGACTTAGAGTACATTCACGGAATCCAAACGTACACCTACAAGGGTGTGTGGTATGGGGTAAACCATCGCCAGCCATGAATTTCTATCAGAGAGAATCTGTGCTAGTGTTATATCATTTGGGAGCAAATGAAAAGAAAACAAAGGTAATTTTATCATTAAAATTGAAGAAAAATATCAAACTCGAGGGAGTAAAGTTTGAAGAGCTGAAATGGCATTAATATCATAGAAGTCTGCGAACGATAAAGCAAGAAAAAATAGTACAAAAGCTCAGGCTACGAGGACATTTTACACGACAAAGAATTTATTTACAGCTCGAAATAAATGCTGGGATGTAAAAAAGAACTTAATGAGACTATCTATCAGAAGAGCGCTTCATTATGGCAGTGAGGCAAGAATGATGACAGCAGCAGATTTGTCAAGCCTAGAAGTATTACAAATGCGATGTTATAGATGAGTGATGGAGATAAAATGGATCAACCTAGAAAACAAAGAAGGTCCTAAGGATAATGAGAGAAAAGAGAAGTCTTCTGAAAATATAAAAAACGGGACGGGACAATTGAATCGGCCATATCATGAGACATGATGGCCTGAGGAAGAAAATTGCCGAGGGAAGAGTGAATAGAAAGAAATGGAAAGGGCGGCTTAGCTTGAGAATAAGCGAAGAATATAGAAAAGGAGAATTATATAAATATTAATAGGTTAGATAATATAAAAACAGAGTCGAGAAATACGTCAAATCAATGGCATGATTAATGACTAATGACGATGATAGCTATATGATTATATTATGAGAGACACTACAATTAAATTACAATTTACAAAGGGAAGTCGGCGCTATCATATATTCCTTTCGCTCATGGGAGATTGTAAGGAAGGATAACTAAGGTATGATATGACGAATGGTACTATAAAACAAAAGACCTATGCAAAAGGATCCAATCGTGGAATGTGATCAGAGTGACAAAGAAACAAAGGAAAAGTATAAGACTGGGAGCATGTTATCTTATGAGACCTTCCAAAATTATGGATGAAATCAAAACATCCAATAAACAAGCTTCTGGAAAACTGAGAATGAATATAATCGATTCTTGCAGGGATAAACTACTATTATTATTCCGGCATCGTCTCTCTACTCTTTTGCCAACAAGGTAAAATATTCATGGATATTTACCTTAGCATTACATTTTTACAGAGGATTAGCATTATTTTACCATAATTTTGCAATTATCAGTGATGATCACCTCTTGAACGTCCACAGCATAGTTGTAAAATATCAGTTATTCAAGTATGTAATGGGACAGGAAAAAAGCTGGTGTAAGAGGGTTATACATTTTTGTGGATAAAGTTAATATTTTTTACGACTTAATTTAAAAAGGATCATATTTAAAGGCAACGCAAATGATACAATTATCTCCAAAACTGAAATCTATGCATGTAAATAAATTAGAAATCACATGAAATAAAATAAAACATTGAAATATCCAGAATTGCAAATACAGAACCAGATAGGGAGGAATTGATATTGAAAAAGAGAGCAAGGGGCATTTTGGGATGCTTCCAAAACCTGGCGACGGGACGTCTAGCACTCTTATAAATAGGATCCGGCAGATAACTTGATTTAAAATTCCTTTATTCCCTTCCACTTAGGCCGACAACGTCGATTGAACGGTCCAACCAAAATTTCCCTAGACTTTGATTTAATCTCTATTACATTTAGCTGTCGATTGGAGAATATCTATTACCCCCACCCTCATGAGGGCCAAATCCATCTCTCTTTCACTCTCATGAAAATCTCTTTCCAACAGCTTCGATCATTGTTCCCCAGACAACGTGACTGCTTCCTAGTGACGACGCCTACGCCTCTATCGCCAGCGACCCTTCAAGAGGCTTGAGGAACAATCCAGGTAATGATGACTCTTTGAGGACGAGACGATGATGGAGAACGATTCACTTTCCAGTCACCTCTGCGTCGGTGGTATTATCTCCCGTTCTGCCATAGGACATTTTTCTGTGAATTGGTGCCTGAGGAGGTCGAGGATGAGCTAGCTCATCCTATTACTTGCTTTTCCCGCAAATAATATTTTTCCTTTTTTTTCTCCTACTCCATCGTGTTCCATATACTTCGAGGAGAGTAGCATTCTATTCTCGGCAGTGAGACGTTGAAGGACACTGATGATGGATGGCACAGATTGCATGCGAAGGAAAAGAAATGCATCTGGAGAGAAGACATTCGGTGGAAGGACGCAGAAAATGATGACGACGCCATTTATCAGAACGTGTGGGAAACAATCGGGAACCGAATGTTGGCGAGCGAGCATAAGAGATGAACTCCACCAGGGGATATAAAACATGATGAGATGATGCCGATCATTTGGCGTGCGTGTCTCGACATCTGGAATGCCTTAAGTCCAAAAAAATTTAAATGAGGCCACGACCGCAATCGATCCCACTGTCTTCCGTCTCTAAAAACGTTCTAGTCTTGAGAAAAAAGTTTTGAAATCATAAATTTATAGAAAATTATAATTAGAGAAAAAATAAAATTAAAATGAAAGCATTTTTGAAAGTAAAACAAATGTGTCGAGAAATATCAGCAATAATAACCTCGCTTAATACAAATCCTTCGTAAGAATTAGGTCCCTTCGTGAAATTACGATTTGTAACACAAAGAGAAAAATATAAACTTTTAAAAAAACCACGATAACTACAGGGATAAGATAGATCAATACATTTGGTATTAGCTCATGAAATATAAAATAGATAAAAGCAATCACTCTACATACATTGTGTTATTAAACTACAAAAGCCGTATTCCAGCAGGGGTTGAGGCTTACATTTCTTTCCAATATAATGCCTTTGTAAACCACAGATTACTGAACGAGAACTAAGAACCTGGAAATGAAAATTTTGAGGAATTCTCTTTTGATTACTTATCACATAAATTTCATGATCCGTTGAGACGATGGCTATAGAATTACACAAATTGGTTAAGAGTATTGAATTGAAAATGTGGTAGAATATTATATTCAGCCTTGCTCTACTACATCACAGTCTAGCAATTTGGATTGACGGTCCATTTTTATTGAAGAGAGAGACAGAACGAACAGCTGGTCCTAAAGGTGATTGTAATAACTATATGAGATAACTGACAGCGTCACTAGGAGGATTCCAGTTCAGTGTGTTCTGTTCCGAATCAGTGCAGGCTGAACCTTAAAATAGTAATTCACGGAAGAATTTATTATGCACATATTATAAACATTATTAACATAAATTTTTCATAGCAAGAATTTTAATATTAAAGGCATGTTTGATATAAAAAAAATTCATCGCTATTTGGCTCTTTTATGGCGAATATTATGCCAAAAATTTTCTCTAGTCTTCCAGCAAGTCGGAATTTTTATTAGTGCTGGTTTTTTGGAGTTCGATTCAATCCCCTTTTTAAGACTAAATATGTCGTTTATGGCCGCCTATTACGTGACTTAGACTTTTCCGTTCATATACCAGATCAGCCACTATTTTTGTTTGTGCCCTCTGATTGGACCTAACCTTGAAAATGGGGATGAATCGAACTCCGAAATGTTGGTAATAATGAAAAGCGAGGAAGACCAGAAAAGATTTGATCCACAATTTCATTTTGGAACGTATTTTTACAGAGCATGTCCTATGATTCTGGCTTCCATAATCCTACAGAAAAGCTCAGCTCCTCCCAGATGAATATTCAGCGTCTATAGGCAGTTCACTATATCCCCATTAACCGTTTTGCTTCCGGAGATGAGTCGCAAACATCATGCAAGCAGCGCACGACAGCGCACTCCACACCCACGTATGCAAGCTAAACTGCGCGGAATTCCAACATCTCCCTACCGACGTGGAAGCATGAAGACAGCCATCCCGCGCGATCTTCCACATCTCCCGAAAATAAAAACTCCCTCTCCTCCTCCTTCAATGCAATCTCTCAACCCACTTCGCATGTCCTTAGATCCCTCCCTCCCTAGCCATCACTCGATTATCTGCCCCTCCACCGCCATATACCTCTCGCATTTCTCCTCCCGCCCATTCCACCGACATTTCTCCCCCCTTCCCTCCAGTCCCGTTCCGCGGGAAACTCCTCCGTTTTCCAACAGCCTCGCCCCTCCCTCAAAGCACTCACTCATCCCTTCCAGCGGCATCTCTCTCTCTCCCCTCTCACCCTTCCCATAAACCTTCTCCTCCAGTGTTCCCTCTCTCCGACCCGCCCTCCAACCCACTCTCCACGATCGTTCATCACGACGCTTTATCTCTCACGTTCTTCGCGACACGCTTCCATTCCATAGCTTTTCCACCTCAATCTCTCTCCGCTCTCCCGAGCCCCACACTCCTAGCGACCATCTTCTTCCCTCAACCAACCCCTCCCCATCACATCCAGGCCAGCCGAAATCCTTTCTCCGACCAACCCCCGCTCACTACTGCATCGCACCAGAGATCCCCTTCTCCCATGATCTCTTCGGCCCCATCCATCCCCACCCCCCTACCTCCTCCTCCCTCTGTTCCGAGCCAGGAGGAAGGCGACGGCCCACCGCCGCGCGCCTTTCCGACCCTCACTTACACAGGGACGAGGGAAAGAGAAAAACCTACCATCCTCCGACACACCCTACGTTCTTCAACAGACGTACCATTTCTCGACTCCCTTCTCGACTTTTCAATAATCTTTTGTGCTAAGCGGGATGATTCAATTCGATCTAGAGAGCACTTTTTCACGGCGATCCTGCGCCTAAACAGCAAGAAACCTGTTCAAGGACTGGCATGATTATCTCAGGAAACAAATCCACTTTCATAGAAACCAGAGAAAGTTATAGATGACCTCAGATGGATATACGAAGATTTTCATGTTTCCACTCGTTATGGATACGCTCAATTACACGATAAATTTTAAATCATATTCTAAGCTTTTCCTGTATGAAAATTTTATTGGCAAGTCTTTCATTGAATTTGAAATAATTGATTTAAATGATTGAAATTATGTTCGAATTATTAGTTCTAAACCTCTTCGAAACAAATATATAGAGAAATAACAACAGTCATGATAATAGATTCTGTACTTTGTTAACAATTTCCTCGTCACATTGAAAAGATTCTTCACGCCATACCGGCCGTTCAATGTAACTTTCAGTAATTCATGCATTTTTCATGAAGTGCTCAAATTCCTGTTTAACTTACCAAAGTAAGTTATGGGTGTAAAAGTGCAACTCACATTATTTCCCTACTATGTGACATCGTGCATATCATATTTTTCTTGCGGCATCAGCTAAAAGGTGAACTATAGGTTCTTAATTACTCTTTGTTAATTTTTGTTTTGTTAATTTGTTAGGTTTTATGTACTATAAGTTGGTCGGTTGAAAATTCACACTTCCTTAAACAATTTTACCATCTGCCTGTTGACGTCTAAGAACTATGGTGAAATTAAAACAGAACTGCTTACTTTTAAAGTTATATACGGCCAATAAAAGTTTACAATAATGTTGTCCGATATTGATGATTTCCATTCACAATGTATAAATCTGTTAAAGCAGAGGATTATGGTTAAAAATGAATCATAAATTTTATCTAGTCAGAACTATGTAACATTAATTCATTACAAGTACAGTATGCGAAGGCGAATGAATGGGAAAGATTACTTTACACCTGCCGTACTGAGACGGCTATCTCAAACTTATTTGATAGCACGATGAATTATTTTCTATATCTTTTAGTGTAGACGCGGCAATATTCTTAACATTTTGATACATTTTTCCTAATTTCACGGCACTCATTCAGGCAAAAAAGTTCTAGATACCGAGAAAAAGATTTTTGCATTTTTGGTTCAACCACGATGCATAGAACGTAGCCAATACACACTAATAGACCTTACTTCCTCCATTCGAGCACACAAACACTGCGTTTCTCACCTCGCCCCTTGAACCTCCAATCCACTCAGCCACGGTTGTATTTTACCCTCCATTTTTCTTTTCCGCTCACCTGAAGCCACATCTAAAGACAATTTCAGCGGTCGAAAATCTCCCAAGCAAAAGATATGCGTGATCCAAGACAATATACCTTTCGTGAAAGCTCCATGGCCTGCTCGTTATTAAGAAATAGCTTAAAAGAGGAGTGTATTGACGTTTTCTACGTGTTCTCATAGGTACTGTTGGGAACGATGTATCTTCTAAGATATTTTTCTCACCTTCTTCTTTTTACGAATACAATTACCAACCATAGTGACGTATATCAAGCCATTACATATCCCCGTCCAACTCATTAACATGTATAAATTATAAATATATATAAATAAATAATTCTATAGCACCTATGTATGTGTTTGTGGGTGCATATTTAGAGAACTTTTACGCACGAAAATATTTAGTTCGTACGTAAGATATACCCGAATAACAGGACATATTCTCTAATACGTAATTTTCAGATTTATTGGACTTCATTCCACAGACCTTACTACAAACTAACTCCTCATTGTTATTCTTACAGTAACCAAAACATTGAATCTAAACATTGAATAGACACAAGTAAATAATCAAACATAACGAAATAAAAACATGTACACCCCACACATATATGCCCACGACTTGCCAATCCTCTTCCCCCCCTTCAATTGCAATACTCTCGTTTCGCCTCCCATTCTTCCACCCTCCCCTCATTCACCCTCTTCCCTAAACCACCACCCACCTCCTTTCTTACGTCCCGCCCATCTCTTTCTTGAACCAATATTCTTAAAATATTCCCCACCATCTTTTGACCTCCTCCCTCACCTCCTCTCTTTTATTTAAGGAATGCATTCCCGCCGCCACCTAAGGATGGGGGAAAAAATGTTTGGGCGCTTCCTTTTCCTACGGACTCCTCCTGCCATTATGACCTCCTCACAAATAACACCACCCTCTCCCCGCACCCCATCGTTTCTTTTCCCTTTCCCCTCGCTTCCCAACCCTCACCTCCTCCGCTCGTTCTCCTCTATTCACACCCCCTCTCCCACCATTCTCGTATTTCGTCCTCATTCCCACCTCCCCTCGGGCCCCACACCCTGGCCCTTCCCTACGCGTCTCCCCTCCCTTAAAATACCGACCGCGTCTTCCCACCCACCCCCTCTTTCCGAGCGGAGACTTCTTTAATCCGCACCCCCCACCCCACCCTGTCCTTTTCTCGTCTCGTCTTCCACTACTCCTTCCTCCCCACCTTTTCCACCTTTCGTCCCAATTTCCCACCCTTCTCTCCGTTTTCTCAATGAAAAAGTCCTTTGTAAACTTTTGGATCTCTCTCCTCTATGTAATTGCCACTTTTGAGCGCGTTCCAGAATCGCAAACAGAAGCGTCATCGCCTTGCATTCACTTTACGGGAGACCATCAAAGCTTTCCGAAGGGATAATTGTTTTTCTGAAATATTGGTAGTTGAGGTACGTCTGGGTTATCCAATGGCACCTGTCAGTGAATGGCAAAGGCAGTCGTTAAAGTCAATTGACGCCTAGGAGATGTCAAACAGGAAGTAAGGGTCCCTAAAATAAGAACAGCAAGTGCTTTCATCAGCGGATCGACCCAGTTTGAAATCGTCAGGGAATATGGAGAAAATCTATTTCATAAGTAACGAACAAAAACTCATTTTTCTCCTTGCTTCCAGTCTGCGTAATTATTTCGTAGTTTCTGTGACGAGATTAAACTGATGAAGAAGATGCAGAGGAATTATTTTCCACGGCTAGCAAATTATAATATTCAACAAGCGAACAGAAAAAGTATCAGCAATAATTTAGGATAAACAGCTGTTTGTAGATTGGCATCATGAAATGAGTAAATTCATTACTGGAAGAGTTAATGACTTTTGCATCGTGTTTCATTTTAAACCACACATATTATTATCCAGTTGTAAACAAACTCTAAATATTCAATTTTAATGGATAAAAACAAAGTGGGAGAATTTCAATAGTCTTTGTTTGCAACTGATAAAAATACCAAATGAAATGTTCCACATTTAGTTGTTATTTTACTGCTGATCTTTGCCTATTTCGCATTATCAGATTATTCATTACAGTAGTCTCTTCTCTTTTTAGAATAATCGAGTAAAATGAAACTTTAAAGTAGATCACAATCAATGCATATATTATTGCTAAAGTTAAAAGAATCATACGCATAATTTGTATAATAAAAAAAATATAAAAGCAATATTATCACTGACGTAGATAAACTGGAAGTCATTCATAGTCAATACCATTATGATTTTGCAGATAAAATGCCATAAAGGATTAAACACTGTGTCTGATAATAATGGAACTTTATTTAAAAGAATCCTTAAGAAAGGGCATTTAAACAAAGGACAACAGCAACTAAAAAGTATTTGATTATGTCATTTATAGTACAATTCCTTCCATTCTACTTAAACTTTCATCCATTTTAGGACATAGTATTGCATTATGTAGGTTTACTGTGCGTGCTGTTCTTTAAGTACATTTTGAGATGCTAGGAGTAGATGTCATTTAAAAAAAGAATACAAATATGAATGCGGGTAAGGCAGGAATGTATTATTTTATGCAAGGAGTGGTGGCGAAAAAGGTGTGATGACACCAGTTTCACTCAAAAAATGGAATGCCTCCTCGTATTCCCATTCAACATATCCCTTTCTTGTGTCACATCATCTCCGAACTCCTCAGAAATATCACAGAGCTCCCTCGACGACCTTGGCCTACCTGCCGACCCACACGTCGAACACTGCTTCCGTTGATGATGTGAACAATGTCATCGTTATGTGTGTGTGTGTGAAGCACATCGAACGTGTGTGAATAGCCTCCATTTTCTGCCTCTCTCATCTTTCTCCAGATGGCGAAAAAAAAATACTTTGGTCCTCATGCATCATTTCTGGTCCGTCTGACATCCACTCCCCTTGTCTTAACGCGACCTCTTACATCTTCTGCCGAGGACGAAGGCATAAGAAATCCTCTCTCCATCGTCCCTCCGAGCATTCCTCCCATCTCCCCCCTAGCTCCCAACCCACGTCTCGTAATGGAATCCCCATTAAACCTTCAGGCCTCGCCCTCTCCTCTGCGAGATTCCCACACCACGCAGGCCGTGCCTTCGCGGAACACGTGCGCAGCATATCCCAGACTACGCATTTCCCTCCCCTAGCAGCCAACCGTCTCCATCTCGCCCCCTCCCCCTTCCATTACCATGCGCCTCGAGAAAATCATCCCCCGGAATTTTATGATTTCGAGGGACGGAAGAATTCGAAGTGAGAGTGGTATGTCCCTCAGGAGAACAATTGAGCCACTATTTTCTCCCCTATGCTTCATTTTCTCTAATAACGTTTCCTGTCTAAGCCAGGAGAGTTGAATCTTAATGAACACAGGAGAAAATTCGTTCACCCTAGCGTGCTGATCACTTAACATCATCGACTAAGCCACCTTAAACTAGGATTTTAACACCTAGGTTATTTCACAAATAAATATATAACTCTTCAGTATGATCTTACTATTATAGGAGTTAAATAACACAAATTCAGCGATACCTTAAGCCTTTCAAGCATTGAATATTTTAAATAATAGTGAAAGAATGAGTGCCTTTGGAATGCCAGTGATGAACAACTTTCATTCTCTAAATTCACTTGCGTGGTATGTTATTGATAATAATTCGCGCATGCAACATGGTTATTCCTTATTTTTATTGCGACCTGTTTCATAGTTTAACGGGAAAAATATCCCGCCAGTAAAATATATTTTCAATAAAACGACCGAAACATTATGAGGGAACACTGGAGAAATTGCCAATCATCTTCATCTGGTACTTTTTTTGCGGACATCACGTCCATTTTACGATGCCAAACACCAAAATTTATATAATTTTCTCTTTTCCACCAAACAATGAACCGGGGTGACGTCAGAATGTAAATAGGATCCCCCATCCACACACTTTCGTGGTAGCTTGCGGGTATTGCGTACATGTAGTTGTAGAACGGAGGCCTCTTACAAAGTTTTTTAAAATTAAAAATACATTTATTTCATGCAGCTGAGAAGCTAGTTACGTCTTTAAAAATAAAGAATAATTCAACCCAATTATCAGTCAATTAAAGTTGTGATATGGAGAGAGAAATAATGAAAATTCATAAAAAATAACCGTATAAAATAAAACGTAATTTTCAGTCCCAAAGCGTTCCTGGACATGGTTTGGTCCGCGCTATTTCCAGATAGGATAAAATGGTTAATAGAACTTTGAAAGCAAGAGGATATCATCTGTAAATATAATGTTCCGCTTCATATAGAAATACATAACATTTATCATTTATTCCCAAAAAATTATGAAAAATATGCATTCCATTGAAGCTCTACAAGCTTGTCAAAGTCAATCGAGGTTATGTGATATTAAAACCGTACAAATATTAATCAATTCTCGGTTTTTCTCCCGTGGAACTTTTCTTGATTAGTCATTCATTATGATTCTCATAAAAACTGGCCTCAAACCACAAACTCCACCTTGGAGCACATAAATACTTTAGCATAAAATTTTTGGAAAAGAATTCATCTTCTTTGGACTCGGCCGCAAAATTTGCTAGCTTCCATTCCTCGATATTAATTATTCCGTTCCCCCACACAGAGCACCGTCGGCTCAATAATCTTCATCTCCCTTCCTCTAAATCTCTCCCCAGTCATAATCCTGGCTTCGTTCATGTTCTTTACATCTCTTACCCTTCCCTTCTGTCTTTCTTCTCTTATCGCTCGTTTTTTCACAATATCTCTTATTCTAGCTATGCGTTCTCGTTGACTTTGTACCCCAAAATTGGGAAAAAGAAAAAAACTTGGAGAGGACAACTTAAGAGGGGAATAAATTACGTACCTGGATGGGAAAAAGCTGAAAAAAGGAGCCAAGTGGTTTTTCTTTAATCTCAATCATATATCGCAAACTTCTTATAAAATCCATCTCAAGACGTAAGTTAAAATAAATGTTTTCATCTCAAATTTTAACGTTCATATACCAGGATGCGTATCCACCCTGGTCTCACTTTCCTTTTCTTCCCCCTGAAATTCACCCTACCGATTTCCCAACCACTCACTCATCCCCTCATTATCCCCCCAGACGATCAAATATTCCTCCGCCCACACTGGCGCACTTCCCCGTCCATCACAACTGCATCTATCCCCGGTTACGCCCACCTACCCTCTCCACTCCGACTTCCCTTGACTACAGACACCAGCCAGCCATCCCTACCCTCTCCCTCCCCTATCATCCCACACCACCTTCCCTGGGGGTGATGCATGAGGTTTCAACGCATCAATTTCCACGTCCAGGCCAGAAAGGAACGTTTTACCCATTCTAACGAGAAGAAAAAGGCATTACATCGGCCTCCGAAATTCAATGGTGTTGATGCTGGTTGCGAAACGATCGACAATGTGCTACATTACAGTATTTTCTGCGCCACTGGGATTCGATTGCGAAATAATTTTGCCATTTTACATATTTTTAAGTGATGCAGTATAGATTAATTTAGGAGAGCTCCTCTCCAACGAAGCTAAAATTTTATCACTTCTCGAAGTAATGGTGTACAACCGACTAGCGACCCGCTATCAATGGTCTTTCTCATAAAACCCAACTTCCCCTTGATTGCATCGCTCACTGGCTGGGACAAAATTTATACCTAGGAGATAAATGCACATTGGTAGGATTGTTAACCGTGGAACATGCCAGAGATATAACACACTTAGTGACAGAAAGGAACGGAATGAATAATCATCAAATAATTCTGCTCTCCACACTCTTAAGCACTTTTTATATTAACTTTCAAATTCGGTACTAAGGTCTACAGGAACAGTAAATCGGAAAATACATAAAATCATGCCTCCAAGCATGTAATTTGCATCTTTAATCGGATACAGGTCAATCTACCGCACTAATACCTCGTCGCAGCATTATTTGCCGACTCCGAGTCACAAATCTATATCGGCAACCTATTATCATTGCCAAAGCCCCTATCATCCTTAATGTGCCACGTCGAATTACTACTGTGCGCGTTAATATTCACCATTCTACTTTCTACCCACTGAATCCTAACTCCGCCGGAAGTAAAATCTTATTTCCATATTTCGTTCCAAAGTGTTTACAATTTTCAAACAGGATATAACACCTATATCTCCGATACGTGATATGTTTTAAGATAACAATCGACATTAGATCATAGCAATAAACAAAACGAACTCACAACCACCACCAAATATTCACTGCCCCGTCACCAGTCCAGGTAACCTATTTTACATATCCCACTCCCATGGATTGCCATACGGGAAATAGCGTGGGTTTCTTGGTAATCAAATTCTGCTTGCAAAATTAAAAGTGTATGAGCTACGGTAAAGTTTCGTTTTTACCATGCATATCTAGGATATTTCGCATTATGGCTCTCTGACATGTTGAATTAAATGTCAAGTTTCACTTGCTTTCTTTTTTTGCTTAAAACTTATGATTTCCTACTAGGAAAGGCTACCATATAATTTTTTTCTGTATAATTTACATTAAAATGGAATAATAAGCAGTTGCCCAAGATACTCAATCTTCAACTGGAATTCTGCAGTCACTTTGTAAAAATGCGTAAATCTACATAATATCGGCAAAGAGAGCACTTGAAAAAAATAACTCGCCGAAATGTAACGTGAATATCTACTAACATTTTTTATTGTTAGCATTAATTATTTATGATATTATCAAGACAATTATATTAAGTCACAGTAAAGTAAATGAGTATCTAATATGCTTACTAATTTTAATTTATCTACATCAATGTAATACCCTATAAGCCGCCAAAACGGCGTGTGCCAGGGGATGAAGTTCACCAAACATGTACTATTAACATACAACTAGGGTGGGTCTTGAAGCCATCACAACTGTTAAGATAACCTTAAACTGTTTGCTTTCAGCACCTTAAATGGCCTTAGAAACTTCTCCATTCCTATTTCAATTCATTGCTCATCCCTATCGACTCGATTTATACGCAGTGACCCCAAAATACGACATGGGTCATGAGAGATGGAATGAGCCATACAATAAACAGGAAACGGCGACTCATTCCGGTGAACGCTAGGTGTCCAGTAGGTACGCCTAGAATGTAATTTATGGATTGGATTAAGAGATATATGCATTGCAATCGGGGAAGGGAGGAGGGAAGTTTCGATGATTATTCTGATGTAATCTTCCGAGAGTGGGCAGTTCAGAGAGACTCTGATGCAAGCGAAAGCCTCACACAGCGCGTGCCAAAACATCTCCATATCCTCGACCCACTACACCAAGGGACAACGTTCTCTCACCCTACTTCACTTCTTCCATCTCTGAACCTTCTCCAGTCGGTCTCTGAGAGTTTTGGCCATCCATTCACAAATCTATTCAAATCGTTTTTCGATTTCCTCTTCTCTCTCTCTCTCTCACACACACGCTACCCTCTTTACATCCCACGAATCTTCCCTCTTTCCATGCCAGTGATATTGCCTGAATCCTTCCAGTCCTCCCGGGTGAGAGAGAGATAATCGATGTAAAGCAACGTTTTTATAAATTAGTGTGCCATGTAGAATGTCATTTGCAGGCGGGGTGCCTCTCAGTTCCGAGAACATTTCGAATATAAGCCCAATAATGTGGGACCGGAGGAAATCTAGCGATATACGGCTGATTTTATTCTGAGAGCATTATCATATGCTCATGCTTCCTTACTCGTTTTCTCATTTAAGGGTTTTGAGCAGGGGAAATGTTTTTGTCTCTCAGAATTACATTTTGTAAAGTAGGTAACTCAATGTCAATGAAAACCGTTATTGTGAGTAAAATACCTATATAATTGAGGAGAGATTATGCAAACAGATTTAAGCATAGTTTTGCTGTGACTTTCAACTTAATGCATATACTTTCAAGTGTCCCTAATGAACATTATTTCAGATTACCTAAGACCTAGTGAATAACTGTATATTTAAATTCATACCAGATCTACAGAAGTATTGTAATATTTTCTCAGTTAACTGCATGTGAGTGAGATCTTACCGAATATAAGTGCTGCACTAGTGATCAATTTTCTTTATACCAGATATCATTTGAAACCACTTGAGAAAAACGTGCCAAGAGAGACGTCATGGCTACTTGAAGAGTATAACACAGAATCACTTATAAACCGATGGGAACAGTTTTGCGCTCGTATAAATTTCAGGGAAATAAGTATTGCGATACATTTAATCTATAAAAGTACTAAGCCGTTAATCAAGATAATTGCACTTTTGGGGATAATTTCTTTTAGGAAATATTATAATACAAGTAGTGAGTCAGCAAGAGATGAAAGATGTCACGTAGCTTTTGATCACCAATTTAAAACGGTACATTTAGTAACTTAATTATATCTAAAATTAATAAATGGATAAAATTAGATATGAGGGAAACGGCCGGTTAGTACCTTATTGAAACACTGCAACACAGGCTATTCATATATATATGAAATCGCGCAGCCGTATGACACCATGGCGCCAATTGATACAGCTTTTAGACAACTTTGACAATCATCATCATCATCATTGGTCAAGAATCCTAGGATTGGTTTGACGCAGCTTTCCACTCGATTCTTCTATCGGTCAACCTTTTCATTGTTACGTGATTCTTCTCTTTTACATCCCTCACTACCTGTTCCATGTATCTCATACGAGGCCTGCCTTTTCCAATTTTCCCGTTCACTTTTCCCTTGACGATAGTCTTCATTAGGCCATCGTGTCTCAAGATATGGCCGATTAAATTGTCCATTCTTCTTTTTAGAGTGGTCAGCACCTACTTCCAAGCTTGTATTTCCATCTGTAAGTAGATTCTTCTTTTGATAGAATGCCCTCTTCGCCTGGGCTATTCTGCTGACTATTTCTTTCTTGCTTCGTCCGTCGTTGGTTACTCGGCTTCCAAGGTAACAGAACTCTTTCACCTCTTCCAACTTTTGTTTTCCTAGTTTGACATTGGTTTTGGCCTCTTCTTTCTTGCTGCACACCAATAACTTAGTCTTCTTCTTATTTATCTTCAGCTGATATCTGGCCATTGTCCTTTCCATGGTTAATAGAATCTTGTTCAGATCCCTCTTTGTCTCTGCTAAGAGTGCTATGTCATCAGCGAATCGCAGCATGCTTATTTTTTCTCCGTAGATAGTCACTCCAGAAGACTTCTCTTTGATTTCGTTGATGGCGTTGTTGACTCCTCGGGATAACAATGTGGTGGTTTCCCCTTGCCTTCCACATCGCAGTACTACAGGCGTTAAAGTAAATGTTACCACGCCTGTAGTAAAATGAGTGTCGCTGTACCGTCCACTGTGGTGTCCACCTTCACTCATGTGAAGAAGAGCTGCTGCCCTCTCCTCCGGGTGATGGGAAACGTAATTTTTGCGGCCTCCGTCGCCACGTTACGGCATCTTCACAGGTTCTGTATTATTTAGTGGCCTACCTTACCCAGGGATAGACCTATACCCCCTCGGAATGCCGTCGTTTTTTGTCCACGACTGCATATTCGACGAGTAAACTCGCTTATCTCGCAGCTAACCTCTATATCTAGAGGTCGACCCATCTGCTGCAACCCGGTGGACGCACTCGGTCGCTTTAAGCTTAGCCGCGAGACTTTGACAACAAAGGAGGAAAATTACTTTGTTTGGTGATCAGGCACTTTTTCCATTGAGCATATAATACCCTTTTCTTTTACATAAATGGCCCAGGAAATATATGTCAAAAACCGATTTGCCTGATGTGTACAAATGAGGAAGAGGACAACTTCAGCATTGTTTAATCAGTTAGATTCTTTTGTATGACCGCAAACATTATGAAACCTTCTCATATGTTAAGATTTGTTAATTTCTACATTTTCTCACAGTCTCCCCTAGGGTTTCTGTTAAGGAGTTTTCAATTATCATATTTACTATATGTCGTATTGGAATTATGTCCAAATTCAAGAAGTCAACGGCAATATCATCAAATCACAATTCTCTGCTTCATTAAAGGAGAAAGATAAGCAGAGAAAGCTGTTGCTACTACTAGAATGAATAATTGGATACCTAATTAATAATATTTTGGATAGTTTTAAAAGGCAAAATATGGCATTTAATGCAAATAAAATAACGATACTATGACAGAAAAACAATTAGAAAAATAAGACCATAAAAATATATGAAACTTTTTTAACTTGAATAAAGCACTTAATAAATTAATAAGCGTGTTTATTAAACCATATAAATTGAAAAAGAGATGAAAGGAAAACAGTTGGAACAAAATCCTCATTACTAATTCAGTCGTTTGTACAGTGCAAGCTGAATATTTGTTCAAATTTTTGCTAATCCAGGAATTTACTCAATAGATATGAATTTTATACGAACTTTCAAAGAACGAACCTGAGCGCTTCACCAAAAATCATCAGAGAAGTTATCGAGAGAGAAATTTAATTTATATTTTTAATGTTCATTCTGAGATGACGTACGCTCTATGGAGTACCTACTTGAAAAATAATAGCTAGAGGAGGAGAAAATGACTTACTTAATGATATCTCGCTGAATTTCTTACGATTTCCATGCCAATTAAAGAGTATGGAAAACTTGGATGTAAATATCAAAAGAGACAGTTATGGACGGAGAAAGGAAAGCCTTTTGAAAGAAACCTCTCAAAAGACAACCACTGCGAAGAGGCATACAGAGTGACTGTATTTAATGAATCGGTAGTAGTCTACAGGAGAAGTGAAAATGACTGAAGGTTGAAAATATTCAAAATAAAACATCCCAGGAAAATCAAATAAACCATTAGAAAGCATGAACTTTCGAGGATGTTATGAAAATTCTGATGAATTTCCACTCCACCCTGACACACTTGGGAAAAAAATTCAATAAAGAAAACGAACTGACGGCGTCCCTTGAGACGAACACGAGAGGCGCATATTTATAATTTTTCTTTTGTCGCCAAATATGCGTCCTCTTCATTTTCTCCCCTGCTTCACACCGAATACGACCCTACCTCCGGCAACTCCTTAAATATATATCGCTTCCCCTTTTCCCCATACACCCACAAGGCACACTTCTCGACGATAAAAACCTCCCACCTAGGCACACCTCCCCTCCCCAAATCCCCCCTCGTCCTTCACTCTGATTGGTTTCCGAGGAGGCAGCCTCCTTTACCCTCCTACTTTATACATCTCACGGCTTCCGTCCCTTTCCGCCAGACCACCCTCTGTTCCGCGCTCTCATCCCTTCCAGCCCGCACTCCCAGCTTACCCAGGAAGGGAACCCTCGTAATGCGTCCCTCATCCCCACCCGCGGCTCCTCATCCGACCATCACCACCTCCGTATTCTTTCCTCAAGCACACGCTCTCTCGCTCGGGTTCTCTCTTTCCCCTTCATCCCACCCAACCTTTCCACCCCACCTTCTCCCCCCGCCTAATTCCCGATCCCATTCCTACGCCTTTCATGCAAGATGGGTCTCTAACTAACGCATTCCGCTCTCTTAATTTCCCGGAATTCCTTCCATTCAGTGTCACTCCGAATCCTGTTCCTCTCCCTCTTTGCCCCAAGGACCAATCTCCCGCCATCCCCTCTTTCGCCATTCCCCTCATTGCTCGGCCTCTCGTCTATGCCTTTCGTCAAACGGCGACGCCTGCTTCTCTTCTCACTCTCCACATCTCTCCACTTCTTCCTTCTGCCCTCGTTCCAATTTCCCTCCGGTTTTACTCCAATTTCTACGGTATCCAATCTTCACGCCTCCTCCTCTTCGTCCATGTCCTAGTTTCAATTTCAGGTTAGTTAAACTTCGGCAACATCCGGTCACCCATTTTCGCAAACCCATCATTCCTGTCTCCTCTTTGTCCCTCTAAACACGTGCGCCATTACCCCAAGCATGCATTTGCCTTTCTTCATTTCTTTCATGTGCGAGGGCCCTTACCACGCGAGGAGAAAATGACAGCCTTCAACCCAGCCTGCCTAAAATTTCCCTGAGACACTCGTCAAGAGAAGAATTTATTTCGTCCTGGCGCTGTTTTTGCTGGAAGAATAAATTTACACACCTCTACCAGCTCCAATGCAGCAAAACAGAGACTGAATTAGTTTAATAGTGAGAGAAGGAAACCATAACAGGTGTTAAGAAGACCCAAGTTAGTTATGCAACACCTTAAAGTGCTCAGTAGCATGGAGCAGTAAAATTAGAGAAATAACTCGTAGGAAAACATTACGCTTGATTACAACTCCTTCCTAAATATATAACAAATAATAATTTACCCATCGGTTTCTACATCATACTATTTATTCAGCTACATTGCTCATTATAAAATAACCTTTATTCATAAATTTTTTCGACTGAAATAAAGTGGGGTATTCCAATAAACGAGTCTGAAAACAAATCAAAAATGAAAATGTTATTTTTAAAATTCTAGTAATTAACATCACTGAAATGCTGAAACCAAAGGCTCGTATTCAGCATACTGTAAGGTAAAGTTACCAATTATAAAATTTATGCAAAGGATACAGTGATTTCCATATCTTCGAGGCTAACTCTTGCAATTAAAATTATCAGATGTGTATATAGCAACGGATCAAGAAGAGTAAATAAATAAGGAAGATCAACCAATATTGTCGAGCAGTAGAACTCAGAAGCTTTCTCAAAAAAAATATTTACACTTCGAAAAAAATGCACAGAACCGTTTTATTTTATATGACATGGTATTTCGCGTAGAGACAAACGTCTGTGTAAGTATTTTAAAAAATCAAGTTAATTTGTCTGAAATTATCACATATTATGCCTTTTGATTTATCAGTACAGGGAGAAACTACTTGCAAAATGTTGCGAATAAGATTTGATATATAAAAGCTGAAGACAAATAGACCCCACTCCAAAAGCAGAACAACATAGTGATGACAATTAGGAATGGTGATCTGAGAAGACGAATCCTGAATGATATACTGATAAAGACAAGAAAATATGTAATAGTTCTGGAAATAGAATTTAACAATGCAAATGAGAAAAACTGAGAAAAAAATTAAAAAATATGCACAAAGACTCCTGGTCAGCTATTTTTTCCAGAAATAGGCCAAGCTCCATAAGCAATGTAAAACATTCATCTAATTAGTAATCTATCATTTGCCTTCAAAGAAAACACTTAATATTAGGATGAAATAGTTTGATTGAATGCGAAAATAATTGGACCATAGTAATTTATGACAAATGCTTCGGATATAAGAGAAGAAAAATTATCCAAATGGAACTAAAGAAGTCAACGGTAAATTACTTGATTTATTTTCTTTCCCATTTCCATGCTGCAAAATCCTTTTTTTGTCATTCATTCCCTAAACTTATAGCAGCACTACAAGAATATTTTAAAGTATATGGGAGCACAAAAGACAAGGATTCACTCTTCCTTTTTTGCTTACATTTCTTGGTACGCTCTTTTGAATCACGTAATCTCATATTCCTGGATCCAGGCTATTATAATCTTTCTAAATCATATCCTATATTAATCATTATTTTATCATCATTATTATTAATATTTATATTATTTATAATTTATCTGATACATTTTCTGCATATTCTTCTCACCTTGCCTCAAGCTTATGGTTCAAGCAATTGGTTATATATGGTTCACCAAGGAGATGGGATCCAAGTTCCATTTTCACTACCTGATTCAAGGTTAGGTTTGTTGGTTATTCAGGGGAGGCGACCGACAGCTGAGGTCACTTGCGCCATTTCAGATAGGTGGGTAATTGGGTAACGGTAGAAGTTTTCAGGAAACGGAGGAAGTGTGGAAGGAAACCCGGCGTCGGCATTAGCCTACTCTCAATGAAAGGCGCCAAGGGGATCACGGCTTAACGTCCCATCCGACGGACGGAGTACTGAGCTTGAAATGCCCTCCACTAAGCCCCCACCTTTTTCAGTCCGGTCATCACTCAAGTGGGGACCGGACTGAAAATTCCGCCACTGCCGGGAATCGAACCCGAGTCCTCGGGATGGGCGGCCAGCACTCCAGCCACCACACCAAACCGATCCCCACCTCAGTCAATTTTCACCTTCGCTAGGAAGGCATGTATTTTCCCATTTCGTCACAACTATTTCATTTTCTCCCATTATTTCCTTCATAAATAATCCTTTGTTTGATCAGTTAACCGTACAATTTTGTAATTCTATCCTCTATACTTCTCTCCATCTAAGTATTTACACTTTTCCTTTTTTCCTACATTACTCATCCAACTCATTTTTTCACTATTAACAGGGTTATTCAGTGTTTTGAAAATACTTTTCAATGATACATGGGTGCAAACAAGGACAAAAAGGACAAAATAACAAAAATACATCACAGAGCCCTACATATTGAGCTGTGGACTACGCAAGATGTTGCCGGTAGGATCAGTCGAAAGAAGGATAGTTATAAACAGAAGCAAAATAACGCACAAGAATGTCTATACCACATTTACTAACCGTACGATAAACGAGCAGGATCTTGCTATCCCGCGGAAACAGATTAGCTCACGAGAGCAGCAAATGCAAATAACGACGCGAAGCGGACAGGATTTGAATGGATACATATGTAGACATAGGCAATGAAAGCAGTCGAACGAGAAAAAACGGCAGAGGAAGTTTCCAGTCGAAATAAATGACCCGAACGATGGCCGCCGCGAAAGCGAATAAGCATGAAGACATGAAGAAGGCGAATTCACTGAGCGGAAACCCTCTTCAAACCAAACCTACGATTGATGTCTGCTGATGATGATGATGACGACCATCATCATAACTTCGGACTCAACATTGGATGGGAATTTCCAACTCCGAGAAACGCGATACAGAAGTTGTTCTCCGCCGACTGCGTTCACTCAGCAGTAGCAGCACAAAGGATTATTTTAGCAACTGTCCGTCCGGCATGCCTGAAGGCCCGCAGACCCTTAGGGTTGGACCCTTTCCTATCCCTCTTCTCCATCCCGCACGCCCTCGTGCTTCCATTTCACCATCGCCCCCGTCTTTATCGCTCCTCCCCCATTACCGAACTCCGGAACATTTTTCTTCCCTCTCGCAATAATCCGAATCCATTCTCTCCCCTATCCGCCGCCGGCCCTGGTCCCCTCGACGCCAGTCCTTCCCTCTCATATTCCTCTTTCTCCTCCTCGCACTGGCCGCCTCGCTTCCAGCAACTTTTATCCTCTCCGTCCCCCTCTCCACCATCGCACTTTCCTGTTTTACTCCGTCTCCACACGCGAAAACTCTCCTTCCTCCCTTCCATCTCTCCCACACTCATTCCGGTCCTTGGTCCTCTCCTCCACATCTCCCATTCTCATTCATCCCATTCTCTCTCCCTCTATGCCTCCACGCTTGCTCATTCCCTTCCAATTCCTTTCCATTGCGTCAACTGCCTAACCACCCTTGTTCCTTCCGATTGGACCACGGTTCGTCGGCTCAAATATTCAAAGCTTTTGTAGCTCTCATCCCCTACTTAACGGCCAAATCCTCCCCTCTCCCTTCCCTCCTCCCGCACTCTTTCCTGCTTTCATCGTAAAGGATGTTTATCCCCGTGTCAACTCCCTCAATCATAAAGGGACCTCACCGTTCCGATAAATGCTATTTAATGCTTGCCAAAATGTAGTTCTCTCTTTCAATTCAAGCTTCTCACCTAAATTCCATACGTTGGGATTTGTTATGCGGCGAGGTCTACAAGAGAAACGTACAATGATCGGTTATTCTTCCCGCAAAAACATTTCCTGATAATTCACTTAGCAAATAAAAGTTAAAATGATAAATAAAAAAATATTTTAGTCGCTACCAATTCCGTTTGATACACAATATAATCACAATTATGGCCTTTGAATCGAAAAATATTAAAAAAGAGAGCATACCTTTCGTTTAGGAAAATATAAGATGAGTTAGGTGCCTATAGCAATGCATTACTCTAATTCAAAGCTACAGCTCAAAAAATGGACGTGGGGTAAAGTAAATTACATATAACGCTTCAATAAATAATTTATATAAGGCACAATACTGACGAAGAACAGTACTCTCAACATGAGGAATCGTAAAAATAATGTAAATGCTAAATTGAAAAGGGTGAATCCCACAGGATACTTTCATTCACATTTCATTTGGAGGCACCATGAGAGAGCAATTTGAATAAACTAAGCATCATCATCATGGGTCAACAATCCTAGGATTGGCTTGACGCAGCCCTCCACTCGATTCTCCTATCGGCCAACCTATTCATATTGACGTTGCTCCTCTCTTTTACATCCTTCACAATCTGCTCCATGTACCTCATACGAGGCCCGCCTTTTCTATTCTTCCCGTTCACTTTTTCCTCGGCAATTGTCTTCATCAGGGCATCGTGTCTTAAGACGTGGCCTATTAAGTTGTCCCGTCTTCTTTTTAAGATTTTTAGTAGACATCTCTTCTCTCCAACTCTTCTTCAGACTTCTTCGTTTGTCACTCGATCGATCCATTTTATCTTCATCATTCTTCGGTAGCACCACATTTCAAATGCTCCCAGCAATTTTACTGGCAATTTCTCTTTTACTTCATCCATCGCTGATTACTCACCTTCCCAGGTAACAGAACTCTTCCTCCTCTTTGAATTTTTGTTTTTCTAGCTTAAAATTGGTCCTGGCTTCCTTTCTCCTCCTGCATACCAATAGCTTGTAAGCTAAGTAAACTAAGCATGAAAATAATCATTTCATGAAATGGTGATTTTTTAAAATCACACCGTACTAAACTCAACTGCCATTACCTCTTAACACTTGACAGCATAGAAGATTCATTTCCTGAGAATTCCTTTAAACCTTGTGTAGGTAGAAAATCAATAATGTTTCTCCAGCATTCAGTGAAGCTATTAAACTGCTTTTTTGGAATAACAAAAATAAAGATCCTAAAATTTCAATTTCAGGCAGGAACGTTAGACATTCGAGAAAAGGCAGCGAGACAAGAAACAATCAAATTAACCCTAATCCCATACTTGACAGACAACAATGAGGAAAAGTCGAGGGCTTCAAGTGACAACTCAGCGGGTTGGACAAGTGCTTGCAACACGTTTAAAGGAAGTGAGGGAGAATAAATAGGGGTAAATAGTAAAAAAAGCTACTACACTCTCATTACTACCCTTTGCACAACATGCTGAGCCTCATTTTCAACGAATTTCCACCCTCTCAATAGACTCGCAATTACTTCACGAGAGCCTAAAACCTTCCCCATAGCACAACCGTCATTGAAAATATTCGGCTCCAAATCACTGCCACCTCTCCAAATCCAAATCATTCTCTTTTTTATCAAAGTAAATGCCAATTCTTTTCCAACAACGCAACTTCCGCGGAAATCACTCTCGAAAAAAGAAAAACTTCCCCGGAGAGCTTGCTAATAAAACTCCTTTCGCTGAGCTTAATACTATTGCCAACTCCTTCACGCACGTCATTTTTATTCGCTTCCCGACCAGAGCTTTATCATCTACCCAACAGTTCCTCCAGAAACGTCCGCGGGGGGAGTGAGCTCGTAGGGGTGGTGGAAGAGATAGAGGAAGAAAGCAGGAAAGATGTGTGAGGGAGAGGAACTGGAGTCCCTTCCATCAGAGCAAGCATTTCCCTCCTCATTCATCATCCTTCGGCGTTATCTCCGTCCCACGGTTCCCTTCCCCATCCCGTCGAAACCATACCAACATTCATCCTTTACCTCTCCCGCCACGTCATCAGGAGGACTTCTTCCTTTCCGAACGGGTTCCCTTAAGACTCCACCTGAATCATCCCCCTCCCATATTTATCGCCTCCTCCTCACCCCCTCCAAATCCAACCCTCACCACACACTGATGAGACCCCATCCTCAGTTCGGATTCAAAAGAATTTCGGGAGCACACCGAAAGGAGCCCTTATGAATACACATCAAATATATAAATTCATTTACGGCGCAATCTAGTGCCTTTCAATCTAATCCGAAGAGGATGGCAGCGAGCTTGATGCTGAGCCTCTGGTTTGATCGTGAGTCCCGTTTCTGGGATTGTTCGATACAAAAGCATAAGCTCGATCAGGGAGTAAACATCAGAGGCAAATCCTGTAGCATATTTCACATGTAGATGTTAATTAAATAGTGCTATTGCGCTACCCTAATCCTTAAGCTACCTCAAATGCCCATTTCAATATGCCTTCCTTCTTTATAAGATGAAAATGAGTAACAAAAAAATTCGAATAATCAATGCCCCAAAGAGGCTGACATTCTGCAACATTGAAATCCAATCAAGCAAAGCATTTATAGCAAGTAGTAATCTGAAATCATTTGTTAGGTAATGCATTTCCCAAAATTTTATCCAACCCAAATATTTTTTTGCGATCACCACTGAATTAATAACTTATTTCCCAGTGATTATACTACTCAATATATAAGGTATATTTTAGATTTACTCAGGAAACAACTTGAATGTTTCAATTTAGATCAATAATTCTTTATAGGCCATGAATAAAGCATTTTTAAATATCACCTCTATTACTTGGCACGGTACCAATTAATTAAAACACCATCGAAGTTAAAAGGAAAGTCAGCTTCAGTGAATAAAGGATGAGATAATTTATTATTCATGGCTTGAGGTTTAATGCCCTCTGTATGAGTTCCTGTAGTCTAACTATGCGTATGTCGTCCTATGAATAGTGATTTAGCATTTAATAAGTTGCAAGTTTCATATTCACACTCCGTAAACAGATCTTATTTATACTTCATTGATTTTTTTCCTTTTTCTAATATGAGCAGCATAAAGGTCTATTGACTTTTTTCCAGAAGAGCACGTTTCAGCTACAGTAGGAATAATTACACTGAAATGGGTCGTCAAGTATTGGATTTGAAACATTCCCTTAGTTAGTTATTCGTGGGAGACTACGGACAGTTGAGGTCTTTTGCGCCATATGGGATAAGTGGGTAATTGGGTATTGGTAGGAACTATATCGGTAATGGAGAAAGGGTGAAGAGAAACCCGGCGACCGCATTAGCCTACTCTTAACGACAGGCGCCAAGAGGACCACGGCTTAACGTCCCATCCGACGGACAGAGTCATCATCATCAGTATTTCAATCCTAGGATTGGTTTATTTCAGCCCTCCATTCTGCAGTATTCAGTGTTAATTCCCTTACGCCCTGGTATGTTTTTTCTTTCACATCCTTCTTTATTTGCCCTATATATTTGTCCCTAGCTCTTCCTCGCGGGACCTTCCCTTCAATCTTCCATTCTATTTTATTCCTTATTAATTCATTGTGCCTCAAGATATGTCCAATCCATCTGGTTCTTCTTTGCCCTAGGGTTTTCCATATTGTCTTTTCTTCATCTGCTCTTCTGTACACATCTTCGTTCCTCACTTTATCTGTCCAATTAATCTTCAACATTCGCCTCCAGCACCATGTTTCGAAGGCTTCAATTCTTCGTGTGTCTGCTTTCCCGATGTTCCATGTCTCTGATTCATAAAGTGTCTTGCTCCATACGAATATTTTGATGAAGTTCTTGCAGCCGTAAGTTATTTGAGCACAGTAATGTCTCTTCTTCATAAACGCCTCCTTAGCTTGCGCTATTCTTCGCTTGATGTCCGTCGAGCTTCTTCCCTCCAAAGTTGCTGCCTAGGTAGGTAAAGTTCTCCACTTGTTCCAATTTCACTCCTCGAATTCTGATATTTGCCCTAAGCTTCTCTCTTCCGCACACAATGATTTTAGTTTTCTTCTTGATGATGCTCATATTATAATCTCGAAGTACTTGGTCCATTGTGGTCCGGGATGCTTGCAGGTCCTCTCGACTTTCTGCTACAACTGCGATGTCATCAGCAAACCTTCGCATGTTTATTTCTTCGCCATTCACCTTGATGCCCTTGATACCAATTTCCTCTTCGGCTCTTATTGCTTCTTCCAGGTATATATTGAATAACGCTGGGAGGAGGTTGCATCCTTGTCTGACTCCTTTATTTATTTTGGCTTCTATCTTCCTTCCGTTTTTCATTCGCATTTTGGTGACCTGGTTCTTGTAGAGGCTATATATTGTTTTTCCAACCTTGTAGTCTATTCCAATTGCATCCTGTATCTTGAAAATCTTGTTCCAAGTCCACGAATGCCACAACGGCTTGTTTACGTGTATCATTTTCTCGTCCAGTATCCTTAAGCTGAATATTGTCTCCCTAGCTCCTCGGTTTTCCCTGATAATAATTCTAGTAAGTATTTTCGATGTGCGTGACACCAGGCTCAATGTTCTGTGCTCTTCGCATTCCTCTGTCCTTGGCTTCTTCGGGATTGCGATCATTTCACTCTTCTGGAAGTCCTCTGGTAGTCTCCCACTGTCATAGTTATCTTTGATTATTCGAAAGAGGGTATCTTATGCTTTAACCCCAAGTGCCATGGTGATTTCTCCATTTATTTTGTCCCCTCCTGGTGCCTTGTTGTTCCTTAGGTCTTTCACGGCTCTGTCCAATTCGCCTCACAGTATCTCGGGCCCCCATTCATCTTCATCCTCCCTGATTTCTTCTTACGTTAAGTCAGTTTCCAGTGGTTTTAGTGCTTGATAGAGCTCTTCGATGTATTCCTTCCATATTTTTCCTATGTCCTCCTATTATATGAGTATCTTTCCATTCAAGTTTCTTATGTTGTGGGATCTTGTTTTACTTTTTCCGAATTCGGACCGAGACGGACAGAGTACTGAACTTGAAATGCCCTCCATTAGGCACTCAAGTAGGGACCGGTTTGCCACTGAAAATCCGCCACTGCCGGGAATAGAACCCGGGCCCTCGGGATGGGAGGCCAGTACTCTAGCCACCACACCAACCTGATCCCCAGAAACATTCCGTGTTCTATTTCCTAGCCTCTAAATAATCAATGAAACAAGAGAAAAAACTGACATTTCGTCCCTGCAGTTACCTTTCCCTGCTAACTATCTTGGCAACAGCAAGCATAGAGAGGGAAATGAGAAAGCTGTAGGAAAGGAATAAAATTTGCTATCATTTTCTTTAAGTACCTCATTGATAGGTAATTAACCCTTTCCTGTTCTTGTCCGTAACATCCCCTCTCCCTATCTAATTTTTCTTTCTAAAATTCCGGAGGTATTTTCTTTAATTTTAAACTCCACAAAACTCATTTCTCATGTGAAGTCCAACATGTAATGTATTCCATTTCTCCGACCGCTCCAGGGGGTGGAAATATTATTACTATTATTTTCCTCCATCCTCTCTTCCAATGATTATACAAAGTTATTTCTTCCCATCTCGACCACGGGTGAATATCCGTGATCAGTTGGGCCATCTACTTCCCATCCCCTATCTCCATTTCACTCACAATTGAATTTATCTCCTTTTTCAATTACCTCACCTCCCCAATACGACTTCCCATCTTCATATCTCTCAGGCGCACATACTCAATTCTAACCTCTCCACGAGAAAACACATGCACGTAAACGCAAAAGTTCACACGCTCACTTATTACCAAAATTATATGCGAGACCAAATCCTTGGCTCCCAATACTTTCAGACCAACCCTCCCCGGATTGCCTCACTTGCGTCCCGAATCTTTCCTGCCCACCCCTTCACTTTTACCCATTCCCACTTTCATCCCCATTCCCTTCCCTACCTTTCACTTCCATTTATCTTTTTAAGTGCGAAATTTGGTCATCATGTGCATTTTCTTCTCTCGTTGAACAATACAAAGGCTCAACGCAATACACCTGTATCCTCCTGCTGATTTTTTCTGCTTTATCTCTCCCTCTCCTTGATATCTTCCGCATGATTCCGAGAACGGAGCCGTCTTCATCTCGCAATCCGTTTTATTTTCTATTTCCATCATCTTAACACCTGGTTGATTTCGATTTCGTTGGCCAAAAATATATCATTCACGCTGCACGTATTACCCGTTTTCATTTAAATCATTTCCCATCTCCCCTAAAGCAGTGATCCTTCCTTCTGTCATTCTCCAGCAATTCATTTTTTTTATCATATGTGCTTGGCTTCCCGGACGCAATCCGAGAATTGATTTAAGATTGAAACTGTGCTGAGTCACTGTAGAGGAAAAAAAATGAAATTTTAAAAGGCTCTCACGGCAGCATTGAAGCACCTCAACGACTCATTAAATCAACGTTGTGAGTTTTAAATATGCGAAGATGAAAGACAGAAGAAAACCTAAAAAGCCTCCAAGAAGAAATTTGGTTTTTTGTTCGGCAAAACATGATCTATTTGCTGTCGTACATTTGTCCATCAAGGTAACGCAAAGCATAAAAAACATAATAAATTATTTTTTATGCCCATATTTTCAAAATGAAGCACCGTAGCATAGTAAGCCAATTATTCTTTAAATATTTTTAAATGAAAATTGCCAGACTTAATCAATGTGTGTAACCCAGCCCTACTTTAATGCTGATTTTCCACAAATAATCACCTAGTTTGATAACCAACACTCACTAATGCGTAAATACGCCTATATAAAATCTATTCTATGACCCAATTTTTATTGTTAAAAATTCTTTACATCTTTAAAGTATTTTCCTGATACTACGGTGTACAACTCAAGTGGTAAATTCATGTCTTGCCAGTAATTGAGAATTAATTATAAAAACGTTCGTCATTCAGAATACTAATGAACTCGACAACAATTCCGTTAAACTCTAAAATGTGTCTTCCACAGATAATCACGGCAGTTGTTGGGCCTCAACGTTGATAAATTTAGGGGAAGTCATCAACACGCGAGGAACCCTCATCTTCATGACAAAATAACGATTTTGCGGGGATCAGATATTTGAACGAAGGCATGTGTTACGCGAAAAGAAATTGCACCCCAACTTCGAATACCCTATTTCATGAGTCACTTTGTGACTCATGATGACCTTGGCCCAATTCATGTCATTTCTACCATTTAGCTGAAGGGTAATTACGACATATTTTTCACTTAACCATGACGGCATACTCTTGACCTTAGAGGATATAAGCACCTTAAATCCTCATGTTAAACGTATACAACTGCACTAAAAAACAATGGATTGAAAGGCTTTGAAGTTACTTTCAGTATCTTTGATAAAATAGTTATCCATTGAACCAGATAGATATTTTTTTGATTCAATTCCGAGAAGAAACAAAAAACTAGCAGAACGCAACCACAATTTCACTATTTTCGATGCATCTAATTGGGAAAGTTATTACATAAAATACCAATAGCAATTAAAAATTATAATTCATATCAACTCTAAATATTCAGAAATGATATTCTCGAACACTTGTAGGAGATAAATCCTTTCCCGTCAGCTTTATTAATTTCCATCGCCTTCTGGCGTTCAGTTAATGAACAAGTCAATTGGAATCGCGGAACATTCCAATCGCGACAAATAAATCATCCAATTGAGCTACCGACGTCTCTGACAGTCGACAAGCCGAATTCGCACGTCATCATACACGTGTAACACGCTCGCGTCGTAATCGACGAAACGTCCAGGAGTCAGGGGCAGGGTATTTTTTAAAATTTTTCTTTCCTTTTAAAGGCAGTGCGCTTCGTCACCCGAACAGTCGCAACGCCTTGTTGTATCGGCGTTCTTTTTAATCCACGTCCATTTTTCTCCCGCGCTTGTCACTCCCTCTCCTTTCTTCTCCCCGTCCCATCGCCACCGTCGTTCCACCGCGTGTTCTCCCATAGCGCGCCTCCTTGATTCCCCCACACCAGATCTCCAGCGGGGATCCTCAACTCTTTCCGACCTTATCGCCCTCCCGCGGGCTACGAGGCTGGCGGAAGCGTCTAGCCCTGATACCCACCCACGACGAAGCCAAGTCCTCTCCCTCCTCGCCACCTCCCCGTTGGTCCCGGCCCCATCCTCCCCCCTCAAACACACAGACACCTCACCTACTCCTCCCATACCCATTCCTCGACCTTTATCACCCACCTCGTCCCATATAACTCTCTCCTCCTCCTTCCCCACCCACACACCCCGTTCTTTCTCTCAGACACACGTCCTCTCACACACACACACTCACTCGCCCATCCCCAAAACTCTCCTCTCTTGGAAGCTCCAAAAGGCCGAAAGAGATAAATGTGGTACTTGCCAGCCAACCGGAGGGATGGAGGTTGAGAGGAGTGGCTGGGGTGGAGTGGTAGGGGAGAGGTAGCAGCAGTCGGAGAGGAGGTGGAGGGAGGGACACGAGAGGTAGTCTGGAGGAATTCTCATTTCAGGATGCCAGTCGGGGTTATTCTCAAACGCTGGGGCGTTTTTTGCACGAAAGGGTATCCCGCGAGGAGTTCATCTGACGTTTTACGATGATGATGCTAGGCTTATTGTTCGGAAATAAAGAAATAATTCCCCGTTCCCCGCTTCCCCGCCTTCCTGAATCCATCTTTATTTCTTTATTCATTTTCTCAACTTCTATTTCATCCGCGTGCTTTATTCGATTGTACCGGAGAAAGAGGGGGCGAGGAGTAAAAATAAAATGCCCGCGAAGCTGGATGCTTCATTTTGTACCCCGTGGCAAAACAATATTTTATCCCTCGTGGCACGCTTGACTTGGATGCCTCCTCCTTCAGCATCGAAAGGAATGCGAGATTATTACGAAAGGTACCTTCCTCCGTACCGTACCTACCGAACTCAATAGCCATTGAGAATACATGTTTGTATTTGAAGACCCGTGAAATGAATGCGAGTTATGTGCGAAAGGTTACTCTCGCAAATCGGTTTTTTTCTATTTTATTCTTTCAACTAATGTGATGAATTTTTACGGTTCAGCAGATTAAATACTTGAAATCGCCAAACTCATCTCAAAATGAAATAAACACCTTAAAATTTGAACTATGTGAATGATAAAATTCCAATGCAAAAAAAGGTTAAATTGAAATACAAAATTTAGAGATATTCTAATTTACAGCTACACGTAACATGGACAGCAAAAATTCTAAAATTAAAATGAAGGAAATCAAGTACCACCGATACGAATTTAAAACATACTGTTAAAATAACCGGTATTTTTATTTCTACTGGTAGGACATTGGAAACTATGCATGCAATGAAGATATGATCACTAGAATTAGCGTATTTTAACAGTTGATAAATAAATTTTGAAACATTTTCATAATACACTTGATACTTTTATAATACTATTTTTAAAATATTTATAGAGTGCGGGTCATAATTTTCCTGTCACCATATATTCTCAATTAAATACTTATTTCAGGCGAATTAGGGGATTTGATTGTTTCTATTGCCATATTACCACGGATAAAACTGGGTTCATATCATTCCTTATCAGTGAGTAATACCTACATTTTTTAATGAAATTACGCTTGGGCATAACAACACGTCTTATTTTATTTCAAGCACAAAATAGATGTTTCTCAGCTATGATATTTCATTTCAATTTAAGCGATATTGCAATTACGGCATTGATTCAAACTATCTGTTTTCCTCATCGAACATAATTACTGAATGAAGTAACAGATGAGCGAATTTCTAGCACGAGCGTGACCTAGAAATTCTTTCAGTTCAGGTTACACCGTTCCTGACAATTCCAATACCTGGGAAAAGCTCGATGATTTCGTATTCCACGTGAAAAGCTCCACATATTCCTCATGGACTTTTTTTTCATTTTAACTGGGACTAGCTGCTGCAATTACTTTCCATTAATTTGCTCCTGCGTCCTAACTGATTGAATTGCACTGATTCCCTATGCGGCACGCTTAAGCGCAAACACTAACAGAAGACTCATCTTAACCGGCGCCCCAACTATCCGATGGAGTACACAACTGCACAAACGGCGCAGAATTATGGCTCTCCCGAATTAGGCCGCGTTTAACATCGATCCCCACCTTGGCAACCCCGCGTCGGCACACACACAGGCAGGCACCCACGCCTTCACCCCCCCCCCCCTCTTCAACCCTCCCTTACCTCCCCGGCAAACGTAAACCCCGAACGTTGAAGTTCCCGCACGTGCGTTCGTCCCCCATTCGGCTTATATTTCACTGGGCTGGGCACTCCCGTCTATTGCACTGTTCCTCGGCGGACGGAGCGACCGACCGTCCGTTTGGAAATAGGGGCGACCGTAAAAAGAAAATCCGACTACTACTGAATGTTCGAGCGTGGGTTAGGGGTTCGAGGCTACGAGGTAGAGTGATGCACCATACCCACTTGTCTGCCAAAAGGCTCAGCGTTTCAGTGCTCAGGCATTGCCCATCCCCATGCGGCAGGCGGGCGGGCTGACGGGAGGCAGGGGCTGTTTGCGTTGGATCGGTTTAGATTCACGGTTTGAGGGACAAATTGACGCCACTCGCGGCGCAAGGCGGCCATGTTGTTTGCTTAGGCGCACGTGCTCTCAGGTCTGTTATCTCTCTGCTGGACGGATGGGGGTAGAGTGGGAGAGGGATAGATGGATAGGGAGGCATTGGGAGGAATCTTGCTACTGAGCTGCTTCCTTTGCCGCTATGTGGTAATCAAAGTGGATCACTTTCCATTAAATAGAATTACCCCACCTTTTCCTCATCGCCACATTATTTTCTATAGAGCCTTCTAATACGGAAAATTGGGGATTCACAAACTGGAGAAGGTGGAACAATTTTGTTACTTCGTGGTAAATTTGAGAGAAAATCAAGCGAAGTAGTGAGGGAGAATCACCTCGGCAGAAGAGGAGGTTACTCGTAGGTGAGCACTAATGGTGAATACCTGGAGAATCTGGCGTGGAGTATTATAAGAAGAGTTGTACTGTATGCTGCCGACCTTCGGAATTAGGTAAGGTGGGTGGAAAGGAAGGTAGACGAGGCAGTGGTGGATATGGTAAAGAGAGAGTATTCGATTGAAAAAAATAAGGCGACCTCAGGAATGGATGGTGCAGGTATTAAGTGACGAGTATTTTTTACATGGTTTTCAAAGATAAAAATATTGGGTAAGAGTCTAAGAAAGAGGAGAGTAATAGGTAGCTCGGGTAAAATTATGAGAGGCAAAAAGTATGCGAATCTAAAGTAGCACATACATTGCATGGCAAATTAGCTGCATGGGAAGTATTTCATGTCCACTCAAATCGATCGTAACTGCTAGAAAAATAATAATAATTCCCAAAAATCTTAACTAAATATTACATTGAAAGGAGGAAAATGGTTGCCACCAGTCTTTACATATTTAATGGAGTCACAGCAATGTTGTAATATTCCTGACGGATTCCGGTTAAATCAATCGTAACTGCTAGAAAAATAATAATACATTTCCAAAACATCTTAACTAATCATTACATTAAAAGGAGAAAAAACGTTGCCACCAATCTTGACATAATTAATGGAGTACCATCAATATTTTAATATTCCTGAAGGATACCAGCTTCTTAACATGTTACATAAAAACTAAGGGATAATAGTGATTCGCCGTATTAATTTATTCCACAGAACATTATAATCAAAGAAAAAAGCGAACAAGACAGAAAGATAAACTTTTATAATGAAGCTCCCCTCAATTTGTTTCTTCTTCGTAGTATTCACTACCACACTACAAACACAACTAAATGATACTCGTAAATTTCAACCTTTCTTTTCATCCTTCCTTCCTGACTCAAGCATAACTTGGATATTTATTTTTTTAAGACAGGGACATGGGCTAAAGGTTTTGGCAACAATGTCATTCCATTAAAATAGATCGTTTTTGATGATGCAATCCCTGGCAGTGAACAAACTTGCAATATGAAGCGAACGTATATTTGAAGATGCATTACAACAGGTGGGGTATTATTCTCAGTTCCGGTGTCCGAAATGGATCATCCGTTCGCTAATTATTTGACCTTAACTAGACTGACAAAACCTTCGAGGAATGAGAGGCCCTGGACGGTATTGTCAGTCTAGATAAAGTCGAAACAACGGAAAATTTAAAAATTGAAAAAAATTACCAAAAGACATAGCAATGTGTGCTGGAGAAGTGAGTACACGGCAAGAGTGTAATAATAACCAAATCACCAACTCTGAATATTTGAGTGATTATATCTCATTTCCTTGCCTCTAAATCGTTGAATTAACCCACACTGAGTCATCTTGTGTACTCCCAACCTATTTGCTTAGAGTGCGTTTGCTCTAAAGCGGCAGTTTTGAACTTCAAGAGCTGTTTTTAAAGGTAGGTTGGAATCGCTCCACCGTGTTTTCTGAGAGGCAACCCACGCCTTATAATTTGAGCAGTCTTTGGAATCTAATTTATTACCAGCCATTTTGCTCGGCAAGTTACGAAGCCCCTAGCGTGATACAAGGAGCCCAAGGGATGAGGACGACGAGGAGGAGGAGAGCTGGGATGGAAATGATTGATGGTAAGCGGGACAGAGAGCGTACATTTCGCCCGCGCGGGAGGGATTACCAGGATGCCCCCCTTGCCTTTCCGAGTGTGCAGACTCACACGAGAACGCGCTCGGGGTCGCTTTTGGCGAGAACGGGAGGGAGAGAGAAGGAAAGTGCACCGCAGGGAATGGTTGGCGTGAAGGGAGTGGCGTAAAAGTGGAGAGGGAGGATTGCTGCTGGCCGGAGGTTGGCGGTTGTTGTGCGAGGGTGGGAGGACGCCGGAAAACAATGGAGAGACGATAATCCCCCATGCCCCAATTCCGCCGTACACGGTCACAAAGGAGGCGAGGATAATTCTCTGCCGGGCCTCGCGTCTTCAAAACACGGTGACAAGGAAGAAAATTGATATAGCAAAGCGGCAACCGCAAGCGGATGCGAGAGAGACTTTCAATAAAGAGGGAGGAGAGGTGAGGTGAAGATGTGGGTGAGTAGGCCGGGCTCAGTAGGTTGGGCTCGGTCTAGAGCGAAGAAAAGGGAAACGCTTCAAGTCTCGATCGATACGGCAACAAATTGCCGTGAATATTGCGCAAAACAGAGCCTGCACTGCTTGAAAAAAATATGCATTCTCTTGAGGAATTTTCACGCGTCGTGCTAGAGCCTCCGCATCCTCCCAGATATCACACTTATATTCTCCTAAGTTAAGGCAGAGTTATATTTACTGAGTCCTTTCAACGATCTTAAGTTTGCCTCTACCTTCTTTGCTACCCTCGCTCCCCCAATCCTTTTCTAACTTTCTTTAACCCCTATATTAGGAGCAGGATAGGTGGGTAGAGGGCGATGGGGATGGATACCTGCCCTGCTGCTTTAGACCATGTCCCCCATATCTTTCCCCGCAACTCATTCACTGGCCCTTTACTATTCCCATCCTCATTTCTGCACGTGTGCGCTGTCAGGGAAGGAGTGACGTTGGGGTCGTGAGAAACGCACGAGTGCCGCCACCTCTATATCCCTCGCCCCAATTGTGTACTTTCGAAGTGTTTTTCATCGCTAAAAGAGCCTTTTGATCCGCCCTCCTTCCACAACTTCCTCTCGCCTGTCGACGGCGAAGAAGATTCTCTCCCGCAAGACTCTTTGTCTCGCTCCGTAAGAACGCTCTTTGCGGAAAGTACCCCCGCACCCCCTCCCTCGCCTCACTTGCCCTGCCTCCTCCCGACTCCATCTTTCTAGAGTTCTGAATAGTTTCTCACTCCACGCCCGACCCGTTTTCCCAACAGATCCCGTTTATGACGGCAAAAAATAAGTAATCCGACGAATCGGAAGGGCTTGAATCATTATTTAAGGTTCGATTTGCTCCCACCTGCATACGATGTGGCTGTCACAAAGTGAACAAATAAAGTAGAGTCTATCGACCGTTTCTACTGTCGACGGCAGAGAGCGTAACTATTAAGCAAGCTAATGTACTGGAGGGTAAACTAAAGAAATTCTCATTTTCGGATTACTTTGTGAACGGAATATACCCATCATCTTAGCTTATATTTTAGGGGGCATGTACAAGAACTATTTCACTGACAAGATACCATTAAGGCAGGTAATCACAGATTTTTCTAACTGTCCTGTAGAGTGTGTGCATCAAAAAGCAATTTTCTTTGCAGTTACCACAGAATCTCTTTGAACCCCTGAGTGTGTTTTACTCTGTGGTGTGCTGAAAGACTTCATTAAAAAACTTCATGCCTACATTGCGCTATAAAAAATTAAAAGTTTTCCAACGCAGATTATTGAATGGAGGTTGAGAAAGGCTCTCAATAGGTTACGGATCGAAATCCAAATCACGTATGGATTAAGTAAACTTTTACATAGTCTCGCCCAGCATCTCAATGAAATAAGCCAATTAGAATTAATCACTAAGTCTTATACGCACGATGCACCAAGGTTCCCGGGGTAGTGGAAAAAATATTGGTATGTTGTACATTGAGTCTCATTTCTGAGATGCATTCAACAGTCAAGCGATGAATTATAAAACAAGATAATAAACTTTGCAATTACATTTTTAAAGCTTTCTCTAGAAATATTTGAGTCCCTTATCATCACCTGATTATATATTGGGCAAGACTTGAATGCCGACAACTTATTGAATTAGGTGATTTTTATTTATAAAATTGCACCGTTAACTACATTGAACCTGAAAAGCTGATTTAACGTTTATTTAAAAATGTTAATGGATACCTGAGAATTGAAAATATTCCATTTTAAGCTCATCGTAAAAAAAGAAACAACAGCAAAACTTCTCCTAAGAAACTAGTATTTTAATGAAAGTATGCAAAAATATTGTTAAAGCATTTTATTTAATGTGAACTCTTTAAGGCCACACAATTAGTTTCAGACTATAGGCTAAAGACTCCTTGTCAACACTTATATTTATTCATAGCACTGAATATCTTTCACAATGTACATTCTCATTTTCACTGTCTTTCGTTAAATATACGTGCAGGAACTTCCTCGTCTTTCGGATTTCATTCCATCACTTCTCATGATGAATAATAAGTTGTGTAAGCTATAATACACACAATCATCATTAGATTACAACCATACCACAATCTAAAAAACGCCATACTTTTGAGATAAATATGAGTGTCATAGGATCCCTCTAGTGCAAAAGTGCTCAAAACTAGCTAACAAATAAGAAAATGGCCAAATTAATAAGAGTTAATACTAGCAATACTACAGTAAAAGAGTACTAACAGTAAAGCACATATTTTGCTTATTCGAAACTTTCTATTGGACACAATCCTCCACGCTTCTCTTTTTCCAGAAACTACCTTTTGACCAATTTGACCGAGAGGATTTCGGGCAGGCATTCACAGCTATCAATCAAGGCCTTAAGGCTTGCTACCTCCCCAACCTCTTTCCCTCCAAAGGGAGGCAATATAAGAAAGCGAAAGGCAAGAGAGAAGAGGAGACTTTTTAAGGGCTAAGGGAGTTAACGAAATAGGGAAGGGGAATGGAGCAGGTGGTGGGGAGGGAGCGTAGGAGGTAAGAACCCCTTCCTCATCCCTCCTCGTCTGCGTTTCCCATACCCCCTCATCCTCCTCCTTTTCCTTGGCCTCCCACCTTCCGCCGCTCACACCAACACCGATCCCTTTTGGGTCCGACTCGATTACCTTGGTGGGTATTCTTCTCCTCCCAACAGACACGTGTAAAGTAAAATATATCACTGCTGCCGCTTCGTTCCTTTCCTGAAGTGCCCCACCACTCCATTCCCTCCCGCTCCCGGAGAGGAGTAATAAAAGAGTAAAAGAGATTAATTCATTAAAATTTAATTGTGAAGTCGTCAAACATCTACGAGATCACCCAGATGTAAGCAAATGTTTGAACACACGAATCTTTCCATGTTTTTTTATTACCGGCATCCCTTGAAATAATTTTGTGTTTTCTTTTGGAGCGGAGAGTTTTCTTTTCAGTTTTCGGAATGAATTATGGTGGCACGTGCGCCATAATCGATTGCCTTTCAAGAAAGTAAAAAGAGTAGCATACATTTTTAAAATGCAAAAATTTCTATAGCAATTTAAATTAATGATTGATGTTGGCCGTTATGCGGTACACTATCAATATGAAAAGAATATCTTTTTCGTGGCTTGTATTTGATTTTGCTTTAGATCAGTAAGATAATAACTTACTGGCGGAGCACTTGATAATAGAAGGAAAGTAAGATGTTGACTACAAAAGTAGTTTGCATTCTACGCAAGTGATGTGAGTATTCTAAACAGTAACTCGATATTTTCAATTCGTATTCTTATTTATGTAACACATAATGGGAGTGTTTTTAAATAACCGAGGGTCCATTGAAACTGCTACAGTTTGAAGGTAGAAAATCACACCAAGGTTTGGGGCAACAGCAGTGATTTTCTAGATTGTTTACTGGAATAAAATCTTGTTCTTTGAGTGAAAAAAATGGTGCTCCTAAAGTTTGAGTCAACAGAAGTATACTACTAACTCAATTAATTACGCACTCAATACTTAGTGGCATAACTATGTAGAAATTCATGGTCAAATAAAAAATTCAACACCTATATATGTTAAATTTAAGTGGAAACATTCATAGGTGTTGGATTCTTTATTCAATTAATTACATTTATCAAAGCTTAGCATCTTCATAACGATTGTAGGAACCGAAATATTCATCACCCTACCTTGTTACTATAACTGTGAAATGACGATACATGTAAGGTCGAAAGTAGTAGAGTCCTCAGCAAACCTGAAAATTTAAACCTCAGTAGCGTTGTAACTTGAGGTGAACTGCTGAGCAGTCCCCAATGAAAATGACGGTTTCACACACGTGATTGCTTCCAAAGCTGTCAGGTGTAGGTCTTCTTACACTACTTCCCTGAGCCAGCGCTACCTACTAATGTTTTCAAGCAAAAGCTTTCCGGAACGTCTCGGGTTGAAAGGGACGCAGAGAATGGGAAAGCCTCTTGAAAGCACTGAGAAGAGTGCTTAAAAAAACTCGAAAGGAAAACCTCTTCCGGAGAAAGAGAGAGAGAAAAAAGGAAGAGCAGTAGCAGCAGCCAAGCGTTTCATGGTTGGCGAAAATGGACAATAATATACTCACGAGAGACGTCGGTTGAGGGTCATTTTCACTTCGAGAATCCGTGCAGTGCCTTCAGACTATGGTGGTTGGGGTGGCTTAGCTTGGTACAGGATAAAGGCGATTCCGCCACCGCACCAGTCAGGAAAGGAAATGCTCCCAGAAGAAAATCTGTGAAACAGAGAAAAGTAAAATAGGTCATGATAGAATCACTAGAGATGGAAATTACTAGTTTCAGAAGAAATCGACTTACTTACTCGATAAACTTCCGAGATGATTAAAAAAAAAATAAAACTATTTAAAGTTACACCCCCGACAATTTACAATTTATTCTCAGGATGTTTATGGAATGATAATATTGCAACGTACAGCAGCTTTTCTTCAAATCAAAATTTTAAAAAATGAAACACCACGATCAAGTGTTTAAGACCTACGCACTAACATAAATGTCATCGTCGTAATGAACACAACAGGTAACTCCTTGAACTCTTGGGACATTGCATGCGAGAGTACCCTTAAGTACTCGCGTGTTAACAATTAGACCTAAGAATATTTAAAATACTTTTTCAAATTTATTTGTTGTGTCTCTTTCTTCTATGGAGCTGACTGTAAAACAGTTTTTGACGTGCTGTGTTTTTTCCTAGACATTCATATAACTTTTTGCAAACTTGTAGACAGATTTACCCGCCTGGGTCTCTTAGATCCGTGTCGTATAACTCTTTGTCAAATTTCCTTTTTTTTTAATTTTATTTTATTTATTTAATGCAGTCCAAAAACAGCACAAGGCCAATTACAAAGGACTAATAATAACAAAGAAAACAGTTAACAAACAGTAAACAAAATGTAGACAACAATGAGCAAAACAATATTCAACAGAATTATCAAATAACAAACAAAATGGTAGTATTCATAGGGTTGAGAGAGGAGTAGAGGGAAAATTACGATGAAGATGGTGCGAGATAGACGAGGGATGAAAAAAAGGATCAAAATTGGGAAAGCATTTTGAAAAGGAGTTAATGGAAGAAGGGAGTCTGAATAGAAAAGAACGTTTAGAGACAGAAAGGCGTGGGGTGAAACAGTGAAAAAGGTCACTCAACCTCGTCGTGCGCGAAGGAACACGAAGCGGGAAAAGGGAAAGAAGGTCAGATGATCTGTATTCGCCATTAACAATATTTATGAAGAGTCTCCTGTCATTGAGGACACGGCGATCAGCTAGCGTCGCAATACCAAGAGAGGATCTAATCATATTGAGGGAAAAATTACGGAAAGGCTTGTGGCGGTAGCGGACGACAGACAGGAAAAAATTAAACGGGCGTTCAAGGAGCTTTAGGCCCGGTTTCACCAACCATTTGCTGATCGACGATCAAGTGACCGTCAATCAATTGTTGATTGACGATCAAATCCCTCTCCTGTTTCACCAACACTTGATCGCAGATCATGATTGCCGATCATATGATGGGTAATCTTGGAACGTAAATGTATCATAGAAATAAAAGGAGCTGTTCTATTGGCTGTAGCTATCACGTGATACGCGTACGCTTATTAAAAGACATTCACCCGGAGTATTTAAAATATGGCTGAAAATCGATCGGAAAATGTTGCGGAAAGACAAAAATCTCGGCAAGGAATATAAACAAACAAAAAACCTGACGAAATTTACGATAAAGCAAAAGTTAAGAGGCGTGGGATGATATAGCATTTCCTTTTATTACCCTAGAAATGAACGTTGTAAGGCTGTAACAACAGCTTAAAACCTGCTACGAAAATATGAAGCAAAGCCCTAAGAATAATGCCGCGAATGTCACGGATTGTGGTATCACTGCTTCGAATTTTAAACAATCTTAGATACGATTTTCAACCGATTTATTTCATTTATCGCCAATGCCTCCGCACCATCGGTGTCATTATACAATACTATTGGAAGTCATATTCCCCAAAAATGAATGATCTAGGGCATTGCATCATTGAAATCTGCAAGGATCACTTTCATCCACTGAGCAACTCAAAAGACAATATGCAATATAGAGCAATTGCAAAGATATGCTCTGTTTTTAGTCATTCTTTTATGCACATTCCATTTGTAGATGCATTTCGTTATTACATCACTTTATTTCAGCTAGCAACAACAGGGAAACTATTTTTGAGGTAATATTCTCTATTTGAGACATTATGAAATTTTATTAATTTTACATGACATGCACCATACCTAAGCTATGCATTTAAAACTTTTTTTGTGCAAACACAGGCATGTAAAATTTTAAGAACAGTATTCTGATTCAATAAAAACAAAGAGATGATAAATATCATTCTTAAGAATAAATTAATTAATTCTGAATGTACTTCACCAATCACCTAACAACACTCTTGACGCACCCATCTCAGCTCCTACTACTTCATATAACTTTAGATTCCAGAAAAAATCATAGAATAAGAAGATGCCCAACTAGATACCAAAATAATCATTCCTCAACTCAACCCAATATTACACTTATTACCAAAACACAATAGTAATCATAAATCACGACAACCTCAGTTGCATCTATTCATCCACTTCCTCTCACATCATGTATCTTCATACCACAAAGGAAATGGAAAGTAGAGAAGTTTCCCAAATGGCCTACAACAGAAGCATATAACTTCAGACAACTTGAAAAAGTGACTGATCAACACATTTAAAAATCCAAGTCTTAAAATCTTTTGAAGAGACTGAATAAAGGATTCAGATTTTTATTATATTCAGTTTACATTTATTTATTTTTTTCCAGTTCTGAATCACCTTTCTCAACAGTTATATATGTGTATGAACAATGAACAGGTGAAGATAATGATGAATGAGTATACATAATACATATTCATAAGTTATTGCAACATTAAAGTTTATTTTTTAATATTTTTCATTATATTGTGAATAAGGCATTAAATCTCACAGCCCAAATAGACTTTCCAGTGCCAGTATATTTTCCAATGTTAGTTTCCACATTAATGGTCGGAATTGAATATTCTAATACATAGGACCACCTTCACCCGTGAACATATAGCCACATAATGTAGAACCCCTCTGGCTACAATGATAGTAAGAGCCCTATCTATATTGACTAGAAGTTCCATAGATAGACTAGGAAACCTCCTCATATGACACTGAAGCAATGGGATTCATTGTTTTAATATGAGTATGATTGTACCACTTCTGGTGGTATGGTTTACAATGGGCATGAGTAGATACCTATGATCAGCAGGGATACCCTGCAAAACCTAACATAAATCCATTCATGGTTTCTTTTACTTTGAATTTTGCCCATAAATTGAAATTGTTAACTATGGTAAGTACTGCCTGTGCACAAAGCCTTGCCACCTTGCCACTAAATTGGTTGTTCTAAGGCTGGGGGTACAGAGAGCTTGAGCAGTAATAGAAAAATAAGGCATTCGGTCACGGTTTATCTCATAATTTTCAGTCCATGATGAGATGACTGCAATTTGAGTGCTTCACAAATCTCCCAAGAGCTCAAGGCTCCAAATCCTACAAACACCAGATTTAGAGACATGGTGGAGTTCCCCAATTGTGGTCTGCATTAACAATTATCTTGAAATTAATTTTAAATTCACTCATATCTCTATTAAAGAGCTGGTTATTGAATCGTTACACTACTAGGATAAAATATGTTTCAATGACAGGCTTATCAGCTACTCCTATGTTGGACAACAGTGCCTGGTTTTGATACTTAAAAGTAAGTAATAGCATAACGAACCTTCAGATTGATATTACGTATAAATATGTTGATACAAGTATTTCTCAACAAGGTTATTGAAACTATTTATTGTTAAACAGTGTTAATAATTACATTATCTAATAAAGGTTGACTGAAATATAAGATACTTCTAGCATATGATGAAACTATCACATAAAAATCTACACAACAAATAATGAAAGGTCAAAATACTAGCTAAACAGATAGTTTCACCAAGTTTTTTTATGAGTCATAACCATATTGCATGTATGCACTATCTATGTCTGAGCCACCATTAAAGAAAGCACAATTCAAAAAGCCTCCACAATATCATGTTATGAAAACACAATAATGATATAATATACATCAAGATTGAAGTAAAGTATATTAGCTACCAATCTTCATTGGGTGACATCTTATTTTAATTTCAACTAGAAGATATAAAAAGATATTTGTTTAAAAATATTTGCTTACATTTACCTGAGCTAACTTTCAAGTGCAGTAGTACATGAAAACAAGATTCTTACTCAACAACTACACTTTCAATTGTAGATAATAAATAGTTGGCACATTTTAATTGCAGTATTTCCCTACGTATTACCTGTAAGTAACTATATTATCTCATGATTTTAGATATCCATCCCGAAAGGAATAGGCCTGACAAAGTGGAATTCACCACAACTAAACTGGATTTAGTTTATTAAGTTCATTCACGCTAGCTTACTTAAGCTTAAAATATTTTCGCACTGATTAACTACATGAATATGATTCATTTGAAGAACAGGAACAAATACAATCAATCTAAAACAGTCCCATCACTACAAGGTCACGAACTAATGGACAACGAATAAAGGGCAGTAAAAATAAATAGAAAATAACATATATTAAACACATTACATACCGCTTATATCACGCAACATGGCTATTTCTTTTAGAATTAATGAAAATAATACCGTATATGTGAACACAACATCGAATATGGTATCACCGTGAGCAGAAACATGTAAACAATATCGCAATACATCTTGTTTTCCTGACTGGAGAAAGCAGAACCTTCAATTTTATCTTCAGAATGTAAAATCATATATATATTCAACGACAACATATCATATAAAGCATAACAATGGTTAAAATTCGTAATATAATTAAAAGAAAGAACAACAACACACTACCACGTCTGCCTACGGCGTACGACTCACCAACACACGACGTTAGTTATTCATTTCATGTAGCGACGCGGGAAATTTAACTTGATTCATAAATGGGTGAATATTTAGAATTGTACCTGAGGACCTCACGTTGCGAAATATCGGCGACTATTACTAATTGATCTATAGAAGTCATAGCGTATCTTGCTCGGTTTCGGATGCCATTTTAAATGTTTTCTAAAATAAATTCCACTGCCGGCTTAGAGAATCTAAACCACAATTTGAAATCATCTTCCTCTGCATGCAAACACATCCAATTCTGTGGAGCCTGCTGTGGTTCCTTACATGGCAATAATCAATAATTATTTCTACGCATTCGCCTGAAGACACTTCGCAATCAGCCATGTCAGTTGATTCTCGATTTGATCGTCCAAAATCTGCGGTCAACTTGACAAGAGATTTGATCCCCGATCACAGCTGATTATTGTTGGTGAAACGGAATCAACAAAATCGCCGATCAAATCAAGACTTGATCGCCGATCAAGCGTTGATCGTTGTTGGTGAAACCGGCCCTTAGTGAAGAAGGTGGGGCCGTAGCCCAGATTTGGCGGCAGTATTCCAGGACCGGAGAGACACAGGAAAAGAAAAAGGTGCGTAGAGCAATTAAATCGGAAACTTCTCGGTAGCGATACATTATGCCCACCAACGACATAGCACGTGCGGAAATGGATTTTATGTGTTCACGGAAGAGCAGCTTAGAGTCAAAAATAACTCCTAAATCTCTCTGAGAGGTGACTGAAGGAATATTATGCCCAGATAGTCGGTAATTATGACTCTGGATAGATTTCCGTAAAGAGAAAGGTAGGATAGTAGACTTGGTTGGATTAATTTTTAGACACCATTTCTTAGACCATAGGTCAATTGCATCAAGAGCCTTCTGCAGAGCAAAGCAGTCTCTTGGGTAATCAATTTGTTTAAAGATTTTGCAGTCATCTGCATACAACAAGATTTTACAAGTAGTGGAGGAGATAGTATCAACTAGATCATCAATGTATAATGCAAAGAGTAAAGGCCCCAGGACACTCCCTTGCGGAACTCCGGATGTAACAGGAGCCATATTAGAATGTGATCCATCAATTAAGATGCGTTGGTGTCTGTTGGCTAGGAATGATGCCAAAATGGAGAGAAAAGTGTCATGAACATTGTAGCGATTTTCAAGTTTGTAGAGTAGTAGCTGATGGTTAATTTTGTCAAACGCTTTCGCAAAATCAATGTATCATACATCCAGTTGTGCTGAATTCTCAAATGCCTCAATGCAATGTTTGTGCAAAATGGACAGATTAGTTAGTGTAGATGACCCGGGAAGGAAACCATGCTGTTCGTCAGATATGAAAGGAAGAGAGAAAGATAACAGGCGTTGGTGAATGATGCGCTCACAAATAGTTGATAGGATTGGTAAGATTGAAATAGGACGGTAAGATTCTACTGAAGATTTCTTTCCGGATTTGAAAAGAGGGAAAATGCTGCCTATTTTCCACACAGCAGGGAAGTATGCCGTTGAAAAACATCTGTTAAAAATGATGGACAGGGGAACAGCCAAGGAAGGAGCTGCATTGCTCAGAAACATTGCAGCCAACTGATCAGAACCAGTTGCACGGTTAGTTTTAAGGGATTTCAACAATTTAAGGCATTCATCGGGAGTAGTGGTAAGTGAGGAGAGAGTGTGGGAACTAACACATTTAATATCAAGACCAGAGGTATCCAAAAGTTGGTCAGAGGTGTAGGTGGATGAAAAAAAATTGGAGAAAAGGTCAGCACGCCGTGGACCAACAGCAGTTTCATCACCAAAAGACATTTCCATAGGCGTGGAGGCAGTATTACGCCTGGTGTTGATCATAGACCAGAAGCGCTTTGGGTTGGAAACACATTCGGAGGAAATTGAGGTTATATAGTTGGTAAAGTCTAACTTGATTAGATAATTAGCATGACTCCGAAGATTCTTGAAAGTTTTTAATGTTTAGGGGTTCGGAAAACGTTTGTACAGGCGTTTGTTTGTACGTTTTTGGTATTAGGTCTCATTTTTTTCAACATTTTTTGCCAGAAAATATAAGCATACATTGAAATTTTCATGTTTTTCTATACAAATGGGATAATTTATTTATAACAATTATTTTATTCCTACCTCCACCTACGATGGGTTTCTCTACATTATTCTATTTAGCAAAAATATTGGGAGGGATACGTTCCAATGCTCTATCAAATAGATCTAATATTTTTTGTGGATATAAACTCTACTGCTAGGTTAGGAATATCTGTATATATTCGTTGTTCGGGTGTACCCCGCGTACTTTACCAGGTGTGATACCTGACGTGGCCGTTACTGGTCACTTTATCAAAGGGCCCTTTGATAAAGAGACTAGCAACGGCCACGGCGCGTCAGGCATCACACCTAGTAAAGTACGCGGGGTACAGCCGAACAACGAATGTGTACAGCCATAATGACCCACGGAAGTTTCAACCAAGAATTGGGAATATCTGGATTCAAGCTTACTTGCTGAACCAAATGCAATCAGGCCCCGCTCATGGGAATTGCATTGAGGAAATGTGCATTTTCATTTCGTGAATTACGGCAAAAAGCCTTTTCTCATAGCACCCAAAAACAGTAGAATTACAAGTTACCCTACAATAAATCTTGACATAAACTCACCAGCATTAGTGTAGATTGTTCTAAAGAACAATATGGGTAACTCCCTAAATTTTCTGGGACACTGCAAACAGTTGTGCACATTATTGCCCAATTTTATTGCCATGAGTGACGCAAATAATAATATAAAAATAATGATTGTTCTTTCATAAAGAAAGTACCTGGTAGTTTTCAGAAACTCGCTATCCAGGAGGGGAGAAGTGATTTACACACAGAACTAAAAATTTACCACTAGTGGTACACTACTAGTGGACAAAATTACGGGCTTATAGCTGTGTCAAAAAATTTTAAGCTCATTTAACCACTGGACTTTTTTCATTTGCTAAACAATTAATCCTTCTCAATGACATCATCAAATCATAAATAAAATATGTTAGGTGAAAACTTAAAGAGTGCGAAAATAAATTAAGTCAATTTATCTGCAACGTTATGATAAAATATTGACCAAAACATGTTCTTCAAAAGAACTATCAAAGAAGTAATTTATATGACATTTAAGCAACCTTGACGACTAAAACAACCATTATCCTACGGAAGGGTCCAATAGCCCCGACAACAGTTCTCAAGTTAAATAAATGGCAGGGGTGCTGCAGTGTTCAAATTTGTATCTTTTCTGATTTGCCGAAAGAGAGGAGAAAACTAGCGTCTAATTCGGTACATATGTCCACTCACTATTTATGCCATAATTTAGCTCCGTGTTGATTGCCCTACGTAGAAAAATAAACATGGGACGACATGGGGGATAAATATTTTCCTTAGTCTACCGCAACGACTTTCCACGTAATTCTGACATTCAATAAATCACTCGGCCTGGACTCTAGATTCGGTCTGTCTTTGATTGACAGAATGGCATCACTTGTTTTTGATACTTTGATATGGCATTACTTGCTTTTTAATTCCAATTTTTGTAAATCCCAAAGTTTGGAATACAATAATTTTCGTAATTAGTTTGTAATGTATCTGTCAGCAGTGACGGCAATGACACATCGTTTCCTCGTTAACTTGGAATAATCTTTTTCACTGATTGAAATGTGACCCTTTGTAATCCCAGCTCAGTAGATTGTAACAAAAATGTCTCCACATTTTTTTAAGCGAAATATAATTATGATCAGAAAATTTCATACGCATAAGGTAGATTATTGTAGTAGTGCTTCAGGCTGACTGCGACAACGACTGACAACTAAGGTCATTTGCGCTACTTAGGACAGTTGGTTTGGTTGGATATGGGTTTTTATTTTCTCAAGAAAGGTAAGAGTGAAACTCAACGTCGGAATCAACCTGCTCTTAACGCGAGACACCAAGGGGGTCTTGGTTTAACGTGTCTTCCGACGGACGGAGTACTGTACTCGTGGATCTCCGCACACATTACCCAAGTGAGGATCAACATACCGATGAACAAAAATAGAAATGAATGCATATAACAGAGATTAAGGTTTAATAGACATCCAAAATTTTGGGAAAAATAATACGAAAGAAAGGTAAGCAATGCTGGCACTTTAAAAAAATAATGCATCGTTTAATTGATATCCAATATTACTAAATTAGAATTGAATCGCTATTAAAAATCCCTCATTTCCCTCACAGCACCCTGGTAAGATTCCAATAACTATAGTTGAGCGAAGTCTGTAACGACAGAACGCAAGTATTAATGAATAGCAATTCTTTATTCTATATTTTACTCCAAACGCTGCATCCATATTGTATGAGTTCAAAGGAGAAAATGTGGACTTAAAATTTTTCTTAAACGGATTCTGGAGGGTGTCAAAAGGAGGGAATGGAAAAGTGATAGCACAAATATTTCCCTTGCCTAGATAGGTTAAAAAATGACAGAAAAATTATTCACGTTCACGAATAGGGAAATAAAATACACCCAGGGACCATCGGCAATTATAAGTCAACAAACGTGCTATTTGTATTAATTTTAAAATCCATCACGTTCCATAATTTTGACAGTGCTTGGAAAAAATACAGAGCAAATTAATACACCGGTTCTCTTCAGAATGAATGTTTTTTCCCAGAGGCCCCTCCTCGTTTGCCCAATGAAAACAAATCAGAAGTCTTGGGCATAACGATAACATTCCCTCCTCCCTTTTTCCTTCGCATTCGTCATTTTCTGAAACAGTACCTCACCCCACCTTTTCCCCGTCACAGGACAATATACCCATGCCACCCCACCCAGAAAACCTACACCCCAACGCCGGAGGAAACATAGTTGTGCACTGAATCCCCAAGCTGAATCATCACCCCGGCCCTTCAAACGCCAACCTCTCACACCCTACCACGAGCTTACACACGCACAGGACGCTGACTAACAAAATTAAAATATATTCCCCTTATGCCTTCACAAAGCTTCTAAAAATAAAATCCCTGAACAAACCCTTCCGCTCTTCCACCTCCCATCTAGACCTTCTGGATGATGAAAAAAAGAAACCCCACCATTGGGAACTTCCACTACCTTTCGCATTCTCTATATATTATCGCTTTTCCTATTCCCCTTTCTAAGAGATTAATTCATTTTTTACGCCCGGGGTAGAAAACCATGATCGAATGGAATCAACCCCTTCCCACAATGGCTCGTCACGGTCCTGGGTCTCCTTCTCCACCACCCTGCCCACCACCGCCACCCGAAATCCCAATTCCTTCTTCATCCCACTTTGTTTGTTGGAACGTCACCCTCTCTCCCAGCCCTTACGCCTCTTGCACACTCAACCCTCCGCCAAAACCCCACGCTTGTCGATTCCTTCTAATTCCCTTCCCGAGATCACCCGCGTGGCAGACAAACCTCTCGCGCCCCCAACTACTCTTCCCTACCCCACTCCTCTCCCCGCATCGTAGTTATCCACCGTCAAAACAAACTACTACCGGCTAACGAACGCTGACGTCAAGATTCTCTCTCCCTGTCCCTCGCGTGCTCTTTACCATTCCGTCGCTCCACCCTCCAAAAAATTATGCACGTCCCCATCCCATCCCCCGTAACTGGTTTCTCCCCCTTCTCTCGCCGAATGGAAGGGAGCTGTGGAGAACCAATATCCTTGCTTTCACAATGGCCTGTGAAAGCGGCCTAAACTCATTGCAGATGGAATGAACGCAGATTTTTAACGAATAAGTCGTTTAAGGAGTCACCCATTTTACCATAAAATATGAAGGAATAGTAAGACTAGCTTAGACATTGCCGGAGGATAGGAAAATAAAATACTATTGACATTATGCTTTACACATTTTAGATATCAGCTTTAATCTGGGTTCTCCTGAATCTTAAAGTACTTCGCCTGACGGTTATCTATTATCACATTTACTACAGTTAAATTTCTAGCTATTTAGAGATTTTTGCAAGAAAAGGAAGATGACAAAATTTTCCTGAAAAATTAATTCATTTTAAGTCGATCAAGTGAACCACAGGAAACTTCTAAATTCCGACATAACTTCCCCATAGGAATATAAATTCCTTTGTCACCAACCCCATTCCTCTAATTTATATGGTGCTTTCGCACAATTAAGAATCATCATTTCAACAAATATAAATAAAGGTATATTCCACCACTAAGGGAAAATACGAGTATCCGAGGGAAAAGGGAAAATAAGGGAAAATACAAGTATACGTAAATATCACGAACGTTATAGATATACGACTTGTTTAATTAGAGACATGAATGAAACGATAAAAACTAGTCCCTTACGCTTGAAATTAAAATGAAATCAAATCTATATGCACTCCGATTTAAAATACTCTATATTATTTTCCATACTGAAATGAAATATCAAATATAGTTTTGAGATTCACATATCACAAACTTCAGACACAAAAATCGACTTGCTTTAAAAGCACTGAGGATAAATTCACAGTTTGAGAGGGTGGGAAAGCAAACTTTTAAATATGATGAGTTGACTCTTATATTCCGACTCAAAACTGCCTGGGATTTGCACTTAAAATATGCTAATTTATCAGCAGTTTCAAAGTAATACTGAATAAAAATATTAACAATGCAGCAAAATTGGCTCACATTTTTATTTTTTCCAATTCATCGCAATCATCCTTTCCCCATGTTGAATAATGTCATCGAACATTCAACATACCTAGAACAGCATAATATTATTTTACGAGACACATTTCCTCAAACAAGTCAGCAAGTTCAACGACATTTCAAGAAAAATATAGAATTCGCATATCCTGGGATTCGTTACGGTATTTCCCTCAAAACCCAGGGATTCCAGCACACCATTCCTATCCTTTTAGTTGGCGTCGCTTCAGCAAGCACAAGAGGCATCAACAAATTCCCAACCCGCACACTCAAATGTCATATTTTATCCCGCACTTTTTCTGCTCTCCAAGCCACTCCAACATTCGTTCAACAATTATGCATTTAATGCCGTTGAAAATTCTCCCGTCCGTCCGTTTCGTCTCGACATTTTTCCTCTCGTCCGTCCATGCCACCGCACATGCGTCACTCACACATTTTGAATTAGGGGAGAGAATTTTATGGCGTTGATGCCGTGAAAAAATCTTGTAACTACCGCCACCACCAAATGATAAGAATATTTAAAAAAAACTTCTTTAGATTTCTTGACTCTCTCAATGGAAGCGTGTGGTTAACGTTACTCGATTGGGCTGAAATCGCTTTGTCATTTTTCGTTTACTAAATTTTCATTTTATATTATTTGACCTGGATCGATCGCATTGCTCACTTCTTTTTCTCCCTCGAGCCTAAGAGTGCGTTTTCTCATTTACATCCTCACTGAGTTTAACCGGAGTGCATCTCTCGGCACGGGATTACTTTCAAATCCGAGTATTCGCGCAACTGCGCACCCGATGCTCACCCATTCGTGGAGCGGAGACCTACCCCATATCCTCCCTCGGTTCCTTTCTTCCCATTTTAACACTTTACGCTCTCCTTCATCAGCCTGCTAATTGCGCCCCTAGGCTCGGAACTCCCAACACGAGTTCCTATCGTCGAAAATTTCAAGCCCTCGTGACCTCTCCTGAGATATTCCTCCGATGCATGAGGTAACAACCCGGGAGATATCCACTCCGAGTTAGGTACCCTCCTATCGTTCGTATTGCCCTCCCATCACTTCCCCGACCTTTCATGTTTGCACATCATGCAATTTGCGTGACATTAAAACGAGTAAAAGATTTTTGCTGGCAAAGGAATCAGCCATGAGTTTTCATGACGAAATCCGTTATGTATGATAATCCCACACTCAGAAATTCCATTTCCAAATGACATCATGCATAGATGGACTTCGTTTAAATTTTATCCAGAAGATTTAACCAGGGATTTGTAGAGGGCATATACATATATGTATATATTTGATTCGTTAGGATACATATGGTAGATGAAAAGGGTTTTGCGATACAGGGCGTGATACAAATCGCAAACCCAAAGTTGGTCTAAACGTTCGCATAATTACATAGTGTGGGGCGATAAAAGTAAAATATTCTTCTGCTTATCCAAAAACATTCAAAGCAAAAACTAACGAATTATTAAAAAAATAAGTATTTACATAATTAAGTAAAAATAATAAAGTAATAGTTAAATAAAGTATACAGTAAAAGTAATAAAGTAATCAAATAAAAAGGGGTAAATCGAGAGATTATTTGTCAAGGAAGCCACGGATTTGTGGTCACAAATGGTAGCCCTGCACACAATTCAAAGCAACACCCAACTTCATTCAGGCCATTAAAACATATTTATGATTTCAAAGAGTGTGTTCGGATGAAAACCGTAAATAAATAGCCATTTTGCAAGATTTAAATGCGTGGACTAGCTTTTGAATCCACAGCCGTGGTTATTTTCTTCGGACTTGCTCTTGACGTACATGAGTGCCTGGAAATGGTCTGCATGGAATAGAGGTTGACGCAAGAGCATTATAAATCATTCAATCCATCACTTATTCCGGAGCCAACTCTTCCATCCATTTTATTGTGGCTCGTAACCTCTCGTTACACTGCCGAGCGCTGCTCGTAATTCACTTTTAACCTCTCAACGTCACACTCAGCCCGTTTCAACCTTCATCTACATCTTCCAGCGGCATGCTCAACCGAAGCACGGGTGCTAGTACTTTGGTTATGGTTGTTAGCCCACGGGAAAAAATATTAGTTCTGAAATGTCATCTCACTTGTGACAACAGCTTTTTTCGCTTGATGATTTTCATGAACCCTTGCAAAAACTACTCCCTTTCGAGTGTAGACGATGCATATGATACGACTGTATTATCTAGTAATTCGCTTTTTATCGTGTCTATAAACGCTGAATTCCTCAAGGAGCCGTTTGGGAATAGGTATGCTTCATCACAGTCAGTACCTCGTTCACCGTAGTTAAATGGTAGAGGGTCTCTTGTTACTGCAAGAGAAATAAACTAGTGGGGAACAGATCTCTACATTTTCCTGTTTACCTAAGTTTCAACAAGTACGGATAATCTGCTCACAGATTTTAAATGAAAAAATCTAAATCAAAGTTAACCATATCGAAGTCTGTATTCGTAATTGTTAGCGTTATTGTGGACATATAACAAAAATAGAGTATGAATAGCAATTGCGTCACCCGATTATGCAAGTAGGAGGCTTCATCATTGGATATTAATAACAGGAATGAAACTGAAGGTCAGAATTCATAAGTAGTAGTATTCATTAGTAAAAATGCTTCTATTCTTGTAGTCATAGAATCAGTCAAGTTTTCGTCGTGATGTCTGTATAATAATGGCATTACTTACTTGAAAATGACATCTGCGTATTAGTGGCAGAGAATATCCGAGTAGATTATGGTTCATTTTTCGTGTTAATGACAAAAAGAGCCCATATTATGCAAGAGTACCAATAAATAAATATGCAATATTTCTTGACCTGGAGACAAGTAAAACAGATCTCAGGAAGAAAAGAAAATTAGCAGGAAAGTGGAGGAAAATATTCCCGTTATTCTTCTTCATTCACTACGATTTTCCTCTGCAATGCAAGATCCTGTTTAACTCAAATTTTTGGGTACCAATTCGTAATTCCAAAGAGCAAACATTTTAGACTGTTTAATGATGACACATCCAAAATACCGCCAGTGTTTACCATACCATTAGAACTACCATTAACCCTATCCTCAAAAACCACTGGGTTTTTATCTCCCAAAAGTTCAATAAAGTCCATGGTCATGTGAAAACGAAAATTTTCTTTTAAGTGGCTTGAAGACTAAACATAAGGAATTATTATCCGATCTCCAGCTTGCAGCTGAATGCTAATATTTGAGCTGAAATGCCCATCCCTCACCTTTTCGTCTTACTGTAGCTCCCATGAAACCAAAGCTTGTTAACTTCAGAATGGCGGCGCCTCATCCGTTTGCAGTCTGAATCAGCGTTCCTCGATCAACTCAGGCGTTTCTCACAATGCCACTATTCTTTTCAAATTGGCTCGTTTCTTTACACACTTCCCATTAGTATTCCCCTCATCATCCGTGAAGGTCAACTAGATAAATGTATCAATGCGGAAAAATGATGATGCTAAGTTCCATCTCTTGCATCATTGAAGCACTCATTTTCTATGTTTCCCCACTAAAAGTACCTTTCATCTCTTGTTAAACTTCCCTCATAATTTAATCTATAAAGAGTTAAAATATTGCTCCCTTGGCAGCAGAATTTAAGTAACGCACCGATCTCGCAACCAAAAGTTCACAGGTTCAAATCTTGTCATACAGTAGAGTAGTCTTGGGTTTAAGGTCTCTAATGCCTTGTCGCACCACCTATCCTAAGATTTTAATTCTAAGACAAGCTAAGCATCCACGCCTAGGGTGACTATCGAACCCGCGACCTTTTAGTTGCCAGGACGGCTCGTTTCCGACCACGACTACTTCGACCAAATCAGGTCTCGGGAGTTATCACGTATTTGTTAATGCATAAAGCTCAGGAAGTGATATGACCTTTGGAGTCACAGCACTGCAAAACCTTATTCTGTTACTAAACTAAAATTATTCATAAACAACTAATAACTCTTTACAACGTGATACTTAAGCCGAGTAACCAAGCACTTTACTTGACGCGCAAGAAGCTGAGCACATGAAAATTTGAATCAATTGTTATATTGAGGAAAAATAATTTTCACACATTTTGGCAGTTTGCCTATCGATATCTACATTCAGGGCTAGGATTCAAACTCAGATATTACGGGTTTTCATAGGCATACAAATCCTGCTTCTGACGTGTTGGCAGCACTTGAAGTGGGATTCTTGGATTCCTCGAATGGGACGTAAAGCTGTAAACGTTTAGGGTTTTTTTCTAAATACTACCGATGCCTCGACAGTATTCTTAAAAAGTACTCGTATTCTTTGAGTTCGCACGAGTCCATGGCGCAAATAATCCAAACTACTGTTTTTTCAACTACCTTTATGTAAGGAAAACCCAACTTTAGGCTGAATTTCACAAACACACTGCGATAAGTAAGTATTCGCCAACGTTCCTACGTTCTCACGAGAAATCTCGTTCTCGCGTCCAATTTATTTGTGAAGGAAAGTTGGCCTCAAGAACGCTTCCGATAAGGTTGTCCGAAATAGATACCAAGGATTATACCATTCAAGAACATAGGAGGCAGGACTCATTATGTACTCAGTTTAATAGATATGTATATTGTTAACCGAAGAAATTCTCCATGATGCATTAGTGATGGGAAAAAAATATCCTCATTCTTGGAAAACGGCCAAGATGCTGTCCTTTTCTGATCCTAAGTACCGGAAGAGAAAAGTAACACTGAAGAATATACTAAGAGGAAATTACAATATTCGTTTATCATTGCATCAGTATGTTTTATTTCCCAACGATGGAAATACATCTTCACCCCCTGCCACACACCCTCGTGGTGGCTCGTAGGGTATTACGTAGATATACATGTAGATGCAACTTAATGTATCTCCAGTTGCTTATAGGAGTGTAGGAAAATAGGTTAATTAGAAATACTCGCATTTACCACGGTAACATAAATGAATGCAGTTCTTTATACGTCATGCATGCAGACTGGTAGCTTCGGCGGAAAAGGAAATCATTTCATTGTGAAAGCAATTTCCACATAACTATCTCCGTGATGTATCTAAAAATAATAATAAAATAAAACCAAATAAAACAAGGGTACCTTTTGAGAACCTTATTATCAATTAACTAACAATACAATACAAAACAATGGGCTAACAATTCAACAAAAGTGTGCCCAGACATCATGAACTGCCGACAGGACTAATGGCTGTGTTGAGGCAATTATCAAGTTCCGAAAGATGTAATCGTAAAAACGACACAGACGAATTAAAAGAACATTATCTCCAGCTGTATGGAAAGAAAAGGATTCATACCTACTTGAACACTTAATTTTATACCCGGGAGACCTTTCTCCCTCCCAAACAAAATGCCTTTCTCCATTTCCCTCCACTTTATTTGATTCATGACCCACGGAAAACGTGCTCCCACATCATGAGTCCTCAGAAAAACATTAAGCATTTACGATCACCTATTCTCCCTACATAGGGACGGTTCGTTAGCGCGTGTTTGCGTGCCCTCCGCAATTGCCGAGTGCACGAGGGGATACAAGGAGTGGGAGAGGAGGAGAGTTTGGGTTGCAAACGGGGAGGAGGTCGAGAGGCTGCGCTCAAGGGGAGAGCGGAAAGGAGTTCGATTCCCGTGATTAAACCCTTCGTTTTGTCCCCGCCCGCGCATGTATTATTAATCCGATGGGTGCCGTCACTATCAACCGGGTCGATCGCATCGCAACTGTCGTCAGGGAAACCAGAGAGTGGGCCCGAACCTCAGGTTAAGAGAGACGGGAGGAAGAGGAAGTGGGAGGGAAGGGCTTTTTTATTGGGATGAATGCAGTTTTTACACGAAGATGATGGAGCGTTTGCGCCCGTGGTCATTCATCAAGTGCTGCTCCGTATCATATCCCGCGTAGGGATCCAGAGCAAGATATCCGCAGGGTTGAGTAATGCGGCGTAAATCATCTAGATGGAAGGATCTCGCATGTCCCGTCATGTCCGCGGGCACGCCTCCTTCGACCCGGGGGCACATAAAGCCCGGCCGTTCCCATCGCCCCCCGACGAATGCAGACAAAACACGGGCGGAAGCACATTCATGGCCGTTCTCATTCGGGTCACCGTTTTCCACCTTCGCCACTGGAAACATTAGGGCCTCAGGTGTAATTGCCGCTGAAGTGTCCATCAATCCCAGCGTTACGATTGCCCACGTTCGCTCTGCGTTTAATGACTTGGCTGCAAGTAGTTTACCTTCTAGGAGCCTAACTTGCATCGGCTACTTCAACTTCTGGTTGTTTCCGTGGTCGCTTTAGAGGCTTGCCGTGAAATGAAAGCAATCACCACAGAAGACTCTCTCCTTTTTTAAGTGAACTTTTTTTATTAGTGAATAATAAATCAACAAGCACCACAGCCAAGAGAAGCAATCCCGGTAATTGCTTCCCAAAACAGTCTTATGTGGTAATACCACAATCAATACCACGATTACGTAGGATTCATTTCATTAAAAATAGTAAAAGAAGAGACGAAAAGGTATTTAAATGGGAATAAATGAAAATTACTATGACGTAGTAACCATATAACTTGAATGGGATTAAGACGACTTCCAACTGTGCGTAACTGTAAAGCTCCTCCTCAATGCGACTGCGCGGGCAGTGAAACCAAAGGTGCGGTATGGTACCAATAAAAAAGTATACTAAATATGCTAAGATTATATTCATCACTGCTAGACAAAACGAATATCATTATTAAGTAAGCCAATGGACATAGTTGTAATGCCACGTCGCGGGAAAATTGTCAATAAACGTAAGGAACTAAAAGTGTATTCCCACTTTTCTTTAATTCACTTCTTCCACCACATAAACGCACGAAATCATTAAATATTAGCTAAGTTTTATTTACTTTAATATTATTATTTAGAAGTGAATGTCTGACAAAGGTAGCAAGCGATAAATTGTGTAATAGACGGAAAGGAATTCAACTGTGATGCAAGGCATGATGTAGTACATCTTTTTATCGGAATCGTGAATTCACCTAGCCATGACGCTGAGCAGCCACATAACAATTGGTGGAGTGCAAAAACCTCTAGAAATGGGTATTCAAGGAAAAAAAGCCGAAAAAAAAGAATTCCAGAACGAGGTAATCTAAAAAGAATTACCATCCGTTGTCCCCAATGAATCAACCCGAAAATAAAGAATATAGCCGTGACAATAAATCCTTTCTCCTAACCGTATAGTGGGAGCGCACGTTCGCCAAAGCATAACGTAATTGAATGGATGACGGATGAAAAATAATTACGATCGGTCTGCCATGCAAAATCCGATTTCATCTTCTTTCCATCCTCCCCATCGCATCCCCTCCCCGCCTTCTCCGATTGAGACACTTCTATGCCCTCATATCACTCACGGGCGGCGAACGTCCGCTCTTTGCTCCAACCCACACTTCTCACCGGCCTCCATATATCCCCTAACCCACACTTCCCCTCCTCGCCGGACTCACACCAGCGCTCCACCGGCTGAAACCACGTTATCACAGCGGGAAGGCCGGATGGAGAGGGGTGAAGGGAGAAGGGAGAGAGAGAGTCATCAAAATCCCGCCCTCCGGTTCATTCCCTCCTCTCTCCCCCCCGCTTTTCCATGTCTCCCGCTACCCCAACCAGCCGTTCCCTCTCCAACGCACCTCGTCAGACTCACCGCGGACTCCAAATGCGCGGAACGTCTCCGACACTCGCTACCATATCGCTCGCCTGCCCCTCCATCTCTCCTCCTCGAATATCCATCCACTCCTCTCCTCGCTTCCTCGAACTCAACCGCCCATATCCACTGGGGGCCAGGGGATCCTGCTCTCCCCCCTCTCAATCCCCTCGTCCATCCCCGACTAACTCGCATTTCGCCGTTGAAAACCCATCAACCGCAGGGGAAAAGCAGTTGCGGGAGGAGCCGAGGGGAGAGGCCGGGCGGCGCGCGACGGGCTTGAGTGGAATGAGATGAGACGAGGAGGGCAGCGCGATGAGAAACAGGAACGGTTAAGAGTGGGGGAGGAGCGCAGAAAAAATAAGTGCGCCACTATTCGGTGCCAGGAGCCCATTCCATACCAAGTCCATTCGACGGACGCCGCAATACTTATCACCATCACATCTATTTACTTTTCGCTTACCTGACTGCTACGCAATTCCAACGGAAGAAAAATATTTACAAAGGAACTAGCGAGGAAAAAGGCTGCTTCAAATATTATTGTCGTTGCAGTGACAGTACGTTTAGTAAATGAATAGACACGTAACAATGCACCCTGATGTATGGTATCAAATAAATTATTAAATAAAAAATATCACGTCAACCTAGCAGACGGATGAATGGAAATGATCATCGGAATCTTCAAATGGAAGTACAATCAGGATAATACAGCAAAATGCTGGGAGAGGAAGTGTAAATAGTCTCAAATATTTGAACTGATCTGAATTTCGAACGTGAGATATCAATCATAAAACAATGAATATAGAGTATAAGAGGCAAGCTCTATTAAGTAAAATATAGATACCAGAGAGAAACCATAATGCACCATCTAAGGAACCAGAAAGGTTCTCGAAGTTTTACCAGTTAGGTGGTTCTTGTGTGTGCTTTCAAGAATCTGAGATTTTATTCCACGACCAAGTCAATTTTACCAGCTATGGGAGGTGAAATATTGCATCTACTTCTACATAATACCCTGCAAGCCACCATTAAGTTGAAAAACATTGATGAATAAATCATACCATATAATTTCATTCTTTGCCACTTAGGCACACTATACTGTTTGAAATATACTGGAAAATTCCAAGTTGTACTTGTTTTTTTTTCTTTGTACATATTTATTATTATTATTGCATTATTTCGACTGTGATGTAATTATATGTTATGCTCTGCAATTTTACATAGGTGGCCTTTCCACTGAAAAATAAATATTACAAAGGTGTGTGGCAGGGTGTGAATTCTCACCAAACATGCACTACATATCATGCATAAAAGGGATTAGTAATAATATGCTACCATAAACTTCACTGCTTAAAACAGATAAAATAGCAAAGCAAGCATGAAAATACTTGCTGCTAATTGGATTAGCTTAAATCATTACTTTGCCTCTTAAGTGGTATTGATCTGGTTTCAAGCTCGAATAAAGAAGGACGGTACAGCAATCCAACTCATTTACACAAACTATGGTCCTGAATGTGAGTAATTCCCACGAACAGGAATGATCTATGCCTACATTTACCTAGACTCATGAAAGATACCATTAGGTATGACGTGACGTCACACCACTCACACATGCGTGACCACCATGATATTTATGACCAATTAGTGGTGATAACTATGGCGAGCTAAGGAATTGAATGAGATACTGTTAAAACCAACTTAGGGGAGCTATGGCATATGGAATATGCAAAAAAACACAACACAAATATCCAAGAATTGCAAATAGTTGTGCTGCAGTTGCAGTAGTGATCTTTAAAATTTTAATAAGAGACCAATAAAGAAGAAATGTATAGACTTTGAAGCCTTTAAAGAGGAAAAACATGATGTTATATTAACCTCCCTTTGATTCAACAATTTATAGATTAAAAATATGTAATTCAAGTACAATGTTGTGAAGAACAAAAATAACAATTATAACAATAAATATATTCCTAAAGAGGAATACAGGCCAAATAGGGAGGCGCATCATAAAAATATAAACACATAAACTTATCTAGCCAAAAGAGAACCTCCAAGTTCTCCATCCTTAAACATAATGAAGAATGAAACTAATAACAACACACATAGAAAAACAAAATTCTACATTAAACACTAAATGCGGCAGGTTACCAAATCAAAAGCAGCTGTGGCCACTCCTACGTCAGCCAGGCCTGCATTGAAATGCCGACGCTAGAAGCATCAAAGAGCCGTGAAAAACAGACATTTATTCCTGCCGGAGGCTGCAGAACATCAGTGGAGTAAGCCCTCACTCATAATTGAATTAGACGTACCATAATTATTGTAAAAAGAGAGTCACTTTTTCTGTAGAATCATTAGAAAAGCTATGGAATGGAAATAGGGAAAACACCAGTAAATCTCAAACGAGAGGAAGGCTACACGCTCAGCATCGCGCGGAAATGTATCTTCAGTGGAATGGACCAATCAGGACGCATCCTACCAGACGAAGTTGAGTTGCTATAAATCAGAACTAAAACGCATCGAAATTACAGCGGACCTTAAAAAGCCAGCAGGAATTTGTGCGAAATATTGTCCAGGAAGAAGTATAGGCGTGAAAGAATACAATAATATCAAGTGTCATCAAATCTAAGACTCCTCGAAAGGCTTACCGGAACTTCGGGGTATATTTTCGCACTATATTGGTGCGATCAAAACCCAAAGGTGGATATTGTATATTTAGAGTAGAAGATCATGAATAAATAATAATATTACTCCAAACATATGGTAGTACTTACAGGTTTACAGTGCTAAATTTCGATTGTTTTTTTTAATTACTGAGAGTTGATCGCCGGCAGATTACGACCGAGTCATAAGTTCTAGAACAATTTTCATATCCTTGATCAAAATTGCGATGGCATGTAGCATGGTTAAATATATGCTTGGATGACTGATCCAGAATTAATATCAAGTGAGGCATTAAAACAACTAAATAGCTCTATTCCTGTAAGGATTCAATACAAGACTACTCTGGACAGGATTTTTGAACAAAAAGAATATATCCAGAAATATCGTAAGGCTTAGAAGTAAAATTATTAGGCTTTATTACTTTACACCTTACGTAAATAATATTGAAATGGTCATTTAGAATTCATTTATTACTTTATCTTGATTCAATTTATGCTGTATATTATATTATATTATTGTGTTATTATGTATTTCAAAAGCTTTTGCGTTCAGTGTCGGGCAACAGACAGCTCTATCGGAGTGACGATTGGGGATTTGTAAATAAGATATTGCGAAGAGCACAGCGTCATCAAGTAATTTGAAACTTGTTAAATATCTCTTATTTGTACAAGATGCTGAGGAAGGGTGAACGACAAGACAAGCAAAGTGCATTTGCGAAGCAAATATTTTGAGAAAGAACAGGGTTACGTGAATGGACGTAATTCAGAAAGGAAACGGATGATGGTGGGGGGTAAAAGCCATGTGTTTTAAAAGGCCGAAGATACAAGCCGAAGGGAGAAGACGGTTAACGCAAGGGACGAAGAGAAATCTCTTTGAAGAACTCAAAGGGAAATTTGAGGAAGGGAGTGACGCAAGGTACGAGGAGAATCATACGTTCGTGTATAAAGGAGAAACAAGGAGAAAGAAGGATAGTCCATCGAAGGAGTTAACGAAATGAATATGGGGGGGAAAGAGGAAATGAGAAGAAAAGAAGAGATGGGGAATTCAATGCTATGTTTGCGGTGATGGGATTGAGCCGGAAGAAAAGGGCGTAACGAGTTTGTATGAATAAGGGGGACTTATATGCCACTGCACAAGGCAGACGGAGTAAGTTTGCAAACTAGACGAAGACCTTAGTTTAGATTTTTTTTTGTTTCCACATTTAAGTTAGAGCCAAAGAAAGAGAGAGGCAAAAACTCATTCGTAAGAAGGGAGAGACAGATTCTGCAAGCAAATCCGTTCTAAATCGTTGGGCAGCACGTTCTATCCCATTCCTCTCCAAAACCCTGTGACTAAGAAATGGCAAACCCCTACGACTTGTTGATGAAAGGAGTGCAGAGTCGGAAAGTTTAGAAAAGAGGGAGAATGAAGTTTTTTTTATATCCACCGCGTACCGAAGGAAACTGTTAGGAAATGGCCGGAAAATAAGGGCGTGAATTACAGTGAGCGGTGCGTTGCAATCAAACTTCTCCCAAAAAACAAATTACAAGGAATGGAACCGAGGAAAAATTCGAAAGGTTTGCGAAAACTTTTATACCCACTTGATCCAGTTAAAAAAATAATAGCCTTGAAGCTCTCTCGTAGCAAACGACTCAGATGAATGATTTGCTTTGTAAAGACCGTTTGTTTTTCCCGATTTTGCCCGGTACGGGGATCCCAGTCTTCCAGAACATAATAATGATTCCTGCCGGTCATTAGGGGAAAATAATTTCAGCACAGCGAATCAGTCACATAAAAGAGTTGAAAACTGTCGGAAAGGGAATTAAAATGGTATATTTTTCGAATGTTCTCCTCTGCCTGCCCGTCATTACGACAAATTAAATGATTAATGACAGATCGTTAAAAAATAATCGCGTATCGTGTTTGCTTCGGTAGTTCAAAATGGAATGATAGAACGTTGACTCGCCGTGAAAGAGACAGATAACGAATTCCAAATGAAGACCATCATTATGCTGCGTAAAATGAAACCAAAAATTGTCGTATTAATTAATCATCATTTTTAGAAAAATCGATTCGATTAATACTCATTTCCCCTCAATTGCAAAATTATCAGAAAAACACTTGGACTAAAAAAACAATTAATCAATGGTTTACGGGATATTCCATTATTATTTTTAAATGCAAAGTACCTTCTGTTTTCCATAGCGTTGTCGAAAAATTGATCTTGCTTATGCGCACAATAATTAATTTTACAATGAACAACGCAAGTGCTTAAATTTCTTACCCATTGCCATTTTGCCTTATTATACTGGCGAGAAAATAGTTCCTTTTAGCTTTAATAATCATGATCTTTATGACAAAGTTAAACTGAACTATCATTGGCATAATAAAGTTCTATTGGTACACCTGGCCAATTCCATTGGTTCCATGCCAGTAGAACTCCTTGATCAAAAAAGTGATGTACACACATAGCACTGGAAGTTACTGTATGCTTAATAAACCATAGGACAGTGTTAATTAATCAACCTAGCCTAATTTAGCATTCACCCTATTCTCTGAGCTTAGAAATGGAATAAGAGCCTGAATGGATAAGTAAGGCAAACACATTATGATACCTAATTGGGGATGCTTATATCCTCTTTGCAGGCAGATAAAACGCGAAGAGGTATCAATCACAAAGAAGGAGCAGGAGATTTCAGAATTATTTTTTTATATCATACATCCAATCCTTCAGCACATGATGACTGAAAGAAAAATATGCTTTCATAAGAGTTTAAAATGCATAGGAAGAGTTCGTGATAGCAAAGTCAAATGAATGAAGAACTTAAATAAAAGGGTACATATAGAAGGTACAATGTATACGTGACAAAAGGTATAATAAAGTGGAAAATTAAATAATGCAGATCAAATGAAGATATATTTCTTTAGGGAAGCAGAGTGAGGCCAAAATTAACAGGGATATGGAACTGCTTAACTACGTATCTAGAACAAGCATATCCATATTCCTTTCCGAGGCGTTAGCGACAAAAAGTAAAGATGACAGATTGAGTGGAAGGGAGAGAGAAAATCATATTATTAAATAACGAGGGCAAAAGGCAAATGGCAGCTTAGCGCAGAATTCCATGTTTTCCTGTTCCCAGAAGAAGGAATCTATATCTACGACACACCCTGCAAGCCACCTCGAGGGTGTTTGGCAGAGGGTGCACCCACAGCAGGAACAATGACACAACAAACCAAAGTGAACAAAACAAAACAAACACCACCAAAAATGACAGGACTTCCCGTTTCAAAGCGGGAAAATGGAAATGTGAAGGCCTAAACACACATTATTCGATTCATGTGCGTACGGCGACGCTACATGAGGGAAGGAGAGGTGTGGATGAATGGGAAAGACAGTCTCAGAGCTTGAGTTCTCCAAAATTCTTCCCTTCCCAATGATATTTTTACGTCAAAAGGCGATTCTGTTATTTCAACTTTCACATTCCCCTTTCCTCTCCTCACCCATCCCAAGTTCTCACTCGAATCAATATCATCGCTATCTCCAATTGCCTTCTCCTTCTCTCTCTCTTCCCCTTCCTTACGTCTTCCTACCCTCTCCAGCCTCTCGCAAACGAACCGCCACCCTACCATTCCCAGTCGCCTCGGAATGCCATCTTTTCGGTCGACTCGACCGTTTCCAATCTGTAACCACCGTCCGCATCGCCCATCCCACCCCTCTCCTAATCTTTGCTCTCGACCGGGAGAATGAGAACGTAGAAATTTTAACGTCACTTCATCTACATCTACATAATACCCTGCAAGCCACCATAAAGGTGTGTGGCAGGGGGTGAATTCTCACCAAACATGCACTACATATCATGCATAAAAAAAAGGATCAGTACTTGTATATGTACTGTTCAAAACCACGCTATTTAAAAAAAGTTAAAAATAGCAAAACATACATGCAAAAACATGCCGTTAGTTGGGTTAGCTATAAGTCCTTATACCAACATGCAGCTACCAATGTTATCCATTGCTACACTCGTACTGGATATATTTACCGTTATTCATATCCCTAATAGTACGAGGAAAAAAGGACATTTTGAATCTGTCAGTTCGGCAATCTATTTCTCTAATTTTATGATTATGGTCCAGTCTACCATAGTAAGTTGGGGTCCGCAAAATATTTTTAACATCATCACTGAAAATATGGTCTTGGAATTTGTTTAAGAGATTAAGTCTGAATTTCAACCTGCGATCTGACAATGATTCCCAATTTAATTCATTTAATAGACTGGTTACGCTAATAAGGTTATCATACCGTCCCTTTACAAATCTTGCCGATCTTCGCTGCACACGTTCAAGTTCGTTATTTAGACCGATTTCGTAGGGATCCCATACACTGGCAGCATATTCCAAATGTGGTCTTACAAGGGAAAAGTGAATTGGGACAACATATGGGCCGAGGAGGAACAACAGCTATATGAGCGCTCACACGCCCTCGGTGCAAGGCATACACACAAGGCATTGTCGACTTACGAACCATTCGATAATTTATCAACTAGACTCCAGGCGTCCTTAGCGTTTATGTGGAGTTGTGGCGAGTCAAAACGGCAAGTCGACAATCGCCACGCATGAGGGTAACTCGTGTCTTTGAAGTCGTTCTTGTTACTTCCTACCACCCGTCAGCGATCTAAAGAGTAATGTTACTACTATGATAGGCAACATATGACACAACACTTCGGTTGATTGATTGAATATATTGATCGATTGGGTAAACTTTGAAGATAAGAAGAGTCGGAAAACAGGGGTTATAGGATAATTTGTGCTTTATTAATGGATTCTCTATTTCATTAGCTACTTATCTGTTATTTTCAGTTTTCTCAGGTTACTAGCAGCACTAAAATCTATAGCAAATCAAAAACTGCTTGAATATGATCCGTAAACATTTGAAACATTAGCAGTCCTGACAGTTAAAAATCATGTGGATTTTATAACTGTTCTGAACTTTCCGACGCACAGTGGTCTGAAATCGAAAAAGAGAAAAAAAGTCTTTTTTTTGGAATTTTTGGAATCGTTGTTGGATATGAAATATCTGAGAGGATGAAGCAAAGAGAGTGAGAGAATTCTGGAAAATTCAAGACATAATATCTATTTTTTTAATCAAACGAATATTAGGTTTAACTAAAAAATCATTTTACCCTAAAGTTGTATAATTTTAAGTTTCTGATTCAATCCCTTCACCCAAATGAGTCTGCTCTGCAGTTTTAAGTAAATATCTTACTTGTGCGGGTAAAATTGACTGTGATTTTGATATAATTATTTGCTAAGAGGATATCAATGGATCAAAGGAGAGGAGGAGCCCTTTGAATGTATCGTCCATCGTATCTTTCCTAGAAAACAGACGTAAAGGTTTTCAAGTTGTCAATTACTGGGAGGTCACAATTAAAGTTGTTTGTCACGGATTGTAGTAAATTTTGAGTTTGATATTTCACACTGAGCATTCCTTTGCATGGTGCTCCAAATAATATCTTATATTTTTGTCTCGCACCTTCTGCACTTCCTCGGAAAGTTGTCCGATCGACGTAACATTGCATGCTAAGGCTACTTCACTGCCATGTGCCAAAACCTTATGGACAGAACTGGGCATTTTGTACCATCCGTAAAGTAATACAAAAAGGTGTGCTGTGTCCTTACAATACTCTCCAAATTTGCGTGGGTACATTGGGTATCTACATGACAATGTGGTGAGTATTACTGCAAAACGGGATATTCATTTTTGTCAATACCTAAGATGGCCGCACTCAAAGTAGGATCGTCAAAAAATCGGCGAGCGGTATTCCAGTTTTACGTCTAAGTCTCAAGTTTTACGTCCGCTGTGGTGTAGGTGACTGTCACTTCCTCTAGATAGCAGTTCATTTTGGCCTCGAGTGTTCTCGCGTACGACAGATAATGGTCCGCATGTCGCAGCAGAGCATGCTCTCTGAGTGTTGTATATTGTTCTTTTGATAGCCGAGATCCACAATTAGCGCAACCGCTCCTTTAGGAGAATATGGCACTATCTTTTTCTCTTTATTGCAGTTTTCACAAGAGGCTTTCATTTTCCGGTCACGTGTTGGTGTGGTTAAAGCTGCTTCCTGAATAATTTTTGCAGCAGCATCGTTACCATCCGCTCGAATGCTCATTTTTGCAGCAAACATCAATTCTTGGGTAGATGCAGACCGCTGCAGGTCATCAACCTTCATGCGTTTTGCTCTTTGTGTACACGCGGCAAAAGATTCTGTCGGACGTCCGAACGTTTTGTGGGACGTTGGGGTCGGATTCATGTCCACGCGCTTAGGAGTTTACGCAGTGTCTGCGAGCCATTCGGAGTACTGACTTGCAAATCTATCATTTATTCTATGGCAGACCTACCATTTTGTATAAAGTTTTCTCAAAAAAACATTCAACAATTTTATTATTTCCTTACGGAACACTTTTTCTTCCTCTTTTACACCAACTCCATTCTCCTTAAAGACGTCGAAAAGTGCGTCACACAAGGCATCTCCAAACGAAGTAAGAATCATAGTCACTTATCAGAAGAAAACTGGTACACGTAGAGCGTCAAGGAAGTTAATGGGGGAATTTCTGGGTGGGGCGCGCCGCGGCCCGGTCGCACGATAATCGCAGTAGAAAACAAAGTAGCCCGTTCTGGCAAAATGTGTAACTTTGAGCAAAATATCCTTCCTTGCCCAAATAATTGAAGACCTGGGGAAGGCTATGAAATCAGATTCCACCTGGAACTCTGTGGAATTCTTTATGAAACCCCTCGATGAAAACAAAGCAAGAGTTTACTTTGTGAACGAATTATACTCTTTAAAAAAGTAAAGCTACTGCCTTTATAATAGCAGAACACATTTATTCCTTAAATAAACAAAAGAAGACAGTTTCTTGCAATTGATGGTGCATGAAATGTGTACACAGTTTTATCCATTGTTGCGGTATGTAACATCAATCGAATTAAAATTTGACGCCGAGAAGCATGCTGCAAAAGCAGCCGAGCGTACTCAAGGTTTTCATATCATATTGAAGAGAATTAACAGGCAAAAGTGATTAAAACTAAGTGCAGGTGATAGTGAAATGAAGACCTAATTTCCGGACAATTCAATTTTCTGGCCTTCGAAGAAATGTGTCGAGATCACGCTCATATGCTGGTAAATTTTTATTTATTTATTTATTTATTCTTCTTTACGTCGAGTCTAATTTAAATCGCCCAACGAAAAAATTATTTCTTTTCTCCAAGCATTCTTATGGAATGACACAAACTATTACAGGGGCTTCTTCAGGAGTGCCCGATGCAGCGCTGCACCGTTTCAATAGAAATTTTCCTTTATATCGGTAACTATACATAACTTCTTTGTATACATAACGGTCACATTAAACAGATGGTACAATATTTAGAGCAGTAGCCCAACAGTTGAATGTCACAACTTGCCTGGTTTGTTAGGATCACGTGATAACGTAACGTTTTACCTTCACCGATCTCTTTTCATCCTGTAATCAGCAGCGTTTGCGACTACGGTCTTATTTAAATTGCATGAACTGAACTTAAAATTGGAAAAATAAAACAAAAATAATCAATGTAAGGCAATGTAAGGAATTGGGACATTGAAGCAAGAAAGTTGATACGTACATTTACATTTACATAACACCCCGCAAACCATCATAAAGGTGTGTGGCAGGGGGAAAGTAGATTACAGAATCGTAGATAAAGTAGTAAACAGACGTAGATTCGATCCGTAGACGACGACGCATAAGACGCACCTTTTTCCAAATTAAGGCTATAAAAAATTACACGCGTCTTATATGTGAAGGTTGGAACTCCATGGATTAACGTTCCATTAGCGTTATGACGTATTCGTAAACGAATGGGTGCAGCGCTTTCGCGCGGATTGTTAAAACATTTTTGTGAGTGACCTACTGAATGAAATGAGGATGTTTTATATGCATGAGCGTTTTCATATGCCCTCAAATACGGTACGTACATGTAAATACAATGTTTTGTAACTATATTGCTGGATGGCCTTCGAAAATGCTTGGAACTGGGAAAAATTACGGTCTATATAGAAAGTGTTTCACAAAAACTTATGAGCATCAGACTCACGTCCGGATCAACTTACGTACAATGAAAGTTTCGGAATTCAACGAGCCTGTAAATTGATGACTGACTGAGTGGCTGCAAGTGAGAGAGTATCCCTTGCGAGGGCGTAGATAGTGGACCCTCTGGACAATATTCTTCTTGTGACGCGTGCATTATTTTCCTCCTCCTATCTCCTTATCCCAGGGGCCTGGTTAAACACTCGAGGGGTTATAATTAGCTTCCAACTGGCAGCGCCAGAATATTTACTGGCTTCATACCTTTAATGAACAAAATTAGTGGTCGAGAGATCCGCGAACTCCGCGACCTTGAGTCTCTGAATTGAAGTAGACGAACAGGCATAGGTATCCATAGAGGCAAAACTGATCCCCGGGGCCACTCGAAAATGCACACATTAAACGAAGGGAGGAGGAATATTGCGATTAAATCAAATACACTCGGCGAGAGCAAAAAGTGAACGCAACGGAAAAACGTCATCGTTCCAGCAGATGTTTACTCAAGAATTAATGGTCAAATGGCAATTAACTGATTAATAGATAATTAATGAACGAGCTTTTAAGGGAAAAATTTCGTTAACCGGTATGACAATTGAGTTGTATAATTGCAGTAGTGATCGTCTCGTGTAAATAGTAAAATTACAAGCACAATTCACATAAATATGGACAATTAAATTGATTAAAATTAATAATACATCATCAATACGTTGAGAATTCGATCAATACATTGTGGCTTCATTTTATTTCAAGTATAGCACTTAGTCAGAAAAAATATTAGCTCCATTACAACGTCAACCTTAGGATTGAATCCATTTCCTGTAAATATAACTGCCTTTATGACTAATTTTTAAGATTTTATTTGGTGCTTAAGACCCTGGTGAACCTAATTAAGTTTCTGTTTTATAGATAGACGGTTAAAAGCCTTTGGACATTCTTAAAATAATGATAAATGAAGAAAAATAAATTAAATGTTACAATTTCATATTATGACTCATACATTCAAAGAGGGATCAAGCACTTCAAAATGACAGCAGAAGCAGTATTCATTGTTGACATATTAAACTTGGAATGCATATTTTTTATATTCAGTCACAATACTTGACCATTTATGATAAATATCCGAAAGAAAGCGCAAAGAGCAGGATTTCAACAACAAGTAAGTCGACTCATTAGTATTCTAACGACAGGATTTAAGCTCTTGAGACTCTACCAGCCAAATTGGGAGTGAGTTACGAGTCAAAAGAATGGCAGACCAAAAACAGGTAGGATTGAGGAAAAAGTAAGAGGTTAAGAAACGTAAAGAAAGACATGTTTGGGACGAAGAGGATGGAAGGACAAAGAATACTTTGGAGTAAGAGGGAAGAAGAAGGGAGGAGAAATGGTTGCGGAAGAAGGGGATGAGGATATGAAGGAAGGATGGTGTGTGGGAGACGGTAAAGAGAGGAGGGTGAGGGGATATGTGCACAAGGGAGGATATATACCGTTGCGTTGGACAAATACACTCAAGGGCCAAAAGGGGACTCGGGGGAGAGAGGAGGGGCGGCCGGGGGAATGAAGGCAGGAGGTTTGGAGACGAGACGAGCGGGGTGATGAGCGGCTTTTAGACACACCGGGAGAGGCGGGGGAGCGCGCGTGTGAAGGAGGCCGAGGGAGGAAATTTTAGAAGAGGAGATCTAAGGGAGGGGACAGACAGACACACGCACACTCTGGTTTGGAGGGGAAAGGAGAGGGGGTGGGCAGCGAGAAGGGAGAGAGAGAAGCATAGAGATTCAGGTCTGGAGTCAGTGGGGGGCTGAGGGTGTGTGATTTCTGAAGGGGGTCGCTTCCTGTGTTTGGGAATAGTCTACAGGGTGCTGTCTCCGACGGGGGAAGGGAGGGAGAGAGGAATGAAGAGGGTGGGCGACGGATAAAGAGCCGGAGTGTCCGGAGGGATGTGTGGAGGGAGAGAAGGTCGAGATGGAGGTTTTGGGGAGTAGAATAGCCAGACTTTTGACTGCTGCAGGGAACGGGAGGGTTTGGGGACACTCACATTAGAAGGGGGGTGGGTTAGAATTTCAAGGGTAGCGAGGGAAGGGGGGAGAACTTGTTTTTTTCGGCTGAATAGGAAATAGAAAGGAGTTTCACAGGGAGGAGGAGGAAGCGCTAGGGGGGAAAAGGGGGTTTACAGAATGGCAGGATGTCATAAAGGCTCCACTACTCTCCGTAGATAAAGGGAAGGGGAGAGGGAGAGGAGTGGACTTGGGAGTGAGCAGGGTTAGGTGAGCCGGACGGACACTTGGAGGGGAGAACGTTGCGGGGGGAGGATTGAAAAGCGGAGGAGGGCAAAGGGGATGGCGGGTTTGGGAAGAAGGCAAGAGTTGGTGACTTTGCGGCGCTTTCGGCACATGAGAGAGCTTTGTGTGTTTTTATAAGTGGGAGGGAAGACGGCATTGGGGAGGTTTCCCGGGCATGATATGTGCGGCGGAATGCCTGTGGAATAAAAAAGTTACCGCTTAAGAGGAAAGAGATTGGGGAGGTCGGAAGGGGAGAAGAGGGGGTTGAGGTTTCGGAAGGGATGGATGAAGGGGCTGAGGGATGGGAAAGGAAGGATTAGGAGAAGGGATGGAAGGCAGGGGGGAGGGTTGATGTGGTCGGAGGGTAAGCGGGCGTGCTAAGATACGTGCGTTCGAGTGGCGGAGTGCAGGGCGAAAAAAACGAAGGATATTTGGTTTGCGTAAGGGTAGAGCAGAGGTCTGTTGAAGGTGATATGTGTACTGGACGCAGGAGGGACAGTGAGGGGCTGGGAGAAGGTGCTGTGGTCGATAGAGGTAAAGATGGAAATGTGGCATAGCGAGAAGCGAGAGAAATCTCCCCGGGGATGAAAAGCAGTTGGCTGAATGACAGGGAGTTCGAATCGAAGAAAATAATATATCTGTACAGTGGAGAAATGTACTTCTTGGTCAGAGTAAATCGCTGAGAACAAAATAGAAGACCTATTGAAGATGAATCTTACTTGAAAATATAAAGGATAATTCAAGGAATCTAATATCCAAACTGATACGGAGGTAATATTTTGACAATTTCTACGCTTCCAATTAAATTATGGTTGAATTAATGATCGAGTAATAATCACATCGAAGAAGTTGTAAAGAAAAGCTTGAAACGCTATATATTGCATGAAATGTGCATAGTATACCAGAAATATATTCTTAAAAGGTTGCATTGATTCATTTATTTGGGGTCTAAAATAGAAATCTGAATCTTCACATCATCAGGAACAGAAGAATTATTATGAATACCAAAATTTTCTTTCCATTCCGCTGAACTTCATTCTTGTGAAATTAATTCTATAAAACCGGACGTTTTTCTGATATTGACTCAGTAAAATAACAACTTTAAATTTCGATAATGAATTATTCCGGATGATGCACAAAATCTTTCCTCGACAAAGGAAAAAAGTGAAATCATGGCACATATATTTCTTGTGTATGTGAAATGCTGTTAATATTGCAGCGGTTTAGGGCTTTAGGGATTACTCCAAGTTTTAAAATATTCCACGAATAAATTGGGATTAATTAACTGATCAAGTTGATGGTCAATAATTTCGCATGAAAGTATAAAAACTCTCAAATTTTAATGGTCTTGATCACTCAAATTAGGTAACTCCTTACTAATTAAAGCACTTAGACTCGCAAACGCAGGTCATTGCTCAAACCATGTGTTGATTTCTCACTCAAACCTCGATCAACATGTAACTGTAACAAATGACTACTAATTTGGAAGAGGAAGGCATTTCATCAACTGTACTGTTTCGTGGCCAAGAAATAAAATCAATGAATGAAATTGTCATGAAGCTTTCAATATAAAATTTGTCATATAAAGAAATTTTTCGTTGTCATATTCACCGTTGAAATACATAATGAAATCATTATAGAGTGGCTTAAATTCACCAACATAAGGACAAAAAACTTGCACGAGAAGGCATCTGATGTGTTGAAACTATCAACATTTCTTCATACGCTTAGTTTGAAATATGAATTGCAAATTTACCTTTTAGTCATCAACTGGTAGTTGGAATAAGTAGATAAAAGTTTCTGCACGTGTTATTGTCATAGAAAACACATTTACACATTATGCAGCAGCACATACGCACGAAAATAGCGATGATGGAACTTTGTCATAACAGTGAGAATGCTACGTGCAGACAATGCAATTGTTGTATGCCAGAGAACTGTGTGTTTTAGTCCAAATCTCATAAAACGCACCCACACACAGCCATGCGCCAAAAACAGCACTCCAAAACTGAAGAACGAATCCACTATGAGGAAAATTTGAAATTGGAAATGTTTTCTTCTCCCGATACGCGTGTTTGCGTGGAAAAAATTTGAAAGGAGAGCTTTCTTTTAATATTAAACGCCTTGAGTGTCACCGTCCAGAAATTAATAAAAGGAACAAGGAAAAATTTAAGGAAACAACCAGGTAGGTAGCAGAACCTGCGTAAAGTGTAACGGTTCCCATAATTAAAGGCTCCCACCTTGCCCTCGCAGGTACCGCGAGAAAATTTCGCGAGAAAAGGAGGTCGCCGCTACGATTGCCGAGTTCTGTTAAGCGAATAAAAAACAAAAGACGGAACAAAATTTTGTCACGCGTAATTCATGCACGCGCACTCACACTCCACGGCGCACGCCCTACAGAGAGCAATTTTTCCCCTATCCGTGCACTCAGATCTTCCTGCCGAGACGTGTTCCACGCTAAACTCCCATTACGTTATCTACCACGTACCCAACAACCACAAAGAGGTAAGGCATGCGCGAGATACCACGGGCGCCATATTTTACCGACTTTTTTGATCCGTTCGTCTCTTTTTATTTTTCCCTCCCGGTGGCGTTGTTTTCAAAGTGTTGGTGCATTAAGGCCACGGAGAGAGATGAGAGGGGAGGGGGAAGGGAAGCAATGTGTCGAAGAAAAGAGTTGCGGGAAGTTATTAAGCACGAACTCCATGGATCTCCTTCTCGGTCTTTCGTCGCACATTTACCTCAGTTTTTAATTTTCTTTTATTTCCATTTTTTTCATTCCATAAAGAGAGGGAGCGGTGCGAGGAAATTCCGTATTACGCCGCGGAGCTGAATAACGATCTGGCGGTTGGGGTGTTGAGGCCTTTTGTCGGGACGCAGAACGTTATAAGTGGGCGAGGAGGAAGGAAAAGGAGGCGGAGTAGGTGGGTGAGTTTTGGGAGACGGAAGATGAGCGGTAGGAGGGGAGGGGTGGAAGTGGAAAATGCTGGGGCACCCAGGAGTGATAGATAGATGGTGTAACTAATGGCCCTCGAGCACGTAGTCGGGATGCGACATGCGTGGTGGGCTGCTCGCGTGAAGGAAAGGAGAGGGAGGAGTGTGAGGAGGGCGGGGAGAGGGAGAGCGACGCCGGGAGTGGTTGCGGGAGATGCGGAAAGTGTTAGAGAAAAGACGCGGCGAGAAGGAGGCGCCACCGGAAGAGTGGCGTTGATAGCCGGCCCGGAGTGCAAGGATATTGATGGCGCGTCGCCGTGTGTGTGTGTTTGCGCGAGTTCCTTTGTTGCGCGGGCGGGGAAAGCGGGAAGCGAGGGGGAGGAGTCCGGTAGAAAATGAGCGAAGCTCGGAGGGAGCGACGAAAAAATTAATTGAAAAACAGATAAGGCTGATGCGCTCCGGAGATTAAAAAGAAATTAATGTGACGAAATGTGGGGTGAGTCGTGAGGTGGGAAGAAGGGTGGAGAAAAAGAGATGTTGATGGTGGTGGTGGGGAGGCGGGGATAGAGAGGAAGAGAGAGTAAAATAACGCGGAAAAAATCTTTTTAAGCCCCCCATCAGGTCTCCGTGAAGAGTGATAAAAAATGTACGTACATTAATTTTTTTAGGATGACGGACGGAGGAAGAGATGGTGCAAAGGAGCGTTGTGTATGAACAAGGAGAGAGGCGTGGACGCGAGGAGCGAAGGAAGGAAAAATAACAACTAAAGTGAAGGAGAGGGAGAGAGAAAGCAGTGAGAGGGAAACAATAGAAGGCCTGGTTTTTCGATTGGGGGAAAACAACGCATTGGGGGAGGTTTATAAGGAGGGGCCGGCAAGAAAAAGGGAGAAATAATACAAGAAAAGCGTAACGGAAACTTAGCAGAGGGACCAAGAAAGGCCCATGGGGTTGGGAGTGGGGAGGGAAAGGCTCAAGAACTTGTGTGTCGAGGAAGATGTGTAGAAAGGAAAAGGGAGTAGCAAACGGGGGAAATAAATTGGCGGCGATGGTTGGGCAAACAAAATAAGGAGTACGGCCCGTGCGCGGAGACGGGAATAAAAACCATGCAAGCCTCCAATGGAAAAGGGAGAAAATAGGGAAAGAGGGTAAGACGGTGACGGGAAAGGAAGCAGGGAAACTAACAGACGAGGAGGAAAAGTTTCCTTCTCTAAAGGATCGCGGAGGAAACGAAGAGAGGGAGAGAGAAGAATTGGGGAGCAGGGATAGATTGGGCAGGGAACGGAAGGGGAACTTCTTTTTACATACAGGGGACGCAGCCACTTCTTTCCTCGTTTTCCATGCAAATTGAACGAAAACATGGAGACTGATGTTTGCATTACAAAAAACCGAGCGGGAGAAAATGGTGAAACAGCGCACGGGGGACTACAAAGGGAATATTTTCTGTGCCCAGGACATTTTCATACCACTTTATTCACCTCTATCTATCTCCGTCTGTACCCTTTCCTCCTCCTCTCCGCACTAAGACTGCTTAAAACAATACGTGTCTGCTTCCATGGCATTAAGCCATTCGGCCTCCGCCCGTATTGTAGGGTGAGAATTCACCAAACACTTTTGGGGAACTCCCGCCCCACTTGGCCAGCCACTCACCTCCCTTCTTCTCTCTCTCTCCCAATCATTCCCATGATAATTCTCTGCTCTGACCTCAATTTCCTCCCCCTAACTCGATTCCATACACCCAGGGAGTGTTCGTTTGACCCTTTTGTCCATTCTGTTCTGCACCACGCACATAGCGTCAAAAGGGGCTAAGGGAACGTTAACAGGTGGCATGGTCCTGAAATTGCATCGCTTTCAATGAATTCTCCACCGTGACCACTGAGTGGTTTGGTTGCTTCACATGAAAAGGGTTAAAGCCAGACTAGTGATGACAGAATAAGATAATCCACGGTGCCGCCTTTATTATCCGTCAGCGCAAAATACACTACACAGCTCCATGGATGCCTTAGTGGACAATAAGCTACAATTTCATCCAGGTTTACTGCAAATAATGCCGGTAATTGAAGTTTTTCAATGTCAAGGCAAAAGAAAAGGGAAAATATGCTTCGCTGGTTTTGTGAATAAATGATCCAAAACCAATAAAAAATCCAGCGTCATCACCCGCGCAGAAATGCTATAAATGGTGATGCAAGTGCAACGGCAAACATTCAGTTGAAACAGACGCTAGCATGGCCATGCACAGAGGTGAAATCCTTTATTTATATGGGAAAATAACGCAGCTGTGTCTAATTCTGCTTAAACATTTAGTTCTGCTGTAAAAATGGATTTCCATCCTTGCCTAAATATCGGGTGCTAATATCGCGTAAATATTGTTTCAAATCAACTACGATTAAAAACATCAGATAATACTCAAATCCGTAAATTCATCAATTATATTTAATTAAATCCCAGGATAAAAATAGCTTTCAGGAGAAATTAATTTCCAATGGTTTTAAAATATAATTTGAGTAAGCTGAGAAATCCTTTTACATTTTACATGACAAGTATTTTCAAATCAGAAGCTCAGAAGCTCTTTTATTAAACTCTACGAAACGAAACCATTTCAGTGAAAGATTAAAGATATGAACGACGAGAGGGAAGGAAAACTATTACAATTTTTCCATAATCAATACCCAGGCAAGCTATTAGGCAAATATTTACAAGTAAGGAATATAGACAATCAAAATTCAGATAGAAAAATGACGATACAAAGTAGCTGAAAAGCGAGGACGCGAAGAAAGAAAGAGGCAAAATATTTGGAACTACAAGGAAACAATGATACAAAGCACAGTTTTAACTTAATTTAGGGTGAGCAAGAGAACAATTTATAATTAAGTTCGATTCAAATTTGTCAAAGTGATAAGAAAAATGTTACATTAGTTACAAAGAAATGTGTCGATAAACGTTTCTCCTAAGTGTTCAAAATATTCTTCCAACACGAAAAACGAGATCAAATAAAGAGATAGCAGGAACAACAGGAGAAAAAGATAATAGGAATAATATTCATCGAGAGGAGTAGAAGAACACGCTTCATTTCGGAATGCTCACAAGCATTCGATATTTGGAGTGATTTTTCAGTTATGAAACGAGAAACTAACGTATTCAAATTAGTTGCTCTACCATCAAGAAAAATGTGGATATATTGCTGCACAAAGGGTTGAATAGAGCAATAATGATGGTTCAATTGGTGGAATACGAGGACATCATCTTCATGAACGTTAAACAGTTTTTCCATGATGACGCTGCACAACAGTTTCTTTAATATTAAGAGGGTATTTAATATACCTTCCTAAGCCTTTAGCCTATACCCTCTTAAGTGGTAGATTAAAAACTCTTAGGAGGGTATCTAAAATGCCAATAAATATTGGTTGACGAGAAAAAAATATTCATTGGCACTAAGCACACACTATTGGAGAAAAATATTTACTTTAAACACATTTTCTACCATAGGAGCATAAAGGACGCTTTACACGATACAATTTTTTGTAAAATTTCTTGTACAAACGCTTGTATGAACTGAACGAAATTGTATGTTTGTCTGAATGGAATTAGAACAGGTTCTATTTTCCGTACAGTCATTCAGACATTCGTACAAGCGTTCACCTAATTTGCCGCTTTACACGGTACAATTTCCCCATACAAGCGTTTGTACAGGATATTGTACAGTAAATTGTATTGTGTAAAGCGGCCTAAAGTGAATAGCCCGCAGCGGTAGGATTTCATTCACGATCCTCATAATTGAGAAATATTCTAAAGCTCCAAAAAACTAAGAGAATTATTAAATTTACAGAAATAAAATATATTTCTAGCAAATTTCTAGTGATTTAGTACGGAAAGTATTAATAATTTGACTTATAGTTTCTCAACCTATGGTTTTAATATGGAAGTGGTGGATATTTATTCGTTAAAATCTAGGCGTTGTATTCGTCCGTCGGATGGGACCTTTAAAGATGGCTTCGTAGGGGCCTTTATTTCGGAGCAAAGAAATGTCTTCAATAGATATATCTCCACTTTCCGTAAAATAATCAAAAATTTCACAAAATCCTTCCTGGCGCCAGTAACGCAAATGACCCCAGATAAAGGTCGCCTTCCCTAGCAACAACATAATTTGAAACATAAGTCCAATCATTATCAGCGTCGTAAAGTTAGGTCATTATTTACGATATACTGTGACGGAGAAATATTGAACCAAAAATATTTTGAATTTCAACTTTCAAAGAATTGAATGAAGACCATATTAATAAATTACAAATAACCAGGAAGTAAACGATGCAAAAAATTCGTAAAATTGAATCGCGTTTTGTGGGAACGTGACATCAAAAATACGAACTGTATTCTTTAATAAATTATTTAGCTTTGCGATTTCATTTTATTTAGAGACTTGTGGACAAGGCCCGTAAGTGACACGCAAGTTCTGATTGAGGAGTATGATTAACCACTGTGTATACTCGAGTCTGCTATTTCCGGGCTCAAGATACAAGCGTGTACTCTTAAATCAAGATCACGTCTCAGGTCAGAATGCCTGAGATACGGAGAAAATTGAAATTCTCAGTGGTAAAATTTCGAATGAAATGTAAGGCCTTACGAAGCGAAAGATTTGAGAAGTGGGAAAACAGGATAAAATGCCCTGAAGTGTCTGCAGGAGGATAGAGTAATACATATAGTATATTGCACGTGATAATATATGTATAGTGCCATGAACTTAACGCATTGGCTACAAAAATATTTTTTTAGTAAAACATTTCATGATCGCTAGTGACTCTATTATTTTCACATATTATTTTCAGCAGCAGAAGAGATATTTGAAGAATAAAAAATAATTAATATACATAAATAAAAAATAAAAAGGCCTCAGAATTAAAATCAGTAATTTATGGGAAACTCTTCGAAAAAGTTAATTGGTAGACACATTTGCTGTATTATAAATTTAATTCCTCCCTTATACTGCTATTAATTATACTTACGCCATATTTATTTAAATTGCAATACAAAAAAAAAACAAAAGTTAAATAAATGAGCCCCTAGATATATTATCGCAATAATATATATTACCAGGGGAAACGTGGAACGTTACTAGGGGAAAATTTACAGAAAATAAAATGCTTTTGAGATATCAAGAGAAATCGAACTAAAATACAAATAAGTATATCCTACCTACATGCATTTTGAAGAGACAATGGGAGTGAATTAATCAACGCCAAGTGTGGCAGGCTTTCCATTTTCAAGAAAAGCCTGGGTGCTTTCTGAGCAGAGTTACTATTAACAGATACATCTACATCTATACGATACCCTGCAAGCCATCGCGAGGGTGTGTGGCAGGGGGCAGATAATGTATTAAAAATTAAAAATTTGAGCTATACTCATGCTATGCTAATTTCACAGCATTTTTTAAATTTGACTCCGTAAGCTAAATTTGGGCTTTATTTAAATGTGGACTCCATTGAATGTGGACATTTTACATAATTGAATGAAATACATTTTTATGCCCCATTTATGACAAACACCTCTAGGACAATATTCTGAGGCATCCTGCTTGGCTTGTGTCTCGAGATACACAATTCTTGTTTGGTTTCAATGGTGATTGAATCAATTAATCGCGGTGATTTTGAGAAAAATTGAATTTAAATGCTACAGGCTATAGAAAAACTTTGCTACATCCTGTTTCAACACCCCAAATAATTAGGCCGTTAAAAGAACATTAGAGGTTGCTGCAATAAAAAAACAATAAATGCTCTAAACCTTGGAAATGATATAATGGGAGATGCTAAGATCAATCAAATAAACTTTACGAAAGTAGAATTAAGTCCGTCAACCGATAGTTCTTCAATATTTTGCTTAAAGAATTCCAGTGGACATGGGGATACTAAAAATGTGAATAACTCTTCATTTTAATATCATTCACATTGAGTAAAAATGTGAGGAGTAAATTCCTATATCGTGTTTCTAATCGCGCGTGCATAGTGGTTGTCGATTTCAAAATTCTAAAGTTAGACATAAATTCAGAAAAAAATACAATCATTTTTCCTGTAAACTTACCGAAGAGCAGTAGTGCCCTGATTGTGTGCAATTGGCCCAATTGGCCAATTGGGCAAAGCACACACTAGCACAATTAGCACATCAGAACCCCTGCCACACACCTTTATGGTGGCTTGCAGGGTATTATGTAGATGTAGATGTAGAATAATAATAATAACAATATATTTTATATATTTTCTGTGGCCAAGCCACTTTAGAGCTTTGTAGAGCTTTTCTGTGCGTAGCTTAGTCTACCCGTATCGCAGCCATTGTCGGATCGCAGGTTGAAATTTAGACTTAATCTCTTAAACAAATTCCAAGGCAATATTTTCAGTGATGATGTTAAAAATATTTTACGAACCCCAACTTACTATGTCAGACTGGACCATAATCATAAAATTAGAGAAATTGATTGGGGAACTGACCGATTCAAAATGTCCTTTTTCCCTCGTACAATTGGAGATATGAATAACGGTAAATATGTCCTATCGGAGAGTAGCAATCAATAGCATGGGTAGCTGCATGTTGGTATGAGTAGGTACTTAAAGCTAACCCTACTAACAGAATGTTTTTGCATGTTTGCTTTGCAATCTTTTTTAAATAGTGTAGTTCTGACTATTATATTAATACTATTCCTTTTTTATGCATGATATGTAGTGCACTTTTGGTGAGAAATCACCCCCTGCCACACACCCTTGTGGTGGCTTGCAGGGTATTATGTAGATGTAGATGTAGTGAAAAAGCCACCCGGGTGGGATTCAAGCCCGCGACACTATGGAGGGCAAGAACTTTACCATGATTTACCATCATAATGATTTCCATTGGTACCAACTCATAAAACGAATTACAAATGCATAAAAATGACCTATTTTTAATGGGGATGATGAAATGTGAATGACTCTTCATTTAAATATCATTCACTTACTGTCATAATGTGAACAGAGGAGAGAAATCCGGAACGTGTATCGTCTTGGCAGGAATCCAAGACCTTACGGTTGGCATGCGAGGATTAATCATGCGTCTACCGGGACCGATTACTAAAATAAAAAATCGCTGAATCATGAATACCTAGATTTTACCCCATGCTCTTCACTACAGAAATGTTTGAAACCCTTCCGCAGTAGGACTGAATAACTTGCATCGATTTCAAATTCTAATGGAGAGAAAATACACTTTTCTGCAATTGATGCATTGAGCTTAAACCACTTGAGTCAAATACAGTTTTTTATATACATTTAAATAGCATTTCCATGAGGAGACGAAACTCCGAAGCTTTAACTGCATAAAAGAAATTTGCATACTATAATTTCAGAGTGGATATTCACTGTAAATAAACAAAAGAGCTGCCTTTTGACAAAATAAAATTGGACATTGGATTAAGCGGAGTGGAGAGAAAACTTTTTGATCTTTGATTCCAAAAATATCTGGCTAAAAAATGCCAGACGATCTCGTCTCATTTTAATGCCATGCAATATCATCAAGAATAAGTTAGTTTACCCCACCTCATTCATAGCCGTACGATAACTATTTTTTCCCTCCCCGCAGAAGCCGGTCCCCGGAAAATTCATGAATGCCAATGCTCAAAAACTGTGGTAAGAAATGTAAACGTTTGCAGAGTGCTCCGGGTGCCGGTTAATGGAGAGACGACTCTGACCGCATGGGACCAAACTTGAGCGGCCTAGGGGGGGAGACCGCTGAACACAGGGGGCCTGGGGCGCAAACGCGAGGATTGGGGAAGCGGTTTGCTGAGAGGCACGAAATAGAACTCACGTGAAATAACGCACATTGCCACCCGGACCGAAACGGGGGGCACTTTAGCATTCGTTCTGCACGGAATTGCTCCGAGCATGCACAGCGCTCATCTTGTGACGTCTCTCGGAATTGAGTATCTCGTGAGCCCCGGCAACCGAGCGTGCGGATGCAAGGCATTCCACGCCGACGATTCCAAAAGGACCAATGAAAATACACAAAAACTTTTTTTTTTAATCCTACCTAAGAAAAAAAAATAAAACTTCATTTAACCGAGAGAGATATTACTTAGCCACCCAGAGTCAGTTTAGACCCATTTACGGGAACCAGGAAATTTAAATTTTAGGGCATGGCCTCAATGGATTTTTCGTTCCTTTAAACTCATATTTACGTTACTCGAGGGTCGTCGAGAACGCGTTTGATGGTGCTCTTTCCCCAACGTTGTTCAAAACGTGGAAATGAAAAAAGAAAGGAAGACGGGAGAAACCGGAAATAAGAGGTATATAATAAAATGTGGGCGGGGAGAAAACGGCGGGAAAAATGGTTGTAAATAGAGAATGGTATATAGGTCAGTAAGAGAAGAGACGGGATGGGGGTGGAGGCTATGAGTTAAGCGGGGCACGGGAGATGAGAGAGAGGTTTTGAGACCGCGCGAGCATTACGTAATCCCCGAGTCCATTCATTTCCCGGGTGACGTATTGGAAAATTCCGTTCTCCAGTTCAAGTGTCAAGCATTATCTACCTACCGTGTGTCGCGCGCCACTCCGCGAAATAAATGGGTACGCGCCAAAATGGCTACATCGTCGCTCCCAGTCACGTCGTCGACGTGCTCTTTTTATTCCCTTCCCTTTATCTTCCCGCTTTTTATTTCCGATTTGAGATCTCCCCGTGCCCGTCAGGAGTGTTTCGCTCGGAAGCCTTTGTGGACCATCCTGCCGCTGGTATTCGAGTCGAGAGTAGAGGGGCACAATTGACGACCGTCCCAGTCCAGAGTCGGGAGAAGGAGATCCTCACGTCAGCGGCTCGGACGGTGCCATTTAGGACAGCGGCGCATTCTGCGACTGCTATATGTATGTTATGTACCTAACTAAGTAGGGGAACGTGCTGGAGTGTGCTTGGGAGAGTGAGTTAGTTCGCGGATAAAAGTTGTCGTCACTTCCACACACTCCCCGAAACCGAATAGTTAGTTAACACGCGGAAGCAGCTGCCAGCTCCTGCGGTAATTATTTATCTCCTGACTGGGTCAGGGAATAGTGCGGACGCCAATTCTCTCTGTATTCCTGGTGATCGATGTAGAAGATGCCTAAAGATGAACATTTCGAAGGAGGCTTCCTCAGGACTTGAGAAAAACATGAAATTGCTGAAAAATTACGAGCGGCGTCACGTAGTGAATTTTGTGACGAACAAAAAGCTTTATTGGGTTTTCTTTTTGCTTTTTTGTGATTCTCTTGGTGAATAATTGTTCACATAACTATTGTTACGCCTGAGTTACAAGTTTCAACTGAAGCTCTACTCATCAGAGAGCAGATACTTCAATGGACGGGCGTTCAAAGATAAATAAATAAATACTCGACCAAAATGGGGCATCTATGATACAACAATTAAGCCAGAGTGGCATTAAACTAATATCATCATATTATTTAGACGTATTTAAGGAATCTTTAGAAAAAATGGTCAAATTCGTATCCTTATAAAAAATAAACTTCTATGGAGTAGCGTAAAACTTTTGCCACGCATTACTTATGCATACCAACTATCTGTTAGCTTATAACTTATCACCTGATGATGTTTATGACCTGATTTCCTTTAAAAAACTATTTGAAATGCAGGTTGCTGCTCAATCTATAGAGGACTTTTTCGCATACTTTCACTGGCAAACGCTGCAGCTGACAGTGTTTAACGTTAAAAATTCGCGAATTTAATTTCCGGATGGTAGACATTGTGGTAAAGATGCCAGCAGAACAGACCAAATATTCTTCATCCAATCTATTTGAAAAATCGGCCAACTTGTAAAATATTTTATTCTGATACGACCTCATTTTTACATGGAAAAAGAATGGCATATAGTTTTATAACACGCAATTTTTGCCTGCGTTACTGCAAATATCTCTACACTATTGATCCCATCATCTAATGACAACTTAGTTGACGAAGGGATATTTTTATGTACTTTAAAATTATTTTATAATAATTTCCACAAAGCTTACGATCTTGGTGTCAAAATAATCATTAAATCTTCATCTACATCATCTACATCCACACGATACCCTGCAAGCCCCCGCGAGGGTGTGTGGCAGGGGGTGAAGATCACCATGCATGCACTACTAACATACAAACTAGCAACTATATTGTCTCATGCAACTTGATTGTTAGTATCTATAGTATTTAAGGGGTAAAACATGCATCATGCACTACAGACTACTCTAAAATATTTCCCGTACCTATGCCTTTCCTATGCTGCCTATTCTGTTCTCTTATAGTACGGGGGAAAAATGCCATTTTGAATCTATCGGTACGACAATCTATCTCTCTAATCTTATTTATCTGGTCGAATCTAGCATAATACGCTGATGTTTTTAATATGTGCCTAAAATCTTCAGTAAAGCTATCCAATTGAAATTTCTCCAATAGATTTAATCTGTACTTTAACCTACGCTCTGATAATGATTCCCACTCTAATTCTTGTATTAATTCTGATACACTACTCAACCTATCGTAACACCTCTTGACAAACCTAGCTGCTCTACGCTGCACACTGTCTAGTTCTCAAAATACGTGTACAATCATGTTGATACAAGAGGATTATTTAGGAAACCCTTTACAGGTTGACAAGTTTGAGAGCATTCCTAAGATTCCCCTTGCGTTTAATCCTAGGCAATAAACATAGCAAGGTCAAAAGCTTTTTGAGAGAAGAACCTACTTCGTCAGGCTTTCTAATACTTTTACCATATAAAAAACCTCATTGTTTATCGCTGGCAGCGCACAGATGGCAAGACGTTAGACGTGTGAAGTATTATCAACAACAACCAAATGCAATACTAGACTGCACTAGTACTATTGACGAGATGATTGAAATCCACGAGGAAAGATTAATTCACGAAGATATATACTTCCCGGTATTCTTGGGAATAATGAGTGATAATTTCAATGTATTCCTAGTTTTTTCCTGTTAATTCTGTCGCAAAATATTTTGCAAATTAAATGCATTGAAAAATTAATATGTCACAGGGTTGATTTATGGGTCAGAATACTAACCTCTTATCAGGAGGGCCCGGGTTCAAATCCCAGCCGTGGAATATATTTTCATCGGTAAACCAGCACCTAATTGAGCGTTTTGCGGAGATCATTCGAGTCCGTCCGTCGGATAGGACGATTAGTCGTGGTACTCTTGGTGTCATTCATTAACAGTGGGGTAATGCCCACGCTGGGTTTCTCTCCACTGCTCTTTCTTGCCTATCCATTTCCCTCCTTGCACCTTTCCGCCCAGTTTTAAGCGCCTAGTGCTAGTTAAAGACTTGAAAACACAGAAGAGCAAACACTTTATGAGAATCGTTTAAATAATGCATTGAGTAAATTGAAATTTCAACCTTGGATGTGACCCAATATATATTTGGTAAATATTTCCTTTGAAAAATGATTTGGAAGAAAAACCACGAATTCATTATATTTTTTTTTTTAGTGTTCAATCCGATGGTTGGCTTTTGACAGGTGAAGGTAGAGCTCATCCCCTACTAAGCCATTGGCGTGTGAAATTAACACATTCAGCGAAGGGGGGCCAATTCATTTCCCAAGGCCACCCGCGATTTCCCTACGAAGTTCTAAAACGCAGGATATCGATTCAAGAAAAGGTGTCCAGTAAGACTTCAGGATTCGAACCCGGGACCCTCCGCTCGCTAGCTCAACGCTCTTCCCTCTAGGACACCATGACCCCGAAATCAATCAAAGGGTAGGTTTTTGACAGAAAAAAATGATATTAGGAAGATTTTACCTACAGATAAATTACATTTAAACGATTGTAAAGTAAACATAACGGAAGTAGTCCCACTTTTGAGTAGACCCGATCACTTATATAAGACAATGATTACATTAAATATGGTCTCGTAAAATCCCCTCAATATAATACGATAACCCTTAAACTATTTTTAAAGGAGAGTAATCGAAGTATCTGTAAGAGAAGAAGGGTTCATTTACGCATCAATGTGACCAAGTATACCTCCCCCTTCAAAACATTCATCCTAGGGGAGCGTGATGAAATAAAAGGGTCCGTTTTATTAATTTCACGGACGGCGACTGGGAAGGGTCCTCTTCGTCTGCCCCCCTCACTCAAGGCCATTTCCCTTTACTACGTCGGTTGGGGAGGAAAATGAATGGGAGGGGGATGTGCCGCGATGGAGGGGAGAAACGAACCCAGGCCCTCCCGCCCCCCGGCATTAAAACGACTAACACTCCATCCGACACGGCTACCGACCGGAGGGGGTGGGGCTAGAGAGGGAGGGGGGAAGATAGAAGGGAGGTCGCGCACGCGGTAGGTCGCGCGGATTAAGGCTAGGTGAAGGGGGGGTTAACGTTTTGACGGGAGGAGATTGAGGGAGCCCGGGGCTCGAGATTTATGGAGCGCGGTCGACGTGGCTAAGGGGTGAGGGGAAGGAGGCGGAGGCGAGGTGGGAGGATGGATGGTATTTCGGGCTGGGTTTGAGGAGAGGGGATGGGCGCGTGTGAGGGGGTGGGGAATTGCAGGAAGCGGAAGGTGGAGGTGGAGGAGGAGATGAGGATGAGAGGGAGAAAGAGGAAAATGCAGAGAACGGAGGAGAGAGGAAGACGTCGGAGTGAAATATGAAAGGTGGTGATGAATATTAAAGAGGTAAACGAAAAGTAATAAGATTCCAGCGATCCCTGAAGCATAATTAATAATCGTAAACGGATAATCACCCTATGGCGGTGACATCTGGAATGCCTGATCACGGGTATGGAAAATGTACACGACGAGTTGCACGAATTAATTCCGTGTTCAAAGATGAGGAGGATGAAAAGGATCAAAGCGACGAGGCGTTTTGTGCGGCACTGATGGATTTCATTCAAAACTAATGGCTGCTAAATCAAGTGGGTGTTCATACGGAAAATATGCATCCCAAAGAAGGTAGAAGAGAATATTTGATCTAGCGTAAGACCAAAAGTTTCACCATTTACTGAGCACACGACTTGTCAATATATTCCACCATTTAACGCTATTAACATGGAATTAATTTTATATCGATATACCTTCTCATTTCTACTAGAGCGGGGATAAAATGTTCCATTATAACATTTTTCCAAGGAGCATGCTGTTCGTTCCACTAGACATAGTGTGTGTGTGTATCTATATTATGTATATATTCATAAGCTAAGGTTAATGAATGTACATACCTAATTATCTCTTTTCATATGGAATTAAATGTACGCTAATCGTCACATTTTATTTTTAAAACGCAGGGCAAAGTTTATGTAAACCTTTGGAATTACAAATTGCTTTTGTTTTTTAAAGTGATAAACTTTATTTTATAAACAAGTTTCAATAACGTCAGACTCTGTCTAAATATTTTTTAAACTAATTCCATTGGTAGTCATGGAACCACGGGACGAGCAGACTGGAAAAGTAGCGAGAGGTATTCCAAAGATTTTTCAAACTTTTATTGAGGTACACGATTCTTATTTACTTTGACCTTAGAATAACGTATCTCAGCCCATATTCTTGTGCCTCTTACAATTATTCATAAACGTTCGACGTCGGACTTCTAGTCCAACGTTACCATGATAAAGTAGGAATAGATTGGCACGCCGTATGATATTAATTTCAGTAAAAGGTGCTTTTAAGGATACATACGAAATATTTTCAAGCAATAATTTGTCGTTCAATAGGCACTCTGAACCGCTATAACTTTTCTTGCAACAAAAACGAATACGTATTTGCCATCCATGTTCTCTTTAGTAATGTCAACGCGATATCACGATATCATATCCATATTTGTTTCATTGAATAGATTTTTTTCATTCCCGATAAGACGAGAGTGGAAATAATTTTATCCCATGAGAGGCAACGATGTTTACTTAATTTTTACTCTCATTTCTTTAATCAGGACCTAATGATACCTTCTTCTTTACCCTTCCAGCCTTGCCCTATTTGTCAATGCTCCAGCCTCAAATTTTCGTATACATTGCCAATACTGATATTTTCAGCTAGTTTCTTGAGTAGCTCTTAGAAAATTTGAGAATTTAGAGCTTACACATAAATATAATAAATATCCATTGGATTTTCTTTGTTACGATGAATTTAGTTAATGTGAGTAAATAACTTGAATATTTGACAATAATTAAGCCATTCACAGAAATCAACCGGATAGTTGCATTGCCAGAGTCACATTTTGGCCACACAATTGAACAGCACGTTTTTAATTTGATGTATTTAGTAAAGCTATGCTACTAGTTCTTTTTCTAACTTTGCGTATTTAACAAGGAAGATATAATTTCTCGTATATTTCCAGTTTTTGGAAGACTCAATTTAAATTTTAAATCTACTCCAAGAATTATTTCTCTTATTTTAAAATGTATGGCCGGCCTGGAAATGCAGGGCCGTGGTTTATTCTGTTAATACCACCTTGGGTAAAAATGTAAGAGAATTTCCAACGAAAAGAACATTTAAAATATGAAAGATGAAGCATTAAGCAATAATTTACAAATTATACTGACAATGAATTTAAAAACTGTATGGTCAACACTTAGTTTGCTCATAAATATGTAAATAGTAACTATGATTGCAAATCGATACTGACGTCTGCTAATGCAAAACCACATAATTTCACAAATAAAAGGTATCACTACTCACCTACAAGTTGTCCGTGGTCCTATTTGCCTCAAATTGAATGACCTGCAAAGATAGAAAATACAGGTTGAATACCAACAAATTAAAAGGATAAGATCGAGTCAATTAGTGTGCAAAGAGAAATAATAATCAAGTAGCCATAAAACGTCTCAATAATACATATTCATTTGAGATATTTTTATTTCTGTATTTCTTATAAGTGCCCTGGCATGATCATATCAGTTAAAATCTTAAAATTACAAAAAGCTAACGCATACGCATTACCAAGACTAGCAAAAACAATTGCTTTAACTGAAACTATTTCTGTGGGTCATTTTCTCTAAAAAAATACTTCTAAAGAGTGATGGTCTTGGAAATCATTTGACTCCTTAATAGTCCGCCAGGTGGTCCACAAAAATATTTTTTACGACAGTTTCCTTCTATATATTTACAAAAATCCTACCCTGATGGTTCTCTCTAAATATCCATTCTTTTGGAAGATACTCATAATAACGATAGCCGTCTTTGGCTTTTAGGTCCCCCGTCGTTGTACCATACCATCTAACCTACAATCTTACTCCTTGGACAGCAAAAACAGCCCTGACCTAGGTGGCATTCGAACCCATGATCTAACGGTTACCAGGTAAGTGGTTACTGATCTGGCTACCACGGCCAGCAAGATACTAGGAATGCCTACAACTCTTGGCCCCAAAACTCATTTTATAATTCCATTCAAATAGTGAATATTCCAGAAATATGAGATCACAAGACTCCTTTTCTCTACTTATCTATACGTTAGTCAGTGTAGATCTTTTTTCCTTAACAGTTCTGATTCAACTCTTCTATTCCTACGTCTAAAATCCATAAGTAACTTGGGCTGCACCACTACTTCTGTTTAACAGCATGTGCATGCAAACCGGCAGAATTCGGAGCAGACGCAAGTTAAGAAGAAAATTAGAGTGTACCTACCTAATATTATCAGTAATACATAATAATCATGAGCCACATATATATGTTAAACATTTAAATTGCACCCAGCTTTTAATGTAGTTTATTTGCATGTTACAAAAGCAAACTGAAAAATAAAGTAATGAAGGATCTCAGTTTTTCCCGGCGAATAGACTGGAAGAAGAGTTCTCGGGTTTTACAACCGGGTCCAAGTATTTTTAGGCACCCTAAAAGCCTAAAAAAGTGCCTAAAAACACTTGGACCCGGTTGGAAACCCGAGAACTCTTCTTCCTGAAAAATAAAGTGATGTAAATCACTGTGCTACCATTAACCAGAAGCTATAAGAGAACACTATTTCATATGTTAAGGATTATATGGATGCAACTCCACGATATTCGAGGCACGGATAAATAAGATATATGTCAAATAAAAAGGCTAATTAGTAGCGCAGCAGCTGGAGATAGGAAGGAGATGAACGTCTCTAGTTTGGTTCGGGCGGACACATTTCACAAACAAGCAAGAACAGGACTACCTCATCCACTAAAAGGTGTAGGGGATTTACGGGCGAGGCAGGAGGTACTTGCTGTGAGAGTTGAGAGAGAGACAGAGAGAAAGAGCAACTACAGCCGTAAAACCTAATCGCCAATCGCGGTGGAGACTTTTTGCCTTATGGCCGCTAAGCCGACTTAGGAAAACGAGACAAAATTATACAGGGAGAACCGAAGAGACAAGAAGAAGGGGAATTATAGGTGGTACACGGGAGGATAGAAATGAAAAGGATTAAAAGCATTGGATAAAAGAAGGGAACCACCATTGTGGTGCGTGTTGACGCACGGGATAATGAAAGAAGATATTTTCCGATTGGCAAAATGCTAATTTGCGAGCGGAATAAATCAGATTGTTTGACTGGGTATTGGGGAGATGGGAGGGGGGGAGGGTAACTCGGTTAAGAGAGAGAGAGGAGGATATTGGAAGGATTTGTGTTCGGCTTCAAGGGACGGGGGAAGATGAGTGAGAGAGAGAGAGAGGGAGGGTAGGGGTAAAAAAATAAAGGGTTGGCTGTGAGGTGAGGGTAACGCTCGCGAATGTTTTGTTTTGAATAATGGAGGTAGCGCTGATTGAAGGCCTTTGATTTTAAAATATTCCGGTTAATTTGAGCATCGGTTCCGTACGGGACGTCATCCTTTTTTCGACATTACACCCTCCCAATGGCCCCACAAGCAAATTGAAACGTCAGTCGGTGCGGCGTGACATGGTGCCACGCCATTTACTCATTTTTTTATTAATTTCGTTCATTTTTTCGCTCGAAACGCAGAATAAAATCGTTTGAGGTGCAGCAGGAAGAAAAATGTGTTTCATATGATGTGGAGTTGAATTTGAAATTCATAAGTATTTTCGTTAAGGTCGAATAATTTTAAGGGTTAATTATTGTTGTGCCCAAATATTTACACAGCTGGAGGGTCGTTGTGTTCATTATTCATCAAATATTATTTTATTGTGTGTGCGTGCATAAAAAATTGGAGAAATTTAGATTAATATTTTTTCTAACTGATTTAAATGATATTTTAGTCAAACATGAACAATAATGGAATGACATTTTGTCCACTACCTTTAATCCTAAAAGGAATTCATGTTTACTAAATAAGTCTATTCAATCATGAACACCTAATGTCTATATAATTGATGCTGCAAATAAAGGTTATGATTAATAGGGTAACATTTAAAGTAAAAAATTGCGATGATTTCCAGAAAATAGCAACTCAATTAGTGAATCAGGACATCAGCCTTAACTAAAAAAACATGCTCATTCCAAGAACTCAACGTACGTTTTCGCGGTGTTAAGAAGGTAATCTATGAACTACTTTCGAATTTACATAAACCCCAAAATTACATAAAGTGAAACTCATAAGAATCCTAAGCTTAGCCATGTTAATGAAAGTCGTTATAGCATAAGGACACATGATCTCATAATGATTTTTGCCATCATATCAATTTTTCTTTGCGTTATGGGACCATTTCAATCATCTTGCATTCTTCCTTTACAGCAGGTACCGATCCAAAAACCCTGGCAGAAGCCTCAATGGCGATTGTATATTTCAAATTACCACTGTCCACGAAGTCTCCTTTATTTCTCTACAAAATAAAACAATCCCCCCTGCTCGCTTATTTGATCTCGGCCACTCGCTGGAACTAATCCAATAAGTCGAACGCATTGCGGCTGCCGCCGCAGCTGGGCAAAAATTTACTTAAAGAAGTTCAATCGAAATCTCCGAGTAGGAGACAACGAGGAGAAATAAATGTCCAGAGAGTAAAAAGGTGGGAAGAGGTTTCTTCTAGGTCAAGGAGGCGTTACGTCACAATGGCCCTGCTCCGCCACAATGGACGGCCGGCCCGATCAAACGTTCCCTGCGCCGGAAGAAGTCCGGATGCTGCGCGAGAGATGAGAATCCGTGGAAGAATCCAATTTTTAAGGGTCAGCAGGGAAGTGATTGGACACACATAATGGAACGTAGGGGAGAAGACGAGAGGGCCACTCACTACGGAAGGTTATACCGACACGAGATTAAGGCTGCGGCGGGGATGGAATCGCGGGAAGTGCAGGCGGTTGAAGGGTAGGGAAGTGTCCTGGAGACCTAAAGCGGGAGAGATGGAGCAAGGATGGAGGATGGAGAGAGAAAATTCACCGCTCGCGTCGTGTTACACTATGCCAACCACAGCAAGAGCGAAAGAAGGAGACCAGTCAAAAGAATAAGGGACGGATATTTTACGCGAAGAAGAGCAAGCGAAGCTTTCTGGAAAGCAAAAAAAATAAAGAGATTCCCTCGAACCTAGCGATGACCTATAAATGAGAAGGGGAAGGTGAGAAGATGACGGCAGCGAGGTAATGGAAGAGGCCTGGGTGGGACGGAAAAAATAAGGAGAAAGTCCAAAGCTCACCCAGGCCCCACACAACCGTAGCTAAGCAGCGCGCGCGAAAAGAATGCTGAGACCCAAGATTGACGATACGGAACCGAGAGCCGAGAGACGCGGCCGCGACGCCTAGATGAAATGGCGCTTACGACGGTCCCAGTGTTGCCTACTTTTCGAGAATTTGACCAGCTTTGTCCCGAAAGGATGAGTAAGGCGGCCGCAGCGTTAGAGGAGAAGGGGGGGGGGGCGGGAGGGGGGGGGGGGGGGTAAGGGGAGTACACGATGGCCGATAGTCAAACGGCGAAATGGGTCGGGGTGAAACATCTAGCACGAAGGATTGTGAGGTTGGACGCGGTTAATGAGGGAAGTGATACGTGGGCGTTAATGGCCTGGGCTGAGGCAGCTGCGGAATCGGGAAACGAAGATAAAAATTGTGCGATGAGTAGACTTCGTCTGTAAGGGATCTACAAACCTCCATCCTCGGTAAATACCGATTGCTGAAGCTCGTCTCCATTTGATTGTTACTACTCTCACAATATGATATAGTTCAAACCTTTTTGAATGATTTTGTTAATCAGGAATACATGAAGATATATGAATATATGAAGAAGAATATATGTCACAAGAATATATGAAGTCTTGAAAAACATAGGTTTCAAGGAAATTGAGTTTGCAACAGATACCCTCAAATCACCAATATAGCTCGTTATCTTTTGTCAATTGAACTTGTCCTTTAGATAGAAGTCGTGCCAAATTGATTTGAGACTTAAACATTTCATTAGGTACCTACCTCTTGTTGAGCATAAAGTATTAATCAATAAACAAAGATGAAGAGAAGGGTATAAAATCCCTTTTATTGGCATAAACTAATGCAAACAATTGTGAGATATTACATGAAAACAGACGGTAATAGTATTGGAATTAATTTAAATGCCTATAAACAATATTTACAAAACTAAATTATACAAAATGTCTGAATTTTAAGTACCCAAGCGTAATTAAAAACTTAAACTATTGTTCTATTCATTTCTTGAGGAAACCATTACTACAAATAACTTTAAACTAACTCAAAATTTTCTCCAGACAAATGTTTGATCTGATAGCAAATGAATTTTTACTGCATGAAAAGTGAATCCTTCTTCTCATGATTCTCAGAATCAAGGGACCCTACTTTTTATGCAGAATTATGTACAAAAATAGTTGCTTCTTTTTGTGTGCTCGAAACTAGAGGACAAAAGCCTATTAAAACAGAGTTCAACAGTGAAAAAATCTAACACAACACCAAATATAAGAAATTAGGAACATGAAAAATTATTCACTTTCAAAACAAAAACACAATCGGAATTTTTCACATTATCCTATATTATATTCTATTTGACAAATGCTGAGGCCCAGAAAGTAAAAAAAAAAGACTCAACAAACATTTTTATTCATTAAAACTTTCCAGATTACTTTAGCACGCCTTGATAACCACAAAGTGTAACTATCGCTAAACCATGATTGTCCTGGTAGCAAGGAAGTCTATTACACGAAAAATGAAAGCTACAGGAAAATTACAATTTTCACGAGGCAAATACCAACTGAGACAGTATAACTATCTTCTTAAATCATTTCACTAATCGAAGCTACGATGAAACAAAGAGAGAAAAACAGTGCAATACCGGGTAGAGTGCATTATTTGTCTCATTCGCATTTTTTAATGAAAAAAAGCAGAATAAAATTGTTGCAACTGCTGAAATTAATAAAAAAATCACCACTTCCTGATTACATAAATCCTTTCACGACTAAATCATCAATTGACATAGCTCTGGTGGTCAAACCACCAACATGATGTGGTTTAAAAATATCACAATCAACAACTTATTCAAAATATGCATCACGTACTAGTCGTGGATATGGACGTACGATATTTCGTGCAGCATGTCAGCAAATGTACCTTTAAGCTCAAAACTTTTAAGGTTAAAGTGACGGGAAAATTAACAAATAAAAGAAGACCGAAGCTTCTTTCAATTGTAAGTACAAAGTGACTACAAGAAAATTGTAGCTTGCATTCTTTGCCGTGAAAAAGAAAATAATTCTCAAAGACATTACAACGTGCCTATTATTCATGGCATAACCTTATTTCCCTTGAGGCATAGAGAATTAAATTGAATATAACTATGTACGTATATTATGTTGTACAAGTGTAATTTAGAATAATATAAACTATTTCAGATGAATAAACAGACATTAGAATAGATGCAACAAGTACGAAGTTAGAAAATTGTGAAAATGAAAAGAGGGATGAAGCCCATCAGTAATTAAGAAGCAATGAGCGAATTTAATAATATAGGACCTGAAATAATAGGAGAAAAACTTAAAAATAGAACTTAAGATAGAAAACAATAAAGGAAAGGCAAAGAAAATTTTAAGAAAAAGCTTAAATAATTAAATACAACTTCATAAATTGAAGTATGAAGCATAAATGGAAGCATGAAATGAGATGTGATGAGAGATGGAATGATGTATAAGATGCGTTTCAAATCTGAAAGGTGGACATGTGCTTAACTTTACTTTTGCCATGCTTAACTATACTTACTTGTAAAGGTGTGGTGTTTGTTTTGTTTAGTTCATTTTTGTTTGTTGTGTCATTGTTCCTGGTATGGATGCACCCCGTGCCACACACCCTCGAGGTGTTTGGCAGGGTATGTCGTAGATATAGATATGAGCTATGAACTATGGGGAGGGAGAGGCGCGAGAGATAAGCAATCAAAATCCGACGGTGAAGGAGAACACTCTCGAGTTCCGCGGTCAAGTTTATGCGTGAGCGCCCGAGAGAGGGCGCTATAAAGCGAAGGTGCAACCTAGGCCACACGTGCTGGAGAAGGGCTGGATAATGAAATAGAGCGTTCGCAAGGCATGGAAGTTTAGGGGACCGGGTGGCGCAGAATGTGAAACGCAATGCCGATAGTTGGGCCGAATTGCTGCCTCCCCGCGTCCCCCACCACGACGGCAGTCTCGAACAATTCGAAGGAGATTTGTGCTCGGGTGAGAAATATGCCGGGCAGCGAACGAAAAAAATTACGACGGAGAAAAAAATGACCTAAACCGTTCCAATCTAAGAGATATTTCATGGAGAGAATAGAGAGTGGTGTTGAGTTATTACCTCATTCGTCGCGAGGAAACTTAAAACCGTGTTATCACCTTGAAGTAGACAGAAGTTTTTTTGCAGCTAAGGAAGGTAATTGATAAAGTTCTGGTTATAAACCACACGAACAAACGGAAGTTCAAAATTCGTATCTCTTAGAAATAGAGCTTTCAACCGATTGCCACCTACTTTGTAGGATCATAGTTAAAGTGGTACTCTAAATAGTCAATTCACGTTACCATTTCGAAATTTAATTACTACGCACATGGATGGAAATGACTTCACAGAGAAATTTACAACTGTTTACGCAAGAGCATTAAACTACCTTTGTACGGCAAATTGCATATTTCAAGAAAGACTATAAGTAACAAATGCATAACCATCTGAGAGAAAAGTCAGCGGATTTTCCTCAGTGAGAAAATACGGCAAAATATTTTTACACGGTAGCAATGGTGTTCCATACCGCGGATGTATATCAACTCATTTTATCACTACCGGTGACGATATCAGTAGTGCCCATTCATGGGTGATTTATGAGGGAGTTCTTCAAACGCTAGAGAATAAATGAAATACTACAGATAAAAAGATAGCAAGTCTTAAATTGCAACGGAAATGATGACAGCTATTAATATGTTACTTATAATATTAATATAGCATTAATTGTGTCCCTATTCATTGATGGGAGGTACGTAGGATATGTTGAAATTCTATTTTAAATGGAATCCAGGATAGGAAAAACTTTTAGCAAGATTCTTTAAGTTTAGTGGTGATATTATAAGACACCACTGATTTTTCGTGGCTAATTCTCTTTCCGAATATGCCATTAGTGTATCAAGCCCGGCCTATACAGATTTATTTGCTAAATTAGATTGCGTACAGCGATATCGTGAATGATCTCGTGATGAAGAACTGATACTTATGATGAAGGGATACCGCGTTAGGTGATCTTACTCTCCCCATGACAACGAAAAAAATGCAGTACAGCAAAAATACATTCCTCATCAAAAACCGATGAAAGATAAAGTTGTAATAATATCCTAGTTCACCGTCAGCTATAATAATGTTATATAGATAGTACAGATAATAAAATGTATTAAAAAAGGAATAAATGTTTTCCTCAATGCTAGGAATATAAGAGATACATTTTCATATGGAAGTCAATCACTCCAGTAATTAAATTCATCAACTTTTATGAAGTTTTCTGCAAGACACCTCCAGGGTACGTGGTAAGGGGATCATCGTCAAAAATTATGCATTAGGAACCTTTCTGAGATATATGCACTGCGCCGCATATAAGAGCTGTTAGGCAATCACCAGGCCACAGCATATGCTACTATTTAAGCCACTCATAGATATTTATATCGTTCCACTTCGCACTAAACAGAAGGTTCTTTAGTATGCAAGAGAGTAAAGTCATCCTCCATTATCTAGGAATCTCGCCTACTTTCTATTTTAATGATCTCGAGAACTCCATTCCCTATCTCCAAGCGTTCCACACTTCACCTCATTGAGCCTGCTTGGCGAGACCACATACGGCCACTTCCGTCTTTCGACCGCCACTTAATCACATCCTCTAATCATATCCCATAAATCAATTTTCGAATCTCTTCAACCACAGGGACCGTGAATGACACTGGCGGAGGACTAATTTTGTACAAAGGAGAACTAAGGAAATGAAACTGAAATTGGAGGACATGAAACCAAACGCTCAAAAAATATAGCAAGAGTGAATTCTCCCTCTATATGGCAAACAGAGAGAGAAACAGAAAATAAACAGAAAATGATAATCCGAGAAATTGAAATGCCAAAATTTTTTCCTTCAATTTCCTTATCACAACTATAATCGTTAGAAAAGGACCTCGTAGGAATTCAGGCGTGGTGCGATAAATGGAAACTAGAACTGAACATAAAAAAGTGCGTGACAGTAAATTTTTGGAAAAGAAAAAACTCGATAGAAAGAAACTATATGATTCAAGGAACGGAATTAGTAAACGTGGAATCAGTTAGGTACTTAGGTGTAACACTTACTCAGGATCTATCATGGGGGAAACATATCAGGGAAATTCTATTTGCAGTCAAGCAAATAGAAAGTTGGGGTTTATTAAAAAAATATTAGGGAAAAGTGAGGAGAGGGTGAAGGAACGTTGCTATTTTCAATTGTTAGACCACACTTAGAATATGCTGCGAGCATATGGGACCCTTATGAAGCAGGCTTAATTTACGAATTAGATCGAGTACAAAGAAGAGCGGCGAGATATGTAAAAGGGTGTTACGATAGGGAAAGCAATGTTTCTGGTATGTTAGCCGAATTGGGATGGGAATCGCTGTCGCAACGCAGGCTGAATTATAGACTTAATCTCCTGGGAAAATTGAAGGAGGGACATTTCATTTATGACGTTAATCATATATTGCTCCGACTTATTATGGTAGGCTCAATAATCCTAATAAAATTAAGGAGATAGATTGCAGGACGGACAGGTATAAAATTCATTTTTTCCGCGTACGATTCGTGATCAGAACATTAAACATCGCGTAAAACGGTAATAATTATAGAGGTAATATTCAGGTCGATAGTTTTTTTTTAATTACCTGCATGTTCAAATCAACGTGTGACTTGCATGCAATGCCTTTTTTTGCATGTATGAGTTTCTATGAAATTGGTGTCGGGTTTCAAGGCATGCATGGTATTCATGGGTGTGTCCTACATGATTGGGATTCGGTAGTTTTTCTTCTTTTTCCCCCAATTACTTTTATAGGTGTAGTGCTTGCTTTGTGGTGTTCAGTTTTGTTTGTTGTGTCCTTGTTCCTGGTGTGGATGCACCCCCTGCCACACACCCTAGAGGTGGCTTGCAGGGTATATCGTAGATATAGATATAGATACATAATAGTTATCCGGGTCCTCAGTTGTCTTTCTAAGTCATTACATTTTCAAGACATTTCCAGCAAATATGCCTAAAAGCCACCATAACTGGCCTTACAAGGTATTCCTTACGAACAAAAGAAGATGGATATGATAGGCTACCCAATAGGATTCGTACAATAAAGTTCTAAGATTTGAGGCCAAAGAAATAGAGCAGTTCAGTTTAATCATTATTGATATTACGTAAACACGCAGTTTGACTGTTAGGAAACTGTTATATTTCAGTTGATTTTGAGACAATAAGCTTATTTTTATTTCTTCATTTAGTTTCCGTGAAGAGATATACGAACAGATTATACGACATTCAATGATACATTTAAAATCAAACAGCAATACAAGAGTTGCGCTGAGAAAATATCCCCCCTCATTTCTCTTACTTTTCACGCTGCTCAGTAAGTTTATTATGCCTTACATTTTTTATTTGAGTCTACAAGAGAAACGACAAGATTTACAGGTGAAGTATCAGTTACAATTTTAAACTCAAACACTGGCATGTACCCAAAAAATCAAGTTGACAATAGTAGACAAGGCAAACAATATAATAAATCTCCCTGCCAAAACATTAAGTTCAAGCATTAAACTACTATGCGTTTTTTATATATTGAAATTGGACAGGAGAGCTACCATAACTATGCAATTTTATATCCTTGCATATTGAACGTAAATGCTGTGTAATACCGTCCACCCTTATTTCTCAACTTCATGGAAGAACATTAAACTCTATGATTTCATCTCTTTTTCAATGATTTGTTTGGCAAGTCTTGAAAGGGTATTTTCACTATAAATATTCCACAATTTTTTCTTCTGAGTAATAATTAAATGATGGTATTCCCACCACTTTTCCTCTCGGAAGAAATATCTCACTGAAAGTGTACATTGTTTGTTTCAATGTCAGGAGGACTCTAAATACAAATATTCTTCTTTTGTATGACCGATTAACAATAAATTGAAGCTTTTAAAATTCGCACAAGTACCTATTAAGCGAAGTATTGCTGGGAAATACGTCTAATGTGTAAAATGCAGCGCAAATTACGCTCTCTCTAACATTCCAAGTTCCCGTTCATGCATCTTTCCCCTTGTCAATATGTCCCACAACTGAAGCACTACCAAACACCCAGACGTGTCAGATGGAGTACCTCGGGAACACAATGGAGTAAAACCGCGTAAGCAGCCCGGCAGCACAGCGGGTATGTCTGGAATCTGCTCCGAGGTTTCGTATCAGAATTATCCGAATTCGATAACCAATAGCTTCCTGGTGCATGGCTCAGGGAAAGCTCAGGCGAGGTGCCGGAAGAGAGTCAATATCCTCGCAGGGAAAACGAAGAGGAATGTTTCCGAACGCTAGTCCAACGCCTCACTAAACTGATTACGGCAGCATGGAACTCATTTAGAACGGTTTAATAATCCCTGGAGTCTTAGTTAGGAACCATTTCAAACTTTCATTGTGAACATTTTAATGTGAACATCAAAATAGTTATGTCACTTGGATGATGTTCGTGTTAGATAATGTACGTGTATGTTCATATATATATTGAGGAAGATATACGGCACGGTAAAACTTAATTTTAATTTCCATAGCAAAAAAGTGAATAAAAAGTAAACACCAAGAAAGCAAATCTTTTAAAATTTTCTGTTTGTCACAACAAAAAAAAGCAAAACAATTCACTTTGCTGAAAGTCGTCAGTTGACTTGGAGTCCTAGAACTACGTTAATTACCTATCTGCAAAAGCCTAAAACACTGTTTTAAATAGGGCATTTACAGCTGGTTTATCTTGATCCCAAAGCTACCATATAGGTACATACGTTGAGTCATTAGAGTTGGGTCGAGTTCTACACTAGAGATTATTTGTGAGACAAGCGTATTGGTCATTAAAATATACAGTTACACCAAGGGTATAGCGGATATTCGAGAGGGCACGGTTCCATCCACTAAATAAATTGACCTATTTAATGATACAGAATAATCAACATTCTGTGGAATAATGATGGCGAGCCTGGAACAAAGAGGCATGCTCAACGTAGAGGAGACGGTAGAAATGTATCTCAAGTTAAATCATATTGATCGACACAATAACTTTATTTTAATTTCAGGAGCAGAAACAATTATTTCGAAAGATACTTTACAGTACCTAAATATTGAGGGAAAGGGCCTAACAAGGCACTAGGAGCAGAAGTTTGCCAACAACAACCTTTTACAATATTTTACAAAAACAAGTAACGCGGTAAAACCTCAACAGTAAAATTTTCGGACGGTAAAATTGTCACCTACGAGGCTAGTGGTGAGAACGCAACAGAGGACCTCCGTAGAAGTAGAAAGTCAATGGAAAGCCAATTGGAACGCGGAGTCCAAAATTACAACGAGCATTGCAGAAGACTGGAAATCATAAAAGAATTGATGCAAAGAATGGATGCAAGGGAATCAGTAGAAAGCATTTCATCGCAAATATAACTGATGCCCAGGACTCAAGTTACAGATGTATCAAAACCGATCTTAGAATTGTTTGCCGCTGAAGCTTAGTTCAAGTTGGCACACTTAGGCCACATAGGTAATTTAATATTTCAATTAGCATTCCATACAACATTTTAATTCAAGGATGAAATCTTTAGCATCCCTTGGATGTATGTATTTTATAAGGTTATTCCCGAAGAAGGATAAAGGTAAGCAATATGCTCTTGAAATAGCTTGTAAATGAAATTTACCATTGTCAGAAAAACGATGGGCTATTTCATTCGTGCCCAGGATTCGGACTGTTACTACAAATAGATTTAGAAGAGGAAACAAGAGTAGCCAAAGCATAACCTTCCCATTTTCAGTCAGGGGAAATATTGTCCGTAAATGCTAATTTAGGCCTCGGTGTTTATCTGGGGGAGACGCAATTTCCACGCTGGAGTGTTAATGAACACGAAGCGAGCGACCACGCAATGTCGCCTCTCTCCACACAGAAGGGAAATACATTGGAAACTAGAAACAGCAACGTCCATGTACAAATTAAACAGGTCAATGTTGATGAAAATGTAGATCAGCCAAGAAATATGTTCAAAGAGAGATGAGAAATCATGCCCAAGGTGACATCATCAGTCTAATGAATTTAAAATGAAGAAAACAATTTTATTAGGATATATAAGACATGAATAAAGGAACAATATAGCTCCTGAGAAACTTGAGATTGTTAAAATATTCAATACTGAAAGACTCTTACTTTATTAATTACCTACTTACAGTCAAATACGATACTTCATCACGACTAATGTAATGTTAGGCCATCTGGAATTTACAGATCATATTTGTTTGAGTATGAATTAAGCATTCATGTTTTTAGATATGGTGATATGATTCTCTACAATTTACATTTCTGGAAACAGATAATTTAAAATCAAATATCTAATCAATGTGACGCTACTGTTAAGCTATCGTTAGAGCGATAATCATCAGGAAATATATAAGGGCTATTTAGAAGCGTCGTAAATGCAAAGGTCGTCAGAAAATAATCTGAATAAGGTGATATAAAAACAACAGAACGAGTTGAATTGATGTTTGGAAAAATAAGACGGAGAACACTAATGCGAAAAATAATATTATAAGCTTCAACTTGAAAAATAACATTAAATTTTATATCAAAGTAGTTTAAAAGATATTATAGTCCTTAATTATTCACACGTTTATTAAATCTAAGATACTGAGAGCATTCATTGATTTCTTTTAAAAAGTTACCAGGGATGAGGAGTTCATCATAGAGAAAAATCATATTTTGAGATACCACGTTTTGGTTGATCTTATAAAAGGAAGCATCAAGGCGTATCAATGGATCTTGTTGTTTTATTCGACATTTAAAGCTTTCTTATTGATTTCAGAAAGCTTGTATCAAAGTACTAGAAAATAAAAATGGTGTTTCAAAATCCATTACCATACTACTTGTTCGATCAGTAAAATCAATAAAAAGGGAAAATTTAGCACCAGTTTATGCTATCCTAACCCTCAACATAAAACTCAGTCTCATCATGAGTAATTTATTGACTATATTTTTTGCGGAATTCACCTGATGTGTTCGGATAGAAATTTCTCCTGGATTTTACCCCAAAAATAAAGCCATGTCGGTGAGCAAACGCAACAAACATCAACGCACCTACTTCAATATATTATCAAAAGCGCGAGAAAGAACGGAGCCAGCCTTTCTCCCAGAGCACAAAGGCTTCGAGAGGGGATGGAAATCCACGACGGTGGGAGTAGCTGAAGAGAGGTTGGAGAAAGAAAGAAAGATCGATTCGTACGAGTTCTGGCGATAAATTTCTCCGGGAATAAGACGTAGAGCAAACGGAAAAGCAAGGGTGAAGGAAGAATGCATGGGAGGAGATAATGGAGGGTGGAGGAAGAAGGGTTAAGGGGTGAGAATGGAAAGTGTGTGGGGGGGTGGTTTGGAGGGAGTGGAACAGGGTGAGAATAGAAGGAGAGAAAGGTGGATATGGGTGGGGGCTCCGTCTCGAGCGTGGGGAAGTGAGAAATAGATTAGTTTGAGCGAAGGGTTGGGGAAGAGGGAACGTGCGGGGAGAGAAAGAGGACGGGGGAGTAGGATGCGTGGGGGTTGGTGAGGTTAGGGCAAGAACAACGGACGCGTCTTGAATGCAATGTCGAGGCAAGATGAGTCGCGGGAGATAAGATGAGCAAGATGGGAAGAAAGGGCAGATGGAAGGCGAAGGAGCGCCGTGTCGGCGGAGCCAGGGAAGTCTGCGGGGGAAGGGAGATGAGGAGGGGTTTGCGAGGCATAAAAGGTTGTTTCTGGATGAAGACGCGAGGCGGGACGGGCGTTCGCGCGCCACTGGGATCTCCAGGAGGAGTCCCCGCCGTGAGTTATGGCACGGCAACCCTCCTCCCCCTTGCGCCCTCAACCCTTAAGCCCCTTTTCTCTTCCTCCTCCTCCAAAGGCGAGTTTTCCGGTTGTATCCCCGGAGGTACCCGCGACCGGAGGAGGTATCGCGAGCGGTGAAGAGGAAGGAGCGCGAAGGAGGAGAGGCGGAGAAGAGAAGGAAGAGGAGAGAAGGGCGGGGAATGAAAACGGTTTAGCGCAAGAGTGTTCCTCTCCATCCGCCGTCACGCTTCGGCGGACGGGTATCGTTAATGGACGGATAAAGAGAGAATGCTAAACTTTCACTGAAAAAACGACGATTTTCGCTCCATTAAAACGTGCCAAATCGGTCGTGCATGTCTCTACGCCCGAAGCAAAAAAGAGAAAATAAAATAAAATTGAATAAAATCAATAAAGCAGACACTCCCTTCTCCAACTTAATTTTGGTTCACGAAAATCCGTCTTCGCACATTAAACGTTCCTATGAAGACATAAATTAAAACGCACGCCACAGGAAGTAAATTGCGCTGTTTTAATGAAAATCACAGGGGAGGATTTTTGGTTGAAAACTAGAGTCACTAGTGAATTTAGAATGCTGAATTATTTGAAGATACAGTAATTAGCAAGCTTTCGGCTAGGATAAACGAGCGAGACGGAGTATTGGGTTATGAATTTCTAGCGGTGGATGGAATACTCTGCTTTTTAATCCTAATCGTATTTTATTCCATTTTCTCAAAAATGGAACATAACGTGCCGAGAAGTCTACTCAAATTTAGGAACATGGATACTAAATGGTAATGATTGTTATCCCATCAGGCGCATGAGCCTTCATTTGCTGTTATTGAATAGGTTTGGCTTTAAAGGAAATCAACTTTTAAATCACGTTTTCTTTTATAACAGATGGCAGCGTCGTTTTCGAATTTTCCGAGTTTTAACGCGGAGGATTGTAAAACTTATTTCCTTAGAAGATTGCTCCCATTTATTGATACATTTTACGTAAACATATCTTGTGGTATGGCTAAAACGACAATAATAAAAAGTGTAACATGCTAGTCAGGTAATCATTCTCGAGAGAACAGAGAGACAGGCAAAACACCGAATGTGATACAAGTTGTTATAACTGTTAGTGTCCCCCATCCCTTCCATTCCTATCCTTATACCTTACCTCCCGGTCTGAAGCGCCTATTAGTGCGGAAACAGACTTGAAAACACCCATGATGTAATTTCCTAAACTTCACTGAACCAAATGAGCAAGGCGCTACACGAAGCTAAGTTCTTAAAAACCTGCCAGACATGTGCGCTGTTCCATGTCAGGTTATCCAGTTTCAAGAGATTTTAAGTTTTTCTAGCGTTTTATTCAACTTTTATCAATAACTAAGGTAACTTATTCCTAAAAGACATTATTGTACTTGTATTACGCATAAAATTTGCCTTCATAAATAATAAAATCTTATTGGCGAATGTATTGAGAGTTTTTTTCTTGGTCTAAGATTGGATTTACATCAACAACGAGGTTTGTTCAAAAAATACGCGGACTGACGTCATATAACAAAATGTACTTTATTTAGAAGTTACATGTCTGGGTTCCCTTCAAAGTACTCTCTTCCCCAACGCACACGCTTATCCCAATGGTGGTACCACTTGTAGAAATAGTCCTGGTACGTATCTTTTGTAATGTCCTTCAGCTCCTTCGTCGCATTTGCCTTACTCTCGGGAATGGTCCCAAATTTTATTCTTTTCAAGGGTCTTTAGAGTTTGGGGGACAAGCAAAATTCGCAAGGAACAAGGTCAGTTCAGTAGGGGGGTAGAGAAGCCTGTTATGATCCTTTACAAGAAGTTTCCATCTTCTTCTGAACGATCAAGCAGTTCCTGACAAACCTGGACACGATTGGCTTTTTGGTCGTCCGTCATCATGCGTGGTAAAAATTTCGCAGTGCACCTTCAATGCTGCGGCCAAAATTTCGTAACAAGATCCAAATGATATCCCTCACTCTTCAGCAAGCTCCCTGGCGGTCAGACGTTTACTTACCCGCACCAAGGTGTTGAATTTGTCGACATGTGGGCCGTCATTTGACTTGGAAGGACGTCCATGACGCTCATCGTCTTCGATCGACTGTCGACCACCCTTAAAACGTTCATGCCATTTGAAACATGCCGTTCGATTCATGGCAACATCACCGTAAGCCGTGTTGAGCATAGCAAATGTTTTAGTCGCAGACTTTCCAAGTTCAGCACAAAATTTCACTGCAAGTCTTTGCTCTTTCACCCTGAAATCCGACAAACGAAACAATCGCACTTCACTAAAAACCGCGGTGCTAATCAACGAATGAAGATATCTCCAATCGGGAAACAGGCTATTATCAGCTCATCTGTACAAATCTAGCAACACCAGGTGGATTTCCCTGGAACCAACTGGAGCCGGGCAATTCAATCAGTCCGCGTATTTTTTGAACAGACCTCGTATGTTTTTCTTCCTAAAATGAGATCTATGGAGGTTCCTAATACGAGATACGTTCAAGAAAGGTCTCATTTTAGAAACACCCAAGAAAAGAGGAGTACGGTGAGCGAAGTGGATTATATGTTACCTATGGGTTTGCGAATAAATCAGGGAGCGTATGTATAGTAGATCCCAAAGTTGGCAAGGAAAACTGTTTTTTATAAGACGATTCCCGCACATGTTAACGAGTTCCCGTTTTTGGCCAGCCATGGCGCCTATGAGCTCAGGTGTCCGAGTTGCTCTTGAACTATACATCCATAAACAAATGTGTGATCCCTTTGGTTTGGCCAGTCCAAATAGTTCTTTATTCGAAGTTTCCCAGTTATTCGATCATACAGATACCCTAAAGAAACCATGATCAAATCACGAGATGTTTTAGACCTCACTGAAGCTCAACATTTCACTCTACTACGAGAAAAAATGAGAAGTTGAGTGAGGAACAAAAAGTTTGTTCAAAGCGAAGATTAGTGGATATCTTTAAGGATAGAATGTCTCATGAAACGAATAGCAATTGCCTAATTATCAAGTCAGTATCGATGGTTGTGGTTCTTTTATTCTTAGCTAAGGACCCATGTCTGTTCACTTTTTACCTGGCTCTCGAGGAGAGCTGTACAACATGCTTCGCAGCTTACGAGCTACCCTTCTTTCTTGCACAGGCCTGAGAATTTGTGCTACTCTAGTGGATAGAAGTAGCATGCATATCATTTATTAATCGTTAAATTGTTGCGTTGTGCTTAAGATATAACAGCAGTATTACTTTAGTATTGTTGTGTCTAGTACGTGTTAGCGAGAGTGCTTTCCATCTTTGCCATGGTCAGGAGTGTATTCTGATTTTAGTTTTCTTTTCCCACTTAGATCCCCTGCTGGTTGCTTATACCATTCTCCTTTCCTATGTGCCTGAGTATGCATGAGTACCCGTTCGTCTGCTTTCACCATTTTGATCTTCATCAAAATGGGCGTAACTGAATCCTGCCACTTATTCCCTAGCCCGAGTACCTACTGAGCGAAAGCGGAGTAAAATTAATCGGCCGCAATTAAGAAATGTGAGTGCCTTACCCATCTGGATTATTTTGTCTCGGAATTAGTTATCGGAATTGCTGGTTGCGTGTCTGCTTCTATTAATTAGTAGGTATAACTATCAATATCTAATTAATAATATCAGCCCGTTTGGTACCTAGTGTGTGGGGTGTATATTTAGTAAATCTATATTTGTTCAAGATTAGTATGGCTCCCATTAGGTCAGCACTCAAACTCTTCCGTGTCCCACATGATTGCCCTTGTGGGTTCCCAAGAGGACGGTGGATGAGCTTCGCTTTTCCTGGACCGCCGCGGGGAAACAGTGTGCGGCCAAATCCCTCCGGTCGCGCTAGGGCAGGGGTACGCAGGATGGAGGTGGAAATTCCCCGGGCCCCCGAAAGCCTCGCGGAGCCTCCCACTGTATCCACAGGGAAATGATCCGTGCACATAGCTGCGGGGTCACTTTACACAAACGGGGAAAGGTAGTGGCGGATTATGAGCGTAAACACGAAGGAGTGAAACTTTCTTTAGATATTCGGCCGTATCTCACCCGCAGTCTTTTGTGTTGTGATTCCACTGTAGCCACTGTGATGAGAAAAGTACGCCGTACGCCAAAGAAATCTTCTTACGTGTTCGTTACTGTGCTATGATTAACTTTTCTTTAGTTTAATTCTTTTCACATTTCAAGAAACCCGTGTATTTGAGTTCCCACTGCCTTTCTAAACTTTTAATATACCGAGGAATATTGCTACGTATACTTGATGTGGGACGTTTAGCGGGTTTGTACCTCTACATAACATTTAGTGAGCTGCAACTGTAAGTACATTATGGATGCTAATATTCCTACTGATGATTGAGAGTCCTTTCCTTGTATTTCTAAGAAAATATCCCTCTCAGAACGTGCTTGTGATCGGGTTTTATTTACATCTCACGGGCAACTCGACGCTAGAGCCACTAGTGAGAAATCTAGAGGAGAAAAATTAAAGGGCATCATATCATGAGATCATTCATAACTTCCATAGTCATTTCAATGCCATACAATTCGTCTCATATACTTCACGTGCATCATACAGAGAATATCTCACTAGTAAGTAAATAAGATTACCTGATCTTTAAGTCTTTTTTCTATATTTCCCAGTTAAAAAAAATATGACTTATTAATTAAAGTAGTATATGGTGGAATATTGTTTTTAACTAATCATCTCGATGAACGGGAGTACCTACACATGTGACATGAAATTAGTTTATTTCGAGTATTTTATTTCAAACTGATAAAAAACTGAAAGAAATCACTTTGCCAGACATAAAAAAAAATTATTACAGAGATAATATCAAAAGAGTGGGACATATGTCAATAACCAGCTACGGGGCAAACAACTTCCTGAATGACTATAATGCATAATGTATTTTCAACACTCACAATGAAAAGACAAAATAGCAAAATGCTTCATTAGGATAAGGCTTGAAATAATGACCATATAATACATAATACTTTAAAAACAATCCATTCATCAGTAACCGACGCAAAACTTAATGAAATACCACATTAATAGCGACCATGCCACATCACTGCGTAGTTAATATCACCGAAATCACTGCCTCTACGCCTAATGCGAAGGAGGTACCTATTTACCTTGGTTGCACCTGCTGTGATTGAGGTGGCACACAAAGCTACGTAAAAATGTTTTCGTAGGATATCGTCATTATCCATTTAAGAGTAATGAGCGCAAGGCACCCTTGCCTGCATGACTCCTGGAAAAGATTTAAAAAAATGAATGACGTAGGTTGACGCAAACTGCTCCATCGCTTCCTACCCCGCGTTCTCCTTGAAGGCCCCCGCACCCCGTTCTATGATGTTAGATGATCAATGAAGCATTAACGCGGATTATATACGAGGGTGTCCACCAATCTCTGCGCCCCCTTCCATCCTCCCCTTCCAGTGCCGCCTAAGCCCGTGCTACTCCCGTCCCTGGCAGGCGTGCGGAGGGACGGCAAAAGGCTTGCCCTAAATCAAGCCAGTCTCTCGGCTGAAAAGCCAGATCCAAGCGGTGAAGGCAAAGAGGAATGAGAGAAGGAGGTAGCAGGGCAAGCAGGAGCAGCGAGCGCTGGATCTGAGAGACGGTGCAGAGCCAGAGGAAGGTGGGAGGATTTTACAACCTTTAAGGGCAGGGTAAGGAGAGCTAGGCGTTTTAGCGGATCTCTACTTCAAAGGCAAGAGAGAAGAGATGGTTATTCATCTGTTTTATAACACTCCTCTTCTCTTTTTATCATCCCCCGCCGCTACAGCGCGATCGGGGTTTGTAACCCCTGCACTGCGGTGCTGTAATACCTTTTTGGGGAGTAATACGATATACGATCTCCTTGATTTTTCTCTTTACTTTTTTGCTATTACGTCTCAGTCGCTCCAACCCGACAGACCGTTAAGGGACGCTTTTCCGTAAGAGGTCGTCGCTGTGGTACCAAGTGCTCAGAGGTTCCTTTTTTTTCGAATTTTGCCGGAGGAGATACTCTCTATTTCCGCTGGCGAGGCCGGGATAGTGGGAGAAATTACAAGTTTGAGGAAATTTTATTATTTATTCAACTCCATTTCAGCTATTCTGGACGTAATTGCGTCAAACTAAGATAGCTTACCTTAGATTTTAATTGAAACTTGGACTAATATTGTCGTTCGTTTCGCTACACAACCAGAGTGCTCGTTACATTTCTCGAAAGTGATAGCAACAATCTCGTTTCTCATGAGAAGGAAAGTGAATTGGGACAAATTAATTGAAATTAAAAAATACGTCACTTAATGAAATGAAAACAATGGGTCAATCCGGCGGAATTGTTTTCTGCAGCAGTCGGAAAATGACGGCAATAAGATGTATTTGACAAAGGTCGAAACCAGGCATTTCATCTAAGGTGGCATTAAATCAAAATTTAATTCAAAGTTCGAAGGTGGTAGTTAGAGTGGTAAATCAATTGCTTAAACGCTGATACTCTGCAACTAAATGGATGTAGGTATGTAGCCTATCATTTCATTAAATATCAGTATGGGAGGTGAACAGAATTATATTTGCTATGCAGTTCATAGGGCACATTAACCGAAGCGATACGATGATTTTTACTTAGATAAAATCGCTAATACCGTAATTACGGTAATAGCGATTTGCAAAAATAATTTGCAATACATATTTTCAATTAATATTTGTAATAAATGCAGATGATGTAAAACAATAATAACAAGGCAAAAGAAGTGGCTAGTTGAAATTTGAAAATAAATCAACTGCGTTAATGCTTCAAATAAATAATATACATAATAACTCACATAATAAGCCACAGGCGTGTGAAATTCTCACGCCTGGGGCTTATTCCAGGGTGAGCTCTACCCTCACCTATCAAAACCAATCTTCGGGTTGAATCACTGAGTGATAATAACTCAGCTTGGATATCTGGGCTTCAAATATTACACTTTGCGGTGATATTTCACCATGCAAATACATTGAAGCATGGCAAAAAACTTTCTCTGAAAATAAAAATTCTTTGCCAACGCAAGAGATAGCGAGGAGAGGTCTGGCAGTAGAATGGAATAGCCGAAGCTTTGGGGAGGACGACTCCAATCGTGAGCGGTCATTCGCATCCTATCACTTGCCGGGGGCTCGCGTGGATAGGAACTTGTATCGCTGGCACAAAAGCACGAAAGAGAAGCTGCCAGGAGCACGGCTTGCTCTATCAATCAATCGAACGGGGACAGACAAAAAGCAAGTTCTCTCTCCCGAACAAAGAGGAGGCCACGCGAGCTAATGAGAGGTCCCTTCGCTTGACGGCAATAATTTTATCGAAAGATCACGCATCAGTAATTTCGAGCATCACTGGGAGAGTTCGGAAATGGGATGAAGGGGTTAGGGGAAGGGATTTGTGAAGGGGTGTGTGACTGCCGGGGGAAGGTCGAAGGGCCATTCGGAAAATGGGGGAGGGAGTGAGAGAGAGGAGGGAAAAGAGGAAGCAGGTAAAGTTTCACGGTGGACGCGGAGAGAGAGAGGGGGGGGTGCAACCTCGAACAATGGGATCGGTGTCGCGCATTGTTGGGACACCACACGGGGTCCCGCAACCCTGCGTCGCCCGTGCGGTGACCCCGCTCACTTACCTCTTGAGCCCTCGACCACTCCTCCCCCCCTTCCCAGGTTTAACTACTGCACAGCATTTCGGTCTCATGAACCCCTCAGACCGACTACTGCCCGCTCGCCAAGCCCACTACACGGCCCTTGATGGACAACCCGACCGTTCTCCCCAGCCAGACTGGACGGGCACCCTCAAACATCACGCGACTAACCCCCCCCCCCACCTCTATCTTGTTCCTCTTTTCCATCTGAGTTTCATACCCGTACACAACTTCCTCTAAACTTGCGTCTACGTGACGCCCAAGGGGATCATTGCCTCGGGTGTTGAGACACAAACTTTTTGCACAGATGTGAATAAGGGGATACGTTCATTAAGGGAAAGCTGGACCGTAACATGAGTACTTCTATAATTGGAGGGATTCGAGTTCGTATCGTGGCTCGAGTACTGGCCATCCATCTCAAGGATCTGGATTTAAATCCAAGCAGTGGCAGATGGCTCATGGAGGCACGATCCGAATCCTTCTGTGTTCATTCGCGAGCAAGAGATATAACAATCCATTCATCGGTATACCGATCTCCATTAGAGTGCCTTATAGAGAGCAAATTTAGTGTATAAATTCTCTACCCGTCGCATGAGACGTTAGCCTGTGAACCATTTGATGCATTTCTTTAGGAGAAGGCAAATGCCTACGACGGTTTTCTCTCTGCCCATCCTCCGTTCTCTGAAAAATCCTATCTTTAGTCAATTAACTACCAATCCTAAATTGCACAAATTACCCCATTATTGGTGCGCCTTCCCATTAAAAGTACTCGAAATTTTATGCGAAAGAATTGTGGCATGGAGCAATTTATCATTTTACCTCTTGCCTATCTTATATAATATTTCTAGGCAGTCAATATTAAGATAAAGTGAAGGAGCCTGATAACGTACTCGGTGTCAGAATTATATTGTATCCCGCACCAACGTAATCTACCTCTCACCTTACTTATATGGTCAGACCTCTTGAACAATATACTAAGGGACCGTCAAAGACTTGTGCGTTCATAATGCAGACTCTCGAATGGATACGTATGAGATAGCAGAAGTCTTTGTAATCCTTTTTAGGAGGTTAATGAGACGTTCTGCGTCGTAGGAAGGGAGATACGGTGGGGATCGGATGGACGGACCAAGGTGGAGTGACGTCGAGTAAGATGACCGGAGGCAGTGAGAGGGCGAACATATAACACTGCTGCCCACTGGCTGGCTTAACCCGACCGGCTTAGTGGAAACGCATTGTCCAATTAATCCGCGTGTAGCGGTTTCATAGGTTACACCGCTGCGCATCCTCCTAGCCAACCCAACCCCCTTTAACCTACGTCGGGCATCGACTCCCACCTCCTGCCCTCCCATTATAAAAATCCTGAACCCCCTCGCCTCCCCCCCCCCCTTCCTCCCTCCGAACCCTTGCATTTGATACGTGACACCCCTTCTCCAAACCCTCCCTCGTCGCTCCGATTCCCTCTCCTGCTCCCGTCTCTCCTCTACCGTCGTCCCCGGGAGCTCTTCATCATAGGAGGCCGCTGACTGCCGTAATTCGCGTTATGCGCGCGGCGCCGTAATCAGGTCTGCGGGCCGGCCACAGGTAGCAACCTCGCTCCGGCCAACGGTTAATTGTTGTTGACAAGGGATGCGGGAGAGGGCTAGGTGGGTGGGAGGGGAGGTGGCTGTCACGGGCGAGGACTGAGATCACTGGCCTGGTGTGGAGTGGGGGAGGTTGGTCAAGCGGGGAGGGGCACACAAAAGCAGGAGACCAAGGGGCGGAGTGGAGAGAGCACGGAAGGAGAGGGCATGAAAAATGTAAGCTCAATTGAAACCGGAGAGAGTGCGCCGGGGAATAGGCGGCGAAACTTCTGACCGAATAGCGTCGCGTATTGCGAATGGAAGGGGAATGCCCACCCGTCGCATCGCGTCGTTCGCCCTCTCCCTCGCCATCGCTCTCTCGGACATGCAGTCGAACTCTTGTTTCCGACGGAAATTAAATTTTCTTCACTGCCGATCAAAACCGAATGCTTTTTTTTCCAACCTGACAAATCCTCATGATAGGGATACCTCGTTAGCGGGAAGTTTCGATCAATGCCTTTTCATATTGTAGGCAGTTCAAAGGATTCGAGCGTACTCATTTAGGGAAAATATAACTTTATTCGGAGGCAAAATTTACAACTGCTGAGCCACTTTTCCTGGACAGTGAGTTAACATTCTTGATACTGATCATCGAAGGCTACTGCAGTTTCTACTTCATAGGATGTGTTCACAACAATGATTATATACTATAAAGGGGAATGTTGCAATATTAGTGATTCTACCACTGCAATCAATGTTTGGTAATTATAAATATAATGATTGAAGAGCGGTGTTTCTTTCGGTGGGTAAACTGTCAATTGCAGGCAAACAAATTATAAATTTAATTCCATAGTGGGCCTAAAATTTCAATAAAATAGACTACCACCTAATAGCAACTGTTTAATGACCACTAATTAACGTAATTTGTTGAAAGAGCTTTCTATTCCTCTTCACCAAGATTAAAAATGTTCCCCGATATTTATGAGCAACATACAGACTTCTAGTCCGCTTTGGCTTACAGCAATGCATTAATAAAGACCACCATCAAACAGAATTAGGTTTTCTTGCAAACAATTAAAAGGTAATTTTTGTCTGGGAATGGCGGGTAACAAGATATCCAAAGAAGCAAACAACTACATGCAATTATTATCTACAAACGTAATCTTCCATGATGTCGTCTGGATTTGCTTCCTTTCCCTTCAACGGCTTGGATGAAAATGCTATGCACCTTCTGGCCGAGTAAAAAAAGAGTAATTTCATGCCTGCAGATGTTGGAATGAATTTATGAAATAAGATAGTGACTAAAATAACCTAGAAGGAGCGTGCACTCTCGCGCAGACATTTGCATAGACAAATAGACGCCACCACTATCCCACGCAGAACAACGGACACCTTGAAGATCCGCCACCACTACGGCAGTGTGTACGCACATGGACACAAAACAACGGCGAATGCGTCTCCCTTAACTTCGTAAACCCGGCGACTAAACACACCATCACCTCTCCCACGTGCACAGATGCACTATCCAACATCCCTCCTTTGAGCCGCACACACACTCAAAATAAAAGGCGGAGCTCCTATACGCACACAATCGTGACCAGAGTTCACAGACGACTATTTATTTTCTTTTTCTCTCCCTCTCTATCTCTCTCCAGTGTGCGGTAGAACGAGGAAACTCAGAGCCTCCACTCCTTTTGACGTCCGTTCCAGCCGCTTTTGCAAAGTAACGAAAAAAATGAGGATGGGGAAGAGCCGAAGGGAAGAGAGGGAGGGGGGATGGAGGAGACGAGAGAAGTGAAATAGAGAGAGAGAGAGAGAGAGAAGCATCCCTTTTCAGAGGACGTGGGGCGAGGGTGATCTGACCGACTGCAGAGGGAAAGAGAAAAAGTGGAAAGGGGGAGAGAGGGGGAGGGGGGTAGAAAGGGGAATTAAGAGGATGGGGAGGAGAGTTTGGATGCAGTGGGAGAGGAGTGCATCGAGTCGGGAAGAGGGCCAGAGGAATGGATCCCACTGCGCCAGTCTCTTCCCCTTCCCGCCCCACAAAACCTACTCCTCCCTCAGAACTCGCGCGACGAGAGACGACGAAATTTGCGGTCTGGGACCGGGGAGGAAGTGGGGGGGGTGGAGGGATGGAATGCGACGAAACGTAGGACGTGAAAGAAGGGGGTTGCGTAAGAGGAATCCGTTCGATTGATGTGAGGCTAATAGACGGGAAAAAGACACGAGACAGAGAGTGGGATCGAAAAGCCCAACGGCTCAATCCTACTCGATGTGTGTGCCAACGGGCAATACTGGAGGATGGAATTGTTGTTGCGGAGTGCAGATAGAACACTAATTTTGATCAACGAGAGAATGGGGAATTCCACGTACTTAGATTTTCCATTCCCTCTGCCTGAATTGCAATCTCTTTCAAGGAAAATTATTCGTTTCTTCAAAAGAAAAGATACAAAGGCTCGAATGTTTCATTTAAATCGTGACCTCAAATAAACTTCATTCACATCAGAAAGGTGTACAGGAAATTAAGAAGATTGCTGCACATCTCTGCAATTTTATACAATCACAGCAGTATGTAAAATGCGCGCACTTTGCGCGCTTAAATATTCACTCCTTTTAGCTATTTAACTCGCCCATTGGGGAACCTAAATAATACTCCGCTTAGGTATATGATACATCACGATATAAGAAAAATCTCAAGTTCACCCTGAGGGTACGAAGATATCCCCTAAAATGATGTTACGGGCTCAAAAATCCAAGAAGTCTAGTCAGGTGCTAATGAATAATTCAGAAAATACTCATGCTTCACGATGACTGAATGGGAGCTAGTGAATTACATATACCAAATCCTTTATCATAATGCATACATAAATGCTAGGGATAACGTTTTTATGAGTGCAAAGAGACGAATTGCTTAGGCGGTCTAATTCACCAGCAACTTGGGAAAAATGATGGATCCTTCTCTTGTATTATCGTTATCTTTATCAACTATGTGAACTCATCTAGAAGCACAATGCTTTCAGGAATCGTCCAAATGACCTGCTCTACTAATTGAGATTGGCCACTTAAAAAGTGCGCGTCCAAAACTTTAATACTTGGCATAAAATTTTCGCTTTCCTATAGACAAAGAGAAAGATAACGTAAACGCGCCCATAATTAAGAACCGTGATAGAGCCTCTGGTTTCACTTAGAATCATTTTATGTATCATCAGTCACCACCACTTCAACTTGCGTATGCCTTTCCCTTAACCAAATGTCCTCGCAATTATCAAAACCGGAAACTGACGCAAAAGAACGCAGCGAAGTGTGTTGACGCGAGGTTGGGCAAACGAAGAGGTGATGAATGTAGTAGACGCACAACAATCTACCAGTTTGAGGACGAAATACGCCAAACACGCAACAGGGACTCCCCCAACCACGTCCAAATATGACATCATAAAGGTATAAAATGGATGAGGGGAAAGAAGGGGTGGACGAGACGGGGAACACAATCATATGAAGAGAAAGAGAGAGAGAAATGACCAGACGGGAGAGATGAGTAAGCGAAAGGTGGACGGGAGGGTGTGAGACGTGCCGTCTCTTCTCCTGCATCCCCTCCCCCATCTCGTGCTTCAGTAAGCCCCGCTGTCTCTGGCACTCTCGATCCATCCTCCTCTCTCGCGTCATGCCAGATTCCCTCTCCCCTTCGCTACAGCTCCCCGTCTCCCTGCCTTCATCCCCATGCTCACTGGCGTCATCCCCATTCCACTCATTCCACATTTTATGTTATTATACATTAATCACCCGGCCATATATATATATATAATTATATTTATTTATTTATACATGTTTATATGTGTGTGTATGTATCACCCGGCCATGACGAAGCGTCACCCATGACCGTGGGAGCATGTAGTACCTGACGAAGGCGAAAATTAATTTCTTATTTTTGCGCACGCCGAAACTCCCGCGAGTTGCGGGACACGCCCCTGTCTGGGGCATACATTATGACGAAGCGACGCTCCCATGTTGCGGCGTCAACGTCGACATGTTTATTCGTCTGTTTTCTCGTGTACCTCAAATTAAAAAGCATTGCCCCTACCTTCTCCACGGTGGAAAACTCGTGTATTTTGTAATTGCCCTGTCAATGTAAACACGAGGAGGGAATTTTTTGTTGCTTATCTTCGTACTGGATTATTCAGGGGCGTGCATAGATTTAGGGTTTGCGTGTGTTTGGAGAGAAGGGCGTAGGAATTGAGACAAAAGGGAAATTTACACCGTGTGAGGGCAACAAAAGAAGGAAATGCATCAGAATAATTGACAACTAACTTTGATGATGCTTTTGATGACAACCTCATGAAGTAAACCCTGAATTAAGATATTTAGGAACTACGTTTCCAGAAAAAATGTCAATATCGATGGAAATTCATACCATGCATCAATCATGTTTTTAGTAATTGAAGTCCTATTCAGGATTGTGGATTAATATAAAGGTTACGCGTGATTTTCTATCTAACAATCAGTTCTGACAATGAGCATGGCGAATGAAGAGTCAATGGTGACAACCACGACACAAAAATGTAAATTATCTTTGAAAGCTATTTCGGACATGGTTTCCAGCATCGATACAAATATTTCTGTAAACACATCCATAGACAGGTTCATACATACCAATAATGATGTGTACATTATAAATAGTGAGCGAAACGCGCTAATAATTCATACGTTAGGCATATATCTATTTACGAAAATATGTAAAGTGATCAATAGGCTAACCGAGTTTATTTGTTGCCAAGTAACTTGACCAAACTCTGTACTGGGCGAGTTGTAGTAGAAATATCTTGTAATGGATGATCCTAAGGAAGATATTATTGCATTTAAGGGTAAAATATTTCCTGATCTTTCATCTTCAGTTGGACACGATGTATCACTCTTTTGAATGATGACATAGATGGTGCATTTATTGACATTTCCTGACAGCAATAGACTTATGACATAAGAAAATTTAGTGAAAGAGAATAAATAAATTATAGAATTATCTTCTATGTTTGCTCCATATACTCACACGATGCCACAAACTATTCGAAGACCAATATTAACAGGAAAATGAATGGGATAACAGTTATTGCATCTTTATTCTAGACATTTCTTCTCAAAATATTACCTGTCAACACAAGAGAGACAGAAGAATGTAAAGAACGAGGAAAAATTTAATGAAATAAAATATTTGCGAACAAAAAACTTGAAACAGAGCATCAAAACTGAACGCACCCTTCTCGTGACTAAAATGACTTAGGTGCGACTTTAAAGCGAGAAACAAAGGCCCGCCTTTTATCAAACCACCTTCTGCACTGAATACCGTAGCAAAATTCACCCATAACCTTCTACCTCTATTCATATACCAACATGGCAAGCATCCAATTTCACATACGCTATAACTACATTGAAATGGATGTTTTGACGATTTGTGATGACGTGGCGAAGTGCTACAGCCTTCAACAAATGAAATCAGAAAAACGAAATGAGAGGTCGTGACCCAAAACTGGAGAGAATGGTGATTTTGACCGATGAGCATGAAACGTTCAAATCCCTTGTGTCTGTGACGAGAAGGAAAGGAGGACGAGGAGGGCAAGTGCTGGAATGTGTTCGGGTCAGGGGAGAGAGATGTCGCGGGAAAGATCTCTGTGCCGCACTGGGGCGTTCTGAAGCACAGAACACGAACAACCAAAAGAGCGAAAAAATAATAAAAGGAAAGAAAAAAGGGTCCTAGTCAAACGAGCGCCGCTCTCTTTCACGCTGCAACGGAGGGAAACATGTAAAGCAGCAGCGGCGGCAGCGACTAGATAACGATCCCCTTCGGTTCTTGCACCCTCCTACTCCATTTGAACATTACGCGGCCGCAAAAGCCTCTCCCCATAGCTGAAACTGCCATCCATGCGCACTTTCTTCACGACATGGAGCTACCAATAATGATCACGAAACTTGGTCATAAAAAGTTCTATAAGATACGGGGGTGCAACTGAGGAGTAAATTAAGAGGGGAATAGAGGGGGAGGGGATGGGGTGGGGTAGGGGGAGGGGATGGGGTGGGGTGGGGGAAAACGATGGGAGAACAGCTAGACGAGCGGACGTCTTCGGATAACTCGAAAAATATACTGTCAGTCGTCACCTTACGAATCATTCGACATGCTGTTCGACTTACGTGCAAGAGTTCGGTAGTGGCGTGTGAAAGGTGCTTCTCAGCTAGACAACGCTCAATGTAATTCTATAACCAACAACGATTGTGACTAAGGATCATATTCAGAATCTCAACTACAGTCTCACGTTCACTTCTTAGGTCCGAAAATCTCTACTTCAAGTGAAACTAGGATGCAGATTCACCCTGCAAAGTTGGTATTAATACGCTGTATACAACATCGAGCCACACACCTTCATGGTGGCTTGCAGGGTATTATGTATATGTATGTAGATGAGCCATATTGAAGAGAATCTGTGTTCTCTTTTTTGAACTCTTAATAGAAATTTTATGCCGTTCGCAGTAGCAGTGAGACTGTAGTTAGGATTCTGAATATGTTTGGGTAATATTCAGAATCTCTACTCAGTTCTTAGTGTCACGTTGGGAAGTAACACCCCCTTTGCAGGAAGAATCTGTACACGAATTTGACTCGTAGTAGAGATTTTAGGACGTAAGCAGTAGAAGAGACACTGCAGTTGAAATTTTTAATATAAGCCCAAGTTTACTTTCATTTGGGTCTTCGTGGAACAAAGTGTCGGAACTGCAGAATGAAAAAACATTGTCAAAAAAACTAAGAAATCTCCAAAAAATTTATGAGCACCTGAGTCCAAATATTCCGCGGCATGGTCGGAACTGAGTGAGTAATGAAAGAGAATTATATCGATAGAGGACGAAAGATCATGGAGTTAAGCGTCAGAGAGCCAAAGAGCTAATTAAGCACTAGGATATCATATATATTTTGCTACTGAATGCGTTGATTAATCTCAGTTAAACGTGGAAAGGGTTACACCAGAACTAAGCCCTCTAAAGAATTGACCCTTACGTGCATACATGGATTCGCTTGTTCTATCGTCAAGTCTCTCCCTAGACGATCGAGAAGCTGCTGTCGTGTTGAAGAAAGTATTCAGTTATAACTGTCTTTCCTGCTATCTACAGCAATCCCAGGACTCAAATAAAGATTAATAAACTGAGTGCAAAAGGCAATAGACCTCTGGCCAAAAGCCCATATTGGATGACTAAAAGAAAAAGGTTAGCACAGTGGGCTCAAAACAATAAGATCTGCATTTGCGTTCACAACCAAGCAAATCGAACTTGACCACGGAATATTCTAAAGAGGATCAAACTAGCTCAAATTTTAATTCTCATCGGCACCACCCTATCCGCTCGCCACATCAAGCGTCGGCGACGACAAGGATTCCAAGACTACTTCATCCCAACCGGGAGCACCACGCCGAAGACTGGGGGCCCTCGTTCCCCCAATATGACCACGTTCTCCAAAAGCGGCAAATGAGATATAACATTCTCCCACGGCATTTTCCTGGGCAGGGGTTATCATCGCTGCAAAGGCGACTGAGCATATCAGATATGAATGCGAGGAAGGCCCGCCACACACACACTAGCGCACTTCTTTCGCCTGATGGGGGTTGGAATGGAAGGGGATTCGCGGCGCAGGGGCAGGCGGGAGGAGCTTAAGTTAGGGGCGGAGGAGGGACGAGCTTCATTTGAGGTCGCAAAGGAGAACTGAGAGTGGTAGATAAGGCTCTTGGTGGGGAGGTAAAGGGGTCTTTAATTCACGCGGAGAATCGTAGGGGAGAGGGTACTGGCTCGAAGGGTAGGTAGCCAAAAGGGATGGGTGGTAGCCGGTCAGCGGGAGGGAGGAAGTGGGTGAGAAGAGAAGACGATGACGCCTGAAGGGTCGTTAAGGAGTAGCCTGAAACGTCCTCCCACCGTCCATTTTCCCCTCCTCTCCAAATCCTGAAACCAACCGGCAAAGGTAGAGATGAAACGCAACTGATGAAACTGGACCAACGGCTACACTACGGATTTGAATATCCGAATGTGGACGCTAGTATAAAGAAGAGTCGAGGGAACGGAGATAAAGACTGATGGAAAATAGAGTGATAAACGCATACAGGCGAAAATGAATATCGATCATCGACCTCCCTTTTGGTTCATTCCAACGTTTGCAATGCAAACACCCGCGCCTGTTCACATCCTGGGGAACTGCAATCATAGTTTGCAGGTCTATAAGAATGTCTTTGCATTTTGTCATTCACTCCCTAAACTTCCTGTTGTAATTATAATGAATAAAATTTTCATATTAAATAGACTATATCTTATAAATTATGCACAGTAAGTGTAAAATGTTGAGATGTCTCCTTATTCGTGTACGTTAACGAAAAAAAGAAAATCAGATCAAATTTACCTAGAAGATGTTTAAGTAAGACAGGTAAAACATATTTTAGGTTACTATGACGAATGCAAAATGCATTAGTGTAACCCAATCCTAATCTATTTTAACCACACCACACCCCAACCCTATCACATTTGGCCCAACTGCAAAGGTGAGAGCAATCTTGAAATGTTAGTGTAAATTAATGTTTACATGCTAACCGAGCGAAAAAAAATCAGCCGGTAGTGAGTAGGCAAGCGTAAAGCGTCAAGGTTTGAATAAAGAGCGTAAACGACATGGAGTGCGCACGGAATGCTAACGTGGCTCTTCGTGCAGTCTGCGTCAGGATGAAAAATCTATCTTTCACACGAAGGGAAGAAAAGGAATAAAACACTTCCGCGCCCAAAAGATATAAAATATATCGTTTTGGATATGGCATTAGATAAAACCGTGCATCTCGAGGCGTAATGAATAGCTGACAAAATTAGTGGTTTCAATTAAAAGTGCGCATGTTAATTCTAAATTGCACCAAAGGCCATTCACATAAGATTTTATGCAATTTATTCAAATACCAGTCAATCAGCATAAGAATGGCAGTATGATAGGGAGATTTTAATCTTGAAAAACAATTAAGCTCCTGCAGATTGATAAAATTAGTCGCATGAAAGTATGGCCCAATTAAGAGCACTATTATACAAATATAAGATATTCAGAAAGAGAGCTAAATAATATGTTCCTGCCCTAATGAAAAATATGCGCCGAGGCTAGCCCCACTAGAGGATATCTGAGAGGGCCATTTTAGTTTTAAAAAATAGAGCCCGATAAGAAAGAACGAGGATAATAAGGTACTGGCAGCGATAGGATCTGGAAGAGGACATGAGAGTACGCAGCAGGGGGCAGATACCTACTGCCGAAGACATATAGAAGGAGAGACGGAAGTACACGATCTCTGTAAGCTAGTACACGAGAAAGAAACCAAGTAGACAAGAGAGGTCGAGGACTGGGCAAGACTGAAGTGCGTCAAGGGATGAGGTGGGCCCCTACGGTTCATCATCGCGGAGGTTAGATTAGGGGTTCATACGGCAGGGGTTGGCAGCACCTCCCTCTTTTATTTAAGCCAGCGTTTTTAAAGGATCTTTTTAGTGCAGCATCAGCCCAATCGAGCCGCTCTCGCGTCGATGACGGATAAACGGTCCGGAGGGAGGCATTAGAGAGAGAAAAAGGAAACGGAGGTAAGGGTTGCAGCAAAGGATGACTCAGGGAAGGAGAGAAAGCAAGGGGGATAGAGAAAAGAAGGGAAGGGACAGGAAAGAGGAAAAGAAACAGAAAGAAAGGGAAAAAAGAGGAAATCTTCCCCTCCTCTATTCCCGTCCCGAGAAAAGAAGGGATGTTAGTGCTTCTGGTTCAGATTGTTTGTGCGTGGTAGAGATTTAGTCGAGCAGACTCACAAAAGGGAGGCAGCCAGTGCTTAATGCGCTGACAACGAGCTTTTATAAATCCCCTCACGGAATTGAAACCGTTTCCTACGAGGAAGAAAAGAAAAAAACTTACTTTCTTCCTCACCATCTCTCTCTCACACACACACGGGCACAAAAATGAGGGCGATAACAACATCTCTCAAGTTATAATACTCAGAAATATGGCCATTCCGGCATATGTGGAATCTTACCAATTTAATGAGCGCAAAATGAGACGTAATTTGCTCCCGTCTCTAGAATTATTCCCAAATAGTGTGCTCTCCTTCGCGAAGATGTTAGCACAAGGACTGCATTGTAACGGAACAGTAATATGTAAACATGGATTCAGTTAAAAATGTGATAATGATTAAACAATATTATAATATAATATCTAGAAAGAAAAGGATGGCGCAATGGGAATCAATGTGACTCCGAAAAATTAAAATGTGAAAAAAAAACTATGACCATTCTCTGAATACAAAGATTAAGCCTTAAGTTGTCTTTAGCCTTAATCCTTAATCTGTGTATTAACCTTAAGCCTTGTTCGTACGGACGTTAATTTTACACAATAATCATTATAATTAAAGCTGGTGTGAGATACAAGGAAAGCAGCAACATGAATTAGGCTCTGCCATGAATAACGAGTTGTCTTTAGACCATTCATATCTAGAATACCGCTCATGTCATATTCCATGGATTCAAAATTAAGACCGTCCTCGACAATGAGGTTGGGAAGAAGTTTAAGGGCACGGATCCCAAAATCTGACGCATTTCATACAAAATAGATCAGATTGTATGGCGAAATTTATTCAATTGGTAATCCTTGATACCTTTATCCACTACAACTGCAAATGTGATTGGATTATCACAATGCCATAAGGACCCCTACATAGAAAGGATAAAATTCGGTCTAACTGCGGCTGACCACTCCTTTAACAACTTATTAAACAAATCCCTAATTATTGATATTGGTATCTAATTTTTAAGAAGGCAGCAAGAAAGCTTTTTACCGAAGTTTAATGAAAATTCTCGAAATATTGGTATTTTAAATGGCACTGTAAGAAGAAGGTGGATGAAACACCAGACGGATAATAAATGTAAGAGAATCAAGGAAAGAAGTGAACTAGATTCACACTCAGTTCATTCCAAAAAGGAGTTAAAATCCCAAAATACCACGACGAATTCAAGTAGATTTACAACTCTTATAACCAACAATATACTTGACTGAGGCTGCCAAAAAAATTACAATATGCCGTGAAACGTGTCGAAAACATTTAGAGAATAAATTCGATTCAGGGAGCAAAGAACCGTTTTACGAAGTGTTTATAGCCTTTTGTCATTTTGTGAGTTCATCAAAATTTCATGGGAAAACGTCAGGCGAGCAATATGAGTGGACGAAGCGAGAGGGACTCCCTGACAGAAGGAATTTTTGAATTAAAAAAGAAATTCATGTACCATTTTAATGGACAAAGCAACTTTTGCTCCCGGAGCCGGATGGTCGAGTGAGTTCTGGAGTGAGGGGTTTTAGGGTTAGAGAGGGGGGGGAGCATTGCGTGAGAGGGAGAGAGCAGTGCGGCGGGAGTGCGGTGGAGGTCGAATCAGAGGAAAGGAGAGGAATGGGCGGCAAGGAAGGAAGGCGAGGAGAGGAGATTTTTATAGAGCGCCCATAGAGAACGGAATGAGAAGATTAGAATGGCCGAGGAAAGTAAAAGGCTTTATGAGGTGAAGGAATTTTTTCCCCGACTTCCTTTTTCCTTGGAAAGACTTCCATTACGCCGGAAGATCATAAAATGGCGAAGAAGTAAATACAGGAAGAGCGAGGTACGGGAGTCGGAAAGGGGGAGGAACGGAGGAGAAGCGATATTGTGGGGAAAGGAGAGGAATTTACGACTTCTCCATCGGACGGCGGTGGAGGAGACAAGAGAGGACAAATGGCAAGGAATGAGCAGATGGCACATGAGAAAACGAAGGTAAGCAAAGTGGGGGAGAGATGATATTAAAAGTTCATCTTTGAACGAAAAATAACTCTATGGATAAAAATAACTGCTCTATATGGAAGATAAAAACGTGAAATATAGCTCAAGATCGTGACGTACCACTACTGCTAGTAAAGCGGACTCCATCTCTATTCAAACGAATTTTCACTGGAAACTGTGTTGTTAATACTGTCACGAAGAAAGTGGTCAGAAGTATAAGAAAACAGAGTCAAATTTAGTGGCCACGTTTATATCATGGCATAAAATAATAAAATATCCTCCGCGATTTACATTTAAAAATGAAAAAAAAATTATAAGCATGTAAAATATTTTAGTGAAAGAGGAGAGTAAAGTTAAAATCCATGACGATTCTTCTAGGGATGATTTGGAACCATTATTCCACAATTTTCAGGAATGTCATTAAATTAAGATATGTGTAGCTCTCTCTAGAGTAATAGAAATTGGAGAAACTTGAATGCACACTTACAGAAATAACAATGGATAACATTTAAAGTCAAAGAAGTCCAAAAGTATTAACAATAAACAACTCTTACTGTTCCTCATTACCTAAAAATAAAAGTTGTGAGTACAGTGGTAAAATATACGGTGCGTCATGGGAAAAGATTAAAGAACGTGGTCAGTCATTCTTTCCTTAACGCAAGAGAAAAAAAGATTCAATGTGATGCAAAAGGAGAGAGCTACCCTCCCCCTCCATTGTGTGATTGAGAATTGGGAGAGAAAAGAAGAGGAAATAACGCAACACCAAGTAAAAGATTTAAACAGAGATATAAACGAAGGAAGGCCCATGGAAGGAGAGGGACATTAGGCAAACGGGTGATGGCCGGAGACGAGAGATGCATTCGAAACAAAGAAACAGAAAGAGACTGCGCAGCGGAAATAGAAAGGAAGAGATTGAGGAAATTTATTATTATCTGGCCGAGGAGAGTAGATTGGATGAGACGGACATTGAGGAAGAAACGACCCCTTTCTGCGGTGAGGGGAGAGGGAGATAGGACCCCGAGGGTGGAGGGGGTAGGGCAAAGAGGGAGCGGAGGAGAGGAGGGGGGGTGACGAAGAGAGGAAGTAATAGCTATGAAATCAATGGCGTGGATGTTTGAGATGGCCAAAGGGAAGGAGGAAAGGACGATGGAGTCGGCCATGCAGAAGAAGACGGGCTCCAGCGGACGAGGTATTGAGACGTTGGCTTTTCGATTTCAAGGAATCGTGATCGAAAAACAAACGGCCACTTACCGCCGCAACGCTGCCTCGAAGAACGTAGAGGAAAAATCGATGGTTTAGCAGGCCGAATGGCTTCAGAAGATTGGTCACACGAAATGATTAGACTCGAGACACATTATACATAAAATACTTGGAGATTTGGCTGATTTTTTTACGCACAACATAATTTGATTCCTCGTTATCATAGCAGTGGGTCATTAAATAGTCTATCTTACTCCAACCATTAACACTGTCACAAGTTAAATTTGTACACGAAATCAAAAGCTAATATACATTTTTATTTGTTCCTTGATAAATACATTGAAGGGTATGCTAGTCAAATTCAGAAAATCTCAGCCAAGAAATTAGAAGAAGCATTAGCGTAAATAATTTCCGAGTGTTCGATATGCCTTTACACAGGGCTTACGTAGCTACATATCATACGTATGAATGTGGATGATGTATCTAGCAAAACTACGCTCAACGTAAGAATACAACCCTAGAAAGCTAATTATCAGAAATTCGAGCCCAAAAAGCTGGAACAAGGATTAAAAAGGATTTGAAATGGTCTTGTTTCCAGCTCACGTTGAAATTAATGCGCTTCTTTAAAATCGTTCATGCAAGGTTCACGGAAACAAGGCATTTAATACTCCGTGTTTTTTTTAATTGAACGAAACCACTTCTGTGACATTTCATTCATCATCACTCGTGGGGATGCTCTTTTGAATTATGGATCAAGGTAGGCATTAGGAACGATTGAAAGAATTTGCCTTTTCTTTTTCGACGCAGCGTTATCATGTGACCTAAATTCTAAATAAGTGACATCGAAGGGAATTTAACTCCATTTTTGCGCAGTAATAGAATAATCCCTTCCGTTATCAGTTTAAAAAATCAATAAATATTCATAAAAACAAGAATTCCATTAATATATATCAGCCTTAGCTCAATTCAACAGAGGCTGACACTCTCGAGGGAAAGAAAGGAGGGTTGATCTCTAGCATCAATAGAAAGGGGTAGAAAAGTACTTTGGCGAAGGAACTGGGAAGTAGAGGATGTGCTAGGAACAAGGGTTCTCCATATTTATGCAGTTGAGAATAAAAAGTTCCCAGCCGAGTGGGCCCTTTCTCATGAAATACCACTCACCACAAGGACAATAAAAGCGATTGCGTACGGCAGGAAACCGGTAAATGGAGAAGCATATTTGACAGAGTGGCTAATTAGGAAAGAGCAAAAAGAACAGGACTAAAGAAAAAACACTGCGTAGGAATGTGAGAAAAATGAGGCACGAAAAATGATGGTTAGGTCTAAGAGAATCAAAGGAACAACTCTCCGTAACATAGAACATGAACTTCATCAGTGAAAATAGTAATTGATTAGATCGTAAAAGACAACCTGTAAAAAGAATATCACCTCGGAAAGAACCAATGTATACAAAGCTGCGGGTCGGCCAAAAAATGAAATGAGTAAAGGTAGAAAATTTTGGTCCAACGTGCGTATCTAAGAGGTGCTGGTACTTGAACATTTCATAAACAAAAACAGATTATGACTATAATTAAGAACTAGCAAACTAAACGGATGTTGCTATTTTCAACAACTGTATTCAAATCATTTATATAGAGAAGAAATAAAATTGGAATATTGCGGAAATAATTCACTTGATACAGCACCTATTTTATATGATTTTAGCTGAATATATGTTAATTCATATCAGGTTTTGTTTTGTTAATATCAGATAATATTTAGTATAAAGATCAATTAAAAGGTTCAAGGAAACTTAGTACACGGTATAGTGGCCCCTTCTGTCTTTTTAAACTGAAAAAGCCTAAATATAAGAAATCGATATTGAAAAATAATCACGAACATGCAGCTTTGACTGTAAAATTATACCAAAACGAAATTAAAAACAAACACGAGTAGGCACTGACCTCTGCATGTAAAAAGTAGCCTTCGTTTAGTTGGAATTTGAGTCGTTAATCTTTATTTCAATCCATTACCAATGGTAATGCCTACTATTTCATTTGTTCCCTTTCTCTCTGTACACATATTTCATACCATATTTCGTATTATACAAAAACTGTAATGCAAAGGCCGCTTTACAGGATACAATTTTTTGTTAAATTTCTTGTACAAACGCCTGTATTAGGAAATTGTACCGTGTAAAGTGGCAAATTGTGTGAACGCTTGTACGAATGTCTGGATAATTGTACGGAAAATAGAACCTGATCTAATTCTCTTCAGACAAACATACAATTTTGTTCAGTTCATACAAGCGCTTGTACAAGAAATTGTACACAAATTGTATCGTGTAAAGCGACTTTAAGAAACAACAGTTTACGAGTGACAATTACTAACAATTATCATGCCAATTTGTAATAAGTGAATAAACTACCCATACGATCACATCTACGTAATACTTTTCAAGCCAGCATAAAAGTGTGTTACAGGGGCTGAATGTACACCAAACATGCATTACACATATTTAAAAATAATTAGTAACTATACCGTAGCCTAAACAGAACAAATCAATAATGATTAAAATAGCAACGCAAGCATGCACAAACATGCTGTTAGTTGGGTTAACTTAAATTCCTTATGCCAACATGCATTTTCATTCCACCAACATCGAAAAATTCGTTAATTTAACTAGTGCTATCAAAGATTAAATAAGTTTTGATAGTTGAATATTTCATCATTACTGCACTTTAGCTATCATTCCTGTTACGTTTTCAAAAACATCTGGCTGCGTTTTCCTGCTAGCAACATATCACCTGTAAGATGGGATATCATTATAATGAGGGAGCAGTCCTCATTGCCTCAGTACGCGCCACACCATTTTTGGCTCCATCAGGAGCCCAAACCTCGCTATCATCAAGGGCTCATCACAACAAAGTCACGCCTAAATGCAGGACTGTGATCCTTCACGCAGGAAATGGAATTTTTTTAAACCTATTCGTCAACACGCAGGATTTCAGTTTGAACGGAAACGAGAGAGAGGTATACCCAACGGGGAGGGGAAGGGATGCGTATGTTCAAAGAGGGGAAAATCGAAGAGATTAGGGAATGATGTGCAAATGGGTACCAGGTGGGCCAGGGATAAGGAAAGGTGTCGGAGGAGGGGCATGGGGGAGAGGGCCTATAACGAGGGCCTTGGCATGAGCCTCTCCAGGTGCGGGGAAGGGTGGGAGGGTTGGAGGGCGGCGCGTGACTAGACGAGGGGGAGCAAAACGGAGGACGGCGTAATCCGGTGCGGCGTCGCAGGAAGGGGTGGCGGGGGATAGAGGGGAAGATGGGTGAATGAGTGGTCGCATTCACGCGAAACGACCACCAATCACGTGACGCCACGTCATGTAGTCCCGAACATGCGGGTTGATGGACGACGGGCAATGACGAGGCTGTTCGGGAAGGGGGCGGAAAGTTGCCAAAGGAGGAGGGGGCGGCCCCTAGTGTGATGCCCGGGAGGGACCAGGGTGGTGGGACAGACGGTCGCTTGTTGTGCAGGGGTGGGGTTTGATTGTGAAGATGCCAGGGAGAGGGGGTGGGATGATGGTTACACGGTAAAGCGCAGGAGGAACGGATTACGTAAGTTCGGGCGCCGAGTGTTGTCCCACTGCGAGTATTTGCCCTCCGTCGCTGGGACGGGTGGTGTGTAATCCGCACCAATTTCACGGAGACAAGGAAAAGAGCGAGGTATTCCATGACATTTTGGTGTGCCTCTTTATTTTCCACAGATAAAAACGATAAAGCACAGAATGGCGTCGTATTTTATGGTGCCCGAAAGAATTTTTTGCCCTGGAGTTCCCAGGCAAAACAGAATGGGCCTCTGTTCCTCCGCTAGCTCTCTTGAATAGCATGTGCTCCATCTAATGTGGATTTATAGCATTTGTAACACAATCGTCAAGCATTTCTTTGCCTAATTCAAGATATATGACGTTGGATAAAATTTACTTACATTAGTTCTCAAGACTGTTTTACACGTTCACTGTAATTTCGCAAGTTGATGTGGCAACAGTTTGAGCTATCGCCAACGAAAGTGCTTGACGTAATAAATTGCAAGAATGATTTCATGACACAGTGCATTCATCTTCAAAATGTTTTTGGGACAATAACATCTAAGTAGCAGTAGTACCGTTAATATACCGTATCAATCAAGTAGTAATAATGGACGTGAGAGAAGCAACTAGCCATCAAAGTCGTTTCAGAACAAAATAGATTATATCTCTAGTCCTGTTAGCTTATCTCACACTTGCACAGCGACCGCGAGACTACGAGTCAAGATACCAGTTTGGAGTCTCTTACAAAATAAATGAATGCCTCTAACACGATTAATCGCCTCTCTCATGATTGCTGCTCTTCATGCACAACGGAAAAATTTACGTGCAAACAGAAAATACCCTTCTCAGTCGCCAACTACCTATTTAACCGTCAGAACCCTACTGATCGTTCGTTACCACTACCTTTGTGCCATCTAGTGGAGATAAAACGTGAAACATACGCAGACACATGCACCACATTAGAGGATGTTCCGTTTGGAAGACAAGCATTCAAGCATTGACGCAATTTTCCCTCGCAAGTTATCGCTTTACACGGCGAAATTGTTCATACGCATGTGTTCTTGGAAGAGCCAGCGCAATTTCAATAACCGTGTAAAACGACCTTAACAACAAAAATCAATTCAATACTACTGTCATTCATTGAAATGATACTTTTTAAACTCCCGATACTGACTTTGAAATGTGTATTTTAAATTTAAAATATCCAAAGATATACTCGTAAACTGAATAAGATATACTGAAAAGATAGTAAATTAATATTAATTAAGACACCGGAATGAATTGAAGCAATTATATCTCTTTTTTATATAATTGAACATAAGTTCGTTTTGTATCTTGATTCCAAATTCAAATATGTAAGCTTTCCTTAGGATACTGTTTTGCTGGCATTAAAAATTTACCTTTTTATAACTCTAAACAAATAATGTTGCAAAATAGCTGTTGAGGGCAATCGACGAGGAAAAAAGCTATAAATACCCACACGAAAACGAACGGTAACCTACACTATGGCTAAAACGTAGAGGATATTCCGTGGAAGGGTAGATATTTTGATTTTCAGAGACGAGATACCACCATTTCTCATGCTTGTCAAAAGAGTTCGCCATCATATAGCTTGATTAAAATGTCAGAAGCTGTCAGCTAGTTAGGTACTGCTGAGCAGTAAGGACGTATTCGATTTTGTTGTCTGTCACTTCGGTCTTTTCCTAAATAAACACTGTTGTATCTGCATCACGGTTTACCCAGACTCCTAGCAAGGAAGAATATTTACGAGATAAATTCTCAGGAGGAAAGAATATTTGAATAGCACTCAATATTAAAGAAATGTCTTTTTTTTGCTACTGCAGAATATTAATCTTTTCCTGACCACATACAAAAATATAAATATACTGTTTTCACAGAGAAATAAATATCCAGAAATGTTATTTCAATGCTTCGTTTAAACTAATTACATATTAATGTTAAATGGTAATATATTATTAAAATATATTTTTTAATTGTTAAAAATGTAAGTAAATTTTATTTGAAGCGAGTGGCCTTTCTTCTTATTTCTTATTTTCTTGAATTATAGTAAATTAAACCATCTCTACAACTACTGAGGAAATTACGTTCTTAATTGAAATATTTTTCAAATACTGTAAGCATTTCCCAAATTTCAAATCTATCAATAATAACACATGTATCTATAAAGTCTCGATAGCTAAACTAATTAAATAAATCATTGCAAATCTTCCGAAGAATAAAGTATTTTGTTAAAACTGGCACTATTTTCCCTAAATTTTAATCCAAAACACTTTTGCATGGAAGTCAGAAAGCTTTTGCGAAATGTATTTAAACAATTTCTTAAAACGACTATGTATGGCACCTGGATACCAGCATATTATGATAAAGGGAAACATAACCTCATCCTTACAGCATTTTTTTACCAAATGCTAGAAGCAGTGAGAAGTGTGAAGTAGAAATCGAATTACAGACCAAAGCAAGTGCTCTTCACTCATTTTGACCAAACAGCGTTTGTACCTACTTTATCTCCATTATATAGACCGATATCTCCTGGTTTAAGGCAGAAGGATCCAATCCTTGGATCTATAAATTAGGAGTTTGCAGTATTAGCCACTGTAGCATTAACCACCCTTACTGAGGCTCAAGGAAAAGTCTGAGGGTGTTAACTCAATGAGCATAGTCGAGCAATAATATCAAATTGCCTCATGTGAGGAAGTTTATAACTTGTTTATAAATATTTCCTATTTGTTGATACCTCTTTTTCGGAGACCCATTTTCCTAATAAATGTAGTCTATTCTTATAAATTTTAATCTTTTTAGTCGTAGATGCAAACAGTTCAATCTATGATGTGACAATATATTTTCTTTCATTTCGTACACATGTGATGCTGTATCTTCCAGGATCTGAGACATGCATGGCTTAATCTTTGAGACAAGCATATGACTACTGGCAGGATCAACCAGGATTTTTTTTCCTCATATAATATGCAATAACCTCTGGATTACACTTTTGTTAAAGCTCTCTTATACCATATTACGTCTCCATTAGACATATGAAAACAGTTTCTTCTCTCTTATGGTACTTACATGCTACGGTGACTTTACTCAGAACGGTTATATTTTTGCATTCTCCATGTCACGAGTTCCTACTTGATTAACAAAGGCTAGATGAACAGAAAAAATTCACTACATTTTACGGAAAACCCAGGCATACTCTAGAATCAAAATTACGAAAATATTTTATATAATCTCCAAAAATAGATATGAAAACTGTAGGTACAAAATGATTCTTTCAAATATGCCTGCATTTGTTAGAAATACCATGAAAAATTCCTGTTGTATTTTGAGTAGCAGTAATGCAAGCATCTATTTTTTCCCGGAATGTGAGGGTTAGTAGTAGCTAGTACCGCTCCATTGAATTCCAAGAAATTAATCAGCGGAGTTCTGTTACAGCTACTCAAATGGAAATGTATACTATATACGTCGCTGCACACGCTCTTTTAAACAGTCATATACAAAGCACATTAAATAGTTAGTTCACGTATTCATCTATGCATACAGGTTTTCTTTATTCCGTATTGTCTCAATTCACTATCAAGCACAACAACCATATATGTCAAAGCCTTAATAAATACGCCAGGAATACCTTCGTGGTAAATGCGTGGCTGGAATGTCGACATTTTAAGGCATCAAGTTTTATCATCTCTGTTATTTTTTTTAATAGTTTCCTCCGCAGGAACTTTTTGTTCCCTTTACATTAATAAAAACACAGAAAACCAATGTTGACTCTGAGATCTAAGAATAGGAATGGCCATGAAAGAAACTTGTCATCCATATCTATGTGACCTGTGAGTCTCGTGAATTACCGTCCAACTTATTCCCAAAAGGTAAATACATTATTCCTCTTAGTTTCATGTAGGTAATGCATGTGCGGTGATCTTTCATCCCCTGTTTCACATTCTCACGGTGAACCGCAGGGTAGGTGCAGGAATTTCTAGATATTTAGATATAGATTTCTAGATATTTCTAGACTACTTCTAAATGCCTACATCCATCTCGTAAGGTGTATTCAACCAAATTGGTTCTAAGGTGAGGTTTTTTTACGACTACCAATTAACCTGAGTTTTAAAAGAGACGATCCCACTACCACGTCATGATAAATGTGCATGTATTATGCATATGTGTCTCAATTATTAGTTATTTTTAAGGAAAATCCATCATTTCCTTAAATTAACTAAAATTTAATCCACAACAGACTAAAAGGGTGTAGTTTACTTGTGTTAATAAAGTTGGAAACGTTGTCAGATGTAATATAGGGTGGACTAACTATCCGAGTTATTATGCTAACTGTTCTCCTTCCGTTCTTTATTCTCGTTCTGTAAGTGGGATTGCTGTCATTTTTCACTATCCGTACGATAGTTTTTGTCTCACGACTTATTTCTCTATGCTAAATCTGTTCCATTACAGGACCATCAGTCGCCAAAATAATTTACGAGGGTAGTTTGAATCTCCTAGTTATTATGGAGGTCTTTCCATTCTTAAAATTACGATAAAACCTCTATATTGGAAAGATAGTTAATCAGTGTGAGAGAAGCAGAGCACAATGAAGCTTAAGACAGGCGACCACCTCCGCAAATATCAATTAAAATTTTGAAAGGTCTCAGGCGTAAAGCATACCAAATTTTAATTACTGACCGAAGCAAAAAATCACTTATTGGACAGATATTTATATGTACTTTTATCAAAGGGAACAGAAATAAAGCCGGTTGCTTTGCGAATAATTTATTGTAAAATGCCCTTCAAGGCCATGGTAGGAGAGTTAAAGGAAACAGGCTTCGACGGGACCGGATTTATTTATTGTATCGGTATATTGTTCAATTATTAATCCATTCCCTTTTTCCAGTCGAAAGGTCCTCGTATGGGAGATATTTTTTCATTCGTGCGAAAAACAGCAATTTCCAGATAAAATAAAGGAATTTAGAGAAGGACGGGAGACGAAGAGGTGTGGGAGAGAGAGAGTGAGAAAGAGGGAGGGAGGAAGGGAAGTGAAAGGACGAATACAGGCCGGAGGAGGTGGGTGGGGAGAGGTGGGGAGAAGGGACGAACGCGTGGGCTGTGGGAATGAAGTGAACGGCAGAGTAAACAATAAATAATCGAAAAAACGATGCCCAAGGCATCCGACGCTTATTGATTGGCAGGCCCTCTGCTTTTGGCGGTAGGAAGGTAATAGGCGATGCGAAGCACGCGATACGCCACCGAACTAACCCACTCGGGTGAATACGTGTGCACGCGCTCATTTAGCTCTCGACTGCATTAATGGCCGCATTTTCACGCATCAAGGGAAGGGATTCGAGGATGCACATCGGGGCACGGCCCTGGCCGACAAACCCCGGGACGGCCTTTCCATTCGGGGGCATTCGCTCTCGGTGACGTGAGAGTGAGTGCTGCAACGCTCGTGCCGTGATTAAAATATTCTTACCGCTACCGCCACGCGTAGAACAAAAACGAACGGCGATCGCCAATTTTTTTTTACGATTTCATGAATATCCCAACAATCGCGCACGCGTGAACGATCCGCTTCAGATCAAACACACGGGCTGCACACCAAATTAAACCGTAATTGCTAACACGGCACGGGTCTCTCGGAACGCGCATTCGTAATGATACGAACCCATCCCTTCTACCCCCTCCCTCTTCCTACATCACCCCCCTGTGCTAATGGATGCGGGCGTCAGGATCAAAAACAAGAGAGAGAAAGGAAGGGAGAAAAGGAAAAAAAAACACTTTTTGGGGTAATTGGGGTTGACGTGCGAGTGCGCAGGTTACGTGTTTGTGGGAGGATATAGTATCGACGCGAGATATACGGCCGCCGGAGTCAAAAAGCGGAAGAGGAGGGAATGATTGAGAAAGGGCAATCGCCTAGAGAACATGGGGAATATTTCGGGGCAGCGGTTAGGGCTGGTCGGCACGTAAGGGGGGGCAGCAATAGCAAAGAGAGAGGAAACAGGAAACGCTTAGATGGCTCGCTCGGTGCCGTGTACAAGCTCATCGCCGACATTATCGGATGTATTTATATCCCGAAAGCACGGACGCCTCTTCTCCTCACCCAAGCGATCGAGAGAGAGTAATGGCGAAGATGTCGGGTCGGACAGGACGGTATGGAAAGAGGAAAAGAGAGATAGGGAGAGGTTTATATACATCAACATGATACCGTGAGGAGCAAATACAGCGCACGAGGATGGTAATGACTAGGGATACATCCCTTAGTAACAGAGACAAGATTAGTTTCAGTTGAGTGCAACAACGATGAGCATGGATAATGAAAGAGTCTATATTTGTTCGCAAATTGTCTGAGGGATTTTTTCTACATCTGTACCTTTAGAGTTTGGCGTCCACTTCTTTTTCATCTGTTAAACTAGTGTAATGATAAATGGCCGGAGCTCTATCAATTCCATCGTCAACTTACGCATCCCCAACCTATCATAAGGCACCGAAATCTCATTTTGTAGCGTAGAGAGAGGATAAACGCTGGTCTAGATTTCTCCAATATCTTCCTTCTAGAGAACCTATCCCTTGTAACCTTAGAGTTTTTAAACATTATTATGTCTGTGACTATAACTAATCGATAGAAATATGAGGAAGATCGTTTCCATAACAAGCCATTACTTTTGTAAATCAGTCCCACTCGACTTTTTTGAAATATTCCTACTCGTGCAAAAACTCTGGAATTATTCAAAGCCAGTCCGCATGCTCTCTCAGTGAGGGTGCGATAGGAAGGTGTTACATATCTGAGTAGAATGGCGAGAAAAATTTCGGTTGTGCAGACGTATTCCTTTCCATTCCCTCCAGAAACACAAACGACCCTCCTTCCCAGAACTCAGTGAAAAAGGTGTATTTATGTTTATTTTTTTTTGTACCACTTCCTGTTTTTTTTTAAACCCCGCTTTATTTATTGGGGACGGGCGTGCGTGTACATATGAGCCAGGCGTGCGTTTTCTACCCCTGCGGCGTCCGAGTGACACGGCTCGCGTGTTTTTGTAAGTCGCGCGGGGCGAAAATTACGCTCGGTCGATACACATCCGCATGAAACCCCTTCGCCCACGCTCTCCCCCGACATACCCTCCACCCATGGGAGGGAAGGCATCACGTGCGGGGCTTTGTTTCGGCAGGAATGACGGGACGGCAACGTTAAGAAGGGGTGGAGCAGAAACGGGGAATTGAAGTCATAAGGGGTCGGTGCGCTGAAGTTCCCGGGAGGAGGCCTCACCCCGACCGGCCTCAATCATGTAAGCCTTCATCAACTTTTTGCTTCTACGCAGACCTACAGGAAGCCTTTTTTATCTTCACCGACGACATTAAAAATATTTTGCGAACTACAACTTACTATGGTAGACTGGACCATGACCATAAAATTGGAGAAATTGATTGCCGAACCGAAAGATTAAAAATGTCTTTCTTTCCTCGAACAATTTGGGATATGAATATCTGTAATATATTCAGCATAATAGATACAAGTGTTTTGAAGGATAACATTGGTATTTGCCTGTTGGTATCCTACCTTAGGCTTACCCGACTATGAGCATGTTTTTGCATGCTTGCTTTGCTATTCTTGTCTTTTTTTTAATTGTGAAGTTTAGACTGGAATATAATTACTAATCCTTTTCATCTATGATATGTTGTGCATATTTGGTGTGAATATCCCCCCTGCCATACACCTTGGTGGTTTTCAGGGTATTATGTAGGTGTAAGCAAAAATCGAATCTGTGCCATGGGAAAAATGATTACTAAATATTCACCATTAACATGCATTAACAGATATCATATTATTGCGTGATTAGTGAAACGACTCGGTTAGACAAGCGATTTGACTTGTGCCACTAAGTAATAATCACCACGAAGGAATATCATTTTTTCAGAGGTCAGATTTTTGTTGGCACTCACAATAAATGCTTGCCAGATTACCTCAATTTATTTTGGTGATTTAGAATATAAATACATATAACCCGTGATTGTATAACTAACCGAAGTTCTGAATTCTAGAAATTAGTGCACATCTGGTGTTTGCTCAACAAGCGATGGCTTGCGCGATGAAATGTGGATATAGATGCTGTACATTACACTTGGCAGGATGTGATTGATTTGAACTAATAAAGTCATGAATCTCTTTCAAATACGCCAAAGTCTATGGTTTCTGTATGATACCTTCCTTTCAGGCAATTATGTTGCTTATTAATATAATTTATTAATAATTGGAAGTTTATATTTGCTTCAAGAGCCGCTATAGTGGCATGGGAATCCGAGAGTCACAACACGTTTTTTATAACTACCATATACATGTAGAACACGTGAAACACTCGAACATTTCAACACACAAGACAATATTATCTAACAACTTCTGGCGTGCCCAAAGTTGTAAGTGAATTGAGTTATGTCCGGTCATTGTATGAGAGAAAATTAAGTACCTTTATCTACCAAAGGAGGCGTTAAATTACCTTATCCCATCATAATGGTCAATTCTCTTGATTTAAAATCAAATAATAATGATTTCTTCGGTATCCCTATTGAACATGGATTCTGTACACCAGTTTTTAAGTATTTACCTAGTTTATTGTCTTCATTACAAATTTAACAACAATACTAGTACCCCCTAACTTTAAATTCAGGCACATAATTAATTATAACGTTAAATACTAGCTACCCCCATGTCACGAGATGAATTAAAAGACTTGAATCAACTTCAGATAAGCATAGGGTTATCAAACTGGCTCTCTAATTTAGTTATTAGCATTTTCAAATAGTTTTTTCGGCTTGAAAAATGTTAGCTACTTCAGTAATGGTAACGTAAATTGCGGGTACACTTCACTGTTATACCTGAAGCATTCAAAAAGAATTTTTAAAATCACCGACTAATAAAACAATCGCACCGCTCTCTTTTCCCTTACAATGACGCTCTATAGTTTAATTTTCCACAAGAGCATAATGGAAAAACTATTAACATAAAACCTGAGTTATCATGAAACCTTACAGCAAATACTTGCAAAACAAGGCCAGTTCAAAAAAACTAGCCGAGCTTTACTGTGAAACATTCGTCAACACTTGATAGTTATCTTTTATGCCCAACCATATGACTTGCACTCGCACCGGTTAGCCTCAAAATTGTGTTCCATCAGCCAGATTTTTAAGAAGATATCATTTAACGCCGGGGAGGCAGTTTAATTCACTTTTTTGCATTTTATATTTAATATTTCACCTCTAAAAGTGCTGAAAATCAAGGAATAGATCGAGAAGTAAGAATAACAGATGGGAAGAAATATCAGCAACGCCAGCCAACCTCAAAAATTCTTCCAGAGGCACAGACATCTAGACAGAGGCATCATACAGAAAATAAAAATGAAAAAAGGGAACCTTTTAGCATATAAGGCTTTCCGTCGAAGCTGAATGAAAACCAGGGATGGAGAGGAACTTAACTGGAAACTACAGAGAAATAGTTGGTGGAAAGTCGTATGTTGCTTGGAGGGCAGTTGGATGCAAGTTCGGAGAAAGTTTCCACTGAGTTGAAGAGGCGGGTAAGGAGAACCTTGGAGGAAATATGGACGATTTTCGTGGGAAGAAGATCAGGGACGTGGGAGGGGCATTGGGTTGAATTTGAGAAGAGTTTCACGTAAATCTCAAGGGTTTCTCGCAGCGAAGCAGAGCCACAGCCCGCGGGGAAGTCAAAAGCCAAAGAGCGCGGAAAACTGTGGCCAACGTTGATGATAAGCGCTCAAAGATGGGAGAGTGATGAGATGGAAAGCTAAAAAGAACAAAATGGGAGATCAGGGCAAAAAATTGACAGCGAAGAGACTGTTAAGCCTTGTGGAGTGAGTGTATGCATCTTTTTACTCTCCATAAAATTACAGTATCGCAAGGTATCGTGTAAGGGGAATTAAAAGCTAAATTGCGCAATATATGTCTATCTTGAACTACAAACTTCTTAATCTTCCATTTGTAAAGTGAGGGAAGAGACGACATAATGTTTTTGTGATTTTGAGCAAAGGATGCGATAAAAATCTTTTAGGAGTGAATTCTTAGGACCTTTGAAGTGAGTGATCTAATAAAATACATATACTACAAGGAAAAGTATATGAAATATAGATATGAAAGACATACTCATGTACCGAGTCGTCCTGTTTCCAGGAGTGATTAACAGGAATTGTGAATGTGACCTTTACGAGGAGAAATAATTTCGAAAATTACGCCAGGGAACCTGTGGGTATTCTTAATATTAATCTCCAGTACACATTCAGAAGAAATTAAATATTTACATCTCCAATTAAGTAGATTAAAATTTCATTTCTGGGTTATATATTTGGCAAAAAGAACGGCTATATGGGACATGAGAACGGGCCACTACAGATTAACAGAATCCTGAGAAATACGGCAAAAAAAAAAGCTGTGTGAGATGAATATTTACGCACATCGCAGAGCACAAAATGGAAACATTAGTAGGAAGCCGTTTACGATCGTGCAGGAAATATCTTGATAGAGAAAAAAGACGGAATGGTAGGAGAGATAAGGCAGTTGTCGTAAAACACGAAATGGGTAATAAAGCATATTAAAAAGGCTTAATTCCACTCGAGTCATTGAGTCACCGCGTCCCATGCAGAAAATCGAAAGAAGTGTAAAAGCAAATCAAGAGCACTTTTAGTAAGAGATAAGCTTTTTAATAGTCTTTTCCTCATTCGTTATTTTGAGGAAATACGAGCGCCAGCCGTTACGAACAAAGATGGTTTTGCCCGATAGCAAACACGTATTTTATGATACACGTTTGACTACCTACTGTTTCGAGATAATTTCTAGTGTATTAAAACATGTTCTATTCAGACAAAGCTACTTTACATACGCCGAACGCAAAGAATGGCAAAAAAAGAATATGAGCTTTAGTAAGACATGTATTTTGATGGACGGCTTAGTATTATCATACTTTGTAGCTCACTATAGTCCCCGGGATTTTGAAGATTTTTATGATTGGCATATATTTACTGCAATTGCTATGGCTGTAGAAACCCCTAAGTCAAATGTGAATCAGTCGGTATATTCTCAAATGGTGATGATATCAAAACCCCTTACCATCATGCATCTACATACTGCGTTAGTGACTTCGCAAAACCTTCAAGGACAGGGTTGAAGTATTTAATTACAATCAGTAAAATTATTCATTCAATTTTTTTTATTTTCACTCTTAATGCGTGGCTTAAAAATTGCGAATAAGTCCACTCTACAATTAGTATCAGTCCACATTAAAAAGTCATAAGTCATATGGTTATATTGCTGTATGAGTGACATCAGTAATGCTATAGAATATCATGTTTCTGATAGCCTGATTTCATATTGCTCTATTTCTAGGAATGCGCCCAACTTACATTCTTTCAATAAACTATACTCTACACACAGATCCTCAGCTCCAGAACAATTAGCCAGAATTTTCTACGGGGTCATTCGTTTACCAGCTATCAGAAACACCGGAAACGGGCCTTCCGGGATATTTCCGCGGATTGGAAGCAGTTTGTACGACGACAAGGGGGAAAAAGCGGCAATCGGTACCGAAAAGCAAGTGAGGAAAGAAAAAGGTGGGTGGCGAGGAGGAAAGTGGTTTGGGGTTAATGAGCCGCGATGGATGGGCGGTCAGAGGACGGAGTGGGAGTAAGGCGACCATAGGGGACAGCCCAGAGCGCAGGGAGCACACAGACACTTAGGAGGGGGGGTTAAGGGGGAGCGGAGGCGAAAGTGGTTTCCCCCAAACAAGCGACATTAATGGTTGCGAGAGAAAAAGTGTTTTTCTGCGTCACGAGTTTCCACGTACAGCGTTTCTCCGCTTCACCTCCTCCTTCCCTCCCAGTTTCGCCCGACCACTTACTCCGGCCCGACTCGACCCACACCACGCTAAGAGCGCGAATGGCGGGGCACCTGTGCTAATGACTGTGTGAGAGTTCGCAGTGTAGAAGTGGAGCGAGGAAAAGACACGACTTGCGACATCAGAAGGTGAGCAAAACGAGGAGATTCACGCAATAATTTGAATTACTCCACAATTCAATTGAGCGAATAAAGGAGCCATTTTCGTGGTAATTCCTCTTTGAATCGTCCTGGATTTGAAGTCTTATACAAGTTGATGTACATCACTTTTCCTCATGAGGCTTTGCTTTATGGGAAATGCTAAACATCAGTGATAATAAACCTATCCGAATACGCTATCGAACACTTTCCCGGCTGAACTAACAGCGATCTTTAAAGAGTCATCCAACTCATGCCCTTGTTGATTCCGTAGACATGTGTGCGAGGATTCGTGCACGCGTCGTGGCAGATGATGCGAGAAACATAATGAGAACCCCGGGGCATTTTGCTTGATTTGATCAGATACACAAGATTAGATAGATAGACTGTTGTACCGATAGATTTAAGCCAATTTTCCCATGTGCCATTGGAGGACATAAAAGCTCATGCAAGTTAGCAAAATAACAAATTTATTTAGAGAAATGGCATTCTAACCAGTAATGACTTCATTAGTCTTTAGATGCTAACCATCTACAAACACCGGACCCTTATATCTAACATTTCGCCATGAAGTAGTAGCATTTTAGCTTGTAGTTGCATAAAAGTAGTGCATGTTCTGTGATATTCACCACCTGCCAGACACCCTAGATCTACATCTACATAATACCCTGCAAGCCACAATAAAGGTGTGTGGCAGGGAGTGAATTCTCACCGAACATTCACTACATATCATGCATTTAAAAGGATTAGTATTTATATAGGTACTGTTCTAAACTACACTATTTAAAAAAAGATAAAAATAGCAAAGCAAACATGCTGTTAGTTGGGTTAGCTTCAAGTTCTTATTCCAACATGCAGCTACCAATGTTATCCATTGCTACACTCGTACTGGATATATTTACCGTTATTCATATCCCTAATTCCCTAGCGGTTGTTCGAAGGGTATTACATAGTGCAGATGTAGACTAGTGATCCGGAGTTTCTAATATAGGAGTCTCCAAGCTGCTTAATGGAAGGTTCCTGAGATACGACTTTCGATACAGGTCTTAACCCCTTACGTAACCTTGGTGAGATCTTTGACCTCAAACCAATCATTGTCTGCTTTCCTAAGGAATGAATTCATGGGACCCTGAAAAAAATCTCTTCCAGGAACTTACGCTAACTAATGTTCACGCACTTAATGCGTGGCTAATAAATGAAGCGGATCGAAAGGGGTTACAGCGGCAAAGTACTGTTTATAAGTTTAGACCAAATAAATACGGATCAAATTCGGCGGTATTGTTCGTTAACTACAAATAACATTTTACGTTACTTAAAAACTGACAGGCAATCGTTTACAACAAAGTTATTTTCAGATTTAAGCATCCGAGTATCGGATGCTTAAATCTCTAAATATTTATCAAGCATAAAATCAATCAGGGGAACTGAATACAAATACAAAATCCGATAACTGCAGTAAAATATCAACGCAAATATCCGACGATAGAAAACTTTGACCGATATATATTCTGCCGGTATGTTCAAAGCTACTATGTTCACCTGATACGGTCATTTTAAACGCTTAAGTTTGTCCATTGATTCTCGGGATGAAAGAAGTATACAAATGATCATACACTAAAAATTGAGTTGAACATATATTATAAACCAAACATAAAAGGCTAAAATGTTTACTATCAGAGCATTATAATAAATTTTTGTCCCACTTAGTTCACAAAAGTCATTAACTTAGTGAATTAAAGTTATCCCAGCGATTTCGGTAATAAGTATACGAGTTTGGAAAATTTATAGCGGCACGATGCATTCACAATAAACAGGGTCAATGGTCAAGTTCTCATTACTTTTAATGAAAATCAAATATTTAGTTACATCTCGAAAGCTTTCAATTATAAAATTATGGCATGAATGCCCCCGAAGCAAAGTAAAAAAACTGAATAACGAAGTATCCTTGTGACAGGGAAATGACAGTATATTTATACTAAATCCGAAAGTTAAAGAGCGAAATCTTCGCCCATAGGTACCCTCTTTGCTTGAGTTGAAGTTACAGAAAGCACCTCATCATCTGCTTACTTAATTGCCCATTAAAAGAATATCCTTAGGACTCTATAAACGACACTTAAACGTGAAAGTCAATCATCCTTTAACTATTAAATCACTTCCTTGAAAGATAGCACTAATTAATAATAATAAGAATTTTTGAATGCAAGCAGCTATCTTGAGGCCCAAAAAAGTGACTATGAGCCACGAGAAGAATTCTCCGGCAAAGAAAATGTTTTGTATTCTCAGTGGAAACTTATTTCTCTTCGAATGCATAATCTACCATCATCGAACCCGCACCTTCGGCAAGGCTGCATCAATGAATTATCATGGCAGAAATGAAAACATAGATCGAAGACTTCAAATAAATTATTCGGCTTTGAAAAGCAAGGAAATAATGAAATTCACCACCCTTTAACTATGAATCAAAGCATCATAATGATCTTATACGGCTCACTCTGTATAGGCCATGTATGGATTCTAGGTGTGCGAGATTTGTTAGGTATAACTCAGGTTTTTTCTGGATGAATGTCTTATCATTAGCCTGAGTCTGAGCATAAAGTGTACTATGCCGTAAAGCTATCAGAAGCTCAGTATGTAGACAATAAGGTTTACTTAGGATTGAACAATTTACTCCCTCAAATGGGGAAGGATTGAGTACGATTTCAATCCTTTCTGAGACAAGTGTGCGGAATGTATTCAGCAGCTTTTAGTACACCAGTGATATCGTGCTGACGGCATAATTACGCAGCAATGTCAACGCCAGTTATGTAATAATCCCCTCAGATGTGCCGCAGCGCTACTCAAACACCCAGTGCATGACTTGCCACTGGTCTAACTGGTTAACTAAACCTTGAGAGCATTTAATCAATTATGCTGGGTGAATGCTTCCAAATGCTTCTATTGGGATGTTATGTTAGAATACTATTGAAAAACCCGACACGCAATGAAAAAGTTACTTAAATGCAAAACTTAATTCAGAAAAATAATTACGTGAATGCTTGGATATTATTCAATACATTAAATAATACAACTACCATAAGCGGTTTTATGTTTGCTGATATAAATCATTTCTCTGCACTTTAAAACTTTCAAAATATACCTCCTAAGCTTATAAAATGAAGTTTAGCATTAGGTCATGAACAGAATAAATACCAAAAGAAATGCCATTATCTACAATGAACTATAGTTACTCCTTTTTACTTATAAGAGTAGCATGTACGAGCAATTATTTTCAGAGTGAAAAGATCCTTAAACGTTTCAGTAAAGTTTCTATAATATAGATATTATTTCCTATTTAGTTCCTACTTCACGTGTAATCTTGTTTTAAACCTAGTATCATCAAAGAAGGTTAAAGTAACAAATACAGAAGAGGCCGATTCATTTTTTAACTAAATCTACCATATTTCTGTAAAACAATTATATTATAAAAATTAACTTCGAAAGGAATTTAAGGATGGTTTACCAATTGAAACACTCGTGATGTAATTTAATGGCTGACTTATAAAAATTATTTAAAAAATGCTACCAGATGACAGTGAGCCATGGACGATAAAAGCAGCAGAAAAATCAAGGATGGAAGCACTCGAAATATGCTGTTGTAGAAGAATGATTATAGAATGGATAAAGCGAATCAAAAAACAAACAAGTCCTGAGAATAGGGGGAAAGAGAAAAAGCGCACTGAAAACCTCTAAAAGAAGACTAGACAACTTAATAGGCTATTTTTTGAGATATGGTGGCCAGATATAGACAGTTGCAGGAGGAATACTGAACGGCACGATTGGTACTAATCCCCCCATCCCTTACATTCCTATCCTTATACCATTCCTCCCGGTCTGAAGCGCCTATTAGTGCGGAAACAGACTTGAAAACACCCATGAATGAACGGCACGAATTATAAAGAAAGGCCTTGTATGAGATGCACGAAGTAATTAGTAGTGAGTGTAGAAGAGAATAATTGTATAGGTATAGAGAGATTAGCTGATAGGAGACTCGAGTGGAGAGCCGCCTCAGATCAATCCAAGGATTATAGACATTGATGATGATGAGCATAAAGATGTGTGCACCGATTAAAAATACCTACAGCAAAAAAATTATGATTTCTTTGTACATTACCGAAAACATAACGGTTGATTACGCATGGATTTTTGGACTAATCCGCAAGGTCTCTATATTGTAACACACTACAAACGTGAAATATAAAAACTAAAACGTGGCAGATAAAACGAACTCTTTCTGAAGAAATAGTAACTCGCAGGTTGAAGCGGTGTGATCATGACCTCTGTTTTTCACCAATGAGCTCACGGACCAAGTTACTGGGCGAAATGGGACTCACTGATTCAGGAAAATGTAATTCTCTACCGAGTTTGGGAAACGGAAGGCGGCAAAACGAAGAATCGGCAATTAGTGGTTCCTCGAAAGCTGATTCTCCATGTTCTACGAGTCGTACACGATCGCATTTCTGGAGGGCATCTTGGGGTAAAGAGAACTCTGCTTAAAATTAGGCAGGGGTTTTATTGGGTTAACTGCCGCAATGATGTGGAGGAATGGTGCCGAAAATACACGGCCTGTGCAGGGGTAAAAGGCCCACAGACAAGAGGTCGCGGAAAATTAAAACTTTACAATGTTGGCATGCCTTGAGAGAGGATTTCGGTGGATGTGGCGAGGCCGTACCCCACCTGGGGAATCGTTACATCATCGTCGTGATGGAATACTTCAGCAAAAGGCCGTAAGTGTATGCCATCCCAAATCAGGAAGCAGTCACAATAGCGAAGAAGCTGGTCAACGAATGGGTCTGTCGATTCGATGTCCCACTAGAGATCCATTTGGATCAGGGCCGGAACTTCGAATCATGCCTGTTCTAAGAAATGTGCAGACTGCAGGGAATCCACAAAACTAGGACGACCCAGCTCCCCCCAGTCAGACTGGTGGTGCGATTCAACTCCACATTGGTGTCCCACTTAGCTAAAGCTGTGGATGAACAACAACAAGATTGGGATAAATTCACTCCATTCTTCCTGCTGTCATATAGATCTGCCGTCCATGAGAGCACAAGGAGGATGCCCGCCGAGGTCCTTTTTGGGAGAGAGCAGAGGTTAGGGGCGACCTTTTCACAGGTGCCGTCCCGGGGGCCCAGACACCTAGAGACGAGTATGTCGCCGACCTGAGAGAAAGAATGGACATGATCCACGACGCAGTAAGGGCCAAGATCCACGACTCGAGTAATGCGATTAAGACTCGATATGACAGGGGGGAAAACGACCGGGGCTTCGAGGAAAGCAGTTTAGTGTGGTTGCAGAACCCGAGGCGACGAAAGGGAAAGTCGCCAAAGCTGTTACCACAGGCCTTCCTCGGTAATCAAAAGAAAAAATGACGTGACTTACCTAATACAGAGGGGGCTTCAACAAGCCCAAGGTCGTACACGTTGACCGTCTCGCCCCCTACATCGGCCGTAGGTACTGGTGCTCGGGACGAGCACCTCTAGGAAGGGGGCAATGTTACGAGCATGAGGGGTGCAAGCGGGCAATGGGGACGCAAGGCCGGTCAAATATGACCAGCGCGATCGGTCGCGAAACTTCCAGATGCTAGAGCCGGGGGTTATAAAAGTACGGCACCTGCGAGACCGGAGGAGAGTTGGAGTGAAACCCGACGCGAGAGATTCATCTACATAATACCCTGCAAGCTACCACAAAGGTGTGTGGCAGGGGGTGATTTCTCACCAAACATGCACTACATATCATGCATAAAAAAGGAATAGTATTAATATACTAGTCAGAACTACACTATTTAAAAAAGATAGAAATTGCGAGGCAAACATGCAAAAACATTCTGCTAGTAGGGTTAGCTTTAAGTACTCATATGGTATATATACATGGTATATATACATACCATGCAGCTACCAATGCTATTCATTGCTACTCTCCGATTTGACATATCTACCGTTATTCGTATCTCTAATTGTACGAGGGAAAAAAGGACATTTTGAATCCATCGGTTCGGCAATCAATTTCTCTAATTTTATGTTTATGGTCCAGTCTGCCATAGTAAGTTGGATTTCGCAAAATATTTTTAACATCATCACTGAAAATATTTTCTTGGAATTTATTTAAGAGATTAAGTCTAAATTTCAACCTGCGATCTGACAATTATTCTCATTTTAATTCATTTAATAGACTGGTTACGCTAATGTAATTATCGTATCGTCCCTTTTCAAATCTTGCCGATCTTCGCTGCACACGTTCAAGTTCAGTATTTAGACCGATTTCGTAGGGATCCCATACACTGTCAGCATATTCCAAATGAGGTATAACAAGGGAAAATTAGCTGATTTCTCGAACATTGCAAAGAGCTAGCCAACCGAGGAGCGGAGAGGAAGGGCGCGAGAGGGCTGTGTGTGGATGAAGATGGAGTGAAGGGAGTCCAAGTTGTAAACTGCAATAAAGAAAATCCCGAAACTATCCCGACCCCACGCGACATAGTCGTAACAATATCAAAGTAACAATTATTGAATGAGACTAATGTCAACGAAAATCAAAAAGCATCATACAATGTCCAATGATGGCATATGAACAATATAATCGAGTGAATAGGAACCGGCTAACATTTAGGGATTTATTTTCGAACAAATGTCTGGAATTATGAAATAAAAATAGGAAATGGATAAGTGTTTAAAGTATGCATGGAACAGTAAAATTCCTACTGCCCTTAAACCGGTTATTTGGTGCCAAAATAAATCAGAAAGATACTTGTGAACCTTCCAATATTTTCAATGCCGCGGACACGTAAATTCTCCACAATCTCGGCAATTCTATCCTCCCGTCCTTCTCCACGCTTCGTTCGGCAATTTTTCCGAAACTTCTTTCTCCTCCGAGATGTTTTCCATGACCCCTTAATGGTGTTCTGAGACCTCCTCGGATTCAACGCCCTTTTCCATTTTCTCTCCATTTAACCCCTTCTTTTGTTTTCTGGCCTCTTTTCCTAATTTTACTTCGCTCTCCTTTCACCAACTTTCTATGCTTCCTCTTTCCCTCGGGCACTCAACTCTTCCTATCCCCCTCAATTCCCTATCCGGATTTTAGCAGCGATAAGGTTGAAAGCGGTCATGGAAAGAGAGAGGAAAGAGAACCAGAAATGAAAGGGCCTTGTGTTTCCCTGTCTAAGAAGTAGTGGGGGAAAAAGCCCTCAAAACTCTCTCTTGAGTGGGACAGGCATTGGAGAAGTTTTAACGGAGCATCGACTCTCTTTGGGGGTGATGAATGGGGCGAGGGGAGGGGATGGAACCTTATTATTTGGATTCGGATCCCATTCTTTCCGTGAATGCTGCGGTGTCTTCCATTGTATGTGAGAAGCGAAATAAAATGTGACTATAACTTTCAGAGACCATTTCAAAGAGCTATTTAACTTTTAAAACAGAAGCAAATTCCTACTGAGGAAACAGTCAGGATCTAAAATACATTTCGGTCACTGAGACAAAATTTATAACCCTTCTATCATTGAGAGGGAAGACGATCAATGACTCCGGATATAATTATGCGGAATACAGTTTGAAATATTTTCGCAGTAAATATAATCGTCTTATTATGAAAATGTAACAAAAGAATGAACAATATAACCTTGAAGGACTTGTATATGGCCGTTTGACGTCCTGTCTTCAAATTACTACGCCTCAAGATAAATATAGACTGGTTGAATACAAATCTGATATTAAATTCAAATTATAAGTTTTTGTTTAAAGGCGCTGCTGCTGATTTTCCGCTTCCGAATGCGAAATTTCTATGATTCAAAAGGTGCCAATAAGAATTTAATGTGTTCAAATTTCAATCAACTGCTATGCTTCATTCACATTAAGTATTGAGATGTATATGTGCCTGACCTGAAAGTTACACATTTCGTTATATACTGAACATTTGTGTTAAATGAAATTGTTAATTTTATTTCCCATGGCAGGCTAAACCTGGAGGAACAATATTTAACTAGGCCAAATAACAATTTATTTAAACGACCAATGATTTATTAGTTGACATGTATGCATTATGATGTTAACTGCATAAAATCTTAAGTAATTTTCGTTTCACAGAAGATATAATTAAGGAATAACATTAAACCTCCCTTAAATAAATGATGGCATCCATATTAAAAATAAATATGCATGTATCCATTACTTTAATTACTTTCCAACGGAACTTAGGTAATTTCATGAACTTTGGCATTCTACTATCGGACGAGGACAGGAGGTATTAAAGACAGCATAGCAAATAAGACTGATATCTAAAGAATTACGGTTACAATTACTCATTCAAGTATAATTGATGGCTGCATGTGGTTTTCGTAGAAGTTAATTATTTTACAGTTGAACTAAAATCTTCCAAATAATCATCATTAAATCTCATGCACTACACTTCTCATTCCTTCATAGACATGACAACAAACTCTCACGGAGGATAACAAAACTGACAAAACTTACATTTTCTAGAAATAATTAATAATAAATCTCAACCTATATTTACTGGCGTCCATAGATTTATTGTCTCACTGTCTACTAGGAAGGGAGATGCGCTTTCAGGTGCACCTGCACAAAACCCCGCTCGGGCATTTTCCTATTAGCGAGCTGATACCAGGGAAGACCTTTGTCGGGCCCCTCAGCTCGCCTGCTTGGTTCTCTCCCTCTCCCCGTCGTTTGTTGTCGTAGGGGCGCGTCACCCCGAACGAGCGAACATCCTTCGCTTACCGCCCAACCAATACTCCCGGAAGAGTCCTAGCGCGCATCCTGCCGCCAGAGGCCCTCCTGCGGTCGATGCGAGCGAGGACTCCCGGTTGATGGGACGCGACGCGGGAGATACAGGACACGGCACCTTCCCTCTCTCCCCTTCGTTCTCATCGAGGGGGAATGTGGGGCTTCCGCTGTGAGGCACCGAGGCGTGAAGGGGTGCGAGGGGGGCGGCCGCCTGATTGCACAGTGAAATACCCTTTACTCCCGGGGTCCTCGCCAAATCTTCCCCGCCCCTCCTCCGTAGCCAAGGCGAATTTCCCTCTTTCTCTCGTCAGCTGGGAAGGGGTGCCATAGAACCCGTTCCGTGTACGAGCCACAATTTACTCGGGGCACAGCTCAATCCCTCACGCCGGAGCGCGAGGACTGAGCTCACGACTGAGGGCGTGTACTAAGATCCCCATCCATACCGCAATCAATTACCTGTCCCTCCTTGTGTGTACCCTGCGTTCTTCCAAGCCAATCACGGGTTTTCGCACCAAGCCACATCCGGGCCGAAGAAAATTGAAGGGAAAATCTCGTAAAATAATGGGGTAAGTAAGAAATGAGGAAGTGCACAGAAGAGGTTGAGAAGAAAGGACCTTACGGAGCAGCTAGCGGAAAAGAAGAACGCGATTGATTGAGTAGGTACACGTTGAGAGGTAATGTGTTAAATAAATGACAAACTTGGGCAAAAAACTCGAAGGAAGACCAAATAATTAATTCCTAGAAAAGATAGAAATGTTGATAAGAAGAATTACAGGGAATTAAATAGGAATAGCATAGAATGGGGAATAATGGATCGCTACTCACGATCAATCTTTTGGATTGATATACTGATGATGAATTTTTCCCATCTCAAACAGCCTTCGGTGCAGAGGCAAAATACAGTCAATAGGTGCAAGAATAGTAAATATGGGTCAAAAGTGGAAAGCAAGAGTGAGTGTATATTATGGCGCGCTTCCTGAGGCGAATATAAGTTTTAGTGGTCACCAGATATGCGTGGAATATCCGCAAAAAGTGAAAAGAGCGTGCCTTTAATCACTGAGGAATTCCTTACTCCATGTCATGTCACCATCCACCCCCACTATCGACCTCGGTTTTGAAAGGGGGCCCTCATATCCCTTAGCAACATAGCTTAAATAAGGTCAACCGTAGGAATGCGTCTTTGGCTTCTTCATTACCGAGGATCAGGCGTGGGAGCAATGAACACCAGTCTCGAGTGGGCGATTCATTAGCGGTTAATTAGTCGACTTATTTTTCCTCGCATTCAAGCACCCACGAGTAACCCTTAACGGTTATGGGACCGACAAGTAGTGTTTAAAACTGCCCCAAGATGATATTGACTCTCGATAATTTACCTGCTTGAAAAAAATACCTGCATTACTTCTCAGTTAATTATTTTCAAGAACGTCAACAGGTTAGTTTTTTCCGAAATAAGAGCAGTTTCAGAACGTTGTTAATGGGAGAAAAATTGATCTACCGCTAGACATAATAAATAATTAAGAATAGGTAATCTTCAATTTAAGGATTTACACACGCCTAAATAATTTAGGATATGATCCTTCTTCTCTCCTGCCTTTTCAATCAGTATGTTCTTGTGGAATGGAGGATATCTTGTATTAAAAAACAAAACAAAATAAATACGCTTAATTGCATTCAATAATAATTAATATTACAGTTATTAATACAGGCACGCTATTGAAGATGTTCCGGAGGAAATATTTCTCGACTCCGGATATATCATCCGTAGGAAAAAATACAAGTAAAAGGAAACATGCACAGCGTCGACATGCACGTCAAAATATTTTGACGTACAAAGACATTATTGAGTTATAGGAGCGTAAGAAAGAAAATTTTATCTCACCAGTTGACAATCACAGTACTTGAGGCGTTGCCACCCTAAGACCTTGGCTCGCACAAAGAAGTACGTTTATCCATGTAGGTCTTTCAGCGATAAAACAAAGAAAAGTCAAACACGGGACACGGTTACTCTGAGTGTTCTACATGTATTTTGGTTACGCGTATTAAGAAAATAAGAGTTCACTTTGCCTGAAATTTGCCTGGGCACTGATGCCAAGAAATTGAACCCTGGGTAAAATCTGAAACAGTCTGCAATGAATCAGTCAGACACTATGCAGGTTAGTAAAAGAACAAATGAGTGAACGACGAATGACTTATACAGGAGACATCTTTCGTCGCGGTACCATAGAGAGATAAGACTGCACAGCGTTGGCAATGAAAGCATTTACGACCGTCGCTGCAACCCGTTATTCCCTGTGCATGAGAACGGCTCGTAAAATGGATGGTGATGTGGAAGAGAGGATGCAATTCCAAGGGATTCGAGGCAAGGTTCGGGTAGGAAAGGAAATGCAGGATGAAAGCAATTTTCTTCGCGTTGCTCACCAAGTTCAAGAAAGTTTCGAGAGACTAGTTCTTAACGTCTTTCCGCTGTTTAATTGGACGTGGTAGAAACTACAAGATGGGGGTTTCGCATTAGCTTCTTGAAATCCTTCTGTAATAGCCACATGACGAAATCTGACAATGCAACCTTTCCACAAGCTTTGAAAGCCCTCTCCCCCCGTCATTCAATATCAACTATTTAATTGTGTTTTTTTCTAAATTATGGTATTTAATATGGTTGTTGATTCCTCCGTCATTCAATATCAACTATTTAATTGTGTTTTTTCTAAATTATGGTATTTAATATGGTTGTTGGAAACTACCATATTTAATACCATAATTGGTTCAATCGGGAGAGGTTATTCATGATGTGATTGAAAAAATGTGCAATGTAGATCATAATAAAGTTACAAGGGCGAAACGCTAGTTGGTGGTTTATTTTTCAATTATTGCTTGAAACTTGGGGAAAACAATTTATTGGGAGAGCTAATAATTGAGTTATTACCATTTATTATTCATATCACTGTAGTTAAGTATATAGCGAGGAATGATTAAATTTGATAACACAATTTTAGGAATATTTTCTGGTGGTTAAATTATGTACAGTAACAAAAACAGAAAAATAATAGAAGCATCACGTTTTACAATACCAACGAGGCTTAGATGAGGAACATAAAAGCTCTTTGACACATCAATCAAATGCCTTACTGCGCAAAAACATCGATTTTGATTATGGTGATAATACAATAAATTCTGTCAAACAGCTCAACGCTCCTAACATGTAAATCTGACATCATGATCACGTGTCACAATTTGTATACGCATTATAATCCAAACTCCTTCTATGGCATGGAAGCGTTACAACGGAGTCATTATAGTTTCACTGAGTCTGTAGCACGACCCTGATATGATTAACCACTTAGTTCATAGGTGACAAAGAGTCTCTCTACCCAAACACGCGATACAGTTGTTAAACAGTTTGCGGACGAATAATAGCCCCATATCAACACTGCTCCTTCGTAGTGGTATCCGGAGGGCGGAAAAGCAAGCTTTCCGCCGTTATCGGGACTGGATGGTCATTCGCCATTCCGGAATTCGACGAAAACCGGATGGCACCTCGACCCCAGAAGCACCCTTCACCGAACGCGCTCGACCGGGACGTAATGGCGCTTCGAATGAATGGACGAATTGAGGGCGTATGGAATCGATGGATGACGCAGCGTGTACAGGGGAACTTACTGGGTGAGAAATTCATCCGGCACGGAGAAATCACGGGAAATCAGCGTCCGTGATGAACGACATGGTTTAGAGGAGACCACTCAAGAAGTGCCGCTGAGTGGCCACTAAGCAATGAGGCTGGGCGAGATGAAATACTAGGCCGAGTGCGATTTTCTGAATGCCTATCAGGAGATGAAAAGAGAACGAGGAAGACCGATCTTTGCGTTAGCTTTGACACCCATTTGCCAGTATGTCCATCGATGAATTTGAATGTAAGAGAACTTGATAAGTGTACTCAATAGTAGATGAAGAGTACTAAAACCCATACTACCTGTGTGCTCTTTGAAAAACACACACATAATTCCTCATATAAACGTTTAGTTTGAGAAAAAAAGATAAAATAGCCTTAGGGATTTTAGGATGTACCCGAAGATGCAGAAGGTAAGGTGGCTACAAATGAAGAAAAACGTGGAAGTGCTGATAGAGGAGGGGGGATAAAGAAAGTAGATTGGGGAAATTGGGAGATAACTAAGAGAGTGAATGAACCAGGATTTAAGGGGCCAGGGTGTTTTGAGGAACGTGGAGGAAAGAAAAATACTGGAAAAGCTGGGAAGAGGGAGATGAAGGAGTAATTTGGATAGAATGATAAATAGGAAGTTAGCGGAACTGAACGAGACCATTAGAAATATAGGAGTCGTGTTAAGAATTTATTGCACATCAAAACCTGCAACAACAGGTAAAATATTAATAATAATAAATTATTATTATTAAACGTTCCGTTAAATTAGCAAACTATACACGAGGAAGGAAATATATTAATTATGTAGCAATGGTCGAATAAGTTACCTACAATGCCAAATGAACAAAATATTCTTACCAATCTTACTTGCTCATCCTATTCTTACTCATCAGGCATATTGTGACAAAATCACTTGGTCATGAGAACACAGCATACAAGACATAATGTGACAAAAACGGGAAAATGCATTTTCCATTGTTCACTTAATACCAGGAATGTTGGCCTCAAATGTTAGTTATCTATCATATGTTATCTGATGTCTATCATATGTTATCTGATTTTACACAAATACTGTACAAAAAATTATGTTCCAATAACTTGTTTGGGCATAAATTTAGCAAGAATAAAATTGCGGAGTGAAGAATACTCTTAGAGTAATAATTCAAACAAATAAAAAAACCTGTAATTCCTGGTCTAGTCCAGGAATATTTAATATATTTTTGGTTCACTAAGTTCTATACGTAGTAATTCCATGTATTCAGGGTAATTATTTTTGGGGAAAAAACTGAAAATCAAAACTCCCTGAGGTTTTTTTCATGGCCCCTTTTTCCTGATGACATGGATTGCAATTTAAACAAAAGAACGTGTTTCATCGAAGAGCAAGGAAATACACGGAAAAAAAATAAAAAAAGGAAAGGAGTCCTCGGTGAAATTCCCATTTTCTACTCTGGATCCTACTGTTCAAGCAAACATGAATTATTTTCTTGTCGAATTTTTAGAGGGCAAAAGGTATTCGCTCAGAATAAGGTTCAAAATGCATAGGTAAGAAAATTAATGGGAATACGACACCAATAAGAGCAAAACGATAAACGAGAGTCATGTCTTAAGAAGTATGTAAGTTAAAGTACGTACGTATTGATGATGATGCAAGGTGGCTGAATGCAAAAGGTATAAGGTAAAGAATACTATACATTTTGAGTATTTATACTCCAACTTTTAAAAATTTAAGCGGTAATTTTGTCGACACTATTCGCCAAAAGAGTCATTACCACCAAATACAACATTAGCTTCCTTGATTTCCCAAGAAAGGATATGACCGAAGTAAATAATAAACAGACTGGTACTTGATGGAGCGTTCAATCAATAACTAAAGAATGATTGTAAAATCAATAAACTTCAACACAATTCACTTAGAGCAGCATTACATTAAATCCTTCTTTAAAGATAAATTTTGAATGGCTTCTTGCATATCCTGAAACACTTTGGAATTCTCCCGATGCCTTCCCGCACGTTTCCTTGGAGAATCCCATTGTGGTGGAACTTCCTATTTTTATACTTCCACAGTTTTTTTTTACGACCGAACGTTTCTCCCATTCTATCTCCAGAGGAAGATCCGTCTCTTCACTCGAATCCTTGAAACTACTCCAACACACACCCACACATTTATATAAATATATATAAACACACGCAGGTACAGACATGCCCTTGTACGTATGGCACGTTTAGGTCAAATGAACAGCACAAAAGCAATCTTGAGGAAAAAGCCGTTTCACGAAATTGCCGTTAGGAAGACATCCGAGAAGACGTTGAGGGGAGAAAATCCCTCCCTATACCTGACGACCACGGTTTCCTCAGCTCCCGTACGTGGGTGAGTTCAGTAGCCATGTGTGCGTGCGTCAGTGGCTATGCGAAGGGAATTCAGATTGGAGGAGCTCCGGGTCGAAGGACCGAGGGAAAAAGGACGGAAAGAAGGGATGATTTGGCAGTAGGGTAAACCAGACCCTCTTTACTCTCTCTTGCAATCGCATCTCTCTCGAACCCACCACTCCTCTACCCTCCCTCCCCCCTCTGTAACCCACTTCAACCCCTTCCGTTGCAAACCATTCAACTTGCCAGGGCGAAATCGTAACTCGTCTCCCTCGAAACGGCGAGCAATCCTTACTCTTCCTCAACACGACTCCGCTCTCCGTTGGCCCACCTTAGCCGCCGATTCTCCTCAGCATCCTCTTTTTCCGCACACCTCCCGAAACTTCTCCCCATCTAAATCTCCACTCCCCCATTCCTTTCTTCTGCTCCTCTTTTCCTTTACCGCTTCTTCCTCCTCCTCCTCACAACCTCGACTTCTCCAATGCTCCCACGACCGATCTATTTGGAACATCAAATCTTTCTCGTCTCCGTATACCGTTCATCTCTTCCCTCCACTTTCTTTGTCGCTCGCGATATATATGATCCTTTGTGAATGAATATTTTTCCCTTATTCGCATAACTTTATGGAACTGAAAACTTCACAAGAATGGCTGTCACCAGGAATAGCATGGCACGTTATGGATTTCGAAGGAGTTTTATATACATTTTTCTTCTCAGCTAACATCTCCTTTTCATAAAAATTCATACTGTCAGGCACGGCGTAGAAAACTTGTTCTGAAGGGAAATTTAACGATTAAATCTTACTAGTGTCCGGAGTAAATGTTTTTAAACAAAATATGATACGGCTTGAAGGATATCATTATAATCAGTAGGTACTTATGCAAATATTTTTCAGTAATTTTACCTAGTCTACTAATTAATATTTTTAATCCCTCAATTTCCTAACAGGGCATACAGTAATAAAATTCACTGTATTGGTCAAGATTGATAACCTTTTTTTTCTGAGCCACCTTAAAGAAAAATATTTTTTTTCGCTATCATAACATGTCTACAAGTCAATTATATCTCTTAAACTTTAGAAACATGAATGCCATTTTTAACAAGATTTTGGACCCTAAGTCAGTATTTTTGACTTAGCTCAGCAGTATCTTCTACTAAAAATGTTTTTCTGCTTACTCTAGACGCAACTAATGGAGAGTAGTTAATAACAGTATTCTAATAATAATTCAATATCTAGCTTTACAGGCAAATTTCTGTAATTGTTAAAACGTATTTGACACATTTGGAAATGTGTGTATTGGAGCACATTGCAATTTTGTGTGGAATTATTGAGCTAAATTACTTAAATCAATTTTGCATGCGACTTATCAGAAAATAATTTCCCAAGACCATACTGAGCAAAAGCTATAGGTTGGCCGTAAATCATCTCAATAAGTTTAAAACCCCTTCCTGTGGTTACGCCTGAAACTAAATTTTATAGGCCAATTGCACAAGCCCTTTCTACGAAAACGTGCTCTTCTCCAGTTAATTTCAATGCCATGATCCTTCAATTTCATTGATCTCCATATATCCGTGTTCCCTAAATAATGCATACGCAATTCATTCTCTCTACAAGACCAATTTTATTATCTTCCTAAAGCACCCCAAGAAATAGGTGTCGATGGGCATGGAGCCTTGGCCACGAACATTTGTGAAGCAGACAATGGTGAATTGATGCAAAACTGCCAAAATACGAGGACGATTGATTGCTCACACAGGAGGGAATAGAGAGAACTACTTGAATAGAATGGGAAAATGTAGTCATATGACCTAAATAAAAAGCGTTCCTTTCATGCTGCTTAACCCATTCAAGTGTTGGTATGGATAGTTATTGTTTATTTTTTCTAAAACTAATCACAATGACTTATATTAATTGTAAAATGACTGCCCATTTTTAACGTACATACACAACTATATGTATGGATACCTATTATATGACATCTTCAAATGTTGAATGCATGACCAAATTTAGCGAAAGAATAGTTAAGAGCAGAAGGATAATCTTAGAAAGAGGCTAAAATTATATAACTTTTCTTACACGTGTATTACTAGAAATAGTCATTTAAATTTTTTCATTTCCAGCACTCTCATTGATAAGAATTTTTCTGGATTTGCGCATTTTGTTCAATTATTTCCTGAGCATTTCATTGCTCCTACGTGTCTCCTATTTTATAATTGCCTCGGATACAAATTAACATCTACGAGTATGATGGTTCTCCCTGGGCAGGATCACAGTCCTAATACCCCGTTCTCCTTAGGTCCTAACCTAAGTCTCCCCCGGCCGCAGCTCCCAGCCCCCACGATCGAGATTGCCTCCGAGAGACACCTTTCCTCGCCCAAAAACCCCATCCCCTCTCACCTTCAGCCATCTAACTTCCCTCTCGCTCCAATCTCGTTCTCTCTCTCCCTCGCTACCTCTCTACCCTGCATGCGGACGACCGATAAAACGGACAATCAAATCAAACGCTCTCTTGGAGAAGAAAAGTCCTGTTCGAAGAGAGAGATTCTCGCCCGTCCCTTCCCCTCCCCGCACAAGTCCACCCTGCCAATGAGTTGAAATCTTCCTTTAGTCCCCGACACGTACAAACACCCACCCACACACATGAACTCTTCTATTCTGCTGCCGTCCATCTCATCCCCTATTCATCCCCCTCCTCCGCATCCCCCCCCCCCCCCCCGACCTACCACTGCTGGTTTCTTCAAGCCTCTCTCCCTATCCTCCCTCCCCCGACTGTTCTCGACTTGGAGCAGACCAGGTAAGTCCCCGGGAAGCTCTACCGTGGGAAAAATAGCCGGGCGTCGGGCATCTTCTACCACTTACTAAGGGGCGTTCAGTTTATCAGCGAGGACGCTGCAGTGGGTGAATTTTTACGTTTCCCTCCCTTCTATTTTCCCCGCACACTCAAGAGCGGGTGTGGTTCACACGTGCCAGATGTCTCTTAGAGGACGCACCCTGAGATTTTTGGTGGAATGGAGCTCCGTCTTAGCGATCGTTGAATCAAGATAGCAAAATATAGGCGCTATCCTTTTCAGAGAGATGCGATGAAAAGGAGTAGTTTTCGGCCTTTCGTTTTTCGAGAAGTACCTGAATCTGAAACTCATACCCAACACTTAGAGCGGTGAATTGGTTAAGATTTAAGTCACTGTGGGAGTGAAAATCTTACTCATAGAGCGCAAAAAGAAGGGTTTTTTTTACAATACAATCCATGGTTAAATATCGTGTCACTCTTAGAAGAAGTGAGAGCAATATATAAATTAGGGTTGATACCATTTTTATCTCGTAGAAATGACTAGCATTCCAAAGTTTACTAAAAATATCTCGATCACACTCGGAAACGATCATTTTCAACAAATTTTAATTTTCAACTGTCAATGAAAACACTACGAGAACGACATTAGGTCTATACTAACGATACTAAGGAGAAGAATTGTGTATGCATTAAGGTGTCAGACAATAATGGAATGAAGTGGAAAGCTGCATTAAATGAATATAGTAATAGCTGATAATGGTGAGGAAAACATAAATAGGTGTACTCGCAAGATTATAGCTTACATTTTAAGTATGAGGCGGTGAAAAAATTACTGCTATAGCAAATTAATGATACGTTACCAATGTGTGATGATCAACTGCTGGTGACCTGCAAAATAAAAATATTACCATTAATTTCACTGCATAATTCTCATATATGCTTCATTACAGTGGCCAAAATCAAGACAATATGTGCTTATGACGATGCCCGTCAGATTATGTAAGCAGATTCACATATATTCCCACATTTCTTTACTGATCATCGAAATCCCAGCTCATGTCTCTTACTATATGAAGATACGCATGTACAAGATAGACCTTGAACCATACTCCTGATGTATCCCACCGAATTCTATTTGAAATGAACATGGAACATATTTGTTACAGAGCATGAGATGCGACATGAACCATAAACATTTTTTTTATCAAAAAAGAGCGTTAATAAATTCTCTTTCAGGCATGATTAAGAATTTTGTTAAAAATGAATGAGTTTTCATCGGAATGCAGAATCCTGTATACAAATAAATAGGTTATAAAATATCCACATTATGCATTACAAAGAATCACTAATGGAATCCTTTGGTGATATCTATGGGTTTTCCTGGATTTTAATACAGATATTCTCTTGATAGAGTAAAAGATTTGACTACTTACGTACCCATCTCACATTTTTATTGCGGTAATGATCGTATCACCTTATTTAACACTTCAGACACCTTTTAGTAATTTACCTCCGAGAAGAATACATAAGCTCCCTGAATCACGTGTTTGTAAGCAACTCCAGTCGCTTAAAAAACCTCTAGGTGTCATATCAAGCGTGGAAATATAACGAAAGATAAAATGAGGCACGACTTGCTCCTCCTTCCCTCGAGGGACATCAATTATTATTTCTATTTTCTGGAGCCATTATAAAGAAACCTCTCAAACCTCATTTTTTCTCATAAAAGGATTGGAAAGGAATTAAAAAACTCAGCGTCTTAGGCACCCCGTTATTCCTGCGTATTTCGAAAGTGTTAAAAAAATAAACATGTTGTTTAGCCTAAAGGGCTGGAAAGGAATTAAAAAACTCTGCGTCATAAGAACGCGGTTATTCCAACGAATCTACAAGCATTACAAAAACAGAATCATCATTCCGCTTTAATTGTTTCCACCAAGTGGATAGAGTATTAACCAGAGGCAAATAAGAAATTGAAATAAAAATATAGAACTTCATACAAATAAGTACATTTATCTAACAGCTTTTTCATCAAGGTTTAGCACTTATCACAATCTCCCCACATATTTTCTCCATAAGAATAGGGCAGCACTGCAATATTACTTCCTATTTCAGGAAATCTCTCAAGAATAAAACGCTTTCAGATTATATTTCACTGTATTAAAAAATGCTTGCTTCATTCAAAACCACATTCAGAGGACCTTTTTTGCAACGCCTCCTGGTTCTTTATTATTTCAATTATAATTTTAGTAATATTTGCGCAGGTTACTAGCTTGCGGGTCTTTTAAGCACGGGCAGATGCATTATTACATAGCTGCCAATAATAAATATCTGTAAAAAAAGAAGGCTACCATGGAGATCCATAGTTAATGTTTTTCTGGTTTCAGCCATATATGCCTAACAGCAATTATTACGATTGTAAGTACTTACTATTTCGAGAACACCAGAGGAAGATCGAATTTCACTCATCTTTTGATCGTAAAATGCCTCAAGGCCTAACACATAGAAGGCATTCAGTGTAACGATTGTATTGTTACCCATATCCACGCAGGAGAAACGCAACTTTAAAAAATCATGATTTTAAGTCATGTGAAATTTTGTCTGTACAGAATTTTGTGCAACTTTCCATGAATGGAACAATAAGTCTCACGTTGTTACCAAAAGAGTATAACCTTGCTAAATTTTAGATATGCATTAATGAGACATGTTTCACATTGTATATATACTCAATTGTTAGTATATGTGTTATTATATGTATTAATGTGATGTTTCAGTTATTTGTTAGTAAGGAATTTCTATAAATATATAAATTAATTAATTTATCTTCCCTAAAGCATGAATTAGTTAGTAAGGGTGAAACATGAATACCTACGTTAAAAAATCTCCACAAGGCAATTTTATACTTGCATCAAAATCGCAATACCCATCCTAATTTCCTTTGCTATATTAACTACGCTCTATTACTGCCCAATAATCGTGCGCTGAAAAATTCATTTTCGAGTCTCTTACACATAAAACCAAAACGATTTACAATCGCTGTATAAAATTCACCCAGTATCTTTCCCCTGAAATTAGTTAACGCTTACCGACAAGCTTTCTTTGCTAATGCTGTATATTGTTCATAATTTTGTACTCATTTCTGTCCTCTACCAATATGCCATATCCAGCATTCTTTATCCAAGCATAACGTATTCTCATGGCTTTAATGATTTCCTAACGTCTGCGTTAGGCTACCTCACGCTGCGAATTCGTCAGAGACATAGCCAATACTAAAAAAACAAAATATCATTACATACTCTTGATGAGAGTGACTTAAATGAAAATTAAATTTAACATCTTTTATCAAAGCTATATATGCCGAAATCCAACAGTTTCACGAGACCACGAAAAATAAAAGAGTAGATAGAATTTCAAAACGTGGTACGCTGAATTTTCAATCGACTTCTTTCACTACCATGTTATATTTTGTTAAAGATAAGAAACTTTCCATCTAAAATGGCTCCTTCTGGTAGCCGTTAAGGCTTTTATTACGTTCCATATATCTAATATAGCCTCATATTTACGAGTAAATAAAAAATGGAGGCGTAACTTGTGGAATTTATGAAGCATCGAATATGCAGTCTCCTGGATAAGTGGGCTTTTATCAATTTACTTTTAAGCCAGAAGCATATCACATATTGTTGATTAACATGACAGTTTTGGCATCTACAGACACCAAGTATCCGGAAAGTCTCAAAGGCTTGCAGCTGGGGCCTCACCGATCGTGCCGACAAGCACTGTGCTTTATATTTTTCCTAAAAAACAAAGTATGCCTCTTCTTTACGGTCCTCATTCGCTTACATGAGGACATAGTATATTCTAGATGAATGACTATAGGCTTAAAAATGTAAGTTTTTTAATCTACAGACAAACAACGAGCATGGATAGAAATTTGTGCATCCAGGAAAGAGAACCTGCGTATTCCGAGCCTAGGAGCACACGCTGGACACAATCGGAAATCACCCCTCAGCCCCTCCGAACGGATTTCGCTTCCGTTTCCGTCCCGTTAGGCACTCTCACAGTGGAAGAAGGAATGATAAAAAAGATGCGATCCACAGACCGAGAAAGACACGCATCTCTCTGCACCCACCCGTCGATATGGCTCGCTGTGCCTCAAACTCTTCCTCCCACCTTCCCACGCAGTGTTTTCCTCTCATTCCATCCCTCCCTCACAGCCTGAGGAACACTATCCCCAGAGTTAAGTCTTTCCTACCCTTTCTCCAAACTCTCTCCCCCCTCTCCCCTACCCATGTCCCCCTTACGACCACCCGTTATGCGGACGAAAAGAAATCTCCTCCTCTTCATTCTCCTTTTTCCCCCTCTTTACCTCCGAAGGGTTTTCATGTTTACGACCAAACCATCGACTTCCACGCTGCCGCCGCCTCCCACGCTTGTGGTCTCCTCCGCGTTTCCTTCTCATAAAGTTTTATTTTTATTATGTACGCGGCTGCGGCATCTCTCTCGCTCTTCCTCTTCCTCTCAACGCCGCCCCTTTCTGCACCCATTGCCTTCATCCCCAACGCCATATACTAGGGGAAACCTCTTCGTCGGACTCACAAACACCTTACCGTAGATACCCTTTCGGTCGCCCGGCTCGTCTCGCAAATCCTTCCGCCCATTCGTGACACATGACTCCCCTGTTTTCATCCGCACAAGCCACACGTTAAGTGGACACTCCCATGAGTCAGACAATGCCCTCCTTCGCTGCTAAACATGGATCATGCATTTCACGGAACTCTTGCTCAGAAACAAATAATTTTGCTTTGGTTACAAGTACAATTCTTTTTTTATAAAAATTAGGTGAAGAGAAGTTTCCACGAGTTCCTTGATGTTTTACTGTGCGTAAACAATTCACAAATCTCTGATCACGTATTTAAACCATTTATTTTTTTTCAAGGAAATGCAATGCGATTACGATAGTGTTACGAAAGTAGAGAATAGTTAGAAAACACAATGAGAAATGTACATAGCACAATGAGAAATGTATATAGCACAGAGATTGTCTTAAAATCTATTCCTTGTCTTAAAATCTATTTTTCGACAAATCATAAAAATAATGTTTCTTGAAATAGATTATTTTTGGAGGTAGTATCGCTACAAATTCTATAAGGGAATTAAAATGTAATTCACTGTAGTAAAGTCTTTTAAATATGTAGTTTTACTCGAATCTTCAATAAATGTCAAAACAGACACCATCATCAAGGTAATCAGTAACATCATGAAATAATAATTAAATGGATTTACTAATTTTTTATGAAGTATAATATGTTTTCATCATTAGATGAAACTGTAATTTATATGGGATAAAATAATACGTTCCACTGTGCTAAACGGTTATAAAACTATACCTTATTGATTTATTAGTATGAAAAGCAAGAATATGATTTTAGTTGTAAAGTGAATTACATATTAGAAGCAAATATGCATGATAGAAGTGAATACATAATGAAAAAGTAAAAAACAAGGACTGGTTTCAATACCAAGCGTATTTTTTAAGATAAAAAAATCTTTAGTTTTTATTGAATGATTATACAATTTTAGTGATGCAATGGCAATATTTTGTTTTAAAAATTACGGAATAAAATACCAATGAGAAAAACATATCATGGCAGTTTGCTGTGCTCGATAGATAAATTCGCCATTGTTAAGCCAACCTCGACCTTTTTCCTGAATCTTGGCAGCAGTTCACCCTAATGCACCCAAATTCTCTCTTTCTCTCTCTCTGATACATTTTCTCCAATGCAATATAAAAAAATTGAAATTGAAACTACTCACTGTTTTCTAACGTGAAGTGGATTTCCACCAAATTTCGCACTCAGCCTCTCAGAAAATTGATTCACTATTTTTTCCCTACTCAATCTCTCCCGGTTGGTTATCTATCGACAATGACGTTTTTGAATTTTTTACTACATATCTTACATATATTTATCTTCTCATACTACCTAAGCTATTTTCCATTTAGACTTTCCATGGACGTAATTCCTTCCACATGATGTCCACAACCTCCAGAAAACATTTCATCGGCCCATCATTCACGATCCTTCAGCTCCTGCTTCCCCTTTTACCCTGCGATCGTAAACAAAGCGATCACTTCGAATGCTTCTGCAATAAACCTCAAGATATTACTCCTTCCTTTATGATAGACGATATTTTGGTGCGGCCGAGAAACATTTTATCGGCCGTTTGTCGCGTCGAGTTATTTAGCGTAAAATTAAATGATCGGAACAAGGTTGCATGACTCCTCCTTTAATGCGATACACACGGTGAAATATCGTGCAGTGAATTTTTCTGAAGAAAATATGAGGATATAGTACGCTAACGCCTACACTTCTTTTAAGGTCTGTCTTAAGTACGTACACAGATAAAAAGCTGAAATTTTACCAGCATATTTTATGTCAGGTAGTCGTAAAAAGTTTATAAATCAGAAAGACCGATATTAAAGTCGAGATTTAAAAGTTAAATTAGACAGCCAAACTGAACCCTAAACTCTAATTAACGTCATAGTTGCAGTAACTAGTCTTAAATGCATTCATTAAATGACTCTCGCGCCAACATCACTCATGCAGTTTCAATAACGAAAACTAATCATGAAGAACTAATCGGTTTCGGTCCGGTTTCGCCTGGAAGACAGTTATTCAACAATCAATCATGGGAACGGAGGTTAGTAACAAGCAAGAATAATTTATTTACAATGCTCATATAATTCGTAACCTTTTGTTTGCTTAACTAGAACCCCATTAGAGAACTCGAAGCCCGTGGAATTTTGAAGGGGACGCATACCCCAAAAAACCTCTTAAAGGGTCGTTTTGAGCTTCAGAAAGCCACCGCATCGAGTTCTAAGGTTCTAAGCCGAAGAAACGATCTCAGCACGTACACATTAATGATTCACCTCCTAAATTATTAAATCTCATCAAGATACGTTAAATTACGTAATTAAAATTCAATAAAGGCCTAAAAACGTTGGAAACATTATTATCCTCAAGAGGAGTTTGTATAGGATTATAAGGTCCGACATTTCCAATGAATTCATTATCTTAAGAGAATGCTGAGCGCAAAGGAACATTCATTCATTTCCTTTCACACACTTCATCCTGTATTCATGTCATTCATTAAACAGGAGTCTGGAGGTCTTTATATGTGGGGATCCATTGCATAAACCTTTCAGGCACAAATCCTTCAAAGATAAAGTGTTCTCAGGAAAGGGATAAACCTTAGCACATTATCCATCGTGATCCCGGTCTCCACTTTCATTCAATACAATATTTCATACAATCGCCATCATATTCCGCCAACCATACTATACCCTTGAGATCTTTTAGCAATGAAACTCAACCTAAAAAATGTAAATGCCATTTAGACCGATTTACCCGGCATCAAACTACATCTCAACAAGTAGTGGAATAGAAGAGGTATTGGAATAAAGTGGAAATAGGATTACAAAGCCATTAGCTGTTCCTTTAATTATATTGACGAATCAAGTGCCCGAAATAACCGTGTTATAAACCTCATTCCAAGGTAAAGAAATTAACTAATAATTTGGAAATTTGATGACATTCAGCATTTAAAAAGTGCACTTAAAAGTACTGAAAACCAGTCGCACGACAGTATTAACTTTCTCTCCTTTTCAATAGCACATACACAAGTTTTCATGAATTCCCTCCAGTGAAATCAATGAAAATCGTAACTATCTCAATAAAAACAACCCATGTTAGTTAGCTTTGAGCAAAAGATATGCATACCTCTTTAACGGAAATTTAACCCTAATTATAAGGCATTAGGCAAGTTTTTCACGTCATGCAGTAACACATCTGGCCATGAAATTGGGGCGCTCGGGGCTAGATAAAGCCACACACTGAAAAATATTGAGATCTGTACGCCTTTTTTATCTGCTAGACGATGGGAAGCCACTGGCGGAGTATTATTTGAAGAAACCAAGAGATGGCAGCACACACCTTGTTGTTATGTATTGAACCAAGACACAACACCTAATTTAGGGAATTTTTCGAACCTTCAGATGTCACTCCTCTAAAATTTCCAAACTGTGGCTTACCATTATCTAGCCCCGAGCGCCTCAATTTTCATTGTTAGAGAAAGCAACAGAATGGCAAAAAAATAAGAAACTCAAAATACCATTGGATGTAATATTTCCACAGACCTCAGAAAATACCTGTTATTTTTAGCGCAAAATAACTGAAACATGAAGTAGACATATTAACCAAAGTTTGGTAAATATTACGGTTTAAAATGGTCGGTAGATTAAAGGTGCGCCTTGATTATTAGTATATTCTGTAGATGAAATAAATAATTTTAGAACCAAAATTGAAGGATTCATACATTTCTTGAATTCCTTGACAGAGGAAAATAGTTCTTAAATTTCAGTCTCCACATTGAAAATTCACACGAAAAATATATTTATATACCTACATATACTAAATAGATGTAGATGAGGCGAAGTTGATGAAATTAGTACAATTGTTACAACGTTCAGAACAGGCCTGATAAGGGCCCTGTTATGAAAGTACAGTTGATAAACGTTGAATGAGTAATAAGTGAACTGAATTGTGTTGGATAAGTAAATTACAAGGTGGTTCAAAAAGAGGCCATTTGCTCTTCGCTATGGAATTTTACACGAAATAAACAATGAATGCCGAAATATCAATGAACACATTGACAGCATTTTTTATTCATAATTTTTGTTTTGAAGTTTGCATGTGAAGTTTCTATCGGAAATTTGAGACACGAACAGCTAAGAAATAATTTTATGGTTCATAGTACCTAGGGAAAGCCACAATAATTTAGCATAAAGTTTCAAGCACAACGAAATGTGACCTCAATAAAATATTGAATTGGAGCATAATCTCAATATTATGTCAGCATTGTACTTCATTGGGAAAGTTAAATAAGGAGGAAATAGTTTCCTAAATAATTTTTATTAAAAAGTCATTTATAGATTTTTTTAAGAAATAACAACTTCCATGAGCAGGATGCAATTTCTACAATATTTTGACACTAACCATTGCATGGGAAAGATTTTTCTATGCCAATGAATTAAAAGTAATAATAATGAATGTCAGTTCAAAGTCCATGTAATGGAGATATCCAGTTGGTTTTTTTAGAACATAAGACAATGAGAATGCAAAAACTCACTAGTTATGACGAACATTTTCAAATGACGGCATCGTGGTCAATATCCTATTGGTGGAGGCAAAACGAATAGAATCATAAACCTGTAAAGTCAAAACATAATGAGAAAACTTCGAGATGTTTTATTTCCAATAAAAGAATCACTTTAGAATTGCCACCACTTTTGAAGGAACCTATTATTTGGCGAAAAGGAATATGGGAAACGAATTATTTTCCTCCGCAATTCTACACGTAAAATATTCAACCAAGGATAAGGAGGAGAGAAGTCATCAAATACCCTAGGTGAAAACCGATCTCGATTGTGAAAGGGGGCATGAGATTGTACCCCAAGGCGATCGCTATCTAATTACTTCCGCACACTTGCCCAACTCGGGCGAGGGAAGAGAAATTTCCAGGGCACCGGAAATCAAACCACCCTCTTTGGAAAGCCTTCTTGAGAAGAAAGATAGTCTCGCCAAGATCCACCTCGATGGCCTAGAAAAAGTCCGACGCGGAAGCGGAAACGAGCGCAGAACAAAAGGGGACGGAAAAATTCTGAACGCGCGAATGAAGAGAAAGTGGCAAGCAGCGAAGAAAAGGCGGAGGAGTCGTCGAATGGGAAAAGGAAGGTTAAGGGGGTGGTGGAAGATGCAGAGAATAGTGGAGGATAATGAACGGAATGACTCCGATGAAATCGGTGTGATAAAGATGTTAATTACTCCCAAAATAGGGTTGAGGGAGAGAAAGGGAGAGGCAGTGGAAGTTAAGAGAGACCTGAGGTAAGACCGTGGAAGCGAAATCCATAGAGGTCACGAAGTCGGGGAAGGGTTTATACCACCAAGTACAGAGTAATAGCAAAACACCATGATTAAGAAGCTTTCGGAAAGAATAAGTCTATTAAAAATTAATTGCAAGTTGAGAAATGATTATGAAGCACATAATTCAAGGATCATTGCATAGCGTTGTAAAACATATGCACCCAAAGTATTCAAGAGAAGCTACCAAGATCAATAAGGGAACAGACAAGCATATTAACAAGAGACATACCTCATAATTCAATGCTTCCATCGAATCTAGGGATAATAAATGTTAAACCTAAGAGTCTTATCAGGCTAGTAGTTATGACACAAGAATATGAAAATCAGTTCGGTAACAGCATTAGATGTATTAAAATCTCAAAAATGAGCCTTCAAAATAAAAATTACACAGGTAAAAATTCTTTAAATTTCATTTAGCTTGTAAATGGCTGATACAAAAGACTACACTTTTTCCGAGATACTCAATTTACTTGGGAGTTTTCGATTAAGAAGTATATCAATTACTTTATTTCACTATGATTCCTAGATCATTGTGATACATGCGTTATGACACATGAAAAAAACGCACACTGTAATTACATACATGATCTCACTATTGAGAAAATTACATACCCCTTGCGTTAAAATTTTTTAAAATTAAGTGATATTCAATACATTTAAAAACTGATCGTGTTAGAGAAAAATAATTTTATTCTGCATATTTATGTTTTATGTATGAAATGAAAACATAAACTATAAATGTGACTACAGGAATGAAAATCAATATTTCGTATTCTCTTCTAAAAAGGACCTTCGAGGCTGAAGTCAAACAAGAGGCCAAGACTTATGCCCTGGTGCCATACACCGCAGGCACCTTTGAGAAGATCGCCAGACTCCTCGCTAAGCATGGCATCGTCACGAGATTTAAGAGCGACATGAAGAACTCGGACCTCCTCAGAACGGAAAAAGATCGCCGACAGAAGGACATCCATGAAGGCGTGTACAAGATAAAATGCAGCTGCGGCAAATCTTACATCGGTCAAACCTCCTGGTCCCTTAAATGCAGATTGGAGGAACATCAAAGGGCCACCAAGAAGAAACAATTCCGCCTCTCCGCTGTCGCAGAGCACGCCTGGTCAGCTCCCGGACACAACATACTAGTGATGATTTTGACAATAGCAAAATCATCACTAGGGAAAATAAATATTTTCCTCAGCTGATACGGGAGGCAATAGAAATCGCCAAGCAAAATTTCATCAGGGAAGACGGCTACCAACTCTCTAATGCTTGGAAGCGTATTTTCAAGTCTAGCACCAAACAGACCGCAGCGGACCCAACGGCTAATCAGAGCACACCGGACTAAAATTAAGCCTCATATAAGACGGACCCTGATTTAATCACTTCGGACCTGGAGATGCAGGCTGGAATGCCGGCGAAACTCTCGTCCAGCAGGATGAATCAATGCGGGAGGAACCCGAAAACCCTCGAGACAGACTATCCAGGTTTCTTTCAATGGAAGACTTATAACTGGATATCAGGCCATTTCTGTACCAACAACAGTAAATGGTGGAACCACAATGAGAAGGGAATATCGTAATGAGACATAAGCTCTAAGTCCTGCGGTAGGCTACCTACCGAGTTCATTAGGCCTACACGATGGCTTAAGCCAAACAAAACGACGTCCTTGTAGAGCAACGCACATTGGCTCGTTAAAATGGATAATGCGCCCCTCACAATCAGAAAATGGGGAAAAGAAGACTCACAGGGCACGATGGAATGGAAAAAAGGCGTCATTTCATCCCCGGAGACGCCCCAAAAATGGAATGGAAAGAAACGAAGAAAAGGGAAATGGATGACTATCGGGAAAGGGAGTGGTCCGGATGAGAAGTTGTGAGAGGAGGAGACCTCAGATTCTTAAGTGCTGCAGGAGCAGGAGTGGCGGAGGTAGCAATGAATGGGGTGAGAGTGGTGGGAAGGGGAGAGGAGGCAGGGAGGGGAGAAGTCCTGCGGAAGAGTTGGGCCGGGAAGTTTGGGCAGAAGCGGTCGGGGGGACGGGTGTGGTGGAGGGGGATGACAGCATCTTCGCAAAAGAGCACAGGAGGGTGGAGGTGAGAGGCATAAAGGCATGGGGACCAAAAGGTGCGCAGGACGATAGGACGAATTCTGTTCGGCAGGAATACGATAGCTGAGAAACGAACAGGAGTGTAAAGCATATTTACTGATTTTTAAAATTAAGCCAAGGTCAAGTTTTAGTGGGTGAGAAATTGCTTGAGATTGTACGTATTTTTTTCATTCGAACTGAACTAAACTAACCTGAATGAATAACACAAAACCCACAAAACCCAAGGAAAAGAGCATTCTCCCACCTAATATAAACAATGCAATACTGAGGGGAAAAATACTCGTGAATTATTCAACTGACGTAAAATTGTTGAAAAAAAATACGAATGGGTATCATCAATAGAGCCAAATGATCCTATCAAAAACTTGTTTTGAGTATTAAATTATTGATCTTATATTTTGTACATCGACGCAAGCAACTAAGGGATCAAAATATGTCGACGAAATATATGTTTCTAATGTGCAATATAATTCCCCCAGCCACGCAACTTTCTGGCGGCTAAAAAGGTGACATACAGATGTGGCTGTATAATAACATGCTAAGGATACCTAGACGTTGGAAGGGATGTGAACAGGGGGTTGTAAAACAGACAGAGATTCCTAAAATAGATAGATCCTGGTATAAGACTTCTGTGATGAATTTAAGGAAAGAGGACGGAAAATGTGAATGGAGAAGGGCAAGGATGGTCCGTGAAAAAAAAGCATAGGGATCGAAAACACAAAAGGCCTTCATGTGGAGGTAAGGAAGAAGGGAGAGATATAAGGAAGGGGAGAAGGCAATGAGAGAATGATAAGGAGTGAAAAGGTCGCGGAGGGAGACGTACCGAAAACGGGAAAGGCATAGCGGGGAGAGGTGGTACAAGAGATGGGAAGGGCCGTGAGATGGAGCGCTCCTGGGCAGACTATGACGCATCGCTCAAAGATAATGAAGTAGGCCGGGCGAATGCTAAAAAGGCGGCGTCCGCCATGCTTGAAAGAGTTCGGGAAAGGAGGAGAAGCGCAAGCGGAGAGAGAGGCGGCGGAAGGCGGCGAGAAGGAAAGGAAAGACGTGGAGGTAGGGGAGGGTGCTTTGGGGGAGGGCGTGGGGTAGGGGACTGAGGTGATGCAAGGTGAGGTGGGGGGAACACAAAGAGTACGGGGCGCTTTCGGCCAGGGGAGAAGTGAGTTGAGTGGGGAGGACGGGAAGCAATTATAAATGGCGGGTTGGAGCACCATCAAAAGACTCGGGGAGTTGAGAGGGTGCGGAGACGCCAGAGAGTGTGAGAGGGGAAGATGGGTCGGAGGGGATGCGGAACATGGGAGCGTGATTGAGGTAGGAGGAGCGGGGGGATGGGGGAGGAGGAATGTTTGAGGGCGAAGGGAAAAGGGGTGGGGTGAAGGCCGAGAGGACTTTGAAAGATCTTATAAGTACATACATCGAGCTCAATTATTTCGGTTAATTTTATTAAACCCCCTTCTCATTCGATCTGATTGAGGAAGTGTTTAACTCCCTGGTGACAAATCATGCGTAAAACTGATGGCTTCGAGATGTGTGATTATGAAATTGAACAAAGAATGCTCTTCGGTGTAGGAAGCGAGGATGTGGTGAAAACATTCTTCAGAGAATTCTTTAAAAAAAACATCACGATTAGGCGTTTAACGCTGGAGAATTTAAAACATATCCAACTAGATTATTATTTAATTGATGCCAGAATGGACAATAGTAAATGCTAAATTTTGATTTCTCATCGCATTCTTAAATATTTGCAACAGCATGCTTCAATTACGGATGAACAAAGAATATACTTAATTATATTGAATGTTAGAGTATGATACTGAACTTAGAATACAAGATAGAAAATCAAAACAAAAAATTAAATAATAATGATTGACTACTTCATGAACCCTTAGGATTTTAAGATATATCTTACTGAATTTCGTTCACTGGACTTCCTATTCAATGAGAGTTGAGTTGGAAGGAAAGCACGTTTTACATTTTTTTATCCAATTAGATATGAGATCAACTCAATAAAATCTTACTGGGCAAAAAATTGAGCCTTGAAAAATTATGGAAGGAATTAAATTAGTACGAGCGAGGAACTTCTTTCGTTTGGAACATTGGAACCTAATTCTGGTTGAGGTTAAATGAGTTAAGACTTTTATATTCGCGATTCGAGGCAATTTGAGCCTAATTTTGCACAAAGGCCACCCTTAAAAAATATGCCTGCCTGTCTTTCAAGATAACCTAAATAGATACTATAATAAATATTTTAAAGTAAATGAGTTGGATAAAAGTGCTTTATAATTTGAATGGTATCTTTTCGGTTTATTAGCGTAGAAAGGATGCTAAAAATGCGATAGATGAACGAATTACAGATGCTTGAGAGCCAAATGATGCGGTTTTGAAAGACAGAAGGAAGATATTAAAGGAAGCTCTTTATTATCTTCGATCTTACTTCTTAAAGGTCATACCCCTGGCTTTATTCGAATACTTAAAATAACCTCTCGGCCTATTTTTAGGAACATCTAAGAAGGAATATTCATGAATTTGTAACGGATAATACCTAAAGCTATAAGTAGCTTAAGATATGATATTTGAAGGGTAATAGAGCTCTATAAGACGTATTCCGAAAATAACAGTGGCTAAAATAAGTATAAAATCTTCCCTGACAACGTTTTCCACACATCCTATAATAGAGTGTCAGTATACTAAGCAGACTGTCTTTGAATTTCAAAAAGTAAATGATTTAATTGTGAAGGAATAAATGAAAGAATGCAATAGCAAACCAACGTTACGGGTAAATGCCTGCAACAAACACACCCGTTTTTACTGATATACATAAAGGTAAAATATCACAAAAAAACGTCATTTTAATGGTGATGTATGAAAGAATTTAAAAGAGGTATGAAAAATAACCACTTTGGATGGAGAAAAAACACAGAGGAATATGATTGTAATGAATACCGAAGGCAAAAGCGACGAAGAAAACAATAAAATGTAGCATGGAATGAGCAGTTGTGTGAGAAAACCAATTGTGTACTTTACCAAGGTTATGACGCAGTTTCAAGCTATAAAATATTTTTTCCTCGGATTCCTTCATTGACCGCTATTTGACAATAATAGATGCACAGAGTTTTCGGCTGAAAACAAAAACGGTGAAAATAAAAGACCTATCATAATCTCGTAAGAGTACGTAACTAAGGAATGGGAAAACTGGAGAATAAAGAGAAAAAAAGGTAAACACAATTTAAACTTATTTGCTTCGAGCCAAAAAAAACAACTTGATTTAAATATCACCTTATCCGAACTTTTTTTTCGATAAAATCGTAATACGTTCATAAATACCGTAAAATACGATATAAATAAATTCATTTCAGTATATATTTATGATGATAATTTAAAAATGTATCAGTGATGTATTCCGTTTTCTATACTCATTTCCGAATTTAGCGAGATAAAAAGAGCTAAATCAAAAGAGTCTTTTGATTTTATGTAAATACCGTTTCCAGGTAAGAAATTGTAAGCATTGAGCAAGTGCGAAGCTCCATAAACAGGAATATATTTTGAAACTACAATAGCAAAGCAGTAGTAGTAGTTAAAAGTATGTATGAGTGCCGAGGAAACTTTTTAGTAAGATTGAATATTTAGCATCTGCACAGTTTCACCATGTACTTCAATGAATTGGTAACAAAAGAGATTGTAGATAAAATAAAGACTTCTCGAGCAGTCAGCTGATTTGTGAAGCTATGATCAATACCTGCCACTACCATCCTCCCTATTGCCCGATTTTATCTGACAAATGCTGTTCATTTCTTGACCTCAATTCAGAAGAGTGCTTATTTCGCAATTCTACTTGTCAGATTCTACTTGGGCCTCACCAACCTCAAAATGCCCGATGTGTTCAGCACTTAGGCTAGATATTTATGTACTTGGCCCCTAAGGTATTCCTGTGGATGGTAATGGTTTTATGCTCCCGAAAATTATTTGATAAGCATTCCCAAAAGAAAACATTAGGCATATGAGGACGGAGGCGGGTTCGTAAAAGAGTCCGTTGAATTAGAGTGTTAAATGGAATTTAAACCATTGCAGTTGTTTCTATATTTGTAAAACTTGGAATTCGCAACTCATGCAAATCGAGAAAGAATATTTATGCTCGTCATGACTTATCATGATCAACGAGCAGCTAAATTGGACCGAGCAGTGGGTAGTGGTGGAGAGTATGGAGGAAATTAAGCGAGTCACATAGAAGAAGACGGCAGTTTCATCTACAGCAACATTCGTTCGCATTATTCAGTTTTACAATATAAATATCGCAAAAATGAACTGGACTACAATGAAAGATACTTTATTTCTAAGTATTCACCATGGGAAAAGCGATGAAGTTATTTCTCTAAACGCACGCACCTGGTAAGAGATAGCTCCGTTTTCTTACAATCGCTGAAGCTGAACTCAACTTCAACCATTACCACCTAGCAAATCGAACGGGAAGATGACAAAAAAATCTGGACGGCAAATCTCCGAACAAGAGTAAGATGTTTGCGGATATGATCTCTCCTCTTTATTTTCGAAGAGCATAAAAAAGCAGTTGACGAGCCAAAGCCTTCATATTCGCGAAAATAGTGGTTTTTGTGCGTCATAGCCATAAAAAAACGGGACGAGGGGAAAATACGTGTGCGGTTGAGGGGCATTGAGAGGGGAAGGGGGGGTGGGAGAATAGCTAGAGGAGGTTGGTGAGGAGAAGAAAGGGCATGAGCGATAAGAACCTTAGCATTTTTAGATATCGTAAGGGTATAAAAGAAAAGAATTTGCGAAAACGAAGCGGAAAGATGTGGTGGAGATGGGGCCCGGAGGGAAGTGGACGGCATATCAGAAAGAGAGAATGTGGGGGAGCAAATGGGAAAGTGGGATGAGGAGGAGAAGGTGGAAATGGAGAAATAGGCCTCTTCGAAGAGAGGTTGTGGGAGAGCGGCATCGCAGCAGACGTTAGGACCGGGGATGGAGTTGGATCGGCTAGAGGGATAACTAGGGCGGATCGGAACGAAAAAAGGGGGCATTGGAGGGGAAACGCAAAAGGAGAAGGAAGGAGAGAACAGAACTACTGAAGGGGAGCGGGGAAAAGGAGAGAGAGAGATCGGAAAACGAAAAGGGGACAAAAAGTGTGAGCGATTGCGAGGAGACTTTTTTTCGCGAGAGTGGGAAAAGAATGAGGAGCGAGGGAGCGAGACTTGCGGGAGAAGAGAGATAAAAGACGGAGGAAGGAGGTGAGGTAGAAGAGGTGCGGCGAGCGAGGTAGGAAGACAGATAAGGAAAAGTGGACGCAGAGATGGCGTACAAGGAAAGAGCGAAGTTCCAAAGGAGGAGAGAGAAGTGGGAACGGGTAGGAGCTTGGGAAAGGGTCTTAATGGGTTAAAACCTCAGCGCGAAAAAGCGAGGGGAATTGGGAGCACCAGCAGTTTGCGTGGAGACTCTGTCGACATCTTATTCCGCTACCATGATAATGACGGTGATCCTACGGTTTGCGAGCCGGATATTCGAGGGAGTTGGGATCTCGTACGAAGCGTAGGCAAATGCACGAAAACATTAGGGAAACAATCTGAACCGTATTCCTACTCGAGGTACCCTCATGTAAAACGATTTTTTTTTCTAAGCTCCAATAAATGGAGTTAAGGCTGTTAGTACTTCATAGTAATGAATAAAAAATATATATAATCAGCTTCCATTAAAAATCCCTCTAAATAACCCTTACGTGGCTTGGATATGGAGTATTTTCATGTTCTTAAGTAACTAAGGTTTTGTTAAATCTACTTAAATATTCATTGTACCTCTCATATCTATTAAAAATTGCTATGAAATCAATACTGAAGATAGTAGAGCTATTTAATTTGTTCCCTAACTTTAGAGGCAATAATCAATGCAAAATTAAAGTAGGTGGTGGAAAATATATTAAGAAGCCTTAAATATAGTCACGTCAAATACTACAGTGAGAATATTAATAGCCATCATCATATATGGATGTTCACAGGGGTCTCGTGGACCTCTACTGACGCCTCGAGTAGGTACGGCTAATACACAAAGCAAAAATACATAAAATAAAGATTTATGAACAATTGATAGAATTGCTACTTAACGAAGTAAGCATGGAAAATATTAAGGATGAACAATAAATCAGTTCTTGGCTTGTTAAATTACGGATTCTTGATCATAAGAAAATCTATGTTCAGAAAAGTATCTTCTATAAATAAAATGGCTGAATACTTCATATTTTTATAATTTATACTGTAAGGAAACTTGGTGATATTGAATTAAAGTTTATTTAGAACCAGTAATAATAAGTCAATTATTCTAAATATATCATTTTGGAATTTAACCACCAGTTAAAACCTTGAAAAATCAATCCATCTCGATAAATTTGACGAGAGGGGATAATCATAAGACAACAATCCTAAGATTAGATTGACTGCCACATGCTGCATTAGTATCTGGCAATATAAGTAGGTAAATTTTACCATGATGCCATCAAGACGAGAAGCACCCATGCGTTGCTAATTTAGAAAGAGGATAAAAAACTACCAATAGTCTAACAACCAATCATTTAGTCTGTCATTAATTGCCTGAACTCCAGAACCAGTGTTTGTACGCTCTGTTGGGGAACAGGTGCAGCCTCTACCTATGGAATTATCATTATCCCCTATTCTCCGAGGCAAACTACTTGAAAAACCTATGGCTATATGCATCGCACATAAAAAAATATTCCGCGTACAGAAGATGATTGAAGCTTCAAAAACACTTCCGGAGTCTTCTCTGAGAAGCTTCTCTTTCTTATTTTTAATAAAAAGCCCTGTCGTTTAATCGCCCAGGAAACAGACTCGACGCTGGTGATAGCGAGAGGAATGGGTTCCGGGCTTGGCGAAGAAGATATGGATGAGTAGGAAATACAAGGCAGTGGATAAAGGCTGAAAAAGAGAAAGAGCCAAAAGTCAAAGGTATGAGGATTAAGAACGGGGACAGGACTAACCGGAGGCGACGTGGAAAACAAAAATAAAGCATATCGCGGGGTAAAAGAAAAATGTTTAGCGATGTCACTGTGCACGTGTTCAGGGGTCACGGTTGGGGGGAGGGAAGGGAGAAAGATGTGAGCACCAGAACTTCTCCCCCAATTAAGCATCCGTTAGTATGAGATACCAGGGTCGGGGAGTTTAAAAAAAAGTCGGCTAAAACTTTTCTTTTGTGTGAACTGCCTCGAGGACAAGCTATTCTCCGTAATAATTGGGCTCGTTCATGGGGAATGATTATTGCTCGAAAACCGCACGGAACTGCGAGATTCGCTCCGAATAAGGACGCTTAACGTGGTTATTTCTCTCTCTCTCTTCGATGATACGAGTGCCGAATTCTAACACAAAAAATACCAACAAACATGTGCAGCTCCGTAGGTACAATTACGTGGTTTCACCCGAATAACGGAGCGGCGGTAGTTCAGCAACTCGGAGCTGATGATTTTTCGAGGGGGTTCTGCGGCATTTCCCTCGTCTCATTACGCACCGTTAGAGTGCGAGAGTGAATGCCGACGCTAATGGAATAAACTTTCGAGACTACGTTCTTTTTTTGTGCATGTGTTAGATGAGTCCTGCGACTGCCTCTCATTTTGGATCGAGTCCAAAGACAATAACTGCGAGCTTAATGGCGAAATTTAATGAGAACGGGGGACTTTCCTGTGGGAAGGAAACAAGACCAGTCAGAATAAAGGTGAATCGTTTTACTGTTAACCTGTTAGAATTTCCAAAGTATCTTTGTGGAAAAGGAAAAAAGGATAAAAAGCATGGCAAGGAAAATAGTAACATTGGCCAAAAACGGCGACGGCGGAAAGGACATGAACGTAAACAACCAATTTATCACGATGAATAAAACCACCGTCAAACATTTTGTACTTTTTGGACTCCAGCATATGTTTACGATACTTTCAAATTGACAAAATCTTAGACTGAAAACGTATGCTACATAAACCAGAGCAAACTTGATATCAAATCTATATTATCATCCACAGTTCATATGTGGCAAGACATGCCCGGTGTAACTTTCCCAGTCATGCAACATTACGTGCAATTTAAGAGACTCGAATCTTCGAAAGAATAGACAGTTGAATGTATCTTAGTAATGTATATTCATTACAATTCTACGATCTTAGTTTGCAGCTAGAATTAAATTTGAAGAAATGCGCGATAATTAACTTTTGGAAACTTGCGTAACCTTGCGACTTTGATAGAAGAACTAGGATGGGAATTACTATCAGAACGCAGGTAAATTTATACCTTTTAAGTTAATTCGAAACTGATTTGTTTACTGATAACGGTAGATATATATTATGAATCCCTGCGAATATTTCTAGGTTTGATCAGATTAATAAGATTAGGGAGATTTTCGTACCGATAGATTTAAAATTTAATTTTTCCCGCGTACCATTAGAGTGCACGATAGGCAGCATAGCAAAGTGATACGGTTGTGAAATATTATTAGAACAGTCTGTAGTGCATGATGCATGTATTAACAACCAATCCCTTTATTAGTAAGCAGTTACTAACCACCTAGGTGCATGTGACCCTTTTATCTACTCTCGTACTATTAGGGATATGAATAACGGTAAATATATCCAGTACGAGTGTAGCAATGGATAACATTGGTAGCTGCATGTTGGTATAAGGACTTATAGCTAACCCAACTAACGGTATGTTTTTACACGTATGTTTTGCTATTTTTATCTTTTTTTAAATAGCGTAGTTTTGAACAGTACCTATACAAGTACTAATCCTTTTTTTATGCATGATACGTAGTGCATGTTTGGTGAGAGTTCACCCCCTGCCACACACCTTTATGGTGGCTTGAAGGGTATTATGTAGATGTAGATGTATCTGGCATGTCTCCATTAAATAGCATAGTTGCATGCCAATAGTGCATGTTTGGTGTTCTTCACCATCTGCAGCACACCCTCGTAGTGGCTCGCAGGGAATTACCTAGACGTAGACTCAGACGATGCTGGAGTCATAATATTTGCTGACTAGCAGACCTGCGGCCTGCTTTGCAGGCAGTCTATCTTATGTGCTCTTGAAGTGAACTTTGTGTGCAAGTGTCAAATGAGATTTTACAGTGCTTGGAAACTGATGACACATTACCAGTAGGTGGCATTAGTGCTTGTGCTTCAGGCAGGCAGTTACTGCTTCACTACTCAAAGTAGTCTTCGCATTTTTTACACTCCTGTGCACCAACTTTTCATAAGCATTTCGTATGCAGAGAGAAGGAAATGGCTATTTTATAAATGAGAAATGTGACCCACACACATTATCCTATATGTTTTTGTACTTTTTTCTACACCTTATTTTTATTATATGTTGTCACCCACTCTTAAAAACCATGTTCTATGCATTTTTCCTTGCACCACAAACTGCTAACAATCCAAAACTACTACCAAATCATACAGACAGAGAATCCACACTCAACGCACCAAACCTCACTCTTTTAGCTCAAAACTTGGTAGAGAACAAAACAAAACGGAGACAGAATGAGTGACTGACTGACACGCTGCAAAATTACACCCAAATTACACCCAAACCGATGCAAGGGTGGCTGTGATATTTTTCTGGGATCGTCTGTGTGGTTTAAAAATAAAATTGTTCCTTTAAGCCTTTTCAAATATTTTCGGTGGATATGTAAGTAAAAATCTTTTTTTAAATTGATGAAAAATGGAATGTTCTAGGAGTTTTTAATATAGTCCATCGAACGGTTTTGACGTAATATTTGGTAAATATCATGCACAAAGCGATGTAAAGGTTGGTGTAATACATTTCTGGAATTTTCTCGGTAGATTTATTTTGGAATTGGTTTTTTTAGCTTTTGGAAATGTTTTAGGTGAAACACCTGCTTGAAGAATGTGTAAAATATAGGATGGAACGCAAACACCACAAAATATTTGGGGATCTGAGCAAGTTATTGGGTGACAATTTCAAACGTGTCCATTGAGTTCTAAAATTTTTTCATGTAGTGAATTTAGCACCGAAAATTTAGGACGCATTGTAATATGCCCAGCAGCTCTAAATGCAACTTTTCCAAATGGGGGAGCCGACGGGCCGCGCGAGGGAAAATTGTAAGTGTTTAAATATTTATAAAAAACGCATTTATGAATTGCCACTAAATTTTATTTTTGGAATAGTTAGCTGGGAATGTTTATAACACGGAAAAAAGTTTCGGCCGATTCTGAGATGGAGTATTTGAGAAAAGTTTATTAACAATTTTTTAAACATTAGTAATTAACAACAATAGGGTTTAGAAGAAACTAATTTTTTATTGATATATTTGCATTCAATAAAGATTTATCTTTAAAAAGAGCCATTAATCATTGCTGTATGACAATTACAAGCGGAGATATATGATTTAAAGCTCGGTTTTTTTCTAAAAATGCGAAAAAATTAAAACATGCATAATTCGCTCAAAAATTTTTTTTTCACAAAACTGTTTGAGGGTATTCAGTTTGAGTTGATTTTGTTCCCATACACCAATTTTTATCAAAATCTGAGACCCTAAGGGACAAACGTTTGTTGAAATGAGGTGGAATGACCCTATTATTTTTGGGCTCGAAAGAAAACATTTTACCTCTGAACTGAGTAACTGACAGGGACAGTACACGATTATAAAGATTTTATGTCCATATTGTGTTTTGTAAATAATTACAAATTTTTTTGGGTCACAGTATAAACTGTCATTTGCATGTAAGCACACAACCGCCAATGAAGAAAGAAAAATTCCACCGCTGGAAAATAATTGGGTCTTAACAGTTACACTATGTGCCAAGAGTAACTAATTGTGACGCTAGGCTAGCCGCAGGGCTTTATAGTGAGATAGGCTCAAAAACTGATTTCGGCATAAAAAATCAATAAAGACACCAATCCTTAATTTCACATATTCAATCGATAAATAATTAGATTTTCACTTTGAATGCTGAGGATTGGTTGCCGTATATTTATTATTCAATACCTCTTCATCGAGTCTTCGTGGTTGCGTCCAATTTCGTGAGCCATATGGTACCGTAACGCAGTCACCAAGATCTTAGAGAACAATAGGAAGGAAAGTTATGAGGGGAAGAATTGTAATACGTAGGAGAAAAATGGAGCACATGCTAGGAGAGCAAACACTATGCGCACAGCTCTTGTTATCCTACATGACGCGGCAAGGCAGAAAGTTTGACATCATTACACCCCTGGCACCAGAGAGACACCCTGACACCCTATCGTGCGGTATCGTACGGTACGGGTGAGGAAGTGGCAGATGTGGACAATCGGCAAGCCGGAAGGGAGGGTTAGAGGGAAGGAATGAAGCGGGAGAGTGAGATAAAGGGTGGGAAGGTATGAAGGAACAAATACACGAAAACATTTTTTTTTACAAGTGCGGAATAGGGCAAGGTAATATTTGAGAGCAGAGCGAAGGAAAATTGGATATGTAGAAGAAATACACCAGCCAGTTCACTATCGCCCCAAGGGTAATAAGGAGTGGCTGACTGGCCTCGCAATCTGACAAATATATATCACTTGAAGAGGTCCTCCATCATCACGTTCCAAATAATAAAAACTTTATTTCATACTAATATAAGGATAATGAATCAAATAAAAGAATGGCTGGAGATTTTTTGGTTTTTTTAAGATGGGTATGCAATTGAGGTGAGGATGAGGTTCAAACTTGAAAGGAGCCTTGTATCTGGCTAAAGGTAGGCCTTGATCACAAGTTCACATAGTGGCCTAACCTTAAAGCGAGTACTCTAATAGTAATTTACCGAAAAACAGATCATTATCAAATAGATTTCTTGCGCTTTACTCTGTAAATCATAATTTTCCGCGCAGTTAACGGATTTAACGGATATTTGGCGTGGCAGCTAGGATATGAACCAGCAACCTGGAAGGTTCCTACAAGCGTAGAGAGTGAGAAGGGTTGGAGTGGGAAGAGTTGACGATAAATTCACAAGAATTGCAAACTAGCTGCGAAAAATCAGATCGGATTTACTTTCTAATTTGCACATCATCAGAATTTTCACAGGGAAATAATCATACACCTCCTACGGATTCGAAACCGGATCCCCTACATGTGTGACAGGTGTTTCATTTAGTCAAATAAACTACCAAGGCGTCCTTAATTCTGGAATTCGTTTTGGGCAGTTGCAGAATCCAGGTTCCTATCTCAGTCAGGTTGGTAATTTTATTCCTTTGCAGAAGTTAGAAATATTTGATGAAAAAGGTAGTTCAAAAACCAGACTAAATAATTCTCTTACAGCATATAATTTTTTTTGGGCACATGAAGTCATTCCAGAGAATACTTGAGTTAGCTTAAAAACCTAACTATATGTACGAGAAACTCAAACTGTCAAATAGTCTTGCTTTTAAACAATGACGTCATCTACGTAATAGGATAAATGCCTTTACCGCACTTGCCATAATACTCCAATAGCCACACTGGATATTACATTTTTGATCAGCAGGCATCACATCACCAACTTCACTTACTAACCTGCTTCCTAATACTCACTTAGATAGTAATCTGTTAATTCGAAACTAACTGACACTGATGTATGATGCACTGGCATTGATGGAGCTGATGCAAATATCGATGGCTATGGACTTATGAAGTTACCGAGTGGAGCAAAAACTGTGTTCTCTCATTCAATTATCACAGTCAGATTTTAGCCTTGTGCAGCAAAATTTCACTGTTGTTGTGTTTTTAGCCCCATTCGGATAAAATTACACGTATTCACGCCAGAAATTTTGCTATTGGCATGATCTTCACCAACCTTCAATTTTCTGAAGAATACCGAGAAGGTAAATGTCGGAGACATTCGGATCACCCAGCACACGAGTATTTTAAACAATCGGGTACAGCAATGCTAAAAAATATATAGGAAGGGCATGTGACATATTGAGATTTCTCGGTCAATGTTTTTTTTCTTGTATTTCCGTGCTTTTTCAATGAATGATAGGTATATTTAATGAATAAGAAAACCATCTCTCAACTACAGCCTTTAGCTGGGTTGTATACGCAAACATTTCTACTAAAGACTATAAATGTATTGATGGTAGTAAAGGTATTATATGCGCTAATGTTTTGTAACGTGACTGGATTCTACTTCGAAAGTCTGTTCCCTGAGGGAAAAATAGCTTTTAAAGTTACTAGGGTTAACTACATTAGGCAAAGAAAGTGCTTTATAACTAAATGATGAATATTACATCACGAAATTTAGAAACCTGAGTTTTGATGTCTTTTAATGAGTACTCTTAGTCACTTCCACAGAATTTTATTTCACAAACGACCGGTTTCGGCAGTTACTCCGTCTTCAGGTCCTTAAGGAAGATGGCGTAACTGACGAAACCGGTCGTTTGTGAAATAAAATTCTGTGGAAGTGACTAACATAAGAGTACTCATTAATAGACATCATGACAATCTTCCACCATGTAAATGCTTCGGACTTTGATTTTATAACTTGAGTTTTGTTGAGACTTGAGTAATCTGATAATCGTTTTTGATTGTCAATAATATTTTAAGAAAAAATCCAAGAGGTTTGCGTCGAAGACAGTGGCCATTAATACGACTGCATAGCTAAACGTGAAAGGAGCATTGGAAAAGTAACTGGCCCGACCTATTAGGTTTCGAATGCAGGATTCTCGACAAATATAATTGGAATGTGAGATTATCTTACTTCTATCATGACTGGCTTAAACTCTGAGTACACAGGATCAGTTCAAGGTCCGCTTGAAGATGTAATAAGAACTAGAGAAGAGATCTGGAGCAGAGGTCAGTATGGCAGTTGCGTTGGCATCATACGTTATTAAAAAGGTCAAATGAAAATCCCTGTAAGACTGTAGAATAAGTCGTAAGATAACTTTTTAGGTACATCCAGAATGACCTGTTTTTCGAAAACTGTTTTGTGATTTTAAATATCATTCGTATTAAAGTTGATTTTGTTACGTTCGTAAAATCAAGAAAATACACGCATTTTTTATTTCCGTGCAATTTTTACTTGCATGTAATCTACTATAATCTTAGTTCCATACATTTTGTAAATTTCTAGCGATGATGTGCTCATTAAACACCTTTGACTAGGCTAATCTACACCTACATAACACCCTTCGGGCCATCTTGACGGTGTGTGGCAGGGGGCAATGGGCTAATAGGGTACTCTGCACATTTAGATGTGCTCAAATGCTCATGCAGCACAATTAAGTATTGAAAATGTTATGCCACTGAAATAGCACAAAGGGTGAGACCTAAAGGACGTTTTCTTCGGAAACATTTAACGGATGAGTCCAGAGGGAACGAGAAAAAATGAGAAATGTAGGACTTTTTAATTGGCCTTCGACATCTCTACAAATGCACACATCCGATGGGAGAATGAGCCCACTCGAAAGCCCCAACTCGTTTTGGCACCCAATTTTCGTTGAACGCATGCCTCTACTCAAAGCGGCGTTTTGAGTGTTTGGGGGTGGGGGGGGGAGGAAGCAGGAAAATGTTAAAAGGTCAGCGCGAGGGAAAAGGTGGAAAAAAAAGAGGGATTGGCCTCGGCGAATATGGCCGCGGTGCCTGCGGAAGTAATGTGAGGCGGAGGAAGGGCGAACGACTGAACGAAAGAATTTTTGAAAGAAAAGAGATATAAAGCCCGACCGGATAAAGGAAAGAGACGCGACGGAGAGAGGAAAAAAGATATAGAGTCGGCGTGAAAGTGACGCGGGGGAAAAGTTTCGATTGATGGATGGGAGAAGGGAATATGGAAGAAATGTAACACAGAAAATGGAAATTTTCATTTATTCATCGAAGCTCGATCCCCTCCGACCCAAGTCTTCCCTTCTACATCTTTTTTGCTTATCCTACGAGTTGGTCTTTTTTTCGAGTGTGGAAGAGAAGTCGGTCAAGAAAGAAAGAAAAATGGAGAAAGAGGGAAGTGAGGAAGAGATGAAGAGAGAAACTAAGAGTCCTAGTCATCAAAAAATGATGCAAGTGACTCACATACCTACACACCGCGGAGTCCTGAGGGTTGAAATTCGAATTAAAAAAGTTTCCTTTCCAAAAGGAGGGTGTATGTGGACTGTGAGGTGAGGGGGTGGAAGTAGGAGGGTGGTGGAGAAGCAGGGGATACGGCACTGAAGGACGTGGGGAAGGATGGGGATGGAAGAGGAAAGGAAAACAATCGGAATACAAAAGCGGTCAAAATCGCGGAGGAATACGTGGCCTGGTATACATTTCTTTTTCCGTGAAGCCAGGTGGCGCGCTGGAGACATGAACGAAAGGATGAATAATTGAGAAGCTTAAAGTCAGCTGCGTTGCCTCCGGGAGGTTTTTTCCGACTCGGCGGTTGCTTTCAAAATTCACGAACATCCGTTTAAGTTCTCAGGACTCGAACTTGCTCTGCCGGAAGGAATTGGTTTAAAAAGTATGCGACAAGAAAGACGGACTGGACGCAAATATGAATATCTTGGTTCTTTAAGTTTCGGTGGAAATGCCGTCAAATAACGCCAGCCAAAGTACAGTCATATTTCCTCCGAATTATTTTTCTATGTGCGTGACTGATTTGCACGAATTCAACATTACTGTTCACATGGCTTAAATCAATGTCAACATAGTCTAAAGCGAAATGCCTATCCTTTGAGGTGCAATCACGGCTAATTATCTTAATAATGACGAAAATAAGTCTTAATAATCTTAATGAAATGTCAGTAAATGGAGCTATAACCTTCCTGTTTTCCAACAGAATATTCAGCTAGGCTAGCAAAAAGTTTGCTAAATAATTGTTAAATTTGTGATTAAAAACGAGTTATAGAATATTTTTCAATCACATATAAAAGGTCAAAATAGTCTGATTCCCCTCTCAAACGAGTATCAATTAGATGAAATGCATGAAATGATGATAGCATGAAGTAATGGAAATAATTCTAGAGCTGTTAATGCTCTTATTCCACAAGGTGAGATAAAAATTTATTACGGTTAATAATAATCAAATGTATAATACCTTACACGCTATTTGTTCGACCACTGTTTTGTATTTCTTGTAAAAACCCACCACTTCTTCGCATCCCCCCCCCCCCCCCCCCTTCCGGTCACCTCCTCTCTCGGATTTTCCCAATCATCACCCCCTTTCCCTCTCCTACTCCCTCCAAACTAAGTAAGTATTGACAATACCTAACACAATTTGCCACCTGATGATGATGTATATGCATTGAAACCCGGGTAGAAGTAAAATTTTATTTTGTGGAAAATTGCACGTTTATTGCTTCAGTACGTACCAATTCCTCTCCATTTCGCGAGAATCTTCGGATTTTACAGATAAAAATATGTTTTCTGTACTTTAAAAACAAGCAGCAAGCAAGCTTAACGTATCATATGACGCGGTAAGTTTGTGAAAAGTTTTAATGTGGTTTAGCCGATATATGCTATACGTTTGATTAGCACTAAGATGAACTAGCAAACTTAGATAGTTTTAGATATAACTGAATAAGCAAGCGAATAACAAATTAATGAATTTACGAAATAAGATCAAAACAAGCAAAGATTATTTAGAAAGAGATTCATATTAGAGAAGAATTGGTGGCAGGAATTTCAAATAAAGATGAGTAGAAAATACAAGTTAAGACCATTTTGTGCTTGAGGAACTTTGCTTTTGATAAATGAAAATCGCATCTTAAAGCTACATCATATGGGTTTGAATGTAGATGGGATATCATTTAGGATATAGAAAAATGAGCAAATTCGGAAGAGGCAGGAAAGTAGACGAGGGAAATATTGAAAGGTACGGAATTGAAGGACACAACTAGAAGGAGATTTTAATATATTCCTTGTAAAAGTAGTAGAAATATTAAAGATCAAAAGGGAAGGTAAAAGGTGATGATTTTATGAGTGTACCAAAAAACTATAAGGAACGTCTTGATATGGTGTATTTGGTGGCGGTAGTCCGAACTGAGATAAAGCAGGATCAGCAGAATATGGAAAATGACCATTAGGCTTTTAGTCAAACACCATAAGCGGAACCCAGTGCCATAGCAATGCTTGCGTAAAAATGTTTATCAATACAGTTAGAATACCTATTCAAGTAAAAAATTTGACAGGCACAGAAATAAAAAAAATCCTTTCCAAATATAACCGCACAAGCTCAGAACGACAGCGACTGGAATAAGGGAAGTAGGAAGTCAATAAAAAGTGAGTCAAATCTGGGAGAAATCAACACTATTTACGACAAAACAAAGGATTTAGAAAGTGGTACTAGAAAAAAGCTCTCCAAAGCAAAGAATATTTCATGTAAAAAAATTTAATTTACATCTTGAAATGAATCAATTACTGAAAGAAATCGTGAAAATAATTTTTGGTGCCAACGATTCCAGTGATGAAGAGCCGATAAATCTTTTCTCAGACGGGAGAATATTATCAAAAACTCCATGGCGCAAAAATGAGGAATAGTAATATCATATATCTTTCAATGCGATTCTTTCTATTCATCGTAATCCCAAATAACTCCCAAATCCAGTAACTCCCAAATCATTTTCAGGAATGAGTCATATTTACTCTAGTTTTATCCCGAAACTAAAACTGTTTCCACTAGAGTATGGAAGAAAATACTGCTCATCTTGTTGGAAAAACCTTTCACGCCTGTGCAAACGAAATGCAGAACCATGCGTAAAAGTAGCGGTATCGTCCAAAATGACTATTTCTCTCCAGTTATTATTGTTACTTGGGGGAGGCGAGCGACAACTGAGGCCATATGCGCCAGATAGGACAGGTGGGTACCTGGGTAAAGGAACGAGATTCCAGGGAACGGAGGAAGGGAGGAGAGGAACCCGTCAGTCTTAGCCTGCTCTTAACGAAAGGCGCCGAGGTGTCCAAAACTTAACCTCCCATCCGTCGAACGGAGTACTGGACTCCAAGTGCTCTCCCCAAGGCACTCAAGTAGGGACCGGTATACGAATGAAACAATCACCTCGGCCGGAATTTGAACCCGGGACCACAAAATGGGAGACCAGTACCTACTCTAGCCACCACACCAACCCAATCCCCATTTATCTCCAGATCTGATAATATGTTCATAGGAAGGCAAGGCAAATGATCCTGTTTGCCGGTCAAAGATATTGGGGAGAGTGAGAGAGGCATTGATAATAAAAAGAAGCGAAAAGAAGGCGAGGAAGGATTTGGAATAAAGTCGAGTATTTCGGAAGGACCGAGGAGTTAGAGAGGGAGAGAGGGGGGAGTGAGAGAAGAAGCATTGGCGCCCAAGAAGAATAGAGTTCCTGGAGGGTTGATGTGATGGGAGGCGGGGATAGGTTTCTTCGGCGCAGGGAGGGGGGAGGAGAAGAATTGCTAGCGGGAACGAAATATAAAGAGGTTGAGCGAGAGGGTGTGGGGGCGGAGGGGCGGGTGGTGTGTATGGTGAGCAGGCCGGCGGAGGAGGAGTGAGAGGCAGTTGAGATACGCGGAATCGTCAGCGGGCGGCGGAGAAAATATCAAGAAGGGCCCTAACTTTCAGGGAAAAAGGAAAGGAAACGGAAATCTGTTCCCAAGCCTCCTTCCTACTTATGCCTCAGACCACCCTTTCCACAAAACCCCTCTCTCCACAACCACGCTTCCTTCCTCCGATTTTCCTCCTCTTTTCCTCGTCGCATTCACTCCGGGCACACCCAATGCCATTCCTCACTCGGTTCTCACAGCAAAGCCCCTTAACATTTGGATTTCCACGGATCCTGGAAGCAGCAACAATATCGGCACCCGATGAAGTCGTGTTTTGGCAACGCCCTTCGAGAGTTGCATGATGCTTCTCTTTCCTGAATTTGGGTTCGACGCAAAATCATGACTCACTCCTTAACCATAGAAATTTTGTTTATCCCATGAGAGAATGCAAGTCTAAAAAAGGTTTTCCATGTGTAGAATTCCGAGCGGGCATAGTATGTGGCACAAATTAATAGGTGATGAAAGCAACTGAGGAAATAATACGGGATTCAATGCAAGAAGGAGAAGAATGCGAAGAATCCATAAGCTGCATGCACTTACTAACCACTCACGTAATCTTAATACATACTAAGTATATATTATTTCTGCTGTAAGCATCCCTTTTTAGGAGTGAAAAGAAATTTCAAAAACTAGTACTGCTTAGAGAAAATATTACAAAAGACTCATTGAACCAAATACTCCAAGCACTGCACAAAAACGCACAAAGATATACAAAACAATTCACTTACGTTGTTAGGCACTTTTTTCGAGCTTTTTGATTGAAAAAAGCTGTCTTCATCTCCTCAATGTTTTAATAGCGTGGGGGTGAGCGGTAAACTCAATATATCGGCCACTTTAAGTTTTATTTCTACAGAAAACAAGGTTTTAGAAACGTCGAGTACTAAAATATTAAATTAGCTATTCAAGCACAAATGCAGAGCATCCCATTACTTATTGTAAGTGACGTACGGTTGGAATGCTCGCCGTACTCATTTATGCACCATGAGAACGTTTCAATTACTACTCCATTGTGTGCTTGTTTTCAATTCAACGGAAAATAGCAGTGTGCTTTGACAATCTGCAGGTCTCCTAAAACTCCAACGGAGGGGAAATAACATGCACCTTATAGGCATATCTTCCTTTATCGCGGCCTTTTCACGACTTCTACTCTAAGAAATAAATGTTCACTTGAATATTTCAGCGTAACTTTTTTCCTCGCTTAAAATGTGCCTTCCTTCTTTTCCAGACCCTGTATCTTTTCATCTCCAAATTTTTACATAAATCTCATTCCGCCCGGAAAAAAAATCTCCCAGTCCTCATTCTCGTCATCTCCACCTCTTCTACGTCCCTCGTAACACTCGACCCATCTCGAACCCTCTTTTGCAAGCCCCTGCACTACCCCTTCTTCTCGCCCTTTCCCTTTTTCCTACTCGTCCTCTAGCTCTCAGAGAGGGAGACGGTTATTTCATTTTTTTACCCTGCCTCCATCGCTAAATTTTGTTACTTCAAATTTGCTCCTATATTCCTCATTGCCAAAACTTCTCAGCTCTCATTTTTTCTTTCCCCGAAAACTATTTTCTTTCACTTTCCTTCCCTATCCATCTATTTTCAGTGTATATGACATTTTCTATAGGTACAAGCTTTGGGGTTGAAGTTTTCTCTCTTCGGCTTCTATTTACGTTATAAATTCGCGTTTAAATAAACACGATCATGACGTCACGCCTAAATTTTGCTTACTTTCCAGAGGACATAACACATTCAATAAAGTAGCAATTCGTTTATTTCACCCCTATTTATAGTTAATAATCCTCACTTGCTTGTAAAACGCATGAAACGGTTCCATTTACAACAATTGGTCTCACTGAGTGCCTCTAAAACTTTGAAATTTTATTTCAATACATCATTACACGGAATAACTACAGTTGTTTTTCCCAAAAAAGTCAAATGTTTCTAAACTATTGCTCCCTCGCTGGTAATGGCATCCCTCACGTTTTACCCTATTTAAGTATTCTGGCACTCATATCCAAATACAGTTTCCATTGGTTAAGTTAAAGGAATTTATAAAATCATAGAATTGACAATGTAAATACCAACGCGTAAACATTAGGTTATTTATTACCACCTCCCAAGACCATGATTGAATTTCAAAAAAATATTTTTCAGTTAACTGTCATGATCTAGTTAGCTAGTTTACTACTCAGGAATGACGCCAAAGCCATTTTTCTTCTTCCAAAATCTCCCTGGTTAATGTGCAGAAGGATGTTTTCCTTCCATTTATGCCTCTCACCTCTCATGCTTAGTCATTTTTCTAGAATCTCTTTACCTCTCACAATTAATATGGGCACTATTGACCGTCATTATTTTTAACCTTCATTTAGAATTCAGCATTAGCTACTTACGGGAGGTTTAAGCATTTGGCCTTCAGAAAATGTATATCCTCCAACATTCTACGTACCAACTTATCAAGCTTAACTAACTCTAAGTAAATTATTCTAACAAGAGTAGGTACTATTTCATTTACATTTTTAAAACACCTGTCTAGGTATTTGGTACGTGCATTCCGGGTTCAATTTACGCGTAGCGAATAGAGGCAGTTGCATGCTTACATCCCAGATATTAAACCTTTCATTCATCAATATCCAAGTCCGACGAATTTATTCATATAGAAATTCAGCAGCATAGGAAAATTAACGCAAATTAATGTTACCATGAGTGGCATATCATGTAGTTAACTAGTCACTAATAGACCTGTTCCCTCATACTCTTTCTATACTCAGTAACAAGTTTTCCATACTTACGCTTTCATGTTCCTCCAACTATTCAGCCGTTAGACACTTCCTTAGAAAAGCAAAACTTGAAATGAAGAGTTCATTGAAATTCAAAAAATTGAGCCGTACCTACAGTACCGAAAATGGGTATAATTCTTTTCAAAGTCACTTTTATATTCAATACAACACGAAAATGGGCAAAATTGTTTTCAAAGTCACTTTTATATTTAATACGACACTTTCTGGTATGATTATTTTTAAAAGCATTTACTTAACTACCTACTCAATCAGCTAATGGCTCAGATATTTTGGGCATTATTCTTTGAGATTTAAAGAAATAATTCTTTCATACACAAAAATGTAAGAATCATTTAAGGCAGCAAAAATTGCAGGCATAAGCAATTTAAGCATAAGAGTCACTAGTAACTAACAATAGCAGTTAAAAAATTCATTCCATATTCCACTTACGTCTGTTTCCAGGGTCGGGTTGGTGTAATGGTTAGAGTACTGACCCCCTATCGGGAGGAAACGGGTTTGAATTCTGACAATGGAAGAGACTTTTAATTGATAAACCGGCCCCTACTAGAGTGTTTTGTGAAGAGTATCCGAGTACAGTTCTCCATACGTAGGGTGGTTCCCTTGAAGCCTTTTACCAAGAGCAGGTTAATGCCAACGCCAGGTTTCTCTCCACCCTTCCTCCTTACTATTCCAATCAGATCTCAGTACCTTTCCTCCCGGTCTGAGGCGCCTATAAAGTGCGGGTACTGACTTGAAAACGTAGATGATATGCTTGTAACCCTACCCGTCAAATTTATTTCTCTCTTACTAAGACCCACTCAACTTGCTTTCTTTCCGTAACATTCACTTTCTATTTACATTCATTTTTTCCAAGAGAAATAAATGAATGTGAAAAGGAAATCCTTCCTCTTGCAAAAAATGAATGTTTATAGATACCCCTCATAACACTCCACTTTCGGATTTCCCTCAGAATTTTCGTCAACATCCCATTGTTCCACTTTTGCAATGCTTTTTCAACTTACATTTCAGATGTCTTCGTTCTATTAAGCACGGTTGTATTTTTTCTCACGCATGCCTTCAAATGGAACACATGCTTTGTTTTTATGACTAATACCCTCTTCAACCTTCGATATCTCAAGTTCTCCATTTTCATCATGTATCTTTTTCAAAACTCTCTCATGAATCGGCCCAATATAGCTTTGCTTCACGTGTAGGACTTCCTTTAAACTCATTTCCTCACCCATTTAAAAGTCTGACGACACCAATTTACTGAAAAAAACGGACACGTCTCAGTAGAAGAAGTGACAACTAAGGAACTTTGGTTGATAGAAATACAGGTTCACAGCACCCATCGACTAGCGTGTTCGTTTCTCTTTAACAACTCTTTAAAATATCCGAAAAATGAATAATTAAAAAAATCACTGATTTTATTTCTTATATTATAAATTACAATAGAGAGGAAGAAGAAAAATTTCCTACCACTGACTTATTTTCCCTAGATTAGTCCGCCCAGCACACAAGCAAAACACTGGGTGACGAATTATGTCCCCGTCTTGTTTTCCTTTCGCTCGCTCCTGTGATATCTCATTTTTGTTTTCGCCGCCAACCATGCATCACAGAACGTCAGCACTCTAGCTTCATTTGGAAACGTTTCTTTTGTTTTCCCTCTCTTGCGTCCCTCAGATAGGAAACCAAGAAAAAAAAATCGAATGAATAGAATCCCATCGCTGCCGCGTGGCACCCTGAGATTTCTTTCATTTTTTTCCAACGGACCCAATTTACTTCTCATCGGCTAACTGTGCTTTGTTTGCTCCCAACAGATGCCTAGCACATACTATTTTTCCCTTTGCCACGAGTGCAGAGTATTCCAGAAGCAATTGTGGGGAAATGAGAGCCTCTGCACGTACGGTCTTGTATTTTTCCTAATTTAGGTCGACCACTAATATCGGCTCGTAAATATCGACCATGCAGTTCATTCACTTTTGCACCGCTCTCTCAGAAACCAGGTCATAGGAAATGATCCAATTTCGGAAGAAAGAGTAAGGCGATTGGTAGCTCTGTGGTGATTTGCTTTCTGCAGGTATGTTACTCGATCAATAAATGCCCCAAATTTTTACCCGTATGCACTACGTAATTACACTCTTGGGTACAACTTGTTCAAAGATAACTTTTCATTTAACTTTTAAGGAGGATTTTGAAAATCATTTTCTAACACATAGAAATAGAGGAAGATCGATACAACCCTTTTGTTTTTAGGGGTGGTGATTGAAAAATAAGTGCTCTTCCTCCATCAAGATGAAATGAAAATTGGGAAAGAGGTTGGATTATTCAAGACAAAAGTGTAGAATGTAACCCGGCATCGGCACTGTTCTAAAAATGTTCCCAAGGCTTCCACAGTAGAATGTCCCATTAGACAGACGGAGGGTCAAACTTGAACTGTTCTCCACATAGAACTCAAGTTGAAATTGGTGATCGACTGAGAAAACTGGCAATGATGAGATGTGAAACATTTTTCCTGGAGTAGGATACCACAGCCAACACACTTATATGATCCCTCAAATTACCTCTTCTCCTTCTGTCAATTATGAATCAGGATGGCAAGTCAAACAGTAGAATTATGATTTCTTAAAGGAAAGTAAACTCACAAATTGGTTTCGTGATCATTTACTCATTTAGGAGAATTAGGAGATAAGAACTTCTTGCGAACCGTCATTTCTAATACTAAAGGCAAACGTCTTGGCAACTTTTGTCAGAGAAAATTTTAATCTTTGAAATGCTGCTCGATCATCATAAATTCAAGGTAGGTTTCGTTTAGACATATAATAATTTCCCGGAGATATAAGCAAAACCTGACTGTTTTGCAATCGTGAAACTTCTCAGCAAAATTGGGAATTGATTGGTTAAAATTACGACGCCGAAGTTGGAGAGGTTATTTTTTCCCCAATTCCGTGCAAGTAATTGAGCAGTAATTCATTTCGCGGACACAACCTTTGTGCGCGGGATTTCCCTCAGGGGATGTGTCTCAAAATGCGCGCTAATTAAAGCATGCCTTGCTTCTTACTGCGACCATTACCACATCCATTACTTAGCCCCACAAATACAACGCGATGGTACTCCATGAAATTTTAACGGCCAAGCTATCCGCTCCAACATACGGAAAGGATGACTCACCATAGAATTTCCTCCCTCCCCATCTTTCACTTCATTAAATTCTGGTTAAATCACACTATGAATCATTCCACTACGAAACTCCAGAAATTCGTAATCATGGGTCGGTTCTCTTGGAGGATATCATGCCCTGTTTGCTATATCTCACAACCCATCTCTTACTCTTTTTCTCTCTTACCAACCTCCAGAGGTGAAACACCTCACCTTTTCTAGTGATTTCCTTCCTCTTTCCCATTCCACCCCACTCTTCTTCATAATATTGGCAGCACTTTATCCAATCATTCATCATCGTTAATTCTTTGTGATGCTCTCCTTCTATTAATGGTTACAGTCTCTCATTCCAGCAGAATACCCTATCCTACTGACGTCTCGTTGTGGCCCTCCTACAAAATTTAGCCTTCATGAAGTCATCAATTCCTATCGCGAATGTTTTTGAAAATGACGACAATGACCGTATAAAAACTGGGCTAAAAGTATTGGTGGTACCTCGAAGGTGCCGAGAGACCTTCGTCCTTAAATTATAAAATATAACACTATTGGTCCGAATGTGATGATTTTTTTTGTGTGTAAACATACGAATATTGCTTAAGAAAGAATAAGGTGGGGCTGAAATTTCCAGCCCAGCGTATGTCTCGAGTGTTTTTTCCGTAAGGGAGGGATAATTAGGAGATAAAATCTCAATTTCCTGGATAAAAGAAAGTGGCGTTTATTAGAAGTTCAGGTGCTTCAAGATTCACGATTTTAATTCCTTTAGCAGACCTTTTACATAAAATTCTGAAAATTTTTAATCGCAATTGATTGAACCTCTCATCCAAGGCCTTATAATTTCAAAATTTTTCGAGTGTAAACAGGAGTGGTAAACAAGTTGATAGCTAAGTGCTTACGCCGACGTTACTTGAAAACGTTACGGTTCAATTCCCACTCCGCCTTTGATATATTTCTCTATTAAACTCAGATCTGGAGACTCAATTTTGAATTACTTACCAATGCCTGTCTACTGGATCTCTCCGAGGACGATATCCAAACTATCCGGTAAGAACCTGGAAAATGAGATTTATCATTGCATGAGAAAAATAAAGGACAACATTTTATCTAAAGCAATATATTCGTCTTCATCACAAACCATAGATCGAAAATCAAGTTCTGCATGAAATAGTTTCTTTCCAATGACTTACAGTGATTCGTAAATAAATGATACATGCACATTTATGTTTCATCATCATGATCAAAAAAGAAAAATATGGTCCTCACAATAAAGAATTATATTGGCATTTTTAAATGATGCAAACAACTCTATAAGTGAACAACTTGTACAAGGTAATCTTTCTGCGTTAACACTTTGATACCATATGAATCAATATTCCAAGTACTCTGTTTGTTACTGGTTTGCAGTGACTCAAATATTGTTCCTATTCATTTACAATTATGGAAAAAGGATGTTTTTCCGACAGATCTCTAATTTTCATCATGACGATAAACTACAAACCGACCAATAGTAACTCTCTGGTTTGGTAAACCTAATCTTACATGAGTCCAACGACTCCTCAGACATAGGGGTCATGTGTATCTTTATAAGAAAAATAGTAAATATATCCCATTTTTCGTGGCTACATTCACATAAATTTCTTACACTGTGATGCACTTAAATCATCTTGTGCACGAGTATTATTGCGATTTCTGGAGGTTTATCTCCAGAGAATCCAGATGAAAAATCTACAGCCATCGAGTATCGTTGGTTAGACGGAAAACTGAGTAAATAACGGAATAAACATAGATTGCTACAATCAGTTCAGGAAACAGCAGAACAATCCGACTCTTTAACAGTTTGATCTTATGGTCACGTACGCAAAGGCTTTTGTTTCTTAGTTTCCCAGAGGAGAAGAAATTGCTCTATTTAGGATAGGTGGGCGACAGATACAAATTGTTCAACTAACAGAGGAAGGGTGAAGCAAAACCTGACACCGTAATATGCCTACTCTTAAAAACAGGCACAAAAAACGAGAACCCCTTGGTTCTCTTTTAAATGTCCTATACGACGAGAAGAGTACTGAATTAACTCTACTGCTCACCTCAACACACTCGTATAATGGACTAACATATCAAAATAATAATGACATTGCCTGGATTCTATCCCGGGCTTGTTTTTCGTAATAGCTGACCCAGTCAAGATTATATGTAGAGCAAGAGACTAACTGCAGGCATTAATTGCGCAAGACCATACAGAAAAAATTGACATTTCCTGGGAAATGAACATAAGGATTTCTCCTATCGCCTTGCTCACTACACAAGAAAAAGTACGCTTACTAGTATTCAAGATCTTGCGACCCATTTCATTGCTTTTCTACATTACCCTCCAGTTTATCTTCCTCCTCACAATAACTATATAAACCCAAGCACTCTATTTTCGTGGATTTCTTTCTTCCTCTGTATATTGACCCCACCCTTTCTCTCTATTACTCTATTCCAAACAATAATTTCATTTCTATTCCATTCTCGGTCACCCCTTCAATTTCTCACCAACTCTAACAAATTTCTGGACTCGAAGTCCTAAATGCTAACATATATTTGTAGTGAATCTACAACGTCCTCTGGCAGGGTCTATTGAGGGTGTGCGAATGGGGGATGGGTGGTAAACAACAGCGAGCTTAAATATTTCTTAGCACGGTTTATTAGCTTGATCTGCGGATACTGTGACAGCGGTAGGAGCAACCCTGAAGAAGCAGAGCAAGGGAGGGAAAGAAAAGGGGGGGGGCAAGCAACGGGGAAGGGTCGGTCTGTTACCGTAGTTCCCGGCCGGCGCTGTCACGAGGAAGTGGCGTTGGGTTTCTCCCAGGGTATAAAAAGCTCGTGCCCCTCTCGCGGCACCCAGGAAGAAAAAAAAACGTACCGGCGGCGCAGGTGACATTTAATGGTGTCCCTTTTCCACCACAGCTCACGAGAGGGATTTCACCACTCTCGTTTCTTTATCTTAGGTACCCCTAGTCATAAGGGCGGCTCAAATCAGTCACTCTACCACCTCAATCATAGAGGTACTTTGTGTTTCTATGATTCTATTGAAATCCGTAATCTTCTACACTCGCTCGTATTCCACCGTCCATCAAAAGAAAAGCAACCAGTATTTTTTTCGGCTACCACATATTACTTTCTACTTTGCGGCTAATCATCATTTGAAAGTATTGCTGATTGTCATTGTGATTGACCCATCTCCAGCCAAAATACCTTGAGCTGCTACTGGCATGAAACCATTTGTTAAGCACTAGGTGTGCGAAAAGAAATGTCCCAAAGTAAAACATAAAATACCAATTGCCAGATAATAGTTCCCCATCAATGACTTTCGGCATCCACAGCTAGCGATAACTATGTGAATAGATCATTCATTTACTCTTGAATTGTTTGAGAATTATGGTTAATTTGCTAAATAATATTATATGCAATTAAACATTGACAACTTATCTTAAAATTGTAGTCTTAAATTTGATAGATGAAAACTGAATGCCTACATTATTCTATATTAGATTCTGATATTCGGGGCAAAATTTTGTATTCGAGCTCAATATTAGAATTTGGAAAAAAAATTATTCGACCCATCTCCAGTTATCACACGAAGAAGGATATGATTATTTTCATTTTTGATGACTGTCTCCACCTTACGCGCTGGCCTAATCTCACCGATTATTGATAATCTCAATTTATTCCGTTACATTAAATAAAATATGGCCTTAAAACCTCTTACGATCTCAATTCTACAGTCGCTCTAAAGATTTCATCTACATCTACACGATACCCTGCAAGCCACCGCGAGGGTGTGTGGCAGGGGGCAGCTTTATAGGTATATGTACCAATACAATTTGTTAAAATGGCCTCATATCTAACAATAAGTTTAAGGGTAAATAAGTAAATAACAATGATTTCATTAGATATCGTCGAAAGTGGAAAATTGTGGCCAGTTATCAAAGAAATTCGATGGCGTAAAGCTCTTCCGGAACTCAAATATCCTGAGATGCATTAAGACAACCTTTTTGGAAAAGAACGACGAAGATTTTTATTATTATGCTTCGGGAGCAGACGGCGTACCTCATCACCCCAGAGAGATTATTGTGCGAGTCAATTTTCTCCAATGGATCAAAAAAATAAGTATAACAATATTTACATTTAATGTACAGTGTACACCCAGACCTCCATTCTTGTTCCCTTGAAATCTCCTATATTAATTATAAATGTCTCTTATAAACAAATCTCACGCTTCTCCCCAGTGTTCCCTTTTGTTTTAGGCTGCATACACTTAATGCTACTTAATGACGATTACTTCATGTACCTGTTCAGCTTTAACTAAACATCACGGTGATTATAAAACAATGGTGAAAGGCAGGCCTTGCCGCGAGCATGATATATGAAAATAAAAGTCCCTAATCCTATAATTTTCTGCCTAATTGTGCAAACCTAAGATGACCTCGACCACTAGGCTTGAACACCTCATTCTCTATGACAGGGATTAGATTTTTTCCAGATAACTGGATGCTAATCGACCAAGAGACGTTTAAAGAGATTGAAAGACAAGGAGAGGATTTCCGAACTGACGAATCAGGGTGCGAAATGCAAAACAGTTTATGCTAGGGAGGGTGGACGCGATGCAGTAAGATCCTAAGCTCCCTATAGCGCCCGGGGAACTGTTCCCCGTGAAAACCTTCTGCGGCCCGCTCTTTCCCTTTATATCGTAAAACCTCCCCTCGGTCCGAAGCATCCCCTCTCTCTGGTAGTAATTATTTCTCCCCTACTTCATTCTCTCCCCTATATTCCTGTCTCCCGCCACCGCACCGCGCTCTTTCTCGCTCCCTTTTCCTGCACCATTCATTCTGAGTTAAGGCCGAAATCCCATTCCCACCCTTCCCCCACCACATCGGCTACCAAATGACCTACCCACCCTTAATTCCACCTCACTCGATTGTCTTTACCCGAGCACTTTTTACTCCGCGCCCGCTATCCCTCCACAAAACCCAACCCACTCCCTTTACCCCCAACTGCCATCTCGGTCCCTTCCTTTATCCCATCCAGTACCTCCCACCACTCCAACGCCCCTCCCATGGGGATGACTGTAAAGCCTCCAGGCCCGGTCCTCCACGGACAGAGGTCCCAGTTCCTTCCATCTACCCTAGCTCTCCACCAGACTCCCCTTCTCCCGTCCTCCTGCCTAACGCCAGTCACCTACCACTACCACCATTCGTCCCCACCTCCACGGAAAACCTCCTCCTCCTTATGCACCCCTATACCACCCACCAAAACTGCCCCCAGACTTAAAAGCATTTCCATCGGGATTTTCACGCCACTTCAGGCAGAGAGGCAGAAGTGAAGAGAGATAGGGAGAGAATAGAGGGTAGCCCTCAAAGAATAAAACCTTTCATGACCATAAACATGTGCATAGTTTTATTTTCGATTAAAAACCAAAGACCAAGTGGCGGGTAAAAATAGTAAGGCGGAGGGCATGTCTTGGTGAGGGGAAAGGACTATGTACGAGGAGATTCGGGCTTCATCAAAAGGGAAGATCATGCAATAATTTGTTGGTATATTTTTCAGGCTCATTCATTTGCATCGCTTGGAATTCAAGTGGATATCATGGAGAAACTCAAATTCTAAATCTATTAGACATCCTCTTAAACTAAAAATTGACGGAGATACAGGAGCAACGGTAGTTTTTCAAAAGTTCAGAAATTCTAAGAGCGATAATTAGCTGCTTAATCCTGAGAGAATCCGCCCATGAGGATATGTAATGGAAGCAAAGGCAACGGGAGACCAAGGAGTTCCTTTGATCCCTCACTGACCCCTCCACCTCCCCCACTTAGCTCGCTCATTCCGACCAACCAGCGATGCAGACGAAGACAAGGGACCATCCCTCACCTGGGCGCCGCCGAGACTCTTTAACCCGAGAGAAATTACATAAAAACAAACTACGCGCTCCTGGAAAATTGCCACGGTTATCCCAACACTTCCATCTACTAGCCAGCCTGCCTCCTCCTCTTCCCCAACACCTGGGGCCATTCCTTTCTTTCGAGGGCCGTGCTATGGTGGTACTCCACTTGTCGTCACGGAATAGTGGTACCAGTGACTCCGAGTCACCGGCCGTTAGCCACACAAGTAAATTGGTGTCTCGCAACCCTGCTTTTCACGAAATGAAAATAGTAGGTAGTACTGTGTACTTATCGTCACGCGATAATCTCATTATTTCTGCACTAGGATATCCTCACTTGTCTATATGCTTTGTGAAGATCCTCTAGATTATGCACTTTTGAGCATTAATTTTAAGTACAGGAATGACAACTCAATGCACCTCGTGGTTGAATGCTATTGTCTATGTCACAGCACTCATGTAGTTTAATCTTATTTACAATATTGGCATTGGGATAGAAAGCTATCGCTTATAAAATTAATTATATTTGCACTACAGAAGGCTATTATAAGACCCGCTGTGAATAATTTAGGGCGGAGGATATACATTTTTCATAATATGGAATAAAATAACCACTACCATGAAAGTAAAGAATCTAAATCGTGTGTAAACTGTCATTAGATAAATATTTTATAAGTGCCCTCTGCAATACACCTTTGAGTTGGCTTGCACTGAACTATGTACATGTGAATATAGTATTACACGTGTTCGTGCAAAATCTATACCATACTTGAATCTTTTAGGAGTATTTCCTGAAGCCTTTCAACATGTGGGATAAATATACTGTAGAGTGAGAGTTTTTTTCATCTCAACGATTCTGTTATACCATTTTCCCCAGGCATTCCAATAATCATAGGCCTATAATCAGCTTTCTCAGAGGCTGAACCAACAGAGTTTGACAAACATCCATGCTCTGGGTGGAGAAAATCCATCCAGGCCGGACTCGAACCCGCGACACCAGGATTAACAGGCAAGGACTTTGCCTCGCCGCCACCGGGGCTGGCATGACATGACTTTTGTTTGTAACTACACGAGAACCCAGAGCATCAGATTTTACAACCCTGACCTTAATTACCTTCCGCAAAAGGTTTAACCATTACTTACCCCATTAAAATGAACGAGAACTCAGTCCGTAACAATATCTCATAAGTGATTACGCCAGACCATGCTTCTAGAAACCTTTCCCATTTATTTGGAGATAGGTGGTAAAAACTTGCATATCCTTAAAATTGTAAAGGCGACCCATTATAGTACGCAAACATACTGAACAATAGATGAATTGAGTGTCGGGCAAAAACCTCCATAATAAATATATATATTGGCGTACAATGGCTTTAAAGATAATCTTGCGTAACTTTCCTCCGTGGAATTTCCGCAGCGTAATACTTTCTCCGGAAAAATAATAAGAATTAAATGAGAACATTTCTCCTACCACCCTGAAGTCGACTTTCGCCTCCTGGAGAGCTTTCTGACACTTGGGCTATCACGGCCAGCGCGGGAGTATAAGAATTCCTTGTCGCCCGAAAGGGAAGGAAAGCACGAAATGGGTTCTCTCTCTCTCTCCTTCTACAGCATTCCTTTCCTGCAATATTGCCTCCTCGAGGAAACGAAGTTCTTAGATCATTCGGTGCGCCAACCAACACCTCCCGCTGCCTTGCTCATTGCTGCTCCGCTCCGCCTCCCAGTGCCTTGACGAGGCACGTCTACCCACTCCGACGCCGTTTCAAATACTTACTAAGCCTTTGGCATGCACGTACTGCACATACGTCTTGAGAGCCATTGCCCTGCGGCGTTCCCATGAAATTGCCGCCATCGTCACACCGCGACGCCCATCTAGGCGAAATTGTGACGTTTACCCGCATTGGGGAAGGAAAAAAAAGAGGTCGAAAGAAAATAAATGTGTGAGTATGAACCCACCCTAATTAATCTTCACGAAAAAGAATATCCACCCAATGTTTCGTCACATCTCCACAAATAACGTATAGTATATTAACGCGGGAAGGCGTTCGTATGTACTCGTGGACGTTAAAAATAAATGCATCTTGAATGATGAAAGATTTCTGCTTGGATGTAATTTCCCTCAAAAATGAAAATAAATTTTTACTACTCAAAAATTGTCGGCTTTAAAGAGATTTTAACTTTAAAACACGTTCGTGACAATTCTGAATTAATATTCAGAAATAGTGAAAAATGGAACATTTTACTGGTAAACTTTATGGACACGCCACACCCTCGCGGTGGCTTGCAGGGTATCGTGTAGATGTAGATGAATATTCTATTGATATTACATTAGACTGAAATTACATTTAAGGGTCCCAAGGTGGTGTACGGTATTTTGCAAAGAATGACCTGGGTCCTAATGAAATTATACCTTGTCCATCACGGCAACTTTCCACTGTCCTTGCGGAAGCAAAATTAATAGCATCACAGAGAAAAGATTTACCACAGAAAATTTTCATTGTTTGTAATTGGATTCTTGAAGTAACTGCGTCTAGAATCTTATAGGATATATGTCATAAAGAAACTTCACTACAATAGATAGATACAATTTTCATTAGAAACAAAATTGATGTTATCACTCGTGTACTACCGCATGTATAGTTCGCAAGAACGTTCCAATAAAATTCCTAAATGACCTGAGCATGATGAGTTGTCCATAGTATGTACATTCAATATTGCAAAACACAAATTTAAAATATTTTCTAAAAACCTGCTTTAGTAAATATCCTCAAACCATGAGTTAGTGGGTTTTTAGAATTTTCACAAAAATTCATTCAGACGAATACAAAACAAAAAATTGAGTTTTAAATATCGATAAGGAAAATATGTCGCAGCAAAAAATTGGTACCATCGCTCCAACTTTCTCCCACCTATACAGGCTTCCCAAACCTCCACCGCTGGTTGACATCCGAAGGAGGAAGTGGGAAGTAAAGATCAACCCATTTTTACCAACCCCACCACAGTAAACCACCACCGCCCAACAACGAATTCCACGTTCTCTCCTCGTTTGAGGCCCTTGTGTGAGCCACAAAACTCGCACCCCTCCCCGCTGCTTCCGCACAATACTTTTAACGCGGCCGGGAAACGGAGGAATGGTTAGGGGCTGCAGGACCACAACGAGAAACGGCAGCGTGGAGAACATTTGCACACAGTTCACAACTAACCGTTGGACCGCAGAACAGACAGGAGTGCGCACACACAGACGCAAACAAGAAAGCCCTTGCGCATACGAAAAAAAAAGAACGGCCTTACTGGCCATCTCGTGGAAACGCGTTCGTTGTTTATGTGTATAAGTCCTGTTTTTTTTCCTCCCACATTCCCTTTCCTTCTTTTTTTCCGGTCGGCGAGCCAGTAGCACTGTGGCTCCCGTTTATCTTCGGGTCCACGAACTCTCTCCTCCTCATCTGTCCCCTCTTCTTGGCCACTCCGCCATTTTGTCCACCTCTCCCCATCCACCACTCCCCCTTCCTCCTCCTGTCAACCTCCGCTATGCACCCCCACTCCCACTCCCTCCTCTTCCCCTAATGCATTCTCTATTACCGAGCTCCGTGACATCCACCCCATTCTCGCTACCAAGGTTTCCGTTCCTTTTTATTTGAACCGATTAGCGGACACGTAAGCGTGGGATTACCGCGTGCTTCCCCCAAACAGGGAGGGCAAGGGGGGGTGGAGAGGGGAAGGCCCGCTTTCTCCATCCTCCCCTTCACACCCCACCCCCGATCTCTTACGAGGGCCGGAGGGTTTAGGAGGAGGGAGAGAGGGGGAGGAAATGACGAATTGGGTCGTAAATTTATTCGCCGGGGCATAAGAGTGCACGCACGCTTTCACACTAATGACATTCTACTTCATTTCGTTATCGAAGAGATAAAGCTTGAAAAGGTGAAATTTAGATAAGAGGTGAGAGGAGGTCTATATGTAGGCGAGGTAAATACTGGCGCACTTTTAAGGAACACGTTTTTGGTGATACGGACGAGTTGTGAATTTTTTTGATTAGCCAAAATTACAGTCATATTAATAAAGTTGCTTCCGGGCTTTTAATCGCATCTGATTTTCACACAAAAAATAAATGAAGTGAATCTGAAAGTAGCCAATCAAATTCATGTGAAGAACAAAAATAAAGTGG